>CM054379.1:71696802-74096802 GCA_028858755.1 Ara ararauna
AAAGAAAAGAAGAAAAGAAAAGAGAAAAGAAAAGAGAAAAGAAAAGAGAAAAGAAAAGAGAAAAGAAAAGAGAAAAGAAAAGAGAAAGAAAAGAGAAAAGAAAAGAGAAAAGAAAAGAGAAAAGAAAAGATAAAGAGAAAAAGAGAAAAGAAAAGAGAAAAGAGAAAAGAAAAGAGAAAAGAGAAGAGAAAAGAGAAGGAGAAAAGAGAAGAGAAAAGAGAAAGAGAAAAGAGAAAAAGAGAAAGAGAAAAGAGAAAAGAAAAGAGAAAAGAAAAGAGAAAAGAGAAAAGAGAAGAGAAAAGAGAAAAGAGAAAAGAAAAGAGAAAAGAAAAGAGAAAAGAAAAGAGAAAAGAAAAAGAGAAAAGAAAAGAGAAAAGAGAAAAGAAAAGAGAAAAGAGAAAAGAAAAGAGAAAAGAGAAAAGAAAAGAGAAAAGAAAAGAAGAAAAGAAAAGAGAAAAGAAAAGAGAAAAGAGAAAAGAGAAAAGAAAAGAGAAAAGAAAAGAGAAAAGAAAAGAGAAAAGAAAAGAGAAAAGAAAAGAGAAAAGAAAAGAGAAAAGAGAAAAGAAAAGAGAAAAGAAAAGAGAAAAGAAAAGAGAAAAGAAAAGAGAAAAGAAAAGAAAAAAGAAAAGAAAAAAGAAAAGAAAAGAAAAGAAAAGAAAAGAAAAAAGAAAAGAAAAAGAAAAGAAAAAGAAAGAAAAAAGAAAAATTTGGGGTTTCCAATCCTAAAAGCACATAAAGAGTAAAATTAACCTTAAAATATGAAACCTATATAGCTGTTATATATATATAGCTATAGATCAAGTTTATGTTTCAAGCCATAAAGATAGTATTCTCTATCAAACGGCCTAAGCTTCACAGCAGCACAATATGCTTGCATTTTAAAAGAGAACTACGAAGTTTGATGTTGTTACCTCATTTTTTTTTCAGAGAAATAGTGTTTTAAACACCATTTTATTGCTCTATTATACTTGGAAAAAATTAGAAAACTTCATTTATTGGATAAATACATCAATTTTCCCTACTTTTCTAGCAACAGAAAGTCTGTTTTCATGCTATAACAGGACTAATTTCATTTGTTAGGATGAAGACTATCTTGCACTTTGCTAGACAAAAGGTACATCTAACAAAACAAAAGAAGAAGCTGTTAACATTGGCTAAATCCTTATGCAGTCAGAAAAGCCCATTTTTATTGATTTTATACAGAAAGAATAAAATCTAGTTGACCTCAATCAACTTGTCTCTCAGGAAAAAGACCTCTGCCAGCAAATGCCAGATACCAAATACCTTAGAGCATTTCCCATGCTACTTTAATTTCTACAAACGGACACTTGCTTTCCCTGTCCCAGATCCAGATGCAGTGGCTGACTCCAGATGCTGTGTCTGACTCCAGATGCCGACTGCCCAAACAGCCCATTGCTGGACCAAAGAGTCAAGCAAGAACCAATTCTGTAGAATTAAGAATGTAGAATCAAGGTGTACCTTAATTCTTTCTCTTCCTTGGTCAAAACATCCGCTACACTGGGCACAGCAGCATCACAGACAGATTTTGTACACTTCCCCCCCCCCCCCCCCCAAGCTAAAATTACATAAAGCCTCATGACAACTAAGAAGGAAATGGGCAGTTTTGCAGGTGACACAATTAGGCAAGGAGAGGCTTAGTAACTTATTCCAGGCCAAACACAGCAAGTGACTTTTGGAAGTGAAAACTGAACACTGATATTCAACCACATCCTTTACTAGTCAAGATTACATGCTTCCAGAATACAAAATGCATAAATAAAATAAAGCACCAACCCGTCATCACAATGCACAAGCTATGGCTGCATCATGCAGCAGGCTTCTGAATGAATGCAGAAAAAAAACACCACCAGTATTTCAAGTATAAAAGACACGTTTCTCTTTTTCTTCTTTCTACTTCAGAGGTTAGAAATCATCATAGAACATCTCTATAATGCTCAGTCCTTGGGAAGGTAAAAGTTTACAACTATTTTTATATATGTGTCTCCCAGGTAACAGAACATTTATTATTTGCTGTACTACCAGTCTGCTCAAGGTGACAGATTTTTAAAACTGAATGTTAACTAAGTACAATGGAATCTCTCTTACCTGTAAAAGTACTTATGAAAAGCAGTTTTCACCTGAAATTCAACAAATAGCATCCACAGAGAAGCATACTGGGCATGTTACATTTGCATTGCAGGATCAGGGTTTTTACACACATGCACTCTATGGAAAGCAATTGTGAGAAGTTATTGCAAACCAGTCTTTCATTTTACAATAATTTCAGAAGCTTCACAAGGGTATCTTTGTATGATCATTTCAGATCAAGGCATCTGTAGGCTAAGTAAATGTTCTTAACAGTGGTATTAAGAACATTTAACTGGATAAAAAGAAAGAAACTAAAACATTTACCTCGAACAATAAGTTGAGCAAAATTTGACACTCCAGAACCTCTCTCCGACTGAGTTTACACAGCGGTATAAATCCTGGTCAGTTTTTGTCACCTCTTGCAACTTAAAGGTAGCAGCAAATCTTCTGTGATTTATATTTTTAGTTTGAGCAACTGGAATGTCTTCTCCATTTCTTCTCTGAAAATAAGAGTAATCAAGGTAGAGTTATCTCGCAAGAATTAAAAAAGACATTTATCATGATCATCACACAAAGAATACATTAAAAAAATTAACAAACAACAATGCATTCATCCCAAGCTGCATTTCCATGGCAGAAGAGCTCAGTGTTGAGGTCCCATCAAGAAACAAGCAGTACTCAAAAGCATATCAGAATCATAGAATCATAGAATAGTTAGGGTTGGAAAGGACCTTAAGATCATCTAGTTCCAACCCCCATGCCATGGGCAGGGACACCTCCCAGTAAACCATGCCACCCAAGGCTCTGTCCAACCTGGCCTTGAATCAAGTCTGAAGGTGAAAAGCACCACCAGACTTTCACACTGCCACAAAACATGACTATGACATACTCAAGTGCCACTGCTTCATAGCTGAAACCTTTTTAGGAGAGCACAGCAGTAGCCATGGTACTCTTAAGAAAATTCATTCAACTTCAAGTAAGATTATAACAGATACACTACGTATATTGTAGGAAATACTTAAACCTGGCATTGAGGGATTTCACAGGTTTTCAACAGCTCTTTATCAGCAACCAGCCAATGTTTCCTTTTTAATGCTACCTTTTATCTGTACAAATTCAATACCTTCTAAATTTGTACCTTTATTATATACCAAGCACCACCTATCTACCTACATCTAGTGGAAATAGAATGGGGAGAGAAGGAAGCTTCTAAAAGAGTAGTAATATATATCTCATGTAAAGAAAGCAGCTTAAAGAGTTCTGAAAATATCACAGCTACCACAAATCACTGAAAATATTAATCTGTCTGGAGCTCTGGGGGCAGGGTGAGAGATCAGTACGCAGAAACAGTTTGAGCTTCTTTCTGACCTTATTACCATTCACATTAAATAATTAGCTTTGATTTTAATTGAAAACTAGACCCTCCATCAAAAGTTAGCATTAAGAAAAAAAAATAAAAATAAATCCAGAAGCATGCACCAAGTGAACAAACTATTTTACTGTTCTCTCTCATGGATCAACCACAGGTTATTCCCTGACCAGAATACAGTTTCTGAGCTTTGCTCAGTCACCAGAAAGACATCATAATTTCCTTCTAACTGCGTTGCCTGCTCTGCTTGATACCTAGCTAAATGTGACCTCCAAGGACACTTTTAGCTCTAATCAACCCCTGGAATGAGAAACATCATTGAGGTATTAAACTCTGAGCTTTCTGTCTAACACAACAAGTGCTACTGCTGAGCCACAGAATTTAATAACCTGAAAGCCTGTGGCAAAATACATAGGGGAGAAAAAGGAGACGAGTTAATGCTGCATGTGTAAATTAGCTGGCCTCCTGTCACAGGCAGGAGTACTTCATAATACTCAAACACTTTATTTTACGTCTGCCCTCTGTGATCTTAGCATGAGTTAGTCACTCTCTAAACAGTTTTGCAGTAGATTAGCCAGGTGTTCAGCACTACTTCAAACTCACTGAAACAAGTATTCATTTTAATAGTTAAAAAGTTTAAACAGATGAATTTCAGCTTCTATTGTCTTTTCTTGCAGGAGTCAAAGCATCCACCCCATGCTTCACTGCAAGCCTTGGGGGAAAAAGTTCATCTATAAGAACCTGTCAGATTTCAGTCATTAGTATCCCACTACAAAAAAAAACACCATCATCTTTACCAACAGCAAGTTGTGAGTGTATGACTTCCTCATTTCATGAAGACTCCACCCAGTTTTTTCTTCCATAGCCACCCTTTTTGCCATTACACCAGAAATGGCAAGAAGCCATTACCCAAGGGCAAGCTCAGCCTGTAGGACTGTATTGGTGAGATACAAAGAATGAAAATGTATCTCCAAAAGAAGACTGTGTATGAGATCCTTCCAAAAGGTACTTTCACTGCTTCTCCCTCAGTCACCATTCTGTAAGCACCAAAACCCTGCTTATCACATAGAAGCTATTTGACAGGGTGTTCACAGGGCAAAAGCAGTGGAAGTTGGGCACTTGGAAACCTGGATCCACTGTAGCACAGCCAAATTGTCCTGTGGCAAGCACCGGCCCTCTACTCAGCTCTATGAATATCTCCCTCCTACTTAGAATTAAGGAAGCTTGCTGATACCCACAAAGACTCCTATGAATGAGAGCCCTTACTGAACTTCAGGGATCAATGAAATTATCAAAATACCATGCAAAGGAGGTGTGATGTTAAGTGCTGCTTAAGCTACAGCAAAATTATTTTGGGGGTAAGGCACCTCTCCCTCCTGTTAACTGGCAGCTTCTCATAGGAAAAGCTAAATCTGAAAGCAGGATTTAAAAGCTACTTTCCCTCTTCCCTCCCAGTTTTGACCAAAGGCTTGAACTCTCTGGAATGATAACTTAATATAAAAACTGGATCTAGTGCCTTCAACTAAGCAAAATAAATAAACCTTATGGTACTTCCCTCTTCTCGTCCATGCCCTCCCACAACATATGCTCTTACGTGCACCTCAACCAGCCAGCAAATAAGTGTCAAGCTCCCCCACTAAACACAAACTTGACATATAATTGTTAAAATTACCAAGCAGCATATAATAAACAGAAAGCATATTTGCAAAAATAATATGACAGCAGACTTGACAACTAACCCATGTAATGCAGTCATTCTTGATCATCTATGGAAAGAAAAACAAATATTAGAGAGTTTTCTAAAATGGAAGACTGCCTTCACTAAGTCCAGTGTTTTAAATTTCAATGCCAAGCGCTTACTCTGCAGCAGAATATCACATCCAAGCTTTCTGTGCAAAATAATTTACCCTCCGAAGCTCAGAACTTCCTTACTTAAGCTCATCTGCACTCTTCATGTTGAGAAACAAAGTGAATTGGGCTCCTACTTAAAATGAAATATTGATGCACTTTCAGAGCACTTGATCAAAGTGAAATTTAACAAGCTTTACAGTTCTACTCCAGCAATAAAACCTAGGATTTTCTTTTCTATTTACATCAGTAATTTCCTAACACTTTATCTTAGAAGGCTTAAAGTAGTTGCTCAAATTTCTCTGCATTAGGATTTGTTTCTTGGACTCCAAATGCACAACTACATTTTCAAAGTCTATCTTTATGTACAGCTTATCAATTAAAATATTTTTTCATGAAAATGATGAAAAGTTCAAACAGAAGAGAATTCTCACTTTAAAATTAACGTTGAAGAAAATAAGTTGCATTCATTTCAGTTCATATTCCTTACTCTGGTAAGCCATTAGCCAGCCAGAGTTCAGATGTGCTGCGACGATCTCTTAATTAAAGTCTTCTTTTTAATGTCAGGGCATTACCACTGATTTTAAAGGAGAGGGAAAAAAGGCAGCAGTGCTCTTTGCTTATTAGAGGTTTCTGGTACCTACTATTTCAATTTATGTCCTGCTCACACTGAACAGAGCTTCGAAATGCTGCTCAATTAGGTTTTAAAAATTCAATTTAAAATTAATGCGGAGTTATACTAATAGGTAATGGCTGTACCCTGTGTGATCCTTGGTTCCTCCAGTCCCTTGCTGTCTGATTTGATAACCCCAAATTGCTCATTTAGGAGAGGTCACCACCAGGCAATTCTCCTTTTGTGGAAATAACTCTGGGCTTCACAAAGAACTACTCTCTATAAACACTTCATTAAAAGAAATACAAGCATTTGGGAAAACCTCTTTAATTCTGGCATTTCAGGCATTTAAAATTATGACCTTAAATAAATCTCTATGACTTCAAGGTTATTTTTAATTTGATAGGAACATTTTTTTTTCTTCCATGCAGTGAAATGAGATCATCTATATTTTAAACAAAGTCAACAGTAAAGTCTATGTCACTTAAAAAACAATCATAGGCAAATTAACCATTAGCATTAAATTTCTCTCTTCTGTCTCAGGAAAGAAGTCAAGCATTTCATAAACATGAAATGAAATGTTAATGGATTTTCCAGGACATGAATGCAACCAGCAGCATCTAAAGCCAAATATTTTATTGGTAAGATTTAGTTGCATTTCTGATTTCTTAATACAAATTTAAAACTTATCTGCATTTCTCTCTCAATTCTTCAGGTTGAAAAGCGGTGGGTCTTGCTTTTTTGTTTTAACAAATAAGATACCATACCTTTCTGTGGTGACGTTTTCCTGAACTCTACTTTTTCATACTAGTGATTTTTATCAGCCTGGACAGCTCAACCTTACACATCCTCGTCCCTTTCTTAGTGTAAACACCTTAAAATAAGTCTGCTCCAATGCTAATAATTACATTCAACTCTGGTTGCCTTCTCAGGGTCTCGGCTGGATGCCAGGATGCCTCCAGAGATAAGAAGATGTCAACACTTTGGCTGCAGTGACACACACGTTACTTTGGCAGCAGTGCCCATTTCAGCCGGCTCCCACTGTCTTCCCTCCTCACATTCACTCCAGTGCTCATGCAGAAAACCGACCCAGAATAAAAAAATACCTTCCTGGAAAACATACTCTCTCCCCATCTATTATCATCAGCAAATGGGTTAGTTCGTGATCACTGCACTGCCACAAAGAGTGGAGAGGGCAGGATCCATGTTGAGAGCAGGGCAAAAGCTGAAAGTCTGTCTAAGCAACTCGATCCCTCAAGGTGCAATGAAGACTTCATTGGACAGCAGAACGGCTGGAAGGATGCCCCCAGCAGCCCAAGGAATTATGCTTCTGCTGCCGCCAAGGAAAAGGGAATTTGTAAATAACATGCTCCAAAACATTCCCGGTTTTACTCATTGTTTTAAGGGAGAAATGTCATTTTTGCAAGAGGGAAGAGGGTTGAATGCGGACAGTCTGAATGCCAGCAAAAATAAATGATATCTGCCAAAAGATGCTTTTAAAAAATAAAACGATGTGAGGGGCATAAACAACACAAATAACTATACTTTTAAAATTTTACTTACATGTAGCTGTGTGACACTTTCCAGCACACACAATGTATGCTTTTACAGCACTTAAGACATAACTTCCAAATGGAGAAAAATCTGTATTTTATAAAAAAAATATGTCTTTTTTATTTTTATTGTATTCTGTCACACAAATGTATCAATAAATCTTGGGGCCTTAATTAAGCATACCAAAAACCATGATAAAGCATGGCATCTATTCATCATAAGAAATGATAAATGAAAATTTATTTTTTTACCCCATTGACAAAAGAGCAAAAGAGTGAACAAGTGGCATTATTTTTTCCAGTCAATCTTATTTACAAATGGTTTAAGCCTAAGGAATAATTTCTTTTCAAGCAGAAAGTGAATTGGAACTATAGCTTAAATAATATACCTAGACAGTCTTTTCTTCTTAGTACACAAAAAGATGAAATAGCAATTTCTTTTGTTTGATCAATTTCTTAAGAGAAAGCATGCAGTTGGAGTTTAAGGGTTTTTTTGGTAGAAAATTAATACAGCTTGCTTTAACTTGCTGTTCTCCCTACATGCACAGCAGACCAGACTAAGACTCCACTTTCCAATGAAATACACATTCGTTTATTAGCAAGACGCACGACACAGATATTCCCACACAAACATATACTGAAGATCTTGAATAAATGTGACAGGCCAAAATTTATCCTGCACTGCACTGCAATACAGAAAAATTCATGATTACTTTAAGTGTCCTGGATACATGCACTGCTGTTACTCAAACTTGTCCACTTTGAAGTAGCTCGATTTCCCTCGCCCTGCACTGAACCTCCTACTGAAAAAAACAAGGTTGCTCATGAAATAATCTAATTGAGAGCCATCTGGCCCTTCATAGGTGGCATTCCTAATTTATTTTATTATAATAGAATCTACCGGAGGCAAGATAGCAAAAGTCATGCTACAGTGATCCTCACCATTCCCCTACACAAACAAAAACGACACTTGCTTTTTCTGGATATTTTAAAGCCTCTTATTTTGAACCTAATCTAATGAATGCCACAAAAAATCTCCATTAAAAAAATTATAATAATAAAGAAGTTTTTCAGAAAGCTATAGTCCTTGAATGCTGTGCTGTTGATTTAACAAAGAAACCAACCAAACAAAAAAACCCAACCAAAACAAAAACTCAAACATAATTCATAGTGTCAGGACACAGAGATTAAAGTTCTATACCACCTTAAGTAGTGTATGCTGAACTACAATGTTCATGCTGAAGCTCAAAACCAAAAAGATGATGACAATGAAGGAAAAAAGTTGCAAAAAAAACCCCCACTACTGAAGACTAACAGTACATGAGACTTAGCAGATGATTTTACCCTTTTCTAAAAGCAGCCAAGTATACCAGCCACTCTTACTCTGTAATTCTGTAAGTCCTGCAACTATTTGAGGAAATAAGGCCTGGGGTACCAACATCACACCGCTGCCAAGAAGACACCTTGAATGCAGGTGTTAACAAACAATTTTCACAGAATTCAGTGGTCAAGGAATTTATACCACCACATGTTTTCATAATCATCTTTATTTCAGGTGTCTTGTTTACATGGGTTTAAGCCACTGGCTGGCTGAGGAAATATTACCAGGACGACATAGAGTGTAGTCCAACACAGCTGGTCTACCTGTAAGCTACAAAACAGCAGCCTGAAAACATAGTGCCCGGTATCAGAGGCAGTGAGTTCCCCCCTGTCACGACCACAGGCACAGGCAGCAGCACCAGCACAGCATCCAGCACCAGATGCTCCAGACACCATGGGAGCAGCAGTGTCCTGAGGGAAGACCCACAAGGATGAAAACTCCAAAAGCTGCTGTGTAAACTAAATGACTGGTAGCAACACAGGCTGGAGGACTTAGTTAACTGGGGCAGAATTAAATTAAAACCAGGAGGATTACAGTATTTCATGTTGCTGAAACCTAAGATGACCGGTCATCTAGGGAGAACTGCCATATTTATCCAAGAAGCTGATAAACTGAGGAGGCAGAGAGAGTTCATTCAGGGTTAAATAACATAGATAGCACCAAAGGTGACTACAGAGTGAAAAAAAGAGGTGAAAAACCAGCTTTGTGAAACAAACAAGAAGGAGAATCTCAAATATGAAGTTATGACTACTGCATTTTTCATTGGCGAATAATCTTTATAACCACGTCAAAGTCAGCAGTGGGTGATACAGAATAAACTACAAGTCAAGTTATTTATAAGGAGTTTGATATATCACTTTGAGGCAGCTTTTCATAAATCTTAAAAAAAAAATGTTTGGAAAATCAGAATGTCTATCACAGAACATAAATATGATAAGGTGAAAACGTAGGTAAAAATAGACGTCATAGCAAAAGAGGAGCCCTGTCATCTATGCTTCCTTACTTTGTTGCTCACTTTGAAAAAACTTCTTTTCTATAAGTAAAAAACCCAACCAAACAAAACATTGATGAGACAAATGAGGGAAGTGACATTTCTGTGCAAGCCTCAAGTGCAACTGAAAAAGAACTTACATGCTGCTTGGGCATTGTCAGTAATCAAGCTAAAGGTTGGATGATGTAGGCTTGATCAGCATTTCACCAGCTGAGGAAAGAAAGTCTGGTATAAACAGCCCAATTAGCTATACTTCTTTTGGGCAGATGATGATGATAACCAAGAAGTCTGCCATCTGCCCTCAGAAGGCACCTCAGAGGTGACCCCATATCTCGCAATATGGGGATAAAAGCAAAACCAAAGCTATCGGTCCTCTCTGCTCCTACTGCCTCCACAGAACATCATAGCTTTGACTCTTCCTTAGGACAAACAGACCTGACTGATTTCAGTTCAACACCAAGAAGCACTAAACTTCAAAGCTGACTAAAAACAAAAAAAGGACCAAAAATCCCCAACACAGTTCCACAGCTGAAACTCCATGGGTGCTAACAAGGCACCTTCTCTGAAATTTCTCTAGGCCCCACAAAAGAAAAAACAAAATAACTAGACTCTAACACTCAGGGTGTACTCAGCTTCCTTTAATTTTCAGGGGCCATAAAATTTGTGTAAATGAACAAAAAACATTCTTCAATGTAATGAAAATGGCAAATAGGCAGGTGCACCGTAACAGCAATTGTTTTATCATCAAACTAAAGAAACGGTATCTTAACAGTTAATAGACTGTATCAACATGCAATGGGATCTCAGAAGGCAAAGTTACATTAGAAAACTATGAAAACTTCAAAGTAGAAAAAACCTTGCAAACTAAGTAAAACAAAGTTAAATTAGACGTGATGCCTATTACACATTTTTTTTCTGAGACCATGAAGGGGGCCTATAGGGATGCTGGGGAGGGACTTTTCATTAGGGACTGTGGTGACAGGACAAGGGGTAATGGGTTCAAAAAACAGGGGAAGTTTAGATTGGATATGAGGAAGAAATTCTTTACTGTAAGGGTGGTGAGGCACTGGAATGGGTTGCCAGGAAAAGTTGTGAATGCTCCATCGCTGGTGGTGCTCAAAGCTGGCTGGACAGAGCCTTGGGTGGCATGGTTTAGTGGGAGGTGCCCCTGCCCATGGCAAGGGGGTTGGAACTATATGATCTTAAGGTCCTTTCCAACCCTAACTATTCTGTGATTCTATGAGTGAGCCTCCCAATACCTCACTGCACCAAAATGGTTTAGCCCAAAGGCCCACAGCCCATACTTAAACCCTCCTGCTGAGTACTGATCCATGCCTTCACCTTTTGGGTACAGTGGGAAGAAAGGAACCATATGGCACAACTTGCTTCCTCTGAGGGTAAACAGTGTCCTTCCAAAAAGCAAGCCAAACCAGTTGATGTGTCCCTCAACCCACTGCCACAGGCACCTGTTCTCCTATAGACTCTCCAGTCTAAATTCCTGAAATACTACATTGGTCCTGCAAAATGATATGGCCAAATGCATCATCATAGGATACCATCTGCATGTGCCCAGTCCAAAGACTCGTTAAAGAGCACACATACACAGCATCTAGCAAGAAAAAATGAATGCTAAATATCAGATCATGTTCTGGGGCAACCAGCACCAAACCCAAGATGCTGGTAAATAGGACATGAAAGGTTATGGCAGTTCCCTCAACAAAGTGTGCAGGACACAGCCAGTTGTTTGAGCCCGCAGAGACAACCGCGCAGATGCTTGTTCATCCACTGGTAACAGTTGGTACCGCTGGGAGGTCAGCCCAGGTTTTTACAGCAATTTGCATTTTATTTTCCATAATGCTGTTTAATTTCACTTTTTCAATTATTACTCTCAGGCAATTGCTTTAATCGTCTGTTATTCCACAAGGAACGACATTTTCCTCTGGCGGAGGGACGGGCTGCATCAGACCGCATTAGCGCTGACGAGCCTCTCCACGGGCGAGAACAGGGTTGCCTTGCCAGGCTTGGCAGCCCAAGTGGAGCGGCCGTTAGCCAGCACCCACAGCTACTGCTGACAGATTGGCCCGCTCACCACCACTCTGATGGCAATCTGCACAGGATTACCAGGCACTTATTAAACTTTTAAATGCATGTGGTACCCCTTTGAATTTCAGATTCGCCAAAGCAAATGGTATCGCTGCAAAACCATGGCAAAACACATCCAACTGCAAAGCCAGAACAAGCTGCTTTTCCTAATCTAATGCTATGTTAATGCAAAGCTCAGCAATGATGGATGGACTCATTAGTGCCGCAGTTATCGCCATCTGAACCAGGTGCCAAGACATATGGTTTAACAGATGTTCTAGCAAAAAGCTCTGTTCTCCGCACTGTGCAAGTGTCCAGTTAAACCGGACATCGATAAGACTCTGAAAATCATATTGGGCTTCTGGGGGCCACAATTGTTCCCAGCTCAGGAAGCTGTTAAACACAGCCTGATTATGCACAAAACCCTATTGCTCTGATATCCCAATTAGATTCACAGAACAAATGCTAGACAATACGTACACTGCTTTCTGGAGCCTTTGTGTACCCTAAAGTTGTTATATTCAATCAATCCTATTTCTCCACTGTTATAGTAAGAAACAAAGCCTAAAACTGTGGAAGCTTTCTGCACATAGAAATTTCCAAATCAAGTGGGGAAACAGACCCTCTTACAGCCCACTCCAGCATTTTCACGTTTAGCATGCCCTGTGCATGCTATTCTTTCAAATATTTAATACTAAACATACCCATCCCAAGCAGAGGATTAACATGCAGAGCCTGTTTGCCATGTTATTTATTGACGTAGCTCCATCAGAATGAATGGCATTTCACAGGGGAGAAAACAAACAAACCAACACAGAATAAAAAGAGGGTCCTTTATATTAATTCAGCAAATCAATGCACACAATGCAGCAGATGCACCAAACGTTAATAAACACAGGAACATTTATTCTTTAAGTGTCTTCTCAAGGAAAGACAATTCATAGGCCTTAATAAAAAGACCAGCAGATGTGGACAACAACTGATGAGTTATGATGTCTATACATGTTATATTCAATCTTTTATGATGACATACACACTTATGTTTACCTCCGACAGAAAAGAATTTTTCAGTAAGAACTTCCGCTAACTCCTGAAGCTCTTAAGAGAGTATACTAAAGCATGACTGGTGAAAAAAGGCTGGTGAAAAAAGGTTATGTTACCACCTAGGTTTTGGGGACTCCTACCATACAATCCAACTGCTTCAGTGTGTAGTGACAGAAAACTGCAGCTGTTGGTGTGTGACATATTACAGTGGAAATGTTAAGAGGAAGGGAAAAATATGGAGAAAAGAACTCTACACCATTACATTCAGAAGTGGATGGCAGGGAAAAAAATAATACACACCAAGATCGAATGTATTTCAGAAACAACATCAATGATCACTTTAAACCAAAACTAAGGACTTCGAAATTTTTACAGAATTTGCTAACACTTGCAGGTCATAAAGAGAATCCTTCAGCACACAACTGCAAGAGATTCGATATTAGATTAGATTGAAAAGGTGAGCAACAAAAAAAAAAATTGATTCAAGCGCTCCCGCAACTACTATTAACATTGTCACAAAAGGTGTGCTTCAGATCATCTTGTTCAACCAGTTAAATCTCCTCATCTGTGCAAATATTTGCTTCATATTTATGCAGCTGCAACTTTTAAAGACTTCTGCTATCTTTACTGCTTATCTTTCAATACCAGAGCTCTGGCTGTCCCAGACCTTGGTCCAGCGGGGTTGCAAAATGCTGGGGTGGGAGGGAAGGGGTATGAAAGAAGACAAGAGACTAGATGCAATCTAAAAACAAACAATAGCAGAATCTGCAGGCATGAAAGTCAAGAGAAGTTCAATCCAATGTTAATTCCAATTTGTCTGAAAGGCTCACAGGCATACATTCATAGAAAATGGAGTTGATGAAAATACTGTCAGTGAAGTAGTAAACAGACAGGAAACAGAGCGTTGAAATGCTGTGCCTATTTTTATACATTTTTATTTTCAGACAGACAAAGGTATGTGCATTTATATATATAAATCGAGAAAAAGATAAGCATGGAATTAAGCATGCACGTAGATCATTTGGTATATGATCAGGGCTTTTTCCCAGTAACTAAAACAAACAAAAAAAACCCCAAATAATTAAAGCTTATATTTGACATTATAACAAGACAGGCTACCAAGACCAACTTTTACTTCAGTACAGGCTATTACCATTTTTCCCTGTTCCCTGCTTCTAACCAAACATCCACATCTTTTTCCATCTGCTAGCACTATTTATACAGCTAATTCAGACACGATTCAAGCTAAAAAACCCCAACAAAAATCAACACAACAAAACACTACCAAACAATCCTCCCCACCCCAACAACAACAGAATTCCAATTTGGGTCAAAATCTTTCAGCCAGATCACTCTCCTGAACTGACTTACTGGCAAGCTGCAAAAGCTCCAGCATCAGTGCAAAGAACCTGGCTGAAGCATCTGTGGGACTGCATGACTGAACACAGGACAGGGCTGCTGTTATCTCTTTTCCTTCTACTGCTGCTGAATTCACTTAGCCCTTCTCTGAAACAAAGGGCTCGAGAGCCAGAGAGCACTGGTAGAGTCTGATGAAATCTGTGCCTGCACATCTCCATTACTTCAAAGTAAGAAATGAGATCTTAGATTATTTCAAGTTACAAAAAGCTCTAGTGTCCCAGATTGCACCTCGGATCTTTCCTTATCAAAGAAAGTGTTTTAATAGCAAATTGGTCGCCACTTTTTCTTTTTATCTTTTTTTTTTCTCCAAAGAAATATATTTTCTCTTTCAATAAGGACATAACCAAAAGCTATTTTCTCTAACACAGTCTACTTGGAAAATGTAATCTTCCCTACCCCACCCCCTTCATTTTTCATTTTTGCGCTTTTTTCTTTTTTTTTTTTTTTTTTTTTTTTATCATTTTGTTTTCCAATGGCCTTTTGTGTTATGAGAAAAATACATTCCTGGAATGTTTCAGCTCAGAGCTCTCAAAAACAATTACTTAGGCACTTGATTTGATCTGCCAGTTCTTCCTTTCTGGGTATTTGGGCTTTATGAGTCTCTGGTTCGGTCAAAGGTTAAAGCAAACCTTTCCCAAGTCATACTTCTGAGTCTCATGAGGCCCATACATATTCACCCCTGGTTTTAAGGAAAAGGAGTAAATTCACTACTACCTGCATACAGCAGCAGTAACTTGCTGTGTTACCTAAGGAAGAGAATTCAGAGAGGGAAGATTGCCAATTCACCCTTATGTTGGGCAAGTAGAATGGAGTGTAATAAAGAGATAGGAAGAAAAAAAAAATGTCTCATCTTTAAACTGGTGACAATTTGGCACTGTTTAAGGGAAAACAAAAAGGAGAACAGAAGTACAAGTATATACTTTTAGTAGCAAGGCACTTAATAAGCACAAGAAAGCAAGAGTTACAATTTCAAAGGTACCATTCCATCCGCACCAAAAAATTAACCACATCTGTGATATATACACGCAAAAAAAACCAACAAACTACCCATGAAGTACAGGGAGAGAGGAAACATACGTTTTCTGAGTTGTTCTGGCTGCTAACTGGGCTTCTCAGGGGAGCAAAAGTTAGACAGAGCTATCTGTCAGAGTTATCTGACTCAAGAAGCGAGTGATAGGGAAGATTTCCAGCAGCCTCCATTGGGTTTTTCCGACCCATGATCAGCTGATGGTGATGCGTCACAAGTTTGCATGGTATGCTGCTATTGATATTGTCCTACCTTCATATGGTAACACCCAGTTCAGCTTCATTTTGCTGCATCAAAAGGAGCATGACTAACAGGTCGAAGGAGGGGATCCTGTCCCTCTAACTCTGCTCTCATGAGACCTCACTCAGAGCATTGTGTGCAGTTTTGGTGTCCTCAACATAAAAAGGACATGGAACTGTTGGAACAAGTCCAGAGGGAGGCCACGAGGATGATCAGGGACTGGAGCACTTCCCATATGAAGACCGGTTGAGAAAGTTGGGGCTGCTCAGCCTCGAGAAGAGAAGGCTGTGTGGAGACCTCATAGCAGCCTTCCAGTATCTGAAGGGGGCTTACAGGGATTCTGGGGAGGGACTCTTCATTAGGGACTCTAGTGACAGGACAAGGGGTAATGGGTTAGAACTTAAACAGGGGAAGTTTAGACTGGATATGAGGAAGAAATTCTTTACTGTGAGGGTGGTGAGGCACTGGAATGGGTTGCCCAGGGAAGTTGTGAATGCTCCATCACTGGCGGTGTTCGAGGCCAGGCTGGACAGAGCCCTGGGTGACAGGGTGTAGTGCGAGGTGTCCATGCCCACGGCAGGGGGGTTGGAGCTAGATGATCTTAAGGTCCTTTCCAACCCTAACTATTCTGATTCTGTGTGCTTTTTGCACTCTGTTCAGCAAGTCTCTGAAATCAAGCTCCTCTTCGTCAAGGAATGCATTATATGGACTTATAGTATATTTAAACAAGTTACTACTCAAAGATGTGGAATACAAAACCATTCCTATTGCTATGATACCTTTTCACTAAACACAATGCAGTTACTGCTAGATTCATGTTCCATTTTTAAAGTTGCAGTGTATTTGTCCAGTAATACATACTGCATATTGGATTTTTTCTAATCTCATTCTAAGAAAAAGATCTCTTCAGAATATTGTTTCTCACATGCCTATATGCAACTGTCACTCAAGGTTTGTGAGCTCCACTCTCTATTAAAAGAAAAATCAAACAGATTGAAGCAACTGATTATAATTATTTTCAAAGTACAAAGCTTCCTTCCCCAGAAGTATATACTTTACAGTCCTGAAAATACACAGATATACACATTTTAAGAAAGAAGTTTTGAAGGGCATATTTAGAAATCATTCAAAAGGAGTGTTGGTGCTTAAGGTTTATACATAAAACTAAAGCATACACATAAAGGTACACATACAACTGAAGTGAGTTTTTAATCTTTTTAAAGTGGTAAATTTTAATTTTTTAAGGAGTAACTGCAAAACTTTGCTATTCTTCTAAATAACTGATGGTCTTAACTGTAAGCAACCGCATTCTCGCACAAAGTGGCTTGTTGGTGTGGGGTGGGGGGTAGTTTCTTTATTTTTTAGTGAGAATGGTTATTTTCTGGTTTTAGTCATGTCTTAGATTCTAGCATATATACATACTACTCACAACTACACACTGGTAGTTGAAGGTTGAAGTCCCTCCTATTTTGGAGACAAAGGACACGCAACTGTCCTTTTATGTTGTCCCACTAAATATGCTGCTGATTATAGAAGTACAAGCCACATCCCTCCAGCCACCTGCTTGGACAAAGAATTAGTCGTAATTTGTACAATAAAATAATCCTCAAAATTTATAACAGTAGTGTTACATCTGCTTTTTACTAGATTCCAAATGTCAATTATCTATATTTAATGATAATAAATTTTGATACAGAGAAGATGATTTACAAGGAAAGAAGGCCCACAGTGCCTTAAACACCAACCCCTCCCCCACCTTATGCAACACTTGTTCTAATTTTCAATCCAAGCTTTTAAGCATTACTAAATTGATTACAAGTTTCTCCATTTAACAGAGATAAAATTTAAACTACTTTACATGCAGAAGAAAAAAAGGCTTAGAAATTTAAATATTTCACCTCCAGAAAGCAGCTTGTCCTCTAACTAAACAGACTTGCATGAGTTAGCCTTACCTGGAGCCATAACTTGTTATTCACTGCATCTCTCCCCGTAGCAATGCATTGAAATGTAGCATTCTGCCCTGCATTGACCTCTACATCCCCCAGCCTCAAGAAATGTGGAGATTTATCTGCAGAGGGGTAAAACAAAAATTACAAATAATGCCTATTGCTAAAAAAAGGTGCCTGCAACATTATTGTCTCCCTGAAGATGCATATTATAACAACCTTTAGCTAAAAAACAGAAACAGAAGAGAGAAAATTATTTGTTTTATCTCTGCTCGAGAAGAAAGATTGCTTTTAGTCCTTTCGCTTCTCCCCTGGTGATTCTACTAACTTTATGTTATACACGAGTTATAATAAAATCTTTTAGCAATAAAAGCCAGGAGAAGAACAAATGCCAAAATGTCAGCAGCACTTTACAAAAATTATCCAAAGACTTTGAATTCTAAGAAACCCATCATACTGAGAGAAGCCCAATTAACAGGACACTACTCAGGCAAAATATGAGTAGACTATCTGAATATGCTATTTGGACTGCTTGCAATGTAACCCAGAGCTCTGTTGGTTTACTACATTAAATCATCTGTGCCACTAAATATAGTATTTCAGGAGCTGAAAAATCTATTTCCCACATTGACAAAGCCCCTAGAAAAGCTCAGTGACACTACCACCTGAAGGATTTATTAGACATAAGAAAGCTGACAGACATATTTGAGGAGCGAGCATGTTACACAGGTCTCATCTATTCCTTTCTCAAGAACTACTTACGAAAATAGTAGCTGAACTATTATTTCTTTCTGATTACTAAAAACCAAACAAAATAGAAAACCACACACACACAAACCAAACACATAGAAAAAAAACCTCAGCACATTGGAACAAACAGGATTTAAAAATCAGTAACGTAAAAAGAGCTTATCTGAATATTGTGTCATGCTGATAGTCTGCCGTCATGGCTGTACTCAAGTGCCTTTCATTTTGGCACTTTAAAGAAATACACAAAATTAAAAAAAAAATAAAAAAGAAAGACAAAGGGGGAGGGGAACAAAAGAAAAAACACCACATACCAGAAGAAAAAAAAAAAAATGAAAGCCACATACTGAATCTGACCAGAGCTTTGCTGAGTACAGACATCAGATAGCTGGCTGAAATATAAAGAGGCAGCTCACTCAAATACCACTGGGGTGCTTGGTAGTCCCTGAGAGCTATGGTCTTAAAAGGTTTGGGGTAGAAGAAAACAAGATTTGAGGTTGTCAATGCAATTTTATTATTTGGCATCATTTTGCAAATTTGGGTTGGGGTTGTTAGATCTTGATCATTTCAGAGACCGCCTAAATAATCAGCCATGAGGTACATTATAATGAAATCTCATTTTAGAAAGGGGATGGATGTCTAGGGCAAGATCAGAAGAGTAGAACAGGACCAAATTACCAAAAAAAAAAGTTATAAGAGATGCACAGTAATAATTTCTCCCTCACAACTTCTTATTTATAGAATATTCTCACTATTGCAACTTTTGTTTCTATGTGCAGTTTTTCCTCAGGATAAAGCAGAAAAAGGCAAACATAAATGCCTGAAGTCTGTCCACAAAAACAAAGCAACAAAACCCAAGTAGCTCAATAGCCAGAAGCCTTTTTTTAATAAACATCTGTTGTGTCCATTTGGAAGGAAAATAAAAAAGAACAAGAGCATGAAATCTGATAAACGTGCTACCTCCTACATGCATCTGCCAATTCAGTTTTCTTTAACCAGTAACATAATACACATAATACATAATACACATAAACATTAAAACCCATCTTGACTATGCACACCAACTCTGGTATGACTAAAAAGACACTCAAGAATTTCTGCTTTTGTACTCCAGTATACTTCTGGCAGACAAATATTTTACCAAGGTAGATCACTGTTGCAACACTACATTTGCTCCTGGAAGCTGCAAGAAAAATACTATTGAAAAAAACAAAGAACATCAGTGATCGAGTGATGAAAACTCACCAGTCTACAGCAACATCAAATACATCCTGAAAAGACAGAGAAAAATGCAGCTCTTAATCATTACTTACCACAAGGGTAACTCAGAACCTGGATGTCATCAATGGCAATGTAGCCATTTCTCCCATCTGAGACTTCAGCTTCAAATATTACCTGTCAAAATGAAAGAAAAAAATGTTTACAACGCTCATTTCTACAGAATTCCCACAGTGGCAAGAGTGTAGATATAAGACACATTGCCTTTTTCATTTAGTTGAAGTTCCTGCAAGGCTTGACGACTGAACAGAATATTTATTACTCAATGTATTGCAGTTCCATACCATTCATATACATGACTTGCTTTGGATTTGCTGCTTACGGCACACAAGAAGAGCATGTTTATTACCTCAATTAACAGCATACTGCTTTCACCCCGCTAAACGTATAAACATGATTCAATCCTGAAAAAAATGCCATTACTTTCAGACAGGCTTGTCACTGCAGCACACAACTGATCGACCAATTTTAACAAAATTTATATTCTTGTCAAGGGTCACAGTATAGTCCACAGTCTCCTGTAACCTGCAGCATAATTGCACAGGAAAACACAGTAGCACAGAAATAGTGCAGCACTCCCCAGTGGCAATGAAAAGAACAGCTGTAGCATGAGATTTATGTAGTAGCTGTTAACTTCATTCTTGATTGTTGCAAAGCAGTGGGGAAATCGCTGTGTGTGAAGGAAAAGAAGAGATTGCCTGCACATCCAACTTTTTGTTCTATCCCATATGGACAGTAACAACAAAGAATTGCTCTTGAACTTTTCCAGAGCACAGGGCTGTCTTTTACTGCACATGTGGCAAAACACCACCAACTGACCAAAACAAACTTATTGTCAAGATTATCCTTGTATGGATGAAAAAAAGTAGAATGTAAAAGGAAAATAATTAAAAAGAAAAAAAAATGAAAAATGAAGACAGATGTCTAAAAGGAAGATGTGAAAGAGGAAAGGACACCAGTAAAGACTGAGCTAAGGGATAGTATACAAATTTGTAGCTATGATTGCCTAAAAATAAGTATTTGTCTTCTGTACAAGACTTTGAGCAAGGAAGCTGCTCTATATAAAATCTTTTCACCTACTTTACATACCTCATTCTAAGGGATAATGTAAGCAATAAGCAAATGCCAGTGATTAACACCTCAACGTACCCTGCAGGTAAGCAGGAGAATGAAAGCTGTCCACATCAGGTTATCTTATTGGGGAATCTGTATGGCACCTTGTTAGGAAGTAATGATGACTGTACTCTTCCGTCTCCCATCTACCTCCAGAGCTCTTTTTGGACTTCTGATTCACAAAAACTATCCTCTTCAGCAACATACCTGGCATTTACGCAGCTTGACTCAGAGTGCTGCGTCAGGAACACTTCTGTACACTTATGCTCCAGTCACTACATTTCCTTACCCTTACCTCCAACACAAGATATGAAGTGCAACTTATCTCCCACCAAAAGGGGCAGGGACCCCAGGTAGCTTGTTTATATTCAGAACTAATTTCACAATCTCAAAGGGAAAAAAGTAAGATAAACTTCAAAGGAAAGGCGGATATGGGCATGTTCATATGCTTCACAAGGTCTCCCAACTTGTGCTTTGACTGCAGAAAGACAAAACCTGTGAGGGACATACACTTTGACAGTGCCAGGCTAACAGTCCCTCTTCCAGCTTCTCTGGAAGTCCTTGCTGAGGTTCTGGCTGCACTGCTCTTCACATATTTTTATTTTTATGCCTTTTAATTTTATTTGCACCCCAATGCTATTAAACTGCAGAAACCGCATCATTCTCTGCCTTCTCCTGCCCCTTGGCCAAAAACAGCTTACTGGAAAGCAATTTAGTGTCTGAGATTCCTACTTTTATTCCCTCGTCCAATGACCTTTCTGACCAGAACACTATTTTACTGTGCCCACCAGCTCCCCAGGCACCTTCAGAGAGCTGGTATTTGTTTCTAGTAGGGAATACCAACATGAATATCTACAACTATTTAATAATTTGGATTAACACTTTTTTCTTCTTTTATTTTTTTATTATAGCTTGTATGGTATGGAAGACAACACAGAAAGAAATATTGTATTTAAAGTCCTTCTGACAGACCAATTTCTTTAAAACAAAGTACAGTTCTATTACATATACAACAATCATAGAATAGTTAGGGTTGGAAAGGACCTTAAGATATCATCTAGCTCCAACTCCCCTGCCATGGGTAGGGACACCTCGCACTAAACCATAGCACCCAAGACTCCATCCGATCTGGCCTTGAACAGTGCCAGGGATGGAGTATTCACAACTTGCTTGGGCAACACATTCCAGTGCCTCCCCACCCTCACAAATATCTTTTGGAATTGCTCAGAAATACTTACAGGTCACAGGTTACAAGCAGTGTGTTCAACCTGCTTGTACTGGTCCTCTGCAACATCATGATAGCCTTAACACTTTTGCCATAAGTCTATGTAGACCAATTAAAGTAACAACATTCAAATGAACACCTACTCAGGATAGCCCCATATTCATTTAAGATGTTGATTGGTAACATTTGCATGCCACATGCTGAGAGAGCTAAACTCTCAGACAGTAGTGCTGTTTAATGCACAATGCAAATGCATTTGTCTACCGTCATATCTGAAAGCACTTTGCTTCTCAAAGACCAGTTAAGAAATTTGAGCATCACTGTTAAGAACTGGACTAAATTTATACCTTGATTTAAACTGGGTTGTTATTAACTCATTTAGAAGCAATTTAGGTCCAGTACCCAGGGAAACTTGGCCTCACGTGTGTCTTTCCCTACTGTGTTGATACCTTCCTACACTGAGGGAAGAAGGGAGAAAGTTATCTTTCATGGGACAGAGATGGCAATGATTTTTTTCTACCTTTTCCAGAATAATTTAATTAACCCACACACTCCAAAAGAAGTAAGTTACCAAAAAAAGAGAAATTTACATGAAAGAGTAAGATTAAGACAGCAAGACCCATGAGAAGGAAAAAAAAAAAACATCACAAAATAAGAATAATGAAGAAACATGGAAATGCAAGAAGCCTACACAATGCTATAAGGAGTAATGCTTATGAGGTAAGTAAAAAGAAAATAAAGTTTTGAAAAGACATAGATTAATAACTGGTATAAATATAGCTACAAAGCATTAATAACTATAGACGCTGTACAGGTGCAGATCAGTTAAGAAACTCTTATCATTCTTTAACTTGATAACATCTGTTCACATTTAAAATGGGAAACTGACAAAGGGAGTTGTATATACAGGGGAAAACAGCACTTTAAAACACTGACAAGTCAGACCAGAACCCAAGGTAATTCTTTTCCTTACATATGCACACACTACTTGAGAAAAACAAGACCTGGGCTATTCCTTTCACCAGGGAAGGTTTATCCTAATAAGACTTCAGTGCTCTGGGATTGAAACTTCTGCTTAGCCTGCACTGCTGTTCAGTTTACAGTCCTAGAAAGCATGGCCTACACTTTCGTTTTAGCCAGATAACATTAGTTGCCTGTGCAACTATAAATGTCCTTCTACTTATCACAATTTAATTGCATGCTCATCTAGTGCACTTCTGAGAGATGTTCACTTGCTTTAATGCAGAGGAGAGACTGTTTTTGGAGGATGAACTGGACCTACATAGAGCAGGGCTGTGGAGACAGCTATCCTGTCTCATTTGTACCAGCATCATCACAATGAATGAGAATGGGAAGTGTTGAATAGCTCAAGTAAATCAAATGTTACTCAAGGTAATTAGATTTGATCCCTGAATTTTTTACACAGTCCCAAGGTAATACCCAAATAGTTCATTACTTCTCCAGATAAAATGGCATGTCCTTGTTTATGAAATGCCTGCACTCAGATGCAACTGAAGATAGTGTCAGAACCTCATCAAGTGGACATGCTACTACATATTTAGCCATCCCTAATGCAACTCTTGTCCATATAGTGGTCCATTTTCCTTCTAAAACAACACAAGCCTTTAGTGAACACCCATTCTCATTTGTGAAATACACGGGTTTACTACTGACAGCATTAAGAGACATTTCTCTTTGTCTGTTTTCTACCTGGCTTCTTTTAATGACCCAAATCAGTGATAAATTGATCCAAATCACCCTGCTATATTATTCAAAATTTTGTAGACCTCTATGTCCCAAGTAATGTTGCCTCAGATTTAAAGAGTCACAGATTATTCAGTCAATCTTATATAGAAACCATTCCCTTTTCTCTGATTATCCTTCTCATTCTTCTCTAAGCTCTAACTGCACTATAATCTTTGAAGATACTGAGAGCAGAGCCAGCACACAGTAATCAAGATGTGGATGAGTCATAACTTATACAGCAGCATAATATCATTAACTAATTTGCCCTGAACTTCCTTAACCATTCTTAAAATTTCTTTTTTTTTTTTTTTTTTTGACCATCACTGGGCTTTAAGATGACGTTTTTATGAACCCCATGATCTTGCTGCAATGTGCCAATGGCAAGCTTCCAGTCCGTCATTCTGTGTGTGAAATTAGAATTTTTATGCAGTATTCATTATTTTATATCTCGTTATCTACACTAAAACACGCCTGCCATTTTATTGACTTATCATTCACGGCTGGCGATGCTGTGATAGTCCTCCTACAGGTCCTCACAATCACATATTGTCTTTGCTATTACAAAGTAGCTTTCATCTACAGCCTTTTGACTTTCTCTGGCCCTCACTGTGGTCCCTTATGAAAGCCTGTGGAAAGGCACAAATTTTTACAGCATGCCTTGGTGACTATTTCTGGGCATACTGTCAATTTATTCATACCTTCTCTTTTTCCTCTTAAACAATTATCTATCTACAGAACTATATGTCTTCTCATACAATAGCAGCTTAGTTTTACTAGAAGCTTTTGTAGAGGGACATAGTCAAGAGCCTTTTGAAAACCTAAGTAGCCTGTACCAATCAGATCACACTCATCTATATGCTTGCTGATCCCTCTAAAGGAGTCCAAGGTTAAAAATGAAGTGTATGACATACAAAATACATCAAAAAAAGAGAAAAAGAGGAAATTCTAGTAGTTTTGTGCCAAGCCCTGCAAAATAGCACATATTTTGGTTTTGCATCCCAGTTCTAAAATGCAGATGATGACAATCACTCCTCACCTAATATTATTCCAAAAATAAATGTTTGTGGACAACTTAAGTACTCAACAGTGCTTGAATGGAATTGAAAAAGTAGTAACTATTAGAGCAGAGACCCCTAAAAGGATTTAGTTGCCTAAGTTTGATGCTTAAGAAATACTCAAACCTTCACATTCACACACTGCTCTAACAATGTAATCACCACAAAGACTAAGCCTAAAGTTGCAGCAATACACAAAATATACATCTTAAAGATTGGCCTCACTGAATTTTTAACTTTCGTCAGGATCCAAAAATTTCAGTATTCTGATCATTAGCTCATTTGAGGCAATAATCAAAATAAGCATTCCCAAAGCATGCATAGCCAATTCAGTACAAAATGCAGTCAAGAAACAGGGAGAACAACTCTGTAGCCCAAAGCCTCCCCTTAGAACACAATTATCCCTTTTTCCTAAAGTTATTCTAAAAGTTGTTTGCTTGTGAACTATACACCACTGCCACCAAACAGGGTATTTTAAGTACAGTTTGAGACTTTCCTTGTCCTTCCTCCACTTGACTAGTTCTGACTACTTGCAATAATGAAGAAACCAAGAATCTCCCACAGTTTTGACAGCAGTCCTGTCAGACCATCATATATACGAAGCAATCATCCATACATCAGTCAGATAAACTGCGTATTAAAAGGTTTAGTTACAACAGAAATGTAGTGTTTTATTGACTATTTTTTCCTGCTAAGCTCTAATACACATTACATATACAAGTCTAACACAGAGCACTGACAAGGAATTTGAGATGGGTGGAAAAAAGCCCAAACCAACTAAATAGATATTGTAATTGCCACAGAGCATTTAGTTTGCAACATTTTGTTCAGCAATAGGAGTGCTTCTACAAGCTTAATTATCTGAAATCAAACTTGTAAACAGATCAGTTCCAATGCTTGGTGGAAAGGTGTTTTAAAGAGCTGCAAGTAAACAGGAAGTATCATGTTTGTGATAAATAGCATTACAACAAACCAAAACCCATCCAAACAAAGCAAAAAACCAACCAACCAAGAAGCCCACAACCCATACTTCACCTACAGTACAGAATTGCTAGAAACCTTATGATCTTTTCTCACTGGTCCTGATGGTGCGCATTTGGTATTTTTTTGGCATATGCCACATCATTTCTATTCATCTTGTGAATAAAACAAATGAAGAATAAGTTACTTAAATCCAAAAGAAGCAGTGGAGTTATATTGATTAACCTCAGCAGACATAAAGCCTTAAAGTCTTTCATAAGAATATAAAAAGAAAACGTTTTAATTTTTTTTCTACTTGATACACACCTACTTCATTGATTAATTTTAATTTTTGTCAAAGCACAGTAGGATTGACTCCAGATATACCTGAACCTAGTACTTAACATTAGAAGTGGTTAAGACTGAATGACACATAGGAGCAAGTTTGTTTTGTAGTAAAGACTTTCTGAAGATGAAAAACCAGGAACAGCAAGACCAGTTATAGACAAGATAAAACACTAACAAATCCTGTTCATTGACAAGTTTCTAGTTCTATCCAATAAATATGAAAATAGTATCACATTACAAAAGAAATACCTACTATAAGCTAACTGAGGGAAAGGGACAGGTAACCGAATTTTTACCTAACATAAAAATTTTGTTGACATTATAAAAAGCATTTACCTTGTGAAAGTTATAGATCATTTTGCTGAACTAATTTAGAAATCATGAAAACATAATTACTTCCATTTGAATACTTAAGTAATGCTGTGAAGCAACCTTTGCTGCTGACAGGGCCCAGAAGAATTTCCAGCACAGCAAAATCAAACATTTGGGTGAAAACTTTGTGATCTCAATTCTGACAAGTTAGCTAACACCCTATTACTTCTTTTTTCCTCAATAACATACCTCCTCAGATTGCAAACCAAAGGAGTTAAGGGTATCTGCTCAGTAGTATCTCTACCAGCAGAGCTGACCAACTCAGATCCTTTAACCACCACAGAACCACCCAAAAGAAACCTTGAAATACACCCCATCCCACCCATCCCCAAATTCAGATTTAAGTTCTGTATTCCCAAGGTTCATCTCAGTTCACGCTCTCTGGTGAGGTACTACCCAGAAAGCACTCCTACCAAGGGTCCCAAAGGGTAAAAAAACCAAACCAAACCACACACACACCCCTGCACCCTAAAAAAACCCCAAACCAATCCAAACAAATAAAAAATCCCCAAACCTAAAATTTTCTCTTAACATGTAAGCAAGAACTCTAGGTGAGCTTTAGGAGAGCTACACACCACCCTTTAACATACATGTTACAGGAAAACACATAATTAAGGTAAAGCATAATAAACCTTTGAAAAGGACTGTATAAGAGTTATTTGACGCAGGGAAAGCTAGAGACTTGACTCAGCAACCCTGGAGACCCCTATGTTAGTTAGGAACACCAGAAAAAACCTCATATACTTCCATTTATCCATGCTCACTTCACTTGCTTATGCCAAATGTTTCTAGGCTCATGCCTAGAAAATGTCTGGATGAAGCACCACACACAGATGAGTTACAGCTGCTCTGGTTTTGGAGCAGTAGTAGTTTATCATCTGGGAATACTTACAGTCTTACAAAAACCCACCCTGCTCTTGACTGACTGAAGAAGTTGAAAAAACATCCTTACATAGTCTGTAAACACAAGACCTTCAAGAAACCAAAATATTTGTTTAAGACTGAAAGTTCCTAAATTATTTCAGATTTAAACATGGTAACAACACTGCATGCAAAGTCATGACTTTTAGCCATGGGAAACAAAAACCTTGATAGCACTGTAAATCATGACATTTGAAAGCTAATGCTAGAACAGTAGCAGCAAGAGACAAGTTAAGAACCAGTATGAAACACTCAATACTTCACTTATTTTTCGGACAGACAAAAAACTTTTAAGAAAATACTTTCCAGTATGACAGCAGCAGCCTCTTTAAACATGGAAAGCAGCTAGGAAAAGTAGCAGTAAAAGTCTGGCGTGATACCATTGTACTTTTCTAAACCTAGAGCAAAGGGTCAGTCCTTTTTGACTTTCAGTGACCTTTGGGAATTCCCTATCATGTGGAAAATTGAGGGTTTTTTGTTGTTGTTGTTGGGTTTGGCTGGGGTTTTTTTGTCTGCTTGTTGGTTTTGTTTTGTGGTTTTATTTGGGGGTTTTTTTGTTGTTGTATTTTTTAATAGATGCTCCATCTCAAACCATATATATTCCCAGTGAAATTACTGGTACATCTGAAGACACTCAGTAATCACAACCATTAACCCTTAAAGTAATGTCCGCATGAATACTATACAGATAAATAAAATTCTCAGCTTAGCAACCATGGGATCTTTTCCATACTCAATTAAGGAAAAAAACCCAATGCAAACCAAAACAAAAACAAAAAAAAAACCAAAAAAAACCCAAACAAAAATCAAACAAAAAAAACCCACACAAAACCAAAAAAAACAAAAAAACCAAAACAACCAAAAAGACACTTGATAGAATCAAGTCTATGAAGAACGGCAAAAAACAAGCTATGCAGACAAACTAAAACCAGCAGACAAAATTTGTAGGTTCATGTTGCATCCTACATATTGCTTGCTAGAATAACTTTTTCTAGCCCATCTCAGAGAAAAATATCTAACCCTGGTTATTTTCAGAACAGCAGCCAAAACAGTTTGAAGCACCTATGCAGAATCAAATCCATATCCAAGTAATAGCTTGATCCAGAAAAAGATACTGTTAAAACCACTTTTTTAATTCCAGCAATTGCCAACCAAAGCGTCAACAAGTGCCTTGCTTTCTTTTCCCTCCCTTTTCTGCTCCTCCATAATAAAACTCACATCAGCTATACCTGAAGGATTAACCTGCTTGAAGAACGACCCCTCCCAGAAAAGAATTAAAGTGTAAAAATATACAGTGAAAGGACACAATTTTGAATGAACACCCATTCTTTTAAGGGATCCATTCACAGTAGAGTGCAAAAAGATTATGAGCCTTTTCAAAGACTAAAAATAGTACCTGGAATATTTCAGAGACACAGCTTGACAAAAATACTTCAAATAAATATTTCTTTTTAAAGCCCCAAGCATAGGTTCTTGCTAATAAGAGAACAGAGAACAGTTGCAACTCAGTGGCCAAAGCTATTCAGCTATTCTAGATTATGACAGCACTAAATTTGTATGTCAGGAAGGAAGCAAACACCAAAAAAAAAAAAAGCCCCAAGCAAAACGGTACAGTAACCCTTAATCCTGTGTCACTATGGACAGTGTGGAACAACATCAACATGTCTTAACTCAAAAAAGTTTGGATAAAATATGTTCCATGTGTTTAATACACAAGTTTAACAGATATTAAATCAATACAGATCAAATATTGCGAAAAAAACACACAAACAACTGCAAACAAAACCCCAACTTAATAAAAAAGAAAAAGCAACTCAAAACAATGGACAACTTGTGTCAATAGTATAGTAGAGATATTCATTGCATCAGTACTGTCGTCGTCTAAGCCCTTCACGCAGTTCGCTCACTCACTACCCCCTCTTTCTTCCCCACAGTCCTGGGGGGATGGGGAGGAGAATCAAAAGAATGCAACTCCCACAGGTTGAGATAAGAACAGTTTAGTAACTAAGGTATAACACAAATCACTACTGCTACCACCAATAATAATAATGATAAGGGAAATACAAGGAAAGAGAATACAACTGCTCACCACCTATACCCAGCCTAACCCAACAGCAAACCCCCACCATTCCGGGTTCCTGCCCTCCGTTTTTACAGCCTGGGCATGACATGCTGTGGTATGGAATACCTCTTTGGTCAGTTAGGGTCAGGTGTCCTGTCTCTGCTTCCTCTTGGCTTCCCCTCCTCCCTGGCAGAGCATGAGACTCTGAAAGCCCTTGGTCAAACCAAAACACTACCAAGCAGTAACTGAAAACACTGGTGTTATCAGCGTTGTTCCCAGGCCGAAAGTCAAAAACACAGTGTGGCACCAGCTACCAAGAAGGAGAAAAATGACTGCTACTGCTGAACCCAGGACAAGTACCTACCTACATTAATACTGAAACAAGCACTGTTTGTGAAGGAAATTATTCTGACACATTCTCTCCAAAATATACTTCAAGATGCATTCATTCGCTCTGCAAATTCTGTATATCATCTTATTTTATCCTCTCTATTCTACATTAATCACAACACACTGGTGCTGGACAAACACAGAAGATGAGAGCCATCTGTACAAACAGCTTAGGTCTAAAGACACAGGACTATGATGTAAAAACGTTTCCTTGCTCTCAGCCTTGCACAATATCCAATAAGCTGAACTGAATTTTGCAGAGTTCAATTTAGCAGGGACATCAAGGGCAATGAGAAGGACTTGGACTTTTCTAAGTATACGAGTAACAAAAGGAAGACTGGGGAAAATGTTGGCCTGCTGCTGAATATGACAAGGAACTGGGTAACAAAGAACATGCTAAAAAAAGAAAAAAATGAGGTACTGATTGCCTTAATCACTTCAGTCTTGTCTTGTAAGATTGACCTGAAATCCAAGGACCCACAAACCAGGAGGAAAGTATAAAGCAAGGAAGACATGCCCCGGGACCAGTATATGCTGAAGGCCACCCAGCTGTAAAGCAGTTGGCAGAAAAGGACCTAGGCATCATAGTAGACACTAAGTTGAACATAAAGAACACCTGCCGCTGTGGCAAATGCAGCTAACGGTAACCTGGGATGCATAAGACAATGTTGCCAGTGGGTTGAGGGAAGCGATCCTTCCCCTCTACCCAGCACTGGCAACGCCTCACCTGAAGTTCTGAGTCCACAACTGTACACCTCAGTACAAGAGAGACATGGACATACTGAAGTGTGTCCAATGAAAGGACATCCAAAGATGATGAAGAATCTGGAACATTTCTTCTAAAGGAAAGGATGGCAGAGAGCTGGGACTGGGCAGCCTAGGGAACAGAAGGCTCAGGGGAGATCTCACCAATATGCAGAACTAGCTGAAGGGAGGGTGCAAAGAGGATGGAGAATGGAACCAGGCTCTTTTCATTGATGCCCAGTGATGGGATCAGTGGCAACAGGCACAAAAGTGAACAGGGGAGGGTCACCTGAACATCAGGAAATACTTTTTCACTGTGAAGGAGATTGAGTACTGACATAGGCTGCCCAGGGAGGTTGTAAACTCTTTATTCTTAATGGAGATATTCAGGAGCCATTTGGACACAGTTCTGGACAAGTGGATCTTGGTAGCTCTGCTTGAGCAGGAGGGTTCAAGCAAATAACTCCCAGAAGTGCCTTCCAACCTGAACCATTCTGTGAAGCATTATTTGTGTAAGTCACCTGGACTACCTGACTCAGAAAGGTTTGCTAGTCTCTTCCACTAGAACCTAATATAACGCAACCTATCAAAAAGAAAAGTTTTGAGCTATAAAAGATTCTCCAGCTGAGAAAGTTGGGGCTGTTCAGTGTGGAGAAGAGAAGGCTGCGTGGAGACCTCATAGCAGCTTTCCAGTATCTGAAGGGGGGCTATAGGGATGCTGTGGATGGACTATTCAGTAGGGACTATAGTGACAGGACAAGCGGTAACGAGTTCAAACTTAAACAGGGGAAGTTTAGATTTGATATAAGTAAGAGATTCTTTACTGTTAGGGTGGTGAGACACTGGAATGAGTTGCCCAGGGAAGTTGTGAATGCTTCATCCCCTGACAGTGTTCGAGGCCAGGCTGGACAGAGCCTTGGGTGACACGGTCTAGGGTGACGAGTCCCTGTCCACGGCAGGGGGGCTGGAACTAGCTGATCTTAAGGCCCTTTCCAACGCTAACTATTCTAAGGTTCTAACCATTTTTAGCCAGGACAAGCAGTACCCATAACCACTGAAACTTAACAGTTGAAGTCCATGGAGAAGGAGAGACTCTTTCAAGGGACAATGCAATATACCTCAAACCATCTTGCCCTACCCTCTGCGTTTGTAGTGCGAGCTCTCAGAGACTTGGTTGCCAAATGCTGACATTTGAATAGCCATAATAAGGACCATTTTTCAAGCCCAAAGCCCCAGATCTATTGAATTAATTCCCATTTGTTTCCATGTGAGAATCCAGGTCTAAAAGATCATGCTGTCCTGGATTATGGAACTGATATAGTAACTCCTAAATTATGTTGTATGCTCTTTTTGATACTTTTTTGCTTGCTTATTGCACCTCAAAGCTCTGCTGTGTTTTGGTTTAATGAACCAGAAGTTTACATTACTACCTTTTCCGTGATAAATGTTTGTTTATCAGTAATGACTACAGACCCAAAAAAGCCACATATATACATATGAAGGATAATCATAAAACCATAACATACAGGTGGAACAACTGCATGAAGGCAGCACATGCAAGTTCTCTAGAAGCACATTAAAGAAATTAATTACAAAATGGTTTTTCTCCCAATAAAGCAATAGCATGCAAGTAGGTCCACATTAATTCATTGTTCCATAAAAGTTTTGCACAGATCAGTTTGACAAACAACACTTTTACTTCAGTGTAAGTAGCACAATTCCCACATCGGCTAGGATTGTAGAATAACACCAAGCCATGCCTAATAACTGGTCTGACTCCTTTTTTCCGTTCCTGCCACAACTGAAAGAAATAAATAGCTCACGGTTAGCAAAGTGACAGCAAAGTCTATCAAATTCACATTTGTGAATGAAAAAGCAAAGCATGTGGTTCTCAAGAGCACTATGCATTGAAAATACGAGAACCTGAAGAAGAAAGAACTTAAACCAATCTGTGATTCAGTATACATAAGCTAATATCTCTCAAAAAACTAGAATACATCTCCATGGATACAGGATAGTACCAACTACTTTTTTCTCTTTAATTAAGATGCTTTTGTAAAGAAAAAAAACCACAAAAAAATAAAATAAACCCAAAACCAAACCAACCAACCAAAGAAAAAACCCCAACCCAAAGCCCACAGAAAAACAGAATCACCAACCGAACCTTTCAAATTACGTTAACTGATATCCTCATACATTTCCTGTCTAGGGTGTGCACTTGGGACCAAGTTTTGGCAATTTTGCTTTGAGAGGAACTATGGAGATAAAAAGATCTTAAGAATGCCTCTACATATACCAGATATACCAGGCCACCAGATACTCAGATTCAATTTCAAGAACTCCCTGAAAAATTCTGAAAACATTAGATGGGTAACTCCAAAACTATTCAAACTTTCACTATTACTTTGTTAGATATAATATACCACATGCATTACTTAATGAAACCAGACAACTCAAATTAATTTCCTAATTTCCTAGTTAAAGCAGAAACTTGCATTTGAGATTGTGAGTGAAATAATTATTTTACAAAGTATTTCTACATCAGAAATTAGTAGTAAAGATGATGAAGCACCAAAAGTAATGGCTGTGGAATCTGTTTGCAGTATCTAGAAAATAAACATGAGTCAGGAATGATACAGATCTAGTCTACCCCACCACTAGACAAGGCCAATACGTTATATTAACTCACAAGGGATTTTTCAGGTACTTTTTTTCTGGGATATTTTCAGATCTTTCAGGCATTATATCATTAATAACAAATACAGAATCTTCGTAGCTTCTTCTGTTTATCTGGAGCAGAAAGCTATAGCTCTTCACCAGTTTGAAGTGAGAAGTACAAAAGAGCTAGATGCTATTAAGTAGCTGAACAAATAAAACTGGATCAGAGTGGAGAAGACAAGTTACTGACAAGTCAAGTCAGGCACATCACAGAAATACAAATCAACAAGACAGAGACTTGAGGGCAAAGAACCTCTTCTGTCCTGCCAAAAGTCTTACCTTGAACATACCTACTAAAATCTTATTAGTCCTTTTCCCTTCTACCTTCCCTCTATTGATCAATCTGCAAAGAAATTTGCTACATCAACTGGCCTTTGAGCAAACAAACCAAAATGAAAAGTCAAAGAAGAGAATGATAAATCCTAAATTCCAGAGAAAATGTTCTTTCTATTCTGAAACAAATTATTTTTAAGTATCAAAGATTGATACTAATCCTTTGTTTCTTTTATAGGTGTATACCACATAAACTACTTCAGCAATGTTGGCTACCAAAACGAGTGATGCTTATGGTCTCAGGTACTGCACATAAATTTATCATTCTTCACAGCAAGAGGTAAGCAAAAATAGTCACTGGAGAATTAGTACTGTATCTTGAAAGACAGAAATAACCAAGAACCATTCATGCTAACATCTTTTGCACTTTTTCAGGGTAAAGCACCAACCTCTTTGGAAATTGATCAGAAAAATAGCTGTGAAGCACCAAGCATCTACAATTCTTGAAATAGCTGAAGTCTTATAACTAGCATAACAAACATCCCACCATAGCTTCTTTAAATTTGAAACATATTTCTAACATTCCTATAAAAAAATTCCTAACTGATGGATTATTAAATGGCAGGAAAAGATTGCATAGATGAATACAAAACTTTCACTTCACAAAATTACAATTTTTGTCTATAATAAGCAGATGAGAGAAGGACATCCTTACTAGTAACCTTCTGAAGATAAACTTAAATCCCCAACACATTTTACAATCTCAGCTCTCAAGGTCCATTGTTCATTATTGCAAGCCATGGTAAGTTATTAAAGAATGTGCTACTGGCCATTACAGGGAAGTATCTGTATTTAAGCTGCCCTTCTTGCTAACAGGGGCCGGGGGCACAGCTCCATCAGTGGATCCAATTACATTTGTATCATAACACACTGCATTACATTCAACATGGCATTGCTCACTTACATGATATTTTATGAGACAGTAATGGCGATTCTTAGGTGGGAGGAAGTTAAGGGTTGCTATTGAGATGGTAATTCCTTCCTCACCAGATAAAGGTTTCTGGTGTGATTAGATCTTCAGTCTCAAAGGTGGTATAATATTTCAGACAGGCTCAGTCAGTCATGTGTCACCTAAAGCAGCAAGACATTATTACTTCTGTCAGGCAATCTGGGACCATAGAATCACAGAATCACAGCATAGTTAGGGTTGGAAAAGACCTTACAATCATCCAGCTTCAGCTCCCCTGCCATGGGCAGGGACACCTCGCACTAAACCACGTCATAGAATCATAGAATAGTTAGGGTTGGAAAGGACCTTAAAATCATCTAGTTCCAACCCCCCTGCCAGGGACAGGGACACCTCACACTAAACCATGCCACCCAAGGCTATGTCTAACCTGGCCTTGAACACCACCAGCGATGGAGCATTCACAACTTCCCTCCCTGGGCAACCCATTCCAGTGCCTCACCACCATTACAGTATAAGAATTTCTTCCTCATATCCAATCTGAACTTCTCCTGTTTAAGTTTGAGCCTGTTACGCCTTGTCCTATCACTACAGACCCTCAGGAAGAGTCCCTCCCCAGCATCCCTATAGGCCCCCTTCAGATACGGGAAGGCTGCTATGGGGTATCCACGCAGCCTTCTCTTCTTGAGGCTGAACAGCCCCAACTTTCTCAGCCTATCTTCATACGGGAGGTGCTCCAGTCCCCTCATCATCCTCGTGGCCCTCCTCTGGACTTGTTCCAACAGTTCCATGTCCTTTTTATGTTGAGGACACCAGAACTGCACACAGTACTCCAAGTGAGGTCTCACAAGAGCAGAGTACAGGGGCAGGATCACCTCCCTCGACCTGCTGGTCACGCTCCTTTTGATGTAGCCCAGGATACGGTTGGCTTTCTGGGCTGCACACACTGCCAGCTCATGTTCATTTTTCCGTCGACCAACACCCCCAAGTCCTTCTCTGGAGGGCTGCTCTGAATCTCTTCCCTGACCAACTGGTAGCTGTGCCTGGGATTGCTCTGACCCAGGTGTAGGACTTTGCACTTGGCATGGTTAAATTTCATCAGGGTGGCATCAGCCCACCTCACAAGCGTATCAAGGTCCCTCCAAAGTATCAATCGAACCACACAGCTTGGTGTCATTGGTAAACTTGCTGAGGGCACACTCAATCCCACTGTCCATGTCACCGACAAAGATGTTGAACAAGACCGGTCCCAACATCCATCCCTGAGGGACACCACTTGTTCCTGGTCTCCAGTTGGACATTGAGCCATTGACCACTACTCTTTGCGTGCAGCCATCCAGCCAGTTCTTTATCCACCGAGTGGTCCATCTATCAAATTGATGGCTCTCCAACTTAGAGACAAGGATGTCATGTGAGACAGTGTCAAACACTTTGCACAAGTCCAGGTAGATGACATCAACTGCTCTACCCCTGTCCATCAGTTCTGTAGCCCCATCATAGAAGGCCACCAGATTGGTCAGGCAGGATTTCCCCTTAGTGAAGCCATGCTGCCTGTCACCAACCACCTTATTGTTTTTCATGTGCCTCAGCATGCCTTCCAGGGGAATCTGCTCCAAGATTTTGCCAGGCACAGAGGTGAGACTGACTGGTCTGTAGTTTCCTGGCTCATCCATTTTCCCCTTCTTGAAAATGGGGATTATATTTCCCTTTTTCCAGTCGTCGGGAACTTCATCTGATTGCCATGATTTTTCAAATATGATGGACAGTGGCTTAGCAACTTCATTTGCCACCTCCTTCAGGACCCGCAGATGGATCCTATCAGGTCCCATGGACTTGTATACTTTCAGGTTCCTAAGATGGTCTTGAACCAGATCCTCTCCTACAGTGGTCCCAGGGTCTTCATTCTCACTGTCCCTGCATCTGCCTTCCAAGACTTGGGTAGTGTGGTCAGAGCATTTGCCGGTGAAGACTGAGGCAAAGAAGTCATTAAGAACCTCAGCCTTCTCCAAATCCAGGGTAGCCAGCTCTCCCCATAGCTTCTGGAGAGGGCCCACGTTGTCCCTAGTCTGTCTTTTATTTGCAATGTACCTACAGAATCCTTTCCTGTTATCCTTAACATCCCTAGCCAAGTTTAATTGTAAGTGGGCCTTAGCTTTCGTAACCGGGTCCATAGCTTCCCGGACAACATCCTTGCATTCTTCTGAGGCCACCTGTCCTTGCTTCCACCTTTTATAAGCCTCTTTTTTCCTTCAAATTTTCCTCAGCACGTCCTTATCCATCCAAGGAGGTCTCCTGGTCCTCCTGCAGCACTTCCTTCTAGTTGGGTTACATCGCTCCTGAGCTTGCAGCAGGTGATCCTTGAATATCAACCAACAGTCCTGGGCTCCCCTGCCCTCTGGGGCTATATCCCATGGAATCTTACTGAGCAGGTTCCTGAAGAGGCCAAAGTCTGCTCTCTTGAAGTCCAGGGCAGTGAGCTTGCTGCACGCTCTTCTCGCTGTCCTGAGGATCTTGAATTCAACCATCTCATGATCGCTGCAATCAAGGCTGCCCTGAAGCGTCACATTTCCAACCAGCCCTTCCCTGTTGGTGATCACGAGGTCAAGCATGGCACCTCTCCTTGTTGGCTCCTCTATTACTTGCAGAAGGAAGCTGTCTTCCACACAGTCGAGGAACTTCCTGGATTGCTTGTGCCAGGCCATACCATCCCTCCAACAGATATCAGGGTGGTTGAAGTCCCGCATGAGAACAAGGGCCTGCGAGCGTGAGGCTGTTCCTATCTGTCTATAGAGCGCTTCATCCACCGAGTCCTCTTGGTCAGGCGGTCTGTAACAGATCCCAACAATAATGTCTCCCATCGCTGTTCTCCCTTTAACCCTGACCCACAAACTCTCTGCCGACTGCTCACCTGTCCCCAGGCACAGTTCCATATTCTCCAGCCCATCCCTAGCATAAATAGCAACTCCCCTTCCCCGTCTACCAGGCCTGTCTTTCCTAAAGAGCCTGTAACCTTCCATTCCAACCCACCAGTCATAGGAGCCATCCCACCATGTTTCTGTGATGCCTATGATATCATACCCCCTTAGACGTGCACACATCTCTAATTCCTCTTGTTTGCTCCCCATGCTATGGGCATTTGTGTAGAGGCATCTGAGCCGAGCTCCAATTGAAGCCGGCTCATTGGCTGGAGCAGCTGCAATATATCTACATTGCTCTGAACGTTAACTATAGGTGCTGGCAAGTGACTGGGTGTGTTGGGATGGAACGATGCCCCCCTGCCCCAACACATCTAGTTTAAAGCATCCTTGACCAATCTGAAAAAGCCTCCTACCAAATCCACTCTTCCCTTTCTTTGTCAGACCAACTCCACCAGCCCCCAGTAGACCTGGCCTAGTAAACTGAGTCCCATGTTCAAGGTACCCAAACCCCTGACTATAGCACCACCCTTCTAACCATTTATTAACCTGGCCAATCCTCCCAGCCTTTCTAAGGTCCTGCCCTGTATCCTGGAGAATTGACAAAAAGGCAATCTGAGCTCCAGAGCCTCTAACCACCTCTCCCAGGGCTCTGTAGTCCTTCTTTATGTTCTCCTGGCTACTGCTGTCTATATCAGTAGCACCAACATGGATCACTAGAAGTGGGTAACAGACAGTGGGACTGACTAGAGTAGGCAGCTTCTCTGCAACATCCCTGATCCGAGCCCCTGGCAGGCAACACACCTCCCTTTAGCCTGGGTCAGGCCAACAGATGGGTGACTCTGTTCCTTTCAGAGTAGAGTCCCCTATTACTACGGCCTGCCGCTTTTTGCGGGCAGCACCAGTAGTGATCTTCTTTACCAGTGCATCAGCCGGTTGTTCCTGGCGGGAGTGTGGTTCCTCATCAGCTCCCTGCAGGACAGCAAAGCGGTTCTGGGTGGGGACAACAGATTTAGGAGGAAGCCCCTTGCTTTTAATTGTCCTCTTCCTCCTTTTTTTGTTGTTTTTTCCTGTTACTGTTTCCCAGCTTCCTGGGTTAGAGGCCTCCTTTCCTGCATGAGCGACAGTAGACGCTTGAGGCCCCTGCACAGTCTGGTCCTGGAGAAGCAAGACTCCATCCAATCTGGCCTTGTACACTGTCAGGGGATGGAGCATTCACAACTTCCCTCCCTGGGCAACCCATTCCAGTGCCTCACCACCCTCACAGTGAAGAACTTCTTTCTTATATCTAACCTAAACTTCACCTGCTTTAGTTTGAACCCATTACCCCTTGTCCTATCACTACAGTCCCTAATGAAGAGTCCCTCCCCAGCATCCTTGTAAACCTGTACAGTAGATCTAGCTCATTGAGCAGATTTACTTTAGACCTCAACTCCTGACATTTGAGCACAGAAGCTCTACCTAGATTAATTTTTTTCAAAATAAACACCACACCCAACTTATGCCTTTTAATTTATTTCATGACATTTGCTAAAATTACTTTTGAGCTTTTTGCTTAGAGAATAAATATGATTCAATAACTTATATGGCCTGCTCCTTTACAGATGGTAAAGAGAAAACTTTTCATTAACCAAGACTAATGTACCAAAATACTACAAAATATTCAAAGATTACCTTTATCAGCATTTATTGTGGGAAATTAGAGGTGTACCTTGGCAAAGCTGACTTTCATTTCGATCACGGCACACAGTGATAGGACAGGGCTATTTAAAGCTTGTCTATTCCCCTCCCTCCCAGTGACTAGTGTTTAATAACGGCAAACACGACAAATTGAGTAATACTCATTTTGTCCTTTGGCACATCCAGTTATCCTTGGCTTAAGTTTAGTCAATCCAGTGCACAAAACTGAAGTCAAACATCAGAGTTCTGACAAAAGCAAGTGATGTATAAGGACAATACAAACTAAAAGAATGGAAAACTGTGATCCATCTCTGTGCTGTAAACAGGTCTTTAGAACTGAAAAAATTCAAAGTATTTGTAGAACAATAAATTCAGTGGATGTCAGAATATCTGGGCAACTCAGATGCTATTTATCTTGTGCTGGAAAGATATGCAGAACAATCCCTTACTAACAGTCATGACTTCTTTTCCTCCTTCCTCTTTATCTTTTACTACCTTACTGTAAGTCATTGAATGCCTCAATTCTTAAATTCAGAATACACTTCTGAGTTTGTTACAGTGCTTTCACTGTAAGCTCAGCAATTAATTATGGACATGTCCAGGTAATTATACACATGTGTGCATGAGCACACAGAGGATTTTTACCCTCACTGTCCTATTGCCACTCTCTCTGACAACACAGAGGGTTTCAAGACACAGTATGACAGGTTTTCAAGAAAGATTTCTGAGTTTGTTCTAAAAACTTCATCCACACACTATATGAAGATCCAGTGGAGAAGTATACTGTTCTTATCACAGTTCATGTTTTCTTATATTCAGAAAGTTAACATGTAGCATATAACATTCAGGAACAATTTTATTTACAGTGAGACATTTCAGAAACGTCTGATTTCAACCCACAAAACTCTTTACATCTTACATCCAAAGAAAACTTCTCATGAGCACCAGAAGATAAGACTGAGGTAAACAGTTAATGCCAAAAAGTCATCAAGAAGTTCCAGGGCTTTAAAGCACACTTAGACAAACTTCAAAGCCCAGAGATCTACCAGCACGTCTTACATTGCCTCAAATACTATCTAGCCACTATTATAAGTTAAAGAAATACAAAAATAGATAGGCGGGACATATTTTACAAGGCTATTTTTGATCCTTATGAAAGAAACTAAACATATACTTATCAGGTACCAAAACCAGACAACTGGTATTGTAGAATAGTACTTAAGTGCAATGGAAACACATAAGAAATATAAAATAGCTGCCTAGTAATTACTACACATTTTAATTTAAAAGGCAGAAAACCCAGAAGTACCATGAAAGTGAATGCTCCTCACATGGACACAGTATGCTCATTTCTATGCAGCTTTTCTGCAGCACACCTTGTGCCTCTGTGTGATTCAGTTACTACAGCATCTCATACTTTTACTAGTCTACAGAGCTGCAACGTAAACTATTTCACTAACTAGCATGCAAAATACCAGTTCATTCATTCTGAAGATATTGTCTGAGGTGCTTCCTCCACTGAACCCTCAAACATGCTCTTAAAAATCCATACAAAACATGTAAATATTTACTATGTAGTCTCAGTTGTTTAATTTTCATTTAGTTTCAAACCTTTCTTCAGTGAACAGAGGAGCAGCTAATCAAAAGATAAATCTCAAAAAAAAAAAAGAGGGGAGTTGAGGTTTGGGTTTTTTGAAGGGTTTGGGTTGGGTTTTTTTGGTGTTTGCTTTTTTTTTTTTCTTTTTTTTTTATATTTGGTGGGTTCTTTGTTTTGTTTTTGTTTCCCTGTTCCACCTCCCCCCATTTCCAGCAGTGCTTTTACTGAAAAAGAAAAATAATTATATAAAAATGAGGTGATTGGATAAAAATATAACAATTGTCATTGCAGCAATAGTTCTTAATGTTCATGCAATGTGCAATCAAGCTCATTCAGCAGTTAGCTGAAATTAAGTTTCTCAGTGCACGTGGCCTCAGGAAAGGCATTAACAAATAGTTGTGCCAATAAAATAATGCCAGTTCACCTGATAATTTATTACAGACAAACCAAAGCGTCATGCCCCTTTTCACAGGTTGCTTAATGGCCAAACCTGTTATACTAAGTCACTTCATGAGAAAGACATTCCATAAAAAAAGAAAAAACCCCTTTATATTCAAGATGATGCCTTCATATATAAGTCTGGTCAGCTCATCAAGTCAAAGAATGCATAAAGATGTACAAATTTATTTATTATTAGCATGCCCCAAAACATCTCCCCCCCCAAGATTTCCTACTTATCTCCCCTTTTTCTCTTTTTTCACCTTTCACAAAGGATAAAGTATCTTTTGCTATCCTCTGAAAAGTTCTTCAAGGATAGTAATTTTGATGCCTTTCATTCAAAGTGTTCCACTCAACTAATAAAAAGCTGTGAAACTTCTGTTCAAGGCTACTGATGTATTTTTCAAGCAGATACAGGAAATCTTATTACATAGACAATATCTCCATTTGTAAGACAGTACAGTAAAAATAAAGCCGGCAGCTGAAAGTGTCCCACAGCTGGCAGGAGAAGTCTGAAATAGAAACTTTTCTATTACTCCAAGAGAAAAACAAAACAAAACAAAAAAAACCCAAACCCAAACCACACACCCCCCAAAAAAAACCAAAACAAAACCAGAAACAAACCCCCATACCAAAACAATATTCCTAAGTCACATGAAAAAAACCCACCCTGTTTTACCGTCCCTTTAATTCACTGAGGCTGCAGCCTGTGTAAAAACAAGGCCAGGCTGGACAGAGCCTTAGGTGGAATGGTTTAGTGGGAAGTGTCCCTGCCCACGGCATAGGGGTTGGAACTAGATGATCTTAAGGTCCTGTCCAACCCTAACTACTCTATGATTAAGCATCTTTATTAAAAAAAAAAAAAAAAGGCATGAAATCCAGCTTCTGAACTACTGTACATTATTTTCTCCTTGGAAGGCAGAAAAGTCTTGTAATTCATAAGGTGTGTTTGTCCCTGCCAGCAAAGTGGATGCTTTGTCTGGTCTAGCCAGTAGGAAAAATTTACCTTACAGACACTTTTCAAAGATATGTGTTGTTAAATACTTCACAGTGAAATAAAGTCTTCAGTGCTCACTGGGCAACTTTCTAACTGCCTGAGCTACCAATTCACTAAATGACTTAGCAAATCCAGTAATTACACATCTCGAAGCACAAAACACACCACTTCTAAAAGACAAAATAAAACATATGCAAAACAAAAGCCATGTGCACACTGTATGTCTGAACAGCAGGCAAGTGTTTCTTGGCATTTCCCTGTGCTGTTAATAAAAGCATCTTGCTAAGCATAACAAACTTGGACAACTACAGTGAAGCTTCAAAGCATTTGAAGGCCTTTTTCCCTTCTCCTACATTGCCTTTTGTGCATCACCTGTTGACACAACACAAGGATGACCACATTCTCCACTTCTTCCTCAGTGCTGCACAGTTGCTTATTCAACACCTCCATTTACAAACAAATCTTACAACCCTTTGCCCTTGTCTTGGATACATTTGGAACCATTGCTGGTTTGTTTTCTAGTCCTACCTTCCTGAACTACACAACTTCGTACAGAGGACCTTTCACTTGGAATCATGAGATTCATTGTATTCTGGACCATGAAGCCTTCATCACTTTTTTACTAATCCTCATTCACTCCAGATCTGAATTATAAGTTACACAAAGACTCTTTCATCTCCTCAAATATTCCACTGCAAGTCAGAAAAAAAAGAGATTATTTAACACACTTTTTAAAGAAACCTATGATATCACATATATATATAATTGTTAGGAATGCACTTAAGTCTAGCTATGAAAATTGAGCAGCTCTTAAAAAAGGAGTTCTGTCTGTGTTTCAAAAATAAGCACTATAACACAGGCAAAGCAATACTCTTTCTTAGCCTACTCTTTCTTAGCCTAGATCTAGCACATTTTGACTATTTGAGACAAATGTACTGAACTTAGCTGTGGTACTAACTTCATACTGATTTCTCTAAAAACTTTGCTATATATAGGTATAAAACAAAACAAAACAAAAAGAAAACCAAGAAAAAAAGAACTGGGAAAAAAAACAACCAACCAACCAAACAACAAACAAACAAAAAAACACCACACAAAACCATAACGGGACTACAAAGGAAGTGATCAGATGGTGCTACTGTAGCAGCAAAGAATCCAAAAAGTGCTAAATTTCTCCCTTTTAAAATGAATGCCAACCTGCCAGAGTTATTGGGTTCGACACTGCTATGAGTAAAATTGTACAGTCTGAAAAGATTTATAGAACCTTTACAGAAAAAACAGCTAGAAAAGATTAAAAAAAGGAAAGCAATCACACTGACGTGAAGTCTTTCAAAAGTAAACCTCAAGTAAAAACCTTTAAATAAATTCATGCTTGATGCACCCGATCACTTATGTTACCAGAAGTACATAATTACTCTTGAAAATAAAGAGTATTTTTATCATAAAAGAATTCACAGGCCTGTATCTAAGAGAGCAATTATTTTATCTGGTAACATTTACCTCTAAGTGATACAATTTTTACACTGCTATATATATACATATGCATATTAATGACCACATTATCAGTTAAGTGACTGAAGTCTGTTCAGTTGTTGAGATTTAAAAGCAAGAGCAAAACCAGAATCTCATTCTTTAAAGAATGGTTCATCATCTGTCTGGAGTATCACCTACCCAGAATTATTCCTCCTTACCTAAGAAGGTCCAACGTGTACACTTCAGAATATACTGCAGCAAACAAACTAGTGTTTATTTTACTACCATTCTTTTGTTTGCTTCAGTCTTTACTTGGCAATATCAGGCTGCTCACATTTCTGTACGCTTCTTTTAATTCACTGTCATTTACATTACATATTTTCCCTTTGTAAATAAGCTGCTTGCTGCTATAACAACATGCCTGCTATGAATCAATAAAATATAAATCTATTTTATACAAATCAAAGAGCCATCACACGTCAATTACTGTGAAGAGCACTGCCTAGCATTTCCATTTTCAGCCCACCCGTGAAGATCACACACAGCTTGCACTCTGCAACCTCATATGATGCTCAATTCAAACACATTTGTCACAAACTACTGCTTTTTAGGAGTCAGCTAGTGCTTTGCACCTTTTTCAAGTTTTACAGTCCACACATAAAGAGGTTTTCTTGGCCTTTATTATTTCCTCTTGCCTGCCTATTTTTCACTCTTTCATGCGAGTAATTAGTTTATTCCTTCTCCCCTAAAAGCTCAGAGTCCTTCCCCTACAGGTAAGAGCAACTGGCTTTGTCCAGGTATTGAGAGCTAGCTCTTGCTTTTTACAGGACATGCTGTGCTTACAAAATATGTCCCAGAGTGATATACTGCATCCAGGTCAGGATGCTGTGCAAAGTGGAGCCCGAGAAATTAACAAAGTTAAATGCACAAATGTTAGCATAAATGTAACACAATCTAGAACTGAATATCTTTCTGATACTAACACAGTCCCATAAAGAAATGAATGGGATTATTTCTGTAAGTAATCATTTCAGAAAGATTTCCTCCACTGCTTTCCCCCATACAACCTTATGTAGGCATCCAGTTCACCCAAAATTTTCTGCAGCAAATAATTGCTCTTGGGTGACTCCAGTAGCAGTGCATGAAATCCCACACATGGAATGCTGAGATAGTATAGGCCTTTGTCATTCTACCTACAAACTTTGCCCATGAAAGAGTGACAACATTACCTTTCAAAATCTTTCAAATCCACATAGTTGCTTTTGAATATCCAAGACCTTAGTCCAACCACCCACTTAAAGCAAGCCAACTTCAAAGTTAAGGCCACAAGCAACCTGATTATGCACTCAAGTTTGGGAGATATTCCACCACTGCTCCAGGCCACCCACTTCACTGCTTAGCTACTCTTTTTTCACCACTACATCCAGTCAGAAACTTTTAACTGCTGCCTCTTATCCTTTTACTGTGCACTTCTCAGAAGTATAGAGCTTCATCTTCTCGTTAACATCCTTCAGCAAGAAGCTCCAAGGTCAACACAAGGAATTTTAGATACTTGTATCTATTTGGCTTGCAGCTTGCTTTTCCTCAAACTTTTGGAAAGTATGATACATATCTATATGCTTATCCACATGCACATATACTTCATGAAAGCCAGTCACAGAAAAAGGAGGAGAACACAAAAAGAAAGGAAGCCTGTCATCCAGAGATTTCTGATTGTTAGGAGGAGAGATCCTAAGCTCTATTAATTTTTTAATAACATGTACCCCTTTAAGCAGCAGTTTGGTGGTTTCCATCTTACAGCGAATGAGATCTATGTTTCCTTAGACAGAAAATGCTGACAACAAGATGACTGTGAGAAAAGCTAACAATACTTATACTTTTTTTTTTTTCCTTCTTGGTATGATTATTTATGGGACACTAAGTGATGAGAATCCCCATTTTACTGCGTGCCCTTTCACAGTCAAAGACTGTTAAAATAGAAAACCAAAAACTATAATCCTCAAACACACATCTTCTTTAATGTGCGAGAGGAAAAATTTAGGAACATAGGATGACACCAACATGGATAGCATTTGACACCTGAAAACCCTTCAGATTAGAACTTACTCTGAAGTATTTGAAAGTTTAATAGGTTGAAAGGAGACAACTTTGCCTTTCCTCTACATTTGCCTAACTTAAAACCACAAAAAGTACACTAAACTACTCTCACTTCAATACCTATGGCAATGGTCTCTCTTACCTCTCTAAGAATGTCATAAATTTATAAAAGATGGTATTCTATTACGTACTGTCCAAAGCAGAAGCTCCAAAATTCCTGAATTTTGGCCCAAAATATAATTTTCAGTGTCAAAATATAAGTTACAAGATTAAATATACTTTTAATATTGCTCTTCACACTTTGACTAGCATTACATTTATTAATAAACCCATAAGTCAATCAACTGTTGTTAAAGTTACCAAATATAAGTCATAAATAACTATAATAAATTGTTCCATATTGCATACTAAAAATCTTGATATGAAAGTTTATGTTATGTACTATGAAATGTTAGAAAATCCTCTTTTCTCCAACTATTGTGAAATAAGGATTTAATGAAACCACATATTCACCATTTTTCCTGCTCTTTAAGGAACTTTTGCTATCCTGAAAGTTGAGGAAGTTGTTTTCCTTTGTTCAGTTGTCTCTTGTTTTTGTTATTTTATTTTTTTCAAACCACAGTTTGCATAGCTGTATGGCAGGCACCATTTCAGAAGAGTCAAAAACCTGATGCTATTAGAACTATTCCCATAATGCTTTCTGCTTCATTATTTATGTATTATTCATCTCTTAGCAATTCCTAATTGTTCTATTTTTCTTTATGATTACCTTTTTGAGTAATGAGATTTCACAGAACTATCCAATGACACCAATATCTCTTTCCTGCTGGCAACAGTTACTTTGCCGTCATCTCTGATCATCACGAGATACAAATTATTAGTTGGAATTCCCCCTCAAAGCCATCATTCATTCTGCAATATATTTATTATTAAGTTTATCTGGCTTACTCTTGTCCTGGAAGAGACACATCTCTTCATAGGTAATTTTAGGTTTGAGCATCTGAAATAATTTTGAATGATCTGAAAAAGATTACCACTTGCTTAACCATCCATTTTCTAATTTATTTGTGAAGATGCTGAACTGCCTGGCTTCCAGAAGAGACCTTTTCATAATTCCAGTATCAGCTTTTCTCTCACTTGCCCAATCTACGACCACAGATTTCACTCCTGCAAATAATTTCCTATTTTACAGGCCACTGACCTGTAAGTTGTTTTTTTGACATACTTCATAAGCAAATTTAAGACTTGGCAAAGAAACTTCAGTTAAAACTTTTCATTTTAAATCCCTGAAAATATCAACTGAATCATCTTTACACATTTCCTCACACAATTCATTCCTAGGAATTCATGGATCTATGAGGAATAACTTATTTCCAGAAAGTGGATGAAGACTTCAGTATACTCTGTTTTTGTAATCTTAAGTCTTGTCTTAGCTACTTCTACTGGCTCATAAGGTGCTGCATTTTGGACTTGTAAACAAAACAGTGTTGATAACACAGGGATCTTTTAGCTATCGCTGAGCAGGGCTTGCACAGCATCCAGGCTTTCTGTTCCTCATGCTGCCCCTCCAGCGAGTAGGCTGGGAACGGGCAAGAGGTGCGGAGGGTGCACAACCAGATCAGCTGACTCCAGCTGACCAAAGGGATATCCCATGTCATATGACATCATGCTCAGCAACAAAAGCTGGGGGAAAGACAGAGGAAGGGGGGGGGGGGGGAAGGAAAAAAAGAAAGAGGGAAAGAGGAAAAGAGGAGGAGGAGGAGGTGGTTTTATTTTAGTCATTACTGTTTTGGTTCTGGTGTGTTACTGGTTTACATTCTCACTCCCTTTAATATTACTGTCATTAGGACATGACTTGCACAGTGTAAATACTGCCCTCTTCCTTGTAACGGTCACTTTAAGACTCTGGTCTTAAATCACAACAGGTTTTGTCTTTAATGGTGCTGGGATATTCTCAGTCCTCTTAGATTTATTCTTCCTGACTCCTCTTACACAGGAGTGTTGTTCCATGTTATCTGCAACTGCTTTAACCTTTCAGCTGCTCCTTTCAGTGCATTTTTTTTTTGTTTTGCTGTAGAAAGGTCTCACACATGTGAGACAGCTCGTATGGAATGCAACAGGATCACCCCTATGAAATACCTATAAAGAGAATCATGGAATTTTCCTCTGCTAGACAGAGATTTCTCTTTGGTAGGTTTCCTAACTAATTGCTTCAAGAAATAACTATTTATAGAAGTGAAACGCTGCTCTCCACATTGCATCTTAATATTTTCCCCACCAATTAGTATTACTGGCTTAGTATATCCCATTAACAGTAACCATCCTTGTCAGTAGAGTCCTGGCTAATATCTCTCCTAATCAGGTTCACAATGTCTTCCACTTTGAGGGGGTTCTCTGAAAAAAAAATCTCAATTTTCATGCTTTTATGGGGCTGACTCAACTGTAAGAGCCTGATGCTGCCCTGTGAATGAACTGGTATAGAACCTCTGCACTCCTTTGATGACTTATTTGCTTAGGAGCAAAGATTCTTCAAATATCTCCATATGGACAGACAGAATATTACTCGAAACTTTCTTAAAGGGATTTACCTTTTTCCTTTTCTGCATATCTTACCTTTTATTAAATTTTTTCTAAAGGAAATTAAAAATAGAAATGAACCTACAGATTCAGCAGAATAAAAGATTCTGAATGCAACTTGTCAGAAGACTTGGGGAAAAAAAAGCCACTCATTTAAAGCCACACTAATGAAAAAAAAAAAAAAACCCAAAAAAACAATTAAGTGTCCTTTGTCTTCATTTGAACAAAAAAAAAAAAAAAAAAAAAAAAGCACCCACTATCCCCAATTAAGTATGCTTTCTGTTGGTTTTGACAAAACACTTATCAACCAAACACTGCATGTCCTGGTTGCTATGATGAAGATTATAATAATTAATGTGGTTGGAAGCAAAATAATAACTGCTGTACACTGGAGAAGGTATTATAACAGGCCACAATGAAAAAAGGTCAGAAGATACTGTAGCTAATAATAATTAACCTCTCTTTAAGATCCCAAGAGAATCTGCTTTTCAGTTTCTGTATTCTCTAATGTTCCTTGAATCACAACTGAAGCTTAAACTATGGACTTGACATCTCATCTACCACAAGCAAGACAAAACAGCTGTCTAGTGCAAAACTCTGTTTTCCAATATTTCAAGTATTCATCGAAGAATGCAATTTCCCCATATTTAGCAAATTGGCTTCATCAATAGGATTTGTCTCTTTACATCCTGACATGAAAAACCTACTTAAAGCTTTTGAAAACTTATAGAAGCAGCTTTGAATTACAGCTTATTCCGTACCAGCTTTCCCATTTACTTTACCTATATAGTAAGTGCTACTTCCAAATATCTTTAAAGGTTTTAAGGTTTTTACAAATAATTTAAGTAACTAAATGTTTAGGATTTTTTTAAATAGCCATATTTATATAGTAGTGGTTACTATTAGGGTAGTTACTAGAGGATAATGATAATTTGAGCAAAGTAGAAAGTGAAGACTACATTTAGAAACAAGCAGCAAATTATTTTTCCAGAACAATATAAACAATTTAGTATTAATTTGACCCAACATTTTTTAGAGTAACCAAACTGCAATGAGAGGCTTACTGAAAGGGTGAACAAGGTTTTGAAAGTGAGATCTTAAGATAAGCAGCGACTGACACTAATTAAAGGGATCTCTGTGACACAGCACACAAAAGAGGTGGGTTGGTTTTAAGTTAACACAGAATGATCAGGTTTTAATAAGTAAATCCATGAAATCATGTTTCATTTTCTTTCAGAACCCCAAGGACAGATCCTTGCTTGTTCCAAAAACACTGTGAAGAAATACCAAAAAATATAGATGCTATTCTTAGGGTTATTTTCAGTTCCCTCATACATATAGCTTTTAACAAGTGTCTCTATTGCAACAATCTGTAGTTTTCAAGCTTTTGATCATGTTAACAAACACTCGGGATTCACAGATATGTAAAAGTAAGTGTTTTAATTGGGCTAATTAATTGTAACACACAAATTTCAAAGGCAAATAAAAAAAAAATATTTCCTGAAATTTGGGTATCTGCCAACATTTTACTAAGCAGCTGACACTATTATCACCTTCCCATCAGCAAGGGCAGGTTTCCCCCTTATTCTCACTGATCCTGCCTGCAGATTCCATGGCCTGCCTTCTGCCAACATCATAGCTCATCAGATCTTCCCAGAAGCCAAAGCAACTCTGCTCCACTGATTATTATTGGAGTGCTAGGCTTTTCTGCCAGGCTAATGGTTTAAACCAGCTGGTTGACCCAAGTCCCAGAGCGTGCAGAAAGCAAGCAGTGGCCATACACAGCCACAAACAGGGAGGGACACATCCTCACCAGGCTCCAGGGCTGACAAAAGTGCCCTTTTCTCTCCTCCAGCCCTGCTTTCTTTCATGAAACCTGTGTTCATGCAAGACAGGTCTACACATGAAGATCACAGCTGTATTAAATAAATTAGAATTGTAACAAGCTTACCTTTTCAGGGCCACAATAAAACTGAAATCACAGATAAAGCAGCTTCACACTTCCTTATGACCAGGTAGCATTTCCACTACTACTAAACACCAGGAAGCTGTCAGGGACCAAGGAGACTGGTTGACCCACACTGGGCGTGGTGACGAGGGGAATATGTTCATGAACTCACGTGAAACCACAGGCAGACTTGAGTGCCTCATTTTACAATCATGCCCCAAGTTTGTTCCTGCTCCTTCAGCAGTGAAGTTATTTTACTGTCTCCAGTTCAAACTGCAGTTCCTGAAACTTCCAAATGCCAGTCTTCTGACAGTTTTAATCTGTCTGTACAGCTCTCCTGTAAATGCTTCCCACAAGGCTTCCTGCTCTTCAGATGAAAAAACTGGGTGAATTAAGTCCTCCAATGGAAAAAATGAAGAGTTACTTCTCTGAAGATGTGCTGTAATCCAGGCAAGAAGCTGAGCAGAGAAATCAATGAATGTTTCCCACCATTTTCATCCAGTATCATATACTAAGACCACTGTTAACCCTAACTTCAAATGAAAGAAAGAGTTCTTATGGGGAGAGAATAAGGTAATATAAAACTGAAACACTTCAGATAAAGCAAACAAATCCCCAGTGAAACAGAAAAATATTGGAAAAAAGAACCCATGGAAGCCATAGGGTTCTCAAACCTCGGCTCTGACAGCTAACCCTACGCAACTTGCTTGAGAGTAACTCCAGCTCACACTAACCTAATAAGACAACAATAAACATCAGGATTATTTGTCCTTTTGAGTTGCCGTCACCCTCAATACCTCCCAAATGTTTCTTACTGAAAAAGAAGCTCTTACACTTCCAAATGACCAATGGTCTTAGAAATACTTTCAAAACAACAGCAACAACAAAAAAAAAAATCCCTAGTTCTTTGCTTGAATAGATGTAAAAAAAAAAAAAACAAAAAACCCCAAGCACACCAAAAAAACAAATAAAAAACCCCACCCAAAACCAAAACAAAAAACCACAATCAACAACCAAAACCAAAACATAAAAAACTCCAACAATCTTCCAAAATTGCAGAGAATTTCATCCTGCAAGGTACAGAGGTACAGAAAATGACCCTTTAGGTACAGTAACTGAGGAAGAGATGTCTTGCCCAATTTGCTTTAAGAAAGGTTTTCCTTCATATTATTACAAAAATAATTAAGGGTTCAAGGTTCTGTAACTCCCTCAAAATTGTTTTAAAAAAATTACTGTTCTGCACAGTAAAGTTCAGTATTTTAAGGTCCTTACAACTTCAAACTAAGAGCTTCTCTACTCAAATGGACAAAAAAAAAATCACTTCAAATCCTGACTGACATTCTGTCTTGCAAATATCTACATTCTGCTCTAAATAGATGGCAAGAAGTTGCTATGATGTTTTTCTCAGAGCTTTTATTTAACATTTTCCAACTCTGCAAAGGCATGAGAACATTAAAACTCTTTTGTTGGAAGCAGAGTGCTTGAAAGCTCATTGGCAGAGCAGTTACATCCACTTTTCAAGAACACATGATAATTCTCTCTGGTTTCCCCAAATAGAGGAGGAGAGAAGAATGCAGAAAGAAGGAGCAGCGCACACAATATGTTTTTACTTCTATGTGCCATCTGTTAACAGTTTCGGCTACTTGGATAAATATGTATTTATAATCATCAGGAAAGATTACAGTCTTGTCTATGTGCAGTTACAGCTGTTCATGAACAAGTCCAAGGTGAGGGCATTCTTGTAGAACCTTCAGTTAAAGAGTGCACAGACATATGATATTTTGAAATAAGAATACCCAAATAAAGAACTATTCAGTAGTGGGTGCTTATGAAATGAGCTAAATATAAAACAATCCACATGATTAATCACAGTAGGGTCTACCTATATGCTCACCACTACCTACACAACGCAGAATCTGCCAGCACAGCCTTGTTCTTCAGAAACTGGAGGAAGAAGAAGAAATTACATGTCTAACAAGAGTATCTATGTAGACAGATACAGAACCTTCTTGCTGTTATGTTTCATGTTAATTTAGGAAGTTGGATTAAAGCACATCTCTATCAAAAGGTTCTTTTATATTGACAAAAGTAATTGCTTTTTCACTGTAGTTCAGCTGCCTCTTTGGCAGACAAACTGTAAAACCTTTGCAGCTTCAATGAGCTCAGTTTAGCACCACTGTCATCTTAGATCCTTCCTGCCTTGGCCTCTTGAATAAGTGAAAATAATCTGACCTAAAATGACATGGTAGTACACTACCTGTAACTACACACTGGGAGTAACGATCTTTCATTTCTGGTGGAAGTTATTTAAGATGAAAAGTGGCAACTGCAGCCTTGTGAGAATTTTTTCATTTTTTCCTGAAATTGCTGTTCAGCAGGAACAGCAACAAACCTCACAACGCACAAGGCACCGTTGGGATAGGTTCATCCCTAGTAAAAGCAAGTCAATATGGCCCTGACTTACAAAGTCAGCTTCTCCTGAAAGCAGCCCAGAAATGCCCTATCTGGACCACGATACTATTTTTAACATGTGCATGTTCAAAAGGAATGCAGAAATACCTGACATACCTGACTACATAGTAGTTTAAAGTATATACCTGCTAAGTATAAATTAAGTTTGCTTTAAATGTTCATAATTGGAGGAATTACAGTATTAGGTTAATACAAGTATAATTGATTTTTTTTTATTCTTGTATTACAAATAATCACTTAAGACACCAAAAAAGTTAAGCCTCAGCACTGCTAACTGACATTACATATGGCAGTATTAGCCTTGTTCCACAGACTCCCATGTACCAGATGAACATAGAAATCATACTCATGTTATTATCAAGTAAACCATCTCATTAATTCTCATTGTTTACTGTATGAAAATGCATGCTAAGTTAACATAAATCTTCAGCATACAAGTTGCCACAGTATTACGAGTAATCCTTTTATTCTCCAGCTGTGCATTGCACTCACTGCATTTGTAAGTGAATTCTTGGATGGACTAAGATGTGCATAGCACAGACTGTGTCTCCACAGTGATGCTAAGCAAGCCAGAACTGCTAACCATGTTATGAATGTGAACACAAGAGGATGAACACAGTGAGCACACAGGACTTTGTGAACTTCTTGAACTTGCAGTTCAACAGTATGACAGTACTTGTCTGTCAGTGGTCACCTGTTCTGCATTCTGTGTTTTATTGCTGACTTGGGCTTATGCATACCTAAGTTGTCAGATTTGATTTCACTGAGAAGGTGCCAGTAGACCACTTTTAACACATCCCACACAAATAATCTTTAACTTTAGAGTATGCTGCCCACTTAACTTAATCTTCTTTTCTGTGTAGAACTGACAACCTAGAGCTGCTGCAGTGACATGCAGATACTGAATCTGTGCTACCAAACACTCTAAACAGGCTGATTTCAATGATGGATACAAAGCTGCAAGACGTGACAAAGATTAATGGTGCAAGAAATATCTAAATCAGCTATCAAGGACTAGTTTGTAAAAACTATTTACATTTCACTTCAGGAAATGCATGTCCTGGGATCCTGCAGCTAACCAGAAGAGACAGACCAATTCATGATCAAACTGAGTTTCTGTTACTTCTTTTCAGAACCACTGTTTTCCTCGGTCCGCACCAGCCATACCACATTGGCTCAATATCAATCATCCTTAGAAAAGACACTAACAACCAGCACAATACCAACAGCTTGTTTATGGGAAAGGAAACAAGTCCAAAAGAACAAGTTACTCCTTTGAGAAAAATAGCAAAGACTCATTTGTAAAATTAAAATACTGAACGCTGTAACATGGGTGATGAATTTGCACATTAGGTAGATGATGTCCAGGAAGACAAAGTAGAAGAAAGTTGCCTGAAGTTTGAATCTTCCATAATTCCATGAGGTGATTCATGCTGCCTACAAAGCTTCCACTAAGCTTGGTGGAACAGGTAACATAGCAACTCACAATCCAGGGATGGAGGTTATTTTTCATTTTAATTGGCTTGGGAAAGAAAATATGAAAGAAAAACTAAAATACCATCTTTAAAGTTGCCTGTAATTACTGCTGCCTGGCATGGCAATAAGAACAAGCAAATAGGAAATACTATTACCATTGCTATGTGGGAGTTTGCATTGTGGAAGTCACTGGATACGTCTTCCTAATGCTAAGAAAATCAAAGCTTAAGTACAATTGCTAGCACAAAAGGCAACAACAAGTGAAAACATAAAGCCCACTAATAATAATATCTGGATTTTCTCATAAAGCCCGGAAATCCTAGCTTTATTTTAAATAGGGTATGTGAAAATTCTCCCTGGAGAATGTCAGAAGAATATCAATCCCTTCCTGAAAAACACCAGAACACCATCTAGACTACAGACTCATTCGGCATCCTTTTATCACAATTTATTTGAAAATACCCGCAAAAAATTCTACATAACTTTATTTCCTGAATAATGAGTATATTTCTGTAGGCAATCTCTATCAGTTTTGCAAGCAAATTTTACGCCTATGCTCTACACAGCCAACTTCATTTTGCAACTATATTAGAGCAGAGATAAAACAGCTCCTACAGCTCTAAACTGCAAACTTTAATTATATCTTAAATATCATTACTGTGGAACTAAAGAAGGTAACACCTGGAAAACCTCAATATTAAATAACATAGGTAAAAATTACTTACCAACTTGAATCACAATATTTATATGCGACTACAGGCTCCTTTGTACATGATGAAAATTGACTAAACTGAAAATTACAGTAATTGAACTAATACAAGTGAAGCAGTCAAAGCCACATTTTAACAATGCAAACTGTGTCATCTTTAATAAACTACTCTGATTTTAAACTGTATGAGTGATACCAATGGAAAATCAGAAGTCCTTCTGTGCTTGCTAAGTTTTCTTGGATCATGTTTCAGGTGTTCAACTCCAGCTTCACCTAGCACTTTTAGAGAAGTGCTAGGGAAAAAAATAAAGTCATTTTTACACAGTCAATTTCCATTTGCAAGTGCATACCTTCCCTATGTGATCTTTGGAGGTATAAAGTATCTGGCCCTATTCTTGGTCTGGAATAAATTTACCCTACCAAATAATACTTGAGTTATTAAGCTTCCCAATTAATATAGTTTGACTTTGATCTGATTTTTCCATTTTTATGACAACAGTACTTGATTTTTTTATTACATTTTAAACAAACATTAATTTCAGATTCTTTTTCTGGTTTTGTTTTGTTTTATTTTTTTTCAAATCAACACTATAAACCTGTTAACTACACTTAAGGACGCAGATTCTGCTCTCATTTTGACATATATATTTTGAAGGCAAATACCTAATTATTAAATTCTTTTGCCAAACATGGATTCTCCCTAGAAATACTTGTGGTTTCACTTCTTGTCACTATCAGTGCTCCAGAGTTAATTTAACTAGCTATTAAACAATGCCTCGAGAAATATCTGTTGCCTATTTCTTGATGTCCCGGTTACAGCAAGTTGCAGCTGAAGTGACAACTTTCAGTGATCATCTCTGCCTTTGCCTTCTGGTGCCAACTGATCCAGCAGCCCCTCTTCAGTTGATCCTCGCATTTGGAGCCTGCTCTGCAACTTATCCCTTATCCCTTCCATGCCCACCTGAGAAAAAGCCCCTACAGCATTTTGCATTTGTTATACGTTCAGAAAATTCCCGAACACAAATGCCAGAGACCTGCCTGAAGTGAAGTCAAGTCTCCATACAGCACTGGCACAAGGTTTTCTCCCAACCACCTCTGTGAAAACAGCCTCCCAGATCTTAAATGAAAGTACAGCTTTTTGTTTCCCCACAAATTAACAAGGCTGGTCTGCTGAGTGCAGATCAAGGCAGAAGTCCCAGGCAGTTTTGCTGCAGCCCTAGTTGAGGAGGTGCAGGTCACAGCATCAAAAGCAGCATCATGCTGACCTACGGACTAAAAAGTGCTGACCTATCTATTAGCTAAAAAGTACTGGAGCCTCCTGGTTCCCCAAACCACTCCCTTGCCTCCCCTTTATTTTTGCTGTATGGTTTGGCTAGGCTTGCAGTTTTTCAGTTTTTAAGTATTCCACCCCCCCACCCCACCCCCCCCCCCCAATAAAGCAAGAACCTGCTCAGGGAGGAAGCCAAAGAGCACTAAGGTGAAGAAGTAGCATTTGCAAAACAACACCATTATTTTTCACGTGCTGTGCTTTACCCCCGTCACAGCCCAAAGTATTTTTACCTCAAACTTATCAGAAAAGATTGCTGCGAAAGTACATGGATTTGGAATACATTAAACAAATATTGCCTGTTATATGAAGCTATCAACGTTTTTTCCGCAGAGTTTGTGTCAGAGGTGTTCTGTAGCAAGGTAACTGCTCTGCAATCTGAGACATACACAGCACTTGCAGAACCAGTTTTAACACTACAGTAAACTTACTGTAGCAAAATTACTATGGATTCAAAAATGGACAGGCTAGTTTTCCCAATTTAATTAACAGTCTAATTAAACTGGAGAAGAAAATTACTTACCTTCATTATGACTGAGTAATATTATAACCCTCTCTGGTTATTAAGAGTATCTGCACCTGGATTACACCGACATTTTCAGATTCAAAGAAAAAGAAAGTAAGCTTACTGCCTGTACTACTGATCCTGCCACTTCTTTTTGAGAATGAGCAAGACATATATGTGCTCAAAATAAAACACTAACTTTAGAAGCAGAAACATGAAGACATATATATTTCAGCACACATCCCCATTACAGATCTGACCACAGCCAACAAGGTCCTGAAGCACGCACATTTTTCAGTACTCTCTTACCACACATAATACCCTTAACAAGCGGGGGGAAGGGAAGAAATTAAAAAAAAATATTTAAAAAAATCTGCAAAATGAAAACTCTACTGTTTGAATTTCAAAAAAAGAAAAGTAAAAACCCCAAACAATCCCTTTCTAATCTGGGGGGCAGTTCTTCAATCAAGCATATGCAACCTAACTGATGTTTCTGTAAAGCTGCAGCCAGAGAAAGTGTATGTGTCTGGTTTAACTGTTTTGTTGTGACAAAATACCCACTTAACACATTTTTCTGTTTCAACGGGCTATGCAGTATTTATCTAACATACGTAAACAAATAATATATTAAGATGCATGCCATGTTCTATTTCACTAGGGTTTCTGAATCAAGGCAACCATAAAACTGAAACTATTCACGTAACTTCTTGAAAAATATTGTTTATACTATATGTTATTCCTTGGAAAATTAGTAATAAATCAACAGTTGAGCAATATATTTCAGACCGAATTCAATACTACTGAGATAAGTACATCTGATATTACAGCCCCTTACAGAAAACCAGACAGCTGCGGCCAAACTTCATTCCCTTTCACTGTTCAAATATGTATGTTGTTAAGATCTCATAACTAAGTCCAGGACCAAAGATGACACTTTAAGGTTAATTTTTAACCTTACAAAAACAAAAGCAAAAAATCTAGGCACATGCAAACACATGTTTATATACATACACAAACTCCATCCCACCTATACCCACTGTCAGATTTGTTCACCATCGTTGGTTAAAATTGAAATGTGCCAACCATGCAAATTCAGCTTCATTCTGATTCCTGTGTGAAGTTGCTGAAAAAACAAACTTATATCCTGTCAAGACCTATGCTAGAAAGTATTCTTTAGTAACCTGCAAATGCATTGCATGCTGCTTGATACTTTAACCTGTATCAAAAAAAACCCCAAACCAAACAACCTAACACATTTTGGTAACTTACCACAGTTTTTAGCATATCACAAAATGGTTTAGTAATTTAGTTTATATAAGAGAGAGCAAGGGGTGGTGGGTGTAGTGGTATTATTACTCATTATTATTAATTATTGTTTCATTTATGTTGAACAAACACAAGTTTCTTTGGGTTTGTGTGTTCTTCACAAGTACAAGCACAGAGTAAAAGGCAGCACATATGCACTCTGCCAAAGGACCAAAGGAGAAGAGCAAATACCACACCCTGACCTGCTGCCCTCCCTGCCCTTCTGAAGGCAAATCTGAGATTAAGGGAGGACCTCACTGCTCCTTGGCTACCTCTCCAGACACACAGCACAGTGGCTGTGCTGTAGTGAACCAGAATTAGAGAAATGTCAAAGTTCAGTTCACCAGGGCTCCACATGGCAATTCAAGTGCTTCACTGTCTGAAACCGATTTTTTCTTTTCTCTTTTTCTTTTTTTTTAAAGACACAAAACCTCTGAAAGAATGAACCAACTGGAAATGCAGACACACAAGGGTAAATTTGTATTCAATACAAAATAATTCAAAAGAAAAAAGGGGAAAAGACAGACTTAACGCAGGTTGCAACTGCATTAATTTTGTGATGGTTAGAAAGTTTACAGTAATCACCTAATCATAGCATAGAAGATGAGGGTGAGAAACAGAGGTTAACTCACTTGTGAGAGGGTTATGAACATGAGCATGTGTGCCTTTAAATTCACAAAAGAAAACAGATCATCCAAAGAAAGATTATCTGTTTCCATTCCCACGTTAAAGTCCACACAGTTAGTGCATTTCAGGTTTGTGTTTGTGCCCCTTTTTCTTTCCTTTTTTTTTTGGGGAAGGGTAGGCTGGGGAGCTGTATTTTCACAACATGCAATTTTGAAGTTAACCAGTCAATCCCAAAACTTGAAGCTAATCAGGTCCAACCAAGTCAACTAATGATTAAAGCTATCAAAGTTACATGACATAAGTGTAATGCATGCCCAAAGGACAGCTACATACACTCTAGATAGAAAGTACTTTATTATAGGTATTGCTCGTTCCTTTCTCCTTCTCTTCATCTGATGGCAGAGCAGGCTAAAAATGCTCAAGCAAACAGCTCTTTTAGGATCTGCTGCTGCTGAATCCGGCAAAACTGCTGTGTTGTCTCCCTTTCCTAAAAACCAGTGACAGAAACCAACATTTTTTTTTTATTTTTTTTATTTTTAAAGGCTTCTCGTAAAAGCTTTCAAATTGAAAAAGTGAAACTATTCTATGATGCTATTCTAAGTGTGCTTTCCTTGCTTGTAAACTATTTCATTCCATAAACAGCAGCAAACTTCTACTCCTCCCAGGTGACCTACATATGTGTGTCATATTTGAAGAACTAAAAGCCTGCATCATTTGAATTGCAATCAAATATAGCACAATAATTTAAAAAAAAAAATTTCACTGTTCAATGACGAGAACTGCCAAATTACTTTCTTCAAGCAGATAACGCCTACTGAGGAGCACACAACCTGTGAGATACGTTCACTGCCTGGCAAGCATAGCAAAGACTATGGCTTGCTGTAATTTTCAATTTTCTTATCCAAGCTAAAAAGTTGACTCAAGACTGAAAATTAACCTTATGAATTTTCTACAGGTCACTCCCACCCAGGTACACACAACCACCACAGTAAATACAGTGTTCACATTGAAGGACAGTAAAGTGACACCACCATAACCACATGAATTCCTCTGCTTTGCATTAGCAGGGATGCCCCCCCTTCATCAACACAGAAAACATGTCTTCACTCCGCCTTGCAGTTTTCAAGCACTATTGCACTGTCCCAGCTCTACACAGCGGAAGAGCCACGACATGGGTTTTGTTTTTCTGTTGCTTGAGAGATAGGCAGAGAAGTGGTAATCCTGGTGTGTGCATCAATTAAACCTCTGCAAGCAACTGTAAACCCTAAAACTAAAAAGGTTTTTAGCTATAGAACCTATTACAGTAAATGAATGGTATGTGAAAAGGTTTCATGGACCACATCCAAAAGATTCCAGAAGACCCTGAGGCTGTACAACAAAGCAAACAAAACCAACAAAACACCCCCACCCCCCCCCCCCCAAAACAAAAGGCACACAAACAACAGCCACCAAAAAAAAAACCCAAAACCCAACACACACTAGAAAAAAAATCCAGCTTGGTTCACAGGATTGCACAAGGTTTCTTCTAGGCAGCCAAGGTACTTTGCTGATGTCATCTACTCCAACAAGTTTATACAAATTCTTTATTCTTTTAAAGATCTGAGAGTTGCACATCAAGACATTTAAAGAAAATACCAACGGAGCTCCACAACTAAGAGAGAGAGCTCTCAAAAAAGAAAACAACATATCTGCAAAAACTACAATGCAACAGTTCCTAGCTTTGAGCCTGGAGCACTATCTGCCCGACTGCTCCATCACCCTGCATCCCACAGAGCAATTACTAGTTTGCAAACTTTCCTTTACTTCCTTAGAGACAGAAAATTATTCTATTTCAGATGGTGTTTCAGAATATCCATAACAGGGGTATAATTTACTTCACTCTGGCAGTAAGGGGGACAAGGAGGGTGGGGTGTCTTTAAAATGCTTACCAATATCTTTGGGCAAAGGGGAAAATTCCACAATACAATACTGGTTGGTTTGTGTTTATTTGTTTAAATAAATGAAAATGCATAACTGATCAGAATGTGATCCTAGTGCAAAGTAATTGATATATATATCTTCCCCCATCTTTGAATTTTGAATGTTTTTTCATTCACAGCAATCATCTCAGGTGCTTTTTCAATGTCACCTTAAACTAAGTCTAAACTAAAGAAAAGTGCCACCTACAGGGTAGAGAACTATAAAGACACGAGGCATTTATTTCCCTATGAGGAGGTCATATCACCAGTCAACATGGAATTCCTACTGCACACTACTCTGGATGAAGAAAACCTTTTGACTTTACTCCAAGCCTCAGGCTTATACACCATTTAGCATTAGAAAAATACATAATACAAGAGAAGGGAAAAAACTGTAAAAAAAAAAAAATCAAAACAACCAACACGCATTATGGTGTGCACAGACTCAAAAAAACCCCAAATTCTTCTACAGCGTTTCATCTTGCCCTAAACAATGAAAGGCAGGGAACTAAAAAAAAAAAGGGGGGGGGGATGAAATTCAAGTGCCTGCATAGCTCTCATTACTGGGCAGGAGGAGAACGCAGACATCTAGCAGCATACAATGCTTCACATAAAAAATTACAAAACAATACATCTTATCAGTGATGAATTGATGAGTTCAGACTTGTAAGTCAAGGTTGCTGACTCTTCAAAGCCTATAAATTTGGAGGCTGATTGGTTTCCAATTTTTGAATTGCAGAGATTTTAGTGAGCTTCTTGATAAATGATTCAATACTGCACTATTATACTTTTATTTACTTTCATTTCAGCTAGTCTGGAAAACCCTAGAAGAGCACAATTCATTACTCAATCTTTTCAGAGCCTGTACAATGAAATAAAGTTTTATCAATTTCTGCTTTCCTCTAACCATCTACCTTAACTATCTATCACTGATTACTGCCATAACACTCTTTCATTCATTTCACTTTCATGTGAATAAAAAATGTATTTTAAGAAGAGTCAAGAGGAAGAGTATATCACTGCCAGGTCCTCAATAGTTTGATGTTCACAATTTTTCCTCAAAAGGGATAGGATCTTGCAGAAAGAAATAAAAATACAACAAAATCTAAGCTTCTTACATAGAAGTAATTACATTTTCCAACTAAAAAAACCCAAAAATCCTAAAAAAAGAAAAATCTTGACAAAAGGAACCATCCAGAACTTCTTTGTTTACACACCATGATTTAAGTCAATCTTCTATTTCTGAAGAATTGAATCAGCCACTCTGAGGTGGCTGATTAGCAATACTGTGTTTTCCACTTCACTAACTGACAGTGCCTGCTCTATGATGGGGAGGAGAATGCTACAGGCTTTTCATAATCTTGGTAATCAAGGTTAATATAAAATTTGCATAGCACCTTACTGATGAGGGAATATGGAATGTTTCCTGGAAGAGCCATGAGGTTAAAGTCACATATATTTCATCAGAAATTAAGCACTGGCTAAAAATATTACATATTTATCTCAAAGTAAGTCTCCATGAGTTTACAGTCAGTAAGTTTTCCACCCGAGACTTCTAGGTAATTAAAGATCAGTTATAACATGGACTCATACATTACATTAACCTCCAAATCTTTCATTGCCTTTGGAAATGCCAAACTTCTTCAACTTACCCTGAAGACAACCACTACCTGGTGGGGAACAGTAAAAAAAGTCAAGATGCTCATCAGACACGACATTATTCAATGGGGAGAGGATTGTATTTCTTGTATGTATAGCCAAACAATTCCTTACAATATTCCAGTGCTTCAAGTATGACATTCCTAATCTATTTTTAAGTTCAGATCATACATTTACCAAAGGAAATCCAGAATATGGTAGGGAAAAAAAAAAAAGCTACTCACAGACAGTAATATAACAGAAAGCAAAAGAGTAGAAAAGACAGCATTGAAAGATTTAAGCAAAGGAAAAGGGAAACTTGGAAAAGTGTGTTATTTTCTGAAGATCTGCACTGTTGCTAAAATTTCTTTTCTAGATATACAAACACTTGAGCTTTAAAATTGTGCAAATTCATTTTTTGTCTTCAGCACAGGACTAAGGATAGAGTAATGTAAGTAGTTCCTCAGATTCGAGAGTTCCTTAGCCTGTAAAAACCAAGTTGTCCAAAGTAACTGCTTCTATGCCACTGCTGGAATGGTTCTTGGTGTTTTGGGATGTCCCTGCTTGCAATGGAGAAGTATAGCCTGCGTCACCAACTTAGGCAAGGTTGGCAGATTTAATCTGATTAAAAATAATCTCTGCTAATTTTAATTGTAAAAATTCTTTGATACCAATTTGTTGTATTTGCCCTTCTTTTATTGTATCAGACCCAAAAAAAAATTAGCTATCTCCAAAATATGCTAACAAAAATTATATCCACCAAGCTAGGAAAGTTATTACATATATATCTCCATATGATAATTTAAAAGATACTAGAAAAAAAAAAAAAGGGGGGGGGGGGAGGGGAGACCCCACATAACAGACAACATCATATATCACCTATATCACTTGCTTTCCCACCCTCATGATTCACTTATCCCTCAGGAAATTCCTGTGCTCACAATACTCTGGATGGAAAAAAAGCATATTGTGGCTAGCCTGAAGAACATTGCTGAAACGATGCCACAGACCTGAACTAACAGTCAAAACAAGCATTATCATTTATAAGAAAAAAGAGCTTCCATGAAATCTCCAGTACTTATGGTAGGACTGAAGACCTGGAGGCTGGCAGCTCCCTTCTACTCTGCACACTATGATTTTCCAGCTTGAAGACTGGAATGAGACCATATTTGTAGAAGTCCTTTGAGAGCTGTGCTTTGTGATCTACAGAACTAAATTATTAAAACACTGCTGGTAATCACTCTGCTGGAACTCAGTCTTTCCTTGTCCTCACCAAATTGATAAACGTCTCGGAAGAAATGAGACAGAAATGTGACAGATATGATTGCACACTTTCATGTTTATCCTGACAGTTAAAAATGATGGTGTTTTATTTGTACTAACAAGTCCTGAAGAAGCAGAAAGAAGTTCATTATAAAAAAGCATTTCTCTGTAACTCTTTAATAAACTGTATAAAGAAAGTCAGACTTTTGATTAAGTGCTGTCTAGCAAGTAACAGTCAGGAAAATACTTCGGGGTTTACAAAGGATTTCTGACAAGAAAGTAACATCGTTCCTATTTGGAGATATTTCCAAAGGAGTCCAAGTTCTCAATAATTAGTGATAGCAGTAAGTGGTGAGACAGTTAAAAGTGCTTTTAACTAATGGAAACTACAGAGAATAGAAGGAAAAGGAAAGAAACAGATTTATAAACCATCTCATTGTGCTTTAATGAACTAGGAACAAAATTGTTTATAGGCTGTCCCCTTAAATTCTTTCAAGCCATGAAGTATTCTCAAAAGAGTTATTTCACAAATGGGATGCTAAAGAATGATGAGGTCTAGTTAGCAAAACATCTTTTCCTGGTCATAAGGAAAGGTAAGAACAGGGCAAGCATGCACATCACTTCTGTGTGCCCCCAAAACAATTCTCTTCTCCTCCAGCTCCTTCCAGATCATGAGACTTATCAGACTTGTTAGCCTAATTACAGATTTCTACTAGTTCTCTTTCAAGAACTTGCCCAGCATCTCCTCAAGCCTACATTCTCCTCTAGCATCCATAACAGTTAATTCTGAAAGAGACTTTCATGGGTCTAGAGCCTGCTGTGTGACCTATCTCCATTTGCTTTTTTTCAGTCTGCTTCCCCCACCTGAGCAAAAAGGCCTCTAATTCTTGAACTGGAAGAGGATTCCCCCTCATGCCAGTGACAGTTTCGCAGAACAATATCATATTCCCCTGAACTGTGTCTTTTTCCAGGTCAGAGAAACTTGACCTGCTGAGCAGTGCCTCTCATGTACACCTACAGACCACTCCTCTGGCTCTGAACTCTTGCTCATGCTGAGAGTTCCACAAGATGACTTCACCATCTCACAACTCAACATCCAAGACTTACACAGCAAGTTTTAACATTAACTCATTTGACTGCTTTGTCAAGTTAAAGTTTTCTTAAAGTAAGTTTTCTTAAAGTAAGTAAGTAAGTTTTCTTAAAGTAAGTAAGTAAGTTTTCTTAAAGTAAGTAAGTAAGTTTTCTTAAAGTAAGTAAGTTTTCTTAAAGTAAGTTAGTTGTCTTAAAGTAAGTTAGTTGTCTTAAAGTAAGTTAGTTGTCTTAAAGTAAGTTAGTTTTCATAAAGTAAGTTAGTTTTCTTAAAAAGTAAGTTAGTTTTCATAAAGTAAGTTAGTTTTCTTAAAGTAATTTTTCAAATGTAACACTTTCTACAACTTACACTAGTCCCAGATTTTATTCATCAAGTATGTCTTTGGTATTAAGTAATTTTCTGTATTCCAATATATTTTAAATAAAATCCTTTGAATGTATCAGTCCTTTGAAACGCTTTATTTTTTTTTTAAAGAGCTTCTTTGGATTTGCTTGATGTTACATACTATCTCAAGGTTAGAGAACATACAGAATCAAGGACATCTGTCTTATAAATTGTAAGCGGGAGTTTGGGAGGGTGGGTTTCTTCTTAAGTTGGCCTGTAACTCAGTTCTACGCAGTTCACACAGGCTGTATGTACTTTTGTTCCCTCCACTAGCATTTCTGCACACAGCAGAAAATGTCTACAGGTCAACAAATTTATAATAGTCATCCCATATCCAAAAAGGCAACAAATTATCGTATTTCACAAAAATTCTGCTCCCTACCTTATCTGGCACACAGCCCAATTTTACACACCATTAGAGAATCTTCAATCAGAGGAACATGCTCCTGTTATACATCTACTACAGTTTCAGGACCCTTTCAGATGATAAAAAAAAAAAAAATTTCCAAGATCTTTGAGCAATTTAAACTTTCATAAATCCTATAAATCATCAATATTAAAATAATGAAAAGATTCATTATCAAAATCAGGATTCACAATTCAGCAAGAAAATTATTTTGCCTTCTAGAATTTTTCTGCACTTTTTAAAATTGTCACTCAACATTAGTCGTCATGAACTGATAGAAGAATTTCTTTTTTATTTTAGAACTTCTTCTATTTTTATTTTGCTATCTACACTCCCAAGTGTAACCATCACTTTATCAAGCTGGTATCCTAGCCAGCCTCTTTTTTAAACTACAGAGCACCATTACTGTATAACTAAGTTTTAAAGAACCATAAGGAAGCATTCATTTTTTACAAGTTTTGAGATTTACGGTTCCAAGTCTATCAGTTTCTGATCAAAGGTTACAAAACACAGAGAGCTGTAATATAAAACCAAAACCAGAAAGCCTATGGTTCACTTTGTCAAGCAGACCTCACCATGTAATCAAGAAAGGATACGACCCTGTGGGAGCAAAACAAATTTACTGGGTGGGGGGAGCAACAGAAAAAGTAGGAAACAACAAAATAGGAAAGCAACTTCTGGGAGACCATGTTTGAAAACCAAACAAAAAACCTCACAAAAAAAAAAAAAAAAACAACCAGAAAATAAGAACCCAAATTCAAAAAGCATGACATAGGTGGTAAGGGAAGTGGAAAATGACTGTGACAAAAGCAAAAAGGAAGACACAGCCCTTAGCTGCTGGATAATTCCTATTGTTCAAAACAGGAGAGAACTTGGAGAAATTAACAGAAGCATTAGTCAAAGCAACACATCCAGACAGGAATAAACAGCTCAACTGAAATGAGTTACACTAGTAACCAACATAGACAACAGAGAGACAAAACTCCCAGACAAAGTTTAAACAACCAAAATCCCAAAATATTTTTTCTTTGACGCAAACTTGAGGCAGGTCAAAGGTGGCATATTTCCAACTGAGTGATAAAAAAGGACTCCAGAACCAAGATTGATGGATATTAAAACATACCCTCAATCACAAGGGATTCCCTAATCGAACCTTTTTCCTCAACAGGTTATCCACATGTTAAAAAGCCAGAATAGAAAATGCAGATGCCTTCCTAGCAGGCAAGAGAAGACAGATCGTATCATTACAGGACTGCCAAAAATCCCTTAAGTACAAAACGTGATAACTGAAGCACTGCAGACCCCATGCTTAGAGAAACCCACATGAACAGTTCTAACATGGAATTAACATTAAAGTTTCATGCCATAGATGCTAAAAGTTAAACCATGGCAAAACCATGGACTGTATGGACTAACAGGAGTATCGAAAGGCACTATTTTGGTTTTTCAGCTCAAAGCTCTTGAACAACAAATAGGCTTAAGACTGGAAGTGTATTCTGGGGGAGGTATGACCATGACTTTGTCCTGTTTGTGAACTCTTCTACAAGCTTCCACTTTTACCTACCATCATAGACAGAATACAAAGCTAAGTAAAAATTCAGTTTGATCCAGTAAGGCTGTTAGAATAAACTGCACTATGTTTTCCAGAAAAAAAAAACAACAGAATACAGTTAAAGAAAGGAAAAGTAAATGGATTATTAACAAAATAATAAGAAAAATCCCCTAAGTAAAAGGAAATGTTAAACTCACCCAAAAATGCATAAACTGTATCTATACTGTGTACTAGACTGGCATGCAAAAAAAACTCTGCTAGTTTTGAACAGGAAGCAATAAAGACATAGCAGAGCACAGAAATGCTGTTAAGAGCTCTTAAGCCTAGGTGCAGCACTTCATTAGTACTATTAACATGGCCATCCAGTGACTTCCAAGCCACCATATGAGACTTCCCTATAATGTAACCTGTGCTATTCAGCCCTGCTCATCTCTAATCTCTTTCCTCACTTGAAGTAAATGGTGATGAACTTGACCTGATTAACAAAGTACATGGAAACAGTTATGCTCCACAGTCATCTTTAGCAGTGACCTTGCTTGTACAGGCAGGGATCTAATTCCCAGTTTAGTAAAGAACCATTTACATCTCGTTATAAAAAACAGTGCATATCTCCCTAGGTGCTAGCTAAACTGATCAACCAACAGGAAGATCAAAGTGCCAAAATCACCAGCTAGAGCTCTACAGCAAAAAACTCCTATGAAAAAAAATTTGCATACTGAAGAATAACTCAACTCAAAACTTACACCAAAAAACAAAAACACTGAAGAGTGATGTTGACTTTGAGACCTCAACAGACCACTGAAAACCACAAAAATACCAAGCTTGTTTATACAAACAAGTAGATGTGCAAAGAGAGCATGCAGATTTCCCCTCTTATTCATAAAAGCAATTGGGCAAGTCATGCACAAATCATGATAGGTTGCATTAACAGTTCTCCAGTCCTACCCCAGATAAATTTTTAATTTAAAAATAAAACTGTGTTAGAAAATTTCAATATTCTGCTGGATGACCAAGCAAGGAAAAGAATGAATTTAAGCACAGCCTATAGAGAGATAATGTGAAGGCTGTAACATAAGTGAAAAATGGCCATGTTGCTAAAATAAGGCCCCAACCACCAATCTCGCTGTCAAGCCTGGCCATCTGTCAGCAGAAACCTGATTTACTGTATATAATACTGCTATACTTGATTTCTACTATACTGTTATAAAAGGCTCCTGGTTTTTTTAAGCACACCAAAAGCTACTTTCTAGCAACAGTAAAGGGTTAATAAAACACCCCCTCAGAAGCCAAGCTCTATGGAACCCGGTTTCAGAACTTTAAATCAAATTTCACCCAGTTTCAATGTCACAGATAGATTAAATTCCTTTATAAATAGAAATATTAAAACCAGGGAAACAAAAACCAAAGAAAAACATAAAATGACAGTGAATTACATTAGTTTTACCATGTAAGTAAGGCTGCTTGCACTGATGCTTTTTTTTTATGGAGATTATTTTGATGGCAGACAATTGCAAAGAACTTTAGAAAAGGCACTTTAAGAAACATTCCTACAGTACCACTATTCAAGAAAACCATTTAAAAAAAAAAAAAAAAGCCATTTGCTTCATCTGGTAACTAGTCTGGGCATCCAAACTGTTTGCAAGAGCACTAATGACCCGAACCATCCTTAGACAGGGGCCTGTAAGCCCTACGTATAACAATGATATAACACCTCATGGTGTAACAACTCAGATGAGTGTTCTAATCCAACTCTTTCCCCTCCTACATGCCAGGACAAAAATGCCTGTGTATGAGATTCATCCTTCACATCAAATACCCACTGAGCAAAACAGCTGCAGGTACTTTGTCGGGTTAATCAAACAAATCAAATAACATCTAGTAGCAATGACAATTTTTCTCTCTAAACAACAGCCCTGCACTGCAGGTGGTTTTGTCCCATAGTGAGCAAACAGGAGAAAAGCACATCCTGAGCAGCTGCTCATTAGGTGAGCACCATTCTGCCTGCACAGCAAATGAAGTAAATGTCACATGGAAAAAAACCCACAGTTTACGGTCATGTAATTAGACATGGTAACACAGGCAAATCCAAAAGAGGAGGGAAAACAGATACAAATTGCAGTTCCACAGGCAATTTATTTCTGGGAGTTTATAATTTTTGATGTTCCTGGACTTTAACCTTACCATTTCTTTTAATGAGGCTTGTTTCCAGCTTTTTTTTTTCCTATTATACAATAACAGACAACTTTGAATGATTGCCTCCTATAAAAAAGGACCCATACCCAAGTAATTATTTATTCTGAACAGAAGACTATTTAAGAACACAGGAAAATACTCTATCAGAACAGACCAAAATGAATACAAACTGTACAGGGCCTCTCTGAAAATGTTATAAAGTGGTGAGAATTTATTACAAGCTTACCTGATACTCATTGGGCCAGAAAGTGCTGACAGCCAACTCTGCTCGAAGCCAATCTTTGCCAGTGGAACCAGTAACATTCCAGATGGGATTAGCCAGTGGCCCTTTGTTCACCCTAACCAGGATGTTCAAAGCTCCCGGGTTTACACCGTTTTTGCTGTACAAAAGGTAGCTGAAATCGATGCAGTGAGTATCGTTTTCTTTCATTGTTGGAAGCTGGAGTCGAGTCTTTTCTCCAGGGTCATGGTCTGAGGAAATCACTATCATATATGATCCTAAAGAAGGGGGGAATGGGAAAGGAAAAAAAGAAAAAACAACAGAACAGTAGTAAGGCAAATGATAAATGCTAGGAAACTGTTCACTGTGAGAAAAAGATGCAATGCATATGTTTTCATATCCCAAAATCTAGAAGTTCAAGTAGCAAGAAATCCAACAAGTTATAAAATGCCTAGCAGCATCACTGAAGCAGTATCTACAGAAGGCATCCTATATTTCTGAGGATCTACCCAGATGTTTGCACTTAAAAAACTTTTCTCTTTCCTGTTTTAGGATCAGATAATTGGAAATACGATCACAGACAGACTGAATAAAAATAAGGAGAGGAGCAAAGGATCATCATTATTCGGAGGTCACTGAGGCAAAAATTCTCTCAACTTGCTCCACAGGTTCCCCAAAACTGAAAAATACTGAATAATAAGGTCCACATTCCTCAATGCAGCTTTATCACACCTTTTCTTTCCCAGAAAAAGAGGCAGACTTGAATTTCAGGTACATTAGCGTAACTCACTTAGGACACCATATCACATCTGTCCTGAAAAGCTGGGTTTGCTGCTCTGTTTGCCAACGGATTTGAGGGGATAACAGAACCTTCCATAGCTGGAAGAGAGCCCATCTTGCAAATTTATTTTACAAATATACAGAAGGCAGAACAAGCTGAGCCCGTCTAGCTACAAAAGCATAAAGTGGAAATCAGATGTTTAAACAGGTTGTACAGGACATAATGAAACAGTTTGTCCTGCTGTTGTGCAGCATGGACCTTAAAAACAGGGCTACCATCAATCCTAGACCTAGAGCAGCCCTATTTCTCCAAGAGTGACAACTCCATACCAGGTGCTACCTCATGAATGAGCCCCACAGAACAAAGCTTCTGATACACAGCATGCCAAGCAAAACTTTGCAACTGGGAAAATCCAACTCAGTATGCAATTTGAATCCTTCCAGCAGGAAAGTTTCCTAACCTGAACTTAACTACCCTCCTCCTTAAGGATTCCAGAAGCTTCGTGTTGACGGATTTTTCCTTCTACTCTCAGTCCTAAAGGGCACCACAATAAGGAGCCCTCCCTCCTGAAAAAGGTTCAGGTGAAATCCATCAAAACCACAGTTAGATTAACCTAAATTTAAAAGATCAGATGTGTGAGTGTTTGCCCAAATGAGTACTCTCACACTAGTCCAGAGTATGTACATGAGTGAACATTTACTGGTGAAAAAGCTTCTCTGAAGTGTATATTTGTAGAAATTATTATTATTATGTCGACTTTTGTGCCTTTTTTAGGCAACAAGGAACTCTTGTGTTCTAGTATGTCCTCAACAGTTGTATTAACCATTCAGAAAACGGTTGACAAGCTGTTGCTCAGGAGAAGATAAAAATTTGTGTGTATAAGTCATCTGTGCAACATGGTAATTGACCAGCCTCTAAGCAATTCTGTACTAAAAAAATACCACAAAAGAAAGAGCAGTACTATAGAATGAAAACAGCTCTTAAAGTACAATGCCAAGATCTTTATTTTTAATACTAATTTTACTATTACTACTACTATTTTTAGTACTAATCTTAAAAAAAAAAGTTTAAAGAAAACTCTACTATAATGTAACATAAGCAACTAGTTCATATTTAGAATTACACGCAGAATCTGTTATCGGATTTATTTTTAGTAGAGAATTTGGCAAAATATTTATTTCTGATCATCTATTCATTACTACCCATCATCATTAATACCCATTTATAAAGACACAAAGTAATCATATTATTATTATTCCTTTATGCTTATGGTTATTTGAGGTTTGTGATTATTAGAAGTCTTTAATGATTATGGTTTAGTCCACAATAAATTGACAATTGCACGAGAGCTGCTCAAAAAAAGTGTTTGTAAACCACTTTCATTTATGCCCTTGATGCTAGAAAAGATTCTTGGAGTATGCTTGTTTGTCATGTCTATCATAAGAACACATATGCTCTTGTAAGCACCTGATTATTCATGGCTGGCACACCAAAATAAAGCTTTGTATATAAACACCATGCACATGGCAGGGGGAGGTTGTATATCAACAGTTTGTGGGGCTTTTTCCCTGGAGTTAGAAAAATGAAAAGGATCAGGGGAAAATGACAAAGACTGCTTTCCACATTGTTAGCACTGATTCTCCATAGCCATCTACATTGCCTCTTCACCTTTGTTACATTTATCTTGCAAATATTTTTAAAGCAATACACAAAAGGAACTGATTTTTTCCTACACAAAACAAACACTTATTTTTAACATTTCTTAAACTGAGATCAGGAAGCAGATAAACTCTCCAACTTTTTCTGAAGGGAATCTGGGAGGGGAAGGGAAGAACAGAATATAAGAACTGACCTTTGCAGAATTTTTGAAATGCTTCTTTCAACTTATCTCAAGATAAAACCATTGGGGGGGGGAAAGAAAAATTGTGATCAAAGCATAACAAACTAGAAGTATTTCAAGATCTTCTTCCTAACAACGTAACATGGTATAATATTTGGAAGCTCCAACATATATTTTTCTGCATATCAACACATTTTATAGTACTCCACTTTTTTCAATCTCATTTTTCAGAATTTAAAAATACTTAGCAGTAAATTTACATATATCTATCTACATGTGTTAGTACCACAGCATTTCATGAAATTCTCAAGGCATTCATAAGCCATTTATCACAAAGCAGAAGTATCTGTTTGGTATCTCACAAACTACTTCCCATCCGATTTTTAAACTTCAGAGGTTATATGTCATCAAGGTACACAACCTTGCTCCTTCCTCAGTTGTCTACCTACTTCAGGAAAATCAGAAACCAATGCCAAAAAAAAATAATATATATATGTATAAAATTTATACTTTGAAAACAGAGAATTATTTTCTTACGTCTTTTATTAAAAAGTCATTCTTTATTTGTAAATAAATGCTGTAGGCGTAAGTTGTATTTTTCGCCCCCATTTATACATGCTTGTAATATCTTATGTCAAAACTTCAAAACTTTAAAGCAAATCTTAAGCCCTAGATAAACTCCCTCTACAGTTTCTACAGGGTCTTTTAGAAAAGTATTTCCTTTAATACTGAAAAGTGTATTCTACGGTACTATGCACATAACAGAAGTTTCTGTGCAGTCCGATAAAATGAGGCCACATAAGCATGAATAATAGAAATTATAGAAAGGATAGTGTTCGAAACAAAAGATTTATAATTAGACATCCAGCAGAGTTTGAGGTAGCATAGTGTCCATGAGATCAAGCTATAAAGTTTTCAGATTTGAAAGGCACCGGCTAACGTTAGACTGCTTTTATAAAGCAGCACCCACTGAAAGATGGATCCATTATGAGAATAAGTACTCGAGTATTAGCACCAAATGCCCCTTCACATACCAAAACAAATGTGCATACTACATAAATGTTAACAGACATGAAGTAAAAGGTTTAAATAAAACCAGTTCCAGAACATTTTCCTTTCTTTCTTTTTTTTTTTTTTTAACAATTACCTACAGAGAACAGGAACTGTGTTGATTTGTTATATAATTTATGACACTATCCCAGCAAATGTCAAAATATATGGGTATTAAAACCAAGAATTTTACAGATAATGTACACTCCAGGGTACGCACAGATGCTGGTGCACAGAGGTCCTAGGTGGGCAGGCAAACATGTGACCTGATCTCATGTACAGCTAATGCAGTGCCCAGCTGACCATGTAAATGGACAAACAACATTTATGTTTACGTACAAATGATGAAACACAGTCATAACTGCATATGGAAAAATAAAGTAACACACAGAGGAAATAAATCTGTGATACTGTATTATTACCAAATCAAAATTTTTCAATTAATTGATGTATTTAATAAAGAGATGACAAAACAGCAAAGAGGCCACTTCACAGAGGTAACAAACAATTTGGGTTACTGGTAATACTGGCAAGGTACAAAATCAAGTCGGTATGCAAACCTCAGCAAAGTTCTTCAAGCAACAGGGAACAATTACCCAGATATTTTATGTTAACACAGTGAGAAATAACAAGAGGACAGGCAATTACATGCTAAATGGTACGTTATTATTGGACTTGGCAGAAATGCTAAGTACCAATGAGGGAAATACTCAACAATCTTATTAATCCTTAAGATTAACTAACTACTTGAAAATTTCAGTGAGAGTTTAGAGCAAATGTTAAAGCAAGCTGTTCAAAATGGTGCTTCAGGCTGGAGCAGGGAACAGATGAGAAGGAAGGAGCAGCAGAGATCAAGTGTGATGGACTGACCACAGCCCCCAGTCTCCATCCCCTTGCGCTGGAGGGTGGGGTAGAAATGAAGTTATTTCTTCCCAAAGTTCAGTCTGTGTTGCCTGTGACAGTAACTGGTGATTTATTAAAGAAGTGATCTCCCTGTCTTTGTCTCAACCCATGATCTTTTCCACTTTATTTATTCCCCTTGTGCTGTTGCAGCGAGTGAATAAGGAGTAGGATGGGGCCCTGGCCAAGGTCAACCAACTACAGTTGCTGAAAAACTAAAGAGTAGCAGTTTAGACAGTGTTAGCTAACTGCAGCTAGACAATGCATATACTGTTTTATTAAATCCCTGGGGAGACAGGTTCTGTGATTTCTTCCATCATTACTAGCTTAACAGATCAAGCACAAGCAGATTTAAGACACTACATACACATGCTCTTCCTTTGCAGACAAGAAAGAAAAAGCAAACAACTGACCTGTGCTCTATTTCCCGCTAAGACTTTACAAGAAGAAAGTCAGTGCAAGTGAGTTGCCTCATTAAAACCCAAAATGCTAAATAAATAAATAAATAGCATCCATATTTTGTGGACTGAACAAAGAGAAACTTAACGTGAAAGAGCAAAAGTTCATTTTTTTTCTTTTTGCAAGAGAGAAAGGATTAATTCCACCTGTAGATGATGCTGTAAGAAATAAGAGGTGTAAAGTATCCAAAGTCATGATTTACACCACAACAAAGAGCCATTGGTCTTAATTATTCATATTACCGCCTATTTTTCACCATCCCAAAGCACAAAGTTTTATTTACTTTGGCAGCAGGACAGTTACAAAATGCATCACAACTCATCAGTAACATTTTTCTTGAAACATGTAGTTTGACATTGTTTCTGCTTCACCCTCCTCTCCATAATTCCCGACAGAATCTGCCCCATCCTTGCAAGTTTACAATGTTTAAAATTCATAAAGCACATTCTCTTTCCCCCAACACACTTAAGTTTTGATTTTTTCCTACTTACACATAGCTTACATTTCTCTAAATCAAACTCCACCCTTTCATTTTTGCTTTTCTTTTCTTAAGTGTCTTCTATTTATTTGCCAGTTAATAGTTCCTAATATTATTCCTGATGTAAAAGGTCAACCCAATTCTCTCCTGTACAGAATAGAAACATCAGAGTATGAAACAGCTAAATAGCACAGCCTCCTAAGTCTTTACCCAGCTCACACCAAGAGTAACACATAAAGATCTGACTTTCAGGAAGATTTTGATGCTTAGTCAGCACTTATTCATGAACTCTCTTAAAAGGCATCTACACAGATATGTAATAAGAGACATCAGACTTTTCCACAGCTGTATTATTAAATTTATCTGTGTATTCCTTGTAGCTTTCGTGTTTTATTTTGATAAGCATTGAACTTGATGTCCTAGCTCAGTGACAAGGACAGATCACTCCAGAATAAGTGAATTCCTTAACTAATTAGTTGTGAAAAGCCTTAGTTTTTACCCCCTAATGACAACCAAGCTTTCTTATCATCTAGCAGTTAACTGCAGGTAAGGAATCATGATAAGATTTAAAAAAAAGTAATAATCCTTAAATAAAATATGCCTGCTGTAACATATTAATGTGGCAAGATCAGTTTCCTTAGCAAATTATTTTCTCTCACTTCCTTGCTCCCTGAAAAACTGGCTTCTATTTGAAGTGTGAAACTTGTAATTTTCAGCAGGCTTGTCTCTGGCTCCTGTAAATCCTCTTTCTTCAAAACAAGTATCAACCATCAAAACGTCTCCATTTCAAGGGCATACTGTAGTAACTTCCCTTCCTGCAAGTGTGCTCCTTCAGTTACTAGAACACAATTATGTGGCCTTTGGGTGAAAAATAATAGTTCAGAAAGTTCTGAATTTCATATGCAATGAGATTTATGTGTACAAAAGTGGATTAAACCTTGTGGCTTGCTGATGACGAAGGGGGGACTGATACATATCCCACTGTAGTAGGGAGCAATGAGATGTTTACATAGATTCACAGAAGATCAGGCGAAAAGAAGTCTTCCCCATAAAGTTAAAGGAAGGGGTTACCTTTGCTTCATGGCAATGTCAATGACATGAGATAGACAGTCAAGGTACTTATGTGCATTAGCCTTAAGCTCACGACTAGATGATCTTTTTATTTATTTTTTAATAATGACTCTATAACATTACAGTCCCCAGTTAGGTTTCAGGCAACCTTTATGAGACAGTGGACAATGAAAATGCAGAAATAGACTTGCAGCTGGAAGCAGATTCCAAATAGAAGTTCTGAATCACCTATATTAATTCACAGAAAACCTACATTCCCCACACTCTAGTATTTATGCTTATTTTGTTCTTCATGTCCCCGTGATCATTTTACAGAGGGCCATTTACATGTATTTCTTTAATTTGCAAGAACGAAAGAAGTAGAGGCTAATGATAAAACCTCAAAAGCTATTAACTTTTCCTTCTTGCAAGAAAAATCTTCTTTTCAAAAGACAAAAAAACCAACCAAAGAATAGATTAAATATACTCCAGGTAAATCTCCATCTGCTTGGGTTAAAAAAAAAAAAAAAAAAAAAAAGAAAAAGAATCCTCAAACCATTATGGCCTACTCTTCCTCTTTCTCCTTACATTACCCAACACAGTCAATATCTGCCACCCCAGGACAGAGAAAAAGCAGTATTAAAGAAATTATGAGGAACTGGAGACAATATTAAGTTTTATAATTTTAATGCTCGCACCATCAGTTCAGTTTCATGCCTTAAGTACTGTATCTAGACTTAAATGTAAAGACACTATAATCCCATTTAAGATGTATTGCTTGATACACGCACAAAATATGCAATATCATTATATCCTGATTTGCCTATCAGTCAGCTGCTTTAATTCACAAGAATTAAAAAACAGTGTTACACAAGAGTTCCTCAAAATTTCTTTAAAAGGCTACACTCCAGAGTATTGTTACACACACTACAGTTGCTGTATTATTCCCCTTCAAATTTTTGAAGGCTTCTTTCAATTTCTTTACAGAAAGTCAAAATGAAAGGAGAAAAAAAATATCAGGATCACTAATTTCAACTTTGCTGCATATCTCACTGCCAACGCACCACAACTCAAATGCAAGTCAAGACTCTGAATTTACCACAAAGATTAGAAACAACAGCAAAAAATACACAACATGAAGACAAGAGAATTTTTTCTGGAGAATGCAACCTTTCTTCTTCCCCTAATAAAGACCAAGACTTATTAAAATAACCATGCAAACTACACCATGTAAATAAAGGCAGAGTACACGCTCATTTGAACAGAAACTCAGCTTAACGGACTGCAAAAGCTCTGCAGTTTTGTACAGACCCTAGAAATTCATATGATGAGAAAAGGTGTCCTACCCTCCAGCCTGTAACTTGACAATGCCAAAAGCACTGTTCAACAGCCAGGTCACGTAACTGGGATTCTCCCATTTTCCACACCCACGGAGGCCAAAACAGGGAGACAGCTTGACAAGGCAGTACAGAATAAGGCCAATTCAGGTGAGGTAAATAAAAACAGTACCAAGTCAGAGACAGAATTAGCATCACAGGTGACACACGTTACCAATATTCACAGCTAGGATCCTGCTTGCATGATACTAGGGTTACTCCTGACTCATTCCAAAACAATAAAAAAATGCTTGCCAATTAAAATTAAAAAAAAAAAAAAAAAAAAAACCCAAACAAACATGAAAAAACCACACACAAAAAAAAAAAAAAAAAAAAAAGAAAAAGGTTTCAAAGGTATGCTGGCATTTAGAGCAAAGTTTATGAAGAAGTTTTGACTGAAAATCATTCCTCAGGCTATAAGTAGCTACAAAAATTCTGTTCCCCATACTAACATTTTACATATGAATAAACATGAGAAATATACACTGTAGAAGTGTTCGAATTTCTAGTTTTCTTGTGCATAACACCAGCTCTCTGTGGATTTGTGTTTGTACTGATGGAGAGAAAGAAAACATGACGATGCACCAGTTTTTGAGGTAAGATAACTTAAGTCTTTTCACCCTGTTTTTTCTTGTGATGGATCTTTAGCAAATACATAGGCTTTAAGCACTCCAAAATCTAAGACAGGAAAATGTCAGCACTGAAATTTGTAATTCAAGCTTGCAGCATCTGTACAAAAGAGTGTTTATCTTACAACATGCTCCTTTGAACAGTCTCTTCGAACAGAAGATTCAGAAAATGACATTTGATATGGTGCATCAGGCAAGCTTATGAAAGGACAATGTCAGTGAGTAGTAAGCTGCATTTAAGTAACCAAGAGGCACAAGGAATAGTTTCATATTTGCTTGGGAATTAAACAAGGCACTTGGTCATGAATTTGTAACATCAGTGTCCATGAATGGATGGCTAAGATGGAAGTAACAACAGCTCCGAGTTGCCTGAAATTCTATTGTAAACCCATAAATATCCCATGGGTGGTGGCACGGTGACTTGTAAGGATACTTCTCAGTCACACAGAGGCTGATCTGGCTGCTCAAGGAGCAGCATACATTGGTCAGCTATCTGTCTAGAAGAAAACGCAAAATTTTCATGAAACTTCCAACTCTAGAACAATATCAATCCAATATGAAGTTATCTGATTGGGATAGCAAATAACTGTGTACTATTCATGCCTGCACACTCTCAAGGCAGTAAGATATTCTAACATGCAGCTGCTTCCAGAGGGGCAGCTGACACTGCCAAAGCTCCTGGGAAAAAAATCAGTTCCATGGAGATGCAGACATCCACAAACACAACAACTTCACTGTATGAAATACAGGTGTAAAAAAGAATTAAAATTCATTTTGCTTCACCATTGCTATAAACTGCTCTGCTCTTGGCTGGAAAAGATGACCATTAACACACAGACTTGTCTCGGTGCATTTGTTTTGTTCCTCTCACTTCTGTGGAAGACCTTCCAGGATGGAAGACCAATGTTGGCCATCTGTGTCCACCTATCGGACTATGATGACACCATATCAACACCACTACTGAACATAAACTGAACACCCAAACAGACCCTCAAGCCAAGGGACATTTAGATTTTTCAAATGCTGATTAAAGTGACACACTTTACTGAGGTTACAAGCAGACACAGATGATACCCATATCTTCTGTGGGTTATTATCTATTTGGAAAGAAATCAAAGCCAAATTTGAAAATATTAAATTATTCTAAGACAGTCTTCTAGAAAATGTGTCTGCTGAGCATTTGTGTAAGTCTTCAGTGTAGGGCATTTGCTGTGGTGAACAAAAGTGAATCCACAGAGAATTCACAAATGTCAGCCACTGCAACCTGAAAGCTCACTTCTGTTGAAACACACAATGCTTTTCCTCCCAGCACGTAGATACACCTCTTGTCCTCCTCCATCTCTGCTCATCAGTCCCTTGCATGAGCCAAATCTACACCCAAACCCAGCAAAAAATGACCCAGGTCTGCTGTCCCACTTTTAAGAGAGGCAAGGGGACAGCAAAGTTTGATTTCTTCCCAGGTAAGAGAAATGAACTGACTCCTGGAATGGCCAACAAGCATCAAAACCGGGTTAAGATATGAAAGGAAAGGAAACTGAAGCTGTAGTATATACATAGACAAGGTTTATTTCCTCAAGCTGGGAAAGGTAGTTAAAAGTCACTTCTTTCAAGTATCTGGAAAGCAGTTAGAGAAGACAGCTCAAAAAAAATAGCTGTAGGATTATTTTTTTGTTGCCAACTAAAAAAAAACCAAAACAACAACAAAAAAAAGACCCCAACAAGAAACACCACATAAAAAGAAATACCACCAGTGGGAGAAAAAAAACCAAACCAAAACAAAACAAAAAACACCAAAACCCATAACAACAAAAAACAAACAAACAAACAAAAAACCCAAACGAAACCTGCAAACTCTCAAACTCTTTAGGGTTTTTTAGATTTAGATTTTAACTGAGAGGGAAAACATAATTTCTGAAGCAGCATTCATTTTCAGAGCTTTTTTAACACACTAATCATTCTTCCAAAAGCAACAGTATTTAAAGTACATTGAGAAGATACTTATTCTTATCAGCTTAAGACACTGAAATTGAAAACAGAAATTAAAACGGTCATTCCCTGGATGAGCACGTGACAGCAGAAAATAAGAATTAACAATCTGCTTAGAATACCACTCCCAAGGATAACCAACAGTTAAATAAAGGCTCAAAAGCCATAATCATTACTGTATGTGGCAGCAGATTACAATTCTTATTACAGACCTTTCAGAAGAGGAAATTATATGCACTGTATTTCTTGAAAGTAATCTTAGAATTTATTTAAAGCATGGGAGGTTTATAAAATAGTTTCATTAGACTTTTTTTTTTTTTTTTGGTAACTGGAAGAAAAACCATTCCTGTATTTTAGATTACTTCTTTGCACCAAATAATAATTTTTCCAACTCTGAAAATAATTTTCCTCAGAACACTGCTTTATACAAAAGCAACCTGAAGAACCATCATCTTTTTTCAGATTTTATTCCTTTTATAGGTGTAGGACCTACATTTAAGAAGTTGTAGATCCCCTGATTAAAGGCTCAACACGAATTAAGAATCAACTACTGATAAGAGTTACCACTGATGAGAGTTCTGAAAAACAATACAGTATGATATCTAAATAGTAGAAATAATATCTACTATATGCTCAGAAGATATATTTAATAGCAAATTGTTACTTATCCTTCAAAATATCACCCAGCCTCCCCTCTGAAGTACATACCTTACTTTGTAGTATTCACATTCCAGCTGAAAACCAGGAGTCATGTCTTTATCAGTACAACTGCATTACTATTTAGTGGATTTGAGTACTTGCTTAAGATGAAAATAAAAACCCACCAAAAAAAACACACCAACCTTGAAGTTTATTATTTCCAAGGAAGTCTTCAATCTGTCTTCAGATCACCAACTTAGTGGTTATACAATATAACTATGGTTATATTTGTAAAATAACATCTTAAGCAATGTAACAAGAGTGCTACATTAACACTGAATGCCCCATAAAGCTCTTAATTTTATATGGAAAGAAAAAGGCTGAAAAAAGGAGCACCTACAGACAGCTACTTCTGAAATTCTCTGGATTTTCCAGTTACTGTGATGTTGATCTTACAAGTGCAAGTAGCTCTATAATGCATCCCTAAGATAACAATAATAAATAACATAACACCACCTAAAGAAAACAGTCAAATCCATGGATGCTATATGCATTAAAAAAAAACCCACTGAATAATCCTATCCAAGAATAGGATGATTCATAATCCATCATATTAAAACCATGGAAACAAGATTAAAACCCCTAAATATCAGCTGTGCACCAGAAAATATTCATGCACGCAATAAAACTAACAAAAATCTAGAAAAAAATCCACCCAAAACACAGAGTCTTGATACTCTAGGGAGGCTTAAAAAACACATTAGAAACTTGAGTTCAGAAATTAGAACTGTTTTCTCTCCTAGATGCTACAGTTTACAGTTAAAACAGACAAATGGGTTTTATGGTGTGTGACAACTCTGGTCATGCTTCACCTCTTGCTAACAGCCCTCCATTCCACAGGCATCAACTACTCTTCTCTCCCAGATACTTAGACTGATTAGCATTAATACATTACCTCCAGAGTAATGGTTATAACCTGTACTTAGTTTGATGCTTGATGCATCTCCATCAAGCATGATGGAGGCTAGGACGCCTGAGAGGTCATTGTATTTTCCATGTGAATTAGTTGTTTTAAAATAAATGAATAGATAAATACGCAAGCTCTCCCTATAAACCCCTGTTTCTCAAATTATATTAGCAGCTCAACTGGTTTTACACTCTAATACACACCATCTTTCTTCCACAGGGAAATACTTTTGAGATGGATGGAAACAACCCTATCTATTATAGAAATCACTCATGCTAACTTACTAGCTTTTTTTTTTTTTTTAGAGTTTTGAAATAAATAATTGGTCTCAGTATTCAGCAATGGGAAGAACAGCAAGGAGAAAGAGTGCATATAAATGAGGACTGTTGTTCTAGAGAAAATCTTAAGTTCACAGCTATTAATGGGGATTGGTGGGTTTTCTTGGTTTTTGGAGGATTTTTATCTTGTTAGCAGAAAACATCTCAGTTTATGAAGATCTGCATCTTTCCTCTTGACACCACAGTTTCCAAGTAATAAAAATTTGAAACAGCTTTTTGCTTCCAAATAGCTAGTTTATACATTAAATCCCCTATTTTGAATACTGAAGTTAACAATGCCAACAAAACAGACTACTCAAACTCATCCAAGCCCATAAAACATTCCTCTATCTGCCTGAGGTAACCAGGTAATGCTTGACACCAACTAATGTGGTTAACCTAAAATTCTAAAAAACTCAAAACTTAGAAATCTATCAAAAGATGTACCATATGACAGATGAGAACCTAGTCTCCATTTCAGGCAAATTGTAAACTTCAAACACTAATATTCATTAGTCGAACACTGCACTTTATTAGGACTAGGAAGTGAACCCATGTTCCAAGTGCAATTTCGTGCAAATTTCTTGTGTGATTATTTCACATTTTGGTTCCTCCAATGCCACAATACAGACATCAGAGTTACCAAAGTCATGCAAGGAGCTATTTAATTTTCTGGGTTTTTTTAATTGCAATTAAGCTTTTACATAAAGTTTTTGTGCTTGTACTTCCTAAAGGAATACACAATTTATCCCGAGCTAAGAATATAATTTCAGTCTCTAAAACTCTTCTTTCAAAATTAGAATTTTCTGAAACCATAAAGGAAAACTGAAGCTGTTAACAATTATGGATCGTAGTACTGCCTTCAAATGTTCTGAATGTCCAAATAGGGTACACAAAGTATCGAGAAGTAGCTTAGAAAATGAAGATTAATCATATATATTGTCTTCCAACAATAAACTTTTTAAAAAACATCTCTTTCTATGAAGGAAATATTAAAAAAAATAAGAAAATGAGCACCATTGTTCAGCATTACAAAGTAGTTTCTAAAAAAAGATAAAATATTTATTTTCACTTATGTTTTACCTGCCAATCCTCCTGAGATTGATCAAGGGCTAACCAGAATCTATTCCCTATACAGAATGGAAATCTACAGTAAACAGGGAAAGAAAAAGAAATTTAAACTCTTTCCAACAAAAAAAGATAAAAATAGGCCATAAAGCCTGTGTATTGTTAGCTAACAGGTTCCTTTCTCACATACAAAAGACACACAACTTTGCCGGGCATTTATGTACATAAAGGCATTTCAGAGGGGAAGACAGTGGTAGTAGATCCCAGAACACTTATGACTCCGATAAGATACAGTTATTAAGCACTCAGTTCCAGAATTCAATTAACGTTTTAGCTATCTCCAACCTCAATCTCTCTTACTGCAATTTAAGATTATTACTGCTTAACCTATCACCAGCCAACATGAAGATTAGGTTACCACCTTCTTTGCACCAACCATTAATTTCTGAAAATTTCAATTTCCTTTTTCTCTCCTGTGGGAAAGACAATCCTAATTTCTTCGGTATTTCCAAAGAGGATATGCTGCTATCTAGCCTTCTGTCATTTCTGTCGCTTTCCTCTGAGCTTTCCCAGAATAGGTATTCTCCTTCCATGCTCTAAAGTGACTACGAGTTCCTAGTTCCTATTCTTCTAACTACACTAAGAAAAACATGCATACGGCTACCTTTTTCACAACACTGTAACAATGTGGATTCACATTTAATTAGCAATTCACAGGAACCACAAAAAACATTTGTACACATCTACTGCTTCATCTTGCCTTCACACTGCTAATCATTCCACCCAAGTGTAGTTGCAAGCCTGCACAGTTTCACCAAATAATTACTTTTCCATTGTTTTTCAATTCTTCTTGATCAGTTGTACCCCAATCCATCATAATATCTTTGAACCCCAGATTACCCTCAAATAGGCTGGCAGGCTCAGTAACCTGGATATCCTCAGCAAGTTAAAAGGACACTTCTGTTCCATCATCCATAGCACTGATGGAAGTGTTAAGAATGACTGGACACTACCAGTATTTTCCAAGCAGCTTTTTGCCTACTGTAAGCAGTTTCAGTTTCATCAGGATGCTTCTTCCCTAACCTTAACAGAGTAAGCATCAGTAAGCTTAGGTTAATATCTACGGTATTTAGTGTTTCACCCTCTTCTCCTTATACAGAGAAATTAATTTGCACTTTATTAACTATTACAGAACTTCCTTCACCATACTCCTCAGAATGAGTACCGTTGCTCACTACCACATAAAACATACTGTAATTTTGAGAGGCTGTTAAGGAGCTGAAGATCATCAGCTATGCTAGACAGAAAACACCTCCTTTCAACGCCTAGCCCTGCACTGTGTCCAAGTCAGCAGCAGGAGTAGCTACTCCCTGGACTCCAGGGGTCAGCAAGGACACCTGCCCCCAGAGCGCACACAAGTAACTCCATCCAGGACACCCAGACTGGCCAGGCAGCCTTTACATTGCTGGATTGCTCACCCCTGAGCCTTGTATCGCCACCACAGCTCCGAGACACAACCCTCCTGGCACCTTTGCAGTTCGAAATGCTGGTGGTGGGAAAGGGGGCTGCACTTCAGCAGCATTTGTGACAGCATGCTGAGGCTACGGCTGCACACCTCAGGCCTACACACCCCTCCTTCCTTTTTGGAAGGAGAAATCTTGCTGATATGATGGCAGACAACATAAGGCATGAACTGAAAAAGAGTGCAGCACCCACGCTGCCAGCTGAGTAGTACCCAGAACTGCACTCAAGGAGTTTGGGTAATGAGATCAGCTGACAGCACAAGCATACCAGGTTTTCTTTAGGTGCATCTTATTAAACTACAGACTATGATATGCAAGTGAAGAAACCCACAGCTCTGGAAAATGTTTGCCTCTATTAAATCGAAGTTTACTCTTACACAGCTATTTCCATTCTGAGCAGAATTGATTGATTAATCCATCAAGAAAAAAAAACCCTAACAACAGAAATTAGTTATATATAGTCTACTGTACATAAGAATCAATTGCTTGGGTTTGGGGGGTTTTGGTTGGCTTCTTTAGGCAAGCTGCTAGTAAACAAGTGCATGACTGCATGTGGAGAGAGGCAAGGTGGAAAAGGATTTCAGTGACTATAAATGCAAAAAGCCACTCTGACTCTCTACAGCTGCAATCTCAATTTCTCTCGTTCCCTTCTCCAGTGTTCTCATTTCTGTATGTATGTTTCATAGAATTATAAATAAATGCCCAGAGATTTAGGGACCTGCAGCAACAACTAGGCTGTAGAGCTTGGGTTGGTTTAACTGCTTTGTCTGAACAAAAAGCAAAACAACAACAACCAAACAAAAAAAACCAAACAAAAACACAAGAGAAAAAAAACAAACAAAAAACCCCACCAAAAACCCCAAACTCAGATACAGTCTAAAGCTAGAAATTTTTTTTAAGTGTATACAGCTCATAAAAAACATTAATTTCTTTCAAAGTCACGTATTAAATACAATTTTAGTCATAAATCTACTACAAAGCTGATAGGAAAAAAATTAATACATTGAGAGGTGCAAGATATATTTTGAAAGAAGCACTTTTTTTTCTTCAATATAATCAAGTATTTTTGTAATATGCAACATGGCTAGGGTGAGGCAAAGCTTGGAGCAACCATATGGCTCAGTCATTTAACAAAACAGGAATTAAGACAGTGCAGGTGGCTATGGAAGTATTCAGTGATGTTTAATTTTAATGAACTGATTTGAACAATGTGTGATAAAATCAGCATATAAATGATGCATATTGCTAGAATTATCAAGAGATACGTCTCTCTCCTGAAAGGCTAAATAGTTCCACACAAAAAGCACCTTCAAAGATTTTGAGTGTACAGGGATATAGGACTGTGAAGAAAACAGAAGCAAATGAAAGTATAGAATCATAGAATAGTTAGGGTTGGAAACGACCTTAAGATCATCTAGTTCCAACCCCCCTGCCAGGGGCAGGGACACCTCACACTAAACCATGCCACCCAAGGCTATGTCTAACCTGGCCTTGAACACCACCAGCGATGGAGCATTCACAACTTCCCTGGGCAACCCATTCCAGTGCCTCACCACCCTTACAGTAAAGAATTTCTTCCTCATATCCAATCTAAACTTCCCCTCTTTAAGTTTGAACCCGTTACCCCTTGTCCTATCACCACAGTCCCTCATGAAGAGTCCCTCCCCAGCATCCCTATAGGCCCCCTTCAGATACTGGAAGGCTGCTATGGGGTATCCACGCAGCCTTCTCTTCTCCAGGCTGAAAAGCCCCAACTTTCTCAGTCTATCTTCATACGGGAGGTGCTCCAGTCCCCTCATCATCCTCACGGCCCTCCTTTGGACTTGTTCCAACAGTTCCATGTCCTTTTTATGTTGAGAACACCAGAACTGCACACAATACTCCAGGTGAGGTCTCACAAGAGTAGAGTAGAGGGGCAGGATCACCCTCCCTCGACCTGCTCCTCTGCTCCTTTTGATGCAGCCCAGGATACGGTTGGCTTTCTGGGCTGCGAGAGCACACTGCCGGCTCATGGTCATTTTTTTCATCGACCAACACCCCCAAAGTCCTTCTCCACAGGGCTGCTCTGAATCTCTTCTCTGCCCAACCTGTAGCTGTGCCTGGGATTGCTATACATTGACTGCACCTAATATCTATACCTATGTAATGCCAGACAGCTGTACAGTACCTAAAACAATTACTCCAAACTCTGTCCTTAATGTTATGCTTCTCTTTTGCCAGGACGTATTCAGTTGTGTGTGTCTCATAGCAACTAATCATCCTAGTTTATTTTTGTAATTTATATTCAGAGAATATATTAATTTTTAGTAAATTAGCATTTGCTTTAAAATGCTAACACTTTCATATTACGTGATATCCAATGAATCAATACTTTCCATTAAAAAAAGAATGATAATGTCATCTAAACCATGCTACTCCAGTTCAAAATCACAGCTAGAAATAACTTTTGGGAAGGAAAACTACCAACAGACCATAATTTTTAATATCTGCCACAATTTCTCCTTTAATTCAAAGGTCAGCAAGCACATTTGCTACTCTGAGTGATCAGTGCCTTATTGTCTTTATAAAGTACAATTACTTGGACAGCTATTTATCATCTCTAACAATTAAAAAAAATTGCTCCCATCTTCAAAGCAGAAAAGGTTATGAAGTTTCACCTCCAGTCAAAGCCTTAAAAATTTGATTACTTACTCCAGACTGACAGGGGAATCACATTGGTATGATAAGAGGATTCTATACTGATAAATCATAACACTATTGAAAGTGCCTTGCTGCCAGGGAGACTCACTTTAAGCAGCATACCGGAAAATTTCCATTCAATGTAATAGTGAGTCATATAAAAAGGCTCTTATTGTTACCCTTTCATTTCAAACTACACACCAACCTGCAGTACCCAAAGTAATGAAAAAGGCTGGAGCAATCCTACATCACCTCCAAACACATAATAGTCCCATCAGATTCAACAGAAACAATCTTCACCTTTCAGGAATCGTTTTGGATGCCGTGTAATTAAGCTGAGGAAGGAACAAGACAATAACATACATACCTACAACACGATTACATAGGCAGACACTTCAATATGGCTCTGAATTATTTCTGAGAGTTAGCCAATTTAATAGGCAAATTTAATACTACACATTTCTCTGTCAGGTTTATCCATTTCTATTCAGGACAACTCATCAGTGTGAGATGAGTAGGCAAAAAATTCTTCTTCCCATTTAAGCACTTTCCTGCTAACTAGTTCACACTCCTGTGGCAAGAACATTATTGCCCAGAACAAAATAAATGCAAAGGGGGAAGAAATTAAAATAAAATTAAATTAAAAGAAAATAATGATAAACAAAAGATAAATTCAGTAGAAGCTACCATATAAATATGGCTTTCATCACCCCGAAACTCTCCATTAAAAAAAAAAAAAACCAAAAACAAAAAACAAAACAAAACCCAACACATCAAACGTGCTGGTGGAAAAAAAGTATCACAAAACCAGATAGAAAAGCAGAGATGAAAATTTATATAAACATGTGAAAGAAAAACCTAGCTAGACACACACAAAAAAAATAAAAATCCAACCACATTTTGTTAAAAGGGCAACCATCAGGCAGCAGGAGGTTAACAACTGAGTTCTAGAGGACCAGCCCTAGAATGCATTATAGTACAAAAAAGCAGTAGTACTCTGAAGACTGCTTGTGGTAGAATGCTGGGAGACCTCTCAAAGTAACAGAGAACAAGAGCATTACAAAGAAAGGCATCAAAGGAAAGGAGAGTAACAGGTGAAATACAGTTGTAAACCAGGAAATGTCAGGAATTAAAGACTTTAGATGCAAGACTCCAACAGCTGAAAAGACAGAGGAGGAGCTAGAGAGAGGTTCAAGAGAAAGAGAGCTACAGTTCAAATAGTGCTAAGCAGCGCACAACTTCACAAAAGTGCAGCTACATGTTATGGATCGCTGAAAGATTATGCTACATGATCACAAAGTCCTCTTAAAAGAGAGCTTTAATGAAATTATTTTGCACATTAAGCCTAGGAGGATTTTTTTCCCCAAACAACATGCACTTGGAACGCTATTTCAAAAGTTCCAGGGTATGCATTTCTTATACATAGATCTTGCCCATGTTTAAAAAACAAAACCTTCCACTTTTAGGCTACCAATTCAATAACAGAATTGCTGTTGTTGCAAATATCTGGCTATATAATCCTTCAGAAGATGGCATCAATTTAGTGACTTCAATACACTTAAGACCAATATCTGCCTCATGAAAACCACTCTCTATTACTTTAATTTCAGTAAAGACATCATTAAGTGAATAAGCAATAAAAACAAAGTACTTTAAGGGAGTCTTTTCCACATAAGTAGGCACACAAGCAACACATAGAAGACTAGACTGGGAACAACTCTTTCAGTTCTTGTCTGTGGATAGCTAGCTAATTAGGCCTCCAGACAATGAAAAGCTTCATATATTTCATAAACAGTTAAAATAGCCTTAAAAACCCCAAATGAGCCCCACTCAGGGCTTTCCTTGACCTTCTCTGCAGAAGTACTGAATGGAGAAGAGTACACACATTGAGAATGATGCAGTCTTTCTGAAGCTCTCTGTCCCTCTCCATTACTTGTGGAAAGGCTGTGGAAGTAACAACTGAAGGGCCACCAAGCTTTCTTTGCATTGTATTATTTGAAGATTAACATGACATTTGGAGATTTTCTTTATTATTTCCCTCTCACTAAATTTGTTTTTAGCTCTCCTACGAATCTCTAATCTGCTTGTTCAGATTCAGATAAGCAAAGCCTGTAACATTCTTGTAGATATATTTCAAAGGTACATATGCAAGTGAAAAGTTTTATTTCTTATTCCACTTCTAGCTCAATTAAAAAGAATATACATATATATTTGCCATGGGCTTAGCTGTAGAGAATATATAAATGGAGGGTATGGATATCTTACAGAGGAGATGGGGATGTATATAAAGTGATTAAAGCTCTTGAAATAAAATCAAAAGAATTCCCAGTTTGCCTTTCCAGTGTCTTATGTCTGTTATTTTCTTATCTATGATTTGACAATCATACCAAATAAAACTGTTAATCCAAAATGTAGAGGGGCAGATTAAAGAAAACCATGTCTAGTAAGTAGGAAAGGCCAGAAGAGAGGCCAGAAAACAGGAGTTAACTGGATAGTTGAGAGAAACTGGCACTTCACTCAGAAACAATTCTGAATATTACGGGTTTTAATAATACTTCCGAGGTTTTAGAAAGATTGTTCATTCTTTTAAGTGCCAAGGGAAAACAACAACACAAAGACGACCCTTTTCTCACACATTTGATGCAATCATAATGTGCAGTATTGAATGAATGTTATGAAGCAAACTAGCATGCTACTGCATGATGACTGTTTTCCTTAAAAATGTGCAATTTTAAAATTGTTATTTAAGTCAGATTTTGAGGAACTGCCATTGTTTTCTGGGATTGGGGGAGAGAAAGGTGAACAGTGAGGGGTGTTGTTCATTGTAGGTTCTTCAAATAAAATATGCTTTATACCCAACCCACATTCACAAGAAATCTCAATATCAAGCTTCAGATGGTAGGTGGTGGTGACAAAAACTAATTTTTCATTCCTCCAACATCAACCAATGATAGATACTAAAACACTACCAATCCTTTAAAATATGCTATCACTCACTTTCTACCAAGAAAAAAAGGAAAATCTCAGCAGCTGTGAGACCAACACTAATAATGAAATACCCAAGAACAATGGATAGCACAGCCCAGCAAACACAGCCCTGGAACCCTTAATATTGTTTGTCACAGGACCTTTGACTATTAAAGTGACCTTTCCCACTTACTCCTAGACTCCCTTTTTGTGAGGCAGAGATAAACATCTCTTCTACACTGTCAAAACACCAGTTTTATCTTCTATTTTCTTCCTGTTCTCCAGCATGCATATCCTGCTGCCATTTTTGCCAAGCAATGTTTTGCCACACTACTGAAGGAATTCAACCTACCACCAATCCTTCCTGGTTTATACAAATCACACCTGGTCTCTCACAAGTAGATTTTATTCTCGCATACTGCTTCTCTAATTCAGACTGCCCAATACACAGTGTTTTTCTTGTGAAGGGATATTCAACATGGCACTGAACTGGGCCCCATGTATTAACCCTAAACTAATAAAATTATTAACATCTCTGGAAAAATCCATTTAATAGGAAGCTAGACAAATAATAGCCCATATCCATCCAGCCATACAATGCATAAAAGACTACTCACATGAAATTTTAAGCTATTTTGCCAAACCTGGACTCCATGCTGAATTTGAACTGAAAAATATCCAAGAATTTGCCCTTTCAAGAGTATCTAAGAAACTGCACCCCCGGGAAGCAGGGGCAGAACAACACCAACAAGGGCTGGCAACAATGCACTGAAAGCAACTTCAACATGCATTTCATGGCATTCCCCATTGATCACGTCTATAAAAACTTTGAATCTAAAAGAACTGATTACAACTTTATTTTATCACTGGTTAATGTCTTTTTGCAAAAACAGCAAAAGAAAGAACTTCTGAAATGATCACTTGTAAAAAAAACAATTCCTACCTAGCATGAACACCCTCCAGTCTACTACAAATGACAAGGAAGGATAAAGCTCAAGTTTTTCGAGTACTCACTGAATGCAAAAAGCTATGTATTTTTTTAATGTACTTTTCATACAATTTAGTACTTTTAATTGACCAATCAATATGTTTTAATAAGTCAAGAAACGAGACAAATCCTTCAAATCACATACACACATATCTAAAAGCAACAAGCTGCCTGAGCTCATATATTTCTAAGAAAACTTACTAGAGAATTATCTCCAGTGTGTTACTGTTCAGCTTGCTAGTTCTACGTTTAAGATGGTTGCTAACAGTTTCCCACATTTTAATCAGGCACCCTCTTCAGTTCTTGAAATTCATTTTTAAAATATTTATTTAGAAAATGAATTATGAGAATCTGAGGGAATATGCTATTTCTGTACATATAAACTTGTTCCTTAATCTAAAGAAACTATAGTCTCAACTTAGGGAGAAACACAGTATGGGGAAAAACACGCAACGAAACAAAGAGATAAAAGATGTTCTTTAGGAAAACCATAAAACTTACAAAGGAAAGACACTTTTTATTTGTTTTCTTATTTATTTTCTCAGTACAAAAGAAGAGGTGGTATATACACAAAAGACTTCACCATTTTTGAAAGCCTGTAAAGGGAGATGCCCAAGGTATATGAATGAGCTAACTCTACTATGCACAGCTCCAGCTACCAGACTTCACTCTACAGCTAACAATGCTGAGACTGAGGATGCACCTCTCTGGCATTCCTAATTTCAGGACATGTCTGATGCTGCCTAAATTTTCAACAAGATGGAGAACATACTCACAGACAGAAAAACAGTATCGAGAGAATTTTTCCCCATAAACTCTTTATGCGACTATCAAACCAAATCTTCTGTGTAGTAAAAGGGAGATGTAGATGTGTAGAAAGGGATGCAAAAACACGGTTGTCTGTTCACAGATAGATAGCTAGTCAACACTTTATTGGTAATTTTTTTATAAAATGTTTTTGTCTGAATAAAAATTTACACCTTAAGAGAATGAAAAACAAAGCTGAATGTTGCTTTCCAGTGCAGAAAGAGGAAGGAAAGGTAAAAAGAGAATGCTTCTAAAAGCACTTTAAAAATTAATGATGTTTTGTTTCAATTGCATCCTGTTACCATAAAAATATATTTTTTAATCAATTCTAGACAGAAAACAGCACTCTTGACTATATAAAGATGCTAATCAGTGATTCATACTTTTTTGATTACTCAACAAGATTTCTTCTAATTCGAAGACACCAGAGAACTACGTAACGTACCACTCAGAAAATAAATGACAGGTTCTTTCATAAAATGAACACAGCCTCACAGTTACCTTCTGAACTTCTACTTCAAGAACCCCTAATCCAAGATCCTGAAGGTCTTATGCAAATCAATGATCACTAAACCAAAAAAAGGCTCTATACCTTTTAGAAGGTGTATCTGAACAGTCCTGCAATAAACCGTGTTTCCTCTAAAGAGCAGAATCTGAATCAGTTCTCATTGTTTAACTGTAACAGCCAACTCTTCTAGCAATATCTGCTAGTTCCTAGCCCACCCGCTGCCACTAAGCCATGCAGCATGAAACTGAGAATATTCAGGTCCTGCTATTTCCCACCACAGAAACTATCACAGTTTTATAGTAATTTACATCCCTATTGTTTGGGAAAGGGCAGAACTTGGAGGAAGTGACTTAGAGAGACAGGTTCACAACTCACTTTAAAGCTATTTTTAATATTAATAACCTTTGATCCATTTATGGGCCACTCCGCACCAGATCCACCTCCTGGTAAAATCGAAACTTGAATACTAATTTATCATGCCAACACCTGTGCTTCCCAGAGGTAGTTTAAAACCAGCCACTTTCTTTCCAAGTCATTATAGGATAGAGCTGGAGAGAGCAACAGGCAGCAACTTCTGAAATAATCTCTTACTTTCATGAAACATTAAAAGAACAGAGTAATTGTGACACTGGCCATTTGGATGTTTAAGGAACAGCATAAGAAAAGTACTAATCTTTTTGCATGTTCATTCTTCCAGCTAGCAGATCAGGAATTCATGAGCCACACTTTATAACCAATCTCTTGTGCTAAGAATCCTATCATTCATTAATTCATCCAGAACTGCCATCTGTCAAAAAACCCCTTATTACCTGCCAACATACATATCATCCTTCATTATGATGTTGTTTTCACTGTCTCACCCCATTACTGGTATTTTAAGAATAACTATTCTGTATTCATGTATACTGTTTGTTTCATGGTTGTATGTAATGTCTAACATATATGCTCTCTCACATCTCTTGTCCAAGGAGCTGTACATTACTTGGTGTTTTTCAAAATTCATTACCTTCAAGTAAAGGTAGGAACAGAGCTATCACTCTTTATCCCTTTTTCATTTTTTTTGTTCTGCTTCTTTACATTTTTATATATGCTATATCCTTTTAGATAATACTCGCTCCAGTCCTGATCATGTGAAAAGACGAACGTACCACTGATTTATACCACCACTTTGGTAAAGAAAATCCAATCAACACAAGCTCACCACGTGACCACACTCTCCTTAAACATGTAATACCTCTCCTGCACACTCACAATAACGGGGCAAATTAGTGAAAGCAAATGCTATGCAAGAATGATTACAAATTGCTACAAAGCTAAGGCTCCTTCAAGAAGCAATATTCTAATAGATCTGTAATAGCAGTATCCATGTCAATGCATGTCTGCAAAGGTAATTCTACTAAAATTGAGTAGGACTGGAAGATTATGCCACCTATGCAAACACTGACCATGGATATACTGACAGGAGTAGAAGAGCAACCTAAAATTGCCTAACACAAAGGAGCATAGCAATTGTTGGAGATTTTCCCCCCATTTAGCAAAAGAAGTTCTAATAAAACCAGTCTCTCTATATACCCTGCACTGGTTAAGGTCCACGTGCAGCACAAGACTGCAATTTTTTTGTAGTCTACAAATGCTTTCCATTTTCTCATCCAGTAACTTTCACAGTATTTGACTATTTGACAGGCACTTTTTACAGTGAACAAAGACTTATTCCATAGTTTGGATAACTAAATTAGTGCATTGTGTTTCACACACTTTAAATACTTTCTTTGTGTTTTCCAGCCGCTCAATGAGAGTCTTCTGGAATAAGCTAGAGGTTTAAACATCCTAAATAATTCTATTCAACATGGCAATTATTTAGCTCCAGAATCCACCCCATTTAACAAAACATTTCTGATGTAGAACAGCAAAGGTCACAGGACATACTTTGGAAATCCTACTGATAACTTTCCCCACTGTGAAGACTGGCTGTTTTTCCTTCTTCCTACTCCAATCCTTTTCAAAGGCTAGCACCAGACTTGATATCTTGCAGTGTCAGCTATGGTCAGGACATCAGCTGATACTTCTACAGTTTCACACCACAGTTTCTTCTGGATGTCTGGAACATTATTTACTGCTGCCAGTGATTCCTTGCAATGGACAGTATCTACTATGAGGACTTTGTACCTATAAACACAGCCATAGATGTTCTTATGAAAAAAAACTCCTCTACTATGTATGGATGGTTCAAATAACACGCTCAGCTCCCCTATGATAAAGTGGCCTGTTAATCCTTCGATATCTGGTCTCCGCAACCGCCCCCTCTCCAAGCTCTTAGCTTCTGACATCTCATAAAAAGTTGAGGGTTTAATTAAGTTCTAAGCTTTTAGCAAGTTCCTACTAAAAATCTGTCTTGTACAGCTGTATTAAAACATTGCATTTAATGCTCCAGGATTTGTGCTCTTTCCTGTTTTCCTCACTGATACATAATTTACACTCCCAATACATTTGACAAAAAAAATAAGACCTTGAGCATTACGTATAACTTCATTCTTTAGTAATGGCTAACAAAGCTTGGATTCACAACTCAAGCCCTCTCTTAGGTTGTCAAGTTTTCTTTCCAGCTTAATTCCCTACTTTTCAAGTTACTAGGAAACCTGATGACACCATTTTATGCATGCATACCTATGATATATCAAACATCACACCAATAGCAATTTTCTTCATCTTATTGTAAACACACTCTTATTAGAAAGACAGGAGAGCAAATAGTTTTCGCTACATTATACGAAATAACATTTACAGATCTGGACTCTGGAGTATTAAGCAATTGCTTGTCCTTGCCATGGCAGGAACAAATATAAAGTCAATAGTTCAGTGACATAAGTAATGGCTTGCACAAATCAAAAAAACATAATTCAGTCTTCTTCAATACTACAAGAATTTAATGCAAGACTTGAACAATTTGAAATCTACTGATTTTCCAAGAAACTTAGACAACTCAGTCCTTGCACACCTGTGGAAAAACAAAGGGTTAAAGAACTGAAGACACACCACTATGGAGTAATCTGAGCTGCAAAAAGAATTAACTACACCTGTGTTTAACATTTCTTAGTCAAGAAAAACTTGTCAGCCAGTGAGCAAGGCAGTGCTCCAAGTGTCACAAAAGCATTAATCCAGAGGGGATAAAAATTTCTCAATTTCTGAGATAGGCAGAATGACACTTCTCCTACAACATCCAGGGCTTTGCCACAGCTCTTCCTGAAGAAATTTAGAGAGCTTAACCTAAGCATATCTTTGGAGCAGTTTACTTGTGTGGTCTTCAGTACCTTCACAGTCTTTCCAAATAACTGAAGTATCATCTTGCTTAAGCTCATTTAATAAAAAAATGGCAAGTTCTGGATTACAGCAACTATCTTCCCTTATTTGTCTCATCCCTCTTGCACAAATGATGCAGGAAGTTCTCTGTATTACATCAGGTAAGAAAAGGTAGAACTCTGCTTGAGCAAATGAAAAATAAAGACTAAAATGAGAATAGCCTCAAGGCAAACTATGCCTATATCACATTATGACCACTCCAAGGTGGTTTCTTAATTGTAAATGCATATGACACTATTACTTTTATTATTATTTAATCAAACTTAGTAATATTTATACCAAATCTTAAAACAATGCTTTGGCACAGTAAGTTCTTACGACACAAGGAACAGTGAAATTCTGCTATGAAAAAAGCTCATTCTGAAAATTTTTCTTCACTCTTGGAAGAGCTGCATCTCTACTATATTTAATTTCTCATATCACCTATTACACAGACTTTCTGAAAAACTTGGTTTCAAGAGGTGCTGGGAACAAAATAGGTTTTTTCACCCTTTTGGGACAATTATGGCAAATAAATACACAATGCACTCTGGTTATTTTATCTGAGCGTTTCCAAAGGCTTTCTTAAAAATTGTCCCAAGAGAATTAACAGCATTATTAGCTTGAGTTTAAAAAGTTAGAAAACTCAATCTGTTCTAAGTTTTAGCAGAAAAAAAAAAAAAAAAAACCACCAATAAAAATTGCTTTGGTACCAAAATCACACAGAGTCTACCTGTATTTTATGGTTTAGATTTTTTCCATTCAGTTTTATTTTGTTGTTCAGCCTAGTTCTACAGAAATGAAAATATATAGACTTTACATTGACAAAGAATTTCAAATACTAAATATTTTAGGAAATATTTCAAGATTTTAAAAAATATTGATGAAAAACATAACAAAAATGCAATCTATTTAAGATTGGCGGCATTGTTATTATGTAATTATGGGTCTAAAATGTTAGTTGCCATAACAACTTGGAACAGTTGTACATCCATTATAAATCTTTTGCTCTCTTTTCATATGTATGCTTATTTTTAACCCTGATTTCCTCCTGATACACTTTTTGCTAGGCAACCTCATTAGCTCAACTCCTACTGTGTCAGATTGGCAGATACAATTGCAAGCATTCCCACAGCAAAACAAACATATTATCTTCAACACAAGCTGCCAGATGTGCCATATATCTTATAAATGTGGGTTTGCACCTCCTTTAATTATGTTCTCTTCTCTTGGATAGCAAAAAAAGTCTCCAATTTCTCCATAGCTTAATAAAGCACTTAAAGACTTGAAATTACTATATCATGCTAGTTAAAGGCACAATGCATTGCAATTTATGCATATACCTAATACAATATGGCACATCATAAACCTGAAACTGTAAAAACACTAAAATTAAATACCTACCTTCTGTAGTTTTACAAACTTGAACTATCTCAGAGTACATTAAATCTTTGAAAACTATTTTACAGCCATATTAGAAAAAAAAAAAAAAAGTCAGGCAAAGATTGAAGAAAATGTGAACAAATCTGCTCTTCCCTCCTCTCTCTCATAAATCTCAAACACTGGCATGCATGCTACCTATTTGTAGAATGTTCATTATAATGAAATGCTGCAGCAGTAATAAAACTGCCTGTGTTGCCCCCGGAAACTATATAAATTAACACTGCCAACATGAGATATCCATCAGAACAATCATGCTAAAGTTGTGATTATTAAAAAAAAAAAAAAAAAGTAGTGGTCTAAGATTAATGTGTTTTGCTTGAGTTATACTTACTGTGAGCAATACTGCCTATATCAACTGGGAAAAGTAATACAAGAATCCTAATAGCTGTGCAACACTGAAGGGAAATGTTTTTCCAATGATCTTCTAGTTTTGTTCCCAATGAAAGTCTAGAAAAATAAAATCTGCTTCCATATATACAGACCACAACAAGAAAAGAGCTGGACAATACTTTCAGAGCTGCAATATTCCTTTTTCTTGTTGTTCTGAAGCAGTAAATCTGATTTTTAAAGTATTCCTCAGTTACAGAAAACCAAATTCAAAGATTTCACAGAATAAGAGAAGGTTGAGACTGGAAGGGACCTCTAGAGTTCATCTGGTCCAAACCTTTTTTTAATCACAGTAAAAAGATGTTTCCTGATATTCACACAGAACCTCCTGTGTTCTACATTGTGCCTGCTGCCCCTTGCCTGTCCTGCCATTAGGCATCACTGAAAAGAGCCTGGCTTAGTCTTCCTTACGCATTCCCTGCACATATTTGTATATGTTGGTAACATTCCCCAGTTTCCTAATTCACTGCTGCACAAGACTATACATTTGGTCAGATTTAAAAAAAAAGTAACACAGCACTAGTGTTAGGCATTCCCAATAAAAATCTAGAAAAAACCGTATCTGCTTCCAGATTTGTTTCAAGACTAAACTACTAGATGAAAGACAGCCCATAACCGAAAACAAAGCATCGTATAATAATTATATATTTAAGCAGGCTGTCAAGAGAAAACCCTTCGGTAGAGGAACTTTTAAAAGCAGTATTTGCTTTTAAAAATATTTGCTTCTGGTAAAAGCATCTGATTATTTTCATTGATGATCTAGACTTTTTTTACATTCAGATGTAGAAGACCAGCTGCAATCTTACAAAGCTCAAAGCATCAGGAGACTTGGCCTTCATTGCACCAATTTTACCAGAACAAAACCTGAGTCAGAAATCCATGCAGGGTCTCTGTTCTCCCTCATTACAATAGGGCCCTGAATTTCAAATCAAACATATTTGACCTAAATTTTTACATGTACCGTAGCAACATTAACTCTCCTTATGCTCTGGCTTGAAAGCAACAGGAGCAATTCTTCATCATTATATGTTAAGTCAGTCTTATGTAAATAAAAAGCAAACAAATAATCCTATAAACCTACATACCCCTTATTTACACTATGTTCCTACGTGCCCACCTACTCATGGGAAGTTTCATCTTCAGGACTTCCTTTCAGAAGAATTAATTTGGTGAATAATTTCTCGATTTATATTTCAAAGGTTAATTACGAATTTTGTAAATGGCTGGCATTTCATCAAGTTGAGAAAAGATTAAAACTTGAGTCATTACTTTTTTGTTTTGTTTTTATAAGCAGTGCAAATATATACGAAAAATGCTTGCTTGTTCTTTTGCCTCAGGCTTCCTTAGTGTATCACTTAGTCTCATTTAGCACAAAGGAAGGTACCTGGAGGTGGGAGACACATGAAAGGAATGGTAGAATCCTTCAGATCTTGTGCAAACGCAATAATGTAAAGCAAACAAACTGACTGTAAAGCAATGAAGTCACATTGCTGCAGCTTTGGGTGTCCTTTTATTTTATGACCTTGTGCATTCAATGCAATGGTATGTAAGGGTAAGTTAAAGCATTTCATGAGAGGATGAGAGGGAGGGGTAAGAGCCTGATAAAAAGAGGAGGGGATGGCTAGCAAATGACAAAGTACAAAATCAACATTTTTCATCATTTAGGTGATGAAACAGAACTGGAGATAGTTACCATTTTAATTAACATAGAAGGTCAAAGACCAACATCATTATACGTAATTTTTCTTCCTATTATAAATTTCAATCAAGTACAGAGGCATTAGAGAAGCATGCAAATTACCATAAGTTTTTAAAAATATTAAAATTAACTTGCTTATTTAATGCAAAAAATATTCAGTATCCTATCAACTCCAAACATGGGAAGCATCAATGCATGTGTTTCAAGTTCAGATCTTCGATCAAAGCTGTCAGATCTTACAGAAAACTAATATGCTGATGGCATTGCAAAATGAAGACTTTATTGTAGTGAATGATGAATTAAAAGCAAATTTTGGTTAATGTTTAGCATAAAGCATTCCCTAATATTCTTGGAAGTTATCTGAAAGCAGACTGGTATAGCAGTTGAATTTAGTAATGGAACATACAAAAGTGTAGTGGTCCACAATGAAAAATACTTTTAGTTTAGATCATGCCTTTGTTTTATTTCTCAAACTTTATTTCAAAATATAAACTTTTAAACCAAATAGTATCTATGAAACCTGCCAAATAATTTAAGCATTCAGACCATCAGATTTAGATCTTATAATCTTTTCAATAAAATTCTTTCACTACTACTTCCAGTTTTATATTAACTCTGGATTTTCTTTTTCTACATAACTGTCCAATCTCAATTAGAATTTTAAAGAGAAGTAAATCACCAGATAAGGAATTTTTAGACCCAGGTTTACAATATATATTTGGATGAAGGTATAGAAATACACAATAGAACTTGTTTTCAGTTGATACTTAGACTTTTGTTCCTTTAAGTCAATTTTCTTCATTGTAACTCCCACATACCCCTCAAAAGATTTCAGTGCATTTCTAACCAGTCATTCTAAGTCTTGAAGTGAAGGAAGACAAACAGATTGCAGAGATGTAACATCCTCACACCCTTAACAAAGCTTTTATACCACAAACTTAGGGACATTACTTTTCATTATTTGTTCATCTTTAACAGTTCTAACACAGTGACCACAGAGAATCACATTCTAAAGTCTACATGATCTCTTCTGCAAATATGCTGCAGTATCCTGATTAGTTATCTATACAATTGTGAACAAGTAAGTTATAAAAACCCCTACACAAATCTTCACAGAAATTATCATTTTCTAGACTCTTCTTAAAGTTCAGGTTTAAGTTCCACAAGATTCTGGCTTGCAGAATTTTATGTGCTTTCCCTCCAAGAAACAAAGGATTCCCTTAATTATTTTTACAACTAATTTTTTTTCTGTTTTACTTAACTTTCTAAGTAAAAAAAAAATAATCAATGCAGTACACCTGAATAAAGTATAAAAATATGTAACCTACTCTACACTTGAAGAGCATAAGGATTTGTAATAAACAAATTTCATTCAACTGTTAAAATTCAGTACTTATTCATTATGGCAACTACGCACCACATTACATTTCTCTCCTATTCAGTAAACCACTGTGGAATAAAAGATTAATACTGAATAAATACTTTCTTATTCCCCACTCTCACCAAAATACACAATTGCCACAACTATCATGATGGCAAAGAAAATACTTGGTTTGCTACTCTATCTTAAAAAGGTTGAAATTGCAAGTTATTACTAGCTCTAAAACACTCTATATTGTCCATGAAGCTCCAGAACCAAGAAGCTAGCGGTACTGCTTGAGCAGCTTTGTATAGTTTAATAAGCAGTTTCAGATTATGTTTCTTTATTAAAATCTTATTAAAACATACTTTAAATATTTAGAAGTTAAAAAATAATATATATTGACATAAATATTGCAGGTCCTTCAAGGAGGTATGCATGTCTCTCCAGCACTGCTGTGACCTCCCTCATCTGGGGAATCACACCTGTAATGGCCAACTACACTGAATCAAGGAGAGAGGCTGAAGCTGTATACGTTTTCAAGATGCGTACAGTTCCAAGAGTGACCACTGCTACAGCATTAGGTCCTGATGCCTGCCACTCCTAGCACCTGCTTGCTGGTGCACATGACTGAGCAGATAGTGTCATCCCCTGAGATCTCAAACTAGAAGGAGACTTGGAGTACACAGAACCTGTCTCAGTGTAGCCGGGAAACAGCACGGAGGGGACAGTTGGTTTTAGGAGACATGAGGGACAAGTTGGCAGAGTGGAGGAATACTGGGCCGCTAAGGGGTGACCCCGGCCTAGGGAGATGGTGCTGAACTCTTGGCCACGCCACAGTTACCTAACTTACTAACGTGAAAGTTTTGGACATCCTTTACAGACTTTAAAATGCTGCCACACTATGAATATATAAAAATAAATATACGAATAAATAAATCAATCCTTCTACCAAGCAACTTCCTGGAAACTGAATAAACTAAATTCGCCCCAGACAGACAAGGAAAGGCCTAGCTGCCTTCAGGCTTTTGCATTGCAGCTCATTACTCAGCTTGCACCTTCACAGCACATATCCATGCAATCGCTTCTCCAGACTGAACAGATAGTTGTTTTCAGATTGCACATGTGGAAACTAATAAATATGTAAACAGGCTACAAAAACAAGGTCTGAAGTAGGCCAATTACAGTCAGTGAAAACTAAAAAGTGACAAAACTAGCAACAGAAAAAAAAATCTAAACCTAACCAAAATTGTTTGAATGTTAGCTTCCCTCACTAGGGAAAGAAGTGTTTAAAATCAGGCTGAGAAGCATTCATGTAACTTCTGCCTACAATCATTAGATACCACAATGTCTTTGTTGGCTGAGTTTAATAGCTGTCACCAATTAAACCTTTTCCTCACGAAGCCACTTTCTAGCCATTCTCACAAAGGCTGAAATGTTTTTCAGATTGACTGAAGAGACCACCACCCCTCAGTCTCATCAAGAGGTACTTTCTGAATCCTTAACCTTGCTCACTGCTCTGTTCTCTGTTCTTTTCTGTATATCAGCACCTGGTTTTGAAACAGGCAATTGCAAGGGCAAACACTCACTGCAAACGTAACTGCTTCTGCCCACCAACAATACCTACTGCAACAGTACTTACATCCATGCGTGGCTGTAAGACTGCCTGTGATCCACACAATCTTCTGAGTCATTGCTTTTCAAGCTGCAGCCTCACAAATACGTTTAGTCATAAATGGCTGACTGAACACAGGTACCAAAACAAGGCATATCCTGTGAATAAAACACTACCTTCATAGTTATTGTCATAAAACAAACACAACAAATCAAACAAAAAAAATCTATTTATGCTACCACCTTTACGCCTCATTCACCCCATGATACTTCTCAGCTGACATCATATCAACTGCCTCCCAAGCAGCTTATTTTAAATGGCATCAAAAGTTTTGCTTTGTTTCTAGTCTTCAAAAAAATGACAATGTCTCATACAATGACATCATCACATCAATGAGCTCATAATCAGATTTAAAAAATTAAAGCATAAAAACTCGGAATAATCTATAATCTTGGGGAAAAAAAAAAAAACCAAACAAAAAAAGCCTATCTCATCTTAAAAAGGTAGTACAAATGGTTTGGAAAAGTCTTGAATCAAGGTTTTGATACAAAGGGTCCTGCATGCAAATTATACTGTTTTACAGATTTAACATGTATTTATTTTTCAGCAGTTGCCATATGATATCCCAGTTACTAGTGGGATAAGAAAGTATGTTACTACCTGAGTAAGTGTCGTGGTTTAAATCCAGTCAGCGCTAGACCAGCTACCAAGAAGGAAAAAAATGACTGCTGCTGCTGAACCCATGACAGTAAGGAATACTGTACCCTGCCTATTCCTGAGCAGAACTCTCACCTCACTCAGATCCGTACTATCATTAGCCAGTACTGATTTGTGACAGGCAGAAACCCACATAATTTTCCCTGTATGTTGTTCAACTTATTAGTCTATTTTTTTCCTGTTTAATTTTATTCATCTTAATTTTCTAATCATTGATTTATACTCATTCTTAATCAGCATCCTCATATACCTGCTTTCATGGAGTCACAGAGCAGTCCAGGTCTGAAAGGACCTTTGAAGGTCATTCTAGTCCAACCCACTGCTCAAATCAGTCTAAACTTCTCAGCAGACCTATCAGGTTTTTAATACCTCCAAGGATGAAGATCCCACACTATCTGTAGGCACCTGCTCCATTTGACCACTCAGATGGTAGAAAATATTTCCTAATATCTAACCAGAATTTCCCACATTCCAACTTCAACACATCACCCTTCATCCCATCGTCATTAGAAAAGAGTACAGCTCCACCTTCTCCGTATCTTCCAATCAGCCAGTTCTAGACAAACAAGGTCTCCCTTCTCTTTTCCAGGCTGAACAGGCCCACCTCTCTCAGCCTCTCCTTGGATGCCCTGTGTTCCACTTCCCTGATGAGCTTGGTAGCCCTTTGCTAGAATTACTCCATTATGTCCACGCCCATCCTGTACTGGGGAGCCCAGAACCAGACACAGCACTCCACCTGTATCTTATTAGTGCTGAGCAGGGAGGAAGGATCACCTGCTGCCTACTGCAGCCCAAAAGGCTGTTAGCCACCTTCACAGCAAAATGAATTGCTGTCTCATGGCCCACCAAGACTCCCAGGTTCTTCAAAGCTGCTTTCCAGCTAAGTGGCCTCAGCATCTGCTGGTGAATGAGGTTACTGCTCCTCCCCAGGGCCAGAACTTTCCATTTCCCTTTGTTAAATTTCATTAGAGTTCCTGTCAGCCCATTTCTTCAAGATGTTGTTTCTGCAACCTGTCAATGACCCACCCTACAACCACAGCCCTCCCCTCCAGCATACTGATGTTAAACTGACAACCAGCAGGACTTTGCACCCTTGATCATAACTTTTGAGCCTGGGATTCCAGCGATTTTTTCATTCATCATCAACTTTCAGAGCCCATATCTCACCAGTTCAGTGATAAGTAAACTATGAGAGAGACTGTGTCAAAGGCCTAGATAAAGCCAAAGCATACAACACAATACTTTTTTCTTGTCCAGCTCATATCACAGAAAGCAGTGAAGTTGATCAGGTATGAATTGCCCTTTTCAAACCCATGTTGGCTGCTCCCACCAACCTTTTTCTTGTCCTTGGCATGTTTGGAAACTGTTTCTATAATGATCTGTTCTATCATTTTCCCAGGAGAAGGCTGCAGACCAGCCTGTAGTTCCCTGTCCCCTTTTTCTCATCCACCTCGAGGATGGTGTGAGACTGCCATTGTCCAGTCCTGAGAAGCCTCCCCAAGTGCCGTGACCTTTTGAAAATAACAAAGACCAGCCTCACAATGACATCAGCTAGCTCTTGGATGCACTCTAGGTGGTCCCACAGACTTGTATATGTCCTAGTGGTTAAGTCATCCTCATCTCCTGCAGGTGGATCCTCACTCCTACAGACTCTGCCAGGTTATAAAACCTTTGAAAACCTCTAACTCTGAAAGCTGAGGCAAAGAAGGCATCAAGTACATCCACCTTTCCCTTCACACTTGGTCCAAAATCTCACTGGGTAAGGGGCCCAATCTTTCCTTAGCCTTCCTCTTTCTGCCAGTGTACTTAGAGAGGAAGCCTCTCTTGTTGCCCTCCACCTCTCTTCCTAGCTGCAATTTCAGATGAGCTTTGGCTATCCTGACTCCATCCCAACATAAGTAGGCAATGTCTCCCAAGTAGCCTGTCCCTGCTTCTGTCTCTGTACACTCTCTTTTTGTGCTCAGGCTCAGTCAGGATCACCATGTTCATCCATGATGGCTTTCTGCCATGCCTGCTCAACTGTCAGCACAAGGCAACAGTCCATCCCTCTGCTCCAAGAGGCTGTCCTTGATTAACCAGCTCTCATGGGCCCCTTTGCTCCTCAGGGCACCTCCTAATGGGATCCTGCCAAGCAAGTCCCTAAACAGGTTAAACTCTACTCTTCAGAAGTCTAAGGCTGTAATTCTGCTGTTTGTCTTGGTGACTCCTCTCAGGATCTTCAACTGAAGTCTCATGGTCATTTCCACTGCCCTCAACCATACTACAACAGTTTTTCCTTGTTTGTGAAGGCAGCACTTCTCAGAGTCTACAACTGTGAGGCTTTCACTAGCTGCATAATGAGGGCTTCAGCTATCTCCTGCTCCTGATAGGCTGTAGCAAACGCTCACTGCAATATCACCTGTGCCAATTTATCCTCTGATCCTTACCCATAATATAGCTACTGTTTCGTAGCTTTGCTTCTTTCACCATTCTTAATCAAAATCTTTACATAAATTCTGCATATTACATGGATATAATTTTACATAAATATAAATTATATATGTAAATTAGGTTGTATAGATTATGAGTAATATGAATTTTTTTACAAATGTAAGCAAATTTGCATGGTAATTTTTAAAAGTTTTTTTTCCTTTTCATACTAGGTCAACTGATCAGATTGTAAAATCTAATTATTATAGAGGAAATAATCTGATTTTTTTTATCTCAAAAGTTTCTTTTACACTTTTGCCTATGATTGCTTTAAGCTATGGTAACCCAACCTTATTACTGACTAGACTACATTTTCTTGATGCAGCAGCTCTTTTTGTGCAGTCAGCTGCTCCTAGGTAACCCATCACTTTTTAATTGGGGATAACCTCATCTTCCTCATACACTTAATGAAATACACTGGAGAACGTTTTGCAACTATGAAAAAAAAAATGCTCAAAGGGTCTGGACTATGTACCTGACTGAAGCCTCCAAAGAAGCTGTTTACATGGTTCTCCACATTTGGATAGGGCACTTATACACAAATGCATATTTGTCTGACTCACAAGATGAACATATTCATCTCTGAGGGTACTGACAGGACCATGCAATGAAAAACTTGGGGCTGACAGGGTGGAAATTAGATTATATTTATCACAATAGTCAAAGCACAAGCTGCCATTTACAGCTTACAGGTGTCATGACCTAACAGCTCCCTGCCTGCCTGTCTTCTCAAGTTTATGCTGCTCCTCCTTCCAGCTCCTTCATTCCCTGGTGCTGCTTGCTCTGATGCTTGTCAGACCTTTCCATGAGTCAACCAACACAATTCACTAAGCCAGCTGAATTTAGAAAGACAACAGCTACATTTTCCCTGGGATAACGAGTTATATCGGCTCTCAGTAAGCTCTAATGAGTAAAGCTAGCAAAGGAAGCTAGCTGAAGCATGAAGGCAAGAGAGGAGATGGAGTAAAAAGGAGCAGAATAACCCCTTTACTCAACAGGAAGGAATCAGGCTGGCTCACTGTGACCTCTGATGCTGCAGCCTAATTGGAAACTTTTATTGTCTTAATATGTACCTGCAACTGCAGTCTAATTAGAAAGCAGAGCTGTTGCTGCCAGTCTGGAGGAAAGTGATAAGAGCCCACCTAGAAAATCTGGAGCCAGAGCAACCTACTCCCAAGTGACTGTAACCAAAAGTCACAAAGAGCACAGGAAGCCATTTCTACTGACTGCACAAGGGACACTCGCTACTAGCACTGCAGATGGCACTCAACTGCATGTTTTCTTTATTTCTTTTAAAAACTCCACAAATTCGGAGATCTCAAAGCAATCCATAAGCTTGGCAGAAACACACACACAGTGGGAGAAGCCAATGGAATGCAAAAGCTGGGTTACCAAATGTCAGCTATACCAAAGAGGAAACATTAATGACAATAGTTTCTTGTGTTTGAATGCCACGTGTTTGCTGATCATTCATGGGAATTAGTTAAGAGAAACCAAATGCACAAGAGAAATGCTTAGTTCATACTGTTTGTTGACTTTCTCTAAAGTAGTATGGTATGTCTGATTCGTGTTTATACATGGCTAGGCTTTCTTCCTCAAGGGAGTTAAATATGGTTTGATCCAAAATAGAATAAATAGCTGTTATATCCTGACAACTGCTTTTCAGAAAGACAAAAGGAGGAAGTTGGTTTTTTGGTGGTTTTTTTGTTAGGTTGGTTTTGTTTTACTTTGTGTGTGTGAGTGTGTGTGTGTGTGTGTGTGTGTTTTGTTAGTTTTTGGGGGGGAGTTGTTTGTTATATAGAATCATAGAATCATCACCTTCACCAGAAGACCATATAAATTTTGATAGCTAGGCCATCTGAGCCTGTGACAGCTCTGGTGAATCACTTCTTGAATGAGATGAGAGCCTTTTAAGAGGGGGGCGGGAGAAGAGGGGTGTGTGTGTGTGTTACTTTTTTTTTCTTCTCCAAAATAGACACTATGTAAAACAGATATCAAAGTTTAAAATGTATGATCTAATTCAAGTTTTCTTGTTTGCTAATTTTAACTATGGTTTAAATCTAATTAAAATCCACCCATCTTTGGACAGAAGCAATGTATTTTGGAATGAAAAAATGCACTACATTGTAAGAGTAATATTTTTTTCCTAGTTGGTCATGTTCTTCACAGATTTAGTTTATGAATAATACTCTAACATCTACACTAAAACATATTTAAAGGAGTTTACACCTTTAAGTCCAGCAGGAGATGGGAAGAAAGGAAGAGAGCTTTGGACGCCACTGTATCTGTGGCAGCAACATTACCCATGCTAATGATTAAGCAAGATTCAGAAACAAATGCAAACATCATATACAAGGGAAAGCAACACAACTGAATCTTTTCCCATACATGACATAAACCTGCTCCTTCTCTAATATATCCATCTAAAGAATTGTTCTTCACAGCCTACATACTTGCAAATGAGGTTTGCCGCCCCCCAATGATAGATTTGACCTTTCAAATACGTATACATAAAGAGGTGAGAAAGGGAATAACATAATCCCAGCAAGGACTGGGAGGGAGGGGGAAGACAAGAAATGAAATAAGCCTTACTGGTCATAATCGCCTTGATAACAGCAACCTGTATAAGTGTCGTGGTTTAAGCTGTAAATCACGCAGCCTGTTCTCTCACTCACTCCCCTCTCTTTCTTCCCCCCGCTCCCGGAGGGATGGGAAGGAGAATCGAAAAGAATGCAACTCCCACAGGTTGAGATAAGAACAGTTTAGTAATTAAAGTATAACACAAGACCACTACTGCTACCACCAATAATAATAATGACAAGGCAAATACAAGGAAAGAACACAATCGCTCACCACCTAATAACCAAGCCCGACCATGCAGTGCACCCCCACCCTTCCGGGTCTCTGCTCTCTGTCTTTTCATCCTGGACATGACGTGCTGTGGTATGGAATAACCTCTTTGGTCAGTTTGGGTCAGGTGTCCTGTCTCTGCTTCCTCCCGGCTTCCCCTCCTCCCTGGCAGAACATGAGGCTCAGAAAGTCCTTGGTCAGACCAAAACATCACTAAGCAGTAACCGAAACACTGGTGTTATCAGCGCTGTTCTCAGGCCCAAAATCAAAACCACAGCGCTGCACCAGCTACCAAGAAGGAGAAAAATGACTGCTGCTGCTGAACCCATGACAACAAGTAATGGCAGAAATGCCCAAACTAAAAATCTTACTTTTTCCCTGAATACAATTGCTTTTTTCAGTTCACTGCACCCTAAGAAAATTTGAATTTTCTCAGTCAACTCAAAATCTCTTCTGTAAAACACAGTTTTATTATTACTGCAGCTTTCGTCACTATTAACAAACATCAGTGATTGCTGCATCAGCATGGACCTGCAGCAAAAGCACAACAATGGAACATAAATTACTGAGCAGCAAAAGGGTTAGACCTCAAAAATCAATATTTAAGCAGAAAGGAAAATTTCAGGCACTGTACATGAAAAAAAATGTGGAGGAAAGCATCACCTCCCTTTGTTTTCTTGCTGTTATGTGGCTTACTGAATTTCACTTGGCCTTACTTTTAGGTTTTTTGTTTGTTTTTAAAGACATTGCTACTTTCATTGTTGGGGTTGTCATTGCTCAGGTTATATATACAGAGATAATTCAAATACTAGTTTCCAGTTGCTTAATAGGTCCTGCATTAAAAGTGGGATTGGGAATGCCCTTACTCTGCAGTGAGGGGGAGGGGGAGAGGGCCACCTAAACTTACAACAAATCGAAGTGGCCATGCAAGCATAAAATAAGTTCACATACACTAGCTGTCTGCCTTTTATCTTCCCTGTCAAAGGGTGCCGCCAAAGGGTACAATGTCATCAGATATGCTGACCCCACACTGTGGTCTGGGGGCAGGAACACATGAGCTGTGCCCTGAGCTCTGAGAGGAAACCACGTGAGAAGCAGCAGTATGTCAGCTTGGGTCTGACCATCCTCTACACTCAAAAGATAGCCAGAAAACTGGGAAGCAAGGCAGTTACCTGTTATCTTCAGGAGGGGAAACAAATAAATAAATACACAAGCAGGCTGAGAGTGAAAAAGATGGTAGGACAATGGCACAACAGGCAGATATACTCAAAAGCAGGTCTGGCTTGCTCTTTTCCATGCAGGGAAGCAGCAAGACATCAAACAAGCACTACTCTACTGCATTTCAGGCTTCCAGCCTTCCACACTCTAAACATTAAACACCTCAGCCTGGAACACCTTCCAGGCTACCAGGGTGCTATTCAAACCCTGTTTTCCCTGCAACTATGAAAGACTAGCACAGCACCATTCTGCTTTTTGTTCACCCTTTATAATGCAATCAAAATAGCAACTTCAGGAATGCCTCTTACTGACATTCAAAGTCCCCCAAGCAGCAGCTGACTTCACATAAACAATGAAATACTTCCACTTGAAGTCTAGGCTCCTAACAGTGGTAAGAGATGAAAAGAACTGAAGAACCGGACATTTCTTGCCCCCACCAACAGTGTTGCAGTGATGACCAATACCATTTGAACACCTTGTGATATATAGATATTGGAAGCTAGAAAGCTGCACCATGCAACAGAAAGCTGCGTCAAGAGCAAAAATACTATTATGAATGCTCTGATGGTACCAACACGGCAAAGGTGGATTTGCCTAAGATTAACCTACTACTTTAGAACTCCTATCTATAGCAAATAGATGTCTCCCCTTGCTTTAATTTATTACTCCAGATTCAGAGTAATAAAGTAATGCTTGAAATACTGAACTAGGGAAAAAAAAAAAGAAACTAAGAAAGAGAAGGAACAGTTTCTCAGAAGGCAGCATTTTATACCGTTTCCACTAGAGTTTGGTTACATTATACTCCAAATAACAATCTGACAGATTTCCTAAAATGGAATTGAGATAAGCAAAATGCACTCATTTGACACATACAAGCCAGTAAAAAGAGAAGCTATGCAAGAACAAATGAGTTTTGTTGATATCTGTATTGCATGGAAGAGGTTTGGCTGAACAACAGGATTATGACTTTAAAGAATAAAAATAATAAAAATAAAAAAGAAAGAAATCAACCCCCAAAACATCACTCTGCATAGGCAGGTACAGCAGCAGCTGACCTGGAAGGTGAAGTTTATTTTATGCAAATACAGCCCAAATATTTTTTAAATATTCTTTCATCATGCAAATTAAACAGAATAAATCCATTTGTGTCAATGAATGAAAAAAACAACACACAGATGTTACAAGTGTGAAAATCATTTCCATTGCTACAAAAATCTTACTTTTATTAATCCACTGCCTAAATTTCCTGATTTTAAAAAATGGCTTTTTTAAATGTACAGAAGCACTGCTACGCAGCTCACTATCCATAAAGCCTTCCCTGTGCCCCTCCTTTCTCCACTTCATACCAAGTGAAGAGTGCTTGAGAGCAACAGGGAATCCTTGGAATTAGTCAATAGATTGATTAGTGCACTGTACTGAGCAAGCCAAATAGGATCAGGATGTTTACAGGTGTTCCTTAGGTAGACATTAATTGCACTGCACTAATGAGTTAGGCTCCTTTCTGTTAAAGATACAGAAAAAATACAGACATATACATAAAACAAATAATACATAAAAGAAACCAACCATGAGGCTTGCTGAATAAGAAAAGCAGTAAAATATGTTTTTCTGACCAAGGAAGTATAAAATAAATTCAGTATAAATTCAGCTCTGTAGTAGATTGACAAGTTGAATGTGAAACAAGTACCACAATTTTGGGGGCCATGGAGTGTTCAATGACTGAAATATCTAAGGAAGAAATTTAAAAAAAAAAAATTCTTTGTCACCTAAAATAAATCTTATCTATCCCATCACGTAAAGAAATGTAAAAGAAACCGAGACAATCAGAATTTCTTAATAGCCCCACAGATCCAAGCTTTTCTGATTTATTTCGTAATGTAATGATCCAAATAAGCTTTCAATGATCAAACTTTAAACCTTCCTGAACTGCATTTGCCAATCCATGGACTAGTCAATAAATTCCCTTGTGCACAGTTTCTCTGATCTATTACCTTTATACTGGCAATGCAAACCACACAGCAGCACAACCATGAAAAGTCACCTCTCAACTGCTCAGTGGACTGGTGAACATGGTTAGTCTGTCTGAGACCAACAAAGCATTCTGTTTGAACTTCACCCTTCTGTAGTGCAAAACAGCAAGCTAGCGCATCCTGTGTGGAGCAGCATCTCCAAAGAAGAGCTCAGAAACCTGGGACATGGTGATGGTTCATTGAGATCTCATCTTTTCAATGCCTCAAGAAACACACAGCTTTCAGCAGACACCGCTTCCCAGTTAACTTTCGTCTGACTGTACCCATATACATTTTTTAAATTTATTCATGGGTTTGTGGCTTCAGTTTTAAAGGAGAAAAATGCACATTTAAGTGAAGTAAAAGGCCAAAAGTCTCATCTATATGACCTCTACATTATAGCTTTTCTTCTTGAGCTACATTCACATGAGATCTATATTAAAACACGAATTTCACGACCTTCAGGCCTCCATTTCTACACATCATAAAAACTTAGGTTGATCCTGTGCTGAAATTCATTTTGGGTCACACAGGTGACACAAAAGCTATTTCCTTTCTGTACAAGGCAGACTTAAATAGTGCACAACTGACCTTCCGGATCACAACAAATATTCAGTGCTATTTGTACAGGAAAATTAAAGTTGCACACAAAACTAAGGGTGTAATTTTCACATTTCTTTCAGGCATCTCAGCTCCCATGGTCCTCATCCATTGGACCAGCACAACAGCTTTGTACAGCTGCACAATGAACTGGGTTACCTGACCCATGCTGTATACTACCCTCTCCACCCCCACCCCTCAGATTATTATTTTCAACCCACATCACTTCACAAACACATGCACATGAGAGCAAATGGAATGAGGCAGCAATGGGAGAATGCCTCTAGGAATGATAAGACATGGGAATGAGCAGCCAAAGACATTCAGCCTAAAACACACATAAAAGAAATTACTATGAGAGTGTGGCCTAAGATTACTTGTCAACACACTTCCTCCCATCTCCATTGCCTTTCACCATGTATGTAACGTTTTACTTTTCAGGACTGTTTTGGTTTTTTTCATTCTTTTTTTTTTCTTTCCTTTTTTTTTTCTTTCCTTTTTTTATTTGGAATAGTGAATTTAGTTTTCTTCTTTAAAATGAGGCAACATGTAAGGTCATATGTAATTTCTGCAAAGTTAAAATTAATTTCTGCACTACTTTTCACTGTAAAAGATTTGCAAAACACACTCTAATACTAAGGAATATTTTTAGAGTCTTCATCTCTTCTCCTTTAGTAGTCATGCTAGATGACTAGTGTAATGTCGTGGTTTAAGCCATAAATCACGCAGTTTGCTCACTCACTCCCCCCTCTTTCTTCCCCCCAGCTCCCGGCGGGATGGGGAGGAGAATCGAAAGAATGCAACTCCCACAGGTTGAGATAAGAACAGTTTAGTAACTAAGGTATAACACAAACCACTGCTGCTACCACCAATAATGACAAGAGAAATACAAGGGAAGAGAATACAACTGCTCACCACTCGATACCAAGCGCAACCCCACCACGAACTGAACTCTTCCGGGCTCCTGCCCCCAGTTTTTTCCATCCTAGGCATGACATGCTGTGGTATGGAATACCTCTTTGGTCAGTTTGGGTCAGGTGTCCTGTTTCTGCTTCCTCCCGGCTTCCCCTCCTCCCTGGCAGAGCATGAGACTCAGAAAGTCCTTGGTCAAACCAAACATTCTAAGTCGTAACTATAAACATTGGTGTTATCAGCGCTGTTCCCAGGCCGAAAGTCAAAAACACAGAGCTGCACCAGCTACCAAGGAGAAAAATGACTGCTACTGGTGAACCCAGGACACGTAACTAAGGACTTCCCCCAATACTGTTTATATATTTTCGTCAGATTTCTAGAAAACCAATTAAAAAAAATTAGTGTACATCCAATCCAGGCACATTATCCATCTGAAAGATTGGAAAGAAGATGTCCATCTCTGCACGTCACTATTGTCCATTAGAATTTAGGCATTCTTCAAATTGCATTTGTATCCAGGATGGTAATAGCCCTTACATTAAAAAAGCCCTTCATTAAGTGACTCCCTATCACGAAGACAATTACAGCCTCTCATGCCCTGACCCTGCATAGCCTCACAATAATGCAGCTTTCAACAGGCAAACCAAGTAGGGTAAATACACCATCTTCTCTATCTAAAGGTAAAAACATCAGTAAATGTATTATTAATATGGATAAAATCACCTCTTTGCACATCCACAGCGATATAAGAAAGTACTATCATTTACTGTCTCTGCAAAACAAAGTTTTCCACACAATGAACAGTTCCCTAAAATAACTGGAAAAAATCTAGAGCCAAAATTGGGTTTCATCTTATTAGCATTCTCTAATTTCTATCTTGTACAATATAATGTAGAAAAATCATATACCTGAAAACAAAATGCATGCACCAAAGTGTTTACTTCAATGTATAGATGTATTTCTTCAGAAGTACAGAGACCTTCAGGTAAATTACTTTGACTTTAATTTTTTCACCATGTCTACAAAAACATATTACTTGGTTACCAACCTTGCCTCACACAAAATGCAAATCCACAGTTGTGAAGCTATTTCTACATAAGGAACAACTCAATAGTCTTGGACTTTTGCGTGTGTGTGTGTGTGTGTGTGTGTTTAAAAGGTATTTAAAAAACCTGAATGAGGTGAAGAAGGTTTTCTTCTTCACTCCCCATACAAGAGGCCAACATGTATCAAACAGAAGTCACATTAATATTCAAAATAAGGAAGAGCAGCTGTCTTCCAATGATTTGTAACAAAAGCTGGCACTCTTGTTATAGGACATAGCAGAACGCTAGAAGTCTTCAAGGAGCCCACACACAGGAAGACAAAGCCAACAGGGCAAAAACATTAATTCATTGAGAACATTGCCAATAAGGACCATTTCTAGTTGAAGAAATTTCTAAATGCCAAACAGCTGGAAACTGGGAAAGCGTTCTGGGGATGATCACCACTCATTTGTTCTACCTATGCATTCTTTCCTAGGCAACTGTTAAAGTCTACTCTCAAAACCACCAGACCTTTAAGCTTGATCTTCCACAGTCACTTTTATATGCTCTTAGAAACCTAACGTCGGATGTCAGGTGCTTTCCAAGGCTTTAATAAGTAATCCAAAGGTTTTACCATGTAAGCTGCAGTTCAAACAATTTACCAGTTGGTATTTAAAGCTGTATACAAGCACCTGCTCTAAGCATTCACTTTATTTCAAAATTAATCATTATGTACTGCATTTATTTTTCCCATACAGAAGATAAGTGGCTTTTGCCTCTGCTCATAATTTGAGAAATACAGTGTAGGTCAGTATTAAAAAAAAACCCTTGAATTTGCATTAATTACTCAGAGGTAATTACACTTGCCTTACCAGTAGTGTTTACTGTTCCCATACCTGCAAAGTGCTTTCCGTTAGGATAAGTTTTCACATTTTCAAAGCACTCCAAAGCATGTGCCATTAGGTCTGAAATTTCCCATTATTTATCCTTCACCAAAGCACAGCATGGAATTAAATCTATCCTTTGAATCAGAAGTAAAACATGAAGTCAATTGTCAAATTTTTCTCCTATTTTTCCTGTGTCCTTTTCTCTCTCTCCCTCTCTCTCCCATTTCATTTATTTTTTTTTTAAATAAGACTTTCTAAAGCTATTGAAGACTAAAAAATGACTTTTGAAAATTGAGTATAACTCTTTATGACTACAGTGGCTCTGAGTGAGTTTGTTAGAGCCCTGAAAACCACATATTCAGCATAAGGGTATTATCTTTCTGGCATACAGGTAAAACAATTCTCCTTACAAGACAATATGTACATATGGAATATGTATTTCATTCACTAAGGTCAAGGCCAGGACATTGTATTGGATTCCAGAGAGATATAAGAGACAAAGGCTCCAAACAGAACAAAGGTGTCCATGAAGAAGACTTCAATGCATGCATTAAGGAGCTTTGTGCCTAGCTGAAGGATTATAGAGCCTGAGAAGACGTAAAAGAGAAAACAGTCCCTACCACACCACTTCACTTACTGTGACACTCAGTTTTTCTGGGCACTCCTTCTCTCCTCTCATTCTCTGACTGAGCAGGAAGAAGAAGGCTGACTCGGATTCCTAGGAGATCCCTGGCTTCTACAGATTAGAAACCCCAGCATTTTTCAAAGTGAAAACAGCAGTATTTTAATTTTACCTATTCCTTCATTACCACATCTTGTTCTACTTAGATAAATTCCTCATGAGCAGTGAACTGCTTTCTAATCTACGGTCTCAATAGTAATCAGGCACAGTCAGCAATGTTAAAAAATTGCACAGCAGATGATTGCACACTATTACTTCCCACTCTGCTTTTGCCTGAACCTCTTGCTGGTCCATTTCCTGCAGACTTGCCAGAGGAATTTAGCACTCATTTTAGAACTGTTACATTCTTACACCTAATTTATAAGTGTGCTAATTTCAAACCGCAAAAGAGCTTAAGTATTTAGATACAGCATAGATCTTCAGGATTTGAAGATTATGAACTTCTTAGGTGCAGCTCATCAGATGGACACTGCTCACCTTTAGTCTGGACCTCAATCACCAAGCATCCAACTTTTGAACAGTGGTCCGAGAAGCATAGAATTCTAACCACAGGAAAGAAAAACAATAAAAAGAGATTTTTCTGTATCTGTTTTGGACTATCTTGAAAACATTCCTTTATTCTGCTAGATTTTATTGAGCAGCCACAATTTCACATACATACGTGAGCTTCCTCCAAAATACATACAGCTTCCTCCAAAAGAGTCCACGTGTTACCCACATCAATGGAAACGGGTCTCTAGCAGAACTGAATAGTAATCAGGTGCCAACAGAGAGTGCTGCAACTCATTTAACTCTGAAAACTGCCTGACAGCTATGTTATTTGGGAGAAGCAAGAAGCAGCTATCTTTTCATACAGATTCATTTGAAACAATTCCTCAAACTGCTGTTCTTCCTATATGAGATGCGCCTGAGGTCTGAGAACACCAAATTTTCTCATAAAATGGTAAATCATCAAAATCATCACAATTAAGATATTTCCAACCATTTTAACAAGTCATAGAGACTCTTAAAAACACAATCTGAAAAGTAACTAATTTCAGCCTTCCTAGGGGAGATACTAGTTTAAATTTGTTAATGCAAGATCATCATGAATGCTGAGGCTTCAGGGCTTAAATATACTCTTCCATATGCAAAATTGAAGTGCCAAGCAGTCCATTAAATAAAGTGTCGATCTTGCATAATTAACCTATTTTGTAAAATATGGGGCATGATGACAGCTGCTCATATCCGTGAACCCAAAGCTGGAAAAACCCAGCTAGTTAGCAGTTAAGAAGTAAAATTACATACACTGACCACCATTAATAATGCACAACAAAATATAAAAAGCAGAAGGAATGGTGCAGAGGTTAGGTTACTTCTGTGTGGCAACATTTCCCACTCCTTCTCCATACATACCTCACTTCTCAAAACCTTTTAGATACAAATAAAATAGCCATGACCTTTTTTCCTCCTCTGCATGATTAATTACTTAATGTATTATTAATTGGAAAATGTAGCTGAATTTCAAATGCTTTCATTTTCACAGCATATCATGCTGTCTGGGAAGCGCCGATTAAGCTGTTCATCAAAGGTGAGCAAGCAAGGTCATGTAGGCTGTACCTCTTTAGTTATTCATTACCTGTCCTAAATAGTAATTAACAACTGCAACATTTCCATAAATCAAAGCTTTTCTGATTACTTTCAGATGATGAGCAATTGCAAGGAGGGGAAGGAAAGAATCAGTGTATGGCAGTTTTGCATGTATCCTTTTTTTTCACCATTTCTTTTAATGCATACCTGAATAATGGAATCGATACATTAGCTGTCACTTAAGACAGAATTTCACTGTGAGACAACAGGAACTCCATGCAGGATAAAGAAGAGGTTATGGCTTCCTTTCTCCCCTCCCTATGCCCCTCAACTTTAATGGGGGATTTGATCTAAGAAAGTTATTCAGTTACCAGGATTGTTATTTTTATAATCTTTCTTTTTATAACCTCTGTTATCAAGGTTAAAGTGGAGATCACAGAGTGTGACCTCGAGGCCATATTCAGTGGGGCTCTGAGTTTCCTAGTAAGCTTATCCCTTCAGTATCTATACAGTTTCTCACCTTGAGGCATCTCAGGCGGTAAATAGTGAGGCTCTTGAGCACTGACATGCACCCAGTCGAAGTCATCATACAAGTCTTGGTGGTAGTCACAGGGTCCAGGACCATCATCAAAGGTACATCCTCCTAGGGAAGAAACTTGTTATTAGTTTATTTAAAAGCAGACCCCTTCTAAGAATCAAGCAGAGGTATTCCTTCTGGGCACACAACACAACTACGGAGCCCATGCAGCCTGTGGTACAGCTCACAAGCAGCCCACCCATCAGCATTCCCCTCTCTTCTTTGAAATGTCTCTGCTTCACACAACCACTTTCCCTAAAAAGCACCTTCTGTCAGATCATGAGATTACAGGCCGAGTCACTCAGTCCAAGTGAAACCTAGCCCACTGTCTGCATGACAAAAAGCGACATGCTATTTAAACCAAGGGAGAAACACAAAATAATGGACTGAGCTAAAAAAGGGAAGTGGAAAATCAACAACTCTGATGCACTGCACACATAAGTAGTCCAAATACCAACAACAAGGATAAATACTGTGCCCAAAATAAAAACAGTGAGACAAAATAATTAAAATTATTTAGAAATGAAATAATTGCTGCAGAATGAATTGGATAATCTTGCTTTATTAAATCAATCTAGCATAACAGAATACAAATTAAAAACACTTTTTCAGGGTCACACAAGCAACGGATAAGAAAACCTCACAAATAAAGTTGTGAGGAGAAGTGACAGGGAGAAAGAAGAATGGTAGAAATGTAAAGAATGGGGGGAAGGCAGAAGATAAACCACCCAAATTCCTGTGTAACACAGTAATGCCTGCCCTGTCACATTCAGTAATTCTTTTAATTAGATTCTTAACTCAAGGCAATTAACGAGGCTGTAGAAAAGAGAGCAGAAAACATGATGATCACGGAAAGAGATCAAGGGTTGAGAGAGAAGAAACAAAGGAATCAAAAGAGCCCAGACAAAGAAGAAGTGGAGCATAAACACAGGAAAATACAGATGTCATGCATACAACTCTGTGGCATGTGTTATCAAAATCATGGCACACAGTTGTCCTGATCAAAAACAAAGGCAAGACCAGGAGAGAGTGAAAGAGAAAATACAGTGCGTTCATCTTTATTTTAGCAGTATCTTTTTAATTGAGAGAAGTTATGCACAACCTCAAGAATTAGCTTATAAACAACTACTGGAAATCAGGTGAGATATTTCTTGTACCCTTTTCTTGTTCTCAGTAGTTGCAGCATAACAATCCAATTAACAGCTGTTATTACAACAAAAATTCTTCTTGTTAAGAAGACACTTCTAGAGTAACAGGGAGCATTTGTGTTCACTTTACTATCTTTCTGAATACAAAATATGGGATGAGTACTGCGAGTCCCAAGAGCAAACAAAACCCCTTATTATGATAAATTCTAGAGTGTCACCATAAGAAGAGTCACTGCCACTGCATCAAACAACCTCCTCTGCCTGCCAGGCTCTCACCAGCCCACAAGATACCCCAGAGGAGAATGGGCTGGAGGTGGGAAAAGGATTGAAGACTGAAGAACTGCAGCCTGTGCTCATTTCTGCTCTCCGTACAAGACATACTCAGCCTAAAACTAGGACAGGTCAAAGAATAAGGAAAGGAGGAATAGGCATGCATGTCACCAAACTGCGGGTAAAAATACTTTTTACCTGCCCAAAATATAATATTCAAATGTCACATAACAGGCAGAAAGTTTGTAAAAACAGTGTTCATATTTGGGGAAGTGGATGTCCCTTTCACTAAATTTCATCAGCAAATCTAGACTGTGTCCCAAACTGAGATTATGTTTCATCTTCAATTAGAAACAACTTGATTCCCACAGTTATACATAAGAATTTGTCATTTTCAATGAATGACAAAAAACAAGTTTTAGCTAATTCTACTTTAGCAAAAACCATTGCCAAATACTCATTCTCTGGCACTCTCAGAACCACTTGTAAACCAGCGCCTTGGCTGGCAAGGACAACACCAGGAGAGAAAGAAAACTATACACTGGAGCAACATTTCTGCTGAACACTTGTGCCATAAAAACTCAAGACTTCATATTCAGCTCGATCTTAGCAAAACTTTCTCAAATGGTGCCCTATGACAGAGCCTTGCGTGGCATAGTTTAGTGGGAGGTGCCCCTGCCCCTGGCAGGGGGGTTGGAACTGGATGATCCTAAGGTCCTTTCCAACCCTAACTATTCTATGATTCTATGACGACACAAGCACAGTGTCAACAACAAAAAAGCCCCAACATGTCAGTCTGTACTAAGCCAGTTACTACATCAGTATCATTGTCAAAGACTGCATGACACAAGAAGAGAAATACTTGTGCAAAGAAACACATAATGCTTTTAAGATGTTGCAACTCCCATGCCCTGTTACCACTGAGACTTTTCTAATTAACATCTATTATGATCAAGCCAGAAAGGCTTAGAACATAAATCTTGAGGTTTGACTTAACTTAGAATACACTGCTATGATCACTCTACAGCAAAAATGAACATTTCCCTCAACACTTAATTGATAAATGAATAGCAGTTTCCCTTAAAGGGAAGTTATCACTGTCTGCTGTCCCAGCACCAAAATGACATATGGCTTTGAAGCACATGCCTGCGGGGCACCCATTACCCTTTTTAATGGTTTAAGTGCCCTCAGTATATAAATTTAAACTACCAATGAATCTTCCAGACTCGTTTGGAAGATGAATGTCCTTAATTGCTCATCTTTGTGCCTACTATTAATTTTAGTTACCAGGGTTCTGATTACCAATAACAACGTGCTATTAATACATAGCAAGCAACCAAAATCTCCTTGTGTGTAGCAGCACATCATGTCTGCATCTAGAGAACAAGCAAGCACCCATCTATTGCATGCATGCACTTCAGCAAAGTTTATCAGACAGATTATCAACCCACTACAAAATCCATCATTTAACTGCTTAAACCAATGGCTTCCTCTCATGAAGCACACCACCTCCTCTCAGCAACATATCATGACATTTCAAGGCAAGTCAAGCAAGCACCAATGCTGCAGTGATTTATCCAGCATAACACAATGAGACAGACAGCATTTTAAATCCCCGCAGACTACTTATGACTTAAAACATGAGCAAATTTGGATCTCCCCTTCTCTGTTTTAACCTGACCTTCTGCACGCTATTTTGGTAACTCTGGGTACTAAGAGACAAACCTAAGTGTAACATGCAGTGTGGAAAACACAAGGAGAGGAGATGGTGGGTGGGTGAAACCTCAGTGATATATTTTGTTCCCAGCCATTTGTTCAAAACTATATACATTTTAAATTAACCTTTAACCACTCAAACATAAAAAGTACACCGTAAGTCAGGAGTTGGTAGCACCCACAGTCAGCTACTGGGTCACTCTCCACAATAATGTAATAGCACTGTCCCAGGAAGAAACTGGATTGGGCTTCATGAACTTTTAGTGCCTTCAAATCATGATCAGCAGCTGAACCGAAATACAGATTCCTATCTTGTCACCCAGCATTTTGACAAGAGCCTGGTAATATCTTACAAATGACAAGCTAGAAATCTCCAACTCAGCTATTTCTAACTTCCTCCAAAACTCAACCAAAAGGTACTTCACCTAACTTGACTTAAGTGGTTGGTGGTATCAGGAGCATAGTCCTTTAGGCTAGCTACAGTTGATGGATGCAATTTATCTTCAATACTATCCTGCTGCTGGAGTTTGTGCATACCTACCAACACACACACCATGCCACAAACAGCAATTTGTGCACCTCTGCTCAACCTCTCAGCTGGAAGCACAGAGCACTGACATTTAAATGCTCTTGGCCATTGCAGTACCTAAATTCATGCTTACCTTAAATTTCTAATATCATGTTTCAGAAAAAAAGGTGGCAGCAGCAGCAAAGCAACAAATCAGACCAGTCCAACCTCAACAGCCTGATGTGGGCCTGGAGACCGGCACGCAAGGCAGTTATTACCTCCTCCCTTCAAATGATGCTGCCATCAGGACATGGCCCAGAATGGCTGGAGGGAGACAAGCACCATGTGCTCTGCTGAGGGACAGCACCAACCAGAGCCATGACTTGCCACACCTCTGGTGGTGGTGGTAGCCACAATTACTTTAAAAAGGTAGTCCACCAGAAATAAAAACCCTATCAACAGCTGGAATTGTAAGGTAGGAGGACAGAAGGGATTTTAAGCCTGTATGATCATTCTGTCAAAGTGCTAACTATATTTTGGGTCAATCAAGTTTGTTCAGTTCTTGGGGAAGCATTTGGGAAACATTTACATTCAACAGAAAACAAGCAAATTAGCAATTCACTGTTTCCATTTCCTTTCCCCAAAAGCTTCACTATGTTATTAACTTCAGCTTAAACACACATAGAACTCGCACACATTCCACTTGATATTCCTCTAAAAGATAAGTGATAAATCAAAAATTGCCTATGTCCATTTTCATTTATGAGAGATAAAGAATCTTAAATGTTCATTATAAAAAGAAAGATATTAACATCCAACGCTGAACTCTCAGAAATTAAAGCTCCACTAAAGAAGGTCATTAAGTTTAAACTAAATTTATTCTTCAAATTAATCTTAAATCCCAAAGATTAATAAACTTAATAAAGATCTTATAGTCAAGGTTTACACATCACCTATTACAGTGGCTTGACCCTGGCTGAACACCAGGTGCCCGCCAAAGCTGCTCTATCACTCCCCTCCTCAGCTGGACAGGGGAAAGAGAATATATGAAAGGTTCATGGATTGAGATAGTGACAGGAAGATAATCCTCCAATTACTGTCACTGGGAGAACAGGCTCAACTTGGGGAAATTAACTTATTACAGATCAAATCAGAGTAGGATAATGAGAAATAAAAAGTAATTTCCAAGCACCTTCTCCTCACCCCTCCCCTTCCTTCCAGGCTCAACTTCACTCCCAAATTCTCTATCTCCTTCTCCCAAGCTGTACAGAAGGACAGGAAATGAAGGTTTCAGTCAGTTATCCCACGTTGTTTCCACTGCTCTTTCCCCCTCAGGGGGAAGACTCTTCACGCTCTTCCCCTGCTCCAGAATAGGGTCCCTCCCGCAGGAGACAGTCCTCCACTAACTTCTCCAACATAAGTCCTTCCCACAGGCTGCAGTTCTTCATGAACTGTGGGCCCCAGGTCCTGCCAGCAAACCTGCTCCAGTGTTGGCTTCCCATGGGGTCACAGCCTCCTTTGGGCATCCCCCTGCTCTGACACTGGGGATGTCCAAAGGTGATATCTGCCCCACTGTGGAACCTCCATGGGCTGCAGGAGCACAGCTGCCTCACCATGGGCTGCACCATGGGCTGCAGGGGAATCTCTGCCCTGTTGCCTGGAGCACCTCCTGCCCTCCTTCTGCACTGACCTTGGGTTCTGCAGAGCTGTTTCTCACACATACTCTACTCCTGTCTCTGGCTGAAGTTGTGTAGTTTTGGGTTTTTTCACCTTCTTAAATATGTTATCTCAGAGGTGCTACCACCATGGCTGACAGCTCAGCCTTGGCCAGCAGCAGGTCTGCCTTGGAGCCATCCGGCATTGGCTCCATTGGACAGAGTGGAAGCATCTAGCAGCATCTCACAGAAGCCATCCCTGGACCTTCCCCCTCCTCCCCCGTCACTATCAAAACCTTCCCATGCAAACCCAATAACGCCTCTGAAAAGCTATTTGAAGATGCTTGAATTTAAAGACAACTTACATTTTTTAAAATGTTACCATGATATTTCTTCAGCAGCAACATTCAGAACTGACACTGCTCTGTGATTTTGATTTACCCTACATCCTTTCATTCCAACCCAGAAATGAAGAGCTGAACAGATTTTTCCCCACCAGGTTAAATTATAAATAAGCTTAAGACTAAGAGAAGCAAGTGTCAGCAACTCCCACTGATAATTGGATGGATACTACAACTTTATGTTGGCCTCTCAACTTATCAGCTCAGGACAGAAAGGAAAACTAATTCAGGTTTTGAAAAAATTATCTTTAACAATTAATGTGTTCTCACTCTTACTAGAAATCATGTCACCCTACTATTTAGAATAGAAACAGACAGTTGCATGCCAGTATTACATGAAATTTAAGGTACCCATAACATTTATAATGAATGGCATTATAGGGATGATATACTGGAGATCTACTGACTTGTAGATAACAGACACTACTCACATCACCTAAAATATCTATATGTCACTTTTCATATTTAATTAGACTTTAACAACTCCAGTGTTCTTTCAAATATATTCAAAAAAGTGATAGTTAAAAAAAAATTCAAAGCATTCAGAAAACTGCTAAATTGTGGTAAATTAAACACGCATTGATAAAAGAAGCTGATGAAGAAGAACGCACATTTACTGGCCATGCTTTATACCATCTTCACAAAAAAAAAAAAAAAAAAAAAAATAAAAAAGATTACATTTAGCACCAGGGGTAGGAGAAGGGAATGGCTAGCATCCTCTTTTCTAAATCCAAAGAATCTATTTCTTTGTCTTTGTCATGGGTTCAGCAGCAGCAGTAATTTTTCTCCTTCTTGGTAGCTGGTGCAGCGCTGTGGTTTTGATTTTGGGCTTGAGAACAGCACTGATAACACCAGTGTTTCTGTTACTGCTTAGTGATGTTTTGGTCTGGCCAAGGACTTTCTGAGTTTCATGCTGTGCCAGGGAGGAGGGGAAGCCGGGAGGAAGCAGAGACAGGACACCTGACCCAAACTGACCAAAGAGGTTATTCCATACCACAGCATGTCATGCCCAGGATGGAAAGCAGAGAGCAGAGACCCGGAAGCGTGGGGGTGCACTGCTTGGTCGGGCTGGGTGAGCAATTGTATTCTTTCCTTGTATTTGCCTTGTCATTATTATTATTGGTGGTAGCAGTAGTGATTTGTGTTATACTTCAGTTACTAAACTGTTCTTATCTCAACTTGTGGGAGTTGCATCCTTTTCGATTCTCCTTCCCATCCACCCGGGAGCAGGGGGAAGAAGGAGGGGGAAGTGAGTGAGAGAGAGACTGCATGAGTTAGAGAGGCTTAAACTACAACAGTCTTATGGTGCACTTTCCACAGAATTAAAAATAAAGAAAAAATAGTATCAAGAAAAAATAGTATAACAAATTATATGCAACAACAGGAACAAGGCACTTATTTTTAAGTCTCCTATAATAAATAACAACATCTATCCACTAGAACTCCCACTCTCAAAATCTAGCACAAAGTTTCAGAAACTAACAAGGGAAAGCAATGCAAGAAACCTGCACCTTCTGGATTTGGCGTAGGGATGGAGAGAGAAGGGAAACTCTAGTACCTCATTAGGTTTCTGAAATGACTTGATTTTAGGAGTTTTCTTCATTGCTTATCTTTATAACATTTAACATTGCAAAGGATTTTTTTCATCCATAGAATGGCATGTATAGAAGGACAGTTGAAAGAACACAACCTTACAATTTATTTCCAAGATCTGTTCTTGCATCTGATTACTTCTAGTGTTATGTAAAATACAGTAGTAATATCTTAAATTTCACACTCCTTGATTTTAAGGAGCTGGTTATAAGCCCAGAAGTTCATCTGCTAAGAACAAGCAGATCACCAATACAGGAGAAAAAACATGCAGCATGAGAGAAGAACTACCAGCGCACAACAAAACTTTCTACATCACAACTTTTTCCTTACACAAAGCTTAGTTACCAATGGTTTCTTTAGACCTCATATGTATGAAGGTGCCATACCAGGAACAAAACACTCCTTTTCTCATTCAGCTCAAATGACTAGTTGGAACAATCTGCTCCTTTTATTCAACAGCATGCTTTTATTTTTCTCCACCACCTGCTGTAAAAGCATAATGACTAGCTCTAAATCTATCAAAGTAGATAGCTCCATAGTCAGAATGCAATACAAAATTACATTTATCTGGGATGTCAGGTAAAAGTCCTGTGAAAATTTAATTTTTCTCCTGATACTGATTGGGGAATTCAAAGCTTGGAGAGCATAAAGGCGCTATAGCAGATCTCTTGTCAGTCATATATCCAGAACAGGTCCTGCTTTTAAAAATCTCCCACCTACCACATTAATTTACCTGTTTCTATCACAGCATGCCTCAAAGCACAAGATATGCTCATCTTCTAAAGGTACTACATTATTTATGTTATGAGCATTTTAATGCTGTGTTATCAAGGTGTTTTAAGGCACCTATAAAGAATATACTATGAGTTGCTGTTAATGCATTTGGAGAATAAATTTTAATGACTTATGTTAAAATACTTATGTTCAGTGTTACCGGTTGAAATGTAACTCTGAAATAGTCTTACTTAACCTACAGCATCTAAAAAGGCAGAAGGTAAGAAGCAGTTTGTAGGGTTTGGGGGGATTTTTTTGTCTGTTTTTTTTTTTTTAAATAACCATGAAAACAGCTGCACTTATGGAAAATTACGGATTCTCCTTCATGACGAGGAGAAGTCATACTAAAACTAAGCATACGCTATCTTCTTTGCAGTGACATCTTATTTTGTAGTACCAGAATTCAAAATACAACTGGTTATAGTTATGAGCAATAAAAAAGCCAAGTAAATTCAATTACCAAGAAATACCTTTTAAAATTTTTCTAGCCCTTTTCCCACTATTAGCATGTTTTAACAATTGTTTTTGCGTATTAACCTAAACATGGAACTTCAAATCTCATCCAAAAGCACCAATGGCCTGTAACATCAACAGCTTAATAGAAAATATGGCTGATTATTCCTAAATTAGCCTTATTTTGTTTTCATTGTAGGGCTTCTGTTGGTGCTGTTAGAACACCTGAATAATCTAAATATCTCTATAAACGTAAAATTTTCGGAAAAAATAGACAAAACCACTCCTATTTTGGGAAAGCATGAAGATTCACTATTAGATGGGGTCTACCTAGCCATGCAATTTATTAGATTTCTCTATTTAATTAGGTTCCTTCCTCCTATGCCAGGCTTGAAAAAGGCTTCTTCATCACTGATTTCACAAATCTTCATATTCACAGGCAACAGGAAAGGTTTCAATGCTTCATGTAACTGAAGCTACCAAGACAGTTTCCATTTCAGCTCACAAGATGTTTCTTAAACCACAAAGAGATTCAACAGTTTAATATACAGGTGTCAACATTCACAAAACACCAAAGCTATTTCATATTTCAGCTCATAGGCTGCAAGCTTTATTATTCCTCCAGTGCACTGAGCAGACTTCTGACCAGTTGCACTGGTGACAAGGAGTTATACCATCTGAATACAAATAACTGGGGGAATGAGAAGAGGAATCATGTACTAAAGATTAATAAATAATTTTGTGACTTTACCAATAGTAACTAAAACGCCAGCAAGCAAATTCTCTGACTTCAAGGACATGACTGAGAGCTCCAAAATGAAATTAATCACTTTAATTACTTATGGATATGTGGTCTTACAATGCTGCTTCTGAAAACACCTTTTTCCAATATACTGCTAGTGCTTATTTATAGATAATGTTATGTAGATATCACAGTCTCTGGCATTTCTCCTAAATGTTCTCACAATATGCTGTTAAAAGTTAATAGATAAGAGTGTGATTAAACTCTGCAGGAGTGCTGAAGACAGTCCTACAACCACTACATTAAATCACATAATTTTCTGCAGATTCAGAGTGCTATGTTATTTTGTAACTTACTCTCAAAAAAAAAAAAAAAAAGAAAAACCACAAAACAATTGGAATAAGAAAATTTATAGCTAAACTTTCTTCTTTACTAATCATATCACCAATGCGAAGACAAAGGCAGGCCTAACAACTACACTAGCCACCCTATTACAATTTTGACAGTTTAAACATATAACGAGGGAAAAAACACGTTATTTGAAGTTTGTTCTAAAGCCTGTCAAAAAGCAAGAATTTTCAGCTGGACAGCAGGAGCAACCATTCAGAAAATAAAAGGGAGTCTCATTTAAGGAGACCTGGTCAAATAATCCAATTTACCACAGCATAACCACAGAAGCCACACAAATAAATGAGGAAATGAGGGAAGAGTATTTAAATTATATAGACTCAACTATAAAACAAACTTGAGGAAGAGGGGAAACAAAGAGCTCAAAAGGAATATGGCGAACATGAAAGCTGAGGACTTCCTAAGGGGAGATGAGCATAAGACTGTGTGTAAAATTTTAAATCGTCATGCAAAAGGAGGATCAAATTATATGCAAGGAAATGGAAAATGCTCTGTCAAAAATGACAAGCTGTTACAAAAGGTCACTTCTGAAGCCACAGAAGGAGATAAGTCCTAGAAAGTGGAGAGATGATTGAAGAGTTCAGTCATGGTGTATAAATCCAGAGTCACAGGAGGATGACAAGAACCTCTCAGAAGAGATCTTTCAAGAAACAACATCAAGGTACAAGAAGAATTAAGCTAGCAGTGAATCACAGAATTCAGGCACATGAATGAGAAGGGTAACTTGCAATACTGAGATCAAAAATACATCTTCATACACAGGCGCTGCTAAACTAAAAGCCTAATCCTTTTGAATCAGAACTGCAGTTACTGCTCTATTTTCTCATTTCATAGTAAGAAAATAGTCATAAGCATTTTAATATCTGTCATATCTTTACATGCAATCCAGCAATATTCTGAAGAAAGGCTAGACCCATAGGAAACAGGCAAGCTACCCAATTTAAAAAAAGACCTTCTAAGATACAGACCAACAAATAACAGACCGCAGATGTATTGGCCCACATCTACAGATCAGAGAATAGTTGAGTTTGGAGGGGACCTGCTCAGGACATCTGGTCCAACCCATCTGCTCAGGCAGGGCCACCTACAGAGAGTTGTCCAAGACCATGTCCAGACATTTTTTAGTATCGCCAAGGACAGAGATTCCACACCAATTTGGGCAACCCATGCCAGTGTTCAGTCACCCACACTGAGGTTGAAACCATGAAATGTTTTTACATGCACAAATCATGTATATAAGCAAATAATGTGTCTTCTATCCCATCACATTTAGTCCTCAACAAGACGTCTGATGAACAAACAACACAAGCCATCACAACAACAACAACAACAACAACAAAAAAAACACAAAAAAAAACAGAACAAAAAAAAAAACCCTCTCCAGACAAATTGCAATAGACGTGTAAAATTCTAGCAAGAAATTACTAGTTTAGGGTAGGCATATTTACAATCAGAACTTTATTTCTACTACAATTTAACAAAGAAAATGTTATTTTGTGTCACCCCAGGGAACTGAACTTGAGGACTTTAAACTTGTATTTTTATCTGCAAATCTGCACTTGAGTTTCAATAGAGGTAACTACTGCAATAATACTTACTTGTATTACAGTATTTTTCAGACAGACTGAAGTTGTATTTAATCCCTCCACTTCTTAAATGGAGAAACACTCTCTTTGGGGTGACTTTGTGATATGGTGAAATAGATCAGCTTGAAAGTTACATCAATCCTACTTTACTCTGTGAAGTGATGTTGCAGTATTTTGAGGCCAATCACTTGCTCATGTCCTGAAGGCATACCATGCCCAAAGCGCAGTAAGAAAACTAGAGAAGCATGATTCCTACAATCTTACCGTTTCAGCACACTAGTGACCTTTTATCCCTTTATGTTATACATCGCACAGAAATCAAGTACAAAAAAAAAAAAAAAAAAAAAAAAACAACTACAGCTGAAAACTGTCCTGGTAGATACAGACAGCGTACCACTAATAGTCTCTGAGCAGATATCTGCCACTCAGTCTTAAGATTTTAAGAATAGATTGATATTTGCATTAAAACATCAGCTTCATGCTAAATAGTAGGTATAAAATAATTCAAAAGACAGACAGCATCAGGAAAGAAATTTAGACAATAATGCTGAACGTTTCTTTGCAATATTATAAGCCACATCCAGACATTATGTGTGGTTCTGGTTTTCCATTTCTTAAGGATATAGCACAAATTGAAAAGGCTTAGAGAACATCCAATAAAGACGATCACAGGATGCTGAACGTATTAGAGATAACTTCAAAGATATAAATTTTCAGCCAGAGATGACACAAGCAGTAGGGCAGATGCATATTTAGTGGCATGAGGAGAATAGAGATCAACCACTTTCTGTATGTGTTTGTGAAAACATTACAGGGCATTTTATGTCAGGATCAAATTAAACAGCACAGTGTTAAGCTTGGGACTCCTTGCCACAGGATGCTATGGCTGCTACAGATATTTGGGGGATAAGGAAGGAGAACAGAGGATGGACAGGATCACTGGTACCAGCTGAGAAACACTAATGAGCAACTTTGACTCAGTCATGCCATATGCCACTAAGACAGCATTTTGGGAAAGCACACCTGCAGACTTGCCAGTGACTAAGAAAAAGAGTATAAAAACAGGGTCTTGGACCAACACACAGTACTGAATAAGATGGAAATGTATAAGATATACAGCAAAATAAAGACATAACTATTTGTTGTAATTATGAGGCTAAATTATCTCAGAGGGCAAAAATAGAACACCGCAAATATTATATTGAATGGAAGAGAATGAGAAAGAATGAGTAACAGGAGGACCAGAATGCAAATCAGTAGTGAAGAAGAAGTCTAAAGAAATAATGTCCTGAATATGCATTGTTATAAGTAGCCTAATATCTGAAGGCATGTGCTGGTAACTCCTCATCACCCTACCACATACAATCACCAAATGACAAGTGCAGGGAAGCACATATTGGTGTCTGTGAGGAAACAGCTATACACAGCTCTGAGAATGAGTTAAAAATGAAGATATACTCCTGATGTGATAAAATAAGAAGATATAAATGCCCTAGTTTACTTGGCAATCATCAACCACAAATGCATATACCCCCTAGTAACTACATTTTTTTTCCTTAAGCAGGACTTCAGAGCGTAGTAACTGAAGCTGCCACCAAACTAGACTCTAGGAAAGACGCTGCATTTGATAATTCACTCTCCAGAGGACTGAAGTATGTTCTGTATACCTCGTATCTAGGGGAAAAAGAAAGGAAGAAAAAAAGGGAAAAAAAATCTTACATTTCCACTAGCTTCTCTTTTTCAAACGAGAAAAGGCATTTACACATTCAACTAGAACTTGTGCAAATATTACATGCCCATGTTTTTGCTGCATCTTTTCAGTCATCCTTTGCTAGTGTATTCACAAAAACGTGTATATGACAAAGTATTCATTTTTTGGCATGCTACTACCTACAAAGGAGCCGTTTGCAAGTGAAAGGAGAGAGAGCAGCAGGGTAAGCTTCTATCAAATATCAGTCAAGTTAAAATTCATACTATATCTCATTTGAAAATGAAAACCTCATGGAAGGAGGAAACATCTGATGAGTTCATGTTTTTTTAAAGCCAGGAGAATCAATTTGAATTGTTTCAGTGGGCAGTGTATGTCCTGATGCTTGCATTAATTGTCACTACATATACACAAAAAAGAAAAAACAACACACCCAACCATTCTACAAAAAGAAGCATCCTTCTCTGATCATTTCTTATTTTTCTGTATTATTAAGAAAGCTACAAACTTGCTCCGCACTACCAACTTATCATCTTGAAGTTCAAATACAGAACACAGAGCAATAGTCAGAAGAAAGTACTTCAAAGACCAAAAGCTAAGAAAGGCATAAAAATGTTTAATACTATATAAAAATCAATATTTAATAACCAATACATAATCTGGATGCATTGAATAAAGCAGCAAGTATAATAAAAAAATTGCTGATTTTAAATTGAAACACTTCAGTACCACAGGATATTCATAATTTGTAATAACAGCCTTAAGGTGTGACCAAAAGTTGCCCACCATCCTCCAAGTTTTTGCCGTATCACAGTCCACCCCACAAAAGCATGAGACAGTGGAAAAAGAGAAATACTTTGTTCAAACCACATATACCAGTAGGTCAACCACAATTTCATAAGGAACAAGAAGTGACAGACATAGACTATTGAGAACTGCTGGTTTAAGGTCATGTACAAATTTATGTCCTCTACTGGCTAGGTTCTGTCCTCCTTTGATCCCTATAATTGTGAATATTTGCATACACTTCAAAGCGACAAAGATGGACTCCAGGTCTTCTCGTCTGCACCTCATCTCTGGGCACCCTCATCTACAAATGCATCTGCAAACATTTTCTCTGCAGGACTGACTGATCTAAAGTGGTCTCCTCCCGCCTAAACTGAACCAGTCTGCCCTTCTGACAACATCTGGCTTTCATAAGCAGCGCACACAGTTAGAACCCTTTTACTCTTTCACTCCACCTTTATCTCAGTTCAGCACCTCTTTTCTCAAGTTTTACAGAAACCATCATCCATCATTCACATCTGCATTCAAGCCTCTTCTTCTGTCTTTCACTCCACCTATGCCTGATTTTTGAAGAGTAACTAAAAAGCTTCTCTGAGAAAGACTTTCTCTATAACTCTCTTCCAGCTTTCATCTCCCCTTAACCCAATCACTTCAGCGTCTCCTCTCTGCCCTTGACGAATGTGTCTTCTCCCACTCTTATCTATTCACAGTACTGCTGAAAAGACTCTTTACAGCCCATTGCGTTGGCTGCCTTCCACTTTCACTTCCTTTCTCCCCATTTTCACAGAACAAAACTTATTTTTGTAACCATTCACTCTTTATGCCCACTTATGGAAAGCTAGCCAATTCAACTCAACAGAACTCACGGCAGTGACTGTCAGAAACCTATTCCTTTGTGGCTGGATTTCTTTTTCTCTGGTTCAGCTGGTTAAAACAAGCCAGAGGGTTAACAGTCAGGAAGACTGAGTGCTGAAATAAGCATCAAAAAACAAAAAGAAGATTATAAGTGTCCACTGCTAGAATAAGGAATAGGGCAGATGTGTGAAAAGGGAGACAAGAAAGCATGGAGTGTCAAGAATGGCCAAGCTGGCTGGCTAGTATCCTGCTTTTGTCTGTCCCAAGGTCATTAAAAAATATTAATAATAATAATGATGAACACATTAAATAAACAAACAAATAAATAAAGCAACCCACTCACACTCTATCCCACTTATCTAAGTTGCCAGCAACTACTTAGAAACAGAATGGCTGACCTGGCAAAGGCACAACTGTTTTAAGTAGCTAACAAGCTGCAACTGCTCTTTAGAGAGAGATTTTAAGTATCGCTACCCTGATACCATCTGAGTCTGAGCACAAAGAGCCTACTCAAAACTCCAAGCCAAGCTGAAAGGCCAACAAGCTTTATTCTGCAGTCTTCACTGCTTGCATCTCCTATCACGTACCGATCAAAGGAAACTGAAAAAGACAAACTTCAGCACATGTTTTTGAATGGCTGAAGAAAAGAGAAACACATTGTCATCACCTTCTCATACAAGACAATTCATTGTAATGTTTACACATGTTTAATGCCCACATATCAGTTTTCAGGGAAAGTACACAACTTAACAGTGACCAGTCTGTCCTTGGGTGGCAAACCTAGGAGCAGTTTCTCCAGGAAGGCATGCTAAGGCACATGAAAAACAATAAGGTGCTTGGTGACAGCCAGCATGGCTTCACTAAGGGGAAAACCTGCCTGACCAGTTTCATGGCCTTCTATGATGGGGCTACGGAACTGATGGACAGGGGTAGAGCAGTTGATGTCATCTACCTGGACTTGTGCAAAGCATTTGACATTGTCCCACATGCCTCTAAATTGGAGAGACATCAGTTTGATAGATGGACCACTCAGTGGATAAAGAACTGGCTGGATGGCTGCAAGCAAAGAGTTGTGGTCAATGGCTCAATGTCCAGCTGGAGACCAGTAAGGAGTGGTGCCCCTCAGGGATCGATGTTGGGATCGGTCTTGGTCAACATCTTTGTCAGTGACATGGACAGGGGGATTGAGCGTGCCCTCAGCAACTTTGCCGCCGACACCAAGCTCTGAGGTTCAGTTGATACCTTAGAGGGAAGGAATGCCATCCAGAGGGACCTTGACACACTTGTGAGGTGGGCTGATACCAACCTGATGAAGTTTAACCATGACAAGTGCAAGGTCGGAGCAATCCCAGGCACAGCTACAGGTTGGGCAGAGAAGAGATTCAGAGCAGCCCTGCGGAAAAGTACTTGGGGTGCTGGTCAATGAGAAAATGAACATGAGCTGGCAGTGTGCGCTTGCAGCCCAGAAAGCCAATCGTATCCTGGGCTGCATCAGAAGGAGCGTGACCAGCAGGTCGAAGGAGGTGATCCTGCCCCTCTGCTCTGCTCTTGTGAGACCTCACTTGGAGTACTGTGTGCAGTTCTGGTGTCCTCAACATAAAAAGGATATGGAATTCTTGGAACAAGTCCAGAGGAGGGCCACGAGGATGATCAGGGGACTGGAGTACCTCCCGTATGAAGATAGGATGAGAAAGTTGGGGCTGTTCAGCCTGGAGAAGGGAAGGCTGCGTGGAGACCTCATAGCAGCCTTCCAATATCTAAAGTGGGCCTACAGGAATGCTGGGGAGAGGCTCGTTGTTAGGGACTGTAGTGATAGGACAAGGCGTAACAGGCTCAAACTTAAACAGGGGAAGTTTAGATTGGGTATGAGGAAGAAATTCTTTACTGTAAGGGTGGTGAGGCACTGGAATGGGTTGCCCAGGGAAGTTGTGAATGCTCCATCGCTGGCGGTGTTCAAGGCCAGGTTGGACAGAGCCTTGGGTGGCATGGTTTAGTGGGAGGTGTCCCTGCCTATGGCAGGGGTTTGGAACTAGATGATCTTAAGGTCCTTTCCAACCCTAACTATTCTATGATTCTATCTTAAGGTCTTTTCCAACCCTAACTGTTCTATCATTCTAAGAGTGCTTTTCTGTCTAGGAGTGCCTGTGGTGCCCATGCATCATCACACCCTGGTCTTGTTCTTTATATAGTTCAGTTATATCGAAAACACCCATCTTTCAGTGCAAATCAGTTTCACCCAGAGTTAACTTGGCCAACAGAGTATCACATATGCAAGCTCCAAGAGACAGCCTTTGTTTCTGCAATTCACAAAAGGCTGACTACTGCAAAAGGGCAGGGAAAAGTTGAGTCGTACCACCACCATTTTGATCCCATTAGCTCAGATTCTTGCTTGTCCATAGCCCTCTCACTGAGGTGAACAATTACCTTACGGTGACAGAAATAATCACCTTTAAATCAGGATAAAGATCAATAATATCTTGTAAAACTAGATCTGTTTCTACAGCGCAATGCCCTTGTAACCAGCCACTGTGTTCAGCATCTACAGGAACAGCTCAACTGAATTTAGCAGTCAGTATGAGTACTAGCCCTTCACATTTTTAAAGCTCTTATCAGTGCCACCCTTCAGTCCATACAGTACAGTTATCTATGCTGATAGTATCTGCCTTGGTACCTAATCTCCATCCTTTCCTAATCCTGAGGGAACCAGGAACTGCAACCTGGCAGTTACAGCAGACTCTTACTGCAACTGGCATATTTTCCATCTCTAGTAATGCTTTTGTGACTCTGTAGCAGAGCATTTCCAAAACAAAGCGGTACCGAAACAATCCACATCTGTTCTCTCTCAGCATCACTCTCAATAGGTCTCTCTGACTTACCATGGCCATCTGATAAAATTGGATGCAACACTCTCCCTCCAAGCCCCAAAACTGCTATAATAGTCTACACAGCAGCAATATTGGATCTACCCTGGAATCACTTGTACTCTCTGGACATCTGCTCTTGAGTGCTGATACTCCACAGCCTGAATATCATGTACCGCTCTGGGCCCACCTACCTTACGTGTAGTTAGCTGTCATGCAACTCTGCACTACTATGAATGTCATTTCAGACTACAGATGGCATCTCTACCCCAGCTGCCACTGCTGAGTCATACTGCTTTGCCATTTGCTCACTTTGAATACGCATTTGCTAAAATAGTCATAAAGATTGAAGGCTCATTGACTTATTGTACCCAGATCTGTTTTGGTATCAAGCCTCAATTTTTTCTTGCTGCCAGCTTTGTCACATTGCTCTTTGTGAGGGGCAACTCACTAGAAGAGGATAAGATACCACCCAGTAACCAGAATTTTCTCTGCCTCATTACTTCAGGATGCTCCCAAATAGCCTTTGTGCCAGATAGAAAGGCCCTTCATGCAAGGAGGTACCATGGGACCCAGCTGGGTTCAGCTGAGTGGAGATATGGGGAGCAGCAAGCTCGCAGAAGACAGGCTTCACCCAAAAGAAGTCATGGGCTAATTCTAAAACTGCTGTGGCTTGTTTTTTGTACATACATCACCACTACTAATAGAATTTGAAATGTGATTACCTGAAATATTTTTCTACCTCCTTCTTAATCCACCTACTTCAATCCACTCAATATTACTAAATTCAATCCATCAACTAGAGATCTAGAAAATCCCAAAGAAGAAAAGTCCTAGAAATAAAAAGTATTCATTTGTTAATTAACAGGGAACACAAAAAGAAGACTGACTGCCAGAAAATATTTTAATACCTTCAGCATTCAGTTAGACAAAGCCTCACATGCCCAAATGCATCATCATACTTTGCAAAGAAAATGTTAGGCAAGGTAAGTGTTCTCAAATATTATTCAAGACAAGCGACTATCGCATTATAGTTATGCAATTAATAATACTAAAAACAACAAGACAGAATCTTCACTGACTCTGAATCGAGCAGCAAATAACAACCACTAAAATTGGGATCCCACCTAATCCTCCAAACTCCTCTGCCACAGAAGGGAAAGCACTACTATGACACAGTGGGGTTCATGAAAAGCAACTTTCACCAGGTTGATAAGGCAAGGCAATTCCCCTCAACAAACCCCATCATCTTTATATTTGTACATCGTACAGAGGAAATGTAAAAGTACGTACTAACTCTGCACCAACAAAACCAATCATACTTTTTAAAATACTGAAAGGCAATTAGAAACAGGAAACAAGCAGCAGCTAAGGACATTCTTCCTTAGGCCAAATAATTTTTAGGATTGACGTGACCCTAATGAGGGTTCCAAATTTTGTGTTTTCTTACCCTCGAGAACAAGCAGGTATCTTCATCCTTTGCTGCTTTTAGGTCTAGCAAACAGAAATTGACAGCTCCAGCTTCAGAAAGTCAGCAGAGGAGGATCTAATTTGATTTTGATCTAATTTGATATTGTCATGGGTTCAGCAGCCTCAGCCATTTTTCTCCTTCTTGGTAGCTGGTGCTGCACTGTGTTTTTGACTTTCGGCCTGGGAACAGTGCTGATAACATCCATGTTTTTGGTTACGGCTTAGAATATTTTGTCTGATCAAGGACTTTCTGAGCCTCATGTTCTGCCAGGGAGGAGTGGAAGCCGGAAGGGAGCAGAGACAGGACACCTGACCCAAACTGACCAAAGAGGTATTCAACACCACAGCACGTCATGCCCAGGATGTAAAAAGAGAGAGCAGGAACCCGGAAGGGTTGGGTTTGCTGCTGGGTCGGGCTGGGTATCGGGTGCTGAGCAATTGTATTGTCTTCCCTTGTATTTGCCTTGTCATTATTATTATTGGTGGTAGCAGTAGTGGTTTGTGTTATACTTTAGTTACTGAACTGTTCTTATCTCAACCTGTGGGAGTTGTATTCTTTCGATTCTCATCCCCATCCCTCAAGGAGCTGGGGATTAGAAAGAGGGGGGAGTGAGTGAGCGAACTGCCTGAGAGGCTTAAACCATGCCAGTTATATATTATAGAGACATTAATGAATTATGTTTATTCAATTGACATTTTTGGATCACCTTTAAACCTCCTGCTACGGATGCATATGCTAGACTAATTGCATCAGTTTCATCTTTCTTTCCTCTAAAGAGGAAACTCCTATTTGTAGCTGTAGACCTTGAAGAGCATAAGGTGTATGAACTTGGTTTTTTCGGTTCTTTTCAAGTCTCAACATTCATTTTGCACTATTAAGAAAAAAAAAAAAAAACAACAAAAAACCCCAACCAAACCCAACAACCAAAAAACAAAACCTCAGACCTTAAGTTTCCAATTTTTCCATTTAATCTGTAATTTGCAATTTAGAAATTTCTGGTTTTGAATACCAGATCAGAGAAGCTGAATACCAGAAGTCTAATGGGAAGACAAAAAAGCTATTAAAGAGCCTGTCATTTAGAAACTGCAAATGACATCATCATCTTCAAAGCTCACACAGCAATAAATTATTCCATCTGGCCAATGACTTATGACCCAAAACTGCCAATTCACTGACATCCAAAACTCGTCAACGAATTAACATGCAGCAGTCACAGTCTGAGGTGACCACAGGAATACCTCTGGTTTAAGACCTTTTCATTGACATTTCACGATGTTATTTCATCATGAAAATTAAATGCTCTTACATTTCCATAAAATGCAAGCACCAGTGCTCTAATCTGTAAGCAGCTAGCTGACAACAAGGAAGGAGTCAGAATTTTGGACAAATATACTACTTGGCCTATGGGAGGGAGGACTGAGCATTGCTGCTGATGCAAAGAATTCAAGAAGGAGGAAGTGTCAGCTCAAGAAGAGTAAAAAACCAAGGAGCAACACTGGAGTGACACAGTTCTGCCCCAGGAGAGAACACTGTCGCAGAGTCCTCTCATCAGCTGTGCCTGAAGTATGTAAAAGCAACATGAAGTAAGCTTTAGCTGTTACTCAGGATTAAATACAGTAGGAATACATAAGTGCAGATTGATGCTAAATTTACAAGAACTTTTTAACACAGTTTTTCTTTTTGGTTGGTTGGTTTTTTTTTTGAGTCAAGATGTTATGCATACAGGGGTTATTTACACACATGTTAATGCTTCTAATGCAGCAGCCTTTTTCAACTCTGGCTGTTAAAAATAGACGGGAATGGGTAGGAGGGGAGGTGCTCCTCTATCTTACTTTAAATGAATAGGATTAAATGAAAATTAAGAATAAGTATGGAAATGTGAAAGAGAAGGATAGCAGTGAATATTTTGATAGTGAATAAGTATTAGATGTTATACTACTTTTTTCTTCCACAAGAAAAAAAACTTAATACTGAATTCTTTTTATATAAGCCACCAACACAAATGAAACAGAATGAATACTAAGAAAAAAAATCAATAAGGAATATTTCTAGTTAGAATCACTGTTGCTAATTACTTCATGACAAATTATCACTATAAAATGTTAAACTTCCAATTAAGGGAGCAAGTCTTAAGTTATTCAGTGCCTAAAGACACAAGTTACAAAAGTAATAAATAGATTTAGCTAAGTTTAGGCCAACTCATTTATATGAAGAATTCTTCCAAGTACTGTTCGGCAGAAAACACACTTTATAAATCCTCCTAATATACATAGAGTATCAAATAGTTGTAAAAATCCTGTATTTCCTTTGTTAATCAAATATACAATATTTGAATTAACACAAATATTCAGAAATACACTTAACAATTACCCTTCAATAAAACAGAATAAACCTGGGACACTGGTAATAAGACACTTTCTGCAGCCCCGACAAATGCTGCTGCTCAACATTTCACTCCCATTACTCTGTCACATAGAGGGCTAGGACCAGCAACTGCTTTCCTAACTGATTTTTGGTGCAGAATGGCATTACTCTCTTATTTGAGCTCTACTGTAAAAGGCATGGAAATATTCACCTACCTTATTTAAAATACTCTTTTCCAATTCTTTCTACTCCATTTCATTTTCATGAGAACCAAGTACAGTAAAACCTAGAACAGTTCCAGTTTTATTAAGCACTACCTGTACACAGTTGTCTGTCTTCAGTAATACAGCATTGTTTTTAAAATATTTGTTCTTAGAGATGCATTTGTTTTCAAAATCTCTCAAGATTGCTAGGCAGGATCTGATTTCTGAGGAAGCTATAAAATAGGGAGGATTAACAATTCCTAAACAATTAAGAGTTCTGTCTCACAGTTCACCTCTGAGCCCTTGATACACATCATAAGGTTTGCTGCCTTCAACTAATGCAACAGCTCCTTGCTGGGCCACTGCTGTTACAAAGCAATTTTTCTGGAGTATCAGAACATTAAATTTCCAGTGACTATGGTCACTGCCACATTTTCGCCTATGCATCAGCCATTTATTATAGCTTCTGAATTTGCTAGCTGAGAAAATGACAGCAGACTGCTTGAAATTGACAGAAAAACAGGACCTTTTTTTTTGCTTATATTTTTAAGGAACTATATGACATTCATGTATTCTTATATAATTAGGATATTTGGGTATCCTGTCCGAAGTACAAAACCTTCCTGAAAGAAAGTGAGAACAGAAGTTTCCACAACATACAGGAGCTCAATATAATCACCAACTTCACCACACACTCTTCCGGTTGGTAAATCAAAGCAACTGACTTGTAATTAAAGGACTCAAATCCAACTTACTCTACACTTAGCACTTCCTTCTTGCCTACTAAGCAGAGAGAAAACAGCACAAATGTGGAAAGGAAATGAGCACCAAGGAGTAACCACTACTTTCTATCGAAGTTTCAGAATCTGTCTTCCATAATATGAGTTGACAAGGGATTTAAAAGCTTCAATAGTACACATGCCCCTCTTGCAGATCTCCCCAATTTGACTTTATCTTCCAAATGCAGCACTTGCAATTCTCTTTCATCTTATGTGTCTGTATGCTAAGAACTGTAATTTTCCTTCTATAATTTATTCTTTAAATACCAGCAAATGAAATGCAAAAACACAACAGAGACTACCTAGGGTTTATTCTGTCCTACAGGCCAAACTTGGACATCCAGAACAGCAATTTCTCATCCTAGAGCATATTAGCAGCTGACATTAGCTTTTGATTAAAAAGATTAGTACAGATTTGGCCTAGAATTGAAGATACATTGACCTACTGCTCACAAATAACAATGAGTAAGAAAGAGTTTTCATGTATGACAAAAGAGATCTTATCTACATGTTTTGAAAGCATTTTGTGAACTATAAAAGTGTTTGATATTTATTCTCTCGTTTCCAAAAGATATTTTGTGCTTTGACCTGTGATAAAGAGCAAACTCAAGTCTTTCAGCAACTCCATATTAGTACTTTTCCAATTGCCAAAGCAAAGTTTCAAAACTTCAGAGTTTTAAGTAAAATGAGGGGGGTTTGTTGCTTGGCAGAGAGGGAGGGGTCTAAAACTTAGCCAGGGGAAAAAAAATAAATAAAAATCTAAACGTACAAACCAGAAGCACCAAGAATAAAAGTGTCCAATACAAGAACTATAGCTATGACTTATTACATTTTTTACTCTGTGACAGTCAGTGTTTAAGGAATGAGACTGTATGAACAGCTTAGTCATTTTGGTTTCCGAGGCTAGAACTTAGCTAATGGAGTAAAGAACACTGAGACTAATTATGGCCTTTATTAATTAAAATGCATATGGCTGAAACAGGTTTGTCACCATTACTTGAAAACTGTCTACTCTCCCATCAATGTGCAAATTCCACGAATTACTGAAATCTACAGTCTTTTTTTTTTTTTTTTGTTAAAGAAACAAAGCTAAGTCCAGGAAGACCACTGAAATCTTTCTCTAACGAGCACAAACATAAAAGACTCCCTTTTTGAATATGAAAAAACATCTTCCCATCATCAAGTAAGTGTTCCAGTTACTGCATCCTAAGCAACACACACAAAATTAATCCCTGCTTCTCCAAAAGCACGTGGGCTCCTCACTGGCTACTTATTAGAGGGATGAAACTGCCTCTGTCACTTGAGCCACTTGACCCGAGCCTTAATGCCTCCCTGCAGTCCCTCCTTCAGCTTCTGCTGTTTGGTGCAACCACAGAACATCAGGTTATTGAAAGCAGTGATTTGTCAGGCTCACAAAATACAGTCAGACCATCCACACTGGGCAGACAGGGATTCGCTCTACCCTGGCTCCACAGCAGATACAAGTTTTCCCTGCCAGCACTCTGAGCTGCTGGAAAGCTTTGTAACTGTTAATATGGCGGCCAGCCTAAACTAAAAAGCCCTGTTTACAAAGAAATTGTATTAGCCTAATCCGAGTACTGCACTGGGTCAGCATAGATCCTGGGCAAGAGCTAACATGAAGCTCTGCCGGCACAAAGCATGCTCCACCATCTTGCTGCAAAGTGCTCTGTGGGCATACCCAGTATTAGTTATCTGCATAGAAAAAACTGCAGCAGAGAGCTGTTGTCACTTCTCAAAAAATGTAACATCTTATACTAGAAATTAAAGCAGGGAAAAAATAAAAAAAAAAAAAAAATAAAAAAAAAACCACCCAACCACATTCAGTTGGGATGCAATATGTTTAAACACTCCTGTCAAAATAAGACATCATTTTAAGTGCTTAAGATGAAACTATAAAGCTAGTAAACAGCAATAGTTTTATAGCAGAGCCTAGCCAAAAACATTTCAAGTCACAGTGACTTTTTGGGTTTGGTTTTCATAGAGAAGAAATCGAGAAAAAGCCTCAAAAGTCATGATGCTTCCTTGCCATAAGGACTTAATCATAAGTATCCTTTCCTGTCTCATTGGAGCAAAAGGCCAATGTAACACAGAAAACTGGCCAGATTTACATGACCAATGACAGTGGAGAGAAGTGAACCCTGACCCACCAATACAGAGTACTGTGCTACCAATTAAATACCAGATGCATGCACAAATCTTTCATCAGAACAGTTTTGCAGGTCTGACCTAAATTTATATGCAATTCAAGGCAACTGAAACTAAATTTAGTATCAGATAAATGCATCAAATAGACATCTACATTTGTTTACTGAATTACGACTCTCAAATTTGTGCTCACACCTACAAATCATTTTGACCTTTAAGAAGGCAAGCTTGACAACAACATACTGTACTGAAACAAGAAGATATAAAGTGATATTAAAGCTACAGTTGCATATGAACAGCTTTAAGTAGAACAAGAAATTCCTAATACATTTGAAGAGCAATAAGAAGTGTATTAATACTGCAGTCTGGGGACATTTTACTGAGCTATTTCAACAGAAAACAAGTCAGACAAACCAGCGCTGTTTGAAGAAAAGAGAGCATGATCTACACTACTGCTCCAACCAGTTTTAAAACTGGTTAGAAAATTCTCAACGTATACAGCCCCAAAGGCAAAATAATTCATCTTAAATGCCCTGAGAAGAAATTAAATTGTGATATTCGAGCTGCTGCTTCTACTGGCACCAGCCAGAGATTCCCAAATCCAGCCCTGCTGATACATGTCATGAAAATAAAGAGACAAAAGATTCTACTGACTAACAACAAAATAATGATGAAACCATCAGAAAAAAACATCAGAAAAGTCACTATATAACAGATTAAGCATACAGAAATAAAACTGCACAGGAGCATCTTATTTCAATTTTATAAATAAACATAATTTCTATGCCTCAAAATAAGCTTTCATTCTAGGGAGGGAGGGGGAGAAGGCAAGGCAGCACATGATTGACAGCTTTCCACATGGAAGAATTCAATTAAAAAATTAATAATGCCCTATTGACAACAGTAAAATTTAAAGTGCACAATTTTTGAACTTCACCATGATTTTTAAAAATAGCCTTTCTTGTAATATTTCTTAAATAACATGTCTAGAACTGCAGCATGTAAGAAACAGTTATTAAAGTGGCATCTTCACAGCTGACAGTCTCTTGTCCAACGTACTGTCACTACACCTCACAGCAGATTGTTTCAAAGAAAAGATCATTTTTACAGCAAACAATCAAATTTCAGGGAGATAAAGTATTTTGATAGCCATGACACTGCTTAAAGGACACAGGAAAATAAAAAAAAGAACCCGTAACAGAAAAGATCTTTCATTTATTTAAACTTTCGCTCTGTGTCAAAACACACTTCAAATATTCAATCTGTACAGTAGGCCCTAATCAAAGTCCACTACATGTTTATCTTCATAGTTATGTAACTAAACCTTTCCATATATAATTACATTTCCTTCCACGAGGTGATTCTGATCATGCTGGACTAAGAAGCCTTTCCTTGACATTTCCATCTTTGAGTAAACCAGACTTACTTCATGAAAGTGAATCTGATGGGAAGGATTCAGATTAATCCATGTAAAAGACTACAAAAGGTAGTCTACAGAGGTTAAATAATACACTGAAATTATAATCACCTGGGCATGGCTTGTCTCAACATTATAGCTGTGCTACAGCTTTGTGGTTTTAACATCCGGTCTATTGCTGTTGGTATATGAGAATACCTTATCTCAGACAAACTACTTCCAAAAGCAGCTGGAAAACACAGAGTTAAGTGATCACACAACAGCATTGCCTATAACACAAGTGTAAAATTTGAGGAGCATTCATTGCAGCAGAAGTCATGAGATATGCAAAGAGGCTCACAAATGGAAATGCTCACCTGGAATCACAACAGATTTGTACTACAGTACTGCCAAACACTGCTTCATCTTGGCATCATTTTCAGTATTCCCATCAAACGTTTACCTCCTTCTACAAAATTCTTCTTGAATAAACCTGCTTTACATATACATAAATGTTTTTCAACTTTATATCCATGTTTCACATAACATGAATGTTATTTTTTTATTTATATGAAGTCCAAAAGTTCAATTTACTACATATTTTCTCCAACAGATTTTCAAATGGCTAAGTAGCTTTTACAACAGTTTCAGCTTCTCAGTGCTGATCTGCTTGTTTCGTATACACATGCTCTTGATTTTGGAACGACAGGAAAAGCTGGTGAACCAATAACTGATTGCTCAATGCAACACTGACATTTTTTTCACGTTTATTCAGCATATGCTCATCTTTTTAGTCTGTAACTTTAAGTGATTTTTTTTTAAACTATCCTATCAAAAGCACTGAAACTGGTTACCACATTAATTTAAGGGTACAGCAATGTAACTTCTTTGTACTATTAAGAGATAGCAATTAGTGTCAACAGTGCTATTGGTAGATACTCCTGTTCTAAAAGGAAAACCTTCAACATGGAAAAACACTGAAAACATCTATGTTAATGTCTTCCTTAAAATAAAGCTGAGGGTTGTTGATAGATACATCTACTTTACCTATGGCCATGGTACGTACAGTCATTTTTGAGAACAGACTCAACAAAGAGTACATAAGATCCAAGCACTGCAAACACTTCATTTCTGAAACCAGCAGTCTTTGAAGCCTGCTTGTGAAACACTAGCAAGCTTTCTTCTTCTAAATTCAAAGGCTTGCCTAAAAAGTAAAATGTAAAAACATGACTTTAGTAAGAAAAAAAATTATTAAATTGTGAAGGTCATTTTCTCCTTCCTAGTGGCAGGGGACAGCAGGGATCAAGGAGACAGGTTGCCTGGAGGGGTAAAAGTGTACTCCTATCTACCATTAGCATTTTTGCAAAGCCTGTACTCTTATCAGTATCTCTTGATACTGTCTGTCTCCAAGGCCTCAAAATAATTGACTGCAAGCTATGTTGCAAGAGTCAGGTTGTGTCAGCTCTGTGATAAACTGGCTAAAGGGAGAAAGAGGACTACACACACACTACACAGCCTGGGTTGTAACCTATGACTCATTAAGAAGCTGTTCAGCACTTCTAGAGCAATTCACATGAGAGGCAAAGAAAATGGCTGTCTTTTGAAAGCTAGGATTATACTACCTTATCTCACTATTGTCAATCCAGCCTTGCCCTATAGCAAACCATCTTCTTTCAAGTCTATTTGACCGGGAATTGTTGGGTTTTTTGGTAACTCTTAGCAACTATTCATAACATTCTTAGCAATGACAAAAAAAAACAGAAAGCAAGAGTTCAGCAACTTAAAGCACAGCCCCCCTACACAAACCCCAGCCTCTTTAGCTACCTGTGTGGCTGCTGGCTCAGCAATGAGGCCTCCAGGTGAAAACAAGGCTTTATCAGCTCCCAGTTTTTCACCAGCAAGTTCATTACATTCAAAGTGCTGTCTCACCAAATGATTTAATCTTAAAACAGATTTTACTTCTTTTGATCCAGTTCAGCACACTGGGATTTTCCAGCCAGACACCTGAATGGGCTCACTGCAGGCAGTGTACACACACCCACCTCCCACTGCCCAAATCTTGGGATGGGCCAAGAGCATTCAGAAAACACAACAGCTTTGGTATATAAAGTCCGAAGTGGCACAGGTTGCTGAAGTAGCACACCGTATTTTATTGTTATTGCTGTTTACAAGCCAAACTACTAAGCCTCATACTCAAGTTCTTCTTTCACTTTCCTGGTTCCAGTTCCTGGAAGATGAAAATTTTCAGCCTGGTCTCCAGAATATATCCTAGGAATTTAGGAGGAGACCAGCACTCAGAACAATAGCCCTGATCATGTATTTTTGCTACTGTTTCCAGCATGCATCTTTTGTTTGGGTTCAATAAAATAAACAACTATTCTGCAGCTCAAACCTTGACATAAATATAACGCATTACTGCTAAGTTGCATATCTTATTTGAGTTTAGAATAAGGGATTTATTTACATTAATGCAGGATAAGAACCATTACGCCCAGAGCATTATGCATGTATAAGTATACATACAAGTGCCTTTATATGTATCTAATTGTTAGATAGATATCTATACACAGATTCACACATTTCCAACTTACACTTTACCTTCAATAATAGACTATTAAGAGCTATGGGGCAGGATAAAACAAGGCTCTAATCATTCAAAAAAAACCACAGTCAAAAAGAACAGTTAATAGCAACAACTTATCAATGACATTGAGTTGATTGACACAATGTTTACAATTGGTATCTCTATAGATCATTAAGGTGTGACTGAAATTCAGAAGACCAATTCCCTGGGTATCTCTGTTCTAAACAACCAAGCTAGTTCTGTGAAAAAGAAGAGAGTTTAAGATCCAACACACACATTCAATCATTGATTGACTAGTGCATTTGCAAGGCACTCATTTTAGTAATTAGGGTGGGAAGTCCATTAATATACTGTCCATTAAATAATGATCTGTAAACCTAATGGCTAATTAGGAGTGGGGGGAAAGGGAGGAAGATTTATTGTGGAGGGCATTCACGCACAAGTGAGCATCAACAGGAAAAATACTGAACATGTTACAGAGCCAAGGTCTATTTTACCACATAGAGTTTAATACATAATCATTTTGCCTTATTTTTTTTCTTCTCTCTTTCAAACATATGCCTACTGGGGAAAAAAAAAAAAACCAACCCAAAAAAAGCCCCCACAACACCCCATATGAAACAATCCAGCAAAAAAATGCATTTCAAACCCAAGAGTTCAACTAACACCAGATAAAGCTATTGTCAAAGCCCAAAATTGTCTTCAAATATTTAGGAGAAGTTTCATAAAGCACTGTAAGATCAGAAGATTCCTTTGTGGGTATTTTAAATAGTCAGCCAGCATTTCAAACACTCTTACCAAAAAAGTGCTCAAAAGTGCTCTGTACAGATGTTCAGTATTCATTATGCATTTTTATGTCTTTATGCATTCTCTATTATAGATGAGAATTGGCACAAACGAATCAAGTAAAGACAAAGCCTACAAACATTAACACTGTTTCCCATGCTATGGGCAATTATACGTCAATAACCCTGCACCAGTATGATTTGGGACATAAAGGATAGCAAGGATTTGCAGCACTGCCCAGCTGTATTCAGCACTACTCCCTCAAATTCCTGCACCTCTGGCCCCAGGGCGTGACCGCGCCCTTTCTCTTTTGAGCCCAAAGGAGGACACAGTCTTGTGTAAGGGATGTTTGCTGTCCACCTCTCTGGAAAAAGCAAAGCACAGCCACCACAGCTATGGTCACAACAGCGACATCAGCCCTGTGAGGGGAATGAAGATTACACTAGGATGGAAAATAAATAAAAAGGGGGAGGGGGATGGCACAGAGTCCCCAGATTACCCATGGCACATGTCCTTAACCCAATTCCTGTTGCCTACTCACCCAGCAGGGATGGCAGCACCCCAGCAGCATATTTGGCATTGGTATCATGGAATACTCTAACTCAAAACTGTGATGGTGCACCACCACTTCACACACTTGTATAAGCCTCACAATGGCAACTCCAACAAGAAGCCAGTTAATCACATCGTCTGTTTCTGTGGTTGAATAATCAAACTTCAACATTAAAATTTTACTCAGAAGAGTAATGCAGGAAAACAAAGGCGCACTTAAGCCAGCCTATCATCTCTGAGCAAATTAACCCTCATCAGGTCAAAATTCATTCAAAGCCTACCTCTCATCCCCTTACAAGCATGAAAACCCTTCCAACAGTTTCTGTCCATAAACAGGATCTCACAGACTAAGCTGTCTCTTTGAAATAGACTAGCAAAAAGAGCTGTGACAAAGGACTCCACTCAGTACAAATCTAACAAAGAAAATGTTTAAGTTAAAAAAAAAAAAAAAAAAGACAAAAAACCAACCAACAAAAAAAAAACCACAACCATAGGAGAGGAGAACATATTATTGAAAAGCAAAAAAAAAAAAAACCAACTTGATAACATCTGCTGCTTTGCTTACTGAAGAAGGCTCCATGTTTCTCAACTAAATACAATAAATTTTAACTAAGAAGGAAAAGAAAAACAAGTCCCATGACAGTCCCCTGCTCTTAAGAGCAAAGAACTAGAAGCACATCTAGAAAAATATCATTCTTATTTCAATAATAAAAGGTACAAAACCGATTTCATCTTTGACATGACAGACTACTTTTTCTAGTTAAACACTTGAGTCCACGTGACTGTGAAATACAGCCCTATATTTTGGATGAAATTAAGATAGACACTATTAACTACAAATCAGACCTGACCAACTCCATGTATCTGCCTTCTGTATCACAATTAGATCACAGAACATCAAACAAAACAAGCTAGTTAAAATCTGCTGTGCTCACATTAAACATAACAGCAAATAACGAATTTCTCAAGAGCCTATACAAGCCTTTCCCAAGCTGAAATATGAATGAAGAGCTTATAGCATCATATATTTTTCTTCATTTTTCATTTGTATAGGATTAACATTAAACACCTACATATTCAAACCTGAGAAGAAAGTCTTTTAAGTCAGAACGGTCAAGTCATAAGCTGCATATGAGGACACGAAGCTCTGGCATGTGTCCTCCCAAATCCAAACAAGAGAAAGACTCCTTGGAGTGCACTTTTTCTTTTTATATATATACTCGCATACATACTAACACCTCATATGAAATGACAAGCATAACTGTTTAATACAGAACACAAAGTGTTTTGTTTTACAAATGATATGGAGAGAAGTATTAGACGTTTCTACTCTGACAAAGATTGCAGGAACAGACAAGAAAAGAGGAAACTTGAGACAGTAGTACAGGACAGAAAAAAGAAAATTATACCATTCTGGAGGCAATAGAAGGGAAACTCAGGGAAAAAGTACAAAGTACTAAAAGTACTACCGTTGTCACAAGGGACAGAGTAAAGCAATGAACTGCCAGTAGGGACAAAGAGAGAGAGAAAGGGGGAAAAGCTAGAACACAAAAGCCTTTAGTCTGTGTAAAATCAGGACTGCTGTTTAGTCCAAGTTTGCTTTAAAATACTCAATTTAAAAATAATAATAATAATATGCATATTGTAACTCCCAAGCTAAGCCCGGATAAGGCATCTTTAGTTTTGCATGGGGGGAAAAAAAAATAAACAGTATTTCTAGCAGTATTAATTTATACTGATATCAGTACAAATTCATACCAACAGGGTAGACATGAACTTTGGCATTTTTAGAGAAGATTACTGGCCGCTCAGAATTGTTTTAAAAGCTCACCATAGCTTCAAGTGGATTAGAAAATACTGCAAGCATATAGTATATTTTCCACTATTCTAGCAAATTCTAATACTAAGCTAGCAGGCATCAGAATTATTTTCCATCCTGATTTTTAATATATTTCTTATTAAAAACGTGTTGTTTTTTTTTTTTTAGTCCAAAAATCAGCTGGAAGGAACCAGGAACTGGCAAAGTACAATACAGAAAAGTGCTCTTGAGAGAACATAAAGTACAAGAAACAAAAATTAATTTTTTTCCTGTACTGAGAAATTAAAATAGCATATTTCTTCACTTAGAGAATCCGCTTTGTTTTGAAAGTGCCCTCTATTTATCTTTATACAGTAAGTGATAAAACTTGAGAAGATGCAGCCCTGAAACAAGGATAAACAGTACCTGGAATCTAAGCCTCTCGGCTTTTAAGAAAACCTTTTCTGTGTAATGAGCCACTCCTTTCCTCTGTAGCAGGTACACAACTCTACCACTTTCATGTACACAAACATCATCTAGGGTAGCATTTGTTCCACTTTTCCTACCCAATATGCCAGAAGCTCTAATGAGGAGAAGTACCAATACACATTGGCCACTTGCAACTTTTAAGACAGCATTATGGGCAAAACACCCTGGTCTACACTAAGGTTGCAAGCACTGGAGCTCTGCCAACAGAAACTTGTGCAGAAATGCTGGTACAGTTGCAGAGCCTCCATCATCTTGCCAGGTGACCAGATGAGATTTAATCCAAGAAGAGGAACCCACATGCAATTCCTGATGACCAAACAAAGCACAAGGCTTCAACAGCCTTTTCTGCTGCTGCAATTGACAATCTGGTCTTGCCAAAGGCCCTCTAGATCCCTCTGTGCCAGTAGGGTGGCTGTGGGTGCACAACGTCCCTCTGCCCCTGGCCTCTCCTCAGCAATCCCCTCCAGTATCCATAGCATGTACCCTCCCTTCACATAGAATTGACACTGCACAAAGTGACAGAGAAAGCAAAACATGCACAGGCCTGAATTTTATCTATGATGATTAAACCTACAGAAGCCAAATACCAAGTTACTGAACATGCGTAGAATACTTTACATAGCTGCATCAGGAAGAAAGGCTTGTAACCAAGCAATTTTGCACTATGCCAATCACGTGCAAGCTGTCAAACTCAAGTACTGAGAAAGCTTCAATACAGACAATAAATAGCAGAAGGCTTGTATGTCTTGTGATAGAAAATAAATTGGCAACCCATCTACTTAAATGCAGTTAAATTTCAATTTAAACTAAATTAAAAGGTTTGAAATTAGCCACATTTCACAACCCTGAAATTACTCCTTCCCTTCTCCACATCAACTTTAATACCTCGCCTAACTTGTAAAGAAGCAAATGCAAATGAAGAGTAAAAAGTCCAGTAAGATCTTTCAGAGAGGCCTTGTTTTATTTAAAAAACAGGAATCTATTCTACACTGAGATGGTGACAGAATCATACAAAACCGGCAAAGATTTTCCACGTGACCTCAAATAACTATGGTTACAAATTCTATCTCCCACAGTCACTATTACATGAATTTTTACTTCAGGTATACTTATTCCATAAGGGGAAGTCTGTGCAGTGTAAGTGCTTTCTAAACAGAGTTCTGTAAAATCTGTCTCACGCCAGACAGAATGGATCAAACTACATGAAGAGCATCAACAGGACTGGCAGAGAGAGCGAGCAGGGGTTTCATCTTCACTGAATGCTCATCTCTACTCAAGATTGTTCAGCCTGTTAAAAGGATGCTCTATGCAGAAAATGCCAAACTATATTGTAAATGAAGGGGTTGGCCACACGCTCACTTATATTGTCCTAACCCAAAGTTTGTGAAAGAACACAGTCATAGGCACAGACCCACTCTACTTCCACAATCTGTGTACTGCATTGCAAACTGTGACCTGACCTGAATAGGTCCTTCTCTATATCCTAGATATTGTTACTTCATGAGCATCCACCCTGCTAGTCCCTTATTTAGTCTTTGTACTTAAAAAATATGACAGAAAGAAAAAGCATGAAACAAAACTTCAGGGAGAGAGGGATACAAAGACATTTAACTACATCTTCATAATTTGATAGTTATCTTTCCAGTGCAACAAGACATACTGTTTCAGCAGCTTCTGGCCAATAATTAAGGACTGAACTGAACAGGTAGTAATTCAGAAGACGCATGAAGGCACCCAAACTGAATTACATAAAGGTCAAGAAATAATAAGAAAACTGCTACTATCACAACTTTTATCACAACAAAACAGACTGTGCCTGATTCTGCATTAGGGCAGGGGCTATCCTGGTGCCAGAATGGATACCAGCTGGAGCAGAAACACCTTGGTGGGCACAGCCCCTTCAAACCAGACACTGACACACAGAGAGAACATGGAAGAAGCCCTTGCCTGACAAGCAACTTTACTCACTCACGGAAACTGCTCTCCATTACCACAGCAACTGTCTCAAAAAAGAGACAAAGGTCTTCTATTATTGCTAGTAATGTGAAGGATTCTGCAAAACACTTTCTAGGAAAGAGTTCTTGTAAACTTTTGTGACACAACCTTCTTACTCTACCTCTGAGTAGCCTCTTCCCACTCTACCTCTGAGGTGTGCTATTCAAATCTGGGGACAGGCAGTAAAGGTAATTAAAATTCACCCTCTGATAGCAGGACATGTGAAGGTTTCATCACCACTTCAGAGAGGGACATGTAATTTTTAACTCACCGTATCTCAAAAGTATTTTGACTAAAAGCAAGTCATTGGAAAAACAAAACATGCCCAACACACTCTACGACACTCACCACCTTCACATCAACATTCCCAGCCACCAGATAAAAGCAGTAAGATGCTATGGTTTTTAAGCATCTTCAAGAATAAAATGTGATTTCCCAAATCCTACCATTTACCTATATTTAGTACATATTTTATTGCCTTAATGGAAGGATTTCAGTTCATACATGCTGCTTTACTAGCAACATATATGCTATACTTCCAGTAACTAGCTTTCAGTAACCAAAGATAAAAGGCCTGGCTTGACTAAAGGTTGTTTAACTCGAAGCAGTCCCCCCACCTCCACACACACAGTCCTGCTAAATCATCACACTGCTTCCAAGTAATATCCCTTGTCTACAGTTTCCCTAGTCCAAAAGCCGACTATGCAATTTCTGCCAAGGAACCCAGCAGAAGAGGTGGGGGGAAAGGCTAACCCACTGCCACCCACCACAGGAAAAATAAAGCTCTTGCTGAAAACCATTTTCCCCCTCACCTTCTGTCAAAAAATTAGCTTCCTGGACCACCCCCTGTTTCCCTCAACTTCGCTAAAAATAAGCAAACATATTGACTCACAAATATCCCAGGAAATGGTGGTGACCAGATAGCCTGGATGACTATTTCTTCCCCCAGGGAATCAAAATCAGCACACGAGGGTAAACGATAAGAGACACTGTGATGGAGTACTGAGAAAACTACCATACATCAACAGGCTTGAAATCCTTTTTTCACCATTAATTCAAATTTAAAACAAGGGTGAAGTAGCTGAATGTCAGACACCTCAATGAAATTACAGTCACTTAACAAAGTCCATCACTATACAAATTAGTAAAAACACAAATACTGCTTCCTCCTTGTATGCATACGCATATTGGCCTAAGATGCTGAGAAATCAATATTAGCAAATTTTAGCTGGAAAGGTTTAGTGACTTCCCCTAGTTCTAAACAGTGTTCTGAAATTCTGCCAGAAAATGACTAGAGGTGAACTTTCAGCATGTTTGCTATTAATTCAATATAAATTGTTACGAAATTTTGTCTAAAAGGATTGTTCTTAAATCCTGAAAAATTAGGAACAGTCTTGTTTCCATGTTCACCACAGAGGAAGAGAGGGGAGGAAGAATCACGAGTAGGGTCATCTCACCTCTTATGTTAGTGGTTGTCAAAATAAGTCAAGACTGGACTGATGTACTTAAGACAATTTTAGGCTCTTCGAAACAGAGGGAAGCTTTTGTTTTAGTGAATTTTATATGAAGTAGCTATGTACAGATAAAAGTTTTATTTGTTGAGCTGAATTAAATACCAGCTTGCACTGCAGTACCTCATTCCACCTCCTTCACTGTCTCTCTTCTCTGTTAATAAGAGAAACCAACAGATGGAAAAGAAGTTTTAAAAATAGTTTTTCTACGTACTCTGAAAGAGAGTGAAAGCATTTGGTTTTGCAAGATAGAGGATGATATAAAAAGAATATGAAAAATCCAAACAGCATTCAAAATGTGAACATGTGCAATGTTGTGCTTTTAAGCCTCTGTAACAGAAATCTGCCTCCAGCCAAAAATAGCAAGAGCATCACTGTAAACTACAGCCATTCAAACCAAGATTACTATGCTCTACCCACCCATCAAGCTGCTCCGACCCAAGATATTTGGAAAATGAAATGCAACTTCCCAACACAAATCTTACATAAATTAAATCTGTACAGATGCTTCTACAGGTTTAAAGTGGCCTTAGTTCAACTATTAAACACCTGTCTAAATTAAGTTTAAGAAAGCCTTTTAGTAGCAAATGAGTACATGCAAGGTTAAAGTACTCTATTGTTTGTTCAGCCTGAAGCTAACACACAGAAATTAAATTACAAACTTCCCTTTGCCATGCCCTGAAAATACTTTTAAAATTTCCATAAATAGGTATATCTACTTTCAAGGCACTATGAAATCACTAGTAAAGCCCCTAAGGAAATTCTGACATCCTGCCAGTGACTAAGAATGACTGTAAGACCAGCACACTATCTGCAAAGACAACAGATGCATACACGGGAACAGGAGGAGGAGGTAGGGGAGAAGTGCTTGCTTTTCTGTGTTAGAAAGGCAGGCAGTACTTCACCCAAATGCTTGCAAGGCCAGATCATTCTTTCATAGCTTCTGTTGGTAAAGCTAATGGTATATACTTGGCTCTCATATTATTTCTTCTCCCTCCCAGCCCAAACTTCCTTGTAATACCTTTCATATTCACTCTAAAACTGTGATCTCTGTAAACTTCATTGCTTTTCTTTTTCTTGGTTGTTCATCTGTTTCATTCTCTATTCCAGACACCCTCCCCCCCTATGAATCATCCTCTTTTTATTTCTGTCTCAAAAATATCTTGTTGCCCCAGTTGTCTGCACTTCTGAAGTCCGTCCAAAATATAACATCCATATTGACTTTCCTCAAGAAACAAAAAAGTGTCTGTACTCGTCATGGTTTAAGCCTCTCTAACTCACACAGTCTCTCTCTCACTCACACCCCGCTCTTTCTTCCCCCCGCTCCCAGGTGGATGGGGAGGAGAATCAAAAGAATGCAACTCCCACAGGTTGAGATAAAAGCAGTCCAGTAACTAAGGTATAACACAAACGACTGCTGCCACCACCACCACCACCAATGACCAGGGAAATACAAGGAAAGAGGATACAATTGCTCACCACTTGATGATCGAGCCGTGAACTGAACTCTTGGGGGTTCCTGCCCCCAGTTTTACATCCTGGGCATGACGTGCTGTGGCATGGAATACCTCTTTGGTCAGTTTGGATCAGGTGTCTTTGCTTCCTCCCAGCTTCCCCTCCTCCCTGGCAGAGCATGAGACTCAGAAAGTCCTTGGTCAGCCCAAACCATTCTAAGCCGTAACTATAAACATTGGTGTTATCAGCGCTGTTCCCAGACCGAAAGTTGAAAACACAGCACTGCACCAGCTACTACGAAGAAGAAAAATGACTCTGAGCCCATGACAGTACTCTCATACTCTCTCTGCCACAAACAGTTGTTTTTAATTTACAGAATTCAGTGTAACAACACTTTAAAATCTAATTAGAATAAGGCTTGGGATATACAGGTGTCTTGTGGCACAATCACTCACTCCAACCCACTCCCTCAGCAGAATTCGTGTCATGTCATCCACATGTCATCCACAAAGCAATGGGGGAAGAAGGAAGAGGTCACCAGTTTCATGAAGAGCCCTTTCCAGCTGTTTTCAGTGCATGCAGAGATTAAAACCACATTGTCACCATAATTTTAATTGAAATTGTTATAAACTATGAATAAGAAGGAAGTTCTTTACCCCACAGCTGGTCCATCACATGTTTTAAACTGGCCAGACGCTGTACTGAAAGGCTATGTTACATTTGGGCAAATGTCAAGAATGGAAGACTGGCATCAACACTCCTGGCTTGGTCTTCCATTTTTTGAAGACTTAAACTGACTACAGGGTAAAGGGTGTTTGATGGGAGGAACATTTTATTTAGAAAACATTAATTGCTTCTGAAATAGAAAAACATTTAAATGTATTGCATGTTTTAAAACCAAGAGAATTCAAATGAATCAGACCATGTGTCATTTGGAGAAGTCTGACTTCTACCCAAGATCACAGCCAGCTGGCAATTTCCGTATTTTGGAAGAACTCTTTTACCCTTTCCCAGTCTCTCGGGAAAGGGTGACAGCGCACTGCTGCAGGTCCCCATACATGAAAACAGCAAGCAGCAGTGACAGCCCAGTTAAAATGAGAGCTACTGCATTGCTTTAAATAGAAGTAAAATGGAGTAGTCCTAGACTAACACAATCCCATCCCTGTAGTCCTCTTGATACATGATAATCCCAGTTTACAAGCACAGTATATTGAATGAATCAAAAGCTGACTACTCAAAATTTCTAAAACATTTTGTCAAGGGAAGGACAGAAAGCAGAATGCTCTACCTATTTGATGCACAACCATGGAAAAGCGTCATTGTTTTTCCTTTGAGATACACCTTTAAGAGAAAATGAGAACAAAAGGTATATAGCACAAAAGATCAGCACTCACTTTAATTCTGAACTAAACTTTAAAGATACTAGAGATTTATCACCAACTGATCTGAAATCCCTTTAAAGGGCCTTAAATGATCTGTCCTACAGCTATGTTCCAGCCTATTGGGGAATTCCTGGCAAAATGGAAAATCTTGGTCCATTTCTAAAGGGAGGAACATTTGTAAATTTAAACCTCCTAAACATTTTCTGCTGTCCATATGCTGAAGTAAGGATGCTGCATAATACTGGTAAAAGCAGGTCCATACCTGTCAGCTCCAGTAGACGACCTCTAACTTTCAGGGGCCGCCCTGGCCTTCAAGCACAGCTTTGCTAACTTGAGCAAAGCTGCACAGGGACAGAGTAATTTTTGTGAACCAAGCTAAGCATTTTATGATGGACATTTATCACACAATTTAAAACACTTCCTCTGCCAGAAAATATATTTAACAACGAAGTTGCTACCCTGAAAGTAACTTTGTCCTCATGTTAAGGGAGCAGAAGTAGATAAACTAAGCAAGGTAAATGTATCTAAACAGTAACAAAATAGAAACATTTGTTCCAACCACCTAGTACACATAAAGAGCAAGAAATAGCAACCAAAACGGAAATACATTGCCTTCCGCTATGCCCCAATACAAGCCTTCAATGAGTGCTCCCATTGCCGCCATAATTTCCCTCCCCAACACCCTAAGTAATCTCTTTAAAGATAAAAACACATCAAATAAAAGTGACTCTGGAATTGCCCTTCAGTATCTCCAAACACGTTACATTGTATTACTTGCAAAGCAGCATGTTTGTCTTTTGGAAGAGACAGCCAGGGTACTTGTTCCCCAAAACATGACAGTTGGTTTCACACTTGTGCCATGGCAAAGAGCATGGCACAACAAAACACAAATCAAGTGCAGGACAGTTCTTCAACCTTGAAAGTGTGCCTGATTTTTTTTTCAGTCTGTCAAAGCAGACATCTGGTTCTTTCACTGAATTAATAATATAGAGTGTTTAAATCAAGAGATTAAACCAAGTTCCAATATGTTTGCAAGATGTATTTAATCGATAAAAGATTAGCTAAGGATTAATCCTGATCACTCCAGCCTACTAATTTTACTCCTAAACGAGTTCGTCAATACGAGCAACAACTTCCATAACCCTGTACAGCCCTATTCAAAAAGGTGTGGTTGAGAAAGCACTGGAATCCTAAGAAAAAAAGTAGGAGTGCTGTACAGTTATTGCAGAGGACTTACTCTGGTCCACAAAGTATCTGTTGTCTGCAATCAGACAATTCTATTCTTCGCAGAGAATAGAACTAATTAAACAGGTTCTGTTTTTCAGTATAAGCCTTCAGTCCATACACCTTCAAGCAAGAAAAGTAAGGACACTTCCTGCAAGTTTGAAAGGTGGAGAATTCTAAGTCAATTTTTCTTTCCTTTTTTGTTTGTTTGTTTGGTTTTTTTTTAAATCTAGGTGAGATTCAAAGCCAGTCTTCTCAATTAAGCATATTTTTATTCATAAAAGTCTTCATTTGAGACAACTACATACATAAAGCAGTAGAAAATTTAATAACTAAAGCAGGGGCAAAATTCTTTAACCTAATACATATCCAATAAAAAAACAGGCATTTTGGATTTGTACTGTAGTTTGAGATCTGTAGGTTCAGCAATAAGAACAGAGTATTTGCAATACTCAGATCAAACAGGGGGAACGGATTCCCTCCCTGAAACTCACTGTAATGTGTTATGGTAATACCTGCTGGGAAAACCCCTCCTAGAACATCGGGACTAGCAGGAAGACATTCAAACACCTCTGCTTTTCATCCTTCTCAATGCCAGAAAAGGATGCAAAATATACCTCTTTAAATCTTCCAAACGACTTGTACAAATAAAAGTGAATATAATCACTATTTCTCACGTTTCTATCCTTGCAAAAGAGGAAAAGTAAGAAGAAGAATGGTATATTCGCCCACACACAACTTTCATTTATTCGTAACTGGTTTTCTATATAATTGGGTTTATTTATGTGTACACTGAGTGCATGTGTATATTAAAAAAATTATGTGCCTACACATATGCGTTTATACACACACACACTTTTGTTAAACCAAAAGAGGAGCTAACTTGGAATGATGTTTAACCTAAATCCAACTACCCTAACTAAAACTAGGTACCTAAACATCAGCTAGCGTTAAAACCTTTTCAAAAAGTAGGAATTAAGTGAACTTTCAAAAATATCAATAACATTTTAAAATTATATAATTCCTTAAAAATTAACAGCATTTCATAGAAGGAAAACTACATTCTTACTCTTTCTCTCTTTGTCCTATTTAACCCTTAGTCCTTCCTGAAGGAGTAATGGAGTCAATAAAGCAGAGTGGTAGATTTTAAAATCTTCCTCCATTACCCTTAAGTGCTCTAACCTGTCACGTCCTCCCAGGAGCGAGGTGTTCAAAGAACACAACGGAGACAAAGAAAGCAGGCAGCTGCCACCAGCTGCAGCAAGGGACTTCAGTTTGTCCTTAAGGCTGCTGCTTGGATCCTTGGACTCCTTTGCCTGTTTGGGAGCACTCAAAAGTGGATGAAATTTTCTCAGTAAGTGGTGCCAAGAGACTGCATCCACTCATGCCTGCCCATTTCCCATGGCTGAAGAGGAAAATGGATTGTTAAACTAGGAGGTTGTGTAACACTGGTAATCTCCCAAAAGAAGCTATGACACACACACGTTCATGATGAAAGGACAAAAACCTACCACATTTCTTTGTCCAGTTTTAATGGAAAGGCTACCTAAACAGCTACTTTAGAAAAAGCTACCCCACAAAAAAAGTATAAACTGTTGTCCTAATGGTGTTCATTTACAGCTAAATCTTTATTAGGTTAAGTGTTTCACATTTCTTAATTATTTTTATTCCCTCTCCTTTGGTTGTTTCCATGAAAGGAAACATGCAGGTACATTCTTTGGAGAAAGGAATTTATAAATCACATTATGAACTATCAGCTGGTGTCATTTAGACTACAAGCTGAGGGAAAAGAGAGAAAAAAAAAATCCAGCGAACTTTCCCGAAATAGTATTTTAAGCTTTAATAGAGAGCACCAACAAAACACAGCCTTCCTCACCCACTTCCTCTCCCAGGAAAGAGGGGGGAAAAAGGAGACTTGTGAAATAAGGCTTAAATTTAGATCAGAGGGTTATTTTGGTTTGGGCTTCATTTTGCTGAAAAGAAAAACCCAACATACTGAGAGACTTTATACACTCTCAAGTGGATAAAGGAGGGCACAGATTCCTGCAAGTAAACAGGAGAAACTAAATCCTGTGAAGACAGGCAGGAGCTGCCACTGCACAACAGAAAGCAGCTTCTATCAGCAAAGCCAAATAAAACCTATGTACCAACCTAACTGCTTCGTGGGAAAAAGGACAGAAAAATATTTGTGAAAAAAAACCTGCAAAGCAATTACTTTTGCCACATTTTCTACTCACCAATACTGACTTTTATGAAATATATCTGAGAAGCCACTTTTAACCAAACCAACCAAAACCCTGAATCACTAATTCACTCATAGACCAGATACTACTAATTTAGGACAAAAACATGAAGAGCTGGGCTTGAAAAGCAAGCATACCTGTTATCTTTTCACAGGGAAGCGAAAGTGATTCAAAGGACTTGGAAACAAATGAACAAAATTGAACCTTGATACAATTATAGATGTGCTTTCTTCCAATATAACCCTTTTCCCCCCCTTCCTGTTGCCATTCCTTTGCTTTTCCACTGTTTTAATTTTTCAAACAGGTCGAGCCAAATATAATCTAATTTATTGCTTGTAACTTTTCTGTATAATTGCTTGTAACTTTTCTGTATAATTGCTCCTATCCTTTTTAAATATCCCAACCAAAACAAGTTAAGGGGAGCCATAAACAGAGATGAAAAGTGAACAAGTTCAAAACCCAGAACACATGGGGTCAGTCAGGAACAGACCTTCTACAGACCCTCACCATCCTCCAACAGCCTCCCAATGCATAGATGGGAAGAAACAAAAGGAAGGGAGATTTCTTTCCCCATCACTCCCAAGTGATAGGATTGCTGATAGACAAAGAAAACAGAATGCCTATTTTTGATTCTTTCACTCTTCCAGATGAGCTTAGTAAAAGTGTTGAGAAATAATTCAATAAAATAATTTTCCTTTAGAAGCTACTCAATAAACAAAAATACAAAGAAAAAAGTACTGCAATTGGAAAGGAACTATAATACCCATACACTTCATGCTTTTGCATAAACACATTATGAGCCCTGCCAATTTAAAAGACTATTCTTCCACCACCCACAACTACTTCCTTTTATCTTATCAGAAAAATAGCTCTTCACCGCTGTAGGCTAATTACACCATCTGTTTAGCCCCAGTACAGTAACACTAAGACATGGCACATTAATTCCTTAACCTTCCCACATGGAACTGCCTTGTGTTGCCCGCATACTCGCAAAAACACAGGGCTGGGCAGAAGAAAGGGGGAGGGGGGAGGTTTACAGGGGAAAATTGTCCTCATGTTATTTGTATTCTCTCTTCCTCCACCACAGCTCTGCTGCCAGGCTTCACAGGGATTTAAGCAATCTGACAATTTCTCTCTACCTCACCTCAGTACAATAGTGCCAGTTGTCAGGATCAGCAATGAAAAACATCAATCACAGCAGCACACAAAGGAGGAGGAAGAGTCTATGCAAGTTTGCACTGCTTGTCCTATCAAGCGAGCTGCCTCTCTCTATGGTGGTCAAAGACGGCTGAATCCAAAGTTAGAGCCTTCCTCAGAAAACAGAAGAAACAGAGCCTTGGATTAATAAGCAGGATTTCTTCAGCTTTTTGAAATTAGGACCCCCACACACATAACTCTTCCACCTCTCCAAAGCAAACATCTTGGACCATCCACCAGGCGTAGGCATAGCACTCAAACTGCTGACTGTCACTCCAGTAGGAAACACTACCCACCAAAAGGCACTACATTCTACTGCTCTGAGAGAGGTCTTCACAAGATCCCTAAACCATTTTTTTTCCCCTCCATTTCCCCAACCTCTCCTCCTTCTTACCCCAACTCCTTTAAGTAAGCCAGAACATTAAGGATATTACCACTTTGAATTCCTTATTTAAGTTATTCCCAACTGAAAATAAAACAGCAACTTTAGGGTGTGAACCACTGCAAGCTCAGGCAGATAGTGCAGGAGTTTCTCCAAGTCCTGCACTATCTTGATCAATGTCAACAGCCTGGGTTCAAGAGTTTACCCCTTTCTTCTGGAGAGCACTGCTCTCCTCCCTTCTCAGATCTTAGAATCATAGATTCATACAGTTGGAAAGTCCCTTAAGACCATCTAGTCCCAACCCCCTGACATGGGCAGGGATGCCTCACCCTAGACCATGTTGCCCAAGGCTCTGTCCAACCTGGCCTTGAACACTGGCAGGGATGGAGCATTTACCACTTCTTCGGCCAGCCTGTCCCAGTGCCTCTCCACCCTCACAGTCCATCAAGTGATAAGGTTATTTAACCTCTATTTCTCAGATAAAATTGCATAGGAAACCATTTACCCAGATGACTTGGACTAATGGACTGAAGACTGAACACATAAAAAGAATGGGGACACAAAAGACATGAGAGGGCAGTCACCTCTGCGCAAGAGCAATTACAAGCAGCTACATACAGCAGCCTCTTCAGCCAGCAAAGCTTCAGCAAGGAGGGAACACCTGCCTGCATCCTTGCAACCTGTAAGAATTTTCTTCTACAGCTCTAAATGTTAGAAAACTTTTTTCCCTTCCCTCTTCCCCCTTAGAAGCATGCGTGCATTTATAGTGTGGTGACACAAAGCCTTTCTCACAAAGACATGTTCCAGTTTAGAAATTGTTTTCATTAGAAAAAATACTTGCTACTGATACCCATTAAGATTACACCAAAGGTGAAAGGAAAAATCCTTAGACATTTAACATCCCTTTGCATTGCTTAGCCAGAGAGTTTTATTAACACTTATAGATTCCTGTTTCTGCGGTATGTTACAGACTTGAGTTTTGGTTTGCATTTTGTTGGGGGGTGTTTTTTGTTGTTGCTGTTGTTTGGGGTTTTTTAGTTTTGGGGGGGGTGGGGTTCTAAATAAGGCATGGTGGAGGCTGTAAATGAGAGACAGAAATAAGAGAATACTTCACCATAGAAAGCTTGCTCAAGAATATATTTACATTCATCTATAGAACAGCAAGGGCACAGGTCACAGGGAACAAACTGGGACACAGAGGAGAGGAAAAAAGCAAAGGTGAACTGAGCCTAATTACGGTCAATATCTCTGCCCTCAGGTCCCATCAACAGTGAACATCAGGAAGTGTGGATAGCATGGGGACAAAAATAATACTATTCGTTCTTTGCTGAAGTATTACACTTGTAACTTTACTTATTTCAAATTTAGAAACAAAGTACACAGCTATTCTTAGCACTGCATACAGAAATTAGAAACATTTTCATCACTGTATTTCTCCTGAGCTTTTTAGTGACCAAGCTACTCAAAAGGAAAGCAAGTAAAAGAATAAAAAAAACAGTAAGTTACTTCACTAGTTAACTGCAAGTCAAGAAATGATAAACACTTGGCCAAAACCATCCAGAATTCATCCCACTATTTAGTAGTACCCTGCCTATACAGAACAAACCTTAACGCAGTGACAGCTCAGTGAAACTACCCAAGGAGCAGACTGGCTCAGATTCAGGGACTCCTAGACAGAAGGTCAGGGATACACTGTGCAAGACACACTTCATGTAGCACTGTACTTGTTTCTATTCTCTGAGGCACTTTCCTATCATGGAGATAAAAATGTAGAGCCAAGCATTCAGTGCTATGACAGCCGTATCTGCCCTTCCAGCTAATGGAAAAGTACCAAACATTAACACTAGGCCACAGAGAGGAGGATCTCACAAAACTGCTGTAATTTAAAGTGTTCTCTTCCCACTCATGGTCAACAGCAAGGCCAGTGTAAGTCACTGAGTAACTTTATTAAGCAGGTAATCCATTAACTTTAATTGTAGGACAGAAAGTATGTAATCTGTATTTATCAATTCTGAGAAGGTGTTCAGTAGACTCTTCATTTTCAAAGTTGTTTTGATACCATAAGCCCAAAAATTCTGCCAGATGATCCTCAACTGAAAGACAGTAAGTGTTGCAAAAACAAATGCGCTCCATAATGTAAAGAAATTGTACTAACCAGCCTATTATCTTCTCTTACCTCAATTTACACCACAGAACTTTATGCTTAACATGCAAATGCAAACAATATTTATACTTTACTGCTAAAATAACAGTTGTCTTTGTTGCAGGGACATGCCTCTTAAGCAATGTGTCTTTCCTATATGTACCACCTATTTGCTCACAGAAATAGTCCACACACAACTCCTGTACCCCAATATATTAAAAAAAAAGCAAACCAACAAAAACAATGCCAAAAAAAAAAGCCCACAACTTTTTCCCTCTCCCCTCTGAGAGCACTGTCATCCAGATATAAGTGAACTGAGGTAGTTTCATTGTCGCATAAGCTGTAGCTCATTAAAGCAAAACTAGCTTTAGTTTTACACGAAGAAAGGGATTTATGGCTTGATGAGAAACAAATTGCCAAAAAACCCTCTGCAAACTTGCAACCTAATTAAACGCCTTCTGTTACACATAGCATGAAAACTACCACCGCTGCTTTTTATGCCTATAAAACCACTCTTCCTTCTAACTGCTATTTACCTCCCGTTGGCCAAGTGCTGAAAAATGCTGGCATGTACTCTCCAGGATTTCCATAAGCTCCTATAGACAGTATAGCTCTGTGCATTGCTGCTTTTGTGCTAGCTGGCAAACAAACATATCTATATCCCCAAAGAGAGAGGGTTGTTTCTGAGTGGCACACATCTCTGACATTAAAAAGGCATTGTCAATAACTTAATTGCCTTGTTATGTCAAGTGTAATATATACCAAAAGTTAACGACACAGACCATTTCCCTCACCCCAAAAGCTCACTAGAGAAGTCAAACTTTCAAAAGATAATTCCCTTGAAACATTTGGCAGTCATACAGATGGATTAAGCAAGTATATATGGAAAGCTAAGCACCTCTGTAGTATTTCTTTTTCTCCCCACCACACAGAGACATTTTATCAGATGCAAAACTTAATTTTGAAAGCAAGTATCCACTAACATTTGAAATTATGTAAAACAGAACACCAAACTCTTAAAAACAGACAAGATATTTCAATTGCACATGAACACTGTAAAGCATCAAAGTCTGTCAGTGAACCAGAAAATAGAAAATAAGAGAAATATGCTCAAAGTACAAGTTTTGATGCTTTTCAAGATCCTGCACATGAAGTAAAAATCTGGCTGCTTCAGCTGCAAATTTTCACTCAATATCTGTCTGCCAGCATGTCACTAAGTCTTTGAAAAAGACTCCTTTCACAAGAGGCACAATGATTAACCACAACGTTCAAGGCAAAACACAGAAAGGCACTTCCCAAATTTCAGAAGTCCTTAGCAGAATTCAAACACCTTGACTAAGACAAGGCAGGAGACACTGACTTAGTGTAGGCATCATAAAATTGATTGGGGACTAGTAAAGTAGGGGAGGACAACAGTTAAGGTTAGATTAAGTTTCTGTACAGAAGAGTTCTCTAAGCTTCTACTGGTAGCAGTACCATAACTCCCAAGTATTAAAAGATCCTCTGAAGAAAATAAACCTGACCTTTTTTTTAAGACAGCCAAATGTATGCACCCTGACAAAACAGATTTGGTAACCTGATGAGAGTCGATCTAACCTGGTAACACTTCCTGGCTCAGAAAGGCCCCCAGAAAATATTGCCTTTAACTACTCCAAAAGCTTAAACTGCCAACAGTGGGGAAAAAGAAAAAAAATAATAAAAAAAAACATGACAGCTAAGCACAGCACAGACTCTTCCAAGAAGCAAGCAGTCAAAATCATCTTCCAGTAATCTGGTGGAAAAATAACATGACAAGTGTGACAAAAACATGTGAATTTACACTCTGAAAGCAAATCCTCACATGAAATACTGTCCAGATACAAGGCTGCTTTAAATTACCTTCTGATAAGTCTGAACTTACATCACAGACGTAGCTGCACCAAGACTTTCTAACACCCATTTTTTCCACATACATTACAGGTTGCTTTTGAAGCTACACACCATCCCCTTCTGCTATCACCACAACAATTCTTTATTCGCACCTCACATTTTCTTACACACGAAGAAATAAAGCTCCCATAGAGTTAGTTTATCCAAGCACACTGATCAGATAAAGGAGAGATTACAGGCATCTAGAAACAACATGTGTTTAATGATCACTTGAATGTTTTCACTGTGTTTTACAAATCAACCTTGTACTCTAAAAACCACCCATGTGAATTTTTTTAAGTACAAGAGGACAACCATAAGTCCTTCCACAGATGGCTATAACTATCATACTGTATTTCTCCACCTATTTTCAACACATCACAAATAACTTTAAAAATACTTCATCCAGGTTATCTTCTGTCTTACAAATCTCCTTCCCAAACCATTCTCTTGGTAGATCATACAGGCAATGCCATTTTCCGTTTGCCTGTGGAAGCACCCCACTGTGTTTTAAGCCCATGTTTCCAAATAAACTTCATTTCACAGAAGAAATAATCAGGGGTACTGCTACTATCCCCTCCACAGAATCAGGCACAGCAAGTACAGTGCCAGGCCTTCTCCTCATCTCTTGCTGCTGCTGCTCAGTAGCTTTTCCATTTCCTCTAATTCAAGCCTACCTATTGAGAAAAACATTACTGACTTGCACTTTCCTGATGCCTAAATACTGAAAGCAGATGCAATCAGGGCAATCGGAACTCTCTGAAACAGAAATCACCATGTACCTTTGAACAGATTAAGAGCAACCTAACCCACCTGTATTCAGTGACTGGTAAAACAACATCAAATGCAGCACCAATGCACAATCACCTTATCCCACATTAACCTTGTTTTTTTAAATAGGCATGTAAACATTCAGAATTTCTATCTGACTTGTCTTTTTTTTCTCTCAATGAAGAACACTGTATCTAGTACTACCTTCATAGGCCTACTCACCTGTAAGAACTTTTTTTGGCCAAAGTACCACTTCAGCTGTGACAGCCAGAATACTTTAGAATTTGAAAACTTGTGATTCTCAGAGCCTCGATTTTTCAAGAAAGTCTCAGACTGACATTTGGGCCCAATAGCGCTTCTGCATATTAAATCATCTCAAAAAAAAAAAAAAAAAAAAAAAGGAATAAAATCAATGCTATTAGAAATTGTTTTTAAACATATAGAACTAGACTCTGATCTCAGTGATTTTGGTTCATTGGTGGTATCCCATGATACCAGCCAAGCTCCTAAACATAAGATATTACTGTTTAATAGCTCCATTAAGCATGTTTCTAGATACAAAACAATTTTGTGAGGCCTGGGGGAATGCAAAAAGAACTGGAAATTACACTACGTGTGAGTCAATTATGCTATCTGTGAGTCAACACCAGCTCCTCTTCACTCTCTAAATATCTCCACAGAAGACTGTTTCATAACTGCATTCTGCCTTGGACTTTTTGACAGCCCATGATCATTAATTGTTTCCTCCTCTTAGACTTGAAGGGAAAAAACTAAAGGAATACTCAGTTTTTAATAGTTCATGGGAGGTGGTATATGAAAAACATAACACATGTTCAAACAATACTGATTTAATCTATGACAAAAGTTTATTTTAAGGTTGAACATCCCATTATCCACTAGCATCCAAATAGTTTTGCTTATGCAAGCAGCATTTTTAATTTTAATTTAATATTCCCAATCATGAGAGTGACAGTGACATTATTTATTTATTCTTAAAAAACTGAAACAATACGGGAACAAAAGCTCCATGTGTGATCATGCTAATGCAGCTCCTGGGAAGAAACTGCTTATAAAACCAAGAGGATGATTCAGCCTCTCTTTGTGTATTTGTTCTTTCATTCTTCTGCAACTGAACATAAATTAGGATTAACCGTTCCAGCTTTTTGCATTATTTCTATGTCATGTGTTAATGACTTTTGGACTACTGAACCAGGACAACATAAGCAGTTGATCTCAAAGTGAAAAGCCCAATATCCCATTACCTGCATCACAGAACTAAGGTTTCATAAAGTAAGCTTCACGAAAACTTACTATAAGCAAATTACACAGAAATTCACAACAGTTTTGTGTAGGTGCTTTTGCCTATCGAAAATAAGTCTCAGATTTTTACAAAGTACCATGGTCTTATCATCCATGTTTACCAAAATTGCTAGTTTCTGAAAAGCCTGACAAAATCCAAGCAAGACAGCAAGTATCTTCCTATTTATTTGTATGTTATGAGAATTAAATACCCCAAGCTTCCTGCAATAGTTATTTCAGAGAAACTGTAAAGTACAGGCAAGAATCAGTAGCCTCATTAACAATTTCTCAATTTTACTTAGCAACCCCCAAGAGCAAATAATTGGCTGTCAGACTAACATCACATACCAATTACCCTTTGAAACTATGTGACAAAAGTGAAATAACTGCAGTCTACATAAAGAGGAGGTTCAGCTTCCTAAGGTGTTTTCCCAGACTATTTGTCTTACTCCTCAAACAGTTCCCCAACTTCTCTGAAGTCGCCACACTGAAATGCGATCAGATAAATTTAGGTGATACTTTCTGTGTTCGCAGACAATGGATAAAGCCATTAAAATCCCCACATCTACCACTTCTGATTTCAAGTTTGCAATACTCCCTCACCCTGAGCACAAAATGCCCTAATGGAAATAACACAGGCTAAACTTAACAGTGACTACAGATCTGAATAATTCAATTGCCCATTTTATCATGAAAGTGCCAATATCCTTTTTAATTTCTGACTGAGATCACATCTTAAATCCTTCTTAATCTGAGATGTGATGAAAATATATCAGTATTTACAACTATCCTATACACCCTCACAACTGGCCATTTAAAACACTGGTAATGCCATCTCAGCCTCTTGGAGATCTGCAACCAATCTGTCAAGCATACCCTACTTCAGCCAATCCTTCTAAACGAGCAAATACAAAATTCTCAATTAGGTGATCTGCCAGAATATCTTCTAATGCATTAATGGCCAAATTTAAATAGAAAGAAAACAACACTGTCAAGCATTCAAGCCTGTTGAGATCATATACCAAAGCTGCACTTCCCCATACAAGATCTACACTTTAGCGCTGGTGAAGCCAACAAGCATAAACAGCTACCATCCCTGAAAAGTTTGCCCTGTTCTCTGACACTCATCCTTCCACTGGTATCACAGAAACTATAAAAATGAGCAGGACACAAGTCAAAACCCTTCCCTTTTGGCAGCAATATGCAGTACATGCAAACAAGGTTTTATTACACAGTAAGAACAGAAAGCATCCTTCAGGCTCCTTCTACCAGTACTGCCATGTTCCCAGTAAATCTCCCACTAGCACAGAACTTCCTGTGTTGGGTTTATTGTTGTCATAACAAGGAAAGATCTGCTTACAAACAAGATAAATATTTCCTTTTGTAGCCCTACAAGTTCTTTCTTGCTCTCTATTAAGAGAAAAACACAAGTCCTGTACAGGCAAGTACAGAACAGTAAAATCATCCAGAAGATAATCACTAGGAGTAGACATCTCCGAGAAGAGATAGTGAGGAACGTGGCCTGACTTCAACATCTTTGTTTCTACACTTGGATTGTGGACTACCCATCCTACCTTCACGACTGGCCCTTGCTTGACTGTTAATAAATCACTTAAATCTTGTTTCCTAATCTATACCACAAGGACAACAACAAAACGTGTGAGTGCTCCCTATGCCAGATTTTCTTTTTAAAAAATCATAATATCTGTATTTCACAGGTTTAGTGCAAGAGCAGCCAGGTCAAACCAAAGGATTTGAGAGTTGGAAGGTGGAACTAACAGCTGGAGATTGGATTCACCCAGCTGTGATGATTAGCAGCCAGACTAGTCTCCCTGACTCTTAATCCACCACAAGAATGAAAAGACTTCAGCCTAGCTGAAGATTCCACCAGAGACAAATACTAATTCCTTCTAGGAAATATTACATTTGTGTAGAAGGGCACATCACTTCCTAATGCAAAAGAACTTTTAACCTTTCTCCAAAAGACTACCTTTAGTCATAGCTATTTTACAAATGGAATCAGACAGCCTCCTTGCTCAGATAAACCAAGTATTAAAAGGCTTAACTGCACTGGGGACAGATTGTGTGAAGTTTTCTGACTCCTGCTACATGATCAGTTCAACAGCATTGATGCTGTATTAAAGATTCCATGAATTTTAAAAATGCATTTTTAAAGCATCCATAGAAAGGACAAGCCCATTAATTGCATACTGAAAGATTTATTTTTCAAGCTCCTAAGCTTTTATCTTGAACAGAGAAAGAGAATCTGATTCACTAACCAACAAACTAACAAAAGACTAAGAAATACAAAGAGAAAACTCAGCATTCCAGAGGACAAATCAACATTTCTTGATTTATGGTTTCTCCATTTAATAACAGGCATATAACCCATGGACACAGGATATACAAGTATGGTTTTGACCTGTATCTAATGCTTTCTAGCTAGAGATAAATATATCTACACACTCAGGTAATCATGACAGACAATTCAATTCTACTGGAAAATATTCTGCTAATTATAAAGAGTTGAGTTATACAATGTTGAAGGAAGAATTCTGGTTCCAGGCTTATTTAAAATGTTCTAAGCACTATCTCTAGAAATAGAAGAAAGTTAAACATAGCTAGAAGCACACTGCATAAAACAAATATATCACTGCACTGGTGCTATGAATAACTGGTAGGAAATGCTTTACTCTCTTAGCATCTTCAGTCAGTGGGACTAGCTGTATAGAGCACAAAAGCAGCAAGGAAAAAGAGGCAGTTTGGCAAGAGGGAAAGGGGAAAAAAAAAAAAGAAATCAGTGAGCTAACTGCTATGTTAGCCCTTAGCTATTAATAAAATAGCCATTAGGATACCTTAATAGTTAGCTATTCTTCAGCTATTGCTCGATTAACATAATTAAATAAAATTCAGAGTGAGTGATTAAAAATCTCAACCCGGTTTGAAGCTGACTTGAATACAAAACTTGAACTTGAATCTCAAAGTGTATTTTTTCCAGGTGTCTTCCCTCTTCCACTTTCATTTCTTTCTAGGTGAAAAAATGTTCACTGCTTCTTCACAGTCAGAATGCTCTCTGCAGATCCGCACACAATGACTGATTTTACGTATTAATGTGAGGGACAGGACACTACTTTGGGGTGGGAGTAATCGGGGTGGGGGGAGGAAGATCTACAGTGATAAACTGCTATTTTCAGGCATTTCAATTCAGATAGGGCTTGGTTGGGATTTTTTCTTTTAATTTTTTTTATATCTATCTCAGATGCAATTGAAATCAACAATTCAAAGCTAAGTCTTAATCCATAGGTAACAAATCACCACAGTTTGTTCCAATGTATTTATATATGTTTGACTGCTGCATTCAGGGTAGAAAAAGACAAGAGAAAAGAACTAATATTTGAATACAGAACACAAAGCGATTTCTCAAGACAAGATTTTTGAAGGCTGCATGAACTTTACAGTGAGTCTTCCAATATCACTCTAAAAATCCATACCTAGAGGTATATCAGACTTCAGCTCTTCAACAAAGCATCCAATAAAATAAATAAAAACAAAAGTTCAGAAGTTACTGAATAAGTTCACAGTTGCAGGTTTGTTGGTTGTTTGGGTTTTTTACTTGAATCAAGCTATGACACCAGTTATATAAAACCCAGTATTTTTTTGTTTTACTGATGAGTCCTCTAACCCTCTTGTTTTACCTAGAAAATTCAGCATGACAGAACAGTTACATTTGTGATTTAATCACCTGTTTCACCTCCCAAGTAACACAACAAGCAATCTTTTTATTTCATGTTGCAGTACACAAATAATAAACTAATCATGTAAGACTCCATAACATTAGTGCATCATAATACTATATTAAAAAAATTTACACACTTTCTATAATAATATATAAAAAAATAAATTAATAATAAAAAGTAGCATTCAGTCAATCAATTTTTCTACCTGTTATTTCCATTTCACTTGCGTTTTTAAAAGATGGTTAAAAGCCATAATTGGAAGAGTCTCCTATAAAGTACAAATATAACTTCTCTGGACTATCTAACAAGAGCCTTCAGTTGTAGGGTACATAGAGCTTATTGAAGCACACATCTACATTTCCATCCTGAAGACTGACAAAAGCAATCATCTGTAAATTACAATTAAGTGTTTGCTACTCTATAGCATGTTTTGCTGTACTGTACAGTCTGACACTTTTACTGAAAACAGTCACTCCTGTTTTCCACTAATTTGTAGACAGGAAATTATCTCCTATATGTTACATTGTGAATTATATGTGAGTCCTAGTCCAAGTTCAAAAAATTTTAGGCTCACCATGTTTTAAAAATTAGGTAGATCACTTGCCCTTTTCAAAAAGTAGTACAGCAACACAAATCTTTTGTTATTTGCATAACCTGAGGCATACCTGATCACAGAACAGATACATGATTTTCAGCTGTTTCATTACACTGCTTCCTTTATCAGGTAACAAAACCAAACATTGCTGACAATCCTTAAAGATTGTCTTTGGAACATGTTTAGTTTCTCGGGGATTAAGTCTCAAAAAAAAGCAACTAACCAAAACACTTCTTTCATATTACAATCAACTGGTTTATACAGGAGATCAAAGTACAAATAACAGGATGTCAACTTTACGTTGCTTGGCTACTAAGCACCAATTTTTTTTTCATTTTTTCACAGTGACTAGCAGAAAAAGTTCAAGAATTCATTCTTATGCTGAGGCGTGCTGTCAGCCACTGTCAAAACAGGCCTCATACTTCAGTCTGTTTAATGTTCTGCTACATGCAACAGGCATTTGAAAGAAATTCTTCTAAATAGACATGGTAAAGGTTATCTGAAGGTGGCTACAATTTCTCTCCTAATTCCACTGATTTCTTCTCCTTTTAACCAATTAGATGGGACACTCCACAGATGCAGATGCTGTCCCAATCACAGGAGAAAGCAAAACAACCACAAAATAGAGTAATTCACCTGACTGCGCTGTAAACTGAAGTGTGGAGTGTTCTACATATAATGGGCAAATACTGTAACCCAAAAATGAAAGCCAACTTTTGGTAGCTAAGGCTTAAAGCCTACAGAGTCACCCTAATGGCAATAATTTCGTAGATATGTTGAAAATGTTTTCTCAAACACAGTGAACTACTTTTTTCCATTGAAAGAGTAGTTGAAGTGACAGATACTTGGACACCCTGCCACCAGACATACTAAGAATAATTCTTGTAGGACTGCACTGCACCATCCCACTCTAGGCCTTTCCCCTCGGAAGTACCAAGTTATTCCTCCTCTGATCGATAACAGACACTGTCACATATTGCTGCTTCTCATTGTTTTCATACAGCTGAATTCCTACAGTTAAAAAGACCTGTAACCACACTTTGCCTATAAACATAACTCTGAACTATGTCTCCTTTGGAGCTGACAAGGCCTTCTCCCTACTGAAGGCACCACAGGAAAACAATGCTTTACAACTACAGTAGACTTCATTTTCTAGGAGATAGGACACAGATCTCCAGGGCTTCCACAACTGATTCCAGGTATAAGTTTGCCCTATTTAATTCATGGCCTCATTAAAATCTATGCAACGGGTTTTCAGCAACTTTGAAGACAACACTGATGACTTATGAGTAGACTAGCACAAGCATGGCAAACACTGCTGGGAAGTCTTCCCCCAGGGGTTAAAAATCCTTCAGTACCCCCTTCCTCAAAGTTTCTCACTTTGCTGCGACACTTTGAAACACACAGATTTGTGAGTCCCCTAACTACATGCTTTCTCCAGGTTTATAGGAAACAGAACTTTCTCATACTCAGTTGTAAGACAAAGACTCATCTCACTAGCAATGAGAAAAGACTGCAACAACTCAGTTTACAGGAAGCAGAAGGCATGCCCTATCATAAAACCTTGGGTGGGGGGAACACAACTCTATTTTATTCATCTCATGCCAAAAAAAGGAATTCACAGCATGCACAAAGATAACCTGAGCTCTTGGTTTATTCCTCCTCCCATACTATCACAAGACGTCTGAGGATATTCCAAATCAGAATGAACAAAGACCTGCTAAATAGTTTGCTCCTTGCACCTTGTATAGTATGTCATAGGACAAAGCTACCTAGACAGCAGACCACAGCCTACATACACCAGTTTCCCAACTCCATGGCCTGTGAATATGGTGAATACTCCTAAACTAGATAATCTTTAGTTTAACACTTTTATTCTACTATCTGATCCAGAAAGACTGTTAATGTGTTAAAGAACCACCCCCCAGCTTAAAGGGTAGTGCAACATTACCCTTCATCGTAGTTTGACCTCTTCATTTGTCTATGAAAGCATTCTGTAAGCCGCTGCTCTTCATGATAACTACCTCCTTTGAATGCCTCTATCAATATATCTTTTTATCTCATATCTTCTGACAAACTTAAAAATCCTTTTACAGTGGACTCTACCCGCAAGGTCTGAGTTTAAGCTGCACCCTCCTCATTAACTATAATTGCTCTCAGCCAAAACCTGTTTTTCCCCTAGCACCAGAGCTCCACTAGACAATGCTGACGAGGCATTTGCAGACTGAAACATCCTGGCAGGCTCACTCCAACAGTGCAATGCTTTAGAGGTATTATTGCACAGACCTGATTAGTTCAAAACAATGCTGGAGCATGTGTCGTGTCAACCTAGAGGCACATCAGAGGTCACAAAAACGGGCCTTCAAAGTTCAGTCTTGCCCTTATTAGTATGCAGCTCTGTGTCTCCATACCGCACATTTGTTCTGTTTATATCCTAAGACCTCTTGCATGCGCTGGATGAAATCCACTCCCTATATAACCCTTGAAAGCATTAGTCACCACAAGCATCAAGAAAAAAAAAAAGGTGTCACAAATTGCTCATTTTGATTACAGCAGCCAGACACAAAATCAACTCATGCCTACGGTATATTTCTGGCCCCTCTTCCACACCACGAGTTTTTGGAAATTTTCAAGTCATGTCTCAAATGCATACTCTTACTTTGTATTAGCAGTCACTGATAACAGTCCTCAGCTCAAAACTTATTTTACTAGTAAAACTAGTAAAACTTCTGTATAGGCAGTTTTACCTTCATGGTCTTTGCTTCTACCCTCTAAATCTCACCTGGCCTAGGAGCACCCAGGATACCATCTCTGAGCCACAGAAATCTCTTCAGTGGCTTAAATGCATGTCTCCCATTTTTAACAATTTCCCAACATTTCTTAAAGACATTACCATCAGTCAGAGTTAGTATTCAGCTTTTTCCTTTTTTTTTTCTTTTTTAACCAATTTAATTTCCCCACTTGCAGTTTTTCATACCTGCCTGTAAATTAAGCTTGTTTTCTTCTTTATCAACATGTTGTGAATGTCCCTTATCAACTGCCAAATTAAATTCCAACTTTAATGTCTCTCTCAGTATTCTTCAAAGCCTTGCCACTAGGCAATTGTCCCTCCAATTACATACCCAGCTAATCCCAAGATGGATGCCAAAAACTATAAGGTTTCCTTCTCCTCTTGTCTCCTATCTTATCATTACTCCTTGTATGGTTTTCAAAAGGACAGTAACTACTTCAAATGAGGTGATAGTCCTCGTGAAATCATCAGCAAGATTCACATTTAGAAGCTGTTGAGAAAGAAATTTGGAAATTACAGTTAAAAACCCCACCTGCTAAATGATTTGCCTACTTCCTAAACTGACTTTAAGGGGGTGGAGGGGGACATCTCAAAAAAAAAAAAAAAAAAAAAAAAAAAACCAAAAAACACAAACAAGCAAAAAAATCCACAACTTAGGTTTGGGGGGGGTTCCCAAATAATGACTGCAACTCCAGATAACCATGTAATATTCTTAATACCTCCCCTGGGCTCCCTTTACTCCTTTTGACAAAGCAGATTCTACATGTACAAGACTCCTGAAAACATACACTAGAGGTAAACAGCAAGTTCACAAAGAGGCCTGTGGGCCTTAGCATACCATACGAAGTATTCACTAGCAAGTTTTCAGGATGATAACTCACTCTTCCTTATAGTGTGGAAAAACAACAACAGAAAGAATTGCCAAAAAAATAAACCGTATCACTTCTACAATACGTAGTATATTTCAACTTCTATTCCTTCCTGTTTAAAGCTTTCCCTGTAACACAGAAGGCAGGTAGTAATACAAATGCAGTAGCACTTCTGATTAAATCTGTCCTAAAATGGTGTCAAGTTTACTGAGTGGAATATAAACTTAAGATTTCAAAGTGGAACACAAGAAAAGTTGTACAAGACAACATAAAACATTTGTACATATAGAGCTACAGACATGTTACTCTCGAAATATCATTCTTTCAAAAAATGTAAATACCAAAACCAAACCTAAATCCATCCCTCTTGTAAGGAAGTTTTTTCACTGTATTTAGCATGTCAGAAAATACACAAATTCAACTGCAGCAGAGCATTCCACAGCTGCCAGTACAAAGGGCACACAGCGGGTGTTAAGCACTAAACCAACACAAACAGCAAATCGATCTTCCGGAAGAGCCTTTTAGAGCATTTCAGAACTTCAAAATGGAGGGAAAGAGGCACGAAAGGCACAAAAATTGAACTGCTTTGCTCTTCTGTGGATATGTGATTCAACACCAGGTACAGATGACAGAGAAAACGTAAGACATTACAATTAATAAATAATGAGTTACGATAATTATGGCTTTGAATAGGAAACTATTTCAAAAATCCCAGGAGTCAAGCAGACATCCTGCTTAAAATACACAACACTTCTATGCAAGTTAGGACTGAAGTTAGTTTGTACATACTGTTTCTTGAAGTGGGCAGTGTGATGCAATGCTGTACCAGGTGCGCTTTGACAGAGAGCCTCTGCCACCATCCAGACACACCTTTGTTTTATTGACAGGGGGATGTCAACTTCAGATGCTAAAACGGTATGCAAGAACACCCTTGCCAAGTGTGCTGTGGGCTTAAGAAAGACAGGGTGCAAGAACTATTATTCATACCGCAAAAATTAGCTGCACAGGCTTATAAACTGGTCAAATAAAAACCAGATTTTTGTGACTACATGAAGACAGGAGTGGGAGGGGAGGAGGTGTTTCACTGCTATGTTTCCCCATTCAAATTCCCAGCTATCAGTTTCATCAGCCTTTCAATACAGCTAACAGGCTTTCCCTAGTTTTTAACATCTCTCTCGCTTCACACCTCTAACTCGTGAATTTCTATAAATCTTTGGGAGAAAAGGATGGCTAGGAAAATGAAATCCAAAAGGTTCCAATTTTGCAAGTGATGGATAAGGAGCTTAGGAGACAAACGCTCACAAAACCTTTAATGAATCAGTCACTATCTGTCTACACCATATTCTAGCTTTAAAAGAATACACTTATTAAAAATTCAGACACACACATTGCTAATTACCACCTCTCTTCTCCCTAGTTTAGACTAGAAAAACCTCAGAACAAGCAAAACAAACAACATAGTTTAATGTAAACAGCTTTTAACGTAGCATTTCTCGGGACCAGACGTGAGAGAATGAACATCCATCCCCTGCAGAAGAGCCGTGACAAGGGGGGTTCGGGCAGGGAGCTCCGAGAGCCGCCAGCGTTCGCGCGTGTTCTCAACCGCCACCTGCCGGCAGCGGCCAGGCCTACGAAACGCGAAGCGCTCCTCCCGGGGGAGGCGGAGGAAAGCCAAAGGGAGTGTGACATTGGAGGTGGTCTTCAGAGAACTCCATCGCAGGGAAAACTAAGCCAAACCAAACGAGAAAACAAACAGACAAACAAAAAACCCAAACAAACAAAAAACCCAAACAAACAAAAACCCAAACAAACAAAAACCCAAACAAACAAAAAACCCAAACAAACAAAAACCCAAACAAACAAAAAACCCAAACAAACAAAAAACCCAAACAAACAAAAAACCCAAACAAAACTCCGGCACAAATAGTGAGTATTTGAGGAAGCTTTAACGTGGTTTTTTGTTTGCTTTTTTTTTTTTTTTTAAAAAAAAGCTTCTTTTGCTTTCCCCACAAAAAAGGAAGAGGCTTGATCAAGGCAGCAGGATAATCTATCATGCTGAAGATACACAGAGACTAAGAGTCTGACAAGCTCAGACCAACCAATTCCCAACAATATGGTGAAAAAAAAAGTGTAAGACAGCAACAGTGTCCCCTGGACTGCGATAGCTCTTAATGAAAAGGGAATCAATAAAGCGGCTTAATCCGTGTCAAAATATGAAACCAGCAAGTACCTACAGAACTCCTGTTCCACAGAAAGCCTAAACACTGCAAGCTCGTGAGAGCTCACCTGGACATTTACACATCTGCTGACTCTTCTTATCACCTGCCTTATTCAAAGTCCCAAAAGGGCCCCCTAACAGGGCCTTCAGGGGTTGCCCTACCAGGAAGGAGTATCGCACACTGACAACCTCTACGGCTTTCAATCAACTACCTGGCTACATGAGCTCATCTGGCATAAAGTTTAAACTTCATTGTAGCAAGCAGCATATCCCCCATCCACCACTCAGATAACTCCCAGATAGTTTGAAAAAGACAACTTGGAAACACCAGAAATCCCTTCAGGCCCACACTCAAATGCTGGAGAAGAAAAAGGTACTTCTGGGCAAAGTGAGAAGAACCAAAGCATGCACCTCAAGTCTTTTCTTAAGGCTTCTTCTCCAAGCTTTTTATCGTTTTACTTCTTTGCACTTGGCCACTGACTATTGGCAAAAGGGATGTCCTTGTGCAAATAATCCAGGCATAGCTTTGAAGAAAAATGCTGCACATATGAAGCCTGAAATTCCACACAAGACATGGAAGTTCAGAGTCAGAAAATTAACACATGAAATTCTATGTAATATGTACAAAACCCCAGAACACAATTTTTCTGATACATTTCTTGTGGTTGTACCTCACTGGACTCAAGACTACCACCCAAGATTTTATACCAACAGGAAGAAGATAGAATTAACATGAGCAACACCTGTGAAGTCACGCAATTTAAACATCTGGCAAAACATATTTATTCTGTGGTTATGTTTAAAGTTAATGTTGCATTTATAATTAGTGCACATATAATTACACAGAAGAGCTTTTTTCCTAGATAAAATAAACGGCTACTCTCAGGGGAAAAGGAAAAAAAAAAAACCAAACCCCACAACCAAAACACAAAAACCACACACAACCAAACTAACCAAGGAACAAACTAACTAACTTTTGGAATTTATAAATATGGCTTATAAGCATCTGAAATTGACATTTTCTACCAGCTCAAACATAGGCTGCTTATAGACAGATCTTATAACAACATGACATGTAAAATAAAATGCGACCAACTAACTTTGTTAGAACAATTTACATGCACTTGCATGACACCACGCTACGAGCAACTCAATTCTACATTCCTGTCTAAACAAATCTAATCTCTTTCTTACAACAAGCGCTCCAGAGCCTTCAAGTTGATTTTACCCAAGAGTATTTCTGGGCTGTTCTTGGAATGCTTGCAAGGGGGGTGATGGACCAGGAGAGGGTGGAAGAAACACCAGCAAGTAATAAGCAAATAAGGATGGAAGTTAAACCTTACTTTGGAAGTTAAACCTTATTTTGGATGTTGACCAAAAATAATTATGCTGCTCCTTATAAATTAGGGTTATACTTGGCTAACACTGACCTTCACTAAAATATTTACAAAGCTAATGCTGTCCAGTAGACCCAACCCCTATGAAAAATGGCCACTCAAATTTACAGGCTCTACTGAAACAACAAACAGCATGCATACAAATTCCCTCACAAATTGCTTTGTTAGGAACATTCAAAAAGCTAAACAAGCTACAAGTTTAAATCTGTGCCAGGTTCACTCTTTTCCTCTGCTGTCCCCAGTGCTCACAGAAGTCCTCAGACTTTGTATTACTGCTCAGAAGTTATGAAACACGGCAACTTGAAATCCTTATCCCATTGTCTGCAACAGAAGTTAAACTGATGAGTCAAAAGATACAAACCCAAGAAGAATATAAAGAGCGTGTTCTCAAAGAGTTTCTTCCACAGATTAAGTGCAGCAGTCAGTGAAGAGGAAGATTACTTTTTCACTGTTCTCAGTTCGAGGTTTCCCCTCTGCTGACCCAAAAGAGAGAATAACTCTGCTTGCGATGAAGCACAGTACCAGCCCATTAATCAGAATTAGGTATTTTAAAGTGATTACTTTTCAAAAAAGATAAATTGCCATTCCTCTAAATTCCAAAGTTTTTTTGTAACCACAGCTTGTAAGCACCTACAATTCATGTTTTCTATTACCTCCAACACAGACACTATATGCACTTGTAACATGCAAGATTACAACATGCCTTTGTGTAAAGTGTGATCAACTTCATTTCTTTTTTTCTGCCATGCATTCTGCTACTCATTAGCAGACATTCTCTGGGAGAAGGTATTAAACCCCACAAACCTTATTTAAAAACAGGGAATTGATAACATGGAATTTCATAGCTGTCATAAAGCATTCAGCCATTACATTGATGGCTACAGGAACATTACAAATAATTTAAGCAAATCCTACTGGTCTTGTCCCCCTTACATGGCTTGAATAAAGGGATCTACATAGATGTAAAGACAAACAAAAATTAATTAAAGAGCAAAGGTGAGAAAATGCAGGCATCTATTCTGAGATCTCCCAGAAGCATTAGAGTAATACCTTACTTAGTAGTAGCAGACAACATTGTAGAATGGGACTCTTACAAGGTCTAGAACCAACTTCAACCTTTCAACAAGATTCAGGACATGGGCAGTCTAAAATTTTGCCTGTAGAAATAATTTTGTAGCAAACTACTAGCTAAGAATGTCATATTTAAAATGCTTGCTGCTCCATCTACCCAGACACTGACCTCACCTTCTTCACAGCCCTTTTGCAAACATTGCCCAAGATCAGAGATCCCATATTCTTAGGAGTCTGAATGGTAGAAAAATTAATGTTTCACATTAACACTGAGTCAACTAACTTGGAGCTAGCCTTCAGTGCACATTATAAGGACTAAACAGCAACCAAGTATTGTGTCTTTATACAACTATGGGCAAAACTGTATTTAACATCAAATTAATATACTATTGCCAACTGTCACAAACTCAACCAATGCCTCTCACACAGTGCTCCCTACCCCTCCTACAAAGACAGCTACAAGACTATACTAACAAGCACAGCAATCTCTCTGTCTCTCTTTCCAGAGATAACTCAACCATGACAGTAAGTCAACACCACAGATTCTAGCTTGCTTGACAATGCAGAACAGTAATATGAAGTCTTTCTACTGTTTGTTCTAGATATAGCCACCACTACTTAAACAGAAGAAAAAGAAGTGGAAAGAGTTTCAAACCTGTACCTTCAACTCCACTTCCCCTGTTCAATAAGATCATTGCGAAGTTTCTATACAAGGATTCTTTTCTAAATGCCTTTGAAACTGATACTGAGCTTAGGCATAAAGACGTGAAATGCTAAAATTTAGGTGATTAACTCAGAAAAAAGTGATTTTAAAAAAATGTACATTTTCTTGGAGCAGTCTGTCAAAAGCAGATACTTATGTTTCATACGCTCAAGGTCAGTGACACAAGTTATTTCCTGCCTCATTTTTTTTTACAAAGTAAACTTTAAAGACCAAGAGTGGCCGCTGCAAATGGCATTTTTATTTAAAAATAAATAAATAAAATACACAACAAAAAGCCCCACAGCTCTAGTAAATACGAATGTGGTAACATGTTAATGGGCAATACTGCTGCTGGTAATACAAAGAGTCTGCATAGAGCATTCCCCAACGACACATTCCTGTTAATAGGTCTATCAAGATTACTTGAACTAGTATCACTTGTCTGCTTCAAACCCCTTCAAAAAAACAGAATGTCACAGATAAGAAACCTACCATCAGAGATGGTCACACTATCTATACTGGGCAGTAAAAAAGCTCTCAGGTATTAATCACATAACACTATACCTCTTTGATCACTCCAAGAAAAATACAGATCTGTTCACAATGTTACAGTTACAACCCAGTTTGCATCTATATCAAATGGCACATGGCACCCATAAAATAAAACTGTGATTAGAAGCAGCAGACTATACCTCCATATAACACTATCAGGACCAACAATTCAGAAAACAGAACCTTGAAATCACAAGAATAAATCTGCAGACAATAGATGTTGATCATTTACATATTTAATGTCACCTACTAATACTACACATGTAATTACAGTGGAAGGATATAATTAGGATGATTTATCTAGAATAGGTAGCATTTTCAGTCTCATAAGAGAAGGAAGTACTGACCTACAATGGCAAACTACAGATCCACTTTTATGAAAATACTCTCTGGTTTCAAATTTCTGAACAGAAATCACTGCAGAAACCTTCAGATGGGATTTGTGTCATCCAGAAGGATCTCAAAATTACCCCAAGTCAAAAGAAATGAAATTTTAGCCTGCCCCTTTCAAGTCTTTCAGCATGAAATTAGTAGCACCAGTAACAGGCTGCTACCCTCTTCACCTAACACTAAAGGAAGACTACTTAGGAAAAAAAAAAACAAATTGCAATAGGAGAAATGCATCCAACATGCTGGCGTACTAACTATAGCATGCTTATGTTTATAAAAAGGTTTCCATGTGCTATGCAAATAAAGTTACAAACAGCCTGTAAACTGCTAAATAACTTATAATAGGGGAAGCATACATTTTAAGTTGAGTCCACAAAGGAAATTTCCAATTATGACCTTAAACCACTTTAAATCACAGGGGGGGGGGGGGGGGGGGATATAACTTCACAACTACAAGCATGCAAAAACCCTTTAAGGTAACTTTATAACCTTTTTGAGTAGTTGAAAACAGATATTAATAAAATGTCAAAGAGGCCACAGGAGACATAACAGAGGAGCTAGAGGACATTTTCACAGAGGAGGCTTACAGAGGGTACTGGCATTTCAGATGGCCAAACCAGCACACAGCTGCATATGGGAACTCACGATTTATTGGTGTGTGTATAGTCAACAAGCATTGTGCAGTGTTTCAGGATGAAATAAACGGAATCACTTCCCCAGAAGTGGATGGTAGATTCTGGAGTATTCCCAGCCTTTTACCTGGAGCTGTAACTGTGGGGAGCCCAAGGACAAGGAGCAGGCACCTCACGCTTTCTAACCAACAGCAGGCATTCAATCCAAGCTAAAGCAACATACCCATTCTTAACTCTGAAGACCTAAAAGGCTACCCAGCCATGTTTGATGGGGAAGAAATTGAAAGGGTTATTAGTAAACAGAAGGATAGATGAAAGGAAACCCTAAGGGCATATTTTAACATTCATCACCCTTACCTAGTGGCCACACTGAGTGACTTGGCCTCCACCTTTCGGTGAGCTACAAAGGCAAGAATCCAGAGCTAGCCAGAGCTCGACCCTGCTCTCCCAGGATTACTGCTGACCCCGCAGCCTCCCTGCAGCACAACACTGCTCCTGGCCCTCCTTTCCACCTGCTTGGCACCTTGGGGAACAGTTTCCTGCTGGATTATCAGGCTGGACTGGCAAACCAGGAATAGGCAGGTTTATGCCAAGTAAAGAAGAGGCACACCAGGGAAGCGTCAATTCAGGTCAGCTGGCAAAGAACTGACTTCTAACCTTACCTCATCGAAAACCAGGAAAAGAACTGCGTGCCATCTTAACCCAAATGTGTTCTTACATTTTTAAGATACTTAAACAACAGCCAAATATACTCAAGCACGAGGAAAAAAAAAATACCTTTTCTTCCACATTCCTTTCATAGAAATTAAGTAGGCTTGGAGATGCAATTACCATAACCACCTGCCTTCCAGAGCACTAAACCTATATGTAAGTTCAGCCCAAACTCTATCCCATGACAGCCTAAAGCTAACATGAGTAATCATCTTCCACTGCTCACAAGCCAGAAGCTTCAGCCAATCTCTTCCCACTTTTTTCCAGAGTCTTTCACTGGGAACTTGCTTACAATCCTAAGAGCAGGTTGAGCAGGAAGGTCACAGAAATACTGAAGAGGACGGGCAAAGGCACAAGTCCCTGGTCTCCAGGCAGTGCCATAGCTACCAGACTTTCAGAGGAACTCCAAGACTCTCAAGCACCTGCCTCCAGATGACAGAAAACTTTAGATGGGCTGGAAGCAACCCTCCAACCATTCCCCAAAAAGCACTATAAAACCAGCTGCAAATTATACATTAGGCCAGACAAATCTATAATCTTACAATGGATTCTAACTTGCATTGATTATCACACCAAAAAAAAAACCCACCAAAAATATAGCCCCTAAATATAATTATTTCAACTTGCTAGCATGAAAAGTAACCCTTTCACTTTATTCATAGTTTCTCTCATGATTTCCCTATTGTTTGCATTACCAAAAGCAATTGGAATGAGTGCTCAAGAATTAGAAAACTAACTGGGGGGAGGGGAAGGATAATGACCAAACATACAGAAAATTAAGAGAAAAAAAATATATACGGTATATACACGCACTTCTTGACCACTTATAAATGGTCCTTGTATCATATAAAAAAAGGAGTGAGCACATTCACAAATTTGCTACAGAAAGAGGCAGATATAGCTTCGGTGAAAACAGGTATAGCAATCTTGCATCACTGCTTTACCAATGCTGGAAAGATTTCTTGTTTAATTAAGGTGTTCCTAGAAACACAAAAATGGAAATAAAGCTCCAGTCTTCCTGAATGTAAGCATCTAACAGTGCCAAATGCTGTATAAAATTGCCTCTATATTAGAAGCTTGCATCAATCTAGCCTGAAAACAAAAATATTCACACTTCTCATCTTCCCCTCCTCATTCAAGAAAGAAGTATGTAATATCCATAACACATATGGCTCTGCAGTGAACTGTGACTTCAACGTACTTCCTTGACAATGAAGAAAGCCCCAAGGCCTGTATTTGTAAGAATAAAGCAGATCATACTAATCTGGCTCTAGGAATTTAAAGACTGGTATCATATTGCATGTGCTACCCACTTGAACATAATTTCTCCTCAGGTTTTTCTTTCTATTTGAACTGCCAGCAGTGCTAATCAACTCATTCAAGCAGCACATATTACCACTACAGAATCCAAGGAAAGCTCTAGATCCTACACAGAACATTCTCCAATACGCAAAATCACAGAGAATTTAAATTTAACTGGTTTTGAGATTGCTCTAAATAAACCAGTTTCCACTAGCAAGTTGGAAACCTACACACTATATTTGAAATTATTTTACAAATGCAGTCTTGAAGGCTTGAGAATTTTTGTTTTTCTCAAAATAGGAAGCCAATTGGACAGATTTTCTTGGGAACAAGAAGAAAGTTTCAACTGGAAACCACAAAGTTTATGTTAGTTGCTTTGGGTAGTCCTGAAGTACTCTTCGAACAGGGTTGCTTAACTTTTTTAAGCACAGTCATTTTAAAAATGTCAAGGAAAAAACACCGTTTAAAATTGAAGCATTTTCCCAGAAATTCCAGGGAACTGTAAAAGTTTCAGATATGGTCAACAAGATCTAACACTGCCGGTATTTTAAAATGGGACTCAAAGGTCTAAGCCAACAAATACTGGCTTAACTTTTTTGGGGATGTTTTTTTCTCCTTTAAATCCCTCTCAGAGTATTATGCCATGTATCTGATTAGAATCTGATGCCTGCCTAGCTTCATTCTTCTTTGAAATTATGGAAAGTGGAAAAAAACAGGAAAAAAAGAAAAAGAAAAAAAATTAAAACCCAATGCAAACCAGAATAAAATTCAGCCACCTTACTAAACACAATCTCCTTGCTTTGGTGCTTCCACTGTTCATTGTCTTCTCATTCTTTCTTCATTTTCATTGATATTGTGGATTTCCTATTTAAAAAACATTTCTGTCGTGGTTTAAGCCCCTCACGCAGCTCATTCACTCATTCCCCCCACTTTCTTCCCCACAGCCCCGGGGGGATGGGGAGGAGAATCAAAAGAATGCAACTCCCACAGGTTGAGATAAGAACAGTTCAGTAACTAAGGTATAACACAAACCACTACTGCTACCACCAATAATCATGCAAGAGAAAATACAAGGAAAGAATACAATTGCTCACCACCTATACCCAGCCCGACCAAGCAGTGCACCCCCACCCTTCCGGGTTCCTGCCCTCCGTTTTCACATCCTGGACATGACATGCTGTGGCATGGAATACCTCTTTGGCTAGTTTGGGTCAGGTGTCCTGTCTCTGCTTCCTCCCGGCTTCCACTCCTCCCTGGCAGAACATGAGACTCAGAAAGTCCTTGGTCAAACCAAAACATTACCAAGCAGTAACTGAAAACATGGGTGTTATCAGCGCTGTTCCCAGGCCGAAAGTCAAAACCACAGCGCTGCACCAGCTACCAAGAAGGAGAAAAATGACTGCTGCTGCTGAACCCATGACAATTTCAATCATCATTATTCCTATATTTTGGAATGGCATGAAGTCATCAAGAGTGACGTACTACACAAAAAAAAAAAAAAAAAGCTAAAACATCTGGGTCAATAGGAAACGTTGAAAGCAACAACTGGGAGAGAGGGTTTTTTTCCACATCTAAACCTCCTAATCTTTCTCAAGGGAGAACTTTAAAAGCAAGAATTTGGTGGTTATCTGCAGATTTGCCTTCACAGTATATTTTTTACAACACCAGTTTTCCAGAGCGTGCATCAAATTCCTCATCAGACTGAAAATGTTGCATGCAAATGAGGAACAGAGTGACAAAGCAAGAGAACATACAACACATACAGAGGATACAAAAGTGGGAGCAAAACTCTTACAGTCTACCAAACTCTACAGTGGTATCTAAGATTAGCGTTATGTAACCCCCAACTGAATACATTCTAAATGAGGGGCTATTCCTTCAAATATGGTAAACATGATATTAATTGCAGTTTTAATGACATTAAGTGTGATCTTTACACATAGTAAGAGTCCCATGACAGAATGAATCTCGCCCATAGAAATTTCTGAAGAATTCTGTGCCAGCTAAGCAAAAGGAAATTCTTAATCTGCTCTTTCAATCTTCCAGTTAAGCAACAAGCAATGCAATAACAAAATTATTGACTTGGATATTAAAACTTTATACTGAATCCACACTAAATTGTCTATATGCTACAAAATTTTGTACCAGTCTTGTACAAAACAAAGACTGACGCTCTGGTTGCTGTAGGAACAGCTCACAGTTTTGGTACAAGGATAGAATTTTAGGATCATAGAACAGTTAAAATTTGAATGCTTTTGCTAAAATAAATAAATAAATAAATAAATAAATAAATGTATCATTCAATAATTAGCAGCCTTAGCTTTAATACCACCTAGAATGAGCTTCTATCTGAACTAGTGAATTAAGTCACTCAGCAGGTGGATCAAAATGTCAAAGCATGGTTAAAGTCTACATAATGAAAGAGTTTTTCCTTTAAATAAATATAATTAAAATAGACACCCTACACTTCAGTAACAGAAACTGCTTCTGTTTCAAATTCTAACTTAAAAATAAGTCACTCGATTTATCATAAGTTAAAATCCATATAAACAAACTACTTTTCCAAAATACCAAATATTCTGAATATATTAGCTCAAAAAGTTTAGAAAATATTAATAAAGCTTGTTTCCCAAATATTAGTTTAGATCAAATCAAATGCACACACACAAAGGGGCTATTCTGCGGGTTGTTTGGTGTTGAAGGTTTCAGAGAGAGGGCATATTTTCCTTGATAAGCAGCAGCTTGTTTCTTGGGTTTTAACCATGAGAAGGTTGCCTATAATAACTTCACAGCACACAGCTTCAAGGAGACTTAAACTAATCCCTTTCAGAGTCTGCCGACACAGCACACTCACACGCTCCAACTCTCGCTGGATTTGGTTAAGGCAGATGAAGGAGCTAATACCCTTCTTTGCTGAGCAAATGCCCACAGAAACCAGGAATGGGAACCGGGAGGTCACTGCCCAGCACATCATCTGTAACCATCACCCTTTTTGGCAGGAGCCATGCTGACAACTGTGGCACACAAAAAGTGTGGCCACACTTTTCTTTGTGATCTGCATTTTGGCTTCAAACTCTGAAGAAGGTTACTGGACCTAACAGTCCAGGATAACTTCTTAAACTGCCCCAAAAGAGATCACCAGACACCTCAGGCACCTTAACTATCTGCATCATTTCTGAGGCTAAAGCCAATCAAGTCTCAGTGAAAGCACTGCACAAACACATAATACACTCTTGCTAATAAACTTTAATGTCATACCTTTAGTTAAGTGAATGTGTTCTGCTTGGGATACCGCTTCATACATATTTCCTCACATTTCCTTATTGATAACCTGAAAAGTGGCCTTGTCCTGAAAGGTACTTTGTCTACACGACTCAACATGAATAAGCAAAATACACCAACTGATTTCATTCTTCTTCTGAAGTAATCTAGTTGACAAACATTAGAAATGTACCTCCCTGATATACCAAGAAAGAAGGCTCCACAGGGCCCTCAGAAGCTTCCCAACAGCGAAGGATAAAAAAAAGGGCTCAACATTAAAAAAAGGGATTTGAGGTTTTTGCCCAGCAGAACAAGGAAGGGCTGGATCACACATACTCTTTTGCCAAGATCAAAATCAGTTGTATGTACTCTAGGATGACATATTGGAACAATTAAAATTAGTCTGAATTAACTCCAAAGTAATTTACTTCACTTTAAAAAACTTGGTAGCTTTTTTTCCAGAATTAGCCTACTTTAATCCAATTTACCGTAATCCATTCCTAAGGTGAATTATACTAAACTGAATTTTAATATGTCATTTTAATACTGAATGAAAGCAACCCACACAAGTTTAGCATGATTTAACTAAACTGTTCTAAATTCATTTTTAATTTGAATGTAACATATGGATAAAGTCACCTTCACCCATGCTTTGAAAAAAAGCCCGACAAGATGAGCCATTGTATCTAGAGATACACTGCTGTGCCAGGCAGAAAACATCACATAAGGTGTCCCCCCTGTTGGAAAGGCAGCTTCTCACTTGGCCACCTCCTTAAAAAGCCTCCACCTCAACAAGTGTTGCTGAATACAACTGTAAAACACCTTTTTTTGTGGAACAATGGAAATCATATCCAAGAATCTGCAGGTACCCTCTTCCTAGTAGAGCTACGTTTACTGAAGAACAGAAATGAGAAGTTCAACTCCAAACCCTGTGCTTCATGCTTGACTTTAAGGGTAACTTAAGTCTGTGAATGAGTCTGCATTAAGAACCATAAATCTTGCCTAATTAACAGTGTTGGGAGGGATGAGGGGAAGGTGTGTGAAAGGGAGAAGTGCAAGTACTTCTGCAAACACATTCCTCATCTGCAACAAAACTTCTGGAAGTTCTTTGATACTGGGTTAGCTGTTGGTGCATCACTTTGCCAAAAAAAAAAAAAAAAATTAAAAAACCCAGTCTGACCAGTGAGAGGAGGAGCAAAGGTTATGAAGGTTATGAAAAAGTCTCTCTGAAGCAGAGACCAAGCAGCCATTCTGCCAGGCTGGAGCGTTTTCAACCTGCATCAACCTGTTCCACGCCACATAAAACTGCAGGCTACAGTTCTATTAGAACCAAATTAGTGTTGTTTGTAAGGCACCTCTGGAGGCTATCTAGGCCAAATAACCCCTTCAAAGCAGAACTGCCACCAACACTGTAACATGAGTCATGGCTTTGTCTAGCTAAGACTTGGAAAACCCCTTGGACAGGGAATCCCCAGGGCACCCTGTTCTGCTCAACCACCCTTGTCCACATGAACAGTGTTTCACAGAACCTGATCGGAGCCTCTCTAGCTGCAATTTGTGACTACACCCCCTTGTTGTATCATTTGCTACTATCAAAGAGCTCTGTCATCTTCATAACTGCCCTTCAAGGTTTTGCAAGCTTACCCACCTACTCTTCATCCTGAGACCAAACAAGTCCAGCTCCCTTCAGTTGCCTCTTGCAGGTCACACCATCCAGGCCCAAACTGTCTCAGCTTCTCAGCACACTCTGGTTTCCTCTCATCCTGCTTGACCCAGGAGAGGGCAAGAGCCCCAATGCCTAATAAAATACTCCAGACATACCTCACCAGCACTGAGTACAGCGGGACAACAGCTTCCTCCAGCCTGCTGGTCACACTCTTCCCTCTCAGTATGCCATTCACTTCGTTCAAACATACACAAAAAACCCACCACACTACCTAATATCAACAGCCAACATCAAACACCACCAGAACTGGATCATACTCAACCAGTTATCAATCCCAGATCCCTTTTTGTCAGGGCTGTCACCTAGCCACTACCCAGCTTGCATGCAGGCACAGGTGTATTCCTCCTACTGAGATTGCTCCAGTGCTCCATGCATCCATGCACTGATCTTCTGGGTCCAGATGTCCTTCATACTGCCATTCAGAAATAAATGATCAACCCCAAACTATTCTGACTTGCAGTAATATACCATGTGTCATGACTACTGTAGTAGAATAAAGAGATACCACAATTCATTGTGTAAATCATGCCATTTCAATGACAGTCCCCATCAGAAACAGGAGCATTGGTCATCCTCCATTTAAAAAATTGGCATTGAAAATGAAAAGACAGCAATAAGTGGTAAAGCAGGGATTGTTACTATGACACAAACTACAACTATGCCTCTCTTCTGAGCACCCAGTAAAACACACACCTCTGAGAACTGACATCCACGTGACTTACAGCAAAAGTAAAGCTATACACCTAAAAATTGTGCCTTTAAAAATTGGAGGGGGAGGGAGAGGGCAGGGTAGTATTTGAAAGCTTTTGTGCCATTTTCAGATTTTCCCAGTGTACAACTGGGATCTCATCTGGTATCTCTCATCTGGAATTGTTCTTGGAGGTCACTAATTTGATATGCCAATACTTCCCTCACTTCTTCAGTGAAAACGTGCACTAGAAGAACTTGAAGAAAAACAGGGGCAACTAATCTTTAGAGTTTGAAATGTTAAAAAAAAGTGTCTTTCAACTGATCTGTATTTCTAACCTGATTAATCCATAATTTGAACCATAACACTAATATTTTGAGTAAGAGCTGTCTCAAAGTCAATTTCTGCAGGCATTTCAGGAAAAGCATCAAAGGAACACATTCGTTATAATAAATCAGAATAAAGTTTAAGGAAAACTAAGCATAAGCCTACACCTACCTTTTTTCTAAAAAAAGATTGTGTTTTAACATTGAAGTGTTAAATACAAAAATATATTGCAGTTTTCTAACAGATAAACACAGACTATGGAAAATTTGCACTTCCCTCCTCCCCAAGGGAGATCTAACCTCTGAAACTCTGTGCTTTCAGGAGCCATTGAAATGACAGAATTAGAAAGAACTGTTTGATATGTCAATAATGACATCGATCCGACCATTGCTTCAGCAGAAACCTGATCTGCTTATTACTGCGTAAGAAAGAGGATTAAATATGAGAAGAGTGAATTTGCCACGATTTGCTTTGCAACATTAATATAATGTTCAATAGTAGCTTTGTTGCTAAGTCTGCTAAAGTAAAATGTTCAAACAGCCTTGGAAGAATCTATTTGACCACAGACTCTGAAAGAAGGTCAAGGCTATTTACTATGCAAGTGCTATAAGATCATCCCCTTGGTATGGAGAATGCATGCTTATCTTCTTTCCAAATCAGATTTTTGTTATTCTGTGTGATATTAATCTCCACAGGAGTGGACACCTCTGTGAAGGTGCAATGGTTCATCTCCCAGTCCTGGTCAATTCTTGTTTTAATCTTATTTCCAGATCAGATTTTTCACACATACAGAGATATTAATCTTTACAGGGGCAGATATCTCAGATGGCCTTAGTGCACAACTTCCCCCCACACACACCCCTTCTGGTCAATTCTATTTTAGTTCTAATTTCCTGTGATTTATATTGCTCTTTCAAGTTTAATATTCTACTTCACTCTTCTCAGCAAGTCTCCTCTCTCCCTCCCCTGCCTCTTTTTTGAGATTTTCACAGGAAAACTACTGGCTTGACCCCTTTCACCAACCATTTCCCTTAAAATCACTGTAGGCGTTATTGGTGGTGCTGCCAGATGGAGATGTTACCGGTGTAATTATTAATAGGCATTATTACCATCAACACTACTTGCAAACATATTGATAATGCTTGCTTTATTAAGGACTAGTTTTCTCAGCCACATTTAATTTTGAGCAGTCTTGCTTCATATAAAATTTCGCTTGTCTATTTCAGGATGAGATAATCCCATGCCTAGACAATGGTCCAGGATATATGTTTAAGTTAGAATGTAAGTAATTAAAGTATACTGCCTTACCGCAGATTTTCTGACTGACAGTCAAGCATCAAAGCATGCAGTCCTCCAGCAAAATGAGGGGTATAGTACAAACGGATCCCACAGGAACATCATGAAGCTGAAGCATTTCAGATTTCTCACACATTGGTCTCATAAGGGGGCAACAGAATCTCAGAGGATGAAAACAGAACCAGAGATCCTTAGCCTGCATTACACCTGGCCTCAAACATTTTGATACCATATCTTTGCTCTTAATATTGAATACCGAGCATTGCACAAATACAGTATTTAATTTCACTATCTAAATAAGCTTTCCATTTTCACTGCAAAGTTTGCTTCTGAGCACCGAAAATGTAATCACTTTCTCATCACCAAATTAACATGTAATAATCATCTTCATCTCCTGTTTGCCCACTTGAAAAAACTACTTGCCAAATGGTTAAATCAAAACCACACAGACACGCATGTTCATAAAAAGGGCAGGAGACATTAATTCAAAAATACCTCTTTCAGAGCATGTTTCTCTCCAATTTTTTTGTCACACTAATTTGATGCACTCTATTGCAGGGAGCCTTTCTAATGTTCGACCCAATTTTTTTTTTTTAGTAGACTCTACCTACATTAGGAATTTGGTTCCAAACAGCAGGAAAAAAATGAATGCCCTGATTGCCTCCATTTACCAAGCCCTCGTTTGTGTACAAGAACTGTGCCAAGAAGCATGAACTACACCACCACATTCAGAGAAGAGCAAACCAGAAGCTTCACTTCTGAAGCACTCCAACACTTCACAGGGAAGCTTGGTTTGGAGCTAGCATACCATGTACAGCAAGATCCCTAAGAACACAACAAAGCAGAGACATTTGGCCTACAAGAAAAGACTTAATCTGAAGTAATGCTGCCTAGCTATACCACATGAAATGGTTCCGAGAGCCTCACTATTTGCAACTCTTCAGTTCAGTGACCAGCATCTATTGCACCAAGTTGCTTGCCAATGTAGATACAGCCATGGTCTTCAAAACAGAATTGCCCTGCCAGTTCCTAGGGTCACAGGTAAAACTGCCAAGGTCCTTCTAACTTCTTGCCATAGCAGTTCATAGGAGCTCAAGAGAAAAAACGCAGTGCAGCTAAGTGTGCAGACAACCTTAGCCAAACTTAGCCTTATTTTGCCTTTGGAAATTATTTTTTTTAAATGTTTCCATTCACAGCCATTGAAATTAAAAAGCCTGAATTAAAAAATCAAGCCTTCCTACTTAAGAAAGTGGATTTTCCAAGTGTTCCATTCAATACGCTTTGGAAAGCAAACTGAATTACACTTCAGAACATTTATCCAAGATTTGACTTCATTTAATTATACCATGCATTTGCGTTTTCATACGTGGTCCTTATGTCTGTCTGCTAAGCTACTATCTTCTGCAATCCATTACCCAGTTTTCAAACACTGATTACAGTCCTCCAGTAATAATATCTTCTTTGCCCATGTACTTCAACTGCTGCTATTACAACATTTCATCATGCCAGAATCTGTAAACTGTGTCTGAGAACAAACTATTCTGTGTCTTAGGTAAACTGATCAATCATATATGAAAGAAACCAAAAATACTCCAGGGAATCTAGAAGTATTCATGTATTTTACCAAGTATAAACACATTCCTCAAACAGGCATTGGGTCCATTTATGAGCCATACATTAATTACTGAACATTTACATATAAGATAAAATCATTTGTAGTTTATATTATATACTGCTAAGGGCAAATCCTCATAATTATAACTTATTTAGACAGAAATTTGACATGTGCAACTCTAACGTTCTTAATGTTGTTACTCTTTCTTTACTTTTTCCCCTTCCCCCAAGATAAAAAGAAATTCTGAGGTCTGTTCCAACTTTTTTTTTTTTTTTAATTTGGTTTCGAACCTCCAATGTGTAAGGAAATAGCAACGTCTCTGCATCTAAGCATAGCCAAAGTAATCTTCAACATAAAAAGTCCTTATTTTGCTTAAATACTGAGGCCAGTAATACCTTCTCTTTCTTAGTTCTTACACAAAGTAATGTAAATTTAATCAGATGCTTGGTTACTATAGTTAAGACACAGTAAACAAGCAGGTGAGAGAGAATGTAAAAGAAAGGCAGGAAGGATACTGTGACAAAAAAAGACACAGTCATCTCAGATGCAAAATTTCTCAGAAAAGGATTAGAAAGTCAACAGAAACCAGTTTTACCTGCATTCCTCCTTGATGAGGCCTTTTTAATACAGTATGCCGGAAGACAAAGATACCATGACCTGAGAGTTTAAAAAAACCCCACACCAATAAAACAAAGGCTGAGCAGAACCAAGGAAGAAACTGGAGCATTATCAGGAAAGTTACCAAAACCCCCAGCTTATGGCTGGGAGCCTGCAAAGTGAGGTGTTAAGCAAGAAGGTATTCAACCCACAGGCTAGTAAGCTGGGTTTTGTTTTATGTCCTCTTTAATCCGGCAATATAGTAAACATACAGCATGAGTGGAGTGGTTTGGAATTTTAGTTATTATTGCCCACACATCTACAATTGCCAGGGTTACATGATAATGATAAAACAAAAGTTATTCCTGAAGTACCAAAAGCTGAAGAGCAGCAACAAGCATGGCTTAACTACTATTGATTCTCAGTCCACATTGTGCATCCTAGAGAATAAAGCCATCCTCCTCACTGATGGCAGCACTGAAGAAACTCATCAGCTTCAAGACTTTTGCAATATATTTAAAGACCTTTCTGACACTTTTTATTTTACACTTTCTTCAATTTTTTTGTATCACTTGCTTAGATGCAAGACTGCCATCATCTCACGACTCAATGCTCAACCACAAGTCAGTAACTGATGTAATGTGGAAGAACACCAAAGAGGATTTGGGATTTTTATGGCTTAAGGCGCTTTTTTATTTTAAAAGTGTGATCCCAGGACCTATTTCTTTCCTCCAACAAACACAAAAGCAGTTGCTTTCCCTTTGAGAGTACTCCCCTATAAATAATTATACGGATTTTGACACCGTAACAAGAAAAAAAGTAGTGCGTTTATGCCTCCTCTATATTTCATAAACCAAAGCGAGATCATATTATGTTCTCATTTTCAAAGTAGTATTCATAATAAAAATAACTCCGAAACTAGTTACCACTACAGTTTCGTTGCATATACTGGGCACATAGTGCCCAGGGAACAGAATTTAGTAAGAACTTCACAACGTATCCACTAGGCAATCAACTTCAGTACTGCAATCCACCTCAAAAGTGAATCAAATTGTTATTTTATTTGGGAGGTAAACATTTACCAATTTCACCCACTTGTTCCTGTGTCCTCTAGGGACTGCCTAATATACAAACTTACTAAAATAGAGCATCTGAGCATTTTGTTTGGCATTTGCTTCAGCTCCTGGTTACCTCGCTGTCTGGAGGTTTTTTTAGGTTTAGGCTCACGATGCAAATGCTTCACACCCAAGTGCAGGGTTTTTTTGTTTTGTTTTTTAACCATGCTCTTGCTTCCATTAAACAGATTTTTTTCCTAATTCTCTTCACTTCAACATCATAGATTAAGACTGACCTAAAACTACTTCAGGTTGCTTTCAGGTGACAAGTGAAAAATAGGTTTTTTAAGAGAGGGATGGCCAAAATTATTTCCCTGAAACACAAACTATCCAATGCCTGTTTTCATTCCCATTTCCATGTTTCAGCAAACAGAGAGAGATGTTTATAGTTAGCATCTGGATACTATCACTATGCAAGCAAAACCATCCAACAGATTGTTTCAGTATTCCTAAGGTCTGTAAATGTCATTATTAATCACAAATGCTACGCTTTCAGGTTCACAGCCTCATCACATAGGCCATAAAGCTCAGACCAAAGATTTTCATATACATGGTTTCTGTCAAATTGAAAGTAATGTACAGTCTCCCCTCTTCTGAATGTTCATAAAGAACATCTGTGCAGTCTCTCTAAACGAGAGCATAATCTTGCCCTTCCTAAATGCTGGTCACTTAACACAACTCCTTGCTCACAGTTCACGGAAACACCAATAAATCACCAGAAGAATTGAACATTTTGAGTATAAACTCAAAGAAATACAGATAAGTGAGCTAAAGGGAACAACCACCACCACTAGAAAAAGTTGTTTAGTGTATCTACTTCAACATGCTTAAAACAACCTATAAACTGAGCCTGGTATTTAACTGCTGCTGTGCAGACACTCTATACACACAGGCGAGGAACTTGCTCATCCCTGGAAAGGACTGCAGACCTGGAAGCACTTCATGCCTTCATCATGACTCAGAGGAGCTTTCACCCTACCCTGCAGTATTTAACAAAGTTGGTATACAGGAATTTCAAAGGAAAGAAAAAGGAGGGAGGGAACGGGGGAGAGAGAAGGAGGGGGGAGAGGGAATCTTCCCACCTCTGCAAGATAAAGTAAAGCATTAAACTAACTTTACCAAAGGAAAAGCTAAACAGCTAGGCTATCAACAGCACCAAATTCAGTAACTACTAACAGAATTGTTTTAAAAATATTTAAAAGTTAACATCAGAAGCGCGAAGCCATTTGACTGACTTCCCACTGCCAAGTTTCAGCCACCTCAGCCAGGAAAAAAATATAATGTTTACATTCTATGACATTATACTCATCTACTTAGTCGGTGTTTAGCAGGGAAACTATAGTCCTTTTTACTACCAAGCTTTGTTTCAGCTGCTTCAGAAATCCAAATCATTCTATACTAAAGGTTTTATTGTCACCTGGAAATAGTCTGTCCTTATTTCACACTTATATATGCACATATATTATAGTTTTATGTATCTAGCAAGGGGATAAAAGGTTTTCTTGAGGGTGGGGTTGTTAATAGTTTGTCATACTATATGAAAAAAAAGGTAGCAAGAAAGGAGGCCAACCCCACAGAGATTTACAAATGCAAGAAATGCCATATAAACAGACCTTTTGCACTAAACAAGACCACATACACACAAGTATTCATATGCTGAAGAGATGGCAAGCATGTGGAATTAGCTTGCAATTTCTCTTATTCTCACAAGTTCAGTCAGGATGGACTACCAGAAAAAACTAACTGCAAAGACAATATTTGTTTGGCTTTCCGAATCGACTAAGGAAAAGACTAAATAGACCATTTTATTACATTTCTGTTGTGAAAAAGAAGAAAGCCCCTTTCACTGGAAATTTTCTAGCCTGAAAATATGAAGATTGAATGTACCAAACAATGCTGTCAAATGAACAGAAACCAACACAACTAAGTAGTTAAATTAAAAGCATATAAAAAATTCCTGAAAAGTGTAATAATTTTTGCTTATTTGCCACTTCAGAGTAACAAATTTCATACACCTTGCTGCTCTTCAATTATGGGACAAAACCCAGAACAGTGCCATAGAATTCTTCCAACAAAAAACAAGGAGAAACAAGAAGATTTAAAAAGGGGAGTGGGATGGAGGTAAAAAGTCTAGTGGAAAAATTACAATCCACTTCTTTTATCAGGGATAGGGAAAGGAATTATGGGATGGTTCAGTGGTTCTGAGTTTGGTTAGAGCTTTTTTGTTCATTTAATACTATTTTTAAGCCAACACCATTATGTCTTCTGTTAAACATGACAAAAAAGCATGGAAAATTTAGTACAGCAGTGTTTTGGCATACCATCTTCTACAAATATAAAAGAGCATTTCTTCAAAGGAATCAGAAGTTGAACAAAACATAAAACTGCCTTCAGTATTTCAGATGAGTAAGTTTTAACAAATTGTCCCCTTAAAGCACTTTAAGTACGGTGACAGCAGTCAGCACTGAGAACTTATCTCTGCTGTATGAAGTCATGAACTCCACCACATTTCTTCAGTGCTCCCACAGCTGATAAGTATTTTCACATTTACAAATAACAGACAAACAGGATAACACTAGGAGAACCAAGACAAATGATACTCCCCATTTTAACTTACTCCAGCTTAATGCCATGCAAAGTTGATAAAGATCTAGGGAACTGATAAAATATCAAATCAGAGCATTTTTATGCTCTGCTCGACAGCTATGTTGACAGTTCTCTGCCAGGTCTTAAAATTTTACTTTTTTCACTGTGGCGGAGAAGACAAAAGCAGCCTAAGATTTTAGCGCTTCAATGCATTTTTTCCTTTATTACTTAAATCCTTAAATCATTTAAAAACCAACAGGTATCCTAAATCACACTATACGACTCACAAATAAACATGACCTGGGATAGGAAATAAAAGAACAACCTAAACAGTAATTCAAGAAGTCAGCCATCCACTCAAAATTTTCATTCTGAGCTGTTTTGAATTAATTTGAACTACAGCCACAATTGTTCTTTGTAACATTTTTCTCTTCTAGTTAATATTCATCAGTCATTTTTACTGTTACAGAACAAGTGTTTACACACAAAAGAAATCATACAACTCCACCTCAGAATAAATTGAGTAACCAGTGTGTAATAATTAGAATGAACATACCATAATTTAATTGCAGCAGAGCTTGGTTTTGAAGAATACAACAGCGTCTCATAAGTCGCTAGAATTAAGTTCATCACATGCTAGTTGAGAAATGACTTCTTTTGCTGTTCAATTAATAAATATAATCACATGTTTTTTGTAAGTAGTAGCAGAAGTAAACGACTTTCTGGCAAACTGAAAGGTCCAATCTTTCATGCACTGCCTAACAAAAATAACCTTATATTACAAGCAGTATAGAGAAAAGGATTTAATCTTTTCACAGCACCAATCCTCAAGAAATTAAGTCTCTCAAATCTTTTACTGAGGTATATACTTGCTGCATTACCATAAATATCAACCAATTACATATATGTACAACCTTCTTAAAAAGAACAAATGCCTGACAAGCCCATGCACAGCACCTTCTACCTTAAAACAAGTTTTTACATGTTGAAGTTAATTCATGTTTATGGAAAATATTGATTTTCCCCCACTACCCTGGACTATGAGACCAGAGAATCTCTTTTATACCTTTTTATACCTTGTACACTTTCAAAGTTTGGTGGTATGTTTGGGGTTTTGTGTGTGTGTGTTTTGGGGTTTTTCATTGTTTGGGTTTGTTTTGTTTTTTTTTTCTCCTGCCTACCCTTGAGCAATTTGGGGGAAACAAACCCACACAAATCTATTAGCAAATATAGCTATGCCAGCAAAAAATCCTAATGCAGTCCCAAGATTTAAACCTACAGGAATATAAGTTTACAATTGTGACTCATTCTGCTTGAGAAAGCATATCAAAGTTATCAGTACAAGGCTGCTCCATTACTGTAACATTGCTGTGATTTCTGGGAGGCCCTCCTTCCTTCTGGCAATGGCCAGCACTTCTCCCTGTTCTATAAGGAGACTCACATGTTTTAAACCAGAGATCAGCATATCATTTGTATGTCATGCTATTATTCTATAGCAAGTCTTGCTGCTATATGCTTATGTTCTTACCCTCAAACACAGTTATATATTACAGATATTTCAACAAATACATTGACTAGAATTCCTGACTGCCTACCCAGTGCTTTAAGGACACATTGTCCCTGCTGAGGACCAGTTCAGCAGCCTCAATGCTACAACCACTTTATCAACAGCAGGAATTTTTGATTAACTATTTTACAGAACTTTTTGTACTCATTCCTTCAAATAAAACAAGTTACAGCACTATGCCATTAGATCACTGTTTTTATAGTAGGTATAATATTAGATCCCATTGGATATTTTTAGGCTGTTTAAAACAAAACAGTGCAAAGGCTGTCAAGGCAAAGATTTAGCCATGAAAGGAACCACAGAATAGATTTGGTTAGATCAACAAACAAATGGTTACTAACTGAAATTCTTATTTTGTTAATAAAAACTCCAACTTTTATGGAAATTAAATTTCAGTAACATAAAGCAGACCTAAAGGCCTATATTGTTTCAAATTCATTGATCAATACTTAGCTTTTACCTTTAAATGGACAAATGCAGTTTATTTACAGAGAACAGTGTCAGATATTAAGTCAACTAAAAGGAGCTCCTTAAGCATGTAAATATTCTTTATAATGGATAATTTAAAGCTTATTCCCACAATTTTAATGGTTATTGAGCCCCTCAACGTTCAGAAGGGGAAAAAAAAGGGTTTTAAAGTAGTTTCATGTCACCAACATCAGCTTTTCAAGTCTGAGGGTACATTGCTTATGTGCTGAGGGTTTGTGCACTTACAAAAATCCTTACAACAAACAGCTATTCTTTTCTCATATTCAGTGTTTTAGGGGCATGTGGCTTCTTTGCTTGTTTGTTCCTCTGTTTAAACACAGCATTGAGTTGACACAAATACTAATAGTCTCAGAAAATATTTCTGTATGTTTCTGTTAGTTTCTAATATTTATAAAACTTCTAGAAAACACAAATATGACTTTCAACTATGCAGCTTCCTGGTAAGAGTAGAGCCCAAGTGACTTTAAACTACATTGTAAGTATGCTCTGTAGGTGACTTCAAATTGGGTAGTTGGCATAGTTTTAAACAATGTATAAAGTCACCTGTACTAGAGGCTTACCAGGAAGTAGCTGGTCAGGAAGGCTGCTATTACCATGAGGTAATAGCCTTCCTGACCTACAAAACGAGGTGCAGCAAAACCTTATGCTCAGTCAGATACTACAGAATTCTCACCAATGCCATTTACCACTCCTCCACTGGCTCACCCTGGCCTTTAGAATTTTCCCTCTTCGACCCTCATCCACATGTCTCATGGACAATCCTATTTAAAAAACCCACAGGATGGGGAAGCACAGATCACGCAGGGAAAAAGGTGAAACTGCAGAACCTGGCTTTAAACTGGTTCCTGCTGCACCCCAAACAATGTCACAATATCCTTTAATTCTAGCCTGGTATCTGGGTGTCACCTCCTCCAAGCCCTCTACTCCTTGCCATCACACCTGCTCTCTACTAAGTGCCATTAATAGGCCACTTCTCACTTATACCTTTATATAATAAATGCCTTGGCTATCTATTATAATGAAAGAAAATATTTAAGCCCAGTTTACTCAAAGATGCATGTCATGGAAAGAGACACTAGCACTGTGTTATCAGTTTGCATGCAGTCAGCCAGAATGCAGCCACAAACACCTTCACCCAGTCTAACCCCCCCAGCTCCAGAAGGAACACCAGGCCTCTCCTCCCACCCTTCTCTGTGCCCTCCTGCCTCATCTTTACGCTTCTTTGGATGAACAAAGCACTGCACAGCAAACAGAGTACAGCAACAACAAGACTCAGAAGAGCACAGGTTCACCTTACATAAGCTGTGGTGTTATTACATCTTGCTGTTAAACTGAGCCATCCTACCATAAGCCCCCATCATCACATACATCAAATGTATGTGGCCACACACCTACAAACTCAGGGATCAAAGGAACTTAACCATCTTTCTTCCCAGAAGATTCACATAAAGCTAAATTAACTCACCCACAAGCCACATGACAACCGGATCTAGCACAGCCAAAGACCTGAGAGACATGAAGTGATGGAAATGTCCCCTCTGTGGCAGCTGTAACTTAAAATTGGCTTAATGGCATCACTGGCTAAATGTATAAAGGAAAGAAATATTTGGGAAGGAGGGGGTGAAATCAGAGTGCACACTTCTTGGAGCAGCACTACAAAGGCATTTTTCCATGACAATAATAAATTATGACAGACGAGATCCCATCAGCATGTGAAAACATGAGGTATGTTCTGACTTACTCAGTTATCAGGACTAAAGTAATAGTTTTGGAAGCTTCCTATTACACATTCAACAGTATCTGTGTTGCAGAAGGAAGAGTAGGGATTTCACCAAAACAGATGCTAATGTAAAGCAAAACTGACACTTGGTGACGTATCCAACTCGCGAGAGGTTAGATGAACAGTCTTCCAGCTGAAGAGGTCATACAAAGACATCATAAAGACTCCAGAGCAAGAAGCAACTAACTAGGCAGCAGAATTGCAGTTCTCTGCATGTTAACTCAGATATTGTCAATCTTTATGTGCAAGAGAATAAACTCATTTCAACTCGCTTATATTAGCAGCATTTCTGAAAGAGGAGACCGACTACAGTGTTAAGTATTAAACAGGTTAACTCTCCCAGACATCCAACACAAGGTCATGGGTCCTTCAAGAGCCTTGCTTAAAAGTTATCACCTTGTCTCGCACACCCCCAAAAAGGGCTGGATAAAGACTCTCCCCTTTCCCAGAGTCCTGCTGTCCACTGGCACAGCCACCCCACAGACCATTATTTAACCACAAGATCTCAGCTCTTCAATAATGAAATAGATAGTTCCATAAAAGTGTCACCTCACAACCAGCAGTGGAACAAATGGTCAAAAAAGCAAAGCAAATGCCAGGAAATATTTCACTAAAGACAGGAAACAGAACAGAAATCATTATTAAGCACTGTATAAATCCCCTCAGTTATCCTGAGCAATGTAGAACTGGAACAGAAAGAGAAGACTGGTAAAGGATGAAAAGATGATATGGAATGGTACCTTCACAGCAGGTGGCTACAACTGGACTTTTCTGACTAGAAAAGGAATAGTTGAGAGAGGGTGGAAAAATGCTGTGTGGCAGAAAGAAAGTAAACTGAGAAAAATTACTAATCATCTTTTAATAAAAGAGCTATGAGATATTAAATAAAACTAGTAATTTCAAAAAACAAAGGACCATAGCTTTTTCCCATAACATATAAATTCCTTGTCACAAAGTGAAGCAGGCAATAAATGGAACACAAGCTGAAGATGTTACTAGGGACAATCACAGTCACAAGAACTCTTACTGTGGGCAGACAGTACGCAGAGGAAGTCACTCACCCTGCAAAAATCCCTCTCCCTTGAGTGTCCACCATCAGAGGCTGCATACTGGGCTAGGAAGAGCTCTGCCCCAATCCTGTGCAAATTTCTTAAACCCCTCTCTTTTTTTATTTTAATTATCTCAAATGGATCTTAAGTAAGGGCAGGGCATCTGCCTGTTTACACACCACTTACATCACTAGGAAACTGATCAAGCAGTACCCTGATTTCTCAAACAAAGGGATCTAAACAAGCCTTCTGGGGTAGTGTTCTGGGTGCTTTCAGTTCCATCTGAAACAGCTAACTGCTGCTTTGAAAATGTATATATAAATATTTTGTAATTATAATACTGCAAAAGACAGAAAACATAGAAAGATGAGTGATGGCTGAACCAACAGTGCCATAGAAGAAGCTAAATGTATAAATGAAAGAAATATTTGGGAAGGAGGGGGTGAAAGAAACAAAATAACTTCACTTTTAATTCTACTCATTTTCTATATCATTTGTCAATACATTTTAACAGCTTGATGGAAAAAAAAGGCTACTGAGAAGTCTCTTATACATACACACCTACCTGCACAAGTGTTTCTTGTATATTGCATGCAAATTGTAGCACATTCAAGGATAAAATCTCACTGAAGCAACTTTTGCTGTTCTGACAGCAAAGGGCTAATTTGAGTTTAATTACTAAAAAAGTATTTTAAAACATTTTCAAAAAGCCCTTAATTTCTTCTACTATATGATTACAAGTAAATAAAAAAAGTTTATTAAAATTCTTGTCTCTTTCTCAGTAAGTATATTTAATTACAAAAATCCTTATAAAACAAATAACAACATCTACTTTATAATACCAAATTTCTGTGTTAGATTCTCTCCCAAAGACAGACTGTAACAATTTCATTGGGGGGGGGGGGGGGGGGGGGGGAGGGACAGGATGGAGAGAGAGGAGGGAGGGCATGTTGTATAGATTAATACAGAAATATTTACTCTTGTGCCTTTTCATTTGTGACACCATAACTACTTTGCATGAGAAAGTCTAAGGAATACTCTAATAAAGGACTTGAAATTGTAAAACATACAGTCCTCCTTTTTATGCTTAACTGTCCCTGTGGTCTGAAATCCTATACTTTTAACACCAGGTAAGCTGATAAGTTTCTAGAATTGCTACAATCATATCTTTCATTTTGTATTAAAAAAAAGAAAATAAATAAATCACACAGTTGCACAGATACCATGGGAAGCAGGGTAAGGCACATTTCCATCAGTTAGCTGGCAAGCTGGCAACGTTCTTAAAAAATCTGAAATATTTTCTTTTTTCTCTCAAAATCTGAAAATGTGCAAACGGCTAATTTTTAATTTTTTTTTTTAATATAAGTTTAAACTGATCTGGTTGTGAAAACAAGCTGAACTTGTTCTTTATCAAACTGTAGGAGTTGCAGATGAAAGGAGGTGCTATATAAGGAATAGCTAGACTTCAACAGAGAATGTGCTGCCAAAACATTTTGGCCTAGATTCTGACAGGCACTCACCCAAGTTGAAGGGTCATGGAAAGCAGCGGTGTAAAGAAACGATCTACAGAGACCAGAAAACACTACACTGTGGTTTACGGCGGGGGGTGTGTGTGCAGAGAGAAGCTGCTTGGGGGTTGGGTTTGGTTTTTTTTACCACTTAAGATCTGTGGGGAAACACCAAATATACAGTGTTTCAACTGTGTGCAAAGAGGGTGGAGATGATAGGCAAGCACAGTCTTTAAGAGGGCAACTAATTACAAGATGTATCTTGTTTCTTTTCCTAACTTGCTGCTGATCCTTCTCTTGCCTTCTCATTTGCTTTCATGGAATATATTATGAGGAAGAAGAGATAACAACTGCCGCACATACGCTCCTGAAAAAGGCAAGCTTTCATGCTCTGTAATTTGATTAGACCCTTAATAAACATATCAAAATTTTTATGAAGAAACTCAGGACCTGACCAACATTCACACTCAGGAGTGGTACAAAGCATCATCAAAAGGAAATATAAATCAAATTACAGTGAGAGATTTGTGAAAGGTCCAGACTGAATTAATAGCTTCATTAACGGCAAAGAAAAAGTAACTACTTTCAATTCTCACAATAAGATTACTCATAAAAGAGAAGCTAGAAATGGGCTAGATTCAGTTTAACATGGAAAAGTACAGGCCATTATATTAAGGTGAGGAGGGGGGAAAGGCAGTCAAAGGAAAATGCTTGAAAAACAGCACTGATAAACAGAGGAGATGACTATGAAGAAAACAGATGCTCCTGTGTGCACCAAACACAGAAATAAATCATTGTAGGCTAAAGATAGGCCTTAGATGGAACAGACACGTGAGCCGCAACACACACTTCAGAGACTGGTTTAGAATAACGAACAAAACCAAATTTTGTGGCACTTGTCAAATCCAGAGCCTTCAAACCAAGATTAACCATAAGGAAACATTCAGTAGGGGCATAGCTCTACGTGTGAAAACTGAACATATTTCCAAGCACCATACCTTAAACTGAGTACACTGAAAGCACCAGCTACTAACAAACATATTTCTCCAAACATGCAAGAAAGTCTGAGCAAGTCTCTAATTAATAAGCCTCTGACCGGTGCAACATGTTTTTGATGCTTGGCAATAGAAACTAAAGTCTCTAGCTGCTGACATGCTAGACACACACACACAAAAATTAATTTCATGTTTCCTAGATACAGTTGTTCAACTCCTTGACAAGCTTCACCTACTCCAGTCAGAAGGACACTGAACATTCTTTTCCACTTGCCTAACACATACCCCACAGTACCAACCTGGCTATTTGTACTTGCAACTCCAGCAAGGGCTGCGTGACACATTTTCAGCACAAAATACCATGAAACACGTAAGTTTTCAGAACTTCCTACTCTTCTTATGCCAGTGAACGAGCTCATAAGAAATATTTACGTAAGAGCTGCCTTTGGTGTTAACATCAGCCTGACAAGTTACAGTAACACAAAAATCACCGGTCTGATTTTAGTACGGTTTTGAATGAAAGATGCTATGCTTGGGCATATTTTATTTTGGCTATTCCTACAATGTACCAGCGGCATGTATAGTGCACTTCCCTTCCCTTGGTAAAAGGCTTGCAGGTACTTACATAATTTTACAATTCTCATACGCAGACATTAAATGATACACACCAAAGTCAGCCATGTACGAGGGATGTAATCTGTTCTGACCAACACAATTTCTCTTACTGCTTCAGCGCATTTCTTAATCGACAACACATTTCAAATGTCTCAATTAAAAACTAATTTACAGGAGAACTGCGGGAAGGAAAAGGGGAGAAAAGCTTCCTGACTACACATCAGTCCTTATGGAAACCATGCTTCCAAGTCTCCCAAGTGTAGATACTTTTATTAACAGCAGTTTTCAACTCGGTTATCCTACAATAAAGGCTTTGAACACGCCCAGTGCAATTGCAAATGCGATTTTTTCAAATAACAGAGAGCCTGAAGTCTACTTCAGCTAGCCCTTCGCGTAATACTCCACACCAGAAACAAGAACACGCTCATGATACAGCTTCACCACAAACAAACGAAGGACGCTTCATAAACTACAGCAGAGGGGTGGGGGGTGTCAGGGTCCGTAACACCAGCCCCCACTGCTCTCCCCGCCCTCCACCTCCCGGAGCGACCGCCCGCCCCAGCCCCGCCGGGAGCTTTGCCCCAAGGCTCCCCCGGGGCTAACAACTCACCGCCGCACCGGCCGCAGCTCCCACCGCCCGGCCCCGTGGGCTTTTATTCTGCAAAACCCCACAGCGTGGGGCGGGGGTGAAAGGAAAGGAAGGGGTGAGAAATTCGCGGGTTTCAAACAAAACAGAAGCCAACCTCATATGCTGCCTTCCCTCCCCTTTCTCGCCCACCACTCTTTTTGCAGGGGGGGGAAATCCCGGCAGCTGCCGGCGGCCCGGGCCGCGCCTCCCCGCCCCACGCCGCGGGACTCGGCGCCGCGCCCCGGTCGGTACGGGAAGCGGACGGGGCACCCCGAGGGCTGCGCCCCCCGCTCCGGGCAGGAAAGCGCCGGGAAAAGTTCGAGCGGAGGACGGGGCGGCAGCGGCGCCTGGCCCGCCGGCAGCACCGACGCCACCTGGGAGGTTGGCCTGCGGGGAGAACGAGAAGGAAGGGGAGTTTGTGAGGCGGTCGAAGCCCGCGACCTGCCCGCCCCTGCGAGACCCGCGCCGGCAGCTGTGGACACGCATTGGTCGCCCTCCCCGCCGCACGGCGCTCCAGAGAGGGGCGGCTGGGGGTTGCTGAGGAGGGGAAGGGCAGCTCCACCACCTCTCCTAGGGGGCGAAAGTCGGGTCCCGGCGCGGTGCCACCCGCTCTTCCCTTTCGCGAGCACCCCGGGCGCGGCGCGACCCCGCCCGCCCTCACCTGAGGACCGTCCGACAACTCACTCACCTGCAGAGAGCTGGGCCCTGGCTGCCCCGAGCAGGGCTGGCGAGCAGCCGGCCAGCAGGGCGAGCGCCGCCAGCAGCGGCAGCGAGGCGGTGGCGCCAGCCCCCCTGCCCATGCCGACTTGCCGAGAAGTTTCCGAAAGAGGCCGGGGCTGCCCCAGCCCTCGGCGGCGGCAGCGGGCGGAGCTCACCTCGCCCGCTCCTCCTGCCCCAGCGCCTCGCCAGGAGACCCCCGCGCCGAGAGGCGCCCGCTGGCCCCGGGGCCGCCCGCTGGGGCAGCCGTCTGCAGCGCGGCGGCGGCGGCACCGGCTCTCCTCGTACTCCGGAGTTACTTTGCTGCTGGGCGAGCGGGGAAGGGAGGGAGGAGCCGAGCGGGCACGTCCAACCCCCGCTCCCCGGCACTTGGCAGCGAGAGTGTGGGACTTCGGCCCGCGGCCCCGCACGGGCGCAGCGACGCACGGCAGCGCCTCCTGCTGCAGGCGCGGGGGCCAGCACCGTCTGGGAGCGGCACGGCTCGGCTCTCCTCTCCTCTGCGCGGCGGGGCTCAGCTCTCCTCCCCTCCCTCCGGCATGGCACAGCCTGGTTCAACGGGAAGCGGCTCAACGCGGCTCGGCGCAGCACGTCCCGGCTTGCCGCCCGCTGAGGAGGGGAACCTGCCGCCCCTGGAGGAGAAGGAGACGGCGAAGAGAGGCGAAAGGGAGAAAGCACTGGCCGAGGCGGGCGAGTGGGTGGGTGGGGAAGCAGGGCTCGGGAGCGGCGGGTCCCGGGAGTTGCTTGTCTGGCTGCCTCTGGTGGGCTTTGCCGGCTGGTCCTGCTGGTACAAACGCGTTATGGACCGGATGGCGAGCTTTGCGCTGTCGTCGTGCATCAAGCCGCCCGGCTGTATCTTCGAGGCAGGGTTTGTGGGGCTTTTTTTCTTTGCTCCCTTTGCTTTCTTTTGACAACTCTTGTCTGGCTCGTCTTGCCAGCAGAGTCTCATTGCTAGGAATTGAACTGGTAATAAACAGTATTGCCCTTAATGCTATCATTTCCACATGTAATAAAAGACCAACCCTTCAGGCAGGTCTGTATGCAGCTATACGACACCGACACCCGTTGAGTTGTGAAGCAGGATCTTCTCGACATATCCAGGCTCCAGGTATGCTGTATAATACAGGCCTTTTTCTGTGTCTCCAAAAGCACTGCAGGTCCTTATGCTTCCAGGGCTTAGAACTCTAAAGAGCATTTGGTATGACAGATGAAGTCATGAGAGCTGGAATTTCTGTTTAAACAAGAATAATTTCCTCCAAATTTTTTAATCCATGTTTTATTAGTTTTTTCTTTTTTGCATGGCAACTTTGTAATTAGAGATGTTGTATAATGTTTACAACAGAACCTGAAACCACTGGAAACTCACAGGTGTTATTGCAAACTCGAAATTCAATCTGGGTTCATCAAAGGTTTGCTGTGATTCAAAATCTTTTCCAGCCAGTGTCTGGCAATTGATAGGTTTGTCTCTAAACCCCTCAAAGCCTCATGTTTTCACAGCAAAAATGTGAAGCAGGACAATTTGCTTTGTTATACAAACTAACCTGTACTTCACATGCACACCCCCAAAAAAAATCAAAACAACCACACAAAAAAAAACCAAACAAAAAAACCCCACTAAACAAACAAAAAAACCCAAACCCCAAACACTAAAAAAGCTCTACACCTGGACACCTCTGTACTTCATTTAGGTGGAGTGGCTGAAAAACAACTTGTATGCTTACTGTGAAAGATGAATTGATGTGCCTCAGTGAACACTGGCTCTTTGTTTGAACTTCGAGAAGGATGGGAGCTGTTTAAGGTGGATCTCACAACACCTGGTGTTTCAGGAAAGATGGGTCACATTCTAGGTTCAAGTAAACATGAGAAATTCTTCTGAGCAAGGTGAAGGAAAGAAGTGTGCCAGCCTGGCTTCTGATGTGTTAGGCTACATTGCCATTTCTGTTGCTATTTGGAAAATCTTACTGAAAAAGACAAACCAAGTCATCTTGGTGTAGGGGTGGAGGGTACACAGGTACCTGATGCTGTCCCTTGTGCTGGGAGCTGTAGAACACTAAGAATTACTGCAAGGCAGATAAGTAATGAATGAATGGTTTAGAAAGGCAAGGGAGAGGAGGACTAAAGCTTGCTTTTCCTTAAGGGAAAATCTTCCATAAGGAAGGACTGCCTCCATGGCAGTCTTGCAGGTACCTCCCATGGTCAGCACTGCAGTTTGCCACATCCAGAGTGTGAGAGAGACTATTAGGTGATGGTGGATGTGCAGCACCAGGTTGCTGCTCCATTTCACTGCTGCAAGGTGATAGGTCCCACTGACCTGCAGTCACCTGTTCTCTCTCCATACAGTTTCTGCATCTTCCAGTGGGAGTCTCCTGGGATTTCATCCTTTCCTGTTACTCACATTCCTGTTAAAAAGCAACAGAGAGATTTTTTAATTGCTATTCTTTCCTTGACTGGAGAGTTTAAGCTTGAGAGGTATGGACAAGATGCACATGTGATCCCACTTTTCTTTCAGGTATGTACCTGGGAAACTATTATGTGTAATTCACTCTATGTGTCCTACTGTGCTTGGCATCCTGAGAAATACTTAAACTTATCTATCAGGCTTGACATAATTTTTATGTTATATGACATGAATGGATTAATTTTTGTTCCAGTTTTTACATTTTTAGAGCTCTAAATGTTTTACAGTCTTTTGCATTTTCAATTAAGAGCAAAAGATAATTATATTACCTTTTGCACATCCTTTTAAAAATTGAGCTAACAGCTTGTATACTAACAGTAAGCCAAACATAACAGCAGAAAGACGGAGACACCCCACAGTAAGGTCTTTCCCTTCACCCTGCAGGGTATTTGGAACTTGAAGAAGGTACAGTCTTTATCCTGATAATTATAACCTCTAAATAAAGTGTCAAATAAATCTCTGTCAAATTCATGAATGTTTGGTTCTGAAACTCTACTAGGTGCCTCAGCCCTTTCTTCATTCAGTGTTAAAACTTTCCCATTATACTTTTGGGTGTTGCTAAGCCCATCATAACACATTTTTTAAAACAGGCTATCGTTTAATTTTGTTCATAATGACTGACAGCTGTCTAGAATAATATATCATCTCATAGTAAAATATCTTAAACTAGCAATATTCCAATGCTATATGATAGAATTCATATCTAACATGGTATTGTCCCATGGTATTTGAACAGTATGTAAAATGTATTCCTAACCAGCAAAAATATTTACCTCTTCTTTTTTTTTTCTTTTTTTTTTTTCCCCAGGAACTTGTAACTGTTCTCACGCACCAAGGGATTTTGAGAGATTTTAATAAATTTTTCTAGCCAAGAGGTCAGATAGTCAAGAATTCTCATTATTCTTCCACTCCTACCCAACTTTTCACCCCTCTGCACTTTTGCTTCCTCTGTGAAAATCTACTCACTTACTTTATAAGCCTTAGTAAGATCCAAGCCCTTGAAGATCTGGCTGTTCAAGGTTGTAGATCCTAAAGAAAATTGAGAATTCTATTGACTCAGATTTTCTTGGTGCTACCCAATAATGCTTAGGCAGTGCCTTCATTGTATTTTGACTTCTGTGAAAAAAAAAACTCTGTAAAATGTGCTACAAGTTTTGATTAGATGCGTTATTTTATTGCCTAGTGTTCACAGAAGCTTTTATAGAGCATACTAATTCCACAGAGAACCAGTGGCCAATGCTTTTGTCATAACAAGCCATGGACAGGTAGACTGGAGAGGAGACAATGCTGAGAGTCTTACCGATGCCTTTGAATGGTCTTCTTTCATACAGCTGCTTTTCAGATGCAAGTGTAAGGTATCCTAAAAAGGATGGAGTTTCACTGCTGCATATCATGTGAGCACAGGTGGACTGGGCTAATAGCTTCCAAATACGAGCATCTTACATTCACCCAGCTACTTGTGGCATATGGTGAAAATAGGACATAGAATCTGGGAACTGCTCTCTGCCTGTTGGTCCACAGAGGCAACTCTGCAGCTCACGTTCTCCAGCCCTCCTGTCATAAGAGCTAATGACAGGTTTGGGTGATTAAAGAGAGCCATGTGACATTTCCTATCCTGAGTCTCCTGCTCTTACTTGACTACCATTCTCAGCAATGCTCACTTTTCAGGACAGAACTTCCTGTTCTTTACCCAGAGATAGGGTAATACTTTGGTCTGCTTGTCATTTCTGCAGTTTTGATAAAATAGCCTGTGATTTTTAAAGAGGAGCACATTCCTATTATTGACCAAATCCCATTTTATTTTTTCTTTTATCAGACAAAATAGTTGACAACTGAAATATAGCATGGGAATAGCCTTCAAGGAGTGAGGCATAGCCTTGTCCTGAAATAAATTGTTTCACTGAATTTCATCCTTTGAAATTACATTGTACTGTGCATTCCTTATGCCAGGGTCCAGTCCAGAAAGAAACTGGTCTCTGAGTTTGCCTAAGCATCAACAAAACTTTTCTGTAAAAATCTCCATGTTAAGAGTCTTGTTCTGTAAGACACTATTTGGCTAAATGGTATCCTACCGGGGTTTTGGTTGATGAAAAGGCTCGACCAGTAGTGTGTGCTTGCACTCCAGAAAGCCAACTGTAAGCTGGGCTGCATCAAAAGGATCATTGCCAGCAGGTCAAGGGAGATGATTCTCCTCCTCTACTCTGTTCTCCTGAGACCCGACCTGGAGTACTGTGTTCAGCTTTTGGGACCCCAACACAAGAAGGATGTGGACTTGTTGGCATGTGTCCAGAGGAGGGCCACTGAGATGATCAGGGGGCTGGAGCACCTTTTCTGTGAAAACAGACTGAGAGAGCTGGGGCTGTTCATCCAGAGAAGAGAGGGCTCTGGAGAGACCTTAGAGAAGTCTTCCACTACCTAAGGCAAGAAAAAGTACCTAAAAATATGAAATCTGAAAAGAGATTTTTGACAAGGGCGTATAGTGATAGGACAAGGGGGATGGTTTTAAACTGAGAGAGGGTAGCTTTAGATATTAGGAAGAAATTCCTTATTGTGAGGGTGGTGAGACACTGGCACAGGTTGCCCAGAGAAGCTGTGGCTGCCCAATCCTGGAAGTGCTCAAGGCCAGGTTGAGTGGGACTTTGAGCAACCTGGTCTAGTGGAAGGTGTCCCTGCCCATGGCAGGTGGTTGGAACTGGATGATCTTTAAGGTTTTTTACAACCCAAACTATTCTGTGGTTCTGTGATAAAGAGAGGAATGTCTTTTAGCAGCAGGGAGTAGGTAAAGCACAGTATGTCTATGGGTGATTATGAATGCATTAAACTCCTCAGAGCTATTTAGTTTTAAACGAGTTCTTGCAACACATTTTCTGTATGTATGGGTTTAAGCAAATACATCTTTCCACATTACCTAGAAGCTTTTTACTAGTTCTCTTCTAACCCCATGCCATTTGTCACAGTTTTGTGCTTGTATTACTCATTAGAAATCTAGGAAGAAACATCATTTTTTTGAAACTGGGAAAGTTACCAGCAAGATGTAAGAAGTTTCTGAGGACTTGCAGAGGTGCATTGCGTTCCTGTACCGATTAGCCAAATCTTTTTACATTATTATGCTTGTACCTGCTGCTTGCAACAGTTTGAAAGCATGTGGAGCTTTAAACTCCACAACACTAAAGCTGAGCTTGAACTCAGTTGAAGGTTTTTGTTCAGGGTTTGGAACAGCTCCAAAAGGGCACTCAATATGCCCTTCAAAGATTCATAAGAAACTGGGAAAAAAATGGACAGACGGCCCTAGGGGGTACGTTGCCACTGAAATACAGCAGAAAAATTGATCCAAAGTGGAGAATGGTTGAGTCAGATGAGGGCTTGCAGGTGTTTATCTGATGCAATGAAAACTAGAAGCTGATAGAAGAAGAATCGTAAAAGGATAATATATAGATGGACCATCTAGAGAAATCATTTTAGCTGTGGCTTTCTGGGCTAAATAGTTTGCTGTGATCAGTAGGGTAAATCAAATAATATTGCTTCTGTTCCCTTACTAGGTAAATCTGCATATATTTGTGGCTTAATTGGGTAAACGTACACATTTAAAATTCAGTGAGTAGGATGTTTGTAAAAAATTAATGGATGAAAAACAAATTGAAAGCAAAATCAATGTTGTCCAAAATCACACTGCACTTTTCATTCAGCTTTTACCTGGTCTTAGTGTGTTGTGATTGGCACAAGCAACATGGTGATATTTTGTACATAAAAAGAAATGTAGAGTTGGGTAATTTCCTCCTAAGAACCTTTAAAGAGCACACAGTTTGTGAACGTTTTCAAATGATAGGCCTGGAAACACTTAAATATCTCTTTCCTAGGCTTTTTTTACAAGGTTTAAGTAATTCAGAGGTCACAGAGGAGACATCTCATACAAAACAGACATCAGAAATGCATTTGTAAATGTCAAACTCTGGCCTCATTACTGACAAAAAATTCTATGACTTTATTTGAATGGTGTGATTCATCAACATGCAAGTTGTCCATAGCCTCAAGACCTTTCACAGTGCTGTTATGTCCAGTTGTACTACATCCAGTGATCAGTTTATTAAGGGGCCTTGGAGCCAAATTAATTATTTAGAAGTACAATAAATTGAGAATTCTGTCTTCCTTCACTTAATGGAAGTTGCATTCTTGAGATTATCATTATATCCTCAATACCAGGCATTGCTGAACTCTCATCTGAAAGAAGACTTATTTGAGAAAATCTTGAAGTGAAATAAATAAAGCTTCTAAATCAAAAATTACTTTTAAGTAACACAGAGCTCTGTAGTGTTTAGCAGGTCTGTTGGGATCAGTAGTGATTTTGTTTTGCTTAATGCAGGCATAAATGTCCAATATAGGTTACTGCAAAGCCTGTTACTGAAATTAAAAAAAGCTAGGGTTGGCTTGGGGGAAAGCAATTACTCTTCCTGTAATAATTGTTGGTGTTACGGTGATGTACTCAAAACTTTTATGAGATCTGAATTCTTACATGTTTCTGTCTCTTCTTGTTAATTGGAAATTGATACATATGAGGGTAACTGATGAGACTGCCTGAATATAAAATGATCTAAGGAAAACAACCCTGAGCATAAACAAGCACAAGAAAGTGACAATATAAAAAACATTACCCATTTCTCCAGGACATTTATCCATTAGAAAGGAATATATTCATGTTCTTGCTGTTAACCAAGAGATGGCTATGATTTGAATAAGAAAGAGGCTCAAAAAGCCCAGTATATGATTCAACCTTACCTTCACAAATTTTAATGATAGCCAGGAATAAAAATTGAAATCTGCAATCAATCAGGCCGTACTCAAGGGAACAAGAATATGATTAAAGACATTTCGAGTTCAGCATTATACTCACATTTATTTTTGCAATCTCACTGGCTACCAACTGAAAGCAAAACTGGGACCCAGCTATGTGCACTTCATACCTATGGCTACGCTGCTGATCATTGATAGCCCACCTGAAAAGGAAAGGTCACATCAGGCAGAGGTTTTCTGGGGCAGGGGTTTTCTGGCATTACCTGCAACAGGGCAGGGAAAGATGCTAAGCAAAATATAGCCCTCTCTTCTTCAGCCTGCAATGTAAATTTGTCAGCTGTGTCAGGGATATATGACCTCCCAAAGAAGGAGGAATGTATATTGAATTATTTCTTCATCTTATATAAAACCGAGGAAATGTTAATGCTCTGAAGATAATTCTGCAGAAACAATTGCTGAAAATTCATGGGTGCCATCCTCTCTGTAGTTTTAGGCAGATTTCATCCCTGAGGGAAATTAATGGAGTGACATTAATACATACTCAGCAGACTCACAAGTCACAACTGACATCTGGTATAGTGATTGCTTGTGTCATTCCACAAAGGCTTTCTCTATTAGAACAGTCTTTCATAAGCTGCTACCAAACTTTTCTTCCAAAGTGGAAAATCTCATCAGATAAATCTTACAAACTCATAAAGACTTTGTCTCTGGGGTCTAACAGCTATTTTCTGGTTGCACTTAGAATATTACTGCCTCACTTCTGTGTACCTTGACTTTAAGTTTTCTGTGTGACTTTCAGATACCTACCATAAAGCCCCAAATTTCCTCTTTTATATTCCTTCATTTCAGAGCTGAAGTACTCTCTTCAATTCCCAATTTTTAAAATAAGCTACTAAAATGGAAAAGGCTACCTTCTCCCAGAATAGATCTGTATATATCTTATCCAAAGTAGGTTTACTTCTGCCCAAAGAGTTTGTCGGCAGTTGAATTATAGTTCTCTCTCTGCTGGATGGCAATGACTCACTCTGAATTACTGTATGTCAGGATGCTGGCACCATGTGTAAAGTTAGTTTTTAGATCTAAATTTAAAACTTTCATAGATCCATTTCTTAAATCCAGTTTAAGTTGTGCAATACCTGGAATATGTCTTCTTTCTCTAGAACATATCTTCTTTCTCTAGAATAAGTTTATATGAACAAATCAGAAAAGTTGGAGGAAACAGCATTGTCAAAGACAATGCTATCTGAGACAGGATACTGTAACACATTTAGTAGTAATTTTATTAGAGTCTGGAAAGTGTTGAAAAGTAAAATCTCTGTAGAGCAGAATTAGTGGGGTTTACCTGAAAACTTGTTATAGAATTTGTGGTTTCCTGAAAAAAAAGGTTCACACAGTCATTTACGAGAGAAAGACGTTTTATCTGGCCTGATTGTTCATTTTAGTTCTAAAAATAGATCTTCACTTGCAGGACCAATAGATCTTTGCCTGCAGGGGCAAGCAAAATGTCTTTACACTTTATGTAGAATAATCTGGCAGCTTTTATAATGAACTTGGTTGCTTTTTTCCCTCTCTCTGTACTGGGGTGATTCTTTATTGTCATGGCTACGCTCACTCAGTTGAGCTGTATTGCTGTCCATTTTGTCTCAACAATGACCGACTAGGGAACAGAACAACAGTTCAAGAATAATATGGTAAATGCAATGCCAATCTTCTTCAGCTGTGAAAAATATATTGCAGTAAATTACCATCCTTTTATGTGCTGTAAATAAGCCCATATCCTTTGTTTTGCCCAACTCCTTCCAAATGCCACTTCCTTCAAACAAATCACAGTCCTCAGGTTCCCATCAGTATTTGCTTGCAGGCTGAAATTGTTTGTGGATCTTCCTTTAGCCTGCAAGAAAGTAGTTTCTCCAGGTTCAGCAACTGAATCAGTACATTTTACTGTTGCGCTCTGCATTATCCCATCCTGTTCTTGTAATGCTATCTCTTCTGCATAGGGGCATTTCAGATACAAACAGGAACCCTGCATGCTTATTATACTGATAGCAGTAGTAGCACTGATGAAGTTTGCAAGGCGATGTTCCTGTCTAAAGTACTGGCCCTTTTTCACTTCAAGCTTGGGTTTGGTAGCTTATTATCTCCCTAAGTCAAAACTGCCCCAGGAGACCTGAGGCAATCTGTAGGATCCCAGCCTATTTTTCCTCCATGTTCCAGTCTATTCCTCTCCCTTCTTGGCTGCTCATCCTCTGGGGAAGAAGGGCAGGGTTCTCTTCTAGGCTCAGACACCTCAAGGAGGTGTTTAAGAATGAATCTGTCCCCAAAAAAGTCTACCATAGTAACTTTCAGTGGACCTGAATTTGGGTCTTTCTAAGTCAGCAAGATTTTATTCTCCAGGAAATTCCAAAATGCTTTTAGGTTCTGTTCACAATAATTTGGCACATTTGTCTAATTTTTGGTGTCCAAAATAGAGGCAGTAGCTAGTTTTTTGCTCTCCTTACACTGCCCACCTGATTGCCAGCGCTTAGTGACTGTTGACTGACACCAGTATAATGGTAGCACTAGGGACAACACCAGTAAAACAACTATATCATTAAATCATTTTCCCAGACGATATGATAGACAATGATGAAGCAAAAGAAGAAAACCATGAATACAAGTGGTGTTTGTCTTGGAGAAAATCACTAGTTTATTCAGCAGGAAGAAAAAGACAATTATCAAAACCCCTGCAGTTTCTGCAGATGAAGGGTTAAGATTCCGATGAACTCCATCTAACTACAGGTTTTATTTAGACTTCAGGTCTAGTTATTTGGTTATTTTCTTTATATAATCAACTAGAGCCCAGTCCAGCAACACTGGCTATCCATGTGGTACTGTGAATAGTCCCACTGAAATCAGGGCCTCATTCATTTAACGGCTTGCTAGATTGGGCCAGATCTTGCAACTTTCTCCCCACCCTTCTTTCTGAGGGTGTTTTCAAACAATTTGGATGAGAAAAATGTATATTAAAACACCCAAACTTGTGAAAATACAAAGTACCCCTAGAAAATGCTGAGATTTCAAGATTTAGCTTTTAAAGACACTGGAAGGGATGATTTGTTTGCTTTCTGTATAACATGGTCAGTAATAGTGTCATCCAACAATACCCTCTGTTAAGTGACCACAATTCTGCTCAACTAACCCAAAGGTCTGAAAAGATATTCAGTCTTTATTTTAGTAGAGTCTAAGTCTTTAACCAACACTCTGCCTCATAATAGTTTTCAGTGACTAATCAACTTGATTTTGAAAATGTGTCAAGCTTTTGTTCCAGAAAGTGTTCTTGACAGTATCTCTCTAAATTAGTCTTTGCTTTTGCCTACACTAATTATTGTTTTATCTATATACTATAGATCTCAGAGGGGGTTGTCAGTAATAAAATTATTAAAAATATATTGTTAGCAAGCACTTAAGTTAAAATTAATTTTACTGTAATTTTTTAATCATCAACTGTCAGGGATTTGAGTCATGCCTGATTTACAATGAAATCTGCTTTTCTAACACCTGGAGAAGGTAGGTTATTCTATGATTCTGTGATTGACTTATACTAACAAAGAGTACTCCAACAAGTCCTTGGGATCACAGTGTGGAAGCCTACCTATCCAGTCATAAATTATAAGCAGTCTCATTAATTTTTTTTCAGGTTAGCACATGAAGAGGTTTTTATAACCATGGTTGCTGTAAGGCAGGTAGAGTGCCTAGCAGCATGCACAGATTCCAGAGAGGTTTGTGATCTTCTCATCCTGCTGTGTTCAAAGTTTCCAGGATTGTCTTGAAGCGAATGTTTGATGGATAGCATACAGTGCTCTTCCAGCCGGCACAGTGAGTCATAGCATTGTATATTGTATCAGTTTATTCAACTTCCACAGACTAGCATATCCCACACAGAGACCTAAGTGTTTCTTTTTCCTTTCTCTAAGGACAAACTTTCTGATTCTACTTTATATTCTTTATCCACAGGTTGTGAAGTGGAATGGAGTTCCAAATGGGGAGATTGTGACTTGACTCTGCTTCTCTCTTTTTTTTTTTTTTTTTTTTCCCACGTGAAGAAATAAGCTTTGATTAATGATGAGTTTCTGTTCACAGTGTTCTTTCTTTTAAAAGGCAAAACCTGTTCTCTGTATGTGTGGAAGATGACAGATTGACAGCCCTGGGAGACTGGAAGCCCTCTGTTTATCCCAAGTACACCTACAGCACAACTAGTAAAAATGTAACTTTCTGTGAGCTATCCAGCCAATGTATTTCAGCGCTGATCTACGTGGCCGGGGAAACATTCAGGACACTAGAGGTTATTTTAGTCGTCTAGGCTATGTGGTTCTTTGTCTTTGCCAAAGCTACTCACCACTGTGATGGCAGTTTCTGTGATCTGAATGTCTGAAAACATCAGCTTTCTTTGAGCAGTCATTACATAGTAGTGACTTTCATTTAGGACTGATCTGGTCTGCATCTGAACTGTGTTTCGTAGAGAAATGCCTTAATATCTTGTTTCCGGTCACCTGAGCCTTCCAGCTGCTCTGAGTGTCCTCTGTTTGAAAGGAAAAGAAAGAGAGGTTATATTTTGCATTTGTTTGACTGGGGAAAGGGCTCTTAGCTGATGATACACGAGGCTGATGCATATTCCTTTCACTGCTTTGGCACCTCTTTGAAACTGATGGGGATATGCCATGAGTGATATATCATATTTTTGTGACTCTTCTTGCATGGCTGTACATGTCTGTGAGTTCAGAAGAAATAGCTAGGGGAGCAGCCTGAGCATGTGACAATGAATAACATATTGAATGAGTGGTTATTTGCACTCTGATTATTGCAAGAGATTTTCACAGATGTAGATTAGGAGGATTATAGATAGTAGAACACTTTAGTACCGTTTTAGGAAGTGATACACTGGTGATGTAAATGAGGAGATATTCTTAATGATCAGTTTTTTGGCACATTCCTGTTTCAAGGAAGCCAACACAGCATTCTGTGGTGGGGATAGGAAAAGGAGAGCGTTGGTTGGGCATATGGCTGTCTCAGGACAACAGGCATCAGTGAGGGAGAAGATGAGATTGAGGTAGGAATACTCTTGTGATCAAAGAGAAATAGAAAGAAGTAAGGAAGGAAAAAACATGCAGAATAAAGGTGACCAGAGAAACTCCCCAGGATCTTTTTTCACATCCTATGCCTGGCATTTAGTAGTCAGAGAGTGAGTTTAAAATTATGTGACTGTGGTGAATTTTGGTCAAGAATCTGCTCAAACAGCCCAAATGAAATACACTCAATTTTCTCTCTTTTTTCTTTTTTTTTTTTTTTTTTTTCTTTTAGAAATGGAGGTTGCTTGGTGCAAGGAACTCAGCGGTTGCAGAAATTACTGAGGGGACATTTGGTCTTTGTGAACATGTGGTGAAGTGCTACGTTGCACTACTACGGTGGCAGTATATGATTAATATTGCAATTAATAGCTGATGTTCCTCTCCTGTGCACCCAGATACTGAGCTCTCTGAAATCTGATTCAAGAGATCTTGCTGCAGTTGCAATGTTCTAGGTACAACTCTGCTGGGCTTTTATAACACTGTAACTAATAATTCAACACTATTCTATTCCCAAAGTCTCCAAATATTATTTTTTTTTCTTTTTTCCCATTCTCTACAAATAAGATGTGCTTCAAAGATGTGAATATTCTCTCCAGGTCGCTGAAGTTCTGCCTAACACTGAGCTCTGCTATTTCTGTACTTCCACACTGAACTCTAGAGTATGACAGCAATTCTCTCCATCCTCCAAGACAAGAAGGCAACTCATACCCTGAAAAATTGAAAGACTTTCGGTCATTGAAGGTCATTTAGAAAATCTTTCCATCCAGCTCTAGAATCTGCACAAGCCTGAACATTTCACATATATGCCTAATGGAGAATCTTGATACTGCTTTCACGTACTGTAGGATTTTGAGAACATTAAGGAACTTCTTGGGAGTACATTTGTTTACTCACAAGAGGTACAAATTCAGGGTAGATGGAGTTGGTTTTGGTAAGTTTGCTGAGGCCTTAACTCGTCAGATACTGCTTTTTTAATGGCTTCCTGTGAAATATGCCAGATACAGGCTGTGAGTTTGCTTTCCTACCAAATGGGTGGGTTTTTTTCCTCCCAGAATGGCCAGTACAAATATCTTCATGCCTCATCTATGAATAGTGTGTCCTATCAGGAAAATCTCTTTTCCCAGTAACCGAGAAAAATATTTGCTGTTTGCAATTTCATGTGCTATCATGTGATTACAAGACTGTTATCTAAAAAAACTGTTGGTTTTCATTCTTATAATTACAGTGACTACTTAGCTGTCTGTTGAAATGTTCTTTGGTCCCCAAGGCCAGTTTTATATAAAGCCAAACTCAGTAACAAGTATTTTTATGTCTTACTTGAATTGCTATTAACATATGAAGTTCTTTTGCTATTTGTAAACTTTTCTATCAGTTCAGTTAAAATTTGAAACATAAATTTAGTTCAACTAGTATCATCTGAAGTGTATGTACTTCATTTTTACATTCATTTTGTCAGCTATACATCCCCCATACCATATGGTATAATACTCTCAAAGAGAAGCTAAATCTTTTCTGCACAGTAATTGTTTTCATTTCTATTAAAAGAGAAAGGCGCAAATAATAGGTACAGTGAAGACATGCAATCTTTGGCATGTCACTAAATCCTTGATGTCTATTAAAACCCCACCTAAACTTGCAATTCGCTTGACAGAGCACGTAGGAAGGCCTTTCTCCATCTGCTGTTTTTGCTGATGAGATGCCAAATGGCTTTACAGATACTCTCATAGAAAAGGAAGGAAATGCAATTACAGGAATCATGCTCTTAAAAGCACCATTTGGGAAAAAAAAAAAAAAAAAAAAAAAAGATGTGATTTTATATATACTAGATCAACTCCGAGAATGATTGCAAATGATGTTCATTTACAATAAAAAAGAGTAATAACTGATTTTTGTATATTGGTGTATATAAAAGATAGTGATAGAAATGTCCATCATTCTCTGCTAATTCAGCTATCCTCTTATCTTCAAACTTACTGTTTAGCACAGAATAAAAACATAGCTTTTCTCAAGTTTAAGCAAATCTAGAACTAACTGGATCATATTATTTTAATAAGAGGGCCACTGCTTTAAACACTGTGAAAATGTTAAATCTCAAAATCATCATAAATATTTGCCTCAACCTCATCTAGAACAGCTTTATACAATGGCATTGTATTGTTAGATGCATGCATGCAGATGTGCTTTCAAAACAGCAGCAAATTGTTAAGAAAGACACACTACTTGTTTTGCTCATTTGTAATGCACTGGTATGGAATGAAGGCATTTCCTTAGAGACTGAAATGATAATTATACCTTTTTTTATGGTAACATGTCTATACCCAATATCTGGAGACAAGCAGCTGATGTCTTTTGACATTTTTGTTGACTTTTTTTTTTTTTTACACAGAAGCAAACATGACAAATAGTGTTCAAGCAGTTTTAGACTGGGATTTCTTTTGTATTCACAACTGTTTGCTTGAATTGAAGTACAATCTTAAAAGCATCAAGCTGCTGAAAGAGTGTCTATGAAACTAAAACTTTCATTGTGAACCAAAGGTGATACATTTCCTCTGTTCTCAAATACAGGTGTAAATTGAAACACAGTAAAACTAGCAAGAGCAAACGAAAAGAATTAAAACACTATGTCTTTGTTGTTTCATTATTTCCTTTACTACGGAGTGCAATCAATACTTTACAACAGGGTTAATACAGTCTCTTCAAACATACTATTATTCTTTCAAAATAGCACAATAACTTTATTAGTTATGCTGTCTGCAGTCTTTCCAGTGTGACAGGATTGTGTGGGTTTTCAGATTGTAAGTAATTTTCTTGATGCCCTCTGTTGAAGTATTTTCCATGACTGCAAACAATAGCAGCCAGCACCTCACAGCTGCATGAAATTGGAGTGGTGGAAGTTCTAATTCTAATTAGTATAATTAACACAAATAAAAAGATGTCCCACACTGAGAGACTTACTGTTTCTGCTTAGTAGTTACTGAATATTCAGATTCCACATCCGCCAGTCCTTTACTATTCAAGTGAGATTGTAGTGGGTGACTTATTACTTCTTTCCAGCTTCAGTAACATTCAGGTGCACTGAAAGTTATTTTAAAACATAGCCTAGAGACTGATATGGTAACTAGTTGTTAGCATTCTTTCTTGTACCTTACCTTTGGAAAGCATCTGTTTTGTAAATAAATAAGTGTGAGTAAGCATTGCCCCCCCCCCCCCCCCCCCCTTTACGTAGCAGTACCTCCTGCTTTTGGTTTCAGATGATTTCTGTGATCACAAAGCAAGAATACAGATTGCTTCCTTTACAAAAACATCAGGGTTGAGCAAGTTTAGAAATAATCCATGTGACCAGCTATACTACTGTATCGAACACCTCAGTGGTCAGTGGCCAGACTCGAGGGTGGGGGAAGAATGCCAACAAGTTTATTAGCTTGATTTGAACTAAGAGATCTGAATATCCTAGTGACTCATTTCAGAACTAACTGTCTTAGATCCCATGGCTCCTGAGCTATCATCCTAGGTAACTATGTCAACATCCTAATCCTGGGCAATTTTTTTTAAATCTTGCTCAGGTCTCTAAATTCAACCCCCCTGTACGTCACTATCTCTGCCTATAAACCTGGAAGAACAGTCTTTCATTTGTCTTTGATCATACGTATCATTGTAATAAAAGGGCAGAAAAGTCAGGTACTTGCTTACAGTGAGAAGTACCTTAGCTACAGTAGCTGCATTTGTGTAGCAAAGTGCTACTCAGCACTACTTTGCTATGCAAAGGAATACTGGGTAGCATTCAGTATTACTGAAGAGAATTGTTACCTGTGTGGCCGGTCCCAAGGGACAAAATACAGCAGAAGTCATAATCTGAGAGGGGATTAGTTAACACAGAAAGATAGATGTGCTGGCTGGTGCTTATGAAAATGAAAGAATTGAATATTATCTTTTGCAACTAGGTCGGTATTGGGCTGCCTCGCCTGCCAAAGTCAGAAGTGGTCATATCTGCACAAAGTGGTGATTTTTCTATTCCTTTTCTTGTCAAGATTGAGTCAATCATCATGTGACAGACCAGCCATGTGTAAAAAGATGTATGCCTGGTGGGAGCTGATACGGAAACTGCAGAAGGGTTTATTGGCTTTGAAAAGGAGTAATTTTCCATTAATACTTCCTGTAAAGGATAAGGCCCTGATACCTTTCAGATGAGCTGTAATTAAGCCACTATTTGAGGTCTCAGGTACTGCAGCTGATAACTGTGTCTTATTCTAAATTGCCCTTTCATCTTTCAGTCTGGCTTAATGTTTGGATATAGCACTGCATGAATCACTCCTGTTAATTAATCATCAATATATTAGCTGCACAAGTTGCTGTTTATTATTTCTTCTCTCTACTTTGGCCTCACCTCAGATATCTGTTATTAATAGCAAACTGTTTCATAGAAGCAACCACTTACAGTCAGGTACTGTATAAACAAGTATAAAAACACAAACCCACAAAACACATAAATGAAAGATGGAATTAATAAATTAGTAATAAATCCTGGTCTGAATCTCTGTAACAGCTGCTAATTCTCAATAAAAGAACTTTGTTTCTACAACTTACCTCTCCCTAGAGGTCCAAAGAACATGCATGTGGTCCGAAAAACTTGTATTTCTTCAACTATTTTTAAATTAAATGTTTAAGTATAACATTTGTATTAGCCCCTTTCATATAAAAGCATCTAACTTTGGCACTTATATAATTATTAGGATTGATATGTCACAAATGTACATTGCTCAGTTATAATATTCTGAAATATTAATTTTGGGTCCAGTAATTCATCTGTGCTTCTTTCCAAGTGTTTCTTACATGGTCACATACACTTAAGTAGTTAGCAAGAATCACCTAATCTGAACTGGAATAAGTAGTCCTTGGTAAGGGTCTCATAAAAATGACATATTCCCCAAGAACTACAAAGAGAAAGCTAAACATACATACAGAAAGAATTAAACATACAAATGTATTAAAGTGCACAAGAATCAGTGAATTAATAAGTTCTTATACATACATTCCTACTGAGAATTGAACAGAACTTGGGAGGGAGAGGCTGAGATGTTTGCAAGAGTCTTCTGAAGGATGTAAATGGATAAGATACTATTAAAAAGCCCTGAGAGCTGGAAGAAAAGAAAAAAGCTTACCAGGTTTTCCAGAGGGCTGGAAGAAAATGAAACAGCAGTCAACAACAGAAGTTAGGAAGGCTGCAGGAGTATGTAGGCAGAGTAACTGCCTGATGGGCTTTTGGCTGTTTTCTGCTGTGGAGCTGAACATCCAGTAAGGACTGAGGGCCTGGGTGCAAGTAAGAAAGGGATGAGATAATTCCCAAGGGGAGAGCTCTGGAAAACCTCATCTAGGATAAACAGGAAGGCAAAAGATTGAAAAGACTGGTTAAGGCAGACTAAGAGTGGAACAGGAATTGGGGAGAGTGCGAATGTCTTATAGCTGAGGTGAACTCTGTAGTGGTGGGGGAGCACTGGATGGAGAATTGCCCTTCTAAAGCACTACACAAAGAGTTGTTAAAGTGGTATTTTGTTTATGGTTAATCGAGGGAAATGCAAGCCAAGTTCTGACTGATTAGTCCTGTCAGAAGCCTGGCTTCTGTGTGTCAAGTATTTGCACTTCGTTAACCAACAGAAATGCCCTGACATCGTGGGCTTTTGTGTTTGTTTTCCCTCCAACTGAGTGATATCCTTTGTCTAAAGGAGATAAAAGTATTAGGTAAGAAGTGTTAAAATGCATCCAATTACACTGCATTTAAACCTGCAGTTAGCCTGATAGAGGCCATATAGTTAAAAAGAAAATCCATCAGATAAACACAAAACATTCTTGTGGGTTTTTTTTTTTTTGTTTGTTTTTACTCTCCTTAAGTAGCTGCTTGCATGGATCTCTGTCAGGACATAGTAAACTGGAGCAGAGAGATATTACCACTTCTCAGTCCCTGCTAACAGGTACTGCTGAACACTAACAGAAGATAACTCTGTGCTCACTACTCCACTGCTGTACAAAGTCATTCAGGTAAGTCTTATCTGACAGCCACCTGAAGCAGACCAGTTTGCAGGGAAGCAGGTGAGGCCTGTCCCCTTGATCCACACCACCAGCTCTGCGGAGTGCCAGGAGGTGTCTTAAAACACTTAATCAATTTGAAAGTGTGTGTCTGTCTTACACAGTAGGTGTGGTGGTGGAATACTTTCTGTTTTGTTCTTCTTTCAGTCTTGCTATAGCCAGTAACAAATAACTTGAGTCAGTAGCAGTAAAGATAGAAAAATAAAATTGTAGCTAGTATACCATATGTTGATTTGCAGCTAGGATGCAAACCCTGCCTTCAATAACATCTGTGTGAAACAGCTCTGCTATCCAGCTGCCATCACAGTTTTCTCTTTGAGAAAGGAAAATATGTTTCTGCATCTGAATTCATTTGAGGTATAAGCTCCAGAAGGGCCAGTTCTACCATTATGTTTTCTGAAAACTTATGCCAATCATCAGTAAGACTTCAGATGTACCAGTAAAGCTCGTTATATAGAATGTCACTGTACTAAATATTTGGTGTGTGCTTTCTGTGAAACAAACCTAATTTTTGACCCCTTAGGTTCAGATGCAATAGACGTATGCCCCTGCAATAGCTTCACTGAATATTTACTGTTGCATAAAACTGATCAGTGGATTCTGTGGTTTTGTGGAAGTGAGAAAATACTTAACTAATTAAATCAACTAACGAAGACTGTGAAAAGCCCTGAACTTTCCAGAACTGAGGTTTTTTATGTTGAGAATTACTACAATATAGGCAGTAGTTTTAGAATTATCATAGAAGTGTGCCTCATGGTTCTTTAGTTGAGCTGGTCACAGCATTTCAATACTTCTTTTCCCGTTTAAATTTGTTGTTTCACAAGCATGTCATTTAAACACAGCATTTTGAGAAAGGGTCTCCTATCATTATTAGCACAAGCACTGTCATGGAGGAGCTCTAAGATCAGTGCTCTTTTCTGATGACTCGAAAGAAAGGATTACATGCATCTGAATTCAGAGATTTCTGAATTATCTAGATGTTAAACTTGCAAGAGAGATGTCATATGTCTCATGTTAATAATATAGCAAATGGACTCATGCCTGCTTTCTGAGTTAAAATGTACTTAGTCCAAACATCACACCAATCACATGAAAAAATTCAGTGGTTTTACCCTGTAGGACAGTAATCATACTGTTAAAGACACAGTCATTGTATTAAACTATTTTTATAAACTATAAGTATTAGGAAAATCAGGGGTTTATCTGGATTTCCTCTTTCCAAAACATTAGAAAAGGTGCAGTAGAGAGCTTTTGCTCCTTTGTCCTTTTCAAGAAAAAAACATATCCAGTTTTTTTGCCTATTGCCTGTGATCCTTATTGCAAACATTTACACCATGCACGTTTCTATGTCTTTCTTTGCAGGCTGTTTTTTAGTATAATTCAAAACAAAACAAACTAACCAAACATACAAAACCCACCCTCAAAGAGTTATTTGTTTTTAAGCTAAATTCATTTCATGCCACAGTTACCCTTCAGATATCCATTTATTTTAAGTGGAGCTATGCAAGGAACATTATTTAGTAACTGCAGGTTGAACAAAACTGCATTAGTGTGGCTTATGGGAGGCATTATGGTATTTCAGCATCTCTAGGCAAAACAAGTGATCTGTGTGGTTGGCGGGGAACTGGCTGACTGACTGTGCCCAGAGGGTGGTGGTAAATAGCTCTTTTCAAACTGGGATCTGCCAATAGTGGGGTCCCCCACAGGTCAATATTAGGCCTAATGCTGTTTAATATTCATGAGTGATCTGGAAGATGAGATCAAATGTATCCTGACAAAGTTTGCTGATGATGCTAAACTGAGTGGGGAAGTGGGCACTTTGGAAGGGATAGCCACCCTGCAGGAAAACCTGGATAGGCTGGAAGATGGGCTAACAAGAACCTCATGAAGTTCAACAAGGACAAGTGTAAGGTCTTACAACTGGGAAAACATAATCCAGGAGTGCAGCACAGGCTGGGATTTACCCGTCTGAGGAACAGCTCTGTGGAAAGGGACCTGGAGGTCCTGGTGGGCAACAAGCTCATTATGAGTGAACAGTGTACAGCTGTAGCAAAGAAAGTCAACAGGATGCTGGGTTACATCAGTAAGGCCATCACCAGCAGAGCTAGAGAAGTCATTATCCTACTGTACTCAGTGCTTGTCAGGCCACACCTGGAATACTGTATTCAGTTTTGGTCCCTGCTGTGCAGAAAAGATGTGGACAGGCTGGAGAGGATCCAGAGAAGGGCCACAAAGATGATCCAAGGACTGGGAAGCCATACGAGTAAAGGCTAAGAGAATTGGTTCTGTTCAGCCTAGAGAAAAGAAAGTTTAGGGAGACCTTATGACCATGTTCCAGGGTGGCTAAAAATAAGATGGAGACACCTGTTTTACAAGGAGTCACATGGAATAGATGAGGGGTAATGGGTACAAGTTACTTCCAGGGAGATTCAGATTGGACACAAGAGGGAAATTTTTCACAGTGAGAAAACCAGCCATTGGAATAATCACTCCAGGGAAGTGGTGGATTCTGCAGCACTGGACACTTTTAAGATTCAGCTGGACAGGATGCTGGGACATCTAGTCTAGATCATGCTTTTTCCAAGAAATATTGGATCAGCTGATCCTTGAGCTCCCTTTCCAACCTGGTATTCTATGATTCCATGATCTCAGAGCCTTGTCATGAGTTAAAGCCGTATGGTGTTCCATGCTGCATCCTCATTGCAGCAGAAAACAACCCTTCCTTCCAAGATGAGATGGTCTAGGACAAATGTACAAAATGTACTAAACAAGTGCAAACAGGTCTGGAGGTAAAAGGAAACAATGTCTCAGATTGAACATCGGCTACCCAGCTGGTTTTGAGGATACCTTCATATGAAAGAAGTACTGGAACTGCTAAGGTACTTTGAGTTCTGGTTTTCACATTCTTTGGAGAGGAAAAATAATTTGGAAACAAGCTATTAGAATTCCAATAGCTTGGAATCAAGTTCTTGATTGCATTTAAATTTCTTTGAAGACCAGAAGTATTTGCAAAATACTCTTCCTTTCCTACCTTGAAAGAGAACTCTTTGCTTATGTTGCTATTCCTTATTTTGCACTCCCAGAAACTTCAACTCTCAATTTGCATGGAATTTCTAAATTTTTAAAATTATTTTCCCATATAAAAATACCTTCAGATTGCTAATTACAAATTGTAGAGTGAAGCAGGATGTCATATTGGCTTATTGCTGCTGCTGCTGGTATTTGTGATGAGATGCCAATGGCAGGCTGGGTAAGGTCTGTGGTGCCCCTGCCTCCTCTTTCTGCCACTGCTGACTCTACAAGGGAACCCCCAAGAATGTCTGTATGTGGCACAGAAATGTGCTGTCCCCACACCTCTACAGACTCAGTGCACCCCCAAATGTATAGGCACAGATGATCCTGATCTCAGCTGGTGTAAATCAGTGCCACCCATCCGGCAGTCTGTATGTACTTGCTGTAAATAGATGCTGTGCATTGTATCTCTGTGTCAGTGTAAAACGACATACCTGCAATATTGGGGCTGAGAATTTAAATCTATAAAACTCAGGCAAGTAAAATTAAAGTTTTAGTCACTTGGTCCCCTTGACATACAAAATATGGTACTTCATTACATGTTTATTTTTAGTGCATGTACAATGCAACAAGAGGGACTTAACGTTGCTATGGGAACCATAATTTTGAATTCCTGACTTTTTAGGCTTTTTTTTTTTCCTACTATGTTTTATTAAAAAAAAAAAAAAAAGTGTACAGAAAGATCATGGACAAAGAAATATTGGACAGGACTCCAGTCAGTGATACAGTGGTATGATTAGCACCAGGGATAAAGTAGCAAACCTATAATAATGTCGGTTTTAAATAGTAAACAAAATTACAACTGACATGATGAGTTTCAATAAAACTAAATGTATCTGGCAGCAGGATCCCATACCACTGCATTTAGATGTCTCAGATTTTATATATTTGCCCCAAATTTTATTGAACTCGCACCTGAGCATGCTCATTTTTCTGCCAGTCTGTCGCAATGGAAAAACAAATGGCTGTCAAAATGAACAGAAAAAATGGATCTATACTACTGCATGGAGATTCAACCCTAGCTGCTGATCATGGTAAAAGGTTAATTTTTTTATATATGTTGGGTTTTTTTTTTAAATGCCTTTTTTTTTCTCACTCAAAGCATATTTACCCTGAGGCAGTTCTATTCTGTCTTTGTCACACAGTCTACACTGTAGCCTGTAAAGAGAGTGTTATGACCACTGTACCATTTTGTAGCTCTAGAAAGATAAAGACACAGCCGTAGATATGTTAATAGACACTTTCAACTTATTATTGCTCATTAAGGAGGAGATTCTTCTTTCAGCTTTACAGTCAGACTGCCTGAAAAATGAAGATTTCACTGTTGTCCTGTGAGCCTCAGGGAAGAAGTACCTGACACCTATAACTTGTCTCTAATCTCTTGAAAGGAAGGGGCTGATACTGATAAAGAAGGTTCATTGCTGTACCTTGATTTCCATCCAGTCATAATCTCTGCCTGATATAACTCCATCTGTGTGAATTTTACGCCTTATACAGTTAAGAGCAACACAAAGAAAGTCTGACAGGGTATTTCAGATAATGTTGTTTACAAACACTGGGCAAACATGCAGTCGCCTTGCTGTGCCTATAATGCTTTTTCTGGTTTCTAGAAGTTTCTGAAACACAGTGGATAACTATCTATAGTGAACAAGCTATTTTACAAACTATTCAAAACATACTAGTTGATTCATATATAGTGGATGGGCATAATAAACAGGTCACAGAAAACTAGTGCTTTATTTCTTCTGTGCTTTATTGGATGGTGGTGTCATCGTAGAACATCCCTGGCAGGGATAAGCACAATTTTTAATATAAAAGGGTACAAGAACTAGATATGCTAGAAAGTTAACAGCAAACATGCATGCTTTGTTTACAAAGCTCAAAGATGCATTATAACATCTTTCTGGATAACAGTTTATTAGCATCAAAGTGTTATCTGGGAGAAGATGCAGACATTGCATGTCTGTACCAGACTCTTCTCTGAAGAGTTTAGGTCATTTGCAAAAGCTTCTGAGGCCTGAGATCTAGTTTGGCAAGTATGCTGTAGGTTGAGTACATAAATAATATACAAATAATACCCAGAACTGTGCTTATCTGTTCACGTTCTCTATGAACAGATTTCCATGTGAACATAAAGGACAGTGCCAGTTTTATCTGGTATAATGCTGAAGTAATCTACTGTAATCATTCAAGATACCTATGAACTGTGGGCACACTTACTGTCTAAGACTTTCTCTTCCCCATGAAGGCTGTGCAGCAGTGTCTAACCACAGCTAGCCGTGCGGTCTTCTTGTTTGTCTCTGAAGAACATCCATCTTAAGACTGTACTTTAACAAGCCTGGGCAAGATTTCAAATTCTCTCTCCCAAGAATCCACTTGCGATTGATCTGTTCTGTTACTGTTGCCTTTCTCTTGAACAGCATAACAGTTAAGGTTTTGTTGTAAGCTACCTTTATCAAGAAACAGATCAAGAATCATTTGCAGATATTTTTTAGTAAGTCTGTTGATTGATGTATACTTAGAAAACTGGTAAGAGTTCCAGCCTCCTAGTTCAGTATATGCTGTTTACGGTTTTATTAACTTTTCTGCAGCAATATCCAAGGAGTCAAGGATTACTAATTGTCATGAGTGTTCTCCAGGAATGGGAAATCCTAGATAACACACTGCTGCTGGATGGTATGTTCTCAGACTGATGCCCTGAATGCTGATCTGCTATTCTGTTGGTGGTGCCACCAGTTTCCTTTATCCTTGCACACATCAAAACAATGTGAAGAAATCACATGGCCTCTTTTAAAATCTGATTAGGAGCACCTGACCACTTGGGCTATTTTCTATTGATGAAAAAAAATGGCTGTATAGTAGGGATTATTAGAGAGCTCAGAGCATGTTAAAGGGATACAACTGTTTTTCTATGCACTGTGATCCTTTTCCCTTGCATCCATAACCTGAGGTCCACCCTCTGCTACACCGCAGAGCCTAAGAGAAAGTTGAACAAAATGCTTCTTCATGCTCTCTGCCTTCAGCTCTGGCTCTGCCCTCCCTTCCAGGATCATGTTTGTACAAAAAAGCATACATATCATTCATAGTGGCAGAAGCAAATCTGGATGAGCCGAGTCCCTTGCGGATGTGAAGCCAGAGGGCATGATCAAGCATGCAGTTGTTGACTGATGGCTCGTTCACACAATGGGAATCTGAAGTCATTCTACTAGATAGTTTAACTTACTGTTAAAAGAAAATTGCTTCGGTTTTATTTGGGTAATGTTCCTGCTGGAGTGGGTGTGCATAAAAGTTTTTGCATCTGAGAGCACTGAGATGCATAATATTAGTGTGATCATGGTGTCTTCTTATTAGCAAGACAACTTGTCCTTTTTTGTCAGTGAATTGCAAAGATCTGTCAAGGCCCAGTTTAATCTACTCCCCGTAATAGGATTTGTCTGTAGCTTGAGGAAACAGAAGCTTGTAATACATAGGGTTATTAAGAGTGGGATGTAAGCTATTTGAGACTCGTTAATAAAATATAATATCAATATATTCAATGAATATGGAAAGAGGGATCTAAAATACTTTTCGTTGCAACCTCCAAGTGTCTTGGGAGAAGAGAATGATAGCAATTAAAACAAGGGGGAAAAAGCAATCTCTCTCTGAATTGTAGCCTTCCTTAAAGTTAAATATTGATGTAAGCTAGAGTTCAATTCAAGAATCTCATTGCCCCTGCTGTAACCATTAAACTAAATCCCTGCCCCATTCCAAGACAAGGTTAATGTATTTAGGGAGCCTTGCAAACAGCAGCTTTAGTTGCTTTCATGTACAGCCATGCGTAGCCCTTTTGCAAACAAGGCAGTTTTGAACAAGGAAAGATACAGCTGCCAGGAGGTACAAAGTATTCTGCCCTGTGAATTGCCTCACTTCGTATGTAACAAGCTTCCAGACAGATGAAGGTATTTTCAGTCCCAAATCTCACTCACCTCCTTCCTCTGTGCCTTGACAGGAAACACAAAAATCGAAAGCTTTAATTGCTTCTTTTTAGAAGGAGTTCCAGTGTCTGGGGCAAGCCATCAACACAAAGTGATTGAATTTTTTTGTGGATAGGGCCATTAGGAACAGGGCTGTTTCGTATGCTCCTGGGCATTAAGGTACACTGTGGTAGGAAACAGACTGCTTTATACCATTTCTGATCCTCCTCCACAAACACAGTTATGCCTATCACATGTACAGTCGTATTCCTTTTATTGGAAATTCCTGGAACTGGAGTAACTTAAAATAAACTAAGATTGGCATCTTTTAGTCAATAACATCTTAGCAGCCCTGTAGTACATCAAATTCTCTGTTTGCCTTGCTGATTAATATGACCTCGCCTGTGTTGTATCTGTCTGGACAGGTTAAATACCTAGATTGTCAGACACTGCCAAAATGTTGCTAAATCTATTGAACTGAAATCGCAAATAAGCATTTTGAGACGCATCTACTCACTTGAGGTACTCTAGAAGTACTTCCTGACCATGGTCTTCAAAAAAGTACCATAGGGCAAAATGTAGGTTTTAAAATTAAACATCCTGGTTCCCCTAACTGGTTGCCTCTGAATACAAAGTCTAGATTGAGATCTCTGAACGCCTGACTCATGGGCTGTGCCAGCACCTCGGATACAAGTAGTCCTCAGTCTGCAGAAAAGGAGAAGGGGGAGGTAAGAGAGGTAAAATTTAGTTTCTATTTGTTTGGATTGGGGCTGTTTTAGAAATGGCTTTTGGTACCTGCAGTTTTGCAGGAATGGTAAAAATACAAGATTAATTATGGTAAGGTTTTTTTTTGTTTTGTTTTTAATTGAAAGAGAATTATTGGGAGTTTGTCACTATGAATGAAAATTCTCGGTGGACAATGGTAAAAGAATGAGATGAAACAGAAGGGGTTTTTCCCTAAGGAATTATCCTTAGTTTAATGGCTGAGAATTTGTTATTAATTAACCTAAGTTGATCTGCAAAACAAGGAAGTTGAGCTCCCTCTGTAAAGTTATTTGCTAAAGGAAATAGGCCTGGATATTATCTCAGATAGACAGAAAGGAGAAGGAGTATAGGCCATTTTCCCACTAATTATATGTGAGGCAAAATCATACAGTAAAATCATCTGAGAGAAATTTAGGCCAGTACTGACTCAAATAAATTCCACTCAGGCTTTCTCCAATTCAGGAGTGTAGTGTGACTTGAAGGAGTACAGGACTCACAAAAGGGTTTGTAAACTGGCTTGTGGAGAGACAGCAGATTCTTGGGGCCTCACCTTATCCTCTGTCAGGAAGCTTATTCACATTGGGAACTGTTGCAGTGGTGAGACTGCTCTTGAGGCTTAAATTGGACCTTACCAAAGAGCAGCACACCTTTATCTGTTCTCTTTCCCTGAAGTGTCTCAGGTTACTCCTCTGAATCGGTCCTTTCAAAGATGTTATTACCTTTTTTTAATTAGAGAACGTGGAACATAAAACATCTTTTTTATTGCTGCTCTGGTTTGAGTACCCAAGGTTTTGCTAATGATGAGCAACATAACATCCAAAACATTTCATAACTTCCTGAAGAAGGCTCTAAGATGCCTTGGTTCTCTGTACAGTCACAAAACTGAACTAGAAGGAAATCTCAAAGAGAGAAATAGGGTTTATCCTTTCCTCCTTTCACAGAGATGAGCATTTTTCCCAGCCACAAATAATTCTCAATGGTAGGGACCTAGGAACCAAGGCCTTCCCTTTCTAAGTCAAAGAAAGCAGATAAGTGCCTTTTCCCTCCTTACTAATTCCAATAACCAATGGTACAGTGATGAAAGTAACCACTGGGGACAGCATGCAGGGTACAGATCAGTCCTTTTCCTGAGATGAGGTAGGAATTTGAAGGTTGTTTCAGTTTCTCAAATAAATATATGTAGTGGTTTAAGCCTCTCTAACCACGCAGCTCGTTCTCTCACTCACTTCCCCCTCTTTCTTGCCCCCCACTTCCGGAGGGATGGGAAGGAGAATCGAAAAGAATGCAACTCCCACAGGTTGAGATAAGAACAGTTTAGTAACTAAAGTATAACACAAATCACTACTGCTACCACCAATCATAATAATGACAAGGCAAATACAAGGAAAGAATACAATTCTCACCACCTAATACCAAGCCTGACCACACAGTGCACCCCCCACCCTTCCGGGTCTCTGCTCTCTGCTCTCCATCCTGGACATGACGTGCTGTGGTATGGAATAACCTCTTTGGTCAGTTTGGGTCAGGTGTCCTGTCTCTGCTCCCTCCCGGCTCCCCTCCTCCTTGGCAGAGCATGAAACTCAGAAAGTCCTTGGCCAGATCAAAACATCACTACGCAGTAACCGAAACACTGGTGTTATCAGCGCTGTTCCCAGGTCCAAAATCAAAACCACAGCGCTGCACCAGCTACCAAGAAGGAGAAAAATGACTGCTGCTGCTGAACCCATGACAATATATTAACCACAGGCTATAGGGCAATCTAAGGAGCATCTGGAAGTCTCCTTGACTAGGAGGTATATGTGTGCTTTGTCAGATTGGGCTGCAGTTCATGCTCTCTGACCCAACACATTTCCACATATGTGCACAAGAAAAAATCTCCAAAGAAGACTGGAGGAGAGACCTATTTGAGAAACCACTATAGAATAATGAAAGACACACTTAGTGACAAATTAAAAGACCAACAGTCAAGCAAGAATGAAAGTTTTCTGTGCATCTTAAGAATTGGACTTACTGAGCATTAGGAAAGAAGTTAGTGGTGGGAAATAGCTTCTCCTGTTACTGCCAGGGGTGTGGTATATATTCCAGCATTGCCAAGTGCAGCCGTAGCTGCCAGTTCCTCATGCAGATCAAGACTGTACCAAGATTTGTGCCGACTTTCCAGGTAAATGCTTTAATGGTGTTGATGATGTAATTAGAGGGATCCCATCCTTTTCTTCTTTGTCTGTTGCTAGCGTTAGACACAATTCCAGAAATACAACATGATCTGGCTTTGTAAAAGCCCTAATTAGGGGCAGTGAACACCTAACTTTCAAATTCTACTGAGTTTTATGGAAAATTTTGCCAAAGACTTTAAGCAGATAGGATGAGAACGTGTTAATAATGTGTAAAAGTTGAACTAAGTGGCACCCTCAGGCATTTTTAGTTGAACAAAGGTGGAAACCTTGGGACTGGATTACATGAGAGATAAATCTAAAATGTGGACTTAAAAACAGCAATGGTTGGGCTTTTTTTTTTGTTTGGTTGGTTTTTTTTGTTTGGTTGGTTTTTTTTTGGGGGGGGGGGAGAGGTTTTGCTTTTTTTAAAAAAGCAAATTATCCTTAATTAATTAAATTCCTACTCAAAATCTGAAGTGTATCTCCCCTCATACAATCTCAAAATGTTGAAAAAATTTAAGCAATGAACTCCAGTGCTATGAGGAAAAACAAGGACTGACAAGAGAAGACATGAACAAGGTGGAAATGAAGTTCTGCAAGTGAGACTGTTTCTGGTTGTAAATTATTTTAATAAGGAACACAAGAGAGAACCTGTTTCCAATATAATGGCGGAAAGTCACTACTAAGCTTACTGTGTCTTACTAGACCTAGAAGCTGCTAAAAGATTTTGTGGTATTTTGGCCGAATCTTGTGCTCACCCAGACCTCATATAATCTCAACAGTAGGATTGCAAAGTGGTTGAGAGTGCAATCCTATATGTTTCAAACAACACCTATAAGCAATGAGCCTGTGAAATGAAGATTCCTAACTTTAAAAGGTTAAACCTTCTGTCGACTTCACCTTTCCAAAACTTTCAGGGCTAAATAAGAGTCTATGGTCCACGCAGCTGCAAACGAAACAATGCTCCATGCTGTTTTTTTAATCTTATTTGCAATAGTGGGTAAAATAGACCTATCTTCATGCACACATGCACACATGATGATAGGCACTCTCTTAGTGAGATATTACAGACCATACTTTAGATGCACTGGCAACAGTACTAATAATGATGAACAAAACTGAGCAAAATTAACCCACAGGGGAAAAAAAAAAAATCCTACATTGCAATCTATCATTCTGTTGACTAATCTATCAAATGAAGGAGCAGTTGCACCATTTGCAATTACATGGGCCATTTTCCTTCCCATATAGGATCAATACATATATAAATAGCTAGGTTACAGTTAGAAAATGGGTTTTAGATAACAGAGATGAAGCTGAAAGTTGGGCCATTGATATAGCAAGTGCCAAGATACCTCTAACCCAGAGATACATTAAAAATTACACAGATCTGCAGAAAACAGTAAGGTAAGAAAATCTCTATAAAAGTGAAATTTCTCTCTACTATTAGATCGCTTTGGCAACTGAGCTTCACTTTGTGAATGGTGCTGTGGCTGATTAAGGAGCTATTTCCTGATGGATTTCTTCTTGACAGCCTGAACTTTCCCTGTGGGAAATTTTTTGTACAGACAGTAAATACTTTGCAGGTCACTGTACACTAGCTTGCCAAATTCTTCCCTCTTCCTAACTAACAGAGATAAAAAGGTATCTGTGGTATTTTGGCAAAAACAGTTGTAGCCCTTTTTCTCCCTCTGCAGTGAATGTTAGGAATTTTTCACCTTTATTTTGGTCTTCCTAGATTGCTGCAGTTAGGAGGTAGATTGTGTTAAGGAAGAAAAGTGTGTGTTGTCTAGTAAACTGTACTGGCCAACTGTTGCTTTCCTAAATTCTAGAAAAAATATCTCCTAGAGTTTAAACCCAGCATAAGTATCTGCAACACAGGCACAATAGTGATGGACAAAAGCAAAGTCTACTTCCTCCCAGTGGTTACAATCTCTCTTACATCTCAGACACCTCATGGTAAAGAAACAGAGACCACATCAGCTGTATGTGGTGTCAGGGAGAGGTGGTGTCAGGGAGAAGACACATGGTGTTGCTCAAAGACACCAACTGTTGAAGCTTTAGTGCTAGATCTCTCCAATAGTCTGGAAGAACCTACAAAATGAAAACAAAAGGAAAAGAACATTTGTCTCAGAATCCAGGTGCACACACAATGCATTCTGAGAGAGACTGCAGGTTCTTGCTTTACAGCCGTCCTCACCCCATCAAAGAAAGATGACAAAATTATATGATATGATGTGGCGGTCCATTATATCTTCAGTAGAAGTGTGTGCACAACAGACACTCTCAGGTGAAGCCTACTGTCTGAACCTTGAAATGAGGGGGTGGGGAAAAGGAAAAAGAACATAGAAATATATGTTCTGCAGAGAAAACCTTATCTTTTATAAACACGAAACAGAAATGACAAATGCATTGAGTAGACTGACAAAACCAGGTCTTTGTACTTGGCCATAGACAAACTTTAAATGACTGTGAATGTAAATTCCATATGTTAAATATATATACCCAGGGGTGAAACTGCACATTCAGATATGAAGATCAGTCTCTTTAATTCTAATAGATCGGACATGAAACCTTTTACAACTCCTGTGAAAACCAGACTGTAGTTGAGGAGAAGTGAGAATTGAGCTAAGAAGCCTGTGACTGCTCTGGCAGCACCAGAGTCCAGGGCGCAGATCCAGGCTCAGCCTCACGCACCAGGGCAGCAGCCTCCACACTCGGCTCCCACCACTCTGAGCTTCCCTTCCAGCCCTGGGCTTGCCAAGCACCAGTCAGATATCAACAGCTGTGCATAAAAACCCAAATATTTTTTGCATGTGCAGATATTTCCAGACATAGTGCAGAAAATTGCCATTATTTTGCGGAATTAAAATTCTTGCTTGCAGTTTTGTAAACTTCTTTGCTTTTCATTAGTGCAAAATAATAAGGACCAAGCGTGTGCACTTTTGACACATTTCATCTCAGGAAGTCAGAGCACTTCACAAATATTAATTAATTTAACATCCCATTTGTTCATCAGAAGCCTTTAAAGGTTCTCAAGACATAAATAGTGCTCTACTGTCAGTGCAGCCTGTGGTGGTGATTTCATCCAGTGCACCTGGGATTAATCATTCTGTTCCAAACAGACCACAGCACATATTTTGTGCTAATATGTATGTTTGACAAACATGACATAAATTAATATTATTCATTATTTTAAGTGGCTTTAGACCTCCTAAGTGGCAGAAGCATCCTTGTAGGTGGTTGTCGGTTTTATTTTTTTAATAATGAAGTTGCATTAAAGAAATTGAGGGTAGAAATTTTTTTTGTAATATAAGATACCTTGTATTTTAACATGTCAGGAAGAAATTCTATGAGTTTCTAAAGAGTTACTGTAGAATTAAGTACATCAGACTTTCTCCCAGATTAGTCAATGCTTTTGGTGATATCCTTTTATACTGGTTTCAATCAGATTAGGATGGGATCTGATGCAGTATATCCTCTTCTCAGTGAACCAGTTGCTAACATAAACCGTGTTGCTTAAGAGTGCCTCTGAAGAGAGATTGCCTTGAGAGTCAGCTTAAAGTTCAATCTGTGCTCAAGTACTTTGGTGAACTTTAGTACTTTAAAGCATTTAAAAGATTTTGACAGGAATCTAGAAACTAGAAGGATTCAGGCAAGTGACTAATTGCATTTGAGAAATGGCTCTCTTGTAACAAACACAGGTCAATAAAAAATAAATATTGAATCTTTTTCAGAAATGTGGTACCAAAGGTAGTAAAATTGTGTGTGATGGACAAAGAGTAAGAGTCAAATGAGAAAGCTCTAGAAGAAAATCTTGTTTCAGAACAGTTTCTGTGCAGACTTCCTCCTAGTCTTGAAGGTACCCAGTATAGTGGGCCTTCCTGTCTTTCTGTTGACCTGGAAATAATGTGGAGTCCTGTACTTCTGCTCTGGAGCATCCATGTTCTGCGTAATGCAGACTGATCCAGGTTAGAGCAGCGGTACCCCATTATACAGATACACTGTGGCAGGCTGGGAGTCCCTCAAAAATGTGGAGTCACTGATTCAGAAAGGAGGAAATTCCCTCAGACCCTCTTCCACAGTTGCATACTTCACCTGCCAACTGCAGAGCAATGTGCCCCCAGCCCCCTAAGGACTGTATGCTCACTTGTGTAATCCTCATTTCCACCAGCAGTGCACGGGGGGCACAGCTGTCCTAGATGCATTATCCAGGCTCTCTAGCCTGGTCAGAACACTTCCTTGAGTAGTGGGAGAGGTAGGTCTGGAACCTCTAAGTGGGGTGTGAAATGGAATGTGTCCTTTCCTAAGAGAATGAGTTACTAAAAAAACCCTTTCAGGTAAGTGCTTCTTTTTGTGGAGGATTTTAGACTGTGAGTCCTGGTTAGATCCTGGACATTACAGAGATGAGTATTTCAGATACTCCTTAGCACTCAGTGGCTTTTTAGGCTATTTCACATTCAGTGTATGACATTTCTTCGTAGTCATTTGGGGTGTATAGTGATCCTGTGGAGGCTATAGGGACTGCAGTTCTGGGCACATGTGTGTTACTTACAGGCACCTAAATAATTTTTAGACCCAAGTGTCTGAAGCAACCTTCTTAACATGTCAAGTCAAATTCAATTTTGTATCACAAAAATTGAAGAGGTAAAGATCAACAAAACTGCTAGAGTAAGTGGAAGAAAAAGTAGGAAACCACCTACTGGAGAGTTGGGGAGTATAAACATAATTCTTGATGAAGGAACAGAAGCCATTTTATGAAAGTGCTCTGATGTGTTTGAAACTCCATTTTACATGGAGATAGCAATCTTGGTTCTCATCTGGTATAAACTGGCAGGGATACATTGAAGCTAATTTCCTCCTACTACTGATCTGGCCCAGAGATATCATCTACTGTTATCTATACTAATATCATCCATACTAGCATCAGGATGAAATGCACATATCTGAATATAGCTTTGTATCTGTCAAAGACACGGAACTGTGCTAACATAGAGCACAAAAAATTACTAGTACAGAATAATACGAATACTGATGGCTGAAAAATTCTGTTTACATGATAATGCACTGATTACGCTTTAGTTTCTGTTTAAGAGGTGTTTTCTTCAAACTGGCTCATAGTTATATTAGCTTCATTTATAGACTTTTTCCAATGCAAGACAAGAGTATATTCCCTTCTACTGAAGGCAGATACCTAATATATCTAATATACTGCTCCTGTTTCATGCAGAAAGGATAAAATACATAATGTAGTCAGAGAAATGCTTAGTTAAGTGTGATCATTGTGCTGGTGTTTTGGCAACAAAAATGGTATGTTTTTCCTCCTTTAGAAATCCAAAAAGTTTGCCACCAGTCAGTCAGAATGCAAAGGTTAATGGGGACAAGTGACTGGGGTTTATCGTGCAATATTTTGTCAACAGTCTTGCAGAGCCTCACAGTTCTCAAAATATGTTTTGTACTGTGTCTCTTGTGGAAAGCACACGTGCACGTATGTGTGTTTGTGTGCATGTGCAGGCATGCGTATCTATTCTCCTAAGGGAGTTTTACAAGACTTCTACACGTGAGTGTAAGTTCAATGATGCCAGCCTGCAGGAATGCAGGTCTGGAGATGTGGAGTTCCATGATACCAGTCACATGACTACTGCCTGAGGTAAGAGATTCCAGTAATTTTCCCTGCTGTTATAGGAAATGTTGTATATAGCTCCAGTTTTGACAGGTTTTGCTATAACCGGTACTTGGATATTGGGCGCACCTTTTGCTGGAACAAGGTACTGCCCCTCAGGTTGTGCTCTGACAGTCTGCAGCAGCGCTGCTGCTTCTGCTGCTGTGTTTTAACATCTCTGACACCATTCGGCATGTGGAGTGTGCTCTGCTCTGGCATGCATTTTAAAGTGGCTGTATCACCACTGCATTAGCAGGCAGGAAATTTGAAATAATATTTGAAAGGCCTGAATGCAAACAAACTCTAAAATTTGAAATTAATTTGCTTGAACAGATTTGGTCTGAAGATGGTTATAAATATGAGCTGTAACAGTCAACTGTAGTTTGGCTTTAGCTCCACAGGTACTTGCAGTCATACTCATTCTGGCACTAAGCAACCCCCATTCTTCCACTTGTGAAACAAGGGTGAGACATGCATAGGTAGCTCTTTAGTGTGATCTGGCTCTTTTTAAAAGGAAGATTGTAAATAGGAAAGGATTTTCACTAGGTACATGGTGTTAAAAATTTGACTCTTAAAATCACTTCCTCTTCTGAAAAATGCTGACATCAGAATATGATTAGCTGTGTTATATTCCTCTCATATCTTATTTCAGGAAGTCCACAGTAGTGCCATGGATGTGGGAGAGTGCTGTTTTACATAGCATGCAAATTTAATTTCAAGATGTATGCTGACAGTCCAGATTACTCCTCTCGTAATAAAACAAAGTAATTAAGTTTAGAAAACCTCAAATACTCTTTTTACTTGATCTTTAGAGGTACTGAAAATACTTTTATATCCAGAAATCCACCTTCTTTGCTTATGCTGAGGAAATGGAGAGCTACTGGCCTTCCAGTTCTGTCCTAGTGTACTAATGGCTACACTAGGTAGTACAAAAACGGTGGACATTTTGTCTGTTCTTTAATATAGAATTAGACACAGAAGTCCAGACATGCTTTTTATTCTAGCACAGTTCTTACTAAAGTCAGAAGACTTTTTTTTCTGTATAGGACTGATTGATTAAATATATTTAGTGTTTAGTCTCATGTTCAGTACTGTCAAGTATGTAATTGTTTCTATCTATCTATCTCAGGCATTTAAAATGCTTTATATACTCCGTTTTCTACAGACTAACTCAAATAAGTCCATGTTTTTGATGGAAGACTCTTTCAGATTTTCCATAAGGTAATAACAATAACCATAATTTCATGATGGGATTTTAAACCTTTGTGAACAAGTGACTTTTTTTCAATTTCTTTCTTTATTTTGGGATTTTTTTGCTTGTTTTCTTGGTCCTACAGTGGAACAACCTTGTGTGGGATTTCCTTTTTGTAACTAAATTAGAAATGTAGTAATTAAATTATTATTTTAAAAAGAAAATGATTTTAAAGGCTAGGAAAGACGATTTGAACTTCAGGACCTACTGAACAGCAAAAAACTTCCTATGGAAATGGAACTCAGAATTTAAACTATAAATCTCATTCATCTCATATAAAGTTCAGTTATCGAAGCATATCACACTCTGTGCTACTAAGGTTTTAAATAAAATAACATGCTAGCAAAAAAGACCCCTGAGGTAGTGAAGATGTAAGTGACCTCTTTACCACGTTTTAAATTGTGGGAGATTCTCCTGCACAGCTCTGTTGCAGCCCAGGGGCAGGTTTTCTTGGCTCCTGAGAAAAAGGTAGTGGTCCCCAGGACTGCAGAGGCTGACAGGATCTGCCATCCTGTCTGGTCCCTCTCCCTTTTTTTTTAATGATCCCTACCTCAGTGCTTCACTCACGCCCCTTCACACTCTGCTTTTCAGGGTAAGGAACTGGGAGCACAGAATGGCAAAGGCCGTGAAAAGCTGAGTACCTCAGCCTCAAGATGAAGAAAAGACAGAGGAAGATCCACTTTGGACATTACTTCTGACTTTACCCTGCTTTGTGCAGGAGACAAGATGACCTTCACAGTCCCCTTCCAACCTAGATTGTTTATGGCTTTATGTCTTTATGAAAACAAGAAAAAAAAAACCTTTTGCATTGTGATTCATTTGAAAAGCATGAACAGTTTTCAATGTAGTATCTATTTACAGCTGTTGGGTATTCTCAACACTGAAAAGAAATTTCAGAACATTTCTACCACTCAGTTCTTCAGCCTTGAATTATTGGCAAATATTTCTCTTTTGGCTTTGCCTCTGAAAATCCTCTTACTGTATTGATATATGGAAATCAGCTCCCGATGACTGAATAAAATGGAGTACGCGTGTCCTTAAGCAAGACCACAGTGCTCCTAAATCACTTGTGTAATTTTAGAGCCATTTTTTCCGTTATGCCATTAGTGAAATACATGTAACCAATAAAGGTATACTGAAGTGCTGCAATTTATGAATTGATTGTTTGAAGCAACTACTAAGGCTAACATTAAAAAGGTGATTCCCCTATATCAGCAATATAGCAAGCACCTGGTAACAAATGTATAGTGGTAACAACTGCATGACAAATAATCAAAGTAGTGAAATTGTTTGCAAAGTAATATTGAATGACTCAAATTCAGTCCAGAAGCAAAAAGAATTGGTTCAGTTTGTCCTTTGAATTATAGTTTAATAATAGAGACAAAAACAGCTGAGCAGAAGCAACCTAGTAGTCAAACTGTGATACCTGTACTTTCAAAAAGCATTTTATTTCACGAATAGTTCTATTAATTTGGTATAACAAATAGGAGACTACCACAGTTAAGTCACGAGCTTGTATGTTGAAGACTTGAGGCAAGGTTAGCTTTAGTATCACAATTTTTTCAATTGATAAGTCAGAAATAAACAGTCTGCTTTCAACAGAAACGCTGAGGAGAGCAGGATGCTGAATTTTATTGTGTATCCTGCTTTTTAGTTAACTCACTATTGCTTTTAAAACTTGTAGTCTTCTGCAGGCTTTGTGAGAAGAGAAAACAATCACAGACAGCTATTCTTTTGGTTGTTGAAAATTAGTATCAAGCACTTCTACAATGTAGTCTAGACAGGAAATTGCCTTGTCCTTCAGCAGAAAATTGATTAAGCAATTCATTGTATCAGTCATCTAAGACACTGCATTCTTTGAAAATTTGTTTTCTGTGGCTCTGATAAAGGCAAGATCTATAGGTCTTCTAAGTAAGTAGGTGAGTCACTTTAGGCTGGACATTTCACACACGTTTTCTTAAGGCAGCAATTCTTCTCGGTGGCTAAGCCAATTGAAGAAAAACATTAAACTTACCTGATGCTTATCTGTAGAGTACTCAAGGTACAGGGCAGAATAAGTCTCCTATAAAGAACTTCTGGTACTTCTGTTCCTCTTCAGCTCGCAATCAACGGCTTTTGTTCATGTCTAAAATGTTTCCAGTTCCCAAGGGAATGCTCTTAGTAGAACCTGAATCTCCCCGAGGTATTTGCTTTTCGTTGTTATCTATTGATTTTCATTTAAGTACCTAGGTCCAAGCATATGTTTTAACTCTGTAGATCAGCTCAGAAAAATTCCTGTTTCCATGAGCATTTTTTTATGACATATTAATGTTCACATGTTAATCACAATTTTCTGACTTTAAGCATTTCCAGTCAGAATGTGACATAGGTGAACCTAAAAATGTGCTCCATGGATTCCAGTCAAAAGAAAAAGAAAAAAAGTCAGAGAGTAAAGTAATACAGCAATTTATACCAAATTATGACCAGAAAGAATTCAGGGGGCAGGAAAGCATGAAAAGAACAATAAATGAGCTCAATGTGAATATATGAGAGAGCAAAAAGGAAAACAATCAGTCTTTAAAGGTACTGAAGAAGGAACATAAAAAAACAGTTAAAAAAAATAACAGTGATTCACAAAAGGGGTTTGTCCTGTTTTCTCCCTAGATAAATAGTTTTATCTAGAAAGTGATTCTAAAAAATGCTGATAAAGGTAAGAAAGTATCCTTCAAAAAATTGAAACCATGTCCAAGCAAGCAAAAGAGAAGAGAACGTGAGAAGCGTCAAATTAAGCATAATGACATAAATCACAGGCCAACAGTAAATGGTTTAGGGACTATTTGCTAAATGCTTAAAAACTAGGAGCAAACACTACCTCAAAACCATTGGGAGAAGAGAGTCTCCTTTAGAGTCATTAAGCCCAACTGACATATCAGTGAGAAGATAAGTTACAGCAGAAGAAACAAACAGATCCTTGTACATTTCCTCAGCCTGGAATATCTAAGAGATTGACACTCCAGAAGTAGTCTTTAGGAGGATGTATCAGAAGACCTGTTTAAAACTGAATTGCCTGTGGAGGAGGTTATAGAACAAATTGTGGTTTAACCCCAGCCAACAACCAAGCACCACACAGCCACTTGCTCACTCTCCTCCAGGGAACAAACTGCCAGGACCATATGGTATTTACCCAGGAGATCTAAAGAAAATTGAGGATGAAAAAATGATTCTAATTTACATGTGGGGTGATAAACTCTGTACTAGCTGCTACCACTCAAAAAAAAAAAAAATGGTCTTAGATATGTAGCGCATAATTCCATGAAAATGTCAGTTTCACGTTAAGCAAAAGTCAAAGAAGCAACCGCAGAATAAGACAGAATTTTTAGGTGTTACACTTGTTCTTCAGCATATGAGCCCCTTTGCAAAATTCATGCCAAAAATCAGTCAGTCTTTTTTTTTTTTTTTTTTTCCCCTAGTTTGTTCTGATAAACATATTACCTCTATTTCCATACCTTTTGCTTTGATATGTTGCTGTGCCACCACAGCAAGAACTAACCAACCAAATAAAAGAGCAGGAAATTATTACTGCGGGAATAGAGAGCAAAACAGCATATCAAGCTATGTTCACTTCTAAATACTGTGCTAAGTTTTTGGTCTTCTCTCCTATCTCTCATCCCCAGAAGGCACAGAGCAAAACTAGAAAAGGTTCAAGGAAGGACAGTAACAGTGATCAAAGAGATGAAAAGGCTTCTATAAGATCAACTGAGTTGTTTAGGACTGTTCACCTAGAGAGAGACAACTTAATTTTGTACAGCTATTATGGCCTGGAGAAGGTAAACAGTCAATGACTTTTTTCCTACAAAAGCTTGTTAGAGCTGAAATTATATTTTTGAGGGGTAGGTTGAAAATGAACAAAATTATTTATACTGTGCAACTCTTTCCCACAGGATATTTTGATATTAAAATTGTCCAGCAGTTCAGAAAGCTAATTAAAGGAGGAAAAATCCACCAGATACTGTATGCATAAAGATAATACCTCTTATTCAGGAATTTGTTGAACCACTAGTCACTGGAGATTGAAAAAATATTGTGGGAAAGTATTGGAATATTCTGCCTCCATTTCTACATTGTTACTAAGATAACTGCTATTGGCCACTGTCAAAGAGGTGTTACACTTCTGGATAGACTTCTGATCTCATACAGCAAGCTATACATATAGTCCCTCATGTGCATACAGGAATAGCCCATACAAGATTATAAGCGATATCAAGGTTAATTTCTGATGCTCCTTATGCCTTCATGTGCAAACAGAGTCTCAGTCAGAATCTATCTTCCGTTTCTCTTAAGTGTAAATATGGCTAGATTTTAGCTATGAAAGGAACAGCATGGCTACCACTACTTTATCTGATCTTGAGGAAATTAAAAAAAAAATTAAAAAAAAAAAGGAAAACTGTTTGTCTGAAATAACAAATTATTGTTTTGTATTAATTGCACCGAACACCATGCCTCTGAGGCAGCGTGTGAAATTCTGTGTAATTTTCTTGTTGAAGATGATAGAGCAAAAATAAAATATTCCAAGATGCTCATAAGTAAAATCCATGCACAAGAATCATTCAAATGAAGGTGAAAAATAAAAAGAAGTAAAAAATTTAAAATAATTGCTGTAGCTGGATTTTTTTTCAACACGCAACATAATTCGGTACACTTTAAAGCTTAGTATCTGTAGACATTATGCAGTTACAAATTCCAACAAAAAAGGGATTTATCACTGCAATGTTGTTGCCGAATTAGAGCTGGGATTTAAAATTTTAAGGGGTCCTTGCATGTCTTACGTGTGGCCATTTTCCACACAGAGTTTCTGATGAAGGTAGTAGGAATAAAATGCTCCTTCACAGTTTGCACTTTGCTGATGAGTATTTGACTTTCATGACAACCCTTGTTTTTTAAGGGTTGAAATGAATGCAAACTATCACCTTCTGCTTGTTGCCTGAGACCCCACAGGAATTAATTGCACAATTTTTGGTTTCTAGAATCAACATTCAAACAAGCAAACAAAAAACTCAGCATGAATGGAAACTTTGCTAGCAGCCCCCAGTTGCTGTGAATAGAATGACTGGAGTCTGATCTCAGTTTTCCTCCTTGGAAACAATCCACATAAAAAAAAAAGGTTGCATGGGTCAGTAGATAGAGACCTATACACACAGTTTTGAAATATGCTATTATAGGAAGGATGAATAGAATATTTGGGCAGGAAATAGAAAGACAAGATTTCTTTCTCCAACCTTGAGCAAATCTCTTACTCACCTGTCCCTGTCTTCTTCTCTTACTTTTTTTGTCAGCTTTATATTTATGCCAGCAGATGTATATTGTCAGCTATATAACTCCTCCTCTGCCCTTCAAAAATTCCCAAAAGCTATCAGGATGCAATGGTTCTAAATTAATACAGTCACCATTATTGGTATGGCCAGAGCTTGCTGGTCCAGAGAGATTTTACCTATCCACAAGACATGAGCTAGTTACAAGTTTGTAGCACAATTTAACATCAAAATTATAAGATTTTGAATCTTTCATTGTGACTTGGGCATAACTGGTGGCAATAAACATCAGTGTAGTAATGGAGGGAGCAGGTTCATTTCTGTTTGCTGGACATCATGTTTTCGGAGTCTCAAAGGTGATAAGCAGGTAGCCTTTGTTTCTGAGAATGCCTGGGTACTTCCAGGCAGTTGGGAGATTTTCTGGATTCACTCAATTTTCTGTAGAGTCTCCTCAATTTACTTTTTCTCTCTAACCACAGTCGCCATGCCTCAGATTTACTAAAGAAAAGGCAAACAAAAGCAATATCAGCTCCCTGTTGCTGGCAAAAAAAAAAAAAAACACCACCTCTGTGGTGCAAGACGTGAAGCTAGCAAAGTGAATTTCATTTGCATTTTTTCTGCCAACTAATGTCTGTGTAACCCAGGAGGGCTTAATTTCATGATGATGTTAGTTTGACTCATTTCATGACAACTGTTTTTTCAAGTTGCTTTTAAAAGATGAAAGATTCTATGAAAGGTGCACAGCTCTGGCAACAAGCTGATAGGGAACAGCCTGCTACAGCCCAAAGTATATGACCCCTCACTTACCAATCTAACAGTCGTTCCCTGTTGGTATGATTGGATTATTTCATTGGATTATTTCCCAGATGGCATTAATGTATTTGTAGGGCACATTCAGTTAAAGGGTCAATGTTTATTAAAGCTGCAGATATTGCATGTGCTCTGAGCATGTAATTAAAACAGCAGATTGCTCTCTGTTTTGCCTTTCATACTGTAGGCTGTATCATAATACAGCTCTGGATGATTTTGTCACCTGTTTTTGTCAAGAACTTTAAAGTAGAATATATTTTGGGCTTCTTATATGAAATGAAATTGTATTTTCCCATAAAGCTAAGGTTTTCTAAGATTATGATTTATAATGTAGACAGGGAAATTCCATATTCCTCCAAAGACCTCTTCATTGCTTTCTGGATTTGTTGTACCTTTCTCCCATCAGAGCTCCCTGCTTCGGCTGTTTAATTTGGGTGGGAAATCTTCAATGAAATAAATGTGACTTAGGTTTATAATTTCTAAATAGATGATACTGTACATAGTTATTCCTTCATAAAAATAAGATTCTGATCATACTTTCTAAAGTGACCAGTATTAATAATACTCATTGTCTTACAGTTGCTCCTACCTAAAATATCAATGGTGTCTACTGTCAGGAAGATACAAAATTATTTTTTCTTATTTATCCTGTTTTATCTAATTATTCTGCACTTTATATATTCTAAGACTGTTTTACCCCAATGGTAATTTAAATCATGGTTATTATATATATTATGTACTATGCATTAGAAATTAATCATGGAGATCAAGCAATCTTTTATCAGTAGCTTTAATAACATTAAGCAGTAAAATACAGTAGTTCCAGGTATTAAAATGGTGTTCATTGCACCAATATGTCATTTTTACCAAAGACAGTATTCAAAGGCTTTGCTCCCTTTATGCTATCTTTAGAAGAAAGTCTAAGAGCTACAACCCCAGGTTCAGCCAAGAAATCTGCATATCTGAAAAATGAAGGCAGAAAGACTTCTTGGTTTTCAAAGTAACTTTTCTACCAGATGTCATTAAGAGGCTAGATCTCTTCTAAGAACCTCTTCCAATTGTACTGGCTTAGTGTTATTCTATAAGCTTACTATGTCCAATTACCCTAAAAGAATCCTAATCAGGGCTTAGGCTAAGATGCTGCATTGGCAGAAAGGCTGGACAGCAAGTGAGATGTTGCACTTGCTTCAGCTGATGGCTTTGTCAAATAACTGCATTTCCAACCTCTGGAGTTAAATTGAAGTGCCATTGAAAATCAAGGCCAGTCTTTTGTTCACAGGTAAGCAAACAAATCAGGCCTGCAAGTAACTCATATTTCAGTTGTTGGATCTCCAGACAAGCCTGGATGAACAACATTCAGGAATGATGCTCTGCACTAGATATTTACGTAAGAAGTATCTTTCAGAGCTGCTCATATTATTCATCCTAGGAGTATAGGACCTCTTCAGGACTTCTGATCCAGCCCCTCCCTCTTTGAGATCTGCAGCCTTAACAGATCTCAAAAGTCTTGCAATTTGTGTCCTCTCATCCTATTTGATGCTGCTCCAGGGCTCTGAAAATAGCTGTGCTGTACTCCTGAATCCATTGATGTATCACACGTGGGCACAGAGCTCTCCGTATGGCCATGTTATGGCAAGATTGATTACAACACTTCCATGATGTTTATTTTTTCTTCTTTTCTTTTTTTGTTTTCCTTTTTTTTTTTTTATTTATTATTGGGGTGACTAACAGATTTTGAGAGCATGATGTTTAACTGATTTGAATTGGTATTTTAGAGCCTGATCATCTCACATATATCATGCATACAGCCACTGTGAAATGTAACCTATCAATCAACTCTGACTGGGTTTACCTGCAATAACTAAAGCAGACATATTTTATTTTGTAGTAACGTGTCTTGTTTTGCTTGACTTCCATTCCTACAGGATTACAGTTGGGCCCACAATAGCAAGGTGTATTACTGGTATGATTAGAAAGATAATGGGAACATTCACTTTTTCTTTTTAATTCACACTACCAACAATGTTAACTAGCCTGTTAGTTTAGTTACCTGTGTGCACACCGTCAGGTAAAACCAGCACATTGAACCAGCACCACTGAACTATAACAGAAGGCTACCCATTTACACTTCCGTTGTCCTGGTTGCTGTACCAGGTTATGAGCAGCCTTTTGCTGTTTGGGAAAGAAGTTTCTTTCCTGAAAGCTGCTGAAAAACCACAGGAGTGAGTTGTGATGTGTGAGAGAGGCACAGACTAACAGCAAAAGCAGAGAATGAGGGGATATCCAAGAAGAACTGGGAGCAGACATCTCAGAGGACTTTAACTGTGATGAAAAAGTCTTTTTTGGGGGAGCAAGGGGACACAGTGGAATTTGTTGAAACCTGGCAAGTCTCTGAGATGTGGGACTGAGGGTGAAACTGAAGGAAGGTCCACTCAACAATGTCATCTGGGGCACAGGAGAAATTTGTTTATAAATTATCTGTTTCTGACCTACTTCACTATATTTATTTAAGTTCCTGTGCTCCAATAAGACAGCTTTTTGGAAATCAGTCCTCCAGGAATTCTGGGAACACTCACGAAAAGGTTTTTTTTATTTGGATTTGGATTGATTTAGGTTGATCTACCTTTCAAATTTGACCTATTTCAGATTCCCAACACAACACTCATAATAAAACTTTCACCTGAAGTGTAATTAACAAATCTGTACCAATGAGATTAGTGTTGTCTAATAAAACTGATAACTTAATGCCTGTTCTGTGTTCCCATCTGATGCCTCAGCTGGCAAGACATTCCTCTCTGTAGCCTTCACTCCTGGAATTAGTTAGCAGCTGATTAAATCTCAGGAAAGCTCTTTTATCCTAGGGATTGGGTGCTACCCATGCTCATTGCAAGCAGGTGTGGGAGCAGATATATTCTGTTGATGGAGGGTTAGGCCTTTGCAAATGTGCAGATTGTTATGAGTAGTAGCACCAGAGATGCAAGTCACAGATGGCAACAAGGGGATGCAGCTGTCTGCATGAAGCTTAGTATCCCTGAAACAGCTGCACTGGGAATTTGGTAGATGTAGCATGGCTTATGTGTGCTGAGTGCTCTCCTTTAATTCTTCTGCCTTCATGTTATCTTTACTTATTACATTATTATTACAAATTATGATCATTGCTAAGGCACTAACTGTATGGCAGCCTGCTGACATAGCTTTATATTCTGGGTTCCTGGCCTAAGGTAGACTACACTGCATTCATGGGTAATTACTACTTTTCTTGTATTTTCTTTTCTTTGTTTTTAATTTGCTTTCCATTATGAGTAGGAACAAATTTATGGGTCTGAAGAACCTTGTATAGGAAGGGTAAATAACTTTTTTAATGGTAGCCCATGACACAAGGACGTGATGCAAGGATTAATTATTGAACTCAGTTCCTTTCTATCGCTGATGTCAGAAGACAAGGGTAAAAGATAAAGGAATATATCCTTAGATGCAAGAAGGAAGTTCTATACTGTGAGGGTTCTTTACTGCGAGGGTCCCTCACCACACTTTCTCAGTTCCTTTCCTCTTTCTCCTTTTTTGGTGCATTTACTCTATCCTAAATTTCCCTCCCATGGGCCTTTTTTTCTTTCATATCACTTGCTGCTTCCCTCTATATATAATTATTTAGCTACTTCATTTTCCTGAATCTCTTTTTATTTGTCTTTAAAGACAAAAAAGTTAAGTGGGAAAGGCAATTTTCAGTTAAATATTTATGCTGCATAATGGGCTGCTTGCTGTGTTTTATACCTTCATGTTATCCTGGTATAAACTGACAGAGGAGATAAAATAAAGGATGAAGGAGAGAAAAAAAGAAGTGCTGACTGTCAGGATCACCATGAAGGCATGGTATAGTGAAGAATATTAACCCAGAGCTTCCTTAGGATTCCCTTTTGGGCTAATCTGTGCTCTGAGTATTGGCTTTGCAACTGTAAAATGAAGATTATTGAAATTTTCCTCTCTCGGAGAGACAGTGTGAAGACGAATATATTAGGAGTATGAGGGGTGACCAAATAAAAAATGTAATGACACCACAGAAGAATGAAAAACAGTTAACTTCAAAGTGGCAACAGATTGACAAATACTTAAGCAGTGGACAAAAATACCTAAGTGGTTTTCAAATTGTGTATTTTAAAATTCATTGCCAGCTACTACAGAATGCAATAAAATTTCCGACATTTTATTTCCCACATGAGCTCTTGGGACAACTAAATCTCAGCATAATATCAACATTTTTTTTGAGATATATTTCCATTTCTACTCAATTTTGGATGATAAATATTTTCAAATACAAATATATAATGAAGATAATTAATAACAATGCAGAACAAACGGAAAAGTGATTTATAGGAATCAGATATCAGCTTTAAAAATGTTGAAGTTCTGAAAAGAAATACTGAAAATTGAAACTTGATTTAATGAAGCACTTGTAAAACATCTTATTTATTGCATTTTCATACAACAACTTTCAGAGGGCAACCAGTAAATGCAAAGTGAATTTTGTACAGGGAGTTCAGAAATCACTTCACAAAATAAAAATGAAGTGAATAATCAAGGACTAATAGATAACAAAATAGTGTTAGCCTCAAGAACTTCTTTCAATAGCTCTTCTGACATCTCTCTAATGTTTTAGTGACATCGACAGGGAAAACGTTTATCTCACTGCTGGAAAAATAAGAAGAGCTATGAAGTAAAGTGATGAACAAGATCTGGTGTAAAAGTAGATTAAGTATTATTAATGGATTACAGGTGATAGAGTCTTGGTCCAATGAAGTCAATGATTATATTCCCAGTGAGTGAGTGGGTGCAAGGTTTTCACCCTAACTTCAGTTTTAACTCTTTAAAAGCCTTTATAGAATCATAGAATCATAGGATAATTAGGGTTAGAAAGGACCTTAAGATCATCGAGTTCCAACCCCCTGACATGGGCAAGGACACCTCACACTAAACCATGCCACCCAAGGCTATGTCCAATCCAGCCTTGAACACTGCCAGCGATGGAGCATTCACAACTTCCCTGGGTAACCCATTCCAGTGCCTCACCACCCTTACAGTAAAGAATTTCTTCCTCATAGCCAATCTAAACTTCCCCTGTTTAAGTTTGAACCTGTTACCCCCCTTCAGATACTGGAAGGATGCTATGAGGTCTCCATGCAGCCTTCTCTTCTCCAGGCTGAACAGCCCCAACTGTCTCAGCCTGTCTTCATACCAGGAGGCTCCAGGCCCCTCATCATCCTCGTGGCCCTCCTTTGGACTTGTTCCAACAGTTCCATGTCCTTTTGATGTTGAGGACACCAGAACTGCACACAATACTCCAAGTGGGATCTCACGAGAGCAGAGTAGAGGGGCAGGACCACCTCCCTCAACCTGCTGGTCACGCTCCTTTTGATGCAGCCCAGGATACGGTTGGCTTTCTGGGCTGCAAGCACACACTGCCAGCTCATGTTCATTTTCTCATCGACCAAAACCCCAAAGTCCTTCTCTGCAGGACTGCTCTGAATCTGTTCTCTGCCCAACCTGTAGCTGTGCCTCGGATTGTCCCAACCCAGGTGTAGGACCTTGCACTTCTCATGGTTAGACTCATCAAGTTGGCATCAGCCCACCTTACAAGCCTGTCAAGGTCCTTCTGGATGGCATTCCTTCCCTCCAATGTATCAACCGAGCCACACAGCTTGGTGTCATCGGCAAACTTGCTGAGGACGCACTCAATCCCACTGTCCATGTCACCAACAAAGATGTTGAACAAGACCGGTCCCAACACCCATCCCTGCGGGATCCCACTCATTGCTGGTCTCCAGTTGGACATTGAGCCATTGACCACTACTCTTTGCGTGCAGCCATCCAGCCAGTTCTTTATCCATCGAGTGGTCCACCTATCAAATTGGTGTCTCTCCAATTTAGAGACAAGGATGTCGTGTGGGACAGTGTCAAATGCTTTGCACAAGTCCAGGTAGATGATGTCAACTTCTCTACCACTGTCCATGAGTTCCGTAGCCCCATCATAGAAGGCCACCTGATTGGTCAGGCAGGATTTCCCCTTAGTGAAGCCATGCTGGCTGTCACCAACCACCTTGTTGTTTTTCATGCGCCTCAGCATGCCTTCCAGGAGAATCCACTCCAAGATTTTGCCAGGCACAGCGGTGAGGCTGACTGGTCTGTAGTTCCTCGACTCATCCATTTTCCCCTTCTTGAAAAATGGGGGTTATATTTTCCTTTTTCCAGTCATTGGGAATTTCACCTGAGTGCCATGATTTTTCAAATATGATGGACAATGGCTTAGCAACTTCATTTGCCAGCTCCTTCAGGACCCGCGGATGGATTTCATCAGGTCCCATGGACTTGTGTACATTCAGGTTCTTAAGATGGTCTTGAAACAGAACCTCTCCTACAGTGGTCCCGGGGTCTTCATTCTCACTGTCCCTTCATCTGCCTTCCAAGACTTGGGTGGTGTGGTCAGAGCATTTACTGGTGAAGACTGAGGCAAAGAAGTCATTAAGAACCTCAGCCTTCTCCACATCCAGGGTAGCCAGTTCTCCTGATCGCTTCCAGAGGGTGCCCCCGTTGTCCCTAGACTGTCTTTTATCTGCAGTGTACCTATAGAATCCCTTCCTGTTATCTTTCACATCCCTAGAAAAGTTTAATTCTAAGTGGGCCTTAGCTTTCCTGACCTGGTCCCTAGCTTCCCGAACAACATCCCTGTATTCTTCCCAGGCTGCCCGTCCTTGCTTCCACCTTTTATAAGCTTTTTTATAATTATTTTTATTATTTTTTTTATTTTATAGATAAACACTTGAAGTTCCTCTGTTTACTCGGAAGAGATATCTTAGTTGAGCCTATATTTTAATTTTAGGTTAATCTGATTGACTTAAGTCTGCATCACTACTGTCAGAACTAAGAATTCAGGGTTTGGTGTTGACACTGTAATCCCTATAAAACTAGACAATCATTTTGGCCAATGCTTGTTATATTCTTGATGAAAGGAAACAGGTTCCTTTATAATTTTGCTGGTAAAACGAATGAAGCAAGACTGTTTGAAAATGTTTTATTTCAACACATAATTTGTTCCTTAGCATTTTCTTCATGTTCATTATTATTGGTTGTTTGCTTTCAGAATTAATTTTGATAAAGCACCATCATTTTACAGTGAATAATACAGGATCGGCCACAACAGATTAATATTGAGTCAATCTTTTCCTTTTCTAACTTCAGTGATTCTAATAATCGTTAACATAAATTCAGCGACAAAAATTCCCAGTAGTCATTTTACAGATAAATACAGGCCTCCTGGTTCATACTTGATAGTAATATCACCCTTCTGGAGTCTCTTAACATATACTATAGATGGTATTTTAATGTCTAATATGGACAGTTGCAAGTATTTTATGTACATTATTAGTAGAATTTTGCCAGTGGAAAGTGTCAAGAATAAGTCTATATCTAAAAATATACAATTGTGTGTTTTAGGAAATTAAACCCAATGAGTGTCCTGGGTTCAGCAGTAGCAGTCATTTTTCTCCTCCTTAGTAGCTGGTGCAGTGCTGTGTTTTTGACTTTCGGCCTGGGAACAGCGCTGATAACACCCATGTTTTTGGTTACTGCTTAGGAATGTTTTGGTCTGACCAAGGACTTTCTGAGCCTCATGCTCTGCCAGGGAGGAGGGGAAGCCGGGAGGAAGCAGAGACAGGACACCTGACTCAAACTGACCAAAGACATATTCCATGCCACAGCACGTCATGCCCAGGATGTAAAAACGGAGGGCAGAGGCATGGAAGGGTGGGGATTTGCTACTGGGTTGGGCTTGGTATCGGGTGGTGAGCAGCTGTGTTCTCTTTGCCTGTATTTCTCTTGTATTATTATTGGTGGTAGCAGTAGTGATTTGTGTTATACTTCAGTTACTAAACTGTTTTTATGTCAACCTGTGGGAGTTGCATTCTTTCGATTCTCCTCCCCATCCACCCTGGGAGCTGGGGGGAAGAAAGAGGGGGTAGTGAGTGAGCAAACTGTGTGATTTACAGCTTAAACCATGACAGTTCTTTTTGGCGCCGAGCGTTGGTCTCAGAGGGTTGTGAAAATGACAGGATTAATAGTCACTCGTTGCAATGCTGATTTATTGGCTCTTGAAGTTGTTGCTCTTGATCCTCTTGAGTTCATGGGTTCAGCCTGTTGTATCGTATTTACTGCTGCTATTTGCTGTCTTAGTGTTTATCAGACGTGGGGTTTCGGCTAAGGTTCTTGTTTCATTGTACTTTATGTTAATGACTTGTAATACGGGCAGGATCTGGCAGCAGGGGCGGACAGACTTGGCCATGGACTTGTACCTGGCCGTCCGGCTGCTCTTCACCGTCCTGGCCCTCGTCCTCGCCTCCGTCTTTGTGAGGCTGTGGGGAGCCAAAGGGGAGCAGCCCTGGGAGCAGCCGGCTGCCAAAACGGCCGGGGAGCGCGGCCCCAGGGACCAGGAGCCGAGCCCCACGGCTGCCACCGAGCCCAGCCCCGCGGCAGCTGAGAGCATCCCCCGGCAGCCGCCTGCAGAGCCCCGCGAGTCTGAGCCCCAGGAGGATGCAGGAGACCACACAGCACTTCCCAGCAAGGCAGAGGAGGAAGACCTGGACTCAGACAAAAAGAAGCTGGTGGTGAGAGAGCCGGCAGGCACAGCAGCTACACCAGCCCCAGTGACAGGTACAGCAGCCTCATTTGAGAGCTCTGAAGGGTTTGAGTGGCCTTTGGGTACCCTTGGGATCTGCCTGCTGATTGTGATGGGGATCAGCATGTTGGCATGCATACAGAGTGTGTTTTACCCATGACCGTTGTGTCTGGTCCGGAGAGTTAAGCAGTCGGGTTTGGGCCTTCTCTGGGGTTAAACTACTATCTAGGATGACCAAGAGATTTTCCCTGAGGCTGGACAGTCATGAGTGGCAGGGTGTGTGGGACAGTATGGGTGAGTATCTTGTCTGCTGGGCCCCTCCAGTGCTTTGGAAGCGTCAGAGATGGAAAGCAGCTGTATAAAGTCCCCAGCGATAAGCTGCAGAAACTGCTGAAGGGGAGAGTGAATTATTTTGAGCCTGGTGGGCCCATGACACCTCAGGCCATCAGGGCAGAGATGCAACATACAGATAGACCCATGATCAAGGGGTGGACTTAGCAATGGACACTATTGCCCAGGTTATTCACGAGTGTGAACACTGCACACAGCGTCCCCTGTTTTGAAAGACTGTTACAAGAGATGGAGCCCGACATCACAAACCGAATGGATTCAGCAGCTTAGTAGGGATTGGTCCATGCACTAAGGGATGATCTCTCTCTCCCTCTGTGCATGTGTGTGGATGTATATATATACATGTGATGGTATATTGGAAATGTGGGATCTGAGCATGACGTGAATGGTATGGAATAAGGGGTGGATACTGTCTTAGGTTCAGCAGTAGCAGTCATTTTTCTCCTCCTTAGTAGCTGGTGCAGTGCTGTGTTTTTGATTTTGGGCCTGGGAACAGCGCTGATAACACCCATGTTTTTGGTTACTGCTTAGGAATGTTTTGGTCTGACCAAGGACTTTCTTAGCCTCATGATCTGCCAGGGAGGAGGGGAAGCCGGGAGGAAGCAGAGACAGGACACCTGACTCAAACTGACCAAAGACATATTCCATACCACAGCACGTCATGCCCAGAATGTAAAAACGGAAGGCAGAGACATGGAAGGGTGGGGATTTGCTACTGGGTTGGGCTTGGTATCGGGTGGTGAGCAGTTGTATTCTCTTTGCTTGTATTTCTCTTGTATTATTATTGGTGGTAGCAGTAATGGTTTGTGTTATACTTCAGTTACTAAACTGTTTTTATGTCAACCTGTGGGAGTTGCATTCTTTCGATTCTCCTCCCCATCCACCCCGGGAGCTGGGGGGAAGAAAGAGGGGGTAGTGAGTGAGCAAACTGCGTGATTTACAGCTTAAACCATGACAATGAGTCATCCTTATATCATGAATATTAATTTTTGTCTTTATCATGTGCTGAGGCCCACGTTCTGGCTGGAACTGAAGGGTGTGTAAGTCTAAGTCTATCTCTGCCTTTTTGAATTGGAAGGTTCATTTAATCTTGACAACAGAAAATAATTTCTTATGCCGACGTCTGGCCATGGCTTTAAAGGGAAGCTCATACATCTTTTGTGTCCTACAACAATAGCATACTTCAAAATTGCTGAGTGCTGGCCACAAAAACGGAACATTAAACTATATTATCTTTCTTAATCTAGTGGCCTCTGCTAAGTGACTTTTTGAGGCTTTGCACTTGGATAGCTTTCACTTTTGTGCATTTACAGTCGTATTTACTTGTTAATCATAGTTCTTGCTGTTCCCTGGTGTTAATTAAGACTATGTAAATGATTAAAAAAGGACAATAATAGTATGTCTCATAAAAAATGAATCATCTCCCCTTGCTGGAAAGATCTTGCATAAGTGAGAGAGCTCATGCTCTTTCACAATCATTTCCTCACACAATCATTTCCTCATACAATAATTTGTATGGGGAAAATACAATCTTAGGCTTGAAAGGAATAGACATTGTCTTCTTGAAAAGGCTGAGAGAAGAAAGTGAAAAACACTGATGAGCTAGGGAACTTCTAAAACTACCATACAAATAAAGTACTTACCCCATTTCTAAGCTTTCCCATTTCTAGCAAATGCACTGAAGTAATTCCAAGAATTTCTGAACAGTTGGAGATAAAACACATTAAATAAAAGTAGGAGATGGGAAAAAATGGTGAATTATTTGTGGGGAGTTTTTAAGTAAAGTAGCTGAGACAGTTTTTACAAAACTCTCTGGACAACCTTCCTCTGTTCTCAGAGATTTATACCGGAAAAATAGAACAAATATTGCTCTAGATGTTTATTTATCTGTGGAACTTCTACACAGAAAAAGTAATGATACCCTTTCATTGTCATCATCCAATAATAATTTTCTTCTGACTGTGTCATAGGAGTAATAACAAGCTTTCAATTACTTGAATGAGTAATGTATTTTTGTCATTCTGCATAAAAATAAAGACTCCTTAAAATACATACCTCCTCTTTGTTTCAGCACAAATCTCAATAACAATAAACTGTTGTGGGTTTGAGTGCAGAATTTGATCCATTGTACCAAAGAAGTGATACAAGTTCTAAGAGACTAGTTATTTCCTCAGTTTTCTTAATATATTTGTAATTATGCAATTAATTTGTTCTAATAAAATTTTAATTACTCTTCCACACTACAAGCATACATTACAAGACAAAGAAAGTAACAGGGTGACACACAAGGTTTACCAGGACTCCTGCAATGTTTAATTGCATGTTACTCATCATTCAGCAAATTAGCCTTGAGAGGTCACTGTTGCTCACGCAGGACAGAAACATTAATGCTAAGATACTGCATAGAAAAATAGTTCAGTTATACAGCTACTACTAGGCTTTTTACTCTATAATCCAGTCTTATGTTTACATGCAAAGACTTTTTCATATGATGCAGAAGATTGAGTGAAATTGTTCGTAATGAAAATGTAAACTTTATTCCTTCAAATCATTACTTTAATTACCTAATATAACATGGATTTAGTACAATAAGATGATAGGTATTCATTAGAATACTCTGATTAGATTGCCTCTTCTTATAGTGTTTTATCACTAATGTGAAATACATTACAATGTTGATCTTTTTGTTAAGCCAATATCTTTAAAAGCTAAAGACCTAGCAAGTTGTACAGGAAGCTAACTGTGTGTCTGTTTATTGAACTTGATTTACTTCATTGAGCTTTTAATATCATCAGATAAAATATGAAGATCAAAGAAATTTCCTGCCTAAGGGGGAAAGTGAACCGCATATTAACTTTTTCATGCTACCAATGGGACTTCTTGTAAGCCAACCAATAGAATAACTGCATTGCAGAGGCATGAATCTTTGGAATTAGACTTGCAGAAAAGCTGCAGTCATTGGCTATAGCTTTTTTCAGAACAAATTCCCTTTTCTGTGACTGTGAGCTGCTAGGATGCCCATTTTACTCTGACTTTATTTGCATTTGGGCTCATGATAAAATCGGGCTTTCAAAGCTGTTGTAAACAGTTCTCTTTTTGTCTCCTCATTTAAAAAACAAGTGGTAGAACTTGTCTTACATAAAAAATTAAATTCACTGATTTATTCTCTTCACAAGTTGAATTACATTCTGCCAATAATGTGAAGTCATATCTCATCCGTTTGCAATGATAGCTTTCACAAACTCTATCATACCCTATAAGCTAGATTTGATAGCTTTGTGACTGAACAGTAGCTAACCCTGTGAGAAATTCTGTTTAAATTGGTGGGATCATTTGCAGCAATCATTTTAAAGATGGCATGTCATGTATAAACAAAACCATATAGAATCATAAAATCATAGAATAGTTAGGGTTGGAATGGACCTTAAGATCATCTAGTTCCAACCCCCTGACATGGGCAAGGACACCTCACACTAAACCATGCCACCCAAGGCTATGTCCAATCCAGCCTTGAACACCACCAGCGATGGAGCATTCACAACTTCCCTGGGTAACCCATTCCAGTGCCTCACCACCCTTACAGTAAAGAATTTCTTCCTCATAGCCAATCTAAACTTCCCCTGTTTAAGTTTGAACCCGTTACCACTTGTCCTATCACTACAGTCCCTCATGAAGAGTCCCTCCCCAGCATCCCTATAGGCCCCCTTGAGATATTGGAAGGCTGCTATAAGGTCTCCACGCAGCCTTCTCTTCTCCAGGCTCAACAGCCCCAACTGTCTCAGCCTATCTTCATACGGGAGGTGCTCCAGTCCCCTCATCATCCTCATGGCCCTCCTTTGGACTTGTTCCAAGAGTTCCATGTTCTTTTTATGTTGAGAACACCAGAACTGCACACAGTACTCCAAGTGGGATCTCACAAGAGCAGAGTAGAGGGGCAGGATCACCTCCTTCGACCTGCTGGTCACGCTCCTTCTGATGCAGCCCAGGATACGATTGGCTTTCTGGGCTGCAAGCGCACACTGCTGGTTCATGTTCATTTTTTCATCGACCAACACCCCCAAGTCCTTCTCTGCAGGGCTGCTCTGAATCTCTTCTCTGCCCAACCTGGAGCTGTGCCTGGGATTGCTCCGACCCAGGTGTAGGACCTTGCACTTGTCATAGTTAAATTTCATCAGGTTGGCATCATATAACCCCATTTTCAAGAAAGGAAAAATGGATGAGCCGGGAAACTACAGATCAGTCAGCCTCACCGTTGTGCCCGGCAAACTCTTGGAGTGGATTCTCCAGGAAGGCATGCTGAGGCACATGAAAAACAACAAGGTGCTTGGTGACAGCCAGCATGGCTTCACTAAGGGGAAAACCTGCTTGACCAATCTCGTGGCCTTCTATGATGGGGCTACAGAGCTGATGGAAAGGGGTAGAGCAGTTGATGCCATCTACCTGGACTTGTGCAAAGCATTTGACACTGTCCCACACGACATCCTTGTCTCTAAATTGCAGAGACATCAATTTGATAGGTGGACCACTCGATGGATAAAGAACTGGCTGGATGGCTGCACGCAAAGAGTAGTGGTCAATGGCTCAATGTCCAACTGGAGACCAGGAACGAGTGGTGTCCCTCAGGGATCGGTGTTGGGACCGGTCTTGTTCAACATCTTTGTTGGTGACATGGACAGTGGGATTGAGTGTGCCTTCAGCAAGTTTGCCAATGACACCAAGCTGTGTGGTTCGGTTGATACATTGGAGGGAAGGAATGCCATCCAGAAGGACCTTGACAGGCTTGTAAGGTGGGCTGATGCCAAATTATATTCATGATAAACCACTTCAAAACTTTTTTTCCTCTCAATATTTTAGATAGGGTCTATTTTGTGCTTTTTGGCTATGAAGGTTATTTTCCAATTTGCTTTGAGCCACATGCTTATACAGTTAAAACATTGATGCTGCAAACATTTAAACATATGCTTATTTTTACCTAGTGACAAAATACCTTATATACTGACTAAAAGAGTAAAAGCATTTACAAAATTTGCGCCTTATATGGATTTCTGGAAATCTTTTTACACTCCTCCAAACACTTGGAGCAGCCTTTTTATTGAGCAAACTATGCCTGTAAGGCTACAAAGGAAGCTCAAAGTAAAAACAGAGATATCTGCACATTTCTCTAAGAAGGATAATTTTTTCCATTTAAGTTTTAAATGGAAGAGAGAAGGAAGAAGAAAAGTCATAGCAACACCTGTTACACTGCCTGTTAAACCCATCAACATGGCAAAATGTGGTATGAACACGGCCATCACCAGAGTTAACAGGAGAAATGAGCCTCTTACACCCAGAGAAAATAGTGGAGATCTGTATTTGGAATGTTTTTCTCTAGAAATACAAGCGTACACAATTTCTGTGGCTGCAAAAAAGGGCAAAGGGTAAGAAAGAAGAGCCTTGGCTATGAGACACAAATTCACCAGGGTTTCAAGAAATGATGGCAGGTTGTCAGTAATAATTTCCTTTGTCTCTTCACCCCAGGTCAAGAATGCTGTCAGTGCAAAGGTTGTTTTCAAGACACAAGCAAAAAAGTGAGTCCAATTCAGCATACAACTAAATTCCCCTGGGTTTTTCATGTTACCTTCAAGTGTGGGAAGAAATATTTGTGAAGTGTAACTGAAAATGATCACCCCTACAGAGACCAGGAAGTCCTCAAACTCAATGGAGAGTCTGAATTTTGCCCAGGACCACTGATGCATTTGTGTGAGACAGTAAGTCATTACTACTAGTATTATAATGAAATGGACCAGGGAGCAAAGCTGGCTGAGTTTCGAAACAATTTTGAGAGTTTTGATAAATACACAAGGCAACAGTGTAACAAATGCAATTACAGACCAAGTTTTCTCAGTCACTGATACATGTGGAAAACTATATGACAGCAAGTTCCCACTAACAACCAGATACAAGATACATGTCATGATCAGTTCCATCACCTGGGTCACATTGACAACTGTGCCACCTAGTTTGGGAGGTAGCCTTTTGCAGCAGGCATTTGCAATATCTTCATATGTGTCTCTCACTCTTATGAGTTGCCCAACTTCATTTTCTTCATACAGGCAAGCGATTAGAATCTTGCCTGTGTAACAGCATAATGCTGCAGCCAAGATAATAAGAAACAGGCCACTGTATCCACTGTGGAGAAGAGCATACGGCAATCCTAGGACAAATATTCCCTGAAGAAGAAAAAGAACAGATAAGACAAAATCTCTGAAGCAGAATGTTTACTAGAAGGCACACTCCCAAACCTACCCTCCTTTGAACATTGCTTTTACCTAACAGCATGGTGGAAGTACTGCTACATTCAGCTAAGTAAGTAGCAGTCATAAGATATGTGTTTATTTATGATAAATGAAATTATCAGGAAAAAGGACTGTAACTATAAACACACATACAATGATAAGCTAGGAAAAAGAGAATGTGACTGAATGATATAGTTAGGTTCCTAGTTAATATTTAACACAGGTGTGATTAGAAGCACAATTTAGAAGGTTCATAGGCAGTTATTCAGTCAACATGCATATTAATGAAACAGGTTCCATATCCATAAAATTAAACAACTGTAGCAGCATCTGTACAAGTTTCATTCAAATCAAAAATAGTACTTGTCCTGGTTTCAGCAGGGATAGAGATAGTTTTCTTCCTAGTAGCTGGCGCAGAGCTGTGTTTTGGCTTTAGTCTGAGAACAATGTTGATAACACACTGATGTTTCAGCTGTTGATAAGTGGTGCTTACTCTGATCAAGGACTTTTCAGTCTCTGCCAGTGAGGACTGGCAAGGGAAGCTGGGAAGAAGCAGAGACAGGACACCTGACCCAAACTAGCCACAGGGATATTCCATACCACAGCACATGATGCACAGCATATAAACTGGGGGCAGTTGGCTAGAAGCCTGCAATTGCTGTTTAGGAATGGGATGGGTATCGGTCAGCAGGTGGTGAGCAAGTGTATAGTGCACCACTTGTGTTCCCTGAATTTTGTTCCTCATTCTCTATTTTTCCTATATTATTGTTGTTATTGTTGTTGTTATTACTATTATAATTAAACTTTTCTTATTCTGACCCGTGGGTTTTATCGTTTTCCAGTTCTCCTCCCCATCCCACTGAGGGGGGAGGAGCAAGCTGCTGCATAGTACTTAGCTGCTGGCTGGAGTTAAACTACAACAGCAATGTTGATAAATCCAGTAATGACAGTTGTCTTCTGTCTAAAAATTTTTAACAGACCTCTGGAAAAAATTGGCATTAGAATGACATCACAGTTCGCTTGTGTTTCCTCTGCAGTTTCTGTATGCCACATGCAGCCTTTGCTCTTGTTAAGTACATTACTAAGGTGATTCTTCTCACAGCTGAGATTCTGGACTGTGAAAACTTATTTAGGTGTTTAAAAATACATATAAAACATATAGACATAATATTCCCTAAGCAGTTTCTGAAAGAAACAGGATTATACTTGTTTTATCCTGTAAAAAAAACAGTGGCATTTTAGTTTCACAGAACACTGTGTATTTCTTTGGATTTTTTTCCCTGCTTTCTTGTCTATATTTGAGGACAAATGACACTTTTATGTGGTTTAATTTCCATCAGCACAGGACCAACAAAACTCTTGAACAATAGCTATTAATAAAAAGATCTAATGTAAGAAAGATGCTTCTGTGACATTTTTCTTTTTGTGTTACAGAACTGATATTAAGCAATACACATTAATCAAACTGGTCAGGTTATGTTTTTTTCTTGGTGACTGAAGAAAGATAGGGTGGAAACAAAATACAGTTAACCAGTTCTGCAGAAATTTTAACCTCAATATTTCTTACAGCAATAATGACATAAAATGGATGATACAGGGAACTACAGACCAGTCAGCCTCACCGCTGTGCCTGGCAAAATCTTGGAGAGGATTCTCCTGGAAGGCATGCAAAGGCACATGAAAAACAACAAGGTGATTTGTGACAGCCAGCGTGGTTTCAATAAGGGGAAAACCTGCTTGACCAATCTCGTGGCCTTCTATGATGGGGCTACAGAGCTGATGGAAAGGGGTAGAGCAGTTGATGCCATCTACCTGGACTTGTGCAAAGCATTTGACACTGTCCCACACGACATCCTTGTCTCTAAGTTGGAGAGACATCAATTTTATAGGTGGACCACTCGGTGGATAAAGAACTGGCTGGATGGCTGCACGCAAAGAGTAGTGGTCAATGACTCAATGTCCAACTGGAGACGAGTAATGAGTGGTGTCCCTCAGGGATGGGTGTTGGGACCGGTCTTGTTCAACATCTTTGTTGGTGACATGGACAGTGGGATTGAGCGCGTCCTCAGCAAGTTTACTGATGACACCAAGCTATGTGGTTCGGTTGATACATTGGAGGGAAGGAATGCCATCCAGAGAGACCTCGACATGCTTGTGAGGTGGGCTGATGCCAACCTGATGAGTCTAACCATGAGAAGTGCAAGGTCCTCCACCTGGGTCGGAGCAACCCCAGGCACAGCTACAGGTTGGGCAGAGAACAGATTCAGAGCAGCCCTGCAGAGAAGGACTTGGGGGTGTTGGTCGATGAGAAAATGAACATGAGCCGGCAGTGTGCGCTCGCAGCCCAGAAAGCCAACCGTATCCTGGGCTGCATCAAAAAGAGCGTGACCAGCAGGTCGACGGAGGTGATCCTGCCCCTCTACTCTGCTCTTGTGAGACCTCACTTGGAGTATTGTGTGCAGTTCTGGTGTCCTCAACATCAAAAGGACATGGAACTGTTGGAACAAGTCCAAAGGAGGGCCACGAGGATGATGAGGGGACTGGAGCACCCTAGTACGAAGACAGGCTGAGGCAGTTGGGGCTGTTGAGCCTGGAGAAGAGAAGGCTGCATGGAGACCTCATAGCAGCCTTCCCGTATCTGAAGGAGGCCTATAGGGATGCTGGGGAGGGACTCTTCATGAGGGACTGTAGTGATAGGACAAGGGGTAACAGGTTCAAACTTAAAGAGGGGAAGTTTAGATTGGCTATGAGGAAGAAATTCTTTACTGTAAGGGTGGTGAGGCACTGGAATGGGTTACCCAGGGAAGTTGTGAATGCTCCATCGCTGGTGGTGTTCAAGGCTGGATTGGACATAGCCTTGGGTGGCATGGTTTAGTGTGAGGTGTCCTTGCCCATGTCAGGGGGTTGGAACTAGATGATCTTAAGGTCCATTCCAACCCTAACTATTCTATGATTCTATGAAATATAAGCATTTGTGCTCATGTGTTCTATTCCAGCCTCACAGAGGACTTGATTTGGATCAAATCCGCCCAAACTCTTTTTTTCTGACCAAACCTGAGTAACCCCGTCTCCTCTGCAAAACCCAAGAATCCCTGAGAAGAACATGTCCCCTCACAGAAGGGGAAGTTCTTCTCCAACTTCCTGAGTGGGTAGTGCCACTGTCTGCTTTCAGGAGTCCAAGCAGAAGAGATGAGTTTAATGATCTAAATCTTCATTGCAGAATTTTCCATCCACAATTATGGAGATGAGGCCATGCAGCAAACAGTTTCAGGCATGCTTCTGTCTTTGGTGTTTTCTATCAACTCCTCCAGGTTTTGTAGCCAGCAGAGAGTTTCTGTGAGGGCAGCCTAGGAGCAAATCTCTGCTGGAGCTCATAAAGAAGGAAGGTGTTTGTCTTAGCTTTGTAGGGTTTATAGCTAGTACCCCACTTCTAAGTGATACAAGGAATCCGAGGCCTGGCCCATAAGGAGAGCTCTGAAAAGAAGCAATTTTTCAAACACTAGATAACCATTGATGCATACAAAGTATTATCCTATTCTTCCAGCCACAGAATAGCAGTGCTTTTCAGGCAGGTTGTGGGATGAGCATCAACCAGAAAAGATCAGACGTCTTTAAATTAAAACAGTATTTTTTTTCTTGAAGTCAGTGAGAAAAATGGAGTGCCTATCGTATGAATGAGCAGTACTGCCTGTTTCACCCATGCTTCACTGTAGATGCAGATATCTTCAGCTTTCAGCTGAATAAGAGCTGGAAGAATCATAATATATACATGCCCTAGTATATTTTGATCAAAAAGTCTATGCCTTTATGTACTAAAACAAAGTACCTCAGTTATTATTACTGATATAATAATGATTAGATATCTTTTTTGGTTTTTTTTAAGGACTTCATTTACAGAAATGTTTTTCTAGCAGGTCACAGTCACAGGTGCCATTTCATTTAGGAGCTGAGATGTTCACCTACAGAGCTTGAATCACCCAAATCTCCTCACTCTAACCCCTTAAGTCCACTCCAATGCAGATCTCATGACCCAACTAGCTTGCAGTGTAATTAGCATTTCTTTTAACATGAGCTTCACAGAAGTGTTCAAAATTCAACGTTTCTGCTATCTGATGATCTACTTTGTTAAAAAGACAAGATATCTGGCTGTATCCAGACTGCAGAGAGCATACATGTGGCAGTAGCTTTTGATATCATGCCATTTTTAATCATGACTTTCACTGACTGGCCTAAAGAACAGAACATGATATGTTTCCCATGAAAACAATCTTTGGAAAATATTTACATAACAGACTGAGTTTAAAAGCATCACAAATAAAACAAGCCTATGAAAGAATCAGGAAGATAGAAGCCAAAGAGTAATCTTCCATATTAACATAAGAACAGTGATGTTTTCTCAGGTTGTAGCAAGCTGATGTTATTTGTTCTGTACTGACAGCATTATTATTTTTCCCCCTAACCTGTATTTGGGAGTTCAAACGGTATATCTTGACCCAAAGGGTCACTGTATAATTAAACCGCAGCTAAGTGTCAGCATAGGCCTTACCTGTACAGTGGCTTACTCCCCTGCTGAATTTAGTCTATTAATGTTTATAAGACTACCCTCAACCTAAACCAAAGCATAAGTCTTCTAAAGACAATATCACACACAGCCATTTACAGTCCTCCCCACAGGTGTCTGCTTTTTCATGTTTAATTTTTAGTTTAATCAGAGCATAACATAATTCTAACCTCTAACATTTCCCTACTGTTGTTTATATCATATAATTTTATTTGGTATCTAACACAGACTACGGGATGTTAGAGATGGGGTTTTTGGGGACAGTTTGAGGGTTTTTTTTTCCCCTGTCACCTGAATTCAGACCTTATTAAACGAATCCATTTTTGCACTGTATATTTTCTTTCTTAAAATTATGGATCAGCAATTGCCAATTTCAAAGTTTAGTTTAGAATTTCTAAATTGAACCATTCTACAAAAATTGTAAGGTTTCTTTTCAGCTAATGTATTTGACATAATTTTCCCAGAGTTTGTGAACTTCAGCTTTCTGTTAAAAATAGAAAGCAGACACTGTGGATGTAACTGGCTTTGCAGTTTTTTGGATACAGAGCATGGTTAGTAGAGAAAAATGGTAGAGCTCTGAACACACCACATACGTAGTGACTAAATGAGAGTGCTTTTCCTGCCTTGACAGAAATGTTTTTTTCCATACTAATAAAGAAAAAAAAAAAAGGAACAAAAAGTAAAAAAAGAAAAAAAAATGGTTTCATGTATTAGCATGTTATAAAATTTCTACAAAATAGCCAAAAGTTAGAGATGGCCATCAGAACACAAAGAACAAAAGACCCTTTGTCAGATTTCAAAAAGCATTTGGGATTTGATCTTCTGTTCTTACCTTTCCAAAAGCAATACTTTCTGTTAGGACCATTTCCTGAACATCACCAAATTCAAGTAGTTTAGTTTTAAAGAAAATGTTATCTTTAATAAGCACTTATTTTGTTGTTAATATGACACAATGAAGGCATCAAGCTGTGTTCTATGGTTTAAAGCTGCTCAGCAACCTTAGAACTTTGCTTAAATTGATTTATCTGTGGAAAATTTGTCCTCCATAAAGAAAACCTTTAATGGATGCTGCTGAAGGTAGCTTTTGTGCCCCTCTCATGAGGAGCGACTGTATAGAGAATGTAGACAGAGCACGTAAAAATTTCACTAATTCTTTCCTAGCGGAAGAGTGACACCGGCAATTCCTCCATCATTTGTGAATGCACATGTGGTCCAGCCTGTCTGCAGCACTTGCTCTTATTGAGTGTTCTGATCATGTATTCTCATGTCCACATTGTGGTACAGACAGCTTTAGCTGTGAGGCATCAATTAAAAATGAGCAATAAAAGGAACTGTTTCTTAAATTGTCTCACAGCTCTTAGTGTTCTGGATGGGAACTGCTGCTGTCTGAGTGATTTTATTTCTAACCATTCTAGTGCAAAGTCAAATATGTCAGCTCTAAATACACTGTTTACAGATGATCTGTTGTCCTGGGTTCAGCAGTAACAGTCATTTCTCTCCTTCTTAGCAGCTGGTGAAGCGCTGTGTTTTTGACTTTCAGCCTGGAACAACCCTGATAACACCAATATTTTTAGTTGTTGCTAAGTAATGTTTACTCCGAACAAGGGCTTTCTCGGTCTCATGCTTTGCCAGGGAGGAGGGGAAGCCAGGAGGAAGCAGAGACAGGACACCTGACCCAAACTAACCAAAGGGGTATTCCATACTACAGCACATCATGCTCAGTATATAAATGGGGGGCAGGTACCTGGAAGGGCTAGATCACTGCTTGGGTCAGGCTGGGTATTGGTCAGAGGGTGGTGAGTGGTTGTATTCTCTTCCCTTGTTATTTCCCTTATCGTTATCATTACTGGTGGTAGCAGCAGTGATATGTGTTTTACCTTAGTTACTGGACTGTTCTTATCTCAACCCGTGGGAGCTACATTATTTTGATTCTCCTCCCTGTCCCTTCAGTGGGGAGTGAGCAGCTGCTTGGTTCTGGGTTGCAGGCTGGGCTTAAACCATGACATCTGTTTACAAAAAGACCAGCATAGGAAAATAGCAACCACACAGTTGGCTACAGAGGATTTTTTTAAACGGTCCTTTATCACAGCTCAGCTTGAGAAGTATGTTATTTGCCATCACTCCATCCATGTATAAGGAGGGATCCCCAAGCATGCCCAGCAGGCTGCATCTTCCCTTGTCTTCCAAGATGTCTGCAAGACATGAGTATTTTACCTCTAGACTAAGGATAGAAGTAGATTGTTCTTTGTCAATGAGTGAGCACATGTGCCTGGGTGGAGGTGCTTGTCAAACATCCAGACTAGTCTTCATCATAGGCAGCTGGGCCTAGAAAGAAGAAAGGGCTGAGGGCTAAAGTGGTGACCAGCCTTTGTCCTCAAGGACAACATCAGAAAGGGCATGTAAGGAAAGGTCGGTCTCAATTAGAAGCTCTTTATTATCCTTGTCAAAATACCCCCAAGCAGAAACCACCAGGTACAGCAGCTACCACCAGAAATTACCAATCCACCTACAATACAAAGCAAGCAGATCAAGTCTTCAAAATTACATCTGCACATTAAAACATTTTGGCATTTGTTAATGGTTTGACTGTAATATTTGAACTACATGGAAGTGTTTCCCACATTAGCAAGGCTGACTGCTTGTTTAAAAACACTAGACATCTGGATTAGTGTAGAATGCGAAAAGTGGACCTTCTGCCATAATATCTGTCTTTGACACTACTTTACCTCAGGGCAAGCACCTCCCCAGGGAATAAAATGTGTTTAGAAAAATGCATAAATTAGCACTGCCAAACACTCTGAGATGATATAAAAATTCCATAATGTTCAGTTTTAAGACTTCTTAGTACCAGGTAAAAAGCTTCATTTATAGGCTGTTTTAACCTGTAATATGAGACTTTGGAAAACAAAGCAGATTGAAAGGTAATTAAAAAATAAAGATCAAATCATAGGCAGAGTTGAGACATTCCAAAAGACAATGAAATAAAATTAAAAAACAATACTAAAAAAAAAAAAAAAGAAACATTTCTCCTTAAGACTTGCTCAGATGGGATAGTAAGAAATTAAGAAGAATTTAACTGAAAATTATTGTTAGTACAGCTCTCCTATATGCAGAACACATGCTAACATGCCAGACTGCTGAATTAGCTCTGATTGCTTTTCTCACCATCTGTAGTTGCTCTACTGGAACAGTTCATTTAAGCCTAACTGTTTTCCCAGCTCTGTATTGGATTCCCTGCATGAACATGGGTTGAGCATATAAACTATAGCAGAAATCCTCCTTCATGGATCTTCTTGGAAGAGTAGGGAGATAAATTCAAGAACCTTGCTTTTCAGTACACTTCCACAAAATAATTTTGTTTAGCATTTCTTATAATTTTAAATAAATAATTTTCCTGAACTGATGCAGGTCTTTGTTTTGTGTAGTGTTTATGTGAAGATACAACGTTATCACCAAATAAAAATACAGCAAAACCCTTAATCTTATGTCATGATAGCATAACTACTTGGTTATTGTCCTCCATGGTGTTTTTCACTTCTCAGACATCCCTGTGATCAATGCTGATTTTGTATCCATCTTCTTCCAGATGACTATTGACTACATTGACAAACACTGGCCCAGATGCCAATTATGCTACTAGATAACATGCTAACCCTAGTAGAAACTAATTCCTTTGACAACAGATACATGTTGACAGTTACTTCATGGTGATCTGTAACTTAGGCAGTTGATAATCCATTTAAGATGTATTCTGTTGTTACACTATCTTTAAATCAGAACGTTGTGTATTAATGTGTCAAAATTCCTTTAAAAAGCTTAAATATATTATTTATCTTTCATTGTCTACATTACAATCTCATCAAAGAATTATGTCAAGTGTGTTTACTAAGGATTATAAGGACTCTTTCTCCAAATCCATAATGATTTCCGTTAATTGTAGTCCTAACTTTTTATTCTGTATCAATCAAAGTCTGTATTAAGAATTGCATTCTTTTTCTCAGGATTATTGTCAGGTTTCACTAGTTAGGATTTAACTGGCTTTTAAAATATTGGAATGATATCCACAATCTTCTGAATATTTCACATGTAATAATGATTGAATAAGAGTATTCTTGGGTCAGATGTATCTTTTGTTACACCTCCCAAGTGCAAACTTTCTGGACATTCTGCTCTCAAAATATTAATGAGATAAATTTTAACATCCATTTTAAATAGTAACTGTAGTTATCCAGTAGTTAATTCTCCAAGTCCAAGCTGGAAAATATAGGCACGTCAAATTATATCTTACACCTATGTTAAGATAGGTTGTCAGTGCAGCTGAGACAAATTTCCTGTCAGATATGCCTGTTTCTTTTTCTGGGCAAGAGAGTATGTACACAATGGATTGTAGTTAACTTTTAAATGTCTTCTGCAGAATAGCATGATTCCCATTCTGAATAATTAAAAAATGACCTATTGTTCTCCTGTACTAAAAGCACATCCTCCTGATTTTCTACAGAGACTACTGACGAAGTTGCATTTTTTTTTTAGGACTAAGAACAATTTTAAATCCTTCTACTGATAATGTAGGAAATAAGGGTAGCAAAATTTAGTGAGAGATCTCAGAGAAGTGGAAGGTGATCTTACATTAGAAAATCTGATTTTTCCCACTCTCACATCCACATACTCAACAGCACTGTGGTGTGTGTCCTAGTGGCTTGGTGAGAATCACTTATATGCACCAAGGAGGACAAGGCATGTCGGCAGTCAAGGGCTCACCATGTCTGTGTTTTTCATCTTGACTAGTGATGACCAACAGATTTTGGATTTGCCTTCTATATTCTTATGGAATGGATTCAGATTTGGATCTTTTTTCTCATATCTTTTCTCGTCCTTTGTAAATATTAGGCAAAATTCCTGAGTTTCACAACACTGTTGCTTTCCTTATCAGCATGTATTACAGACACTGTCCTCTGCTTCATTCCCATAGCACTTATCTCTGGGTCAGTTTTTCTACCTTTCCATTTGAATGAAATCAGATACATAGAATCATAGAATCATAGAATAATTAGGGTTGGAAAGGACCTTGAGGTCATCGAGTTCCAACCCCCCTGACATGGTCAGGGACACCTCACACTAAACCAATGCCACCCAAGGTTATGTCCAATCCAGCCTTGAACTCTGCCAGCAATGGAGCATTCACAACTTCCCTGGGCAGCCCATTCCAGTGTCTCACCACCCTTACAGTAAAGAATTTCTTCCTCATAGCCAATCTAAACTTCCCCTGTTTAAGTTTGAACCTGTGGTGCTCTGTAGCAGGTAATGCATACTTTCCCTCTTAACTTTATTCTGCTGTTTCTCCTAGTGCTTTTAGACAAGTATAGACAGTCACATATAAAGGCACACTCTTCCATTCATATTGAATTTATGCACCTATTAGGATTTCTGTTTCAATTTTTTACAATAACCCTAGGTTTGTTTTTTTTTTTCCCTAATGCCTAAAAATTGTTTTCTTACTGTCTTAGTCCCTGGGAGACTTTTTTTGATGTGTCTTTTGGTCCCTATAGCTCTTTGCTATGCTTCATAATTTATAATTTACAATTTTTACTCTCACCCTCTTTTACTCCCTTTTTGCTATTTTTTAAACTTTATTTTAATTGATATATTCACTTCACATCTGAAGTAAGAGGGTTTGTAGCACATAGGCGTACTATTTCTTAATTAAGAGATGTGGCTTCTGGACATCTCATAAATTCTTGTTAAACAACTTTCAATTTGCTTTCACAATTGGCTGTCTGTATTTATTCTTCCTAAACAATTATCTCTCATAATTTTCTTCTGGTTTGTAAAATTCACTCTTTTTGAAGTACAAAGTATATATATCACTGTTCTCTGTTTTCGCATAATGAATGTAATAAGATCCACTGGTCTGTTCATCTTCGTTCAATGCAATGAGGCTCAGAATAGGACTACTTTATGCTAAGTTCAATACCTTTTGTGTTAGATAATTATAATCTATAATTTTTCGAAACTCTAATGATGTTTTACTACAGACTGCACACAATGTCCAGTATAGGTCTTTAAAACTGAAGTCAACAAGAAAAATTCATTTTTTTCTTGTTGACAATAGCTCAAACTCAGATAAACATCTAACATAGAGTGCCACCCTCACTTCTTTTACCTACTCTTTTCCTGTAAACCTGCTTCAGCTAATTATTATTAATTTACAGTTGTGTAAATCATCCCACCATGTATTTGCAATATCAGTGATATCCTATTTCTTCTGAGCAGTGAGAATTTCTGGCTCCCTAGACGGCTACGCAAACTCCTGGCACAGCTCTACAGGCACCAGGAAAAGAATTCATCTGCTTTCCCACTTGCTTCGTGGTTTTTTTCACAGCTCAGCTGAGTTTGAATTCAAAAATGCTACAAGCTTCTCTGTGGAAAACTTCAAATATTGTCCATGGCCTGTATGACTTTAGCAGCAGATCGATCTCTTTGAACGTCTCTTTCAATGTCAGTGAAAACTCTTCCTTTAACTTCAGGGATGGTTGGATTAGACCCCAGCAATTTTGTTTTTCGTGATTTTTCTTATTCTTTCTCTCTGCCAATGCCAACCTGGTTTAGCTGCAGGGAGGAAAGTGGCTAAGAAATTTACTCTGTGATTAATGCCTGCAGTCACCTCATATACCAAAAGAAACTTTTAAAGTTTTAGAGGCCAGTCCCGTAAGCAGATCATAAGGCAGATAGACTGCTCAGGAGATGTTGTGATAAGATAAGCAAGTAAAGAAGTTGCATGGGCTGCTCCGCAAAATGAATTTGCCCATCTGACTGACAGAAGCCACTCATTTTGTTCTCCTTTTAGTGACCAGGTTAGTCTTAAAAATCTCCTACAGATCAGGAAAGGGAACAGAGGAAAGAAAATGTCTCAACATAAAAGGAATTGCTCTATTGAGTGTGACAGCTGATCCTATTGGCTTTGCTATTGGTTTAAATATTTGTTCTAAAACCAAAATAATATGCTTGATAATTAATTCTGCATGATTTGATGGAAAATGCTAGTTTGCATAAATTCAGAGCTGTCTGCAATAATGCACTAAATCACAGAAAGTAAATCTCCCAAGCAAATTGCCTTCTAAGAAAACATATTTTGCTTCATCCCAGGCGAGAAAGCAGCCTTTGGTAAAAGAATGAGGGCTTTTATTACGTGTTATGTAGCTGTGAGGAAAAATATATGAAAAAAGTAAGGCCGTCTAAAGTAAACCAAACATTTTGAAAGCTATAATGGTAAGCAACATGGACTCACTGGCTGCTTACCTATTTCTCACATTATAGCTCATCACACATTCTCAGGTTTTCACCTGAAGGCAGGCAAGTACTCAAAACATCCAGTACAGCCACATGCAAGTGAGTTTCCATGAAAATATGGTCAAAAGACCTTGGGGGGAGGGAGAAAGAGAACTTTGAGAGACTGGAAGCAAAGCAGTGGGAAGCCAAAGAACTTCATTTGAGTGTGAGCTGACATAACAAAAGGAAGAGTTAAAGTGCATAGAAAGTTCAAACTTTCTGGCTGGAAGAAAGCATTTAGCTTGTTAGGAGTTTTTCTTGAATGCTGCCTATATGGGACAAGCCACAGGTCTTGTTACTTTTAACAAGTATGGCTGAAAAGGAAATGGATAAAAACCCCAAACCCATATTACAAAGAACTTTGCCCTGGAACAAACCTTATGCACCTCTGAGAGGTAAAAAAAGAAGACAGGTTACATCTTCTGGAAGCTGCGTTATATTTTCTGAAAACTGGCACAAGATTTGTCATGACTACATGCTGAATAAAAGGTGACTGAATCCTCCCCTGGCTAATACTATCCTGTTCTTTACTCAGCACAGACCCAGACACCGATTTTAGGTGGACTTTTCCTCAAGCAATAATGGCTCCCAGAGCACATCCTATAAAGGGGAAATTTGTCTTAGAGCACTGCCTGGAGAGAATACAGTTAACAGCTTGGATGAAAGACATAAAAAGTGGTATACTATTTTTCTTTTTTTGTCTCTAAGAATCAGTAAACTGATACTGAGTATCACAGTATATTCTTTGAAATACGTGAGAAAAGATGCTGTCTTACAATTAGGCTGGTTATAGGCACCAAATCTCTACTGTCTTTCCTCACTTAACCTGAGTTAAACTTCAGTGGCACTCCTGGAGGCTTCTGCCCTCAGGATAAAAGATGCAGCAACTGATTTTTATGGCTGATATTTCAACATGCACAGATAAAGATGAAATCAAAGTAGCAAATGAATTCCCATAATGGAGGTGTCTTTTATAATGACATTAAAGATCACATCATTCTTAAAATTCAACAAAGTAGAATAATTACCCTATTTTTTAAGTAGATTAGACAAACATTAAAAAGTATGTATAATAAAGAGAAAAGCTGCAGATCAGAAAATAAATGTGACTGAGTTTTCTGGCATTCCCTGAATTCTCAGCATAAAAGCAAAGTTATTTAAGCTCTCCTTTAACAAAAAATAAATTATGAATGTAGTATATAGTTATGCATTGTGAAACCAGGCATATGGTATATAAAATGCATGCTGAAGATGCCTTTTTAAGGTCTCTAGATGTAAAATACTTGAAGTATTATTACTTGAGAAGCTATTTCTCATTCTGTTTTTACAGACTGTAACACAGAGATTCTTGACCTCTATTGGCCCATGAACAGAAGTACTGGAGTTACGAAATAAGTCACATTCCTTTTCTGTGGGTTTTGGTTTGGTGTTTTGTTGGTGGGTCTTTTTTTTTTTTTTCTTTTTTTAAATTTTATTTTTCTTTTCCTCCTTTTTAAAAATGTGTGTTCTTGGTCTGCAGCCACACTGGAAAGAATTCGAGACAGGATGCTGTCTGGAAACAACAGCTGAGCACCTCTGGACTAACAAACTGGGGACCTTGATTATTCTTGACTTTGACAAAGACCTCACTCAGGTTTATTCTTAACTTTAAAATACAAAAATCTCTCTTCATGAGTAGAGATGAACCCACTTATTTCATTATTAAAACAAAGCCAGTTTAGTGATTGCTGTAAAAGTTTGCATATTTTTAAAATAGTTTAATTTTTTTTTCTTAACCTGATCCCTTCCAACAGTGCAGGGAAAACTCCTCAGCTCTACTGGATCTCTCCTTTGTTCATACTTCAGTGTTGCAAGCTGTAGTGATTCCATGTTTGAGAAATGTATTTTAAGACTGCATCTATTTTCTGTTCCTTTCTTCTAAATAATTTTCATTTCTCACATTCAGATTTTTAGGCCAAATCCCGATTTATTCATAAGGTGAAATGAATGGGTTTCAGGTGAAAACTCAATGATTACTACTAAAGTGACCAAAGTGACTGCTTGTTTTGCTGTCTTGTACCCAAGGAAATGATCACTTCCTAACATCTATGAATTGGATTAATCTCACTCAACTTCTATTTAAACCAAACATTTAATGAATGAGTACACACAGTGACAGAAAAGACATACATGACCAATCTACCTTACTTTGGTGCATGCTTATTAGGAATGGGATTCCTAACTTCACCTATCTAAATACAGCAAAAAGTAAGGCTAATCTGCTACATCTGGAAAGGTAGTCACTGGAAAAGATGGGTAGAAAGGGGAATCACTGGAGGACTATTCACTCCAACAGTATAGGGCATTTATTTTAGGGTTTGTGAATCTCCATCAGACATGTCTATCACTCTATGTCATCTGTAGAGTCAGATGAATTCCTTTATGAAGGCTGGGAGACTGTTAGGTGCCCTGGAAAAGTAAAGGAAGAGCAGGAAGCTGGGTAACTTGGTAACGTGACTGTACCAGGGGAGACAGAAACAAGGGGAAAAGGTGTCATCAGGTAAACTGGAGAATACTAGAATATCAGGCTGTGAAACATATGAGGTGGAACCAAGGGGTAGGAGAATATGATGAGCAAGAGGCTTTGAGGAAAAATGACAGGATTTCAGAAATATCTAACCATAGGCATAAGTAGAAAGCTAGAGGGAAAGTATGCATTATGCAGCTGATTATCCTTTCTGATTGGAAAAAGAAACTTTCAGGGGTGGAATGGCAGCTCCTCAGAATTTAGGAGACAGTAAAGAGCTTCTCAAATCCCATCCAAGCAGCAGAGGGAAGCCTACAGTTTTCTTCAGGTATTTTATTTTTAACTTGAGATGACTACAAACAAAAGTACAAAAGGAAGAGCTCTGAGAGCAGCTGGCTTCCCAGCAAAAGTGAAAAAAGTCAGCAGGCAAGCAGAAGCAGCAAGAACAGGAGTGGAGAATTCATTTTAAACTCCAGATCCCAATTAAATCTTAGAAGATTTTTAAATCCCTTAAGGGAAGGTGGCTGAGGAGATGTCATTTGGAGTTGCAGAAATCATGCAGACAGCGAGACAAGGGAACGGCTTTAAAATGTGGTGAGATAGAACTGACCTCAGTGCCAACTTCTAAGTAAAATACAAACACTAAAATGAGGGAATAAACAGTCATTATAAGCTACAAAATAAGATCACTTCTTATAAATATAAAGAAGATAACTTTCTTATAAAAGAAAACTATCTAACATCATATTCTTGTGCCCAGATTCACATTTTTCCAGGCCTCAGTAGAACTATTAATAGTTTCTGAAGTACCCAGATTTAGTTTGAAATAATAAACTACAACGGGTTTTAAAACTTAAAAGAAAAAAAAAAACAAACCCTTGTATATCAGGTAGGAACTAAACTAGCCTGAATCAAACACGTTTCTAGAGGGAAAAACAGCAGTAAAAACCCCTGTACATGGAAATACCCACGTACAGTAAAGGCAAAGGCTGAAGCTACCATTGCTACTGATAACATAAAACAACCAAAACAATGCTTGCTCTAGAGACCTACAAAACATAATCTGCTGGTGCTGTTATTTGTGTCAGTTCAAGAAATGGACTGAGAGAAATCAAAATAGATAGTAGAGTATGTGTATATGAGCTGAAGTGAATATTTCCTCTGACTCCTATGTTTACATTTTTAAGAAGTAAATATTAAATTTAATTTTTTTTTGTTGTTAGCTATTTAGTGAACTTGGTATTGTACATATGGCAAAACCAATGATACTGGCCAAGATTACAGAGGAACATTGCCTTCCAAGAAACATGGTAAGTGTGGGAAGAAGAGGGAGAACATATGCAAATAGAAGTCAATATCTTTTATATAGCTTTCGGGTATAATGTTTTATACAGCTTACTGTGTTAAAACTGGGTTATAATATATCATCTTCAGTACCATGTGTAATCAGTGTTTAGGGCTTTTCATTTTCTCAGATAGCTCCATTTGCTCATTCAGACAGAGCTTGTGCCATTTCAGTGAATCTCCTGCTGTCAGGAATCACACACATTGAAGTAAACTCTAGATTAACTATCTATGAGTTTTATGGGAGAAGCTTTACCATTTGGAAAGTCTGTTACAGAAACATTACTATTTCTGATTCTATAAGTACATTATAATAATTCAGATGTTCTTACTTCCAGCACTGAATTCTCGTATACACCTGCAGATGTTGAGCTTTATTTCCATGATACCTGTCCTTTATTACTTCATGAAACCTAAGCCTCACTCTTTTTATTAAAAAAAAAAAATAAGAGCTCCTGTCTGAAAATTTGCTAATGGAAGTGAAGGAAGTTTATAAAAAACAAGAAAGGAGTGCTGACAAAATATTTTACTTTCTGCTGCCTGTCACTATGTTCTTGCTGTCTTGGGAGGAATGTTACCTTGGGAGGAATTATATGTCTAAATAGCGTTTATTAAAGCAAATTTACTGAGGTTACACATCTCATAAATTTAAGAATAGGGACACAAAGAACAGAGACACAAGCATACGAATTATCTCAGCCGGAGAAGGGTGATAAATAATTATAATAGGTAATTTGGGCTTCGTTTTGAAAGACAACTCTTAAACATATAAGCACAACAATAAAGTAAGCAGCTATGACAGATACAGAAGTTCAGAGTTGACGAATAATAGTGTTTTTAAATCCCATGTGACCTGCCATGAATTAAAAAAGGAGAAATTATACCATCTGTTTTCATTCAGATTGTTAAAGGTGATCTCAGGGATTGATGAGACCAAAAACCATGGTAGATTAATTTATTTTAGTGTACCAGGAACATACATTAGCTATTCCTTTCACCTGAGGGAGCCAGAGATCCTTGTTCTGCAACAAGTGATAGCACATTGGGTTTTCCCATGGAATAAAGTGATCATTGTTTTCAAGAGGCTGGCAGGTACTTGATCCTGTTTGGTAACATTGACTGTTTCAAAGGGTATAATTTTCACAATGCTACTATCCATTTATCTTTGATATCATGCTTATGTCATTCTCTTTCTTGACCATCTGGATTTTTAAGAGGGAATGACTGAAAAATGGCTGAATATTCTAAAAGTACTCTTTTTGCATTTGTCTTCTGATTTATCTTGTGGTCAGCCCCTACAATGGGTCTCAATAGCAAGGTGAATCAATTCTATACAGAAAAAAAATGAATGGAAATTGAATCAAATGTCAAACTGGTTTATCACAGGCCACCTTTGAACAATTATTTTGTAAAGAGCTTCGGTAAAATAGAAAACATTTTGAGACTTACTTTCAAAATTGTTTTCATTATTGGAGCTTCTGGAAGTCCTTGATTGGAATGCCATTCTGTAGGGCACTGTGCAAGCAAAGTACAAAAAGATGGTCTCTTCTCCAAAGAATTTAAAATCTACAGTTAAAATAACAGGAAACAAACACAGGCAGACAGCAGGGTCAAGAAAACCTTGAGTCAAGAGAGTAAATGGTGATTTCAATGTAGCTTTTAACTGTGAAATTTTCAGCAAGATTTCTAAGAGAATGAGAGAAGTGCAAATAAATATCTTCTTATATGTTCATAGGAATGCTTGTTTAAATATTTAACAAATTGTCAATGGTAATTGTAGCTGGAAGAACAGAGATCAGAGTTAATAGATACAGGAAGCTAAATGGTGGATTGTTTAATAAAAAGATTAGTAGCTTACATTTGATAGGATGGCTGAAGTGGTGTTTGCAAGAGCTGGTGGACACATGAGCTATGGAATTGCATGTGGGTGTGCACGGGGCAAGCTTGGTAAGGTCAGGGAGGAGCGTGCTATTGTGACCTAGATGGGAAATTATTAGAGCTCAGATGGGATTTTTAAGCTCATGAGTAGGAAAATCAGACTATGTATTAGTGAGGTTTTACAGTAAAAATAGGCAGAAGTGGGACATAGTCTGAGTGTGAGAATTTAGAAAGAATCCTGACTGAAAGACGATGCTAGATGATAGGCCTGCACAGCAGCAATGACAAAAGATATTCACAAGTGGTAAAGAAAGATTCATATGGGCAGACTCTGGATGGAAGACAAGCTCTGTTTAGCTGCTTCTACTGACTGCAGAACAGACAGACCAATATTTTATGTTGGCAGCAGGGGGATTCAAATAAGATGTGAACTTGAGTTGGCCCAGGAAAACACACTCTGCTGTCATTACACACTGCTGCAGGCAGTGAATGGTGTGATGTCTATCAATCAGCAGTGTCTGTAGCAGCCCTCAGAGCCTGAATCTGCTGCAAGTGATGACCTCAGGGAGGAAGGCACAAGGCAGAAGTTCAGGAGAGATCACCAGCATGTTTTCTTCCTCGTTACAGACAACAGCATAGAGCACAGGAAGCTGGTCGTGACCTTGTGTACTAATTAATACTTTTCCTTATGAAAAATTCTTGCAGTGAAAAATACAAATAGAGGGGTGTAGCATGTGTGTGCTTGTAGTTATCTACCTACCAATGCAAAAGGTTTTTTTAGGCAAAACACCCCCAGGGTAGGCCATCTCCTGATGGTTTGAAAGTTTCCTAATGATGAGAGAAAAAGAGGTCTGGGAGGCGGACGCACAATGTTCAGGTTTCTAAAGTGTTACTTGCATATACTATTTATTTTATATATGTCCTGGGAGAAATGTAAACTGACACACCCTTTTTGCAAATATATGTAAATGTGCCTGTAAATAATACCTCTGTCACTCGGCAGGGTGTCTTTTAAGCTGGTAGTAGTTGACTTTTGAAGAATGGCAGGTTTTAAAGCTCTTGGTCAAGATGTGCTTTCATTTCATTCATGTAACTGTACTTAAGCTGATTGACATAAAATAGTAGAAATACTGATGTCCCAACAAAAGGCGTGTTTTGGCAAGCTGAATTTGTCAGCATGCCAAAGCAGCTCTCAAATTCCAATCAATGCAAAGGTTCATGTTATTATTGGCTAGAAAGCACTGGTGTAAGAAGAAGAGTTGAGCTGGTCTCTCCCAGCTCCTCCACAGAACCCCACACGAGGACCTTGTCATGCGGTCCCTGCTCTGACTAGCTCAGGTCGAGGGGAGATCCCTCTCACTGTGGGGCAGGAGGAAAACGGCAGGAAGAAGCAAGCAGGAGGATCCCCAGCGTGAGGACCATGCTGTATGCAGCTCCCAGCTGCTGCCCCTCAAGCAAACGAAGCAAAAAGCAAAGTAGCCGCCTGCCCAGCAGGCAGAGGAGGGTCCAAAAGGCTGCGTGGTGCAGAAATGCCCTGATTGTCCATGCACAATGTTCAGGTTTCTGAAGTGTTACTCTCATATACCATTTATTTTATATATGTCATGGGAGAAATGCAAACTGACCCACCCTTTTTGCAAATATATGTTAATGTGCCTGTAAATAATACCTCTGTCACTCGGCAGGGTGTCTATTAAGCTGATAGTAGCTGGCCTTTTATTATGTTCAAAATATCTGAACAAAAAAAATATTTGATCAAAAACATTTTTATGTTCAAAAGCCTATTTTTTATGTTCAAAAATGTGATTAAAATATTCCTATTAAAATATTTCTAGGTCCTCTTGTTACTCTCTTGCAACTCATCTATTAGGAAATTTTGGGCCCATAGTGTGGGTAAACATAATCTAAGGACTGCTTTAACTTCTAAAGATTTTTAATAAGTCATTTAACACCTAGAAGGCTGCAAGAATTGCAGTATTTTGATCCATTATTTGTCTAACCCACATACCTGTTTCTGGGATGCTTCAGGAGGTAGTATGGTACTCTCTGAACCAATTGTCCATATACTGGCAATGTGTGTATATCGGGGAATAATTTGTGAAGTAGTTATATTATATCACAGCTCCTACTTTCTGGCAAATCTGACACAGAGGGGCTATGGAAAACTAATTTGCCACTCCTAATATTTCCATGATTGTTACAGTAGAACATGCTGATGTAAATCCGTTCAATGCTGCCTCCATCTGTTCATTGCCCAGATGATGTGACAAACAACATAAAATGCAAAACCTACAAAACAGCAACTTAAATCCCATGAGAACAATCCAAATATCTCTTCCTGGAACAAGAAACGAATTTTAAATGAGCCACCTCTCTATGTTTAGGAGTTCTGGCTTCATAACATTTTTAGTGTCTGCAGCTGACCAAGTGAAAAGTAGACTGATATAGTGAATTCTCTAATGAGATCTATGGGAATGGTAGTTACTTTTGTAACTCAAAATCAGTCCACCGCACAGTGCTTGTGCGTCAAATAAAGAGATTTCTGTGAAGTAGCTATAATTTCATTGTTGCAGGTTAAAACATTTTTGAAATAAATCTTCTGTGATAAAAAGTAGGGTTAGGAATAGAGAGAATATATTTCCTGTATGCAGTCTTTTCTGTGATATATGAATATGTGCACAAACCTAATGAAATCTAAACTGAAATAAAAGGTTATATGAAGTAGTGACGTATGTCCGTAATTTTTTTTTCCGTCTAGAGAAAATCCAAAGAGAAAATCAAGCCACACACATTAGCAACAGAGCTTTCTTCCCTAAAATACATATTTTATCAACTGCATCTCATAATGGTGACATTCTATCACAGGAAAACTGATCTGAGTTTAGATGACTGTCACCAGGCTCTAGACTTTTTTTGGGTCTCCAGTTGTGGCTATGTGGGTTTGTGGTTGCAAACCTATGAAAAATAAATTTGGCCAGTACTGCAGGTGCATTTCAACTAAAATCATATTAATTGGCACTTTTATGTGCACCACAGTAGTCCTATAGTCTTGGAATTTTACTTGTGCTGTCATTATTTGGACTAGCTCCATTTGGAAACCTTAATTACTTACTGGTCTTAGGTTAGACACTAGCATTGGTCCATGGAACCTGATGAAATCCATCCGCGGGTCCTGAAGGAGCTGGCAAATGAAGTTGCTAAGCCACTGTCCATCATATTTGAAAAATCATGGCAGTCAGGTGAAGTTCCCGACAACTGGAAAAAGGGAAATATAACCCCCACTTTCAAGAAGGGGAAAATGGATGAGGCGGGGAACTACAGACCAGTCAGCCTCACCGCTGTGCCTGGCAAAATCTTGGAGTGGATTCTCCTGAAAGGCATGCTAAGGCACATGAAAAACAACAAGGTGGTTGGTGACAGCCAGCATGGCTTCACTAAGGGGAAATCTTGCCTGACCAATCAGGTGGCCTTCTATGATGGGGCTACGGAACTCATGGACAGCGGTAGAGAAGTTGATGTCATCTACCTGGACTTGTGCAAAGCGTTTGACACTGTCTCACATGACATCCTTGTCTCTAAGTTGGAGAGACATCAATTTGATGGGTGGACCACTCGGTGGATAAAGAACTGGCTGGATGGCTGCACGCAAAGAGTAGTGGTCAGTGACTCAATGTCCAACTGGAGACCAGTAACGAGTGGTGTCCCTCAGGGATCGGTGTTGGGACCGGCCTTGTTCAACATCTTTGTCGGTGACACGGACAGTGGGATTGAGTGCGCCCTCAGCAAGTTTGCCGATGACACCAAGCTGTGTGGTTCGGTTGATACACTGGAGGGAAGGAATGCCATCCAGAGGGACCTCGACATGCATGTGAGGTGGGCTGATGCCAACCTGATGAACTTTAACCATGAGAAGTGCAAGGTCCTACACCTGGGTCAGAGCAATCCCAGGCACAGCTACAGGTTGGGCAGAGAAAAGATTCAGAGCAGGCCTGAAGAGAAGGACTTGGGGGCATTGGTCAATGAAAAAATGAACATGAGCTGGCAGTGTGTGCTTGCAGCCCAGAAAGCCAACCGTATCCTGGGCTGTATCAAAAGGAACATGACCTGCAGGTTGATGGAGGTGGTCCTGCCCCTCTACTCAGCTCTTGTGAGACCTCACTTGGAGTATTGTGTGCAGTTCTGGTGTCCTCAACATAAAAAGGACATGGAAGTGTGGGAACAAGTCCAAAGGAGGGCCACGAGGATGATGAGGTGACTGCAGCACCTCACTTATGAAGACAGGCTGGAGAAGAGAAGGCTGCATGGAGACCTCATAGCATCTGAAGGGGGCCTATAGGGATGCTGGGGAGGGACTCTTCATTAGGGACTGTAGTGATAGGACAAGTGGTAACAGGTTCAAACTTAAACAGGGGAAGTTTAGATTGGCTATGAGGAAGAAATTCTTTACTGTAAGGGTGGTGAGGCACTGGAATGGGTTACCCAGGGAAGTTGTGAATGCTCCATCGCTGGTGGTGTTCAAGGCTGGATTGGACATATTGGGTGGCATGGTTTAGTGTGAGGTGTCCCTGCCCATGGCAGGGGGGTTGGAACTAGATGATCTTAAGGTCCTTTCCAACCCTAACTATTCTATGATTCTATGATTCTATCTCCCTTTAATTCTCAATACCACCTCTTGATATGAAATGCAGAAGTTCGTTTACCTCAGGCATTTTATCCTCTACAATTTAGTTCAGTGTATGACTTTAGCTTCAATGTATAATTCAAGGAACTTACTGCTCTGGGCACCAGAAGGGATTGACCTTTGTTCTCAAGTCTGGAAAATAAATACTTAAGATCAAGTACTGCAGTCAAGATCTAAGTGTCTGTTTAGTTAAATGTGACTAAATTATTTAAGGCTGAGGATGAGAAGATTTGTATTGCTGTACATCTAATGACCTGATGGAGAAAACTTTTCGCTTTCTAAGCACTCAAGCATGTACATATTTATATTTAGAAAATGCTTAAATACCTTGTCAGTAAAGCTTAAAAATATGCTTGCCTTTATATCTTCAGGGGCATTTCTGCTAATTCTGTTTCTCTACATGACTGTGTTTTCCACTTAAATCTTTGGGAATTGCGGATACTCAAAACTCTAAAGATTCAATCTATATTAGAGAGTTGAAGGCAGGTCACTCAGGAAACATCATCAAAAAATAAATATTAACTATGAGATGTTCTCAAGTGAATCTTTTAGAGTTACATAAATAAAAATGGGCCAAATTGGAACCCAATATGGAAATGTAACCAGCACACCGTGAAGTATATACAGATATACACTTTTTTTTTCAAAAATGGTGATTATTGAAGTGTTGCGTCTTTCCTAAACTGATGCACAGTATACAGAAAATAAATATAATGAGCATACCTATAATCACTGTTGTAAGAATTAATTTATTATTGACACAATTTAAAATACTTATTAGTAATAGTGATTGCATTATTGTTATTCCTAGAAGCATTCACAATAGACAAACACTCTATTGTGATATTCTGATCATGGAACAATGAAATTGCCTCTGCCATAGGTATTTCTAATTTTGTACAACCTAATCTCTGTAAAAGAAGGGAGACAAAATGTGACTACACTCGGTATCAGATGCACATTCAGTATGCTTTGATACGTCATGTTCTACCAAGCATCCAGGGAAGAAATGTATGCTTGTATTACACTGTATTTTAAAGATTGTATAGGCATCATAATACCAAAAGCACTTTGGAACAGCCTGATAAAGTGGCTGATGTTTTTGCACTTTTAAACTTGTTTGTGCTCCTGAGACCTATGTGGAGATAGACCCACAATGGTGCAAATTACAGTTATGCTGAGTTGAAGAATATTTCACTTATTGCCATTATTTCACTTCTTCCCTTTGTCTCTCTTGGTTTTTCTCCATTCTTTGTTGTCTTCTATCCCTTCTTGATACTCTAGACTGCCTTTTTCTTTTACTTATGCTTTCTTTTTCTTGCATAAACATTCTCCATTCTTTTTGTAACAATCCTCCTACACATAGCTGGCAAATAAATAGACTTTATTGTCCTTTGGTTCTGCTGTGAAATGCTGTGCCATTAGAATTTAACTATCTACCTTCTTTTCTGACTGCTGTTTTGCTCATCTATCCAGCACTACTCTACAAGTTAGCATGATTTTTGTTTTGCCTTTTACTGCTATCTACAAACAAATAAAACTTGTATTACTCTGCCAGGTGATGCCATTCATGTTCCCTTTTGACTAAACTCAGCTTTATGGTCTCTGTCCTTACCTAGGTTAACTGGATACAGGTTTCCATTTGCCTGTACAATGTTGGAATATGAAGCAAGCTTTCCTGGAAACTTTAAATGTCTGAAACAATCATTTACACACACAGCATTGTCACCAAAAGGGCATATATTTTCAGTTGAAGTTAAAACCAAAATAAAAATCTCTACCTGTTTGTTTGAAAATATTTGCATTTAAAATACTCTAAGAAAACCCTTGTATTTCATTTCAGAGACCAAAAAAAATTTTTTTCCTTTAAGAAATCTGGATTGCAATATAATCTCACTTTTAGACTAATTGTATTCACCAGAATAACAGTTTAGAACACTTCAGGATTCTGCTGAAATGTTTACCTCTAGTTGCCATGCGAAACATTTTTGCCATTTCTGCTGGGTAGGGCAAAAACACCTGCCATTTTAGCATAGATTCTCTTCACCAGTCAAGAACGTTTGGATCGTTTTAATCATTCTGTTCACAACTCAGACTTTCTCCTCGAAGCTATTCATAGAAATTCCTTCAAACTGTTATTTTTTCCTGGCAGATGCCCATTCAATATTGTCTCCTCTCTCCTCTTCTCCTCCCTTTCCTCTTCCCTTTCTCTGTTCTCTGGCCTTGTTCCTAAACCAAATGCCAAGGTATTTAGAAATAGGAAAAATATGTACGTGTACTTATTCACGTACTTGCGTACTCACATATGTACCTGGTTTCACAATGTGTTGTTGGGACACTTCAGTTGTACTATTAATGAAACTGTAGCTCCTGTCCTCAGCCTGCCTTAGGAGAAAAGCTCCTAAGCTGTAGTCAACTGCTTTTTTAACGCTGATTTCTAAAATATTGCACCAAATGAGATCCAATAGCAGTATGCAATACTCAGCATGCTGACAATTTTTACTAAGACTGTAGTTACTGATCTGTTTGGATAATTTAGATTAAATTTGTCCAGCTTTTAAAAGTCAAATGTATGTTTGATTATGTTTTTACTGTCTACTTTTAACCGGAAGCTACAATATTCATAATTAATAGGGCTTGTGTACATAATGACATTCAGGAATTTTTAGTCACTTTGATGTTTTTACAGAGGCATTATTACTTTTGTTTTTCAGAAAGGAAAACAATAGGTGAGAGAGAACAAGACTTGCCAAAAGGTCATACAGCAAATATTGACAAAATTGACTTCTAGAATGAAATCTTGGCTTTGGTGAAATCAAAGGCAAAGCTCACAGAGACAACAGTGGGCTCTCATCCTAGACTCCTGTCCTGACTAGATGCTGCTGAGAAAGACTGGAGATAAAATGTGTTACTAGAATGTAGTTGGGGTATTTTAGGACTTCGCGCTTTTATTCACAGCTGAACACTTTCTGAGTATGATATATTACTGTGCCCTGTTATTGCACTGGCTCTCATGTGGTGGAGCTCATGTTTGAAAATACAGCTGGGTTAGAAATACGTCCTTTTTCTCCTCTTTTGCACAGCTGAGGGATGAACTGGATACATAAACAAATGTTCATCAGCATAATCACAGACTTATGTGACACTGGAAAAGATATTTTTCTGTAATTAAAGTGGGATAAAAAGTTGTCATGGTTTAAGCCCAGCTGGTAACTCAGCACCACACAGCCGCTCACTCAGACTCCCCTCCAGGCAGGATAGGGAGGAGAATCAAAAGAATGTAAACCCCATAGGCTGAGGTAGAAACAGTTTAATTACTAAAGTACAATATAGTACTACTACTAATAATAACGATAAGGGAAATAACAAGGGAAGAGAACATAACACTAAAAGGGAAAAAAAACCCCAATAAACCCAAGTAATGCACAACACAATTGCTCACCACCCGCTGACCTATATCCAGCCCTACCTGAGCAGAGACAGGTCCCTTCTGGGTGCCTCCCCCAGTTTATATACTCAGCATGATGTGCTGTGGTATGGAATAGCCCTTTGGCTATTTTGGGTCAGGTGTTTTGTCTCTGCTCCCTCCTGGCTTCCTGTGCCCCTCATCACTGGCAGAGCATGACAGACTGAAAAGTCCTTGATCGGGGTAAGCATTACTTAGCAACAACTAAAACATTGGTGTGTTATCAGCATTGTTCTCAGACTAAAGCTAAAATAAAGCACTGCACCAGCTACTGGGAAGGAGAAAACTGCTACAGCTGAAACCAGGACAAAAGTGTTTAAGTAACTGTTACTGGGAATAGACATGTCTGTGGATGCTGCTTTTTTCTACCATGTCAGACAGAAAGCTAATGGTAATCATAGAATTATTTAAGGAAATGAATCACGAGAAGTGAGAAAAAGAATCTGAAATGTTTAATGCTAAATTTAAGGATACAGAAAGATACTTAAACTCCACATAGAATGCTGGGACCAAATGCTTTCAGTCTTTTCAACCTGACTGTTCAACATTGACAAGTATTATTACACTTGTCATGCTTCATGCTCCAATTTAGCCTAACTTACATGTCAGTAAATATATGTCTGACATCAGTCTGGATCTTAGTATCCTCTTTTTATTAGATATTTACCTCACATTTCTATCAAACATCTCTATAACTGCATTCACATATACTTACTAAAGATAACATCTGCACTTCCAAAACAGATGCCATCATCACCATTTCATTTTCACTTGGTTTAAATATTTTTTAAACTTTAGCTAATATATCTGCCTTTTTCCCTTTGAAAGTTTTCCCTTTGAAACTTTGATTTTTTTTCTTTTTCAGAGTGCTAATCTTTCTTCACAAGGTTCTGCCTAGCAGAATCTTTCTGCACAAGATAAGCAGAATCTTGTGCAGAAAGGTTGAAATATGTTAGTGATAAATTTATAGAAACCTTTTAGAATATTGGAAAATGATGGTACAGTTAAGAAAAATAAAGCAGGCTAAATGATGACCAGGTTTTTCAAATGTGGTTGTAATGAGTGGGGAAGTAAAGGTTACCTGAATGGCATTTGTTACATTCCATCCTGCTTCCCAGCTGGTGATCAGTTTGACCTGGGCATGTGGTAGGGGAGCTGGGGACTTATATTCTGGATCCTGGTGGCAAACATCAAGCTCAAAGTTCACAGGTCCATCTGGTTCCTCTCTCTCCTTGCTGTGAGCTCTGTTCAGTTCATCTCTTCTAGCAAAATTCACATGCTCTTCATCGGTGTCTAGACACTTGTCCCATCTCACCATTCTAAAAAAGAGAGATGGTGTTTCCCTAAAGCAGTAGAAAAGAGATGAAAAAGTCTGCTTCAGGTGAGCCATCCTGAATATTAAAGTAAAATTTTTCCTTACATGTCTTTATTGTTTTCAGCAGTTATATATTGTTAATCCTTTTGTTAGATGAGCCCTGATATTGTAGTTTGCTGTCTTTTGTTCATTTATTTGTACTGGTTCCAAATGGCAGCTAAGAAAGTATCTCCAGGGTCTTCAACATACTGTCCAGAGTACTCTGCAGTGAGATTTCGGAATCTGCAAGCTGCAATTTACAATTCAAATCCTTTTTCCTTTTACCTATGATATCCATGAAGATCAGTCATTCATGAAGCATCTACAGGAAAATACGAGAAGCTATTCCTGGAAATTATGCATGTTTCTAAGACAAATAAATAGTTCTGCCAAAAGGAAAAAATGCTTCATTAAAAAATGGAGTTGATGGACTGAGTGCTAAATAAATACATGTAAACAAGCTCACTTTTCCAGATGTGAGAATGTTTTGCTGTGTTTTAGTGTCTACAGAGGTCAGTAGAACTTTAAAAATGTTCTTTGAAAAGCTCAATGTTGCAAGAAGAAACAAGTAGCTTGTTCGTAACTATATCTGATTCACAGTTGCTGGTGACAGCCAGAGGAATGACATAGAGCTGTGATTCTGTGTTTACTGTATGGATGTAAATTGTGATACATTATGATTAATCATACTGCAAGTCCTGAAAATAAAATTTACAAAAGTATCCTTTCCTTGCATGGGCCATGGAGTTTGTGAAAGAAAGGTAAAAATAGAGAGTTTGGTTGCACTGTTGTAGAATTGTTTATGCCGATTTTCTATTGTTGTTTCCCATGCCTGCCCTGCATTCCTGTTCTCTCTGTTTTTTTGATAAGAGTACTGGGTTTTAACAGCTAAATTTCTACTTTAACAACTGAATAAGTGATACAATGCTGCTTATCATGCTATCAAAGTATTTGCTTATAAAGGTTCTGAATAAGACTATGTGAGTTCAATTACAGTCCTTGCTTGCACTATCATGTCCTTTCTGTTAGCTGAAATTTCAGGAATTCTCAAATTCGTAAATAAGTTTATATTTTTGAACTACAATTCTGAACTCGTGACTCCTGCCAGATATATATGAACTGCAGTCTCACTAGTAACTTTCATTTTTCAATTAATTGAAAATAGGTCTTGCCTATTTCCAAAATGAAATATCCTTCATGCAGGCCTTGTCGTCTCTTTTTTTTCCTTATGTGCTCAGGATTAAATAAACATGCCAACATCTCTATTCTGTCTTTAATGATCAGACACTGAAATTTCTCTTGTTCTTATCATGTAACTAGTTTTCTGAGGCTCTTCACAGTTTATTCATCTGTTAAAAAAAATAGAAATATTTCAGAAATACTACCATACAGAATCATGTTCCTGTGCCTGCCTTGTTCAAGTCTCATCACTGACACCTGTATGTGCCATGTCTGTGGGTTTATAGCTGGATGATCTAGAATATTTCTTTTATACATCGTGAAATCTGCTAATGTTGACCTGAGCTAAACAAGTGGCTCTTGCTTGTCAAAATATCCATTTATTGGTATTTCTGAAGACCGAAGTGGATATCACTAGCTGTTTCACAAACGTATCATGATCACCTGGAGTGATCTAGAAGGTGCTTGAAAACACAACTATGATTTTTACAGCAAATTTTGACCTTGAGTCAAAATTTTGAGTCTTCCTCTCATCAAAGCCATTCCAACAGAAAACTTCAGGCGCATTTCTGAGGGGAACAGCTCTATGATAGCAGCATATATGCTGCTTACATCAAGTAAATCTATATAGTGAAATTAAAAACCATAATAAATGATAAATAACATAACAACACAATAAAATAAGAAATTACAACATTGATTTTCCTAATATATGAAGAATGGTCTGAGGTATGCAATCTATTCTTGAGCATTACTTGTGTAGATGTTTACATTTACGGACAGAAACATTTTTTTGTCATTGACTTTATCTCATATGAAAGGTATAACCTCACCGGACACATAATTAGCATCTGAAAAGACTTTTTTTTTTTTATTAGTTCAACACAGATAAGAACCAGTTTAAAATCCTGAGGAACTGCATTACATCAAAGGCAAAAGTTGTTCATTACAAATGATGCATTACAGAAGAAATTGCATTTTCGGGTGTTTGTAGGATTTTTTTTTTTTCTGTCTAAAAGAATTTCTTGAGATAGCAATCAGCGCTGCTTGGTGACAGATTTTTGTTTTATTGTTATGTTTGTTTATCTTCAAAGTTTACCTGGTTTTCCTTGTTAAATTAGTCAGGGCTTCATGCAGCTATCTTAATTAAGGGAATTGTAAGCAAATTTAGGAACAGAGATGTACCACCTGATATAGAACCATTTAATTTGCCTGTGCATGGGTACAGAGGAAGTGTCCAGCTTTATCCAGGGCCATCTGACAACAGTGGAAAGAGTCCCATTTTCACATCTCCTACCTGTAAGACACATCATATTTGGAAGTCAGTAAAAATAAACAACAGTTAAAAATATTCTGCCAGTTACACAAAAGAACTTCAAAATTAATGTAAAATCTATTTCCAAAACTAATTTTTAGTTGTTTTAAATTCACTGCTTCCTTATTTACTACCAAATACAAATGCAAGTAAGTCTGGAAGTTTCAAGAAATATCTGAATTTTAATAAAATATTTATGTTAGATCTTCCAAGCTTGGTAGACTGCTGGGACTATCTGTTTCAATGAAATATCATTATTAATCCCTGACATACAGCTCAGGACAACAGAGATTATCATTGTACAATCTTTATTATTATTTATTTGTAATCCTGTTTAGAGATCCTAGCAGCCACCTTTGGATTAAGTGTCTTAAAATCAGATAGCAGGAGACAGCTTTATGAAAGGTTTACAGTTTAACAAGAGAAGACAGGCAGAGACTTGGCAATCTTGGAGTCTATTGTTCTTTTTTGTCTACTGGCAATGGATTTTTCATTCTATGTATTACCTGAGGCTTTGATTTTGCAGTCAGTTGGACAAATTATGCTCTTAGCTACACCACTGTACATCTACTGGCTGTTTCATTGATGTAAATAACGAGCAAAGGAAAATATATCAAATCTGATTTTATTATTGCGTTAATAACTGCTGTCTAGACGACCGCAGCAAATCCCATATCTATTGTACTACTTCCAGGCCATCAGAAATAAACAGTAAAGGCAAGAAATGAGAACAGGACTCAGACGAAGGGTAGTGCAGTTCTTCACCTTTCCCATGTGCTTTTGCTAAACATTCTTTCTACAGATGTTCCTTACCCACACAAGCTAACATTATAAGTTTAATTAAACCTTATGTCTTGTCTTGGGGAAAAACTTTCTGATTTATGGTAGGCCTGTAAGTACGATTATCATTGTCTTCATCACCCATTCACCTATATCTATTTCAGTACCTAAATCGGGATTAACATTTTCCCCTTGTAAAGCAGCAGGCTGTCACTGTGACTCATAAGTTTGATAGGGCTGAATTTCAGGAACAGGAAGAGTGGGTGGAAAAGCTTAGAAAAGGCAACTTTCTTGGTCAGTAGAATTTCATAATGCAGATGCTTATGCCTGAGTGAATGAGGTCTTCAGAGCTGCTGCTTGAGTTGGCCATGTTTTCTTCAAAATAGGTTATACACTCCAAGGACAGTGCTTCAGAACAGCAATGAAAAGCAGGTCACCAAAATAGTTTCTCAACCCTGTATGCTTCCATGTTATATAGCAATGTATTTACAGATCTTTTTATATAATGGTTAATCCTACCTCTTATTACAATCTCACTTTCACTGTGTGTCGTGGTTTAAGACTAACTCATGCAGTCTCTCTCACTCACTCACTTCCCCCTCTTTCTTTCCCCTGCTCCCGGAGGGATGGGAAGGAGAATCGAAAAGAATGCAACTCCCACAGGTTGAGATAAGAACAGTTTAGTCACTAAAGCATAACACAAATCACTACTGCTACCACCAATAATAATAATGACAAGGCAAATACAAGGAAAGAATACAATTCTCACCACCTAACACCAAGCCCGACCACGCAGTGTACACCCCTACCCTTCCGGGTCTCTGCTCTCTGCCCTTTCATCCTGGGCATGACGTGCTGTGGTATGGAATAACCTCTTTGGTCAGTTTGGGTCAGGTGTCCTGTCTCTGCTTCCTCCCGGCTTCCCCTCCTCCCTGGCACAGCATGAGGCTCAGAAAGTCCTTGGTCAGACCTAAACATCACTAAGCAGTTACCAAAACACTGGTGTTATCAGCGCTGTTCCCAGGCCCAAAATCAAAAACACAGTGCTGCACCAGCTACCGAGAAGGAGAAAAATGACTGCTGCTGCTGAACCCATGACACTGTGCGACATGGGTTTGGTTCAAGTACTGGGATAGCAAGTAGCATATTGTGGCTGCTTCACAAGGCAGATCTCCACTAAAAAGGTACCTTAAGGAGTCACCATTCTTAGTCATGAAGCTAGCTTGGGCAAATACAGCACTCGTATGCTTTAAGACGTTTTCTTTAGAATAAATGTCTGCTTAGAGGATATGCACTGATATTATTTCCCATAACGGAATCATCTTACAACTAAAGGGCTTTTTCAGTCTTTTCATGTCAGTGCTCTAAGCTTATGTGGAAACCTGCGTCCAAGAGCATGAGTATTTCAGAGTTAGGCAAAGAGAGAGCAGAACCATGAAGCTGTATGGGAGAGCAACCAGGAATGCAGGTGCGCTACTGAATGTCCCTATTACACATTTTAGGTACATTCTGGCTATCCCCACTCTCTAGCACAAGCTCAACAGTGTCTTTTTTGGTAAAGAAGCTGGTTTACGATATTAGTCTAGCTTTCAGTATTGTCTGAATGATTCTAAACTAGAATATAGATGACAGTAAAAACTGGGAAAAAAAACCCCAACAAAACCTGAAACAAAAATGTTCAATTTGACAAGCATATCCAGAAAAAATATCAAAGACTATCCATCTAGCCTTTGTCTTGTGCAGGTTAATGTTGATTGAGATGAGTAATTTTTTTGTAGTGAAACAAGGATTTCAGTTTTGGTACTGTGCATCTCTAATACAAACATTGCAACATTTTTTTCCCACTTGTAACTGATGCTTCTTAAGAATACTTACCTTTCTTACCAAAATTCATCTTCTTCAGGTGCTTCTGCCAACTGTACCGATTTAGAAAGCAGACATAGAGAAAGAACAGCACATGATGAAAGATAATGATGTTATTAGTTGATTGAATGTTTGTGGAAAGGTTTCTTCACATTCACTTAATTTGTATGCTTGTGTTAGGTTTTCTGTATTGTTGCTCTGTGAATATTAGTCTGATAACCCTTTAGATAGCTATTACAAATTATGTTCATGCATTCAGATTTACATAAGTATATGACTGTAAACATGTGCAGCACTTCCAAAGTACATGACAAATAATATCCCTTTCATAAGGAGATAAAGTCTAATCTAGACAGAAATCAATTAGTGTGATACCAATTTAAAACAAAAAGGAAAGAATGGCATGGTTAACACTGAGCAGATCAGTTCTGGAAAGTTCCTTGAAAGACCTTGATCACTGGTCAGAACTTGTAGCGGACCATTCTTGTCAGAGAAGGAGCTACTCAAAGCCTAAGGGATATGAAAGGAATGAATTTAATAGTGGAGGGATAAGAAAAATGGTAGGAAAGAGGATTGTATAAAGCATATATCTGCATGGTGTGAGTAAGAGAAAATAAGAACAGGCAGAGATACAGGAAGGAAACTGGAAACATCAAGGGCTCAAGAGCAGGATGTTGCAGTATGGAAAACTTTGTTACGCATTTACAGAGAATATTTCCTAAGATGTGCCACAAAAATCTCCATATGTAACTAGAATTGTGAAGCCTAATATAAGTTTCTCAAATTTGCCTTATGCTGAGATTATTGCTATTTCTTGCAATAGCGAGACACAGTATATGGTCTCCAAATCAAGCTCAGAAGAGATGCAAATGCCAGAAGTAGGCATTGACCTTAATTGAGGCCATTTGTACACACGCATTACGGTGTATCCCTAGTTGTATATAGGTGTATTTCTTCCCATTGGCTAGTTCACTGAAATCATGTTATCTAGGAATGTATAGTGTTATGGATCTAAGATGTCTGATGATCTCAAAAAGAGACAATGCAGTCTTGTAGCTAATGGAGAAATGTGTTTTCTCTCTGACTGAAAGAGTAGGTTACAGCTTGGTGAGCTGCACCATGATTTTTACATGTGTTATGCAAATGGGATTCCTCTGAGCAGCAGAGAAATTTTCTGTGCTACCCGTTTAGGTCCCTTTCATATACATAGTAGAATCTACGCTCTCACTAAATACTGATTAAATTTGGCATTTGAGTTCATCAACATTTATGGCATTTTTGCTGCTAATCTGTGCTTTGGTTCAGACATGTAAATATATGTAAATGAAAATAACCCTATTGCTAAATGTTATAGTAGAAAAAGATTCATTTTTTTTAGGAAATAACGGCAAGATTTTAAACCTAATTTATTTGGAATTAGCTCGCTCTCATTGATTTGGAAAGTTAGATGTTTACATTTCTTAAATTATAGCTTATGGGTAGTAGAAACTTGATTCTGTGTTCAGGTGTGGTTTTGATGATGTGCACTCCTTTTTGTATGAAGTTCCACAGTGAGAATGAAGATGAAAAAGAGATTCTGAGTAACAGCCTCTTACATGGAGATCACCCCTTGAGCATGGGATAAAATGGGGGTGGAAATTTGTGATTATGTGGTAAATGACTATAGTTATGATACATAATGGAGATAAATTAAGATTACAATAGCAAATCATAAATAGTATTTACATCATTGAAAAAAGATGTAAATCTTTTCAGGTTTACTTTTTAAATGGTTCTTGGAATATTCGATTCTGTAGTGAGGCGCCCATTTCACAGAACTAAAAAAGGATCTCAAATTGTGGGGAATATGCCAAGTGTCATGCAGTTCATGCAGAAATTGTACCTATACAGTGATTCAATGGTATAATTCTTTTACTGGACAAATAAAATAGCACAAATTCCATGTTCAACTTGTGCTTTCTACAATTGTGACTAGTTAACTCAGTTTTGTTCTTGCTCTGCTAAATTTAAATGAGTTTTACTGAAGTAAGTATAAATTCATATTCTAATTTTAGATGGTACGGTAAAAGAACTATCAAGCCCATCACGCTGCCCATATATGCAACATATATATTAATAACACACAAAAAGACTACTAAAGTCTGTCATATTTAAAAATATTCAGTGACGTAGGTAGTGGACAGTAGATAGATACTAACAACCTCCTCCATTTCCTTATGAAGTGAACCTTGAAGAGGAAAAGATCACAAGGTTGCTAATTGGAAATGTAGCATCCAGATGAAGTGATCTGCCACTTAGAGAGAGCGATAGGAAACCAATAAAGCTTATCAACAGAAACAAGGTAAATTTGATGGCTACAGTTCAAGTTGAGACAGTTATTGACAAAAAAATTGTCATGATAATAAAGACTAGCAGATATAAACAATTCCTTATGTAGCACATAAAATTATGTTCATGTCTTTAGAAATAACAGACTTGCAACATGAAAACCATGGAAAATTTCGTACATATGCTCCTGCCCTGGGTTCAGCAGTAGCAGTCATTTTTCCTCATTCTCAGTAGCTGGTGCAGTGCTGTGGTTTTGACTTTCGGCCTGGGAACAGCGCTGATAACACCGATGGTTTTAGTTGCTGCTCAGTAATGTTTAGTCTGACCAAGGACTTTCTGAGTCTCATGTTCTGCCAGGGAGGAGGGGAAGCCAGGAGGAAGCAGAGACAGGACACCTGACCCAAACTAGCCAAAGAGGTATGCCATACCACAGCACGTCATGCTCACTATATAAACTGGAGGCAGCTACCTGGAAAGGTTAGATCACTGCTGGGGTCAGGCTGGGTATCGGTTGGCGAGTGGTGAGCGGTTGTATTCTCTTCCCTTGTTACTTCCCTCATCATTATTATTATTGGTGGTAGCAGCAGTGGTTTTTGTTATACCTTAGTTATTGGACTGTTCTTATCTCAACCCGTGGGGGTTACATTCTTTCGATTCTCCTTCCCATCCCTCCGGCAGTGGGGGTGGGGGGAGGAAAGGGGACAAGTGAGTGAGAGGCTGCTTGGTACTGAGTTACCAGCTGGGCTTAAACCACAACAGTTCCACAGCATAATAGGTTTTTTACTTTGCCTTCAGTAAAGAAAATGTGTCTCCATCAGAGCTGCAATTTTCTGTGTTTATTTGTAGTCTCACAGGCCTATCTGTATTTTTTCATCAGCAAGTTCTGCTCCTTCATTTCTTATAATAGCCTCTGTATTCAAGAAGACATTCTTTAGAGGAAGAATTTCTTCACTACTTATATGTCTTCATTAGAGGTATGGTCTTCAAAGAATCCTATATAGGAAGATACAGGTGTAATTTATATGTATGTCATTATTGTCATCTGTGCATTTCATTTAGTGTTCTGTGGAAATTTGCTTTTAGGAGTAGTTGCAGTTAACGGGGAGGTGACTTAGTGCTGAGGGTCTTGCAGTCATTTGAAAACAAAATATTTTACTCTCATTCTTGGTGAGATACAGTTTAGACTTTGAAGGATGATTAGGTGAAACATTGGTCTAGTCCTGTGATTTTCCTCATAGTCCCTCACATTTGATTTTTTGATACAAAGTTCATATATGTAGATAAATATTGAAATAACAGTCTCAGAGCACAGACATCCATCATTGTAAGTATATATGAAAAAAGAAAGAACTGCCTGTATCACTGTCCTTTGCTTTCACAGGTAAACAAAAGCTCTAAGTTGCTAAAGTTGGCTGTATTTTCCAACTGACATTAAGTATCAGCACTACTCCAGATTAGAATAGACAGCAGTAATTAAATGTAAATTAAATAAATATAATAGACATGCAGTAATTAAGTCAAAATAATAGAAAATTTTATAGGTGGTTAAATCAGAATATGCAAACAAAAGGTACAGAAAACAGCTCAATAGACCTCTGTTGTCCCTTACTATAAAGCGGCTCTGCTTTCTAGATTAGAAACATATCGAGCTTCACAGGTGGTTTATCCCTTCTGGTTTTCCCTTTCAGCAATTATCTTTATTCAAGAACTCAATTAAAGACCTACATATTTTACTTCCTTTTTTCATCTTTTAATCTTTTTTAAAAAAAAACACAGTTTCTTTGGGAAGCAACAACATCTAATTACAAGAAGCAGGTCCTCAGCCATACCACACCTTCTGCAGGCAAGGACACCATCTTCTCCTGCCCCAGCCGAGGAGAGGCACCAGAACCTTCTTTTAGCCCTAGACCTGGATGGCCATATCTGCCCTTCAGAGCTCTGGGTCAAGGCATCTGCTGTCCCACTAGTTGTTCCAGCAGATGCTAGGGACTGTGCCTTGTGGCATATGCCCAAGCTTATTGAGCAGATCTATGCTGTTTTGAGTAGCCTTCCAGCTCACTTCCATCACTCCATTGCTCTTATGCACAGACTACTGTGTCTATTTGTTACTACTTACTGCACTGTAGGTGTGGTAGTTATATAGATCTTTTGCCAGCACTAGCTCAGTGGGTGTTTGACACTGTAATCAGGAGTCAGCTGCAGACAAAAGGTCTAAGCATCTTTTGAGCAGGAAAGATTAGCAGGCATTTTTACAAACTGAGTTTGCTAGAAGCAAAGTCTCAATTACCCACACTTTTTCAGCTGCCGTAGGCACCCCAAAATTCTTAGACAAATTCCAGGAAGTCTTCCAACCATCCCAGGTAATAGAATAAGCCCAGAAATTGCTATGTAAAGTGTTATATCTGTTAATTGCCTCTGCTGGATGCACCCTGGGCAAAGAAGGTAAAATCTAAGTAAATTAGTATTACTTGTATAGCCCTATAATGCTTTCTTTTTTTTGAGTAAGAGTGAGTCTTCTGCTTTATACTTTACCAGAGTACCTGTTAAGATATTTATTTAAGCTGATTATCACAAAGGGGTTTTGCTTCTTCTACATGAGCAGAATGCCTGAATATTCTGCTTTTCTTAGCATTGTTATAAAAATTGTGCAGAAGACAATGTTGAGAAACTCCTCTCCCACATTAAACAGCTAAGATGGTTTCTCCTAAGCAGAACATTATTAATTTTCATAACTATTTCAGAAGATTGATTCATGCATAAAAATGCATTTAGTCAAGGATTTCAGGTTTCAGCAATTTTGCTTAAAAACCTTTATAATTTTCTTCTTAAAGAAAGATCTTTAATTACATTGGAGCAATAGAGTGGGATTTATGCATATATTCTAATTATGTACTAGTAAAACTGAAAAGCTCTTCGTTAAAACCATGTGGAGAAAAATCAGACACATGCCAGCACTTCATTACTGAGAACTTAAGAGGAATTGTGCAGTGGCTTATTATCAGTATTACATAAATAGAAGGGCACTCTGCATATTGCATATGTCGACACAGTCTTTTAGACTGAAAAATAGGCTGCTTTCGAGAAAACAGAAGAGAATGCAAATTAACTCTGCTAATTAAACCAAAGCCATCAATCCTACATAGGGATATTAACACCTTACTACCTGTTTAGTAGAACAAGCATAGGAAAAGGGGTAATGGGTTCAAACTTAAACAGGGGAAGTTTAGATTGGATATGAGGAAGAAATTCTTTACTGTTAGGGTGGTGAGGCACTGGAATGGGTTGCCCAGGGAAGTTGTGAATGCTCCATTGCTGGCGGTGTTCAGGGCCAGGTAGGACATAGCCTTGGGTGGCATTGGTTTAGTGTGAGGTGTCCCTGCCCATGTCAGGGGGCTGGAACTAGATGATCTTAAGGTCCTTTCCAACCCTAACTATTCTATGATTCTATGTCCGAAGTCATATCTGTGCATGGATGTATATATATTTTTCGTATACATATCCATATTTTATATGGAGAATAGAAGATGAAAGATCAAGGTTCATTCAAGCATAACCTAATTAGATATAAGTGATTATCAAATAGTATGGTTAACTCATATAATTGTTTATAGGGATTACATACCTATAGCATGAGCAGAATATATGACATGCTTTCTGCTCAAACATAAACTTTTATGATGAAGGGTTTTCTCATGTTGTAAACAAGAACAGCTGGTTTACTGGCTGTGTTACAACACACTGTAATTGCAACACAACAGACTTATTGTTACTTCTAAGATCATATATAAAGAAGTTATTCACATTTTAAACATAGAATTACTGAGTAGTTCTTGCCAAATTGCAGACCCTCATGAACAATTCCCTTTGAGTCACAAAAACATGACTTTTCACTTCTTAGGGTCAGTCCATAAGATGACAAAATAATTAAGACTCATGAGGGGGCTAGGTATGTACAACATGCAGCTTCTGATTCCAAATTCATAGAAAGGAGCTGAATAAGTTCTGAATCTGAGCAGAGCAGGAAGGATAGCAGTAGAAGTTAGTAATGAGAATGGAAATAACAGTGTGTCCCTATAGTGAGTCCCTCTGCTAAAACTCACATTTGGCCAACACTTTCTTCATTATCAAGATCTTTTATGCTATACCTATACCCATAAAAAGGGATATTGCTTTATATTATAAGTGAACCAGCCCATTAATGTAAAGAGAGTTGACATAGTAGTTTGATTACGGGGAAGATTTCTTGCGGCTATGTGTGTAAAATACCTAGTTCCTTATTTGTTAGGTAAAAAAGCATCCTGAATTATGCATAGCTCATACATCACTGCATGATTAAACAATATAATTTCCTAATACTTGCAATATCTCATTTCTACCTCTATTAATAAGTATTTTCATTGTGAAGTATTACTGATTTTTTTTAGGGTAACTCAAATAGGACACATACAAACGAGAGACACTATCATCACTTCTAATCTTCTCTTATTAGGAACAAATTTCTCATGTAGCGTTTCTTAAACTGATAAAATTTGGCACAGCCCTAGTGGACCTTAATACTTTAAACATTCAGCAGTGGCAAACAAGTTTCAATGCTGCCAATGAAGGTAAGAACTGTCACACAATAAATATCAATACAGTGAGGGTGTCTGTTTGCTATTTCAAAAATTTTAGGCATCATAAATGTGGCTGATGTGTCTAATGCTGATGGGATGTGACTGAGAGACCATAAAGTATAGTGAGCATCTGTCTCTTCTTTCAGTTACTTATACTACTCATGGTTTTATTTTTCTCTGGATGTTGGAAAGAATGTGTATTTGTCTAAAGCTGAGAACAGCTGGACATGTTTTCCCATTGGAACATGATAATGTCATCCTAGGTTTCAAATTGAGGGCCAGAAATAATCAGACCTAGTGTTAAGTCCTGGAAGAGGGATATTGAAATCAGTAGCTTGCTGTTGATCAACCCAGAATTTTGAAGATGAAATCACACTACTGGTAAACATTAATGCTTGAATTCCTTTCAACCAGGATTGTGAATATCAGCCATGACATTCAAAAATGCCCCAGAAATTAAGTATGGGTGTGAATGAAGCTGTAAGTCACCCAAACTATTTTTGTTAGGACAGCTATTGGAGCAGTTCCAGGAAAATACTGTAAATGTATATATGGATCTCCATGTTACAATTGTTCAAGTGCTTATAAAATGCACCAGCTTTCTAATAAGAACTGCCAGGGAGCACCAACAAACAACAGGCTGTGCCACAATGGAAGGTGAGGTAGGAGTTTGACATGACAGAAACTGAAGCAAAATGCAACCTAAAAACCAGGGAACTCGTATTGCTTGAAAACACAGCTGAAGCTAAAAGAAGACCGATACCTGATAGCAGAGAAGATGAAGCAGTTTTTGCTCAGAATAGGACTGCAACGCATTTCCTAAATAAGCTACTATAGCTCAAAAGTAATATTGAAAATTATATAATTTCATGCTTAATATGCCAACTGGAACTAAGAAAAGAGCACTTAAAAGTTTGGAACTACTAGGCTGGAACAAGAATGATCACTTATTAAGCATATTAATTTTTTCTTTTTGAGCAATAAATCTTAAAAACCACAGTGGTTTGTCAAAATAATTAAATTCCATTTGCTTTTCAGATATAAATGCCTAAAAATCTTGCCAATGTAATCCTTGCTTGCTACTCAGAAGCCTAAACTTTCATACTTGTACTTTCTAAACCACGTTTTTTCTTTCCAATTTATGAGGTGAGGCAAAAAAAAAACCAAACAACAAAACATTGTTTTACTCATACTGATTACAACCTTTACCATGCTGATCCTCCTAAGAAAATTAGGTTTTCAGAATCAGGTTCACATGTAACACAGGGATAAAACAAAGCCAAATTCTCTTTATTTTTAACAGTGCTAATTTCACTCTGATTTTCTTTCTTTTGTTTTATCAACCATTCAGGTTACTGGATCCCACAGTTATAAACTGAAAAAGGCCTGGTGATTTCAGGTGACATATCATAGAATCACAGAATGGTTTGGGTTGGAAGGGACCTTACAGGTCATCTAGTTTCAAGCCCCCTGCAATGGGCAGGGACATCTTCCACTAGACCAGGTGGCTCAAAGCCCTGACCAACCTGGCCCTGAACACTTCCAGGGATGGGGCAGCCACAAATTCTCTGGGTAACCTGTGCCAGTGGCAGTTAATAAAAAAGGTTTTTTGCTACCTTTCACAAAACTTCTGTGATTTCTGCCATGATATTTCAGTACAGACCAAGAGCCTTTATTCAGTACTGTAACACTCCTACACACAAAGCCCCCCAAAAATTTCAATGTCAAACCACACTAAGGAAACCCTGAAACTAGTTAATCGTACTGATACACAGCTAGACCCCATAGAAAAATGCATTATCTTTTCTCAGTCCTTATCGAGGCTCTGAGTGTAACCTGCCACACGACTTCCTAGACAGTAGGCTGCCTGTACTCAAGGCTAGCTCTGACACAATTCAGGCTTATAACCTTAGGTTATATGGTGGTGACGGTGCTGCATGTGCTGGGAGAAGCTCTCCTGGTTACTGCACAAGGGATAAAGAAGTTAAGTTGAATGTCTTACCAGTAAATCTTTGATCCTACTCAATTTTTTTTTAAGTAGGGGTGAGAACAAACTTTTTCAATAGGAATCTGCTTGAAGAATGCTTTTACTTGCTCCTTCAAATCTAACCCCAGACCCCACATCCTAACCCAAATATATTTTGATTGAAAAAAACCGTATGGCTTAACAGCATTGACAATAATATGCACTCAGCATTCATGACCAAATTCCAAATTTATAAGAATCTAATATTTTTAACATGTTGTTTTATTTACTGTTTTTTAAATTATTTTAAACTAAGCACCTAGATCAAGTTTTTCTCTGCAATAGATAAACATATAAATAAATATATTGTCATGGTTTAAACCCAGCTGGTAACTCAGTACCAAGCAGCCTCTCACTCACTTGTCCCCCTTCTTCCCCCCCACTGCTGGAGGGATGGGGAGGAGAATCGAAAGAATGTAACCCCCACGGGTTGAGATAAGAACAGTCCAATAACTAAGGTATAACATAAAACCACTACAGCTACCACCAATAATTATAAGGGAAGTAACAAGGGAAGAGAATACAACCGCTCACCACTCGCCAACCGATACCCAGCCTGACCCCAGCAGTGATCCAACCTTTCCAGGTAACTGCCCCCAGTTTATATAGTGAGCATGACGTGCTGTGGTATGGCATACCTCTTTGGCTAGTTTGGGTCAGGTGTCCTGTCTCTGCTTCCTCCTGGCTTCCCCTCCTCCCTGGCAGAACATGAGACTCAGAAAGTCCTTGGTCAGACTAAACATTACTGAGCAGCAACTAAAACCATCGGTGTTATCAGCGCTGTTCCCAGGCCGAAAGTCAAAACCACAGCACTGCACCAGCTACTGAGAATGAGGAAAAATGACTGCTACTGCTGAACCCAGGACATATATATATTTAAATAAACAGTTAGTTTTAAAATGAAGCTGATATTCACAGGAAATCACTTGTCTCCCGGAAGCGGACCTTCAAAGAAAAAAAATATTTTGAGACTTTCAATAATGTTTATACTACCTGAACAACTCTTGATGAGGGTTAAAGCTAGCATGGACTGCACTAGTGCAGCACGCTATTGATAGTATTTGGCAAATTCATACAATATATTTTGCAATAAATTACTATGGTGGTAAATACATATACTTAAATAGCCATCAAAGATCTCAGCTGTTAAAAATCTGCTTTGCTAAAATTCAGGGTTGTTTTGTTTGTTTTTTTTCCTTTTTCCCACCTCTTCCTTATCTTACCCCTTTTCATTCATAAGGCCTACAAGGTAAAGGTTGTCTCTCATTACAGCTATATTTTGTATTGCCTTCAGTTATCACATTGTCAAACACTCTCTACACTTAATAATTTAAATGGGTTTGTATCTATGTCGTTTATGATTCAAGCCCTTTGGACCAAGGATCCACATCCATTCCAGCATGATGTGATGGCATGAGAGCACTGTGATTCAAGAACTGCCTCATCATCCCCTGCATCTCAACAATATGGGCCTTCCATCCATGGAAGGGGGTTGCGTCCTAATCCCTAATTTGAGGATACAAAGCTTTCAGGGACATCCTTGGGGAACCACAGTGCTCTGAGCCTACCCAGGTCACCTTCCCGCTGTATGCAGTTTGATCCATTATGCATGCTATCCTATCAATCAGTGTTCAGGAGCAGCTGCTCTGCAAGGAGAGGCAAACCTAAAGCTGAGGACAGCACCAAGGCAGGGAGGGCCATGGCCTGACTTGACAAGAAACCTGAACAAGGAAAGCAGATGAGGTCTGGTGACTGTAGCTGTGGCTGGACATAGTCCAGTGATTACCAAACAAGTCTATAGTGCCAAGTCTGGGTCCAGGCCAGAGAGCTGAGTTTGTGGGTCAGGGTCAGAATCAGGGAGGTATGCACAACTGTACCTGCAACATGACTCAAGCACAGAACCAGGATGACAGCTTGAGCTTAAGTCCTGGTCACAGAAGTGGGGGAAGGCTCCCTAAAGAAGCTTCTCATAGCTCACCTCAAGCCCTTCACCATATCAGAGCTGGTCTTGAGTCCAGGCAGCCACATTCTTAGTATGGCAGAGGATGCATACTGGTAGTTCCCAGCTGTTCTGGTAGTGAACTGAGTTAGTTCACCTTGGAGTGTATACCCATTTTATGTTAACCAGGAGATTATGAAGCTGGACTGACCTGACAGTGTTGTTTCATTCCGTATGTATGCATATACTGCAGAATACGATATCCTAAATAATACTTCAATACCTTCTACCATAGCAATAAGGAATCAGCAATTTTCTCTTAGAGATTTGAGACAGAATATAATTTATGTTTTTACTGGGAGGCTTTATATGATTTCATAAGCAATAATCTTGATAAGTCCCAAGTGAGATTTTGTTCAGTTTATAGTAGAAAAAAATCAACATATGGAGCTAGAAGACAGTTGCCTGTACTAATTTATCAGCTTCCTGAAATCTGGAATTGCAGAGAATTTTCAAACTTTTAAATTTTTTTCCAATTCCGCTTGGGAAAACTTTACACCAATGGTATTGCTAAAACTTTTAATAGTATGCATAGTGTTTATAAGAGACATGTATCATTCATTTACATTAATTAATGGATGTGACTTTCATGAAAAAGTAGTATTTAACATACAGCAAATAGCAGTATATGTATGTATATCAGCAGAAAATTAAAACCATATGTAGTAAGTGTTAGAAGTATACTTCAATGTAACATTTAATAGGCATTTTTGTGTTATAGTGAATGTTATTAAAGCATGATGCATGGTTTTAATACCATTTCATATGTATTTTAAGATTGCATTGAGTTTAATATTCCAAACACAGCAAACAGTTTATGTCAATACCTCATTATCCATTTGTAAAAACACGTCTCTTACAAATGCAGTAATTGGAAAGAAGATATAAAATACAAGTTTGAAAATCAGTTATAAAGGGAATAGTTTGCAACACATTAACTATAATCTGCCAAGGAAAAGTATTTTTTTTCTACCTCTTTCAATTTCTGAGAGTTTCCCTATATTCTTACAAGATCTTTCACAAATTACAAAGGACACAATCATTCTTTGAGCAACAGCAAGCATGACCTTGACATGGATGTCATAGAAATCACAGACAAAATATCTGGGTGACACGTTCAGAGGCTCATTAGTCCAGCCTCTTGCCTGATGCAACCCTTTTGCCAGGGTTATATCAGATCTGCCATGATGAGCTGGCTGTCCAGCTTTTGTTAGTTCTTGAGTTTCTCCAGCTCCTTCTGAACTGAAGCTTTAGCAGCTGTTTGTGTCAGACACTTCAACTAGCCTAGTTTAACCTGTAAATCTGTTTTGATAGATGAATTAAGCATTATGTGTGTCAGTTATTTTGCTGCTGGATGCCATTTGGTTCTTTTGCTACCAGATGCCATTTGGATGTCAAACCACTGATTATAACATCTTGAGCCTGGCAGCCCAGCCAGTTCTCAGCCCATCTAACAGTCAATTCATCCAGCTCATGTCTTCAGGTTCCCAATGAGAACCCTGTAGGAAATGATGTCAAAAGCTTTATTAAAGTATATTACATCCAACAAATGTCAACATATACCAGCAAAGTAAAAAGTATCTGCAGTTGCCTGGTGCGTATAGTAATTTTTTATTGTGTTGCTCTGATATATGTCAAACCATTCCTTACTATTTATAAATAAATAAAGATGATCCCTAAAACGGAAACAAATGCATGAGCAAATGAACTTTACACAAGCCAACTGTACATGGCAAAAAAATCAAATAACACTGTCTTAACACCATAGACTCATAGAATAGTTAGGGTTGGAAAGGACCTTAAGATATTCTAGTTCCAGCCCCCCTGCCATGGGCAGGGACACCTCCCGCTAAACCATGCCACCCAAGGCTCTGTCCAACTCGGCCTTGAACACCACCAGCGATGGAGCATTCACAACTTCCCTGGGCAACCCATCTTTGGGATAATAACCTGAAAACATATAAAAAACCCAAACCAACATGTATGATATAAAATACATGGAACTTTCTTTCCAAGATTAATCTCAAAATACTTCTCTTTTTTTTTTTCTTCATTTCTTTTATGAAGAACTAGATTTTGGAGCAAGTTTAGAAGTCTACAGCCTTCAGCTGAGGAGGAGAAACATAATGGAAAGTCTTCTGATCTTCTGAACATCCAGTGACCAGCCTCATATTAGGAGTGTAGGAAGGTATCTTGTTTATCTTAGTCAAGCTTCCAGCTAAATCTTGATGAGAGATGATCTGTAAGGCGTTCAGTTCTTGCCTATAAAGATAGAACAAGATCAACTGTTTCATTAACAGAATTACTTTCCTTGTACCTGTTTCTTCCTGTTTTATTGTTCTGTGTAGAAGTGATATCACTTTGGATGTCTAGAACAGGTAGGATATACTCTTGTACTGTGTGCATAGTTCTTCAGGATAACAGATGGGCAGGTATACCAATAATGAAAGCATTTAGAGCTCATGCCATAGACTAATTTTATTTCCCTAAAATAATCATGCAGCCAACAGTGATTCAGTGTACCTAGCAATAAAATTTGGGTAATTTAATATTTATTTAATTTAAAGATGCTTATTTAATCTGGCCATTTAAAAATTTATTTCAAAAAAGGTAATAATACTTTAAAATAAATGATTTACTGATGTCACCAAGTAGCAATTTTTCTTTGAGGATGTACATACACATTAGAAACATCTCTTAATTTTACATTTTAAGATTGTTATAACAAAAGCATTCTGTCAGTACAGAAACTGACCCTTTGACAAATGTTTTTGTAGATGCACACAGTCATTTGATGAACTGTGTATGATACTATTCTCCTGAAGAGGGCATTGCATTCAAAATTCTTTGGGTATTTCCAGTTTCTAGATTATCACATTTTTTCCTCCAGAAATAGGAACTAAAATTTGAATGAGTCCCAAAACATCTACTCTGCAACTACTCCTAAAATTCCAGGTTTAGGGCTGTGGATGAGACCTGGAGGAGTCTTTGTTGAAGGGAAAATCATGATACATTTTAAACGAAGCAGGTTACTTTTGACCACATACACAAAGAAGTAATTTCACAAAAATGTGACCCTCAATGTCTTTACATTATTCTCCAGGTGTTTCTAATGAACAAAGTATACAGATTGGCTTTTCATCAAAATAGGTAAGAATACACTTAGTACCTGTCACTTTACAGGGCAACTGCATGGAGGAACTCTTTAAATAAGATCTCTTGCTTGGCTCTTTATGTTTGGGATTATACTAGCTGAAAAAAACACAACAGTACTTTAAGTGACTTTCTCCTCCCCCCTCAACCCCCTACCGTTTTCCATTCGTTCCTTTCTTTTATTTTGATAATTCATGTTTATAGTTAGTTACAAGCTTCACTATTCTAAGCCAAAATTGTCATCTTATATTACACCACGAAACAGAGTTCTAAAAGCCTTGATCCAGAAAAATGCAGATTTTAACTTAGCATATCAAACCACAGTACAGCCAACTCAGTAATATGTAATCATGTGTGTAACTTAAACCCATCTAACTGATTTCACTGATTCTAACATTTCATACTCATGTCAGTTATTTCCATGAATACCCAGGTGATGAAAGACATTTCTCTAAATACTTTGATAGACTAACACCCATTTCTATTCCTTGAAATCAGTGGGAGGAGTCTCGACTGTGCTGCTTTTTGGTTACATTTGTTATTCTCCTTAGGACCATGATACCTCCTAGTTAATGAATTATGGTTTTGTAAAATGTAGCAACATTAATAACACATTTTCCTTTCATAAATGAAGTCACTGAAAATCTCAGGCAGGAAAAATAAAATATGTTTAGAAATGCATTAGGAAGTGAAGAAGACATAATAACACTTGAGTAGAGGAGCTAAAATTAAGATATTACCAGATAAAGTAATATGGCCTTCAAATCTACAGGAGATCATAGGAACTCCTCACATTTTAACTGACAATGACCTAATGTTTCCAATATATGTATAAGCGCATCTCTTTTACTATCTTTGTGAATCAGTGTTTTCTGCACATTTTTATTGTTTGGGTATTTTTTTTTCTTTTTTTTCTTCCCCTCTAATTCTGCTAGTCTTACTATTTCTGGAAAACAATTTCAAAAGCAAACCAAAGAATTTATAGAACTAATTCTTGAATATAAGATTTTTCCATTATAAAAGAGGGAAACTTAATGCCTGTATTTTTGAGGATACTGGTAATAATTGGTAATAATCTAGTGAGCTGATCCTTGCTCTCAGATTACTGTATCAACCTGCTTTTGCTAGTCTTTGGGTGTGACGTCATTGCAAACAGGAATATCACCTAAGCAACCCTATAATGCAAAAAGCTTAGAGCTGAAATGTGTAGAAGGAAACAGATGGGGCAGTATCTGGAAATTTCGTTTGTCAGCTATCATCCATCTGTTTCTCTCGCTGTCTGCATGTTTTGCATTAATATCCATTTTTAGGAAGGCAAGTCAATACAATTCTACAGAATTGGTTTAATCTTCTGGTTTATTATTATTATTTTGTATTTTTTAGAATTCATTAACGGCTGGCAGGGAAATTTGAAACCCACACAGATGACTCAGCCAAATAATCCTCATCTCCATTCTATCAGAGGCCAAGTTATACTTCAGGGCAAAATTAGTAGATGTCAACTCTTCTTATTAATTGATTTTAACAATTTCTCACATGCAACATACCTCCTAAATAAATGAATGATAGAGACTATTTTTAAATGCATTCTAAAACTGTAACGACTATGTGTCATTTCAGAGTAAGTTCTAGGTTTTTTGTAATGAGTAGCTATTAAAATCGGTAAATCTTTTTTGGCAGTTACCCGATTCTCTGAAAATAGAGCCACAAAATGCTTTGCAACAGGTATATTATTTATGGAGAGTAACTAAACCCTTTGGTTGTAAAAAATAATTATGGGCTGTGTAACTCTGCTTTCTGCCTCATATTCTTAGCTTAAGACATAAGCTAACATAATGTTACTGCCATTGCTCTCCAATTTTCTTCTTTCTTACAGAAAGAAAAAATCCCAAAACAACAAAAATAAAAACAAAAGCCAGTTAAAAAAGCAGCATAGTCAGAAAAGACAATGGCTTAAAAGTAAGTTATTAGAAGTCAAGAAAAGAAATGAGTCACATTTAGAAATGGCATACAGAATCCAACATCAGGCAGGACCATTACTCCTGTATGTTCCTTATGTGTAAGTACCAATAGCAAGATATTAACAGACAAGCATTTAGCTTTGCAAGAATTAATAAAACCTAATAGCAGTAGGCAGATTGGATGCATGGGATTCATAGTCTGACTAATTACAGGAGCAAGGCAAAAAGTTTGAAACAAAATGAGCTCCATTCTGAAATGAGCTCCACCCTGATGCCATTTGTAGCTTATCAAACTCTAATCACTCTGCTCTTGACTCTAACTTCTTCAGGATGCAGTGACTGTTATTGTCGTCTTCCTTCTCTTCACAGCCTTTCCTGTCAAATTATCATATTTACCCTCTCTTTATTATCTAGGCCCAGGTCTATCCTATTCTCCCAGTGTTCTTTCAATTATTTTTCCTTTCTTTCCCCCTTTAATTTTACAGAATTACTTCCTGATCTGCAGCAACCTGCATCTGCTAGCATAAGGCATCAGCCTTTAAACTGAGAATACTCAGTTACCTCGGCAACAGATGATCTCACAAGAATGGCTTTCTATCAGTGCTAGATTCTTACTTTTCTTGATATCTCTTTTGTTACTTTGATATTGAGTTCTATTCCTTGCTTTGATATTGATTCCTAATCATGTATCTTATTTCTTTATCCCTTGTCTTTCTTTATCTTGTCTTTTGCCTGCCCCTTCCCTAATACCTGGCCAGATCCTTCCTTAATAGCTGCTTTGGATGAACACAACCCTGGCCATTTCTTTTTCCTCCTGACTTGGGTCCAAATCACAGACGATGTCTCACCTTGACCTAAAAATGGTTAATTCTTTGATTGTTGCAATTCACACATTTCAACTCATCTTAAGTACTGTATTTGATTCTTCTATCCTTTAAACCTCTTTTTCATGTTTATGTTATCCTTTGATTACAGTCCTCTAAAGAACATAGCACAGGGTTGCACAGGTCATCAAATCCCTTCCTCCTGCCTTTTGCAGGCAAGTTTGCCATGGAACTACGTTCAAAAATCTGCCAAGCTCTACTTTTAAATCAATTAGTTTTTCTCCCTCTGCTCTCCTAACAGAAGGCTGTTTCCACACCTAATGATTAGAAAGAAATTTCCAGTTTTCCAGCCTATACTGATTTGTATCTTGCTTGTGCAGGTTTCCTTCTGTCAATTCCATCCACTAACATCTCTGAGATGCTTAGAATTGTCTCATATCTTATTTTCCTAGGTTAAACAAATCAAAACCTTCTAATCTATGTGTCTCAGACAAGCTCTACATTCCCCAGAGACCTCTGCTCTTAGTCCAAATTAATTCTTCTTGAACATGTGTGACAGTAATTCTGTATGATATCCTAAGTGGGATGCAACAGTAAACCAGTTTTAATTTTCATATCTTCACTGGAAGTATTTTATCTCATCCTATGCCTTATGTATCTTAGGCACTACTTGCTTACTTCATAACTGCATCACTGGTGACTCAAAAATGCTTTCTGACTCACTGGCTTCCACACAGGAGTTTTGGGCTAAATGCTTATTGTTAATTCTCATAAGAAACTGGTTTTATTAGTCCTTGTGTGCATGACCCTGGATCATGTAGTATTTAGGATCTTCTATTTTCTCTACTTCAGTTATCGAGAATAAAAATTGTATAAATTCACAATGTATATATGTATACATAAACGTATAATTTTATAATGTACATATTGGTCTTCCCCATCTTATTTCATGAACAAAACTCATAAAAATCTTTCTCATTTTTATGCAAAGGTAATGAAAATATTAAGTGATTTTGGTTCCCTCATGATGAGTCCTTACCTGATTCTATTCACTTCTTTCAGTCCAGCAGTTCTTACCTCAGTACAGGCTGTCCTTATTGACTCCTTAGATAGTGCTATAGCTAAAAAGCTTCATATCTGTCTCCATTTTGTCCAGCTGGTAATGGCCCACAGCACAACTACAGTCTCTGCAACCTCTTCTTCCCATTCCTATTGCCTTGGCTGCCTGTACTCAAGGCCACCTCTGACTTTGAACAGCCATGTAACCTTGTGTCAGGTAGTGGTGGCACATTCAAAATTGGAGGAAGAGTTTGGAGAAACCTTGTTGATGGGTGATGCATTTAAGTTTAAGCCCTTGCCCTTCGTTTTCTTCTGCATTATACTACCTGGCCTCACTTTGCACCTCGCTGATCCTGACCCTGATTTACAGACTTGACTTCCTGGCTGGACTTCAGGTCTTGTCTTTCCACTATGAACCTGTCTGGAGATCTGGACTCTTGGTTATCCTTGGTTATTGCCACCAGATCTGCTCTTTTTGCATACATGTACCGTAAGCTCAAGCCCTGTGTACTGTGAGATCAGGCCTACATTGGTGTTGTCTTCATCTTCCAACTTGCCTCCCCTTTCAGAGCAGCCCACTTTTGCTGCTTCTTGACACAGCTCAGCATTTTATAGTATGAAATGACTTCCTCTTTCAGATCTGAGAAAACGATTTCATGTTAGTAGGCTATCCTGACATATCTTGCCTTCCTGTGTCCTCAAACCATTAAAGTTTATAGCTCTGGTGTACAGTTACAGAGATGTTGGCATTGGCTCTGACTGGTGATCAGGTACCTCGTATGACAACAGTGTAGCTGAACTGAAACTGGGCCGAGCTCTTACAACACTATCTCACATTAAAGACCATGCAGGCTCAACAGCAGGAAAAGCCAATTTGAATAACAGGTCAGGTAAATAACATGTTTGGTTTAATATTCTTGTAATATTGATATTTGGGGAAGCAGAGACTCCTAGGACTAGTCTGTTGTTGATCTACATAATTCACAACTCATGGAGATACTTGGCAGATACCTAAAAAGAGGAACACATATAGGGACAGACACTAAAAAAATAGTAGCTTTTGCTTTTGAGACTAACAGCATCCTGAGAAGCTACAAAGGCAAGAAAGGGTAGTACATAGAGAGTGTTATTGGTAGTTTTGAACATAAAGTCAAAACTGCAACCCATTTCAGCTCCAGTAAAAAATGAATCCATCTCTGAGTCTGCTATCTGAGATCTGATGAGACCTTCTTTAAACAAAGCGACAGAGTATCCCACCTTCAGGTCTCACTTTCAGTTTCTACAATCTGCTTCTGGAGCACTACCTCAAACTCACCTGTAGCCATTGCAACTTTCAGAGACCTAGAAAGAACTTCTGCTTCTGGGGGAATATGCCATATTTGCTAGTATGGCTTTTATGCAGCAGCTGCCACTAATCTTGACTTAATTCCACAATCAAATTTGTTTTAAGAATCAAACTGGTACAGGCGTAGTCAAATGGTATCCTCAACATAAAAAGCACATGGAACTGTTGGAACAAGTCCAGAGGAGGGCCATGAGGATGATCAGGGGACTGGAGCACCTCCCGTGTGAAGATAGGATGAGAAAGTTGGGGCTTTTCAGCCTGGAGAAGAGAAGGCTGTGTGGAGACCTCATAGCAGCCTTCCAGTATCTGAAGGGGGCTTATAAGGATGCTGGGGAGGGTTGCTTCATTGGGGACTATAGTGATAGCAAAAGGGGTAACGGGTTCAAACTTAAACAGGGGAAGTTTAGACTGGCTATGAGGAAGAAATTCTTTACTGTAAGGGTGGTGAGGCACTGGAATGGGTTGTCCAGGGAAGTTGTGAATGCTCCATTGCTGGCGGTGTTCAAGGCCAGGTTGGACAGAGCCTTGGGTGACATGGTTTAGTATGAGGTGTCCCTGCCCATGGCAGGGGAGTTGGAACTAGAATATCTTAAGGTCCTTTCCAACCCTAACTATTCTATGATTCTAAATCCTTAAGTATAAAACTGGCACTTCTCTACTTCTAGAATTCTCTACTTTACAAGCATATATTTGGGGTGATGTGGTTTTACTTTATTTGCTGTACTTTAGAATTTACTACCTTACTCTTCTTACATATATGTGCTATTCCTTGCAGTCAACATTTTTGCATGAAGGGAATTACAGAGGGAGAAGCACCTAGGGGAAATTAGCAACTTACTATTCCACACAAGTTACTGCTTATGGTGAAACACCTTGTGGACTAAATAGTGATAAAACTGTGAATAGAGTCATAAGCACCATCTCCCTTTCTGTCCCTTCACAGCTCACTGACTATGTATGCTTCACTTCCCCAACAAAACAAACAGTTGACAAGACAAAAACCGTCAAGATGAACCTTGAACTTTGGTTTTGAAATAAGAAGTGCAGAAGGCCCCTACATCATCTTTTGGCAAGCAGGCTGGAGTGTTTTCCATTGACTAACAAGTTACAAATGGCTGAGCTGTATAAGAGCATTATTGTTGCCACCCTGCACTGGGGGAGCAGTTTCTAGAAGGCTGTGGAAGCAATGGGCATCCAGTAACAGGAATCCCAGCAGCAGATCCTAGGCCATTTGGGGTGAAACCTCAAAAGTGAACAGCCACTGTGAGGAGAAAGAAGTCTATTCAGAGTGGGATCATAGTGAGAGAAATAAGCAGGCTGTGTGGCTGGGTGTAACAGTCTATTCTACATGAAACGTGACATTGTTTGAATTTGGGCTTGGAGTAATAGGCGAATTTACCAACAAAAAATGCTGTAGTTTGAGAGCTAAAATAGACAATGTATTAAACTCAAGCTTGCGCCTACTTATTGCTAGCCTTGCTCCATGCTGACATCAGCCAGAAAATATATTTGTCTGAAGTACTTATGTTGGGGAAATACATATAATTGCTTAATCTCTATGTGGAATACAAAGACTGCTCATATTGAAGATGCAGAGATGACCATCCAAGCCAAAAATGGGGCTTCCAGTGCAATGTGAGATTTACGCCTTTGTGCAGATGCACTTGTAAGTTCAGCCTGGCTCTTTTCCCAACAGCCTGTTGTGTACTTTTTTCCATTATGCTTATATACAGGTTGGAAGCCTGGCCTGTCACTTCCTTCCATTACCAAAATCGTTTTCTATTGACTTTTTTAAAGTATTCTTTTTTTCCTTTAGGAAAACTATGAAATAGATTTTAATCAGCATTTTATTTTAATGCAGTGATGATTTTTTCCTTTATGTAGTAATGCACTGACTGTATGATTCCCAACCCCCCCCCCCCCCCCATCACACGTGGCTAGCACTGACATACTACTCCCAGACACAGGAGGGAAAACGTTATTTGTCTCATCTGCAGTTCCAGATTTCTGAACGCCTGTCCAGAAAGCTTTTTTTTGCCCGGAGCAAAAGCATTTCAGCCCCTCTCAGCTATCTTGCCACCGTGTTTCTAAATGGGTCTAAGGTTTCCAGGGATGCTCCATTGTTCCCCTCCCTCGGTAGCCAGCCCTGGAAGGGACCTGTGGCAGGCGGGAGAGGCCTTTAAAACGGGCACGTGCAGCTCTCGTCGCGTGGGGCCTCGTAATGCCGAAACGCGGCCTCTGGCACCCGGCCGGGGCGAGAGCTGCGGGGAGCCCGCGGCAGCCTCTGTCGGCTCCTGCCCTCTACCGTAGCTCCTGCCTTCGCTCCCCTGTGGAACCACCAACCCCTCTCGTTCCTCCCCTGCCTTTAGAGACACGGCCTGGCGGAGCGGAGAACAGCGGGGCGGGGTGTAGGGGTGTGTCCTGCTCCTTGCCCGGGACACCGGGGTCTCCTCTGCTTTCCCGGCCGGCGAAGAGTCGCTCGCTCACTGACTGGCTGGCCCGGGACGGGACGAGGCCGCAGCTCGGCTGCCCTGCAGCCATGACATGGGAAAGTTTGCTGCTCCTCTTGCTCCTCGTGGCGCTCGGCAGCCGGGGCCAGTCGCCGCCTCCGCCGTCGCCGCAGAGAGGTACAGGGGAGCGGGGAGCCTGTGCCTCACTCGCCCCGGCTGGGGCTGCGGAGCACGTAAAGGGGGAGGCGACCTCGTAACCGGCTCGGGAGCCCTTGTGGTGTAGGGAGGGTTGGGGGAGACGGGGACCGAGCGTGACAAGCAGCCCCCAGCCTCTAGAGAGGACTCAGCGAGGGAGTGCTGCCGGTACATGGGCCGGGCCGACGAGGGCTTCTGCGGCGCCGGGAGCCGACCCCTGGCACTGCTGCCTGCGGAGTGCCTAACGGGGAGGCGGTCTGTGCCTCCGCTCCTATCTCCTTCTACCCTTGTCTCCCGTTCCCCCCGTTAACTATCTCTCGCTTTTATGAAAAGGCGAAGTCACGGCTGAGAGCATAGCAGATGAGCTGCATTGTGACTGAACACGGGGCAGCAGATCATATTTGATTATCGTTTAGGGACGACTGGACGACGTGTCCTGGTCCGGAGAAGCGTCACCTAATCTTTACAGGCTGATACGTTGGCAGCCCCTCTCAGTGCCGCGCTCGTCTGTTGGCATCGCTGTGCTTAGAGGAAGCTAGGTAGTAGGCTGTACTGAAACAAATGCGAGCAGCTCTGGCTGTTGTTACTTAAGGGAACAATTTGATGCACTGATCCAGCAACAAAGCTTTTTTTTTTTCCATGTTAGAAACTAACCCCCACTGGAATAGGAACAGAGTTAATTGTATCTTGCACGAGTAGTCAATGTCATACACAATGTACAGTTTTTAGGTGTGTTGACACTAAGTGGGGTTTGTTTGCTTGCTTTTTCAGTTAGTATTACATGGAAACATCAAATAGGATAATGTATGGGTATGGGAGAAGTAAACTTCATTAGCTGTCATAGGAAATGCTTGAAACCACTTCAGCTTACAGTACTCCTGATGCCTGCATTTGCTGCTCTTTACATTTTTAGCCTTCTAAAAAGAATTTAGTAAGGGGACACCATGGGTGTTTTAAAATAAAACTAATTAAAGCCACTGGAATAACAGCTAGCTTTTATTTGACCTTGTTGTCACCCTATAGGCTAAATGCTTTTGGATTAGGAATTTTTAGGGTTTAGGCTTGATTTTGGATAACATGATGCATTGTCATTTCATGAAAAAAGTGTCCCAAGCAGCTCACCTCTTAACACTAATTTTGCTGTGTGAGGATAAACTACAGTTAAAGTATCTGTGTAGACAAAAACTCATCCAGAATTAGATTGTGTTTAGATGATGACTTATTGGTAAACATTGAAGACTGAGATTTTAAAAGTAGAGCATTTAAGATGTCATACATCATGCATTTTCCTCTTGCATTTTTGTTTTCTTCTGCTAGCTAATTAATTTATTTCAGCTAGAAAAATACTGATTTGGCATTTCTTTTAATATTTTCTCTCACTCACACACATGCGGAGCTCCTTTTTGAAAATATACTTTTCTTTATGTGGTTTATTGGGTTTTTTTAACTTCTGCAGTAAAGGGATCTGATCATAATTTTCCTTTTAAATGACAAGTGGGTGTCTTGGGCATTCATCTGCTGCATCGTTGGTGTTATGTTATAATCAAGTTCTCGTAATTCAGTGAGGAGCACTAGGACTTTTAATTAAATGTTAATAACGTGATGATGGGACCTTCTAAACCTCCCAGTTGAATTCAAATGCTGGCCTGCCAAATTTTTAAGCCGTTTACTGTTTTCTAAATTTCTGAGATCTCTTAACAGCTGCTAGGAGGTGCTAGCACTATGTAGATGCAAGTGTGTTGCCCAGCCAAAGAAGTAATGAACTCCTTTCTAATGCAAAAAGATTGAGAAGTCTGACTTCACTGAAGTCTTGGGGATTTTTGACATGTAATAGACAAGAATGTGACTAGACCTATGGTTTATACCTTTAGACTTACAACTTGTGTTTTTCCACTTAATAGTTATTTGGTAATAACCATAACGTAGGCTGGTAAATATTGCTCTCTAATTGTTAGCACCAGTTGGATGTCTGGGGAGAAGATTATGTAACAGAGCTGCAGTGCTTGGAAAAACAGTATTTGAGGCATCACAATGAATTCCCATGTTGTTTTTTAGAACAGAACAGTTAGAGAACATTTTGCACCTCAAAGATGAGAACAGTCTGTAATTCTGTGTTGGTGGGTTTTTGTGTGTGGTGTTTTAGATTTTTTTTTTTTAAGCTGGTAGAAGATTTACAGTCATCAGAAGCCTGGAGTTAATTTTAAGCTTTTTTTTTTTTTTTTTCGTTTTCTTCAGCTACACATTTGTTCTTTGTTCTTCTGTTGTTTGAACACTGAGTAGCCATGTAGAATTTCTTATAAAATGGAAGAATCAGAACCAGAAAGGCATGTACATTCTATAACAGACTTTCTTAAAGGTATGCGTAACTTCTGGTTAAAGCAAATTCACTGAAGTGTTATATACTGCTCCTTTTGAATATTGAACCTTGGTCTGTCCTCTTTCCTGTGGAATTTGAGAGAACTAAAACAATAATAGTTTAGGAAGGAATAAACCCCTTGTTTTTAGCCTTGAATAATTCATCCTTTTATTAAGAGGTCTAAGTATCTATCATGGGAGAGAACTGAAGGTATATATCTGTAAAAGTTGACATGGAAGGGGCAGGGCTGAGGAACATATGCTGCACAGTAACTTGATCTGTGGTGTCAGCTGCTGGCATCAGTGGAGATAACTCATGAAGGGCAGGTGCTTCTTAGTATCTCACAAATTGGAAGTGTAAGTTGAATCCAAGAGGTGATGTATATAGGATGCTTATAAAGTCAAAGTGAAATTTCTCACTTGAAAGAGAGATCGGGGTGAGTGTCAACCTAGTGTTAGCAGAATAGGACTGGTGACAGTTGGACTGGTGGCAGGTTGGTCAGTATTTTTAAATTTGTGTAGGTTCTTTAAATGAGCTTCAGAGTTTAGTTCAAAACTGTTCTTTCATGTATTATCTCACAGAAATGAGGAGTTATAAGATTGCTTCCCACATACATACATATGTACATATTGTACACTGTACTCTTAAAAGTCAAGGGAAATGGAAAATGGGGCACAATTATGATATTTCACATATGAAGATTGAAGAATGTTGTATGAACTTAGATTCTCTGCTTCTGGAGACAAAAAACCTGATGCTGTTAATGATGATGTTAATGTAATCTGGTAAAGCAAAAGTAAAGTCTCCTTTTTCTTTTTAGGGGCCTTTTTGGAGTAAGGTCAGTTTTCAAAAATGGCAACCCCCAGCTGTAATCTTGATATAGAGAGCATTTCCATCATGGTTGATGGCATTTAACCATTCAAAACATTCTGCTGACTTTATTTGAGGACTGGTGCTTGTCACGTTTTAGTTGGTACTGAAAAGAATAATGTTTGTAAATTTACATTCTACTTTCCTGAGAGAATAAGGCTTAGGTATTTTCTCTGTTTATCAGCTTGTTCTCACCGAAATAAATTTTTTGAAGCTGTTGTGCAGTATTAGCTAAATTTGAAAACACTGTAGAAATCTTTAGGACAATCACTGAAAATCAATGGCTTTTTGGGAGAAAGCCCTAGAGCACTTCCTCTTCTGGGAGAGGAAAAGTAGAATTTAGCCATTATCTAATCCATTCAGTATGGTTAGTCAACATCTGTAGGGCTCTGGCTTAAAAAGTGTGAAGGAGAATATGAAGGAGAGTTGTGAAGGGTAGGCATAAGTGTCTTACAATGTGTAAAATTCTGTATACATTTGTTAAAAAAAGGAGGGTTTTAATATAATTTCAGGATTTTATAGCAGGTTACAAGCTTTGATTGTTTAAGGTGAACTAGCCCCAAAATTCTGGGAGATACTACTCAATAATATGTTGTGATCCCTCGTAACTTCTTACTTCAAAGTTGTCATCCATATTATTTTCTTACAGTTTAACAACTGGTTGAGAAAGTGAAAGCAGAGGGTATTGGTATGTGTTTCATGTTTAGGATGTGAGAAAGGAAAACATAGTAATTAAGGGCCAACCTAAGGTATTGGAAACAAGTAGAGTTGCTGAGACTGACTGGAGACATGAATTTGTGTGCATGCTTTAATTAGAAATATCCGCAGCCAAACTGAATGAGGTAAGTCTTGAACAAGAATGTGTGCATTTGTCCAAGCAGCAAATAAGAACACAAAATGCACTTTATGTTTAAACCCTTCATTATTAATTTTTCCTCCTACAGTTTTTTTTTTACAGGAGTCTTTCTTATTAGGCTTGACTAAAGTCAGAGCAGTGTTTTTTTTAACCTGTTCTAAAAATCTGCTTTAAATAATAGAGCAAAATATCATTTTTAATTAATTCAGGCTGGAGGAAGGAATCCGCCCACACATGTTCTAATTCTTATCCAACTACTTAGACTGACAGTATTTTGGAATAAGAGGCAGCATGAATTCTTGGTGCAGTTTGGGTTGCTTTGGTTTTTTTTGGTTTTTTTTTTGGTTGCCTTCTCCCCCCTCCCTCCCCCCCACTCTCAAAGTCTGGATTCCTTGCATTTGTAGGTCAGGAATGACGATAGGACAGAAATACATGCAAATGTGAGCCAGTATGCATACCTGATTGTCTCCTTTTACAATTTCTTTCTTAAATAATAAACCTTTAATTACTGGATATTTTTTTTTCCTGAGTGAGAGTTCTGTCTAGACTGAGAGCTCATATGTCTCGCACTAACAACTCAGGCCCTGCTAATAATACAGGCCAAATCTTGCTTATAGATGGAAAACACAGACAAATACATTATTTTTTCTAAACTTTATATTGACTCCATCCGTGAATTTGAAACGGGAAAGGGAATTCCTTGGTGTTTGCTAGTAAAGCTAGAGCGGGCTCCTGCTGATGACTACATGTTCTTTATCCTCTTGTATCAGCCACTGTAGTCGATAGCTGATTCCTAATTCCTGCTTTTCCACAGTTTTGATGTTCTCTTCAGTCTAAAAATGTAGATTAGAGAGGTACTGAAGAAAATGGCAATGAGTTTGGACCACTTCTGTACCATAGATAAGGTAGAGATTAGACCTTTGTTCCCCGCTCCACCATATATTAATTTATTTATTTAAATTAGGAAAAATGGTAAGATTTCTAGAAAAAATTAACTTGAGTTTGTGTGACTTTTGTTCTGAGAAATAAAGAAGATCTCTTGGGATTCTTGCAAAACTCAAAGCAAATAGCTGTTACTACCCTCAGTTTTTTTAGCAGTTCAGTTTCCATTAGTTACACCTTAGCATCACAAGGATTTTCTTAGGACTCTGTTCCCTGCCAGATTCTTCTTGCAGACATTGTCTTTGAATTAGACCTTGTAATAACATTAGACTGTAAAGCAGCTGTAGCAGTATTATGCCAGGGAACTCTTGTGAAACCTCAGGAAGAATAATGAACATCGCTGCAGAGTAGATTATCCAAATACCATTACAGCGCCTCATTCTGTCCCAACTGACATGTGTATCTACTACTGACATAATTTAAGATGGAATAAGAAAAAATCTAAAAAGTGAACAAAATAGGATTTAAAAATAAATTTATAGCTATATCAAATTTTTTAATGGCAAATGACTGTCTTGTCCTTCGTCACTAACCCCAATGAGTGGGGGCAGTCTTTGAGGTCAGTTAGAAAGGAAAATGCCTCTAAGCATACTGTGTTTCCCACTGCTGTAGGAAAATGGAGCGAAGCTGGGGATTGACAATCAGGAGCTTAGAGGTGCAAGATAAAGAAAAAGAAACAGAAGCACTGCTTTTCTGCACAATTCCAGTGAGGGTTGCTTTTGGATTTAATTTGTTTTTTTTTTCCATATACACTAGCTTCAGCAATGAACCCTGAGAGTTTTAGATGCCACTTTCACTCAGACTACCTCTAGGTTTTGATGGAAGGTGCTGAATATAGGTATGTGTTCTGTGCTAGATGCTCAACAGCCTATAGTCATGTTCCACAGAAATACCTAGGTAATCTGTATTATAGGGAAAAGCATTATATTAACTTTCCTGGAGTATATCCCACATTGAGAATGCAGAGCTACTGCTATACTTTTGTTGATGAAAAAGAGGCAGGGAGAAGTGTCCTGGTTTAGCAACAATCAGTTGCTACTAGTAGTTCCTAGTAGCTGATGCAGCGCTCTGTTTTGGCTTTAGTCTTAGAATAATGCTGATAACACACTGATGTTTTAGTTGTTGCTGTTAAAAGTATATAGCATTATTTGTACATATTACTGTGTTTTGAAATATGTGTGATGAGATACTGGGTGCAGTGATAACTATTTTGTGTGTTTTCTAAACTGAAATTGCTGCAATGGTAGGGAATATGAGTAGTCTGCTATTGAAAGCCAGAGAGATCTATGAAACAAAAAGAAATCCACATCCTTCAGAGAATGCAAAATAACATACAAAACATAACACAGAGGGATTTTGAATTTGATATTTGAAACCACCAGGAATAGAATGTGTATGTTTGTTTGAATCCTAAATTGCTAATTTGAGTGTGATGCAGTTGCCTGTCTAATTTAGTTGTGTGAATTGTACATGCATTTTTTGCAATGTCAACAAAAAGATGTTTACAGTGCATTAGAAGTATACTTCATGTGTTTAACCTTAAGCCATCATTGACAATACTGAATTTGTTAATATTACCTGAAAAAAATAAATTCTTGATACCATTTCATCCCTGTGGATAATGTTTTAGTCACTTTTTATGACAATTGGGGAAAAAATACAATTGTGAATATGAGAATTCCCATACACAGTACTTGGCCTAAACCAGAATCTATTTCTCATTGGCTTTTGATTTTGGTGTAATTGGGTAATATTTTCTATTAATAGTTCTTTTTTTAAAAAAAGGAGTACAAAAAAAGTTTTCTTTGCTGTGGGGAAAGCCCCCACACATTTAATTGAAAAATATATTTGAAATATGCACACTGAATTCTTCTCTTAAGCACAGTGTCTTTCTACAGCTGGGCACAGCCTTCTAAATTAGCTCCATTGTATTAAGGTTGTGTGTTGTGTGGGTTTAGGGTCTGTGTAAGTGTGCTTCTTCCTCCCAGTCCCTTTTGGTATGCTTATATAGTAAATATGGCAAATATTTTCTAAATTCAGAGTAGGTGGGAAGCTTTTACGTGCATATCCTATAATCATTGATTATGCATGCAGCTTCACTTTCCTCCCCCAGCTGCATCTTTGACATCAAGAATAAGGCAGTCACTTGGCAGCAAAATTAATAAATGCTTATGTCAACTTTATAGCTTGTTAACTAGAAAGGAAAATGCACTGAGCCTGTTTGCCATATTGGTAGGAGTTATTTAAAACTGACTTTGAAGCTCATAGTTTAATGGGTGAAAGAACTTTTGTGACGTAGAAAAGTGATGGGAAAAACAACAATAATCATGATTATCATCAAGAGGTTGAGTCAGTTCTTGGGGAAACAAGACACTGTCCCAGAAGAATAAAGTGGAACTCAAGTTGTTACACTGGGTCATTTGTCTGTTAATTGAAGGTACACCTTATCGTTTGGTCAGTGTTGTTACTCTCATTATTTCACTTCTGTCTGTCCTACTTAGATGATAATACCTAAAGGGATGCAGCTGTGTTCTAATCTATTGGGTCTTCATGATACTAACACATCTGTGGCTGTTTGTACACTACTTTGCTCCTACTTAAAATATCTCTTTGTCCCAAAACATCTGTATAAAACTTCTGTGATTTAGAGGTGGTGACAGGTTCTTATGCAAGTGTTTGTTTTAATGGTCTGTTTCTTGCTTTCACATGTTATGTTTCATCTTAAGTCCCACATTATAACTCAAAATAGAAAAATCACATGTATGCCACTAGTAATAGAGAGATCAGTGCTTGGCTTAGTGTGTTACTTTGGATAGAGTAAAACTGTGCTTATAATTCTTTGCACAGTGTTTCCATGTTTTTCATTATCTATGCATAATCTGTTGTGTGGGGTTTTTTTGTTTTTGTTTTTTGTTGTAAAAACGTTGCTTGGGGAACATAAGGTACTTTTTGAGGGGAAAAGTTTGGGAAAGAAGGTTATTTATAACTCTGCAGAGTGAAAATTACAATAGATATTCTGTGAGATGTCTGCTAATGAACAATGCTTTTTGCTTCAGGAAATAACCTTTGCTGATATTAAGCCTTGGTTATGTATTCCAGGATTTTGTATTCTTTAGGATTAAAGTAGAAGTGCCATATATACAGAAGGTGATGTGGTGCTGGATCACATGTATAAAGTAGTTCAAGAGAAAAATACTGGTAATGAGCAAACTAATGAAAGATACAGAGTAATTTCTGATTGTGTTTAGCATTATAGAGGACACAGGTAATGCTCTCAGGATTTTGATGCAAAAATCAGATACAGAAGGATAGAAACAGTGATTGATTAAGTTAGCAACTCTGAGTTTAGGATTTGTTGTTGGCATGAAAATGTTCATGGAATCAGCTTAGATACTGGTTGGTTAAGGCTGACGAGTGGTATCAGCTCAGTAGCTCTAGCAAAATAGAGAATCTGAGATTTATGGAAGGATGTAATGAACTAGATGTGAAAGTGCTGATAAAGTAATGGCATTATATAACCGACTGTTGAACAGATTGTATGAACAGCCTCATTAGAGGGGAAATGGAAGCTGGCAAATGTGATGCTAATAGTTAAAAAGGCCTCACATGGTGAACTTGTAACTATAGTTTTAGTACTTAACACAGTTGTAGACATGACATAGAATAGAGTTCATAAATACATGGATACATATTGATGTGGTTGCAAAAGCCAGAGTGTCTTTTGTATATTATATGGATAAGCTTTCCAAAATTTGTATTAGACGTATCAATAAGGACTTATTATTATAGTATTACTGGGTTTTCAGAAGAGCATTTCAGAATATTCCTGAATATCTTAAGGCCCTGGTGTCATGAAAGAAAAAGGAAAGAACTCCATTTATAGAAGAGTTCACAAAGGTTTTGCCAAGGTATATGCCTGGCTGGGATGGAAGAATTAGTCTTAGGTTGAATTTATAAATGTAAACATTAGTTATATTGGAAGCTATTCAGTACTTTCTTGTAATAATAGTAGTGATCTGCAAAGCTTCTTTCCTTCAGTTAATTTGAGAAAATTTGCTTAGATAGGGTGCAGCCAGTTTCTTATGTCTTGGTTATTAAAGATCAAATATATATACATAACTGTAAGCTGCTGAGAGTCCTCAAGAATTCCAGGTCTACAGAGCATCATTTATAGACCATCGCTTTTCATGTTACTCTCGCCAGCTCTGTGGAACATGGGATAATTTGTAGGCAATCCGCTTCAAAATGGTGAAATCTGTTGTAGCACAAATAGATTGTGCTTTTAATCTTCTACCTCATTTCTGTGTATTTGTGAAACAAATGGATTGTAGATTTCTCATACAAGAATCATTGTCTCACTTTGTCTTCATCATAGCTCTAAATATTCTGTAAATATTTTCATAAGAAGACTTATGCCTGGAAACATGAGGAATCAGCACAGAAAATTCCACTGCATAGTGGAATGATTTGAGAAAAGTAAGACTTAAACAGTTTTGATGTAAGTTGTTGCAAAGTGCAAACAATCCCTACTATAACATGCATAATGTGGACTTTAACTACTACCTCTCTTCCTTAGTTAATTGCAGTCTTTACTTATGTTTATGTGTTGCTGTTCTAACAACAGGTTTTTTTCCAGTAACTGTTGCATGGGCTATCAGTTTTGTTTAAAAGAAGCTGAGCAGCTGCATAGTACATGCCTAAAGATTATTTGACAAATCCCCAGGACCAAATGTGACTGTAGGAGCTTTTATACTGCCCAGGTGCATGACTTTGAACTTGCTGTGTGAAGGGCACTGGTTTAGACTCTTCTTGTCCCATAGAACTGAGTTGTTTTAGAAATTAGAGGGAATTTCAGCTGCATGGTATGAAAATAAATATTTCCAGTTAACTGAAAATCTGTTGATGAATTAATCCATTAATTGATCTAAGTACCTCTGCAATATAACATTTAGTTTCAAAGTGAATCAACATTAAGACAGTCTAGAATGAGATGAAATTACTCTGCTCAATCTGTTTCATAAACTTGAGTAATTATTGACTTTTATGTTAAAAAGCCATTAGATTCTGCACAGCAGACCTTTAAATCACTTCTGGAATTAGTTTAAAAATGTAGCATCTGTCTCCAGTATGACAGTTCCTGTACAATTATTTTCTAGAAATGAAACAGAACTTGTATGTTCCTTGCTGAACCAATTCCACAGAGAGTCCAAGGAAATAATTTTCTCTCATTTGCTATCTGGCTTTCCTTTACGGTTGTTAGTTGAAATATCTGAGTAGAATACGTATTGTTTGAAGCCTCCTCATATTAGAATGAAAGTTAGGTTTGTTTGAAGTTACAGTGAAATTCTTATTGCCTTCTTCATGACAAGAATTTAATTCCCAGTGCTTATAAAGGGAGTATACAACCCAGAACGTAACATCTTGTTCTGTCTTAATGTTCAGCTGAACATGTGTGTGTAAGCGTTTTATTTTTACAATGACTGGAAGAGCAAGAGGAACCGGGGGTCCCAGAGGTGTCAGAATGAATAGTTGAGCAGACGCATTAGCTATAGTTGAAAACTAGGGAGTGAGTGACTATAGAGAACTTTTGAAAAGCATTTAGTGTTGCTTCCTGTTTAAATGAGGCTTTATTTCTCGCTTTGTTTCAGCTCCTTTGACTTTATAGTGATACCTAAACAGTGAACAAAACCAATTAGCTTTTAAGATAAACTAATTGTGCATGCAAGGGGAAGATCTCAAAAATGATTTACATGGATCCACAGTAATCCCTTCTGTTAGGAATTAAACTTTTCTGTGTCCAAGCTAAGATGTTTTGCCTGTATCAGCTAGGCTGAAGAAACAGCTGCTCTGCATGTGTGAGGATCAAAATACTGACTGTCATGTCATCAGATGATACTTCCAGAATTCCACTCTCCTCTTTCATGAACATTCATCACTCTGACATGTGCACTTATGGGTATGTATGTTTTATGAAAAACTTGACCAGTAGTAATTTCAAATAGGTTTATAATTATGTAGAAATAATTACTGTAATATTTAACAGTACAAAGAAACTTCAGCAATGAATTCAGCCTTTATTGGATAAAGTGTCTTAAGAAGTTAGCTCAAGGTTTTAGAGGCTTCTAGAGTAATTTAGATTAATTTTTAGTAGGGAAAGCTTACTATATCTGGCATATGTTTTTAGAATTTAAGGTAGATTTAATGTGTAACAGTGTATTTAGGCTCATTGAACCTAAAGAGATTTTAAGATATGATGCTTTTCAGCCTTAGTTTCCACTAGGAAATATAATTACCGTGAAAGAAATTAGTGTATTTTGTTTGAATAATTTACTATTTTTTTTTAATTTATTGTTCCAAATTGGTAAACATACAAACCATTTTCTCCTGAATATCCTTGCATATTAGTTGTAAAATAAACTCTTAAATTTTAACATATTAACTTTTAACTCTAGTTATTGCTAGCAAATGTTATATTTCACTAAAATCTTCCTCCATATTCTTAACTAAATTTTTGTCTCCAGTGTGCTATACTATACAATGGAGGACTTCGGTTTCAAAGAATCACAGAATAGTTTGGATTGGAAGGAATCTTAAAGATCATCTCGCTCCAAACCTTACTATACCAGGTTGCTCAAAGTCCCATCCAACCTGACCTTGAACACTGCCAGGAATGGGGCAGCCACAGCTTCTCTGGGCAACCTGTGCCAGTGCCTCACCACTCACATAGTAATGAATTTCTTCCTAATATCTAAATCTACCCTCTTTCAGTTTAAAATCACCCTACCTTGTCCTGTCACTACATGCCCTTGTCAAAAGTACCTCTCCAGCTTTCTTGTATCCCCCTTTAGGCACTGGAAGCTGCTATAGGGTCTCCCCGGAACATTGTTTTCTCCTGACTGAACAAGCTCAGCTCTCTCAGCCTGTCTTCATAGGCAGTGCTTCAGTTTATCAGCTGCTTTGTAGCCATGTTCTGGACTTGCTCCAACAGGTCCATGTCTTTCCTGTGCTGAGGGCTCCAAAGCTGAACAGAGCACTTGAGGAAGGGTTTAACAAGAAAGGAGTAGAGGAGGAGAATCGCCTCCCTCGATCTGCTCATACCTGTTTTGATGCAGCCCAGCATACAGTTGGCTTTCTGGGCTGTACACGCACATTGCTGGGTCATGTTGGGCTTCTCATCAACCAACAGCCCTCTTTCCCTTCAGGGCTGCTCTTAATCCATTCTTTGCCCACCCTGTAGATGTGCTTGGGTTTGCCCTGACCCAGGTGCAGCCCGCACCCACCTTGCACTTGACCTCGTTGAACATCATGAAGTTCATGTGGGCCCAAGTCCCCCTGGATGTTATCCCTTCCCTCCAGCATGTAGACCACACCACACAGCTTGGTGACATCAGCAAACCTGATGAGGGTGCACTCAGTCCCACTGTCCATGTCACTGACAAAGATGTTAACCACCAATATGGCTCCAGTACGGAGCCCTGAGGAAGAGCACTTGTCAACGATCTCCCCTTAGGCATCAAGCCTTTCATCACAGTGTGTGTGTCATTCTACTTAAGATGTAACATATATGTTTAGAATTACTGCATGTTACTAAGCTACGTTAAAATTCCAACTGAATTAATTATCTAAGACTTTCAGTACTGGGGAAGAATTCTGATTGAATCTGAATTTTTTACATTTGACTATGGATATAGGCTTGAGATAGAGACCATGTAGTTTAAAGCAGACAGATTGGCTGCTAGACATTCCATAGCTGTGCAATGTAGACTGCTTTAATATAAGCAGAAACAAGGAGATTGTAGCTATTCTGATGTACTTTGCTTTTTGAAACAGTATTTTTAAGAATATTCTAGGCTACAAACAGGTCATATTTCCCACCCTGTAAGAAGCCTTTTGTATTCCAGTGGGGTTCTTTATCCATCCAGTTTCTCTATGGAATTTCTCTGCATAACTTCCACTAAATGGAAATTACTTGTATCTGTCTAGAACAGATGTGTACTTGAAAGGTGAGCTAAGCTGTTCTTTCCACATTCATAAGTGAAGCTTGTACATTGCTATTTAAATAAGTGCATTGTGCTTTTGATATAGTGGATGTATAATGGAATACTGAATTAATTTTATTACTCTATTAACATTATTCAACTTAGTAGGTTCATGACTTCTGCTCACTGAAGAACTTATTCTTGCATCTGACAGTTACTTTATACAAAACCTGAGAGAAGATGAGGTGATCACACCTTAATTTGTTCATGGTTCAGTCCTTAGTCTGATAAAAAAGGCTCAATGGGATTATTTCAATAGAAACAGAAGTAGTTTCTCTTGGAAATATGTTGTCTGACAAGAGCATCCATTTGCGCGTCATCTTTTGTTTTCCTGAGAAAAAGGGACAGTTAATGTTGTTGCAAAGGAATGCAGTTGTTGTCCAGAATGTACTTTTTGAAAAATAGCCACATTTCTGAAGACAGTTACTCTCTGGTACGGGATGGTCTGTTGTTGTGTTCCATTATTTGAAATGTTTGATGTGGGATTATTTGTTTTCTTTAAAATCTGTAATTGATCTGCTTGAATCATACTGACCCAGGGAGAGACTTGGGGTCAGATTTTCTTCCCAGATAAGAATAATCCAATACAATATTCTGGAAAACTCTTCTGGCTGTTATATTTTTAAGCAATGCATGCCATCATTTACAGGTATGTATATTCAAAATATATCCTGTTATAACAGTATTTGTGAATATGGGTATTGGCTGCCCACATGTATCAGTTGACTAGAAAAATAGCAACATGGCAAGTATCTGTTCTTAAACTGTGATACCTTTATGAAGACAGTCCTCAGTGTTGTGGAGATGATGGTGAAGCTGCCTGTAGTAAGTGCTGTGTAGTTAAAGACATTGTCCTTTACTTAAGACTGCTACGCCTTTTATGTTCTTATTCTACTAATGCTTACATGTTCAGTATGGGATCTTTGAAAAATATCCAGTTATTGCTATTTGTGGAATGCTTTGTGTTTGCAGAGTCAGACCCTAGAAAGACAAGTAGAAGTTTAGTGGCCTTCTAAGTCAGGTCGCAATATAGTTTTTTGTCTTTGCTAACAAACTCTTGCAAACTTGTTATTTGAACAACATAAGCAGGGAGTTATAAATTTAAATAAAGGTTAAAAAATAATGTCCTAGATTTGCATCTGGATTTTTTTACCAGTCTTAATATGTAACCCAGAGCAACAGCATGCCACATGGGAAATCAGGCAATATTGTGAATCTCTCAACCTTATGCATTCTAATCTTAGTGTGGTTTCCTGTAGTATTGCTGATATGCCAGATAAAACAAGCTTGTGTCCAAAATCAACCTCCGTAATAAATGGATGCTCTCTGTTATCCCTATTTGTCCTTTAATCCATGATTAACTGTTCTGTATCGCAGAAGGAAAATCATTATTGTATTCAGTTTCATGTGCAAACTCATTTCCAAATGATAAGCAATTGTGGTTTACATGACTGTTTAGTTCAAGTGCAGTTAAATATTATTTTATGCTACATTTAAGTGTAGAAATACTGTAACACAAAGCAGCGTCTTCAGGGTAACTGCTTTCATGTTTCTTCAATGGCATTTAAACTTTTCGCTGTGATAATGAAATTGCTGTGATTTGGCTTTGTCAAAGTAATGTTTCTTGTGGTTTTTTTTTTTTTCCATTTACTTGAAATTATGTACAATACATTACATTATCTGTAGAATTAAACATATGGACAAATGCAATTATTTTGCTGTCTCTGAATGCTGAGTAGAATTTGTGACTAAAAATACCAAGATCTGGTCCCTTTCCTTCCTTTTCTTCTGGCTGTGCAGATTTCCATCTGAAGTTTATATGTGAATTCCAAAATCAACATTTCATTATTACATTGAGAGAGCTTTGGTATCTTTCTGTTCTAAAGTATGTAGTATTACACAATAGCCTCCTATTTCACTTAAGGATTTTCATATTTGTAAATAATCAAGAAAGTTTTGAGAGGAATGTTCTCTTTTATGCAAGAAGCGTCTTAACATTGTATTTCTTTGACAACTCAATAAGACATTTCAGAAGCATAACCAAAAAAACAAGGCTACTACAGAAACCCAAGCCACAGAGGCATGAAGTGCTGTGGGAAATATTGATACCAGTTAACATTAGGCATGTAGCTTGATTAGGGTGATATTCTAGCAATCATTAATATAGTTATTTTGTTTCATACAGCACTTCAGAGTACAAGTCTGAGGTGCTCTGATTTGTCTTCTGAAGGTGACTTGCTCTTATCTAAAGAGAGAGATCAGCTGCCCCCAATTTAGGCACTTTACTTTCTTGTCTGGTACCCTGATACTATCAGAAAAAAAGTCAGGTCATGAGGAAAGAATTAATACAAGTGAGTGATGATAATGAAGTTAGTAATTGAGACCAATACTGTATAGATATAAGGGCAAAGAAAAAATACCAATGAGAAGAAAGTTGGTGAAGTTATAACTCTCATGTTGAAAGATTAGACTAGGCTGGTCTGCATGCCTGAAAAATCATGCATTCTTTTGCTCTCTGGACCAAATTAATATTTAACGGTTCACAGGAGAACAGGTTGAGTGGGAAAAGTAGAAATACCTACTCCCTCCCTCTCCTGTCAACTGGTTTGGAATTCAGGCCAGTGTCCTAGGAGGTCGAAAACATGGATTTAAATCCTTTTGGGAAGATATCGGTGAATACTTCGTACTGAAGCTTTTCTGTTTGTTTTGACAATGTATTTCTGAAGCCTTATTAGATGTGAAAGAATGACAAAATTCACAAATCATGTACCACTTGATAAAGGTGACAGTAACTGATGTCTTAGATAGTGAGCAATGCTTGCAGTATTCAAAAGACTGCAGTTGAAATAACCAGAACTAAAGCAAGCCAGAATCAGAGAACTACTTTTCAAAACTCAAATCTTGCTTTTTTTTCTTTAGTGCTGTAATTTTTGAATGCTATAGGATGGCCATATTTTGCCAATATTGTGCTATAAGTACTGCAGGCAAATAAAAGTCTAGGTGGCATAGAAAAAGATAGAACTAAAGTTGTCAGTGTAAAACACTGCTAATAGAAACCAACTGTCGATGTCTTCTGTAGCCATTTGATTACACAGCTATATTCACTGAGGGTTATAGAGACATGGTTTTAATTTGCTTTATAGCTCTGCTTTTCTGTAAATAAATGGCATCAGTAAAATATTACTTGCAATTACGGTTCAGTGATATTAGTTAAAGATTGCTATTATGAAAGGAGGTGAAGTGTATTTCTGGCTCTCATTGTGAAATGTATGCAGGTTGAATTCAGGAAAGAAGTGTGATTGTGACTTTTGTAAACCCAAGGGGAGATAAAAATGGGAAACCCTTATTCTTCTCATAGTGGAGTGTCGTGGTTTAAGCTCAGTCAGCCATGCAGCCTCTCTCTCACTCCCTCCCTTTCCTCCTCCCCACTCCCAGAGGGATGGGGAGGAGAATCGAAAGAATGTGACTCCCACGGGTTGAGATAAGAACAGTTCAGTAACTAAGGTATAACACAAACCACTGCTGCTGCCACCAATAATAATAATGACAAGGAAAATAACAAGGGAAGAGAATACAACCGCTCACCACCTGCTGACTGATACCCAGCCTGACCCCAGCAGTGATCTCCCCTTTCCGCGTCCCTGCCCCCAGTTTATATAGTGGGTATGATGTGCTGTGGTATGGAATAACCTCTTTGGTTAGTTTGGGTCAGGTGTCCTGTCTCCGCTTCCTCCCAGCTTCCCCTCCTCCCTGGCAGAGCATGAGACTCAGAAAGTCCTTGGTCAGACTAAACATTACTGAGCAGCAACTAAAACCATCGGTGTTATCAGCGGTGTTCCCAGGCTGAAAGTCAAAACCACAGCACTGCACCAGCTACTAAGAAGGAGAGAAATGACTGCTACTGCTGAACCCAGGACATGGAGCAGTGTCAAAATTATAATTTTCATCCTGTAATTATTTAATTTCATCTGGTCTAGATAATGCAGACAATTCTGTGTGCATATCAAGAAATTGAGGTCTGCAGAATACTCCATGCACTAGAGTGCACATTCCTAGAACTCAGGGTGGCAGAAAGAGAAGACTTTCAAACTTTGTTGTGGGAAGTTTATAGATAAATTTTTTTTCAAACTACTTTATTTTTTATCTTTCTGGAAAATAAATTGGCTCAAGAAATCAGTGTCATATATGGAACTTGGCTTCTGTATTTATTAAGCAAAGTTAATACCAAATTCATTGAGATTTTCTGTATTGTTACTTAGACCAACCTTCAGTCATTCAAATTTGGAAGAAGTGGGACATCAACCAAGTCTGCTAGAACACATCACCAGTAGACAACTTTTCATGGCTATTCCCATGTTTGTTTTTTCCCCTCCTCCCCCAGTGAATCTTCCCTTTTTTTTTTTTTTTTTTTTGGGTGGGGCAGGGCAGGTAGTTAAAATCTACTAGGCTCCATGTAATGACTCTGATTTTTAATAAGGGGTAGGTTGTTACATGTCTCATGAAAGTTTCTGGGGAGAAGTGGGAAAGGGTTCGGTTGTTTTCTGAAATCTCCAAGGACACAGGATATGCTTGGAATTTTTGGAAACCTATGTTTGTGTTGTAAAACGGAAACATTGTGTACAAAAAGGAAAAAAAAAGATTGCATTTATGTAGCATGACAAAACCTGAGTCTTGTGAATGGAGCAGCTGTGATCTCCATTACTTTCAGAGAATAGGTGTGGTTCATGCTCACTGCCTCACTAGATTTATGTAGTTTTATTTGACAGGAACTTGGCTATCTTATCACTGAACTTCAGTAGACAAAATATAATGTAGCTGTTTTCCTTTGAGATATTCTTGTTCTTTCTATCTAAAGCTGAACCAACAGAAGATTGTTTGCCTCAGTAGCATCAGACATGACAAACAAACGTTACTGGAAAGTCTGCTTATCCTTTTGAGTACAAGAATTGCAGTTGTGCATGACCTAGAGGTCAATGTTGAGATCATAGCCACTGTAGAGGGTTTTTTCGGTCCATGTGGCCAGTGGCTTAGCACAATTTAATGCATTTTCCATATGCTTAAATTTCCAGCATGTAGAGATTTGAGAAGGGCTTAAGAACTGGGAGAGGCACAGTTTGTGGAGCCTTTCCTTAACATTGCTGCAGCATGTGAAACATATGCCAACTTACCTGATGATCAGAAGATTCTGTGAACATTTTTAAATAATGTAATTGAGGTTAAATGAACTCCAAATACTTTTTTTTTAATAAAGCCTTTTATTAGATTTTTAAAAAATTATTATTATTTGGGTGAAAGAGCCATTGTAAAGTTTATTAAAAAAAAAACAATGTCTAGGTTTCAGTGGGCATAATGAGCATTTGTGGACAACTTTTTAATAATTGCAGTTCAAAGAGTTTGGATGCTGCTTCAAGAATTTGGAGGCTAACCAAGTTTCTGGATCTGACCTTCTGATGTGGTTTCTTTTCTTGAATGAGAGAAGCCTTAACATATGTATAAATTTAGTTAGGTTCAGGATTTTGAAGAAGTCATGGTTTTCTTTTGCAGAGAAGAAAGGTTCAAGCTTAGATGCAACAGTAATGGTCTTTGAGTCCTTTAAGCACCACTTCACTAATGGTGTTTTGTTGTTAGGCATGAAGAAGGTAACACGTGAAGACAGTCTGTGTGTTGTGCTCGTGTTGGGAGTCACAAACTCAAGAGGATTTTATCCTTAATCCTTTGACTTTTGATTTCCTAAAAGCTATGTACATTTTGCTCTTGCAACTTATTTTCTTATAGTAAAATATGTAAAGCAAATACTGTTTGCATCTTTTTGTATTGCTGTAGTTTTTTTCTCTTTTTCTTAATGGTGCTCTTCTCCCCTCTTCTACTCTCTGAAATTAATTTGAAAATTATTCGGTATATAAATCCTGTATTATGTGTTCAAAGATGAGGTAGAAACCCTAAAATTTACTTTGACCCTAGAATGTTCACTAGGACAGATATTTCGTTCCTAGAAACTAGTGAGTGTGAAGCAACAAGACTGTAGAAGGAATTAGGAGGTTATGTCTTCCCTGCAGATTAGGTAGTGAATTAGGGAAGATTTGTCCAGTTGATGGTATAAGGCAAATTCCTGTAACTGAGGGTCTGATTTCAAGCTTTCTATTCTGAACTCTGTCAGATATTGGCCACAGCATTTTGTCAAGATGCTGTCATTCAAGTTTAAGGTCCTCTTTGAATGGTAGTAGCGATAGGGAACGAAGAGAGAGTAAGTTGTGCAGCTCTGAATGTGGGTTGTATGGTGGTTTGGTTTTTTTTTTGATTGTGTGTTTTGGCTTTTTTGGGTGGGCTTTTTTTTTTTTTTTTTTTTTCCATGAAGCTTGCACTTCTGAACATCATGTGGTCTCTTGGCGGGAACAGTTTTGATCATCTATGTTACCAAGCCTCTCAAAGGCAAAATTTGACCATGTGCTTGGAGATCAGTACTTCAGGTGCATTTCTATGCCTGTTTACAAGGACAAAGCTCCTTTCTCTCACCTTCTCTTGCCTTCTTTTTGTCTTTCTCTCACTGTCACTGCCTCCCCCCACCCTTTGTCATTGGTTTCCTCTTCTTTTTTTCTTGTGTCTTGCATTGACGCATGTCGGCCAAGGACAGATCCTTTAATGTAACAGTTCAAATAAAATGATTGGTCAGAGTTTAATAGAATTATGAAATTTTATTGCTCAGTCTGAATTAAAAATACAACCTAAACAAATATAGCCAGCAGAAATCTTAATCTTATACTCTAACATCTCGAGATTATTAATCTATAATTGGTCCCTTGTAGGTCAGACAGAGTTCTTGCCTTAAGAAATCAGTCTCCAGCTTTAGGTCTAGAAGTAATTGAGAAGTCTGATAAATCTATATTAGCAATCCTGAAACTTTTGGAAACTTTAATTATGATTCAGTTCATTGTTCCACATCCATTTAAATGAATGTCCTTTGTAGTTTGGAAGTTCCCCATATCCAAAGCCAAAGCAGTTTGGTTCAAGTCTTTGATACTGTTGTACATCAGTCTCAGACTTATGGATGAGCAATATGAGCCTTATGGGAAGGGATGAGATCATTAATTAGACCAACAAGTTTACTTAGGGAAAAATTGAAGAGCTTTTTGGGTGCGCAGGTCTTCCTTTAGATATTAAAATAAGGTATCTTAGTAATATCTTTATCTCATCAAAAGACAGGAAAAAAAGTTTTAAGTTTCTGAAGCTTGTAACAGTATAAATTGTTTGAAACCTATGAATTGTTTGAAAACTATGAAGTGATATTTGTGATCTTCTAATAGCCACCCTTCCTTGGTACAGATCTCTGTTCAGGAAAACATGAGAAATGACTTGCAGGTTGGAGAGGCAGGCTTGTAGGGGTGGCAAGATCTTTAAAGAGATGAATGGGTGTAGTTTGTGGGAGAAGTAAAAATTTTAGGAACATGAAATTAGAAATCTTAAAGGAATTACAATCCAGGTCTTTTATGGACAGAAGTTACCTTTAGTGCATGCTGTAGATCTGTCTAGGCATTTGAGTAGCGAGTATGTGTAATTATTTTCCCTCTGGGTGCTGTTGCTGTATGTACTATCCAGTTTGTCCCATAGATTTTGTTTGTGTATAAGGTACCCTCGAAAGATCTTTTTAAAATATAAGACACTCAACTCCTTATTCCTTATGGGATTAAGAAAGCGAGGTAACTGTTTGTCTGTGGCCTCTGCATAGATGTATATATTCATAAAAAATATTCAGGCTTTAAAACTCACATAGTCATCTAGGTTATAATGGCTGGACTTCTGTCAGGAAGAATGTTCTGCTACCTGTGATATTACATAAACTGCCTTTTTGGGAGCGTAGAATGACTGCAGTTGCAGTCATAGTGAATTGAACATTATAGCTGAACTACACTGAAGTAAAGGTGCATTTGACAAAGTCAACAAGTCAATAGAGTACAGATAATTCCTTCCTTCCCACCTGTATTTGAGTGGTGGTAAGTGCAGACATGCTGTGAAAGTGCAGATAAAGTGTATTTCTCTGCAGGTAAGCTCAGCGGTATTCCTATACAGAAAATACCTAGGCTGTAGCTGTGATATATGGCAGTTCTGGCTTAAACTAGACATGTTAATTTGTAACATGACGCATACACAAGGAGTCTTCCTGGCAGTGGATTCAGTGTCCAATATATTGTGTTAAGAGTTATAGTGCTTTATGCAAACACATTGTTTTTTACACATATGTGTGTATATACATAAATATAGATTTGTACAGTTATGTGGTAAACTATATATAGTCTGTACTACTTAAGTATAATTTATCTAGTAAGCACTGTATTCAGAGAATAGTGGGATGTTTTATATATAAAAAATAAAATAGCAAATGTATTAGTTGAAGCTTAATTTTTTTTTTTTTAGCTATTCTTGTTAGTGCCAAGTAGTCAGAGAATTACGGGTAATGTATAATAAATAATAGTGGCATTAGAATATTCTAGACTAACAAATGGGAGATTTTAAGTCCTGTTTTTCATTCTGTGTTCACCACCCACATAGAAGGTGCTGCACATTATGAAATATACGTGTAGGATTGTGCCATAGGAATGTAGATGAAATATTATAAACTGTGGTTCTGCTTATCCAGCATAACTTAAAGGCACAAATGAAACATTGAAGGCATCCCATCATGTTTTAATACCTGTAAATGCACATCTTCTCAGTCAAATGCTGCTTGAGTAAAACATTCGATTTGCTGATTGGAAACATTTCAAACAATTTGTGCATAGCATTTGCTTATCATAGTCAATGGCCTTGTGAAAAAGTCATCTATTTTGAAGTGTCTTGAAATGTTAATTATTTAGCTTTGTGCGATTATTGAATGATCTGCCATTTAGAGATGTTATATAGAGAAAATAATTATTATGTAGGTGATGAAAAAATTAAGGGAAGAGATGGAATGTTGTAAAAGAGTAGAAAACAAAATAATGCTACCATGGTGAAATGCTGCATACGTTGTAGCCTTGAGCAAGCTGGCAAACATAATTTAAATCTTTGTAGTTTACACTGTGCTCAGTATCTTTAGGAGCCCCTCCCAGCTTTAGGTAGCTAGAACACACTTGTACTAAGTATGCACTGAGTACCTTAAGCATTTTAACACTATCAAGAGTAAGACTGTTCTAGGTTTAAATTAGGTTAAAACATAATGATTGATACTGTCTTCCCTTAAAGACAGATAAAGGAGGGTGAACGTTCTCCATGCTCTGGTACACTCCAAATAATCTTTCTCACTAACCACTAACTTGAAGGTTGACTTCTTTGCAGCACAGGAAAGGATACAGGGGAAAAAGTGTGAGGGTGGAAGAGAGAATCCTGAATGAATAGGAAAAGGCACGGTGCTGACAAAAACTGAAATTCATTATCTTTCCCACATATAGGTGCTGACTTGCACTCATTTGGTCTCAAGGATGCATTCTTGTGAATCTGAAAAGACCATCAAGGTATTCAGTATAACACATCAGGTATTCTGTATAACAGTGTATATTTATTGTATTGCAAAACACAGAGGAAGAAAAATAAATCTTACATCATAAAATAACTAATTTCTGTGAAAGAAATCAAGAGTAGTAGCAATTACAAGAATGTTGGCAAAGCTTATAAAGGCTATAAAGCTATTTGCTCTATTACTACAAGTATTTTGGAAAGATTTGTGTATTACCATAGGTCTTTAGTCTTTATTAAAGCTTCTTATAATTTACAGTATCATTGGGCTGCTACTGAAAAGGAGGAATCAATTTCTAAGCAGTAAAAAATGCATAAATGAAGAGCATCTTATTATCAAATTCCACCCAGTTATTTGGATGAGAGGGAAGAAAAGGATTTAGAAAACAACGTATTGGTGAAACAAAGTAAAACCAATATTGGTTGAATTCTATTAGGTATATTGGTGAAGACTATACTGACAAAAAAAATCTCAAATTTGTCCAAATTTAACTGTAATTTATGTTTCTTGCCAATTCTGTTAACATACTGTTTTTTTCATGCAATGTTTTAGTGTGATCCATAATAATACAAACATTAAGAGTTCTAATGTGCCTTTCAAAGATCCTGGTCACCCTACTAAGAAGATGTGTATAGTTCTTATGAAAGATTTTACCTTTTTTATCATTGAATCTTTGCCAGTGCTTATGATCTTTGTCTCCCATTTAATATATTTAGGGTACACTGAAAAGAGTAATATCTTTTTTTGTTTTAAGGCTTTTCACATCTAAATAGCAATACTCTTTTTTGCTTCATAAGTGACTAAAGTTGTTACTTTCAACTAGCTAATCAGGTATAAAGAAGACGCAGACAATCTTCCTGGCAGTTTGGAGTGGTACAGTAGTAGATGGTGGTTACAAGGTGCGACGAAGGAAATTGTTTTTAGATACTTGGAAAACTTTTTCAAAATAGGCTGGTCTGAGATGAATGATCAGATAAAATACATGCTTTTATTTTTCACTTATGGCTGAATGAACCAGCAAACAATATAGCTACGAATGTAGAATTTCTTCAAATGTTTGGTAAAATATAAACTGCGATATTCAAGTTCAGAGCTGGCAGCAAGACTGAAGTACTGAAATAAATGTATTCTGAGTATTTTTTGAGCTTAGTATGTTTTTGGCTACTATTTCCTAATGAAAAGTTAAATTTTGGAATATGATAGAAGTAATACAAATGTTGATTGAACTCAATTTGGTCTGTCCAGTGTATCAACACTCTTTCCTAGTAAAATGAGTAGAGTGCAAATATCTCTCTATCAATGCCTTGATTAACTTTCATCCTTACTTCATCCTAAGTGTATTATTAGCATGATTGAAACTCTTCTGAAGACTTCCCATTGGCTGGTCGCAAAAAAATACACTGGGAGAAGAGGCACCAAGCACCTTATCGCCATGCACTTACTTGGGGGACAGTGGTTAATACATGGTATAGACATGTAAGAAATAAGATTCTCTTACTTATCTTAGTTTTGACTTTGCGTTGTTCTTAGACAAATAAATTTGCTTGGGATATTTTCTGAAGCAGAAATATTCTAGGGTAACTAGGTAAACACTGCAGTGTTCTATTGTTAGGACTGTAATACATCTTTTAGAGTCTAAGCAGGTTAAGAAGACGTATAAAATGAATGGCGGCTATGGAACAATTTCCCAGAAGATAAAGAATCATGGAGGGGGGGAAGACACAAAAAGACAGAAAAAAATCCCTAATCTGAACAAGTATTTGGAGACTGAGAATGTTCTGGGCTATAATACTAATAAAAGGAGTATCGACAGGAGACAGAAACTTTATATTGAAGGATTTCAAGACTTCTATTATTTGAAGGATTTCAAGCCTTCTTCTGCTATTAATCATTAATATTAAATTAGGAGTAGGGGAGAATTCCTCATTGATTTGGTATGGAATTTTCCTGTGTCTTCCTGGAACACATAGTGGTCATTATACCAAACCTCCTATATTACATGAAATACGAATTTGAGGCAATGAAGCAAGTCCTGCACGCCTGAAATCATTAAAACGAGGCCAGATAGCAGTCAGAAGGTAAACAGCTACAGCAGAGTGTTGAAATAGCTTCTAAGCTCTGCCTCTTATACACCTGTTGTATAAATGAAGTTTCTTCTGGCAGAATCGTCTAAAGGCCCTCAGAGGCTTGAGGCATGATGGGAGACTGAAAATCCACACCCTCATAATTTGCCCTGATTATATAATTTACTTAAAATGTAACAGCATTCAGTCTGTTCTAAAAAGGCTTTGCTCCTGTGATTTATGTGCTGTTCGTTGTCAGTAAACCTTGGAGACAGAAGAGCTTATTTGATACCTATTAGGGTGCTAAAAATATAAAAATGCCTAGAATTCTAAATGAATGCTACTTGTTTAATAAAAAAAAGAAAAAAAAGCTGCTTTCCACCCTATCCCCCATTTCTGTTATGATGTTACTTTACTTCTTTTAAAAATCTTAAAATAGCCTTCATAAAAGGTTTTGGTCTGCTGAGCTAGAAACCAAAATTATCTCTGGTTATCTAAAGAACACAAGTTTGAAGGACATGTTCCATTACATTCTTCCATCAGCATGACCTAATCATTATTTGGCTGATAGATGATATTCAAGATATGAATTTTTATTTTCATTCAGTAATTGACTTCCTGAATGTTAAAGGAGCTTAGGCTATCCTTTGCCTTGTACAATGTCAGATGAATCGAAACTGGCTTTTTGTTACACAGCTCCATAGGCCAGCTCTCAAATTATAAAGATCTTCAGTCAATATTATTTTCATCTGGTTTGTCATAGAGATGAAAAATGTCTTAGGCTTTATCTAAAACGTCACAATTGCATTTTAAAAGTTTTATGGTGTTACTACCTTTAGATGAGCTGTAAATGAAGAGAGGGTATCAAGCACAAGAAGACCATGAAAAGTGGTCAGTACTGGTTGAACAATCTAGACAAAATATCTGTAGTTACTGACAGTCAGAAAAAATGTCATAAGAAAGGTGGGTAGGAAGAAAGGAGGGGGTGACTAAAATGAGAAAATTAATTAAACCTGACATATGGAGGAATTGGTTCTAATTTAAATGTAATAAATTCTGTATGTAATATATAAATTCTATAATTTTTTTTAGGAACACAAACCAACAGCACATACCTAAAGTCTTATTAATTCTTTGCAAAACTAGAAAAATAGAGTGTACTATTCAGACAAAAAGCACCAAAATGCCTTCCCTAGAAAGAACGGATCTATAGAGCTGTAGAGTAGAAGTCAGTACTCTGGTACAGAAATTGATTTCTTGCAATTGCAAGTTGTCTACCCAGTTTGTAGCTAATGTCAACCATTCTACCTTTAAGAAAGCTACCTGCCATATCTTACTGAATTTAATTTTCAATAATAAGAATGTTTAGTTTTGAATAATTAATGATTCCTCAGAATCAATAAACGTGTGGTTACTTAGGCATCAAATGGATTAAAATATGTTTTTGAAGTAGAGCACGACAGAGGATTTTTGCTTGTCTTAAAATGTGTGTGTATCATACCAGGTTTTTATTTTCTATTTTTCATTTTCAGTTTGAAAAAACAGTTTATAAAAGAATTACCTTCTCACAAAACTTGTAATCTTGGTGTGAAAAGATCCCAAGGGATCCCAAGCTGTTCTATCACTTTGCAAATTCTTTGAAGATCTTCATAGATTTTATAACCAATCTTGTATACTTTGGTCATTTTTCATAGCAGTCATTGCTTTTTTTTTTTTTTTTTTTGTTACAGAAATTGTTATATGTTTACACATTCTACACAGTTGCTCTGACCTATACCAAGAAGGGATGGGGGGTTGTAGTGTTGTTACTTTTTGCACTGCCAATCCTTCACTTCTGCAAGGGTATTTTTCCTGTTCTCAAATTGTGAATTTGAGCCAGGCTTAGCTGATTTAGAACTGCTTAGCAGATACACGTAAGTGAAGCATCTGATACTCAGCACTTCAGCAGCATGTACTTGAAAGAGCCTTTACACCTGCTTTTAAAAATAATCTATAATCTAAACTTTTGTCATCTGTTTTCTCCATCTATCCAACAGTTTACCTAAAGTTCAGGAAATGTAATGTGATTGAATTTATGTAAGTGTAACCCATGAAAAAAAAGCAGAATTTGAATTTGTAGATTTAAGATACAGTGTGGAGTCATGGGCTGCATTATGTTAACATAATTTTATTTAACTGGCTCACCACCTTCTGGTGTCACTGCTCTGTTAGTGGGAAATGATAAGTCTGTATTAGAAGACTGTCATGGCATTGGGCTCAAGAAGACTCCTTTAATAAGGAAGAATTGCAGTATTCTGACTGTTCCACAGCAGAAATACAATACAAAACAAAAAGGGTTTCAGGAAGGTCTTTGACAGATCTTTTAGAGGAAAAGGGAGTTGGAACCTTGTTTGTAACTTGGAACTGGAAGGCAGAGAAAGGAAGCCACGTGACAGTTGGTGGGGCAGTTTTATCAAGGAAGTTTTTATTTCTTTTGTGTTTGACCTCTGGTGAGCTTTTTTCTGAGGTTCACATTCTGTTCTTAAACTGGATGTTATTTTTTATTACAATTGTGTGCTTCACGCAGATAAACAGTGCTTTAAAAGAAAAATAAAGAGATATCATAACTGAGAAATGAGTCCAGATACAGTCCAGAGCCATGTATCAGTATTTGAATTCTCTTTTACTGCAGAGAAACTGTACATGACATGTACATTTTACATTCAGGTAGCTTTCTTGTAATTGTGTCTGACTGGGTGGGTTAGTGAATTAGGCTCTTGAGGTATGCAGTAATGATCTGTAGCAGAACTGCATTTCTCTGGCAACTACAATAGAAATAGGTCTTGTGCAGTATAAGTGCATGTCACTGTCAAGTTTCAAAGCTGTGTTGATTTAAGTTAGTTTTGACAGATTAAAGAAAGCTCCCTTTTTTAATTCAGGTAATAATTTTTCTTTAGGTCTTGCTTTGAATCATTGTTACATTGTGCTCTTGAGATCTTTATTCCATATGAAGATACAGGCACACACAGTCACCACTACCAACAAAAAACACCAAAAAGGAATTACTTTACAAATATGTCATTCTTTTTAATCTTGTGGGAGCTTTTAAAAAGGTATCTTAAATTAATTGCCAGTTTTAGATCACTGGTCAATTTGTTTGTGAGACAGCTTGAATTAATATGGGTATTCAGGTTCGTCTGTCTCTTATCTTCTCCAGAATATTGACTTCCTTTTGGGGATAATTTTGTATTATATTTGAGTGTCAGAGGCATGGCTTCACTGTATGTTTTAAACAACTTTTCCTGGATGGAAGGTGTTGTAATGTTGGGGCAGCTGATGTTGGAGAGGGAGGGCAGAGGCCTAGATCCTGAATAGCTGCAATGAGGAGGACAGCAATGGAATAACTCCTGAAGGATGGATAAATGTATATATAAATAAATGCGCATACACACAGACACACACTGCCATACACATGCAACTTAAGTCACAGTTCTAGGGTTCTTTCCCACTTGTTGTTTAGACATAAAGAACTGTGCTCCTTCATTCACACAGGAGAGTCCAAAATCCTAAAAAATATTTGCAGTCATTTGTCAATCATTTGAGGCAATGTTGTACTAAAGATTGGATGTGTTGTACTGTTTAGTACATTTATTCCAAGGAGGGAAAGATTTTTTCTGTTTATAAAAGGGATGCAGAGAGTTTTCCTTGTGGTGTCATTCTCTTGAAGTACAATGTTAATATTATTCTTAATCGATTCCAATTTACCTACAAAAATCTGTAGTTTTAAGCTTGAACAAATCACCCGCTTGCAAGTTACCAGTTGAAGTTCCAGCTCTGCTTACTCTGTCTAATAATGCAGTAAAAATATGCCTACAAACCTGAGTAAGCAGACAAGTATCAGTTGCTAGTGAAATCAGATTGTTTATAGATTGGAAGCCTCTTGTTCAAGCTTGGCCTAGCTCCTAAAGGTGGATCTTACGGCTTTAAAGCACTCAGATGGAGATAAGTGAGGCTGGTAAATTACAGTGTCTAATGTTTCACAGGTGCCTTCAGTATCTTGTGAAAGCATATATGATTAATTAGAACTCAAAGTAGCCTAATAATCTTGAGGGATACTTTTTGTGTCAAAGGACGAGATACGCAGGAGCTAGTATACGGGAAAGTTGGAGGAACGTAGGATTTTAGTCACCTCCTTTTCGGAATCTTCTCTTGACAAATACATACCTTTGGATACATCTGCTTCATGCTTTTGTTACACATCCCAAGACAGCTTCTTCTATACTCCTTGTGGGGAAGAAGAGATCCAAGACCCTCATATGCTGATGAGGTTCAATATGTTCCTCCCCTTTTTTAGTCTAAGGCTGTGGGAAGGGGAATTTCCCATTCCTCATAGTTTTTGATAGAGGAAAGCTCATAGGGGAGAGAAAGTCTGCAACCTCTTCGTCTTTGGGAAGTGCTTTGGTGACCAGATACTGCTGTCGTCTTCTAGTCTTTTTGTATGCCTTGATGGACGCTGTTGCTTTAGTTTTCTCAGCTTATATAGTAGCCATAAGGCCTTAGACAAAGATACAGTGTTTCTTTCTTGCTTTGGCTTGCAAGAGCTTATGGCAGAAATGCAAGTGGGGCAGATATTTAGGTGACTAATTTTATTGATCAAAAGTAGAAATCAAGCTGATGAAGAAGACTGTTGTTGGGCCTAAGTTGCAGTAAGGGTTTTTTGGAACTCATGGGAAATTTCATGTGGTAGGGGTTTGGAGTTCAGTTCCCTGCATTATTGTTATTTCATTAAATGGTGGGCTAGTAGCTTGATCTGGTTTTCATATACATGTCATTTCCTCCCCCCACCGCTCCCAAAGATTTACTACTGTAAGTGCCATTGCCATACACCATTAACATTTTGTTATGGTTTTAATTATTAAAAGCACTATTAAGCACATTCATCTAGATTTCTGATTATGTCTATTTTAGTTGTACTCACTGTTCAGAATATCCATCAAACAAAATTAATTTTGCCCCATAACTCATTAAAAAAATACTTTCATAGTGCAGAGTTCCTTTATTTATCCTCCTTTAAAATCTTAATGGACACTCAGATTGCACATACTTCTTCAGTTACAGCTGGGCTGAAGTGCAGAAGCTCTATGAAGGTAATGGCAGTCTCTTAAAACCTCAGTAACTTACAAGATTTCTTGTTCATGCTAATTTTCCTTATGTTTTCATCTTTTTTTTTTTTTTTTTTCACATCAGTATGTTTACAAGATTACTTTGAGTGGGCTGTGATGTTAAACTGTGCTGCTTCTTCAGGCTTGTTGCCTAATTTTATATTGCATTGGCGTATTTGTAGGGATAATTTAGGTACAAAACGTTGTTACCACTCTGTCTGAGTTTAGAACTTGTCCCACTGGCCAGTATAGTAATGTATTCTAATTATTCAAGAACAGTGAAACTGTGTTAAAGAAGTGTATTTGAAGCAAAAGCATACTGACAACAATAAGAATAGAAGATATCAAAGGCTTAATTTGGAAAGAAAACCTGTGCTTTGGAGTGACACTTTTTCCTAATTGTCACTGTGAAGAATGGCTGTCATTTTCACTGTTAGAAAATGAAGGCATTGATGAACACTAAAATAATATCAGCACTTAATGTAATATACAGCTAAGTGATGAGAAGACATGAAAATTAGTTTGTGCGTACTTAAATTACACTTTAGGGTTCTTATATATTGCATATCTTGGGAAACAATTGTAAATGATGTGCAAATTCTTTCTATACAGTAGAAAAAAGCAACATTGGGGCTTTATGGAAACATAATGCTTCTCTGTAAATATAGCAAGAGTTAGCAGGGCTAAACTTGCTGGGAATGTGTTTTGCTCAGTCCAGTTCAACAAGAAAGCAAAGGAACATTGCATCATCAGGGTTCCAGAAGGAAAACAGGTTTTTAATTGGTGGATTCAATGAGGCCATCAGAAAAACATGCAAGGAAAAATGTATTTTAAATTACAGAAGATCGATTGGCAGTGTGCTTAATATTAGGGCTGAGCAGTAGTTTTTTAAAAATTAGGTAGTTTTTACTGCAGGCATCTTGAATTGTAAAGAGTTAAAGGGAATGTGAGTTGTCTCCTTACATTCAAATATTTTGATATTGTTGCTATAGTATGCTTAACAATGTATGTATAATAATTTTCACTTTACAGTACTTTTTAAGGAAAATTCTCGACTTCATACTTAACAGAAACTTTTGTACCAGATACTGCTGTATTTAAAAAAAAGCCAACCAAACCAACAAACATAACATTTTTTTTCTTATTCACCTTACATGTTTTTGATAATTTTATACACAAGCAGTTAAAAAGTTTTCCCTTGCTCTGATGGAATTTGGAGGGAATGCAGAGACCTTTAGGTTCTGTTCAGTCAGGCACTGCTTTGTTGGGTTCAGAGAGCTGACAGTAAGTCTTCTGAAATACAGTGAAGTTCAAAGTATTGATTGAGTTCATTCAGCTGAGTAAAGCCATACTCCCCTTTCAGATGGGAAGATGCTATCTCTTCCAAATTTTTTTGCTTGATGGATTATGACTTGTAATTTTGGAGCTAGAATATATTATATATTACATTATGTTATGTTATAACATATATCATATATATTATATATGATATATGATATCTATTATGTATATTGTCTAGAATATATCATCTAAATATGAGCAGATCACTGCTTTTCTAGCTGCTCAGTCTCAAATGTTTTTCATTGGCTAGAGAAGCCTCACAAGGGGAGCAAATGGTAAGTAAGAGGGCAGCATTTTAAGATACTCTTTTTTTTACAGATTTCAGTTTTAGGGTAGAAGTCTACTTATTCTGAACTGCAGTCATCATGGTTACACTATTATGGCTGATAGAGTTCCCCCTTTGCTGGTAAAATTGCAAAGTAAAATAATCACCTCTAAGTGGTTAGGGGTGCCTTCTATGGCTAGTTGACTCCAAGTATTAGCTCCATTCAGAAAGAGCTGCATGCTTCATCTACAGAAGTTGTATCATGGGACCACTTCAGAGCATGATTTTGGACTTTGGTTATTTTTGGTTTTGTTTCAAAAGGTGTAACAAAATGTCCACTTGATAAGTGAAGTAATGGGAAGAACTGAGCTAAGTAATTTGAGGGAAAAGATTTAGTAAAAGAGGCTTGAGAATGTTTGCCTTTGCCACATTGTAGTCTCAGACTCTCCTTTTTAAAGTCAATGTTGCCTCCTTCTTGTGTTCTCCTATTATATGCTTATTTTTGTCCTGGATTCAGAATCCAGTCAAAACAAAATCCAAAGCCCATATTTTCATGAAGTCATTTGTGATTGCCTACAAATCAGTGATGCCAGAGTCATGTCTCCATTGTCTTGGGTAACTGCTTGAAAAAAGTGCCTTTTCTGATTTGTCTAGTGCTGCTTTACAAATGCATACTGCACAATCAGTATTTCTAATAGAAAAAAACATAGTTCCCACTACCTGTGTCGAAAGTGTGAAGTAAGTCATTCTGATGCATTCGCATTTTACCCTTGTGAAATTATAAGGGAACAAAATGTTAAAAAAACTCAATGTGATATGAATGACTGGGTGTTATTTGAAAGAAAACCTCGTTAGATACTTGAAAAAGCATGGTGCCTCAAATGGAAAAGATAATTTTAATGTGTTTAAAAAGCTTAGTTAAGAAAAAAGAAAATGGCAATGTAAACTAAAGAATGCATAATAAATAATAAAGATAACTGGTATGCATTAACATTTATGAGTAGATATCTGAAAGCTAAATAAATCTGCAAAGAAAAGTATCTTTTGGTATTGTAGATAAAGGCAATAAGACTTCTTTGAGAAAGACAAACATCCACAAAAACCACTGGAGCAGTGTAGATCTTTTATTATTTAAAGACAGGAATTGATGAAGTGGTTTTAAAAACATTGTAAAACTAGAAAAACTTGAAAATCTTAAAAAGGGAGAAAGCTGTACCATCATTTGAAAAGTTGAAGTAAGATGTTTCAGGTAGTGATAAGCAGATTAGTGTTACACAAATACAAAGAAAAGCCCTGGAGAGGACCAACAACTGGAGGCAATCAAGATACAGGACACTTTGGGGTTAATTAACAAGAAATTAGCTAACAAGAAATCCAATGCTGGAAAAAGCTTTCATGAAACACTGGTAATAAAGTCATTCTTAGGTTATGCATTTTAAGAAAGTTGACATATTTAGTGCTCTAAATTATGTTGCTTACTTTGATCAATTTAACCTCATTTAAATTAGTATTCTGCAAAGGCCAGTGTGTCACAGATTTAATGATAACTGATATCCCACAAAAAACTGCAAGCAGAAAATCAGGTAATGGGGTTATAGCCAGGTCCAGAAGATCCTTTCTTGTCCTGAGGCTGTTTATCATCACTATAACATGTCTGCAAGGAAAACTGAATTTGTCACTAATAAATATTAAAGATTTCATAAACATTAGTTAAGCAACCATTAAAATAAAATCAGAAGTTTTACAGCACAATATAGATTGTATGGTAGCATAATCTTACTTGAATAGGGTATACATTAATGAGCAAATGGTATAAATCATACATGCATGCATACATACTGTGCATACTCCTTCAGAGAAATGAATTCTGGAGAAGTTGTCATGCAGCCATGTGTAGCTGAATGTCCATAACGGAGATTGATGGCTACAAACCCAACAATGATTCTGTAGTAGTTGACAGAAAAATCAAATGAGGAGTAGGCAGCTGTTACTGCACTGACATTAGTACATTTTTTGGGAAAAAAATACTATCCTAACTCTAGTAATGACATGTTCAAAAGGGTTTCAGATAAAACTGTGAATAATTGATAATTTGCCTTTTTTTTTTTTCAGAATTTGTTCTTGACTTTTTTCTGCATTTGAAAAATCACCCTGATATCTAAATATCACCCTTATTCAAAAATGAAATGTTTCCTTTTTTTAAGGTTTTTGATTACTTTACAATACTTTATTTATAGCATTTTGAAGTTAAGGTATTATTATAAAAGTAAAAGAATTACTAAAATGTCAAAGCAAGATGATTTAGATAAGAATTAGTTCAGCAGATAAAATATAATTATATGAAAAAAAGGTTTGCCCCAAATCTAACAGGTCCTAATTTTGAAATATTTTGGGGCAAGGCAAAAGATTATAGTCATTACTGTAGCTAGATAACTGTCATGTTTTAGACAGGCATTTGTTTGTGAAGATCTATAGCCTAGGTTCTGCATGGGACCAGACTAGATGTAAAAGTATTTTCTGTCCCTTAAAGTCTAGGACTTCTTGAATCAGTCCATAATCTAATTCTGTCTTTTTCTACAGCGATTAATGGAAAATACATTAGTTCTGAAGAAAGGACCAAGAGATAATTCTGAGAGTGTTTTTGTTTTGTTTTGTTTTTTTGCTATAACTTAACAATTTCTTAGTCTGACCATATGTGATTCTTTAGTTTTCTGAAGTGTTTTTTACCCTGCATTAGATATATTTTTGATTTACGTATGAAAAAAAATCTCACTGAACATTCGGATTATTTTTTTTTATGAGAACATTTTACAGAAGACCTGTGGTGATTTGAATCATCAGAACAGAATTTATAAGGAATGTTAAATTCTGCAGTTTTCCCAATATCCTTAAGCAAACCCCATAGTGAATAGATTTCAAGTCAGAAAAGTTTCAGCCAGACTGGTTTTGTTCATGAAATTCTGATATGAATTTAGGATTTGTTTTTCTAAGTCAAGCCTGTCTGAATTTGAAAATACTGTCTTTAGAAAAAACCTTAGAGCTTTTGAAAAAGTCTCTGATGTCTTTTTTGTTTTCAAGAAAGCTGTCAAAATAATTTAAATCAGTTACATTTGCTCCCCATGAAATTTGTACAACACAAAATTCTAGTAAGTCATATGGTCATAATTGGTGAGTAATAAGGGCCAAAGGAAGCTGAATTAAACTAGTGTATCTGTTGTAGAGATCTATTAGGAGTGTGCTTTTATGAGATTTGACCTGCTGCATGTCCTGCTGCAAAATAATCCTATTGTGTCAAAAGAAGTTCTTCCAAGCAGGAGCCTAAGTTGGATTGACTCAGACTCAGGGCTTTTATACAAATACTGGTTATTTGTATTGCAGCTGAAAGATGGTGAATCTGTTATTCAGCTGTTGTTTAGTAATTTATTATAAATTATTTATTATTCTGGCATCTCTGTTCTTTTTCTGATATACAGGAAAATTGTTATTGAAATGCAAGTGTATTTATGCAAATAGAAACCTGAGTTAGATTAACTCAGTGGGATATATATTCTCTAACAATAGCATGTTGTGTGTTTTTGGTTTTTTTGTGTAAGACAAAATTTAATAGACTCCCCCTTACCCTCCCTGCCCCTCCCCCCCAGAATTCCCTTTTTTATGTTGAGTAAGGCAGGTAGGTAGTTACAAGAAGGGTATTGGCAGTTTTCCGTGAAATGCATGATACAGTAAACTAGGTATAGGGAGACTTCTGTAATCTTTCTCTGTTCTTCTGAAGTACTTTTGTTTCTCACAACTTTAGAGAAGCTGCTGTGGTATTCAGTCTGTCTTCTTAATTTATCCCACTTCATTATATGAGTTCAAGTGAGACTTATGCTGCTTGATTAAAATACTTGCAAAACTAACTATGGCTCTAGGGTGAGAGTACTCATTTGGTGTGGGGATTAATGGCACTCCCTTTTCTCCCAAATGTAGCAGGAAAAACTGCCCATTCTTTTGGTTAGGATGTGAGGGAATGGCTTAGGAAGTAAGGGAACGCCTTAAAGCCACATCAGGGGACACTGAGTATTAGGAATGTTCCTCACTGAGAGGACAGTGAAGCACTGGAACAAGCTCCCTAGGGAAGCAAGTCTTGGTCCCAGGCTTGTTGACTTGGTCTCCAGTGACTGCTGAACTCCAAACACAATGCATAAATACCATAAAGAACAAAATTAGGGTATTATATGTGCATGAAATTGTGATTGTTAATTGCAATGTAAAATTTGGGAAACATTACGGAAGTGAAAAGCACCATGGCGAGATTGTCAGAGTAGGCTTGGAGTGAAAAAATAAGGATCTTCCAAATTTCTATTATATGAGAAGAATAGAAAAGAAGAAGGTCTGTTTTAAGCTTGATCTGGCAATGCGAAGAATGTAGGGCAGATAAGTTGCGCGAAATGATCCTTATACAAATGAAGTTTACATATGCATGTCACTGTGACTCCTTGCTGAAGTGAAGCCAAACTTGCACCACTTACAATTATGCTGTTAAAGTGGGAGATGTGCTAATTATATTTTAGGAGTCTGGAGAAATCCTATATTGAATGAAGAAAAATAATCTCATTGGTTAAAGCCTGAAGTAATTAATAAGTAATCTTATAGTAGAATTGTTACATTTAAACTCTCTTCTTTCAACCATATTTCAGCGAAGGTCTAGACAGTGAGTTCCCCGGAATATTTAAGTACATCCAGCTTTTCTGTGCTAAGTCTCAAAATGTTACATATGTCTTGAATTTTGTAGAATCCATATGAATTATGAAATTATTATCTTTTGATGAGATAGTTAAAGTCTACAAGAGAAGTTAAATTACTTGGTCAGTTCTCAAGATCCTAATTTATCATTTGTTCAAGGCCATGCTATGAATCACTGAAGATTAAAGGCTAAAACTGCTTAATCTTGAGTATTTGTGGCTCACTCTATCAACTGGATAGGATTTTAAAGCAGATACTGATATAAGTATCTTAATATGCTGGTAGAACATATCAAGTAAATCAAATGATGATGATGATGACAAAGTAGTATCTGTTCAAAGCATTAGTAAAGCAGCCACTAATGTCACTTCCACAGTTCAGTAGGCTCATAATACTTGCCTGCTTAATCCAGGTATGGTTTGAGTGTGGCTGAGATGTCTGCAAATTGTTAACAGACATTGGCATAAAAACAAGAATAAAAATAAATGTTAAATGATCATATTTTGGTTTATGAAATATGAATTGAAATGCTGTCAGTGTAAGGCATTAGAAAGTTCATCGTTAGAATGTTGAATATACTGAATTACAGAACAGACAGATCACAGTCAACTTGGGTGGTTTAAGTTCAACATCCTAGCTTAATTTAGGTAAGACTCAGGTATTTATGATTTTCACATGAATGTCAGAAAAAAAAAAGAAAAAAGAAGAAATAGCATTCTTCAGTTTAGCTTTTTGTGTGTGTGCTCTGAAGATTTCAGATCACTAATAGCTAAATTCAGAGTGCTTTAGCCCACATCTGTTTTAAATATTTTTTTGTTTGGTTCAGAATTTACGGCTAATTGACAGTTAATAGATGAATTAATTGTATGCAGATTAATATTTCCCTCTAATGGAAATAACCTCCCCCCCTTGAAAATAATTTCCCTTCTAAAGGGGAATGTTCCAAATCCAAATTTTTACTAGAGTCTCCAAATATGCAGTAAATAAGCAAAAGTATCAACAAGTATGTAAGTATAAGTATAAATATGAATCTTCACAATGCCTGCATCAGTCTAATCTGGGAAAGGCTTGCTACAAGATCCTCTTAAGTATTTTGGAAGCATTCAAGTTGCGTTATCATGTGCAGCCTGACACACGACAGTTGTATAATCACTCTGAAGTCTTTGTTTTAGTTCCTCCCTTTTTACCAGTATAGGTTTCTTCCATCAATTTCCCCCCTCCCCTCCAAGTATAGGATGTGTAGGACTTCAAACTGGCGCATTTGAAAGCTTAAGAATTCAGAATTAAGATCTTCAGTGAAAGGCTACGCATTAACCTCTTTCATGTGTTTGCAATATGATCTTTAGTTTCTTGGCCACATCCTGGGTTTGGGGATTTTTGTGTGTTGGTTTTTTTTTGTTTGGTTTGGTTTGGTTTGGTTTGGTTTTGGATTTATTTTTCAATTGTGGGCTGTTGCAAAATCGGGAGATTTTTCTGGGCTTCTTTTAGTCCTCTGATGTGGTCTTTTGTCTTACTGATTTCCATTTGTACTCTGTCTTGAACACAGAATGACCAATTTCCTTCTTAATGTTTTTATGTTCTTTTGTTAATATTTTCTATACCTGTATTTAATACTTGAAACATTAAGTAATTAAACCAAGTGAGAATCCCCTATTAAATCAGAATTACCTCCATTTTATAATGAGTAAATGGAGTTACAAAGAGGTTATAAGCAAAAATTTCCCATTAAGCCTAAGTTCCCATAGGAGATATTTGGAGCACAATCTTTTCTCCAAATACAAGAAAACACAGACGGAAACTTCATAAAATTTTGCTGCCAATCTGTAACCGCTCTCTTTTCTGCTTGTTAAATCATGCACAAATGAAGAAAAGTATACGTGAACAAGGTGATAACCTGGTTACCTTTTCAATAGGGCATCAAAGGCATATATCCTTTACAGCAGGTCTGCACTAAAGCAGCAAGTTGTTAGAGATATCCTCTGGGAAAATTATGTTTAACACTGACAAAACAATTTGTCTTTGCCAAACTTGTTTTCAGTATCCAGCAAATTGTTCTAACTTGAAGAAATTTTGACTGTTTTTTTTTTTTATTTTTTTTCATCCAAAGCATAAAACTCAGTCTCCTTTGGTTTTTGAGGTTTTTAGTTTTAATTATGTAAACATTTTCTTAAGTGGTATAATGAGACAGTTTGTGAAATACTGTCACTTAGTTGGCTTCTTATTGGTGTGTTTATTTCTTTCACGGATTTTTTGGGTTTTTTTTTTTTTTTTTAATAGATTTTCTCAAATAATTGTCTCAGCAGAATGAATAATATAAAAAAGCTATTGCAAAATTCTCTTCTTTTTGTAGTACCCCTGCAGACATCTGAAGATTTATTTTTTGGTCTGAAAAGAACATCTTGAGTTCTACTTGACATTATCTGGACTTCTAATCATATCTTTTGCCCTCTGAAACCTGTGCTTTTAACAAGTGTAGTGTCTAAACTATTGCTCAGGTCTCATCTTGGACAATTATTTTCCAGTCTTTCAAGTTTTTACTGCTGTAATCTCCTGCTACCCATAGAAGTTCTAATATGAATTATTGAGATGTGAAAGCTAGACACACTGTACTTCTGATTAGGTACCTGAGAGTGAAAATCACCCTTTTTGTAACTACGTCACATGGGGACTCATGTTCTGAGGTCCACTGTAGCTTCTATATGATTTCTACAGAGCTGCCAGTCAGTAATTGTTCCCCTTTCTGTGTTTGTAGAGGTGATTATTCATGGTATCAGTTTTGAAATTCACTAGATTTTGACCTCTGCTTTTCATGCTTCTCTAGCTGCTAGAGAACTTCTAATCCTGTTTTCCAGACTGTGCCACTGTGATAAGCACCTCTATTCTATTTTTGTGATTAATGAACCCATTAAATAGTATTAAATGTGAAACAATTTACAGAATATTGCTTTTTTTAATCCTTTGTTTTCCCTATGTTGAATACTGATAATCAGTCTGCATGTTTCATATTTAGAAAAATTTCAGTCAGTAATTGACCTAGCTTTTGCTTTCTGTGTGTAGAAATAAGGAATATTTATAATATATCATTTAATCTAAAAAATGATTGTTATTTCACTTAATTTCTTACTTTTCCTTTTCATTGAGGTAGTTGACAGGCTTGGCATAAAAAAAATAAAATTAATATTTGATAATAATACTGTGGCTATGTCTATCTGTAGGATATACTAACGAGGTAGATGCCACACAGCTTTTTACCTGTCATTTGAAAGGCTTCTCTTTGGATGAGTTATATCTCTGAATAAGCTTTGTATTAGCTCCACTATCTCTTTAAAGATAATTAAGTCTTAGAGCTAGCTTTTCCTTCCTATTCAACCTATATTATATAGTGAGACAAGTCTTCTGACTCATTTTCTGACAAAATGGAAACAAGACTGGAACAAGGGTACCGCAAGTCCACATTATTCATCGTCTCGGGTTTAGAGGATTTGAATAAGAGAATATGACAATCAGTTAAAAAAAAAAAAAAAAAAAAAAAAAAGGAACAGCGGAGTCCTTGCTATCTTAGAAAAGATCTCAATTCCTTGAGAGAACAAGGTTATGATTATTATTCTGCCCTTGCTCATACCACAGAATCTAATTCTAGTCAGAAATTTTGCCCATTATAGTAAATTCAGCTTATTGTAAGAATTTTACTGTTGCTACTTTGGTGATCTGTGTTCTTTGCTGTAGAAGCAGGATAATTTACTTAGCAAAATACACAGGTTATGCATGAATGGAAAATATACTTTTCTTTCTTCTCAGAATGATGATTAGCTTAAAAGATGTGTGATAATATTTTTTCATTGTTGGCTGTCTTATTTCTTCCTATTTTAGCTTTGAGGGATAGTAATAGAGCTGTTGCAAACACCAAGTTAGTCTTAATTTAAAAATCAGTGACGCCAGTTAAGACACTTGCCACTATACCAGCTGAATATTTAGTTAGTGGAAACAATCAACTTTTTCAAAAAATGGGCAATTGATCCAGTCAGTCCATTATAGAAGTTAGCCACATATAAAGTAATTTGAGTCTTAATTTTGCTACTTTGATTTTTTTTTTCCATGATTTTCTGCATTTAGCAAGAAATATGTAGAAACAAACAGCTGTTCATGGCTTTTATAGTGACCTTTGATTAGAAGACAGTCAATTACTGCCCTAAGAGGAGAAAGGATAAAAACATCTATATCTGTCTGGTGTAAGAAAACTAAGAGAATGTATGCTGACATGGAAAATGCTAGAACACTTCCCAAAAAGCTGTAGGGGTATTTGACTGTTGAGATATTACAGAGATTATTTACAATCTTGGGTATGAGAAACTGAGAACCTTAGAGCTTGATGTAAAACAAGAAGATTCTTTTCCTGAGAAAAATTTAATGCTTGCGAAGATTAAGCATGACTAAAAAAAGAATGCTGTTCTAACCTCCTGATATTTTGATAGCCTGCACTGTGTTCAAAAGGGTTTCCTCCAGTTAACATGGACATAGTTGGAAAAAGTAAATATTTTCCAAAATTATGCTATGCTATTGATAAGATTATCTTAAATTATTTATGCATAAAAGAAAATTATCTTTTCAAATGAAATTTGGAATGCCTGATTTGTGATTCTTATGCCAGGTGATGTCAGCATACTTTCTTTGATCAGTTCATTAGCGGCTTTCTGTTTATTTGCTGAGTTTGTAGGTCTTTTGTCCTAGTAACATTATTAAAAAAACCATGTTGGGACAAGAAGCTTCTATTCAAATTAATATAGCTATTTTAGACTTCAAGTGATCCTCATGTCAGATGAGTATGTCAAAGAATTAGGTTCAATATAAAAGTTAGCTGTATGTGATATGCCTGCACCTATCTTGCAGCTGGAAGAACTGACCAGCTCTTCAACATTTCACAAGCATAGTGGATCAGATTTTGTAGAATTACTTAGATGCTCCCGTAGCCTGCTTATATCTCATTTTCTAATTTTTTGTTCTTAAATCTCTGCTTTCCTTCACTCTAAGACCACTCAGTCTTGATATTATAAAGAGGTCACCCAGGTAAGATCCAGAAGTTAGGAATTCTTGCTTTACTTTACAGATACTTCAGTATCACCTCATTGTGCACTTTAAGGAACTGTCTCAAGCCAAAATGCAATGATGACTGCCATTTTATTTTACACAGAGCACCTTACACAGAGGCTTTTCTGGAGAATGAGCCTCCAGGTGCTCTTATCAAGTGTATAAAGAAATGACTCATTAGGCTTTGAGGAAAGAAAAAACTATGATCATAGCTCTGTAGGATATGATGATAAAAGTTGTCCACTGGAATGGAGAAAAGTACTGCTCTCGTGCTTGCTTGAGACTTGTATGTATTTTACATGATTGAGGCATTGCTTAGAATGGTGAAAAAGTTCTTGCAGTGGAAGGACTTCTGTGGAAGGAAGACAGGCTGCTTATCTCCCAAATAAGTTTCACAGTTGCTTTAGAAAGAAAGAGTAATTCCCTGACCCATTTTTAAAAGTGAAATTGTGAGTAGAGTTTAAGGAGACAGCTGGAAACTCTGGATTCCAAGTGGGTGTTCTTAGTTGTGCTAGGAAAAGCCTGTTCTGGCCTCTTTTTTTTCCCCCTGTAAATTCCCAGAGTTGTGGATTGTCATCCATTTTGTTTCTATTTTGCCTGGCCTCATAGTAGTTGAAGACTTTTCAGATGCTGATCCTATCAGTGCAGTAATGTGATTTAGGTCACATTTCGTCATTGTATCCAAGAGTACGCTTTACTTTACACATAGGCCTAATTCCATTGCTTTCAGTGGAACTGAAGCAAGCATTAAGTGTTCTTTGGATTTAAAGCCTCATAAATGCTTCCTGTACACTGCTGATAAACTACAGAAGATAAAAGCTAGCTGTGGAAGTGCAGTTAGTCAGACATAACTATGTTGATATCAGTTGTGCTGCATCAGGAATTCATTTGGTTTGGCAATGGCAGTCATTATTTCTTTCTTTTTTCTTTTGCCTTTTTTTTTTCCTTCTTAATATTGTTTGTAGAAGATAGTTAAATGAGTCTGAAAGTACTGTACTGAAATATCTTCAAGCTGCGTCTGAGCCAGTGTCTGGCTATGTTCCTTCCTGCTTCTTCCTCTCATTCAGCTCCAGAGACAAAAATAACACATAAGAAAGAAATTCGGATTTATTTATTCATTTATTTATTTATTTATTTTTAATCTCAGGTGAAGTGGGATAAAAAAGAATGATGGCAAATGAGTGATGAATAGTGTTACTGTCCATTGGTACCACTTTTTCCTAGTAAATTTGATTTAGGATCCTGTCACACAGTGTTGTTTGAGTTAGTAATTTTTAATTGCTCTTAGAAAAAAAAAAAAAATAATGTTGAAGGTTAAAACTGGCACCCTGTAGTGGAATTTATTTCCCCCAAGTCTCATAAAGCATTTTCCAGTTCTCATACTCACAACCGCTTTTTCTCATGATACAGTTCTGCACATTGACCAATTACACACAACTATGTTTCTATAAGCAATAAAACAGGCTTATACTATGAAAATATAGTTTTACACTAGGATTTTCAAATATCGTATAAGAGGTAAGCACATAAATTCATATCATGTTTCTTGTGATTTTCTTCTGTAGTCTTAAATTTAGTTTAAGGCTGACAGTTGTCTATCTTTTTAAAATCACTTCCAGTCTCAGTTGATTTATTATTATTATTTTTCCTTATCATTTTGTGATTCTCATAATATATTATATTACTTGAAATAAGGTCTTGTCTCTACAGGAAACACCTCGTATCATTAAAGGTCCATTTTTAAACATAATTAAGCCACAGTATGTTTATCTGTAGCTTTACTCTATAGGCTAAGCATACTTTATATAGCTTTTAGTAGTTTAATTTGCTGTGGTTTATTTCAAAAAGGTTTCATAATGCTCATTTAAGGTCATTGGATTACTGAAAGGTCTGTAGTGTGAATGACATATATAGACCCATTTTCCTGATGCCTGTACCAGAAGAAAGAGCTATCAAATTTCTGCCATAAGACTTCAGTGTCTTAGAAAACTTGGAAATGCGAAAGCTAGCCCTGAGACTCAGTTATAGATTATTATATGTTTCTTTTAGGTTCATGGCTGTATAAATAAATAAAAACATGCTATTAATTATGTATTAATGTTTCCTGATTTACACTTCTAAAAAATATAAGACGGTATGGTTACCCAGATAAATTTTCCTTTTATTTGTGACAGAAACCTTACAAAGAAGAAATATCAGAAATTCCTGAGAGCACCCCATCAGCCTTTTGTAGGATTAGGGTTTTTGTCTTTCCCGGTTCTTACATTTGCTGCTTTCTTAGACACTGACTGATTCTGATATTTCTAATAGTTTAGAATTTGAGTGCATCCATTTATTTGTTGGCAAATTCCAGTGAAAAGTTAGTGTTTCATTTACTTTCCAGCAGTGAGATTCAGCCAAAAGCCCACTGAAAAACGCAGGTATGTTTTCCTTAGCTATTATGGGCTTGGTATAGTTCTGTGTTGTTGAAACAGCTGAATGACTTTTTAATGTAGAGGTAACTAACCAGCTCAGGTATTGGCAGTGGTGTTTCTAGATTTTGAGATAACTCAGTACAACTGTATTACTACTGATAACCAAGGTAGCTTAAGCAGGGCTAGCTCTGGTAGTCCTCTGTGGCCTTGTGTTATTCAGGCATACTATAAATTACCTTAGACTTTGTTTTTATCTTCCTTGATTCAAATTCAGGAAAAGAAATGCTGTTCACTTACTGCATAGGAAATCATAAGTTAAGGCCATGAGCCCTGCTGATATATGCAAAGTGTTTTGTGACTTTGAGCATGTAAATTATATGAAGGGCAAGCTATTCATCCTAAAAATTTCTTGTGGCCTTGGAGTATTTATAGAGGCTCCCCATGGAGCTGCACTGTCAAGCATCCCCCAGCTGGGGAACAGCTTATGAAAGGTTCTCTGAGGAGTATGTATACATACTGAAAACTCATTAATAGTCATACATGTTCTTACAAGCGAGATTATTCCTGTGGCCTTTCTTTATCTGAAAAAATCTTTGGTTTTGTTTCTTTAAATGTGGCATCTCCTACTTTGGAGTATATTTTTTGTCAGCACTCAAGGTTGGCTTCAAAAGCAATTAAATGTTGTAGAGCTCACTATTGTAATGGTTCGCAAAAGTCTTGGCTCAAAATAGGTATTCAGGGTCAGTCCTGTACGGGATACTCAGCTGTTTGCAAGCCCTGCAGTACAGAACCTAAACCCACTAGTTTGAGTGGAGAGCAAAGCCATAAATAGAAAATGTGGAAGACTGAAATTTTGAATTTTATGACGGGGTACGGTTTGGTGCAGAGAGTAAGTAATAGGGTAGAATAAAAATGCAGAATTATTATGTAAAGTCATAAACATTATTTCTTACCTATCTCTCTATGTACATAGATTACTGGAAGAAACAAGGGCGTAGAACAGGAAGAAAAGCAAATTAAAGGGGAGGTGATGAAATGGAAGACAAGGAAGAGGGATTTGTAACAAGCAGGCTGGCTCCACAGACCAGGGAGAGTCCAAAGGGCCCCTCCTTTACTGGTCTCAAACCGATTCTGTAGGGCAGCATTTCTTGCTGGTTCTGTGAATAATAGTGCCAGGAAGGTGCAAGCACCATGTTTGTCCGAAGGTCTTTGAATAGGACAGTTGTTCTATAGAGTCTGAGCTGTGTATCTTCTTTGGATCATAATTTTTATTCATTATGCAGAATTTCACTTAGTAACCAATTAACAGTGTTTACTATTCTGACTCTTGCATATTCATTGCAAGGGTTTTTAATCACAGCCAGAGGTTCATAGTTTAAGATGTAAATTTGTGAAACCTTTCATTGGCATTTTATGAGCTACAGTTTTTTCAGCTGCTGAGGTCCTGGTGAAGATTTTCTGTCCCCAAATTCAGGGTTTATCTGTATTTTCATTTGAGATAATCAGTTTTGTGTTTTGAGTGCATATCTTGATCTTTTCCACTTGCTGATTTGATTTTTGGTGAATTCCAGAGTGCATACATTGGATTGCTTTTAGGTTGTTCTATACCAAAGGTGTGATCTGGTGTGTAGTTTGTGGGATCAAACTGAAGTTATTCCAAAAAGAATTCCAAATACCACTTCCCAGAAATGCCTACAGCATGGATACCAGGTACTCTGCACTGGTGTTTCACTGTTAAGTTTCACTGTTAAGTTTCACTGTACTCCTCTGTGCTACTTGCTAGTGTACATACACTCAGTTTGCTTGTTGTTGAGATTGCTGCACAGAAGCTTTAGGATCAGCTGCCTTTGCCACATCATGGTTGACATTTAGACAAACAGAACTGAAACTTTCAGGTAAAGTATTGGTAGTGCTGTTAAATCGAGCCTGCAGACTTCTGTGGCTCATTTAAACTCCACTTTAAAAACTACTGCTTGGAATGTGAAACATTGTACAAGTGAAATTATTCTCACAGTTTTGTGATTTATTCTTTACCTAATCAGCTTTCTATAAAGAACTACAGGGATATCAGAAAACTGGAGGAGTCCAGTTGATCCTTCTGTCTGTCACAGATAATCACCTTTATGAGAATAGTCAAGGAAATGATAAAAATGAGGAAAATTATTTCATGTTTTTTTAGCAGAAAACAGTATTTTTCAGAAAGAACACTGTATTCCTTAGTATTAATGAACCTGGAGTATGTGCTAATTCTTTGATTAAGTTATCCTAAATACTGTCTGCTCCTGTCACATTTTTGATATTTTTCACCATCTGAGGAGCTTCTCACAAGACCAGTTTCTATCCCTTTCAAAGACTCACTTCAAATTTTTCATGCTTCCCCCTTAGGACTATTTTGAATTAAGTAATTTAAAATATGACACTGCTAAAATGAGTTGCTTCATGTTCTTCTGCAGAGGTCAAGCAAGGGATGATTTTGAAGCTTCTCCTTAAAAGATAAGAGATTCCACTCAAATAAGTACTGCAAGTGTAAGGTTCTGAATATCATCTTACTACAACAGCCTGAGTTGTGCAGGTTTTGTTTTCAGGGAATGCCTTTTGGTTTGCTGTAGATTTTTTTTGTTTGGCTTTTTTTTTTTTTTTTTTTTTTTTTTAACTTTTATTTCTTGTTTGGTTTTTTTGTTTGTTTGGTTTGGTTTTTTGGGTTTTTTTTTAACACTTACTGGTGGATAGCTCTATTCAGTATCTGTCACTGATGAAACATTTGGGAAGGGTAGGACTTGCCAATAATTTGAAACATATCACTTTAGAGCATTCAGGCTCTCAAAAAAACACAGAAAAATTAGTGGTACTGGTAGAAGTAATTCCTAGCAGCTTGGTTAGGAAGGCCTGTCCAAGTAGCAGAGTGGGGAAACAAGTTAGAGATTCAACTAGAATGTATTTCTGGTGTTTTCCTTCCATTCTGACATTCTATGATCTTGAAAAACTCTCCTGTCTCTAACACGTAGAGATATGACATGACACAATAGACACAAGATATCGACTGTCATGTATGTTTGAGACAAGCGAGATAAAAATACCTCTTGCCATTTTCTTGCTAAATATATATTAAATTTGAAACTTTGGCATTCTTCCAACTTACCTACCTGAATTAATTAATGTTAGAGTGTTCTCACCGTTTTGACCAAAAGCGTATACTCACAATCACCTTTATATGAGCTAAAAAGCAAGTGAAGGTGGTGTGCACGCAAGTGAGCTCATTTTGCTTCTTGTACAGCAGTACTATAAAAAAAAAAAGCTGCAGGGTGTCCTGAAGGATCCTTCTGATGGACCTTCATGTAAGGTGAAATGAAGTATTAAGATCTTCAGATTACTGGGATGAATGAGTACTAAAACAACTTCTAAGAAGATCCCTCTTAAAGCAGCAGGCCCATGAGAGGTGAACTTTTTTCAAAGAACACATTCATTCTCTTTTCGTAGAAGGAAGTTGCATTAGAAGGCTGTATTCCAGTTAGCTTGACAGGCAGCACCTGGGATCTCTGGAGAGTGGCAAAAGATGTAATAAGTATTGTATTTTGGTCTGTTACTAGTCACGAATGGCCATGCTTTCTGTTTTGATGCAGCCTGTTCTTTTGCAGGCATGGGGGAAGTAGAGAAACAGACACAGAACAAAACTATTTTTGTTTCTCTTCAATTATTGTTGTTATCTCTTGTTATGATGTGCAGGGCTGTGCAATATGCAAGGAACTGCCTTTATGCTGCCATTGTGTCTCACTGCAGAATAATCAATATCATATCTCAAGGTTCATAGCCTGCCTGCAGCAAATCTGGTTAGAAGCAAGATGCTCTAACAAAGCTTCAACCCTAGGTTTTCAGCTACAAAAAACATATGTTTGGGAACAGTTCTGTCTGTCACTGGAGTAGGCAAATTATTACTGCTCTGCATGCTTCAAAATGGTGAATGCTGATTTGAGTGTTTGCACTTTCTCTCCTGCTGCTTATGTGGTGATGTTTCTTCTCAGGGCTCTGAGATGTAGATTTTAGCAAGGACTCTTTATCTTCAACTTTTTAATTACCTTCTGTGCTTCTGGCTTTTGGCTCTCTGTGTGTTGTTTCTTTAGTCTGAGACAGTATTTCCAGTTTCTGGTACGAAAGTTAGAATATCAGCAAGAAACAAAAATGAAAAGCCAACCTAGCTCTCCTTGCAGCTAATATTTTGTAATTTTTCTTGAACAAAGTGTAAGCATTACAAGAAATTATGAACTCTGGTAATTATTACCAGTCTACTTGCACATATTACAGTTCATAAAATAAGTATTTGAGGCAGCTAATATGACTTTACTTTCTGTGTTCTTTTTCTTTTTTCTTTTTTTTTTTTTTTTAAATAACTTCATACTGTCATACTCCGCTTACCAGGAGGAGGTAACAAAGAACAGTAAGAGAGTAGTTCATTTTATTACTTTGAATCATAATGAATTAGTTTGGGAAAAATGAGGAAAATAAATTTCAAGCATTTTGCTCATAGCAAATATTTGTCTGGAGATTCTGTCTCAGCTGATGCAGTCTTAATAATCCTCACCCTGTGCTGAATGCTTCTGTGGTTTCTTTCTGGATCCTGCAAACTGGAGCAGCATTGTTACACCAGAACACCTGTATTTGGATGAGATTCTCCAATTGAACTTTTTTTGACTTTGCTTTCCTCATAGGATCTTATCCCATAGGACAGCGAGTTGTATTAGATGAACATAGGAAGCATATGTTTGTTGAGCTCTTTAGTGTATCTGGTAAAGGCATTAAACATGTAGAGAAAAAAATAAGCTTCTTTATGCGATGTGCCAAAACGAAGAGAAATCAGATTTCATGTAAACAGTGTTAGAGCCATCTGCAGTATCACTCTCTGGTTATTGCACATGTGCTTTGTTTCAGACAGTCGCTTCATTCTTCCTGTTTTAGAAAAATGTTTTTCTTGCATCCCCAATTATCTCGAAGGATGTTAAACCAAGTTTTCATACACCTGCGAGACCACAGTGTTTCCATTTTGGGAATAGAAGGGGATGTTGTTTCTAGGGCTCTGACGATGCGAACGTGAAAGAGGTATTCTGAAGGATATTAATGAGATTTTTTTTTTTATTTTTTTATTAACATGAATGTAATATTACTGAAAGATTTTAAACTGATGGCTATTAGGTCTGATCCAAAAGCTGTCATTGATTTAAATGAGCTTTGGGATTAGGTTTTATGACATCCATTTAGCTCATCCACTCCAGTTATCTCCTGATCTAACTTGGTGCATTTTGTCTGTAGCGATTAATAAATAAATAAATAAAAAAAGCCATGAGTTGCCTTTTTTTGTGAATTTTATTCATGTTTTCCAGATAGATTTGGCAATACTATGAGAGTTAAAGTTCTGTGGATGACAACTGAAATTCCATGGTGACAGGAGGAAAAAAATGTCAATGTATGGAAGAATGGATGAGATAACCAAGTTCCTGTGTCAACAGGAATGAATTCTTGTAATGGGTAACGGGTATGACTAACTATCCACCAGGCTGCTTGCCAGATTGCATACTGCAGGCATCTTAAACAGATCCTGGGTCAGTGACTGATTTAGTCCATAGGCTCGAGAGAGAACTGGGATCTGAAAGCTGTGGCTAGAATCACACATCACGTCTTTGAATTCAAAAGCCATAGCATATTTCAATTATTAAATTACTGTTAGTCAGCAATGTGCATAAATCCTTGTGTCAGTAAAATAGGTTAGCCTAAGATCAAAGCAGAAATGATGAGGATAATATGGGTCTGAATTTGAGAAACTGTGTCCATACCTGTCATTTGTTCAATTTTCCTGTCTATTTTCCTGTGTGTTGCGCAGTCCGCAAGATCAGTGTTGAGTTCCTGTAAATGAGAGATAAAGACTAAGGTTTGCTTATTTTTTAAAGTTTGTTGGCTTTGATTGCATTTTTTTTCATGCTCCCTTGAACAGCTGACATTTTATTTTGATCATGATATATCAGGGTGGAAAAGTTAAATGTGTGTGTTGTTGATACGCACAGTGTTTGTTTTCCTAGTGAGAAGCCATGCTACTGTGACACCAGGAATAAAATTCATATTTTAGTTGTGGCCTTGATTCTGTGGAGGGTACATTTTTTCCTGAAAGTAGAAAGAAAGTGTAGGTGGGGCTGGCATATTTGTCTTCTCATTTTGGGTTCCTAGTGCGTGTTTGTACTCAAAGATGAAAATTCTGCTTTTTTCCTGGGTGTTTAATGTCCTTCCATCCCAGCATGAAATCCTAAGTTTGTCTTCATGTACTTTCAGAAAAGAAAATAATTTTGTTAGCTTTTTGTACTGCTTGTATTGTAATTTAGAACATCTGGAACTGGGGCACATCGTGCATTTTCAGTTTGAATAGAAGCACAATAAACTTTTGCAGGGAAGCTAGAAACTGTGTTTCTACAGGTTATTCTGTCACTTCATGTGAAATATTTTGTCTTTATCAAAGCTTTCATGTTCTTAATTTCAGTTCTTCTGATGCTGTTATTTTCAAGGAACAGCTATATTTCAATAAAAAGATTTTTAAACAACTGTCCTCTAGCAAGCTTTAATGAAAACCACTTGTTTCTTTCTTCTAACAACAACAAAAAAAAAAAAAGCCAAACCAAAATCCCTCCCAAAAAAAACCCCAAAAAACCCTTCCTCTTGTTAAATTCAAAGCACTTGTTTGAATTGTTATTGGTTTTCTAGGTTCTTTATATTACTGAATAATATAGAGAATTTTCTTTTATGATGTTCGTTAAGTATCAGATTAGTTCAGTCCTGTTCTGTTCTAACTTAACTATTAAAAAGCCTTTTCCTAATCAATAGATCAGTGCTAGAGCAATGCAAAGAGCTATTGAATATTGAAGGTAATTTTTAATTCAGTAAATCATGTTGCAACCTAATTCCAGATTCTGTAATTGCTAGAGATAAAAATCACATTTGGATACTCATGGCTGCTCACTAAATAAATGATTGAACACACATTTGAACTATGGCCCTACAACAGACCGTATGTTTAACTGAGAAAGAGGCTAAATCATTAGAAGCAGTCTAGGAGACAAATACAAATTGTTTTCTTGAGCGTGAGTCTCACAGAGTACAAAATCCCCCAAAAGGGAAAGGAGAGTTTACCTGGGTTTAATTGGCAGTGTTCCTCTGGTGTTTCCAGGATCCTAGTATTCTTCTCTACGAAGAAAATCATAGATTCATAGGATGGCTTGGGTTGGCAGGAACCTTAAATATTATCTCTTCTAACCCTCATGCCATTGTCAGGAACAAAATCCATTTGATTAGGTTGCTCAAAGCCCCGTCAGGCCTGGCCCTGAACACTTCCATAGAATCACAGAATGATTTGGGTTGGAAGAGAGCTTAAAAATCATCTAGTTCCAGCAAAAATGAAAGGCTAGAGCTCCAAATTAGGAATTGTTAAAACTGTTTGTTTTGTTTCATTTTAACAGTTCCATGGAACTGTGGGTCTTACGTCCAAATAATGGTGCTTTTGGGATCACCTGTTAAATCAGCAACACTCTCTCCTTTCTTATTTGCTCAGTAGAAAGGATTGCTCCATGGACTGAACATGGTTTTATTCCTTGTAACTGTTTTCATTTTATACTGTTTGTCTAAAGGGAATCCATACTGACATGAGAGCTTTCCTTTAGCGCTTGGGAAGTGTTATGTAGTTAAAGCAGCAACTCGGTGAGGAAAGGCCTGAGCAGGTTTTTTTATTTGATGTCAATTAAAATGAAACAGACTGTGAAGTGGGGGGGCAAAATGTTTTAACCTCAAGCTATTGGATTCCATTTCCAAATTACACTGCAGTTTAATCCCAAGAACAAGTCACTCGCTGCAGCCAGCCATGTTTTAGATGAGTTTTCTGTTGTGTTCTGTTTTTTCTGCAGGGCTAGCTGGGGGTGCCCATGTTACTGTTGCAAAGCATAAATTGCTTTCCTGAACTTTGGGAATCACTTCAGAACAGTTTGAAGCACTACAGGATTTTAAATGTAAAAGTATTAATATTTCACTGTTGTTGAAAAACTGTCTCACTTGCTCATCTGTGTAGCATATTCTACAAATTAATTACTTGGCAGGTCTGAAATACCTGTTTTTATTATGCATTCAAAGACAGAGTATCACATTTTATTCTTTTGAAGTAAATCACAGAGTGCTACCCTGTAAGTATCTTACTGCTCATTCCTCCAGCCCCATTTGTTCATAACCTATTTCATTTCTTTTTGATTTATGTCTATTACATGTGTATGGCCATGAATACAAATGTATCGCCATGAACAGAAATAGGTCAGTTGCTTGTGCAGGTTCTGAAAAAAAAAAAGAATTACAGCTTTTTAGATTTTTATCTGAAGAACTCAGATGTAAAATATAGATAAACCAAAACTGACAGTATTGCTACCAGATGGAATGCCTAGAATGGCTCTGCAGCTTAGGTAGTGTCATGGTCAGGACCAAATCCTTTCTCATGAAAGTCATCTTTTAAAGACATCTGGGATGGTGAACAGATAATGCTCATTCTTTCACATTTAAGTACATTTACATGTACTCAACCTTCTTATTCATAGGAGTTTTGAGCCTATGAGGATGTTACCTTATCATTTCATAGCATTTTGCTCTCAATTACTGAAACTAAAATAGCTTCCTAATAATTTATTTGTATGTTGCTAGTAAATGAATTTCTACTTGTAGCTATTTTACTTCTGAAATAATATTCTGGTGTAATTCTAATATCAAGCAACAGTAAAACCTAAAAAGTGCATGAAAATTCAAGTTAGAAATTCATCTTGTAGGAGGTCAGCTGAGAAATATTGTTGTGTACTTGCAAGCATAAAATTAAAGCATCTTGAATTCTTAAAAATACATTGGATGTAAGCAATGGCAGTATCCTGTAATTAATTAGCTCAAATTAATTAATCTCTGTGTTCAAGGCTTTAAGTGCTGTATCATTTTCATGTACAGAGATTGCAGTTCTTGAGCAATAGGATTCAGATATGTGTCACTTTGATCTGTCAGAGGTGACTGTAATGGTACAGATTTTGAACAATATTAAATAGCATTTTGAGGTACTGTGTTTTTGAAGAAGCCTTCCTTTAAGGAGGCAGCTGCAGTTAGGAAAGTCAAATTCCTCTTTAGCTCAAGAGTCTGTTCAATGTTCTATCCAATAACATTAGAAGGTTCTGACATTCGGAGGGAATTCCCAAGAGAGATATATAGACCATAGTATCGGTAACTGATTTTTGCAGCAGTAATGTGGCAAGATAAAGTGATATTCAGAGGAAATTTTCAAAATGCAGTTCAGCTGCGTATCTAGGATCACATAACAATACTTTGTAAGCAGCCTCTCACAGCAGAGAATGGAGTTCCATGTTTTCAAAATCTCATGGAGTGATAAAGTGAGGCTGAGGTACTAGAAAAGCATTGCTTAGGCTTAGGCAACTGATGCTCCTGTTTTACGTTCTAGATTGGGTAGGTAATATTTCCCCCTAGGTTATAGTCTACCTGACATACTGAATGTCTAAAGGTTGCAGAGTGGTTTATAATCTGAGATGAATGGGAACTGTATGTTTAGTGAATGGATCCTCAGGTTTTTTGGAATGCCGTTAACACAGAAGGTGGGGTTCACCTTGTGAATTGACACCTGGGATGATGTGTGTTAGTATCTATAAATGTACGGTATAAACTTGCTGTAACCATTGAGCATTCAAAGAATCCCTGCTCACCTCAGGGGACAGACTGATAAATTACCTTTCAGGCGCTGGGTGACTAAGAGTCTGTTGTGATATTTCTACACTCGATACGTGGTTTGGAGAAACAGCGCTGTTCTGAAGGTATTTCCCTGATGTCTCCACTTACTGTGTGTTTTGTTCTGAAAGAAAATTTTTTTTCTAAACCTAAAGCTCTATCCTAAATCTGTTCCAGCCCCATGAAGCTCTAAATCAATGAGTAGACAACACAATTACAAGGTTTTCTAGCGCATACATCTAATGTGCATGAGCTAACAGAAAGCTCTTAAGTTGAGGGCTTCTGCAGTATAGTGAAGCAGATGTGTGTGGCTAAGCGTCATTCATACTTTTCAGATTAGCAGCCCTCAACTTTTTGCAACTCCTGCCTTATTCTCCATTCTTCCACCCTTCTGGTTGGAAAATCCTGTTCTTGGGAATCCTGCCATAACTTCTGTTGTCATGCTGAACTTTGATCCTGTTATTTTTCTTCTTGTTTTGATTACTTTGAGTTCAGCCTCTTAAAAAATAGCCTTAAATTCAAACCAAGGTCTTGAGGAAGTGACAGTGCTGAAAAATCGGTGACATTTCTCTAGTTGCAGAATAATCAGTGTATCAGAATGTTTCTAAATGTTTGAATGCTGCTGTGTAAGAAAGGGCTCGCAAACAGTGCTCCATAAAATTCAAGGTGACGAAGTTAATTACATGTGGTGTTGCACAGCAGACACGCACAAATTAGTTTTATGAGGTGTATGGGTAGCGGCACGCCCTTGAACATGCTGCTTATTTGAAAGAACACATAGTGTATATTAAGTGAGAATATGAAGGTTTCTGTAGCTTTAGGGTGCTGCTGTGTGTTTTCTATCCTTAGCTCTTACAGGAAATCACTGTAAGGGCATATTGAAAGACATATTTTTGGCTTGCTATCTGTCCTGACAGGTCCCGCCTTTTACAGCAGCATCCGTTGATTCCAACTAGGTAAGCAAACTGCTTCTCTGAATATATCTTTAAATTAAGAACTGTGCTGATGAAATCAGTGCATTCAGCTGCCAGCTGTGAGGAAGTTAATGCGTAATCCTGGTCTAACAGCAGAATCCCTGTGGTACTGTGAGCTGTGGAATGTAACTTCTCCATAGTCATTAGCTACATTAAAACCTGTTTGCTCAGTCAAAGTGACTGAATGAGTCATACTTAAGGCATATATGAGAATACATCCCCTTCTAGACTTTGTAATAACTTAATATGGACTCTTTTGCCTTCTTGAACATAACAGTTTATAATATAGTGATGTGGGACTTGCACTACATACAAGAGCATTTGTCCCTGCCCCGCAAAACAGCAAGAGAGCCAGGTAATTTAAATCTAATTGTGAGACAGTTACTAGAAGAGATGCCAGATAGTCATGATAATTCCCCCCTCACAAATCAGAAACCTATGGAGTACAGAGACCTGATATTGCACAGTTTTGCAGTGCGAACTGTCCAGCCTTTGAAGAGGTGGTTCAGGCAGCAGGCAGTATGTTATTGCTCTAAAATAAAAGGAACAGGAGCAGAAAAGAGTTTGGATTTATTTTCCCCCCCTATTTATTTATTTGTTTATTTATTTATTTTTGTTTTGTTTTGTTTTGTTGGTCTTTTTTGCATGAATGCCCTTATAAAGATTATGGTGACAATGAGTCTGCTCTGAGACAAGCAATAAGGTGTTCATACCGTCTGCCTAAAGCAGTCGAGCAGCGCAGCCCCTGTACCAGCCTACAGTTGTATATAGATGTTGAATCTGAAAGATTCAGTTGGACACATCCTCTAAATGTGGATGTCTTTCATATTAACATCCTGTGGGAATATATTGGTAGAGAAGTATCTGTGTGTTTTGGGATACACTGATGTGAAGAAAGTGATAAGGTTGGCAGTTGATGTGTCCTGCTGCTTCTTTGAAAGTTACAAGAGAAGCCCTCTTTTAGTACCAATCTGAGGAAGGGGTCTGATGGAAGTGCTACGGAGTGGTAGTAGCCTTTCAGACTAAATTGAAAAGAAGGGTTCATCATTTCCAGCTGCTTAGCTGAACCCTGAGGCCATGAGAACAGGGACACTAGTATTTAAAATAATCCAGCATTTCCTAAAATACACAGATTTCTCTTCCTCTCAGCAGGGCAGCACCAGGGTCCTGATTTACTCACAGAATTATTTCAGGAAATACTCTTTACCATACTGTGTATGCTATGAAAGGCAAACAAATGGGAAAAAGTCCTGGCATCTGTCAAGTCAGTGAGAAATTGATTTCAAAAGAGTCAAAGTTCATTAGGGTTGTAATCTTAAGGTAAGCAGGAAGGTAAGTTTCTCAATTTACAATAATTTTTTTAATGGGTTTATCTGAATTTGACAGTTGAGAAGTCGCAGTGGTTGTAAAAGGTGCTGCTCATCATCTAGAATTGTATTTTTATTAGAATAAATAACTGCAAGGGCAATTCCTGCCATTCCCTCCCTATTGAAACATTTTTCCCCTTACTTTCTTCCCTGCTTCTGTAGCGGCTATTCCACTATTCCCATTGTGCTGCCAGATCTGTTTGTAAATTGAGTCAGAACCATCTCATGATTGACTTTTTGGTTTAAAATTATAGATTTTAAATAATTTTATTTGCATTTTTCTTTTTTTTTTTCTGTACGAACATAAGAATATATTTAAATGTCTCCCTGAAACTGAGATATTTGGCCACCTTTAAAAATTAAACATTTTAACAGATTTCCCACATGCTGCAAGCCTCTAAATACAATATTCAGAGTATATCAACTTTATCTGTGAATTTGATGTTAATATTTTTCATGATGAAAAGTTCTGACATCTTTTATTCAGTAAAAACCTAGAAAAATCATAGCAATAAGGTGCCATATTAGCATAGACATTCAGTTCAGTTTTAACAGGGTAACATGTAGTTAGGCTATTAGGCTTATCCTGACAACCTTGGTGTTTGTCAGTACAAAAGAACTTGCAGTCTTGATGAAAGAGGAGTGCCCCGATTGAAAAAAAAAAAAAAAAAAAAAAACAAAACAAAAAACCAGACCCCAAGCAAATAACCCCCTTCCTCCCTTCTGCTCCCCAACAATTCATAATTCTTTAGAATTCTCAAAGTTATATATGGCTACTTCTTGGTCTTAAAAGGTGTATGTAACGTTACCATATGTTAAAAAAGTATCATTGCCAGAATTCTAATAGTGTTGAAGATTGAATGTATGCATAATATATGTAACTTCTATTGTATTTCATATTGAAAGCAGTGGCAGTGGCTATTGGAACCAAATAATAACTAGAAATATTGATGCTCTTTTCTGGGGGTGAACTATATTTCTTGACTCAGGACTGTCTTATAGAAGTTGCCAAATATAATGTAGGAGGTACTAGACAAAGTACTTAACACTCTAAGATAGCATCAAGATAATTAAGTTAGGGTAACTGTGCCCTGGTATAGACTGTTTTGCTAATTTTTTTTCTATGAATCTGTACAAAGTATAAATGTATATTTTAGAAAAATATAAAACAATTGAAACATTTATGCAATTATCTGCCTGTTTTTTAGAAATTGTGTGAAAAGCTGCTGAACCACAGATGACTTAATATCTTTTGTAATGACTGTCTTTTCAGTGGTGCAGTCTACTTTTGCCCATATGTATTTGTATACATCTTTATACAGGTATCTTCTTTTCTTTAGAGCTATGTAGTATCTTATCAGACCACTTCTTTTGCTGAGACTTGGAGACTATGCTGTGGTGTGGGAGTTCTTCTGTTAAGGAATGCAGGAGCAAGATCCCAGGAGAGGGGAGGCATCTTGCTAGCAGTCATCGCCCTGATTATTGCTAAGGCTTTAAAAGTATGGAAATGAGGTTTTACATGGGCCATGCACAATCCTGTAAGTGTAACTTGAGTCCATTAGATACTGGACTAGAAAAAGCTCATGGGGGCGATGAGGGCAGCTTTACCTTCCTCACTGTATGAAGTTTTCTTATCATTCACCTGGCTCAAGTTTCTCTATATTCTTAATTCCCTTATGCCAAAATAGAATGAAGTGTGGTTTGCTTATAGGTATATGTATCACTATCAGGGTGCTAATTCATTTTATCAATTGTTGTGAAACCATGTTGCATTCCCAAAATGAAATGTTACTGCTTTTTCTGCTATTAGATGTGCTGTTGAAACTAAATTGAAGTGGGCAAAAACCAAGCAATGTCAAAGAAACCAGTATCCTTCTCGAATTTCTCTTTCTGAGAAGTATTGCAAAGTTTAAGACTGTATAGTTCACAACAGGTCATAAAATCTTAATTTTTCACAAAATTAGTCTTCACGAAAAAGGTGCTGTACTGGGGAAAGTAGATTTTGTGCAAGAGCTATTTGTAGTTTGAATGTGTAAATTGAAGGGTTGTGATGGAGTTAAAAACCTCTGAAATTCTATGGGTATTCTAGTGCTGCAAAATGTCACATATTTTCTTGTTCTGTCTTTGTATTTTATAAAAAGGGAGTGCTGCCAGTGAAGTGTAGTTTATTCATTTGACAACTTTCTTCGTTCAACTAATTACTGTTCTGAAATATTACCCCCTGATGATGAAAACATGCCCCTAGACTTGTGGAATGTTGCCACTGATTTAAAAGAACTAAGTTCAGAGAATAATTGCATGTCGAAATTTACATTTTGTGGTGTGGCCAAAGTTACTACAGCATGAAAAATCACATCATCCAAATATTTGTATTAAATTAAACATTAGAAAATTTAGTGGAATATAAATAAATCTAAGCTTATAAAAGGTAAGACAACATATGTCTAAATAATTTCTCCTTATTTAAAAAGCTTTCGTTTCTTCTTTTATTGTTTTACCTAGAGTAAATTAGGGATTTAGCAGCTTATTACAAGCAAGACACAGTTCTGAAAGGTACATATGAAACCTTTCTTTTTATTTATTTTTTTTTTCCCTGAAAATGAGAAAATGAGATATTACCTCAGCATTACAAATTAGAACTTGTTTTAATGACATTTGCATCAAGGGGTTCATAAATAGCATTTAGTATGTTGATACCAGCAGCTCTGACAGCTATCAAAAATGGATGACTTGACTCAGCTGATATGCTATGGTGTTTTTGGGGCATGTGTGTATATGCAATGGAATAAACCAGCATTTGGAAAGAGCAGTAGCTCTGCAGGCTCCTTCCTGAGAATTTGTCAGGTACAAAATTACAGATGCCTTTGTACAGCTAGCTGTGTAAATAATTGTGGAATCTGAGAAAATAGTTGTGCTCACCATTAATATCTGTTGCTTACTTTTCATCTGTTGCAACAAAAGCACAAAGTAACGAACATAGAATCATGGAATAGTTAGGGTTGAAAAGGACCATAAGATCATCTAGTTCCAACCTCCCTGCCATCGGTAGGGACACCTCACACTAAACCATGCTTCCCGAGGCTCTATCCAGCCTGGCCTTGAACATGACATGGAATTTTTGCTTTTCCTCTAAAGTAAGAAGTAGGAAGACTCCTTGCATCTGCTGTGTGCCTTGAGTAGCTAATATAACTGTGCCAATAAAAGAAGTTCTAAATGTCTGTTATGCAGCTTTGTGAAACACAGTTTGTGTATATAAATCTGTGTAGTTTTGTCACTGAATATCAGTCATCTAGAAAGCTATTACTTCAGCAGTATCCATACCACTTCTTTCTTTTCCTTTAACATGAGCAGATGAGATTGGCAGTGAAATTGGCTGTGATAATTAGTTGATTTTTTTTTTTTTTTTTTTTTTTTGGTCATCTGGATGATAGTGTGATGGAGTTGAAGTGTAACGTATTACAGTATGTGGGTTTTATTCACCTTTTAGCAGAAAGTGACAACACTGTCAGGTCTCATGAAAAATTCTGAAGCTACTTAAAACAAATTTTCTAGAAACTTATCAGGAATCCGAAATTCCTTTGTAAAAGAAAAGAAAAAGGTATGTGTCAAGCAAGAATATGCAGTATGGTTGAGGACTGAAATTGAAATTGAATATGATTGCCTACTTAGTTTTCTTATTTCCTTCACTGTGTAAGGAGCATCTGTGTTACCTGAAATGTTCACATTTGTCTTACTGGCAAATAATGTGCTATGGAGAAGTAGTTACGGTCTGCTGCTGCCATGATCAGAAATAAGTGGGGATGCTTAAGCACCCATCCACTTACATCATCGTTATTTTGGTTACTTATGACACATGATTTTGAAGATAGAAGACAAATTGGTCAGTTTTCCTCAGAGCTTCTGCAGAATTGATCCCATGTACTGTCAATTTATTAATTAAATATGTTTCATATAATCTAACCATTGCTGCATATCCCTGTATTACTGTACATCTTTTTAGATTAAATCGCTGGTCTGTGCCATTTAGTTTCACCAGGTGCTACATGTTCTTTCCCCTGAAAAATTGAAAATTTCACAGATCTAGTTGCCATTCTTATCTACAGGAAGCATGAGAAGGAGGTTCTATGAAATTCTAGGCTGCTGAGTCTTACCTTGATCCCAGGAAAGGTGATGGATAAACCATTTCCCATCCTGGAAGCCATTTCCAAATATATGTAGGACTGCCCCTCTACTCTGCTCTTGTGAGACCTTACTTGGAGTATTGTGTGCAGTTCTGGTGTCCTCAACATAAAAAGGACATGGAACTGTTGGAACAAGTCCAAAGGAGGCCCACGAGGATGATGAGGGATCTGGAGCACCTCCCGTATGAAGATAGGCTGAGAAAGTGGGGCTGTTCAGCGTGGAGAAGAGAAGGCTGCGTGGAGACCTCATAGCAGCCTTCCAGTATCTGAAGGGGGCCTATGGGGATGCTGGGGAGGGACTCTTCATGAGGGACTGTAGTGAGAGGACAAGGGGTAACGGGTTCAAACTTAAACAGGGGAAGTTTAGATTGGCTATGAGGAAGAAATTCTTTACTGTAAGGGTGGTGAGGCACTGGAATGGGTTGCCCAGGGAAGTTGTGAATGCTCCATCTCTGGCGGTGTTCAAGGCTGGATTGGACATAGCTTGGGTGGCATGGTTTAGTGTGAGGTGTCCCTTCCCCTGGCAGGGGTGTTGGAACTAGATGATCTTAAGGTCCTTTCTAACCTTAACTATTCTATGATTCTATGTTGAGGTGACTGTCTTGAGGGGGGACACCTGCAGCGCCTGATCAGGGGAGGCTCGGCGTCCAGGAGCTTCAACTCGGAGGAGCAACAGGCACCAAGGGAGCCTCAAGCCCTCGACAGGGCTTGCCCAGGAGCCGGCAGCTCAGCGGACGTGAGGAGCTGACTCAGAGGGGGCGGCACCGGAGGAGGGGCACCAGCCCTGAGTGGTTAAAAACCTGCCCCAGGAAGCGTGAGCGACCAGGGTGGGTTTGTTGCAGTTTGCGCAGGCAGGCAAGCGGGATGGTGAGCACTCGCCGTATGACCAGGGTCCGGTCTGGGAGCTCTGCTCTGCCCCGCCCCAGCAGTGGCCAGTGTAGTCACCCAGACAGAGCCAATGAGAGGGGAGGCTGCAGTGCCAAGCTCAGGGTGTAGAGAGCAGATACACTGCTCTCCGGAGAGGAGGGTGCGCAATGGGCAGGGCTGCAGTCTGTGCTCCCTGGTGGAGGTCCTCCTGCAGCAGGTGGCTGAGCTGCGGGATGCTGTTACTAGGCTGAAAGGTGTCAGGGAAGCTGAGGGAAACCAGCACTGCTTGCTCCAGGACCAGACTGTGCAGGGGCCTCAAGCGTCTACTGTTGCTCATGCAGGAAGGGAGGCCGCTAACCCAGGAAGCTGGGAAACAGTAACAGAAAAGAACAACAAGGAAAGGAGGAAGAGGACAATTAAAAAAGCAAGGGGCTTCCTCCTAAATCTGTTGTCCACACCCAGAACCGCTTTGCTGTCCTGCAGGGGGCTGATGAGGAACCACACTCCCGCCAGGAACAACTGGCTGATGCACTGGTAAAGAAGATCACTACTGGTGCTGCCAGGAAAAAGCATCAGGCTGTAGTAGTAGGGGACTCTACTCTGAAAGGAACAGAGGCACCCATCTGTTGGCCTGACCCACTCTGAAGGGAGGTGTGTTGCCTACCAGGGGCTCACATCAGGAATGTTGCAGAGAGGCTGCCTGGTCTAATAAGTCCCACTGTTACCCACTTCTAGTTTTCCATGTGGGTGCTAGTGACATAGGTAGCAGTAGCCTGGAGAACATAAAGAAGGACTACAGAGCTCTGGGAGAGGTGGGTAGGGGCTCTGGAGCTCAGATTGTCTTTTTGTCAATTCCCCAGGATAAAGGGGAGGACCTTAAAAAGGCTAGGAGGATTGGTCAGGTTAATAAATGGTTAGAAGGGTGGTGCTATAGTCAGGGGTTTGGGTACCTTGAACATGGGACTCAATTTAGGAGGCCAGGTCTACTGGAGGCTGGTGGAGCTGGTCTGACAAAGAAAGGGAAGAGTGGATTTGGTAGGAGGCTTGCCAGACTGGTCAAGGATGCTTTAAAATAGATGTGTTGGGGCAGGGGTCATCATTCCATCCCAACACACACAGTCACTTGCTAGCACCTATAGTAAACATTCAGAGCAATGTAGAGATATTGCAGCTGCTTCAGCCAATGAGTCGGCTTCATTTGGAGCTCGGCTCAGATGCCTCTATACAAATGCCTGTAGCATGGGGAACAAACAGGAGGAATTAGAGATGTGTGCATGTCTAAGGGGGTATGATATAATAGGCCTCACAGAAACATGGTGGGATGGGTCCTATGACTGGTGTGTTGGAATGGAAGGTTACAGGCTCTTTAGGAAAGACAGGCCTGGTAGACGGGGAGGGGGAGTTGCTATTTATGTTAGGGATAGGCTGGAGTGTATGGAACTCCATCTGGGGGCAGGTGAGCAATTAACAGAGAGTTTGTGGGTCAGGGTTAAAGGGGGAACAGCTATGGGGGATGTTACTGTGGCAGTCTGTTACAGACTGCCTGATCAAGAGGACTCTGTGGATGAAGCGCTCTATAGACAGAGAGGAGCAGCCTCACGCTCGCAGGCCCTTGTTCTCATGGGGGACTTCAACCACCCTGATATCTGTTGGAGGGATGGTACGGCCCAGCACAAGCAATCCAGGGAGTTCCTCAATTGTGTGGAAGACAGCTTCCTTCTGCAAGTAATAGAGGAGTCGACAAGGAGAGGTGCCATGCTTGACCTCGTGATCACCAACAGGGAAGGGCTGGTTGGAAATGTGATACTCCAGGGCAGCCTTGGTTGTAGCGATCATGAGATGGTCGAATTCGAGATCCTCAGGACAGCGAGAAGAGCGTGCAGCAAGCTCATTGCCCTGGACTTCAAGAGAGCAGACTTTGCCCTCTTCAGGAACCTGCTTAGTAAGATTCCATGGGATATAGCTCTAGAGGACAGGGGGGCCCAAGACTGTTGGTTAATATTGAAGGATCACCTGCTGCAAGCTCAGGAGCGATGTAACCCAACTAGAAAGAAGTGCTGCAGGAGGGCCAGGAGACCTCCTTGGATGGATAAGGAGCTGCTGAGGAAAATTCGAAGGAAAAAGGAGGCTTGTAAAAGGTGGAAGCAAGGACAGGTGGCCTGGGAAGAATACAGGGATGTTGTCTGGGAAGCTAGGGACCAGGTTAGGAAAGCTAAAGCCCAGTTAGAATTAAACTTGGCTAGGGATGTTACGGACAACTGGAAGGGATTCTATAGGTATATTGCAGATAAAAGACAGGCTAGGGACAATGTGGGCCCTCTCCAGAAGCTATCGGGAGAACTGGCTACCTTGGATGTGGAGAAGGCTGAGGTTCTCAATGACTTCTTTGCCTCAGTCTTGACTGGCAAATGCTCTGACCACACCACCCAAGTCTTGGAAGGCAGACACAGGGACAGCGAGAATGAAGACCCTGGGACCACTGTAGGAGAGGATCTGGTTTGAGACCATCTTAGAAACCTGAAGGTATGCAAGTCCATGGGATCTGATGAAGTCCATCCTTGGGTCCTGAAGGAGCTGTTAAATGAAGTTCCTAAGCCACTGTCCATCATATTTGAAAAATCATGGTAGTCAGGTGAAGTTCCCGATGACTGGAAAAAGAGAAATACAGCCCCCATTTTCAAGAAGGGGAAAATGGATGAGGCGGGGAACTACAGACCAGTCAGCCTCACCTCTGTGCCTGGCAAAATCTTGGAGCGGATTCTCCTGGAAGGCATGCTGAGGCACATGAAGAACAACAAGGTGGTTGGTGACAGGCAGCATGGCTTCACCAAGGGAAAATCCTGCCTGACCAATCTGGTGGCCTTCTATGATGGGGCTACGGAACTGATGGACAGGGATAGGGCAGCTGGAGATGAGTAACGAGTGGTGTCCCTCAGGAATCGGTGCTGGGACCGATCTTGTTCAACATCTTTGTCAGTGACATGGACAGTGGGATTGAGTGCGCCCTCAGCAAGTTTGCCGATGACACCAAGCTGTGTGGTTCGGTTGATACGTTTGAGGGAAGGAATGCCATCCAGACGGACCTTGACATGCTTGTGAGGTGGGCTGATGCCAACCTGATGAAATTTAACCATGACAAGTGCAAGGTCCTACACCTGGCTTGGAGCAATCCCAGTCACAGCTACAGGTTGGGCAGAGAAGAGATTCAGAGCAGCCCTGCAGAGAAGGACTTGGGGGTGTTGGTCAATGAAAAAATGAACGTGAACCAGCAGTGTGCGCTTGCAGCCCAGAAAGCCAACCGTATCCTGGGCTGCATCAAAAGGAGAATGACCAGCAGGTTGAAGGAGGTGATCCTGCCCCTCTACTCTGCTCTCATGAGACCTCACTTGGAGTATTGTGTGCAGTTCTGGTGTCCTCAACATCAAAAGGACATGGAATTGTTGGAACAAGTCCAGAGGAGGGCCACGAGGATGATGAGGGGACTGGAGCACCTCACTTATGAAGATAGGCTGAGAAAGTTGGGGCTGTTCAGCCTGGAGAAGAGAAGGCTGCGTGGAGACCTCATAGGAGCCTTCCAGTATCTGAAGTGGGGCTATAGGGATGCTAGGAAGGGACTCTTCATTGGGGGCTGTATTGATAGGACAAGGGGTAATGGGTTCAAACTTAAACAGGGAAAGTTCAGATTGGCTATGAGGAAGGAATTCTTTCCTGTAAGGGTGGTGAGGCACTGGAATGGGTTGCCCAGGGAAGCTGTGAATGCTCCATCGCTGGCGGTGTTCAAGGCTGGATTGGACATAGCCTTGGGAGGCATGGTTTAGTGTGAGGTGTCCCTGCCCCTGGCAGGGTGGTTGGAACTAGATGATCTTAAGGTCCATTCCAGCCCTAACTATTCTATGATTCTATGGCTGTGATTGGGAGTGGTCAGCATGGATTTGTGGAGGAGAAATCATTCTTAACTGATCTGATAGCCTCCTACAATCAGATGACTGGCTCAGTGGATGAGGGAGAACAGTCAATATTGTTTATCTTGACTTCCGGAAGGCTTTTTTCAGTGTCTCCCCTAACATCCTCTTTTACAAACTGATGAAATACAGACTATTTGTGTGGATAGTAAGGTGGATTGAAAAAAGGTTGAATTGCTGAGCAAAAAGACAGCTGTGAAGTCACTAGTGAAGGGTCAGTACCGGGGTCGATACTGTTTAATCCCTTGGCTAATTATTTTGTAGTTGATGGATTTTGACCATAATACATCTTTCAAATGACAAAATTGTTTCCTACATGCAGTTTTTCATTAAGAAGCGTATTATATATTCAATTTCATAGGCATGAAATGGATTCAATTCCAGTATGATATAATGCCAGATTGTATATAGAAGTGCTACTTTACCTTGCAATTGCAGGTATACTGCCCACCTAAGCTCAAATTTTTTTCAAAATGGATCGCTCTTAGCTAGTCTTCTGGAAATTCTTGGACTTCTGGAAGTAATTTAATATTTAAAAGAAATATTCAAGCAACATCAGATATAGACTTCTTGAGTGTGTGTTCCATTTTCACCGACTCTGGATTTAAGTCTGATCTTTGGTGTGGTGAGACTGCTTCTGGAGTACTGTATTCAGTTCTGGGGACCCCAACATGAGAAATGTGAACATGTTGGAGCAAGTCCACAGGAAGGCCACAAAGATGATCAGAGGGCTGGAGCACCTCTTCTAAGAAGACAGGCTGAGAGAGTTGTGATTGTTCAGCCTGGAGAAGAGAAGGCTTCTGGGGAGACCTTAGAGAAGCCTTCCAATACCCAAGGGGGGCCTACAGGAAATCTGGAGAGGGACTTTTTGCAAGGACATGTAGGAATAGGGCAAGGGGGAATGGCTTTAAACTAGAAGGGGGTAGATTTACATTAGATATTAGGAAGAAATTCTCTACTACGGGGATGATGACACCGGTACAGGTTGCCCAGAGAAGTTGTGGCTACCCCATCCCTGGCAGTGTTTAAGGCCAGATTGGATGGGACTTTGAGTAACCTGGTCTAGTGGTAAGTGTCCCTGCCTGTGTCAGAGGGGTTGGTACTAGATGATCTTTAATGTCCCTTCCAGCCATAATTGTTCTATGATTCTGTGATTCTTTCTTCCCAGCATTAGTCATACACTTGTACTTTAATAATGTGTGGTTGATCAATGCAATTACTTTAAATCCCAGAAAGAGGATGTTCTTCCAAATGTATTTTGGTAGGGTTTTTTTCTCATCTAACTATGGCATGAGTTTGGCATCTCTGTAGTATGATTCAGCCTGTTTGTACTAGATACTTAGGTATTCTTGAGGACTATAATTTTATTTTGCCTATTGACAGAACTTAACCAAAAATACCTAGCATTTGTACAGATAAAGTTACCTTTTTGTTATCTTCTTTGCAAATATAATTTTGAAAAATTGATTTATGCATAAAACAAAGGATGAAAATTTCAAAACTGTGTCCTTTTAGATCACGTTTCATCTGAAGACAGGATATTTTAATTAGATTTGCTAATTATAATTTAGATTTGCTAATTATAACATAGATCACTTGAAAAATGGATATCTATGTATTTTAATTATGCTAGACCTGAGAAATATAAAAATATTTATAACATTTGCTTTTTAATTTTTTGAAGATGTCACTTCCGTGTTACTTTTTCAGTTGCAAAACTGGTTTTGTGTGTTGAAAAGCATCTGTATCTTGCATATTCTTCTGTAGGGTATATGCAAAATTACACTAATTGATAAGTAGTATTTGGGGCTGTTGGAACGTTGAAATGATTGTAAGGCAAATATGTACTTTATTACATGATTCTTAGTTCAAGATTTTGAAAAACATCTTCGCCACATGAGAAAATGAGCAGAAAAATAAAATGAAAGCAATACGTTAATAGTTAACTAAATAAAGAAAACTAGAATACACTTTTGACTTTGTCTTAGAAAAAAATGAGATTAACAAGTGAAGCACCCTCTGAGGTGGCGATGCATTAGATATGGCAAAATATGAAGTTCTTGCAGTGGAGTGGCCAGGTAGGTTTTCTGCTGCATCTCCTAAGGAAATGGACAGTGATAGAAGGCAGATTCTATCAGTGGAATACGTTGGTTTCTAGTCTTCTTGGACTATACCTTTCATCAAAATAATTCTAGACCTTTAAGGGAATAAAAAAAACCAAAACCAAAACAAAAAACCAAAAAGTGAAAATTTATGTGGATTGTTAGTTTGTTTAGATTTAGATATTTATTGTACTGTCTTGACTGACTGGTTTCTGGGTCCCCACAGAGTGCAAGCCTCACAAGCTGAGCAATAAAGTCTGATTGCTAACAAAGTTGAAGGCCTTTCAGAGAATTCCTGGCTGGGAAGAGTGAAGATATAACAGGGCTGTGTAACACCCCTGGATGACTCTGGCCACATACCATATTTTCAAATTAGCATTGTAAATTTTTGTCATTCTATCAAAACCTTTAGGATTTTAGAAGAGGTTTTCTATTAATTGCAATATTTTTTTTGTCAGGAATATAAGAGTGCTATTTTAATGTGTTTTATTTGCAAGATCAAAGCACCAGTTAAAAAAATTAGGAGTTGCATACTGCTGATTTCAGTTTCAGGAGAATATGTAACTTTAAGAAATCAATTTTTTTTCTCTTCTGTTATGGAAATTACACATGCCAGCTACCATGACAGGTTTGAACTCTGTCATGGGTTCAGCAGTAGCAGTCATTTTTCTCCTTGGTAGCTGGTGCAGTGCTGTGTTTTTGACTTTCTGCCTGGGAACAACACTGATAATACCTATGTTTTCAGTTACTGCTTGGTAATGTTTTGGTCTGGCCAAGGACTTTCTGAGCCTCATGCTCTGCCAGGGAGGAAGGGAAGCCAGGAGGAAACAGAGACAGAACACCTGACCCAAACTGACCAAAGAAGTATTCCATACCACAGCACGTCATGCCCAGGATGTAAAAACGAGGGGCAGAGACCCGGAAGGGTGGGGGGTGCACTGCTTGGTTGGGCTGGGTATAGGTGGTGAGCGATTGTATTCTTTCCTTGTATTTGCCTTGTCATTATTATTATTGGTGGTAGCAGTAGTGGTCTTGTGTGTTATACTTTAGTTACTAAACTGTTCTTATCTCAACCTGTGGGAGTTGCATTCTTTCGATTCTCCTTCCCATCCCTCCGAGAGCGGGGGGAAGAAAGAGGGGGTAGTGAGTGAGCAAAACTGCATGAGTTATAGAGGCTTAAACCACGACAAACTCTATTTCTGAAAGATGAAAGATAGATTTCTTTATGAAAGTACTTTTATTAATAGCACTATGGCTCAAGCTGAGCGCCTTCAAAGGAGGGGCCCCAAAGAAATCCCTGAGCAATTATATGATTACAGTCTAAATTTCCCACCCCCCATGTGATAATTGGGACCAATAGTAATATTAAGGCCTGGGGTTTTGTTGCTTTTTATTGGTTTGATTTGTTTTCTTTTTTGTTACTAAGTTATTACTTGGTGATCATAATCTTACACAATAACCCAGATTGGTTTCAGCCAATTCATAGAATCGTAGAATGGTTTGGGTTGGAAAGGACCTAAACATCATCTAGTTCCAACCCCCCTTGCCATAGGCACACTAGGCCATGTTGCTCAAGGCTCAGTTTTCTCAGCATGTCTTCATATGGGGGGTGCTCGAGCCCCCGTATCATCATCAGTGGCCCTCTGGACTTGCTTCAGCAATTCCATGTCCTTCTTATGTTGAGGACACCAGAACAGTACTCCATGTTGTAATATGTTTCTTACAATTTTTCATAACATGATCTATATGCTTTGTCTGCTCTAGCTATTAATGTTTCCGCTGCTAGCTTTGTCTACTCTAGCTATTACTGATGTTTAAGCTGCTAGCTCCAAGTTTTGACTAACATTTTCTACAATGGTTCTTATTGAATTAGAATAATCAGAAAAATTTTAAAGTGAAGTTCAGACAAGGTGAGTAGACAAGATGAGTTTAACTACATCTCTTTTGTATTATTAGATATTTAGTATGGTGAACAATGATTTTATTAGACACAAAATCATTAAATGCACTTTAATTTCTCAGTTTCTGTCAATGCAGTTCAAGGAATGCCTTGAAGCAGAAAGAGTTAACTTAGGAAATAATATTTTTGATGGTAGGTTAAAACTCATTTGTAGCTGGCTTTTTACTGTAAGTAAACATGCTGTAGAAATGAAGAAAGATCAAGACACCATTTTCCGGGATATTTTGTGTTTGTCTCTGCGTTCACCTCTATGCCTATCAGTTGCATTCAACCTTCAGAGGAAGACCTTTACTGTAGCTTCCTTATAAACCTCATAAAATATGTAGCTGTAACTACTGTAATTATGGTAGGATGTGCTTTCTTGATTATGCAGTAAGGTTTTGTCTCCCACCTAAGTTTCTGCAGGATATGAAAAGTAATATTAAAAATGCTGCAGTTGTTCTGCTTGCCTGATTGTAACGGTGAAAGAGACAAAATTTATTGCAGTTTATGGCACTGCGTTTCAATGATATTCAGCAGCACCTGTTGGCTGACAGCTGTTCAGGATTATTACACGTTTATTAGTCATGAACAGGATAACAACAATAAATATGACTTAAACTAGCAACTGAGAAATCTGTCTAAAAAATATGTCTTTCTATAGCCAGATAATTTTAAATGTTAAATTGGAAAAGGCCTACACTCATGGACTAAACTGTCTAGGTAAATACATATAGTCTTCATACATATACCAAAAATCCTTCAGCAAAATTCTTCTTCTGGGCTGTATCACATGTGAGTGAGGAAAAATCAGTATTCACCAAGGACAACAAAGAGAAAAAATTTTTTTCACCTTAAAGTTCTCAGCCCAGCTGAAATGAAAAGGTATTGCTTTGTGTAATTCCTTACCATAGGTATACCTCAAATATGTAAGGATTTTATTTAATAAAATAATTTGTATACTAGAGTTACTCTTTCTGATGAAATTTCAGAGATTTTTCAGAAGTGTAGAGAGTAACTAAGGACCATATTTGTCTTTTCTATTTTGAATATGTGTCTTAGTGCTAGATCACAAATGAAGTCAAAACTTTCATGGTTCTGTTAGAGTGAAAAAGAAATGCTGTTGAGTAAGAACTTGTTATGCTACTTTGTTTAAAGAAACAAAACCAAACCCTTTGGCTGGAGGAAACTTTCAGAGAATAATTTCCTCTTCTGGAGATGTTAATAGTCATATGTTCATGAAGTGTAAAATAGGCCCCACATCTCATGACTCAAGATAAAATTGTACCAGACTTTATGTGTTATTAACTTCATTTGGTAGGAAGGCGATATTTTGTACTAGTATAGTTTTAGAAGTGCCTGTTTAGTTTTCCTGAGACCACAGCTGCTCTTGCTCATTTTACATCCTTCTTCAATAGCTATTGTTCTGCTACTTCTTAGCCAAGTCTACAAATCCTAAGGCATAAAAAGTCTCTTCCTTAAGAATAAATTTAACTAACCACATTCATCATTTTGATGAGAAGCTACTTGCTAAATCTCTGTTACTTATTTAAAGGTCTTCACCCTTGCCACTTGCCTGCAGGAATGTTTGAAAGACCTCACATGTGAAAAATAATCTTGGAATTTTTTATATTTCAGTTGCCTTCCATTCCCACGCCCCTTTTGTACGTCTCCACAGTAATTTTGTCTTTTTGCTCCCATGACTTAACCATCTTTCATATAATTAGTCTTCATCTGATAGCTATTCTATATGTAAGTAAGCAAAAGTTCTTTTGTGCTATGTCCAGCTCATCATTCCATTTCTTTAAACATTTGGCTTTACTGCCTTTGAGAAACCAAAAAGTCTCAGTAGGAATCAAGTTATTTTTCTGCAGCTTTTAGAGCTTCAGTTTTAACTGAATTCTTATTTATGTGGTTGGATATTATCTAGATAACGAGAGAACTGGGGAAGCAACAGATGAAGGTATTTGGGTAGAGGGATTACACACAGTCCGTAGCATACACTCGCTCTATATGAAGATAGCAAGTTGGTGTCAAACTGAAATTGCATCTTAATTTTAAAGCTGGTCTTTTCTTCCTCAATGCTTGTTTGTTTTTAAATCTTTCACAGATTAAATTCTGAGAGCCATAGTCACGGCAAGGAATAGGGAAGAGTGCAAGTCTATACTACACAGGTAGTGTAGACCTATAGCCACCTACCTGAGGTAAATGGTATGCCATTCCTGCTGCCAGAACTGTTCATCTCTAAACTGTAAGGCTTCTGGTGTAGTATGGGTGTTTCTGAAAAGAGTGTGTTTAAGCTTAGATGAGAGTGTACCAGTCATGAATCTGCAGACGGGCAGTGGAACTGTTACTCTGATGGAACTGTTCCTGAAGATAGCCAAATTGAATTTAGTAGTTTTTCATGTTTTGGGCTTAAACCATCTAGAGATCTGGTGATTGCATTTTTTTAAACAGAAATTGGGTGAGTGACCAACAGTGGGTTTGTGACTATATGTCTTCACAACTATCTAAATAAATAAACAGAGGGGGAAAACACCTGTGACTCCACAGTTGGCCTAACTTGGACTATAATAGTGTGCAGTTACAAAAAGAGGAGAACTTCCCCTGGCTTTTTCACAAGTGTCCCCATCTCTTTTGTGTGGTAGGTACAGATTATGTGGTCATGTGGTGAGTTAGGTCACTGTCCTTATCAGATACTTTTTTCTTTTCCCTCAGGTGCATGTGTAATTCTAACTTACTGTGCAGCCAAATGATTTCCACGGTTGACAAAAATATGGTAAAAATGTGTGGATGTGGGCAGAAGGGGAATATGGTGTTTTCAGTGGCAGGACATGCTCAAGATTGATTTAAGACAGCTGGGAAACTGTGTGCTAACTTAAGTAGAAACATGAAGCCTGAAAAATAAAGATCACTAAGAGAGAAGGCTGCTGCTTTGTTTTTTCTTCAGTTAAGTGAAACATAACTGATCTTGACATAAAGCTGAACATTCTGCTCATGGTGGATATAAGCTGCATAATGAGAGGGAGTCTTGGAAACCATGGAATAAACCAGTAATCCTTAAACAAAGTCTTTTGAAGCAAGGAAGTACATTATTTAAAACAAGGTATATTGAAAAATCACTTCAACTTCCGTCATTAAGTACTTATCCAAGCTTCTCATTCTGAGAAGAAACAGGGACTTTGCCTTCTTACTCTATATCATTTCTGATGACAGCAGAAGAACATCTGCTTAGGAGGTATACTGGTGATTTAAAAAGAACCAACCAACCAACCAAAAACCAAAGCTCAAAAAATAAAGTAGGAGGATCACAATGCCAAATACGTGATCTGGATAACGGAGTATGAACTGACTCATGCAATCAAACATTTGTTTTATGTCCTATTTATGAAAAATATGCCACTAAAAATATGCCATAAGCTAAAGAATCGTAGGTGAATCTGTGAGGTTTTTGTTTGTTTGTTTGTTCTTATTAATCTAAGCTTTTTAAAATGCTTCATCTTTGTATTCTTTATGTTTCTGGGTTTTTTTCTTCCATCTTCTAGTTAATCATAGAAAATTGGTGGGAGTGGACCACTGGAATCTATCCTGAGATTCAAAGCCATAATGTGACCTGCACACAATTTGTTTATTAGAATAGGATATTATTAGTCACAGTTTAGCTGTGATTTTGTCTAGGCAAATCTTAAAAACAGCCTAGGACAGAGATTTCACAACTTCTCTAGAAACCTGTTCCAGTGCTATACTACTCATCAAGAGCAGCTTTTCTTGGTCTCCAAGATTTTCAAACATCTTAAGTTGAATTCTGTGGCCATTGCTCCTTCTTACATTCTTGTAACTTACCTATGACTCTTTCTTTACCTCAGAGTCTTGTTTTCCTGAGGTTTTCTGCTAAAGACTTCTTTATTTTTTCTAATTCAAGGAAGGATACAACTCCTTCAGATTTAATGCAGATGCCTGCTTTCATATCATTCAAATTGTAAGGAGTTCACATTTGATTCAAATGGATACAAGAGATGCTAATAAACTGCCATCTTAGGCTGGGTTTGCGTCTGGATTGCTTACCAAATAGGCTGGTCTGTACGATTATTAATGACCCTGTTTTCAAATTAATACTATAATTTATAACTGTATTTTAATACAACTATATCTATACTAACAACTGGCTATATAACTAGATAAATATTAGCTATATTTTGTCTGGCTTTTTGATAACACAAATAAAATTCCATATTTCCATAAATGAACTCAACATTTTATTCTAATTACATATTGATGAGGCTTTTGAAATTCTCACTTAGATGATATGAAGTTCATTTTGAGGGGCTTCCTGTAGGTTCTGAAACCATTTACATCACAATTGGTTTTCAGTGCCTTTCTTTGATTCATTATCTAATATCCCACTAACATATCATTCATGCTTTGGCATTGCTTTGGATTTCTGTTCTTTTCATGTCCATGTACATGAAATAAAGCAGTATCAGAGAATGTCTTTAAGTAGAAGGTTGTGGGATTTACCACTTCACTGAAAAAAAATACCTTGGAGAAGGCTGAGGTTCTTAATGACTTTTCTTTGCCTCAGTCTTCACCAGCAAATGCTCTGACCACACCACCCAAGTCTTGGAAGGCAGACACAGGGACAGTGAGAAGGAAGACCCTGGGACCACTGTAGGAGAGGATCTGGTTCGAGACCATCTTAGGAACCTGAATGTATGCAAGTCCATGGGATCTGATGGAGTCCATCCTTGGGTCCTGAAGGAGCTGTTAAATGAAGTTGCTAAGCCACTGTCCATCATATTTGAAAAATCATGGCAGTCAGGTGAAGTTCCCGACAACTGGAAAAAGGGAAATATAACCCCCATTTTCAAGAAGGGGAAAATGGATGAGGCGGGGAACTACAGACCAGTCAGCCTCACCTCTGTGCCTGGCAAAATCTTGGAGCAGATTCTCCTGGAAGGCATGCTGAGGCACATGAAAAACAGCAAGGTGGTTGGTGACAAGCCAGCATGGCTTCACTAAGGGGAAATCCTGCCTGACCAATCTGGTGGCCTTCTATGATGGGGCTACAGAACTGATGGACAGGAATAGAGCAGCTGATGTCATCTACCTGGACTTGTGCAAAGCGTTTGACACTGTCTCACATGACATCCTTGTCTCTAAGTTGGAGAGACATCAATTTGATAGGTGGACCACTCGGTGGATAAAGAACTGGCTGGATGGCCGCACGCAAAGAGTAGTGGTCAATGGCTCAATGTCCAACTGGAGACCAGGAACGAGTGGTGCCCCTCAGGGATGGGTGTTGGAACCGGTCTTATTCAGCATCACCATTTGTTGGTGACCTAGACAGTGGGATTGAGTGCACTCTCAGCAAGTTTGTGGATGACCCCAAGCTGTGTGGTTCGGTTGATACTTTGTAGGGAAGGGATGCCATTCAGAGGGGCCTGGACACGCTTGTGAGGTGTCCTGATGCCATCCTGATGAAATTTAACCATGACAAGTGCAAGGTTGTCCTGGGTTCAGCAGTAGCAGTCATTTTTCTCGGTAGTTGGTGCAGCGCTGTGTTTTTGATTTTGGGCCTGGGAACAGCACTGATAACACCAGTGTTTTCAGTTACTGCTTGGTAATGTTTTGGTCTGACCAAGGACTTTCTGAGTCTCATGCTCTGCCAGGGAGGAGGGGAAGCCGGGAGGAAGGAGAAACAGGACACCTGACCAAAACTGACCAAAGAGGTATTCCATGCCACAGCATGTCAGGCCCAGGATGTGAAGATGGAGAGCAGAGACCCAGAAGGGTGGGGGTGCACTGCTTGGTCGGGTTGGGTATAGGTGGTGAGCGATTATATTCTTTCCTTGTATTTGCCTTGTCATTATTATTATTGGTGGTAGCAGTAGTGGTTTGTGTTATACTTTAGTTACTGAACTGTTCTTATCTCAACCTGTGGGAGTGTATTCTTTCGATTCCCATCCCCATCCCTCCGGGAGAGAGGGGAAGAAAGAGGGGGGAGTGAGTGAGAGAGCGACTGCGTGAGTTATAGAGGCTTAAACCATGACAAAGGTCCTACACCTGGGTCGGAGCAATCCCAGTCACAGCTACAGGTTGAGCAGAGATGATATTCAAAGCCCTGCAGAGAAGGACTTGGGGGTGTTGATCAATGGAAAAATGAACATGAGCTGGCAGTGTGCGCTTGCAGCCCAGAAAGCCAACCATATCCTGGGCTGCATCAAAACGAGCGTGACCAGCAGGTCAAAGGCGGTGATCCTGCCCCTCTACTCTGCTCTTGTGAGACCTCACTTGGAGTACTGTGTGCAGTTCTGGTGTCCTCAACATAAAAAGGACATGGAACTGTTGGAACAAGTCCAAAGGAGGGCTACGTGCATGATGAGGGGTCTGGAGCGCCTCCCGTATGAAGAGAGACTGGGACAGTTGGGGCTGTTCAGCGTGGAGAAGAGAAGGCTGCGTGGAGACCTCATAGCAGCCTTCCAATATCTCAAGGGGGCCTATAGGGATGCTGGGGAGGGACTCTTCATGAGGGACTGTAGTGAGAGGAGAAGCAGTAATGGGTTCAAACTTAAACAGGGAAAGTTTAGATTGGCTATGAGGAAGAAATTCTTTACTGTAAGGGTGGTGAGGCACTGGAATGGGTTGCCCAGGGAAGTTGTGAATGCTCCATCGCTGGCGGTGTTCAAGGCTGGGTTGGACCGTGCCTTGGGAAGCATGGTTTAGTGTGAGGTGTCCCTGCCCCTGGCAGGGGGGTTGGAACTAGATGATCTTAAGGTCCTTTCAAACCCTAACTATTCTATGATTCTATGATTAGGAGGAAAAGTTACTTCTTTAGTCATGTAACATTGCAGGATTTTTTTACCTCAGCTGCACAAATACTTATGTCAGCAAAATATACAGATCCATATGATGAGAGTATAAATAAAGACTGGGAAGTCATCAGAGCTCTGATGACTAGCCAGGGCTATTACAAGATGGTGAATTTTTATGCCCTCAGTGTGTGAATTTCAGGAGCAGTGAAAACTTCTTGCAGTAGTAAACTATAGCAAGAATGAGGATAGTAGTTAGACTGTGTAGTTCTGATCAAATGAAGAAACAAATATGTGTGTCTCTGACTTAATCTGACTTCTGGTAGCTGGCACAAGAAGCTTTTTGGCACCAAGATGGAAATAATTCAGACCCTGCCCTGGAATTTTACTTGGTTTTAACAAGGTCCAGTTAAGATATAACACCTAAATTCTAACCCATATCGCCTGAATTTTGACTGATTATTCCAATTTAGGCATACCCTTCATGAGACTATCAAAATGAAAAAATGTCAAAATGCATTCTTTTCCTCCATATTTTTGTTTTAACTGAAATTAGTTTCAGTTGTATGTTCTTCAGGTTCTTGGAGCAACTGTATGTCCGAATACGTACGCGATTTAAATTCCATGTGGCACTTACGTATGAAGTGACTTAGACAAAGGTGTTTTACATATTTTAAGGTAGCTCCCCAAAGAGATGATTGTTTCTCTGACATGTAAGAGATGTTTAGATGGATGCCAGCACCTACACGTTCTTAGTGGATTTAGGCTAGAATGTAGAATTTAATAAAAATCTGGTAAAGAGTATTGCTATTTAACTGTGGTGAGTAAAGCGGGAATCATCAGGATTGTGTTCTGTTGGCCTTTCAGTACTTTGCTTCTATTATCTGATAATTTGGAGTTACTAAGTTTGTTTGACTGTTGCAAGTACCTGATGCTTTTCCCAACACACACAAAGCATAAGTTGTATCAAAATACATTGTAATAGTGTATATGTAGATTTAAGTTGGTTCTGTGCTGGGTGGTGAAAAGAGCCATTTTGTCCCTGGTACTTAGTAGAAAAGAGGTGTGAAAGATTGCAGAACTATTATAAGAGCCTGCAATTGGTTTTCTTGTTGTCTTAATTTAACACAGTTTTAATTGAAATTTGCTAGTAATTTTTTTCTGCACTAATGATATTTAAGTGTTTATTAAATATTAACTGCTGGTTTGGGAATTTCCTCACAAAGGGGATTCAAGGGAATTGTAAAATACCTAATAAATAAATCTGTAGATCTCAAAGTTCTTTTCCAAAGGGAATTGGAATGAGTATTATCTTATTCCAGTGGAAATGCTGGGGACACAGAGAGAGTGTTTCCTATGCTTTAAAAAGAAAATGAAGGACCTTGTTAGATTTCAATCATTAGGTTCAAAAGAATCGTTTTTAAGAAGTGTCTTGGGGTGGTCTACCCTCATTTATGTATGTGTGTATGTGTATGTGTATGTGTACTTGCTCACCCCTAATCAGATATGTAGGATATTTTCAGAATAAATGTGCGCTTTGAACTCTCCATATCTTCTGTGTAGAAAAAAAAAAAAAAGATAATTTATTTATTTATTTATTAAAAGTGCTAAGATATATTCCGCATCAGAACAAAAGTAGATAGACTCATAGAATACCAAGTTGGAAGGGACCTATGTAAATATCTTTAGTTGGTTTTTTTTTTTTTTTACCTGTAGACATTTTCTTCCAATATAATTACAATATTTTTTATGAAGCAAGGCAGATATTATCTCCATTTTATAGATGTGGAAAAAGAGGTTTAATGTGTGTCTTGCAATAAACCAGTGATAGAGTTGGAAGCAGAATTTTGATATTTTGCCTTCCAGACATTAAGTTTATTGATTCATATATGTATACTTTGTGGCAGAGAATTTTTTAAAAGCTATTTCATTTTTTTTAACTTAGGACCCCCAAAAGTGACAGAAACTGAAGGAAGTAAATCCCATTCTTTACGGAACGCCACATGAAAGCCATCCATGGGTTTTGTTTTGGTTTTGGTTACAAGTACAATGCTCTAATGGAAAAAAATGTTATGCTTTTAAAAGCAGGCTTATAGTAAAAATGGAAATTAGAAAAAACTGTAGCATGGAAATTGTGTAAGAAAAATGTATGTAATTTTTTGGTAGTAAAATTGCCAGCCCCTTGTGTTACCTACATAATGTATATTTGGGTTTCATCAATTAAAATCAATGGATATTTTTAACTTGAAGGAACACCTTTCATATTCCCTACCCTCAAAGCTTCTTCCTGCAGGTATTGGCAATTCAAAGGTTTATCTTAGAGATTTTTGGTTCATACATATACTTTATATCTCTTCATAATTGCATATTCACATCTTCATAAATTCCAATTACAAAAATTTCAATGGATATTTCATTTTATACTTTTTTGACAGTTATTTCAGTGTCTTGTCCATGGGAAGGCCTTCTGGTCATTCAGACATGTCAGTTTTCAAAACTCAAGAAGGCTGAGAGCATGTTAGTTTGTAGTGTTAAGAAAAGAAAGAGTGAAATTGCAATGTTGAAAAGAATTCCCATATTGGTATATAGTCTGGTAAAAACTGAACAAAAGTTTAGGGAAATGGTTCCTGAGACCTAGATGGCAGAGGAAATTGTTCTTAAAATGGACTGTTCTGGTTTTACTTCCCATTCTATTGCAGTGTGGTTCTACCAAAAGAAGCTGCCTTCTGCCACTGGAACCACAGTAGCAATGGCAGCTGTGGGAAGTGGGGAAGAGTGTGCTGTGCCAGGAACTGAGTTTCAGATTAGGATGTGCACAGATTAGGATGTCGATACAGTCAGGGACAGATTATAATCCTTGTGTGAAGATTTTCAAAACATACTGATAGGAACTTGCTGTACAGTTGCTAACTTCTTCAGTAGCATTGTTTTAGGTGTTACTTTATCCGCAGTCTCATCAATTTAGCAAGCATCTAAAATCAGAATGTTTAAGAAAATTTTGAGGGTATTTAGTGTACATGAGCAATATCATCAATGTGTATAACATGCAAACTTCAGTGCTTTTCCTTGTGTACTCCAAGAAAAATGTAGATAGAAGTAATATGAGAAAACTTACTGTGCCTTTGTCTTATGAACAAGGAATCTTTTATTTGAGAATAATTGCCTTAAGCAGCAAAGACCTGTTTGAGGACTTTTTTTTTTTTTAATTTTTTGGTTTTGGTTGGTTTGTTGGTTTGGTTTTGTTCTGGTCATAAAGATATGCTTTTCAGTTGTCTTTGATTGCAGAGTTTGTCACCTGGGAGCTACTGTAGGTTTGACTTGAGTGTAGTGAGCTCAGGAGACTGGGAAATAAGTAAGTCAGACACATGAACAGCATATACCTGTAATCTCCATGACAGCAGTTTTTGCATGAACCAGTCCATCTTTAATATACCTTCTCAGTGCCTGCAGTACCCAGATCTCTCCTTAAAGTTGATAAGGCCGATGACACAATAATTCTGCCTCTATTCAGGAGGGAGTGCCTCCAGCAGGCACTTGTCTTTTCAATCCTACCTTGCCATACAAAGATGGAAACATTCACAAAACCACAAACTGTGCAGGTTTGAGGGTGGTGGTGAGTACGTGATCCAGGAAGGGGCAGTTACATACAGTGTTTTGAAAATGAGGGCAAATAATGTTTCAAATAACAGAACAATTAGGATGTACATTACTTCTCTTGCAATTAAAATCAAATGTATTTATGAATATTTAGCGCTCTCTTCCCCCACCCTAAAAAAGCAGAATCAATATACTGGTATAATGGCATGTGATCACCTTGTGCTTGGACAAGTAAACTTCTGTTTGTACAGCATCACAGGAAGTGGTTGACTTTGATGCTTGAGTGCAAAACTGGCTAGAGGAGATAAATGGGAAACGAGAACAATAATAATGCCAAACATTTAAGTGTTCTAAATAAAAGCTTGTTGGGAAGTTGTGAATGCTCCATCGCTGGCGGTGTTCAAGGCCGGGTTGGACAGAGCCTTGGGTGGCACGGTTTAGTGTGAGGTGTCCCTGCCCATGGCAGGGGGATTGGAACTAGATGATCTTAAGGTCCTTTTCAACCCTAAGTATTGTATGATTCTATGCCTGAGGAGATGGAGCTGTACATTTAGCATTGGCTTTCTAATACCAAGTACACTTGAAATGAGAGTTTCAGGTTCTTGTAGGACTGTCTAGAGTTTTGTTACTCTGCAGGAGCTACACTATTTATCCTGCAGATTACTCTGTTAGGTTGCTTTCAGGTAAGAGCAGAACTCAAGTCTAGTCTGTATATAGAGATTATGCTCCCATGTGGCACAGTAAAAGATTGCTTGCTCTCTCTCTTCCTGTTGCTTGAGATCATTTGTGTGATAAAAATAGTAGAATCTGATTAAAATAGGAAAGAAATGTTAAAACACAGGCTAAAAGAACAGAAAACTCTAAGATGATGAAATATTAATATATTGCATGTTTTAGTCAACCCTCAGAGCAAGATGGATCAAATATGAGCACCCCACAAAAATCAACAGAAAATTCAATTCTGCTACAGACAGCAGGGGTACATTTCTGTGATCTCAGCTGCATTGCAAGTAGTATTGAACCATTATTTAAGAAAGGATAAAGACCAGCAATATCATTTTACAGAGAGAAACTACTAGCACATAAAACCTGTCTACCAGCCCATGTGCGCTATGTCACTCAAATACTGAATATTTGACACGTGGGCGTGCAGGTGAGCAGAAATCAGTGAGGAATATTTTTGAGAAGTTCTAATTTGAGTTGAGTAGTTGGCTGAAGATAACCCAAGGGGTTCTTTTGTAATATGAAGAATTAATTGAAGTGTGTATTTCTGTTTTCTTTCCAATATCTGGATAGCTTCTCTGTTTCTAATGAAAGAAAATTTCCTGTTACAGGATATTTAACTGATCTGTACTGTCTTATGAATTTAATAATGGCCTGACATATGAGCTTTATTCTTTTCAACAGTTGGATAAAACCTCATAAATAAGGACACTTTTGTGCAGGGCTGTAAGTTTTATAGGGTAACAAATAGAGTGCTGCTCCTTAGTGTGATACAAAGTTCCCATGGTTCCTGCTCGCGTGCTCATGGCTGCCTGAGATCTGAAGTAAATTTCAAGTGGCTTTTCTAGTGTTCACTTGGTCCTGGTCTAGGAACACCTGAATGCACTGCAAAGATGCCAAATTAACTGTTGTTATATATCGAGTAGAAAACAAGCTATATTCTGTGCTAGTTAACGCTGAGTGGAGTTGGCTGCAGCCCTAAAGTAGTCATAGTTACATGAAAAAAATCGCTAGGCATATTTAAGGATCAGTGTTTGAAGTTTACAGACAAAGTTAAGGCATAGGCTACTTTTAACAGGTTTCCTGTTTAATACAAGCATGGGAAACTCTAAGTGTAAATCGAAGTGAGTATATACTTACAGTATTAATTCTTCCCTTCAACAACACTTCATAATAGTCATATCATTATGAAAAAGGTCCCATATTGAAAAAAAATCAAACATGAATCTTTCAGAGGGAATTAATTTATATATTTTTTTTGCATAATCTTCCTTAAACTTCTTTGTGTAACGTCTCAAGGAGAGAAAAGATTAATTAAAATTATGTTTAGTGTTAGATTGCAAGAAGTTTCGAAGGCAGTATTTGTATTATTAGGTTATCCTAGAAAGAGAAAGAGACTTGTCACTAATGCCTAACCTTTTAGAAATATCAGTCTGGTGATTTATGCCAGCAATGACAAAGAAGTTCTCTTAGAATTAGGCATGGGAATTTAAAGTTGAGATGTATTTGTGGGTACAACTCTGCACCTTACTTTCAAAATGATAGTTTTGAGGAAGAGAAATAACTAGAGAAAGATGAATGTTTCTTTCTTGGTTTATGCAAACAACATTTTTAAATTGAAACTTTCAAGTGGGGAGATGTGGCTTCAGGCTTTTTGTTTGTTGCTGATTCTACAATGACCGTTGCACGGTTGGAAGCCTTTTCCACAGAAAATTACCCTGAAGAAAATTCTCAGTCTGTCCCACTGTCCCTATAGAAATTATACAAGGTCTAACTTGCAATTTCTTTTTTCTTTTTTTTTTTTTTTTTGACATTGGATTGATGGCCTCTGTTGTCATTCACAGGAGACTTTCCCTGCTTCTCCTCCCCTGGGGTGTAAGGAAAAGATTCCAGTCTTTGTATTCTTAGTAACTAGAGCTTATTATGTGTTCCCACCCAAATTTATTGTGTAAAACTTTTCTTTCATCTTTTCTCACTTTGGAAACAGTCTGACTTGTTTCTTCAGGGTTTTCTTTATTACCCGACTTTTGTCTCTTATTGTTAAATGTGCTTATTGCTATTATATTCTCAGCCCCTGAGATCCCTGTGTGCTCTACAGCTACCACTTCATCTATTGCCTTTCTTACCCTGTGCCCTGATTTGAGGGTTACAGTGCATCTCAACGTGTCACCCACACGCATCCTTGAGTCATTCTTTCCTTGCCTTCCTGCTTCCCCACATCAATAGTTGTGGGTTTCAAAAGCAGAAGGGCCACTGAGACTAGTGTTCTATTCATCACCCTTCCTCTGCATTTAGGGTTCACCAAACCTCTAAACGTGATCAATCTGCTTAGTGTTCTTTTATCCTTTTCTCTTACAAAAGGGTCTCTTTTCTTCCTTGTCAGAACTTCCTGTTTTTACCTTTTCTTTCTCTCTTGACAAAGGCTTTGTCTATTCCCTAGTTCTCTTTATCCTTAAAAGGAGCTCCTCCTGCCCCATCTCATGTGTCAAAGTCCTCCAAGTTACGCATAAAAGGAATGCTGCCTGTTCTAGGTCTCAGTACCTGTTCTGAGTTCCTCTTTTCTAATTTTTCACTGATCAAGGAATCATTCTCTTCAATTCTGTCTTTTAGTAACTAGACTCCATGGAATGGGTAATCAAGTGTATCAGTGTTACCTGGAAAGCATTAATAAGTGCCTTTATCAGCCAGCTCTGTTGGGTGTGGATTTATACAGTTACAGGCAGTTAAACCTGTCACTTTTCTTGCCCATCTAGCTCTGATTTTCTTTTCCCCTCCTTTCCTTCCTCTTTCCCAGACCAGTAAATGACTCAGAGAACACTAAATTTTTAGAATAAGTTTTAAATATTGCAGCAAATTAACACAGTACTTAGAGGTATGGCCATAAATGTTATCAACTTGATAAGTCTACAAAGATCTTAACATTTCAATATATTTTTTGTATGGATGCCAGTCAGCTATGTCTTGCCAATGCTATTGACATTGTATAATGTGGAACTGTGTGCTCCAGTGGACAACTCATGTAGCATTAAAAAGTAAAGAAGTCAAGGTCTCTGCAAACTGAGCAGTCTGTCACCTAGAATGACTGAAAGGAATTTCTGTTAATCAGAAAAAGCTCCATAAAAAGCTGTTTCTATACACAGGTGTGAGGCCAGCCAAAGGAGAACCCAAGAGATGTCTATTTGCTTCACATTCCTGAAAAACAAACCGTTTGTTCTCCAGCTGAGATTCCATTGTTAAACCTTTAATCATGCAGATAAATGTCATACTAGTGACAGTAGTACCACTGAAGCTCATTAAAACCCTGTTGGAAGACCTGAAGGATTCCTTTCCTTGATGTGTCATCCCATGCATTTTTAAAGCAACATGCAGGGGTTCATCTGTATGCAGTTTTGACTGATTTTAATGGAATGTCAAGATATGACGTCTGTGACATGTGAGTCCTGTTTTATAAAGAAGAAAAGGAGGGTTTCCCCTAATACAGATAGGCACAGATTTACCAGAGATGTATTAGGAGATATGGATATAATTTAATTTTCATGAATGATAAAGTAGATATGTGCGGGTATGTTTAAGCTGGCTTATAGTCTAAGCCAGATACTTTTGGCAGTTACAAGCAGAAGTTGTATACCAGGTTGCACATTTTGTCTCTAACTCTAAACCATGGTACGTTGTCACTGGTTTGCTGACAGCCATCTGTTCAGATTTCATTTGATGTTCCCATTCAGTCACAATTCAAGTTAGGGGACAAAATATATGTAAGAGAGGGAAATAATTGGGCTAGTTTTCTCATGGAGATAATCATAGAATCATAGAATAGTTAGGGTTGGAAAGGACCTTAAGATCATCTAGTTCCAACACCCCTGCCATGGGCAGGGACACCTCCCACTAAACCATGCCTCCCAAGGCACGGTCCAGCCCAGCCTTGAACACCACCAGCGATGGAGCATTCACAACTTCCCTGGGCAACCCATTCCAGTGCCTCACCACCCTTACAGTAAAGAATTTCTTCCTCATAGCCAATCTGAACTTTCCCTGTTTAAGTTTGAACCCATTACTGCTTCTCCTCTCACTACAGTCCCTCATGAAGAGTCCCTCCCTAGCATCCCTGTAGGCCCCCTTGAGATATTGGAAGGCTGCTATGAGGTCTCCACGCAGTCTTCTCTTCTCCAGGCTGAACAGCCCCAACTTTCTCATCCTATCTTCATAATAAATATTGCTAAATATTTTTTGAATATTCATTTCCCCAAGATATATGTTGAAAAGATACTGAAGTCATGCACATACTCTATTTTCTTCATGAGACAGGAAGAGTTTTAGACACTCGTACTACCATAACTATTGTCATGGTTTGAGCCCAGCCAGTAACTCAGAACCACGCAGCTGCTCGCTCAGTCCCCCTCCTCCTCCCTCTGCTGCCGGAGGGATGGGAGGAGAATCAAAGAAATGTAACTCCCATGGGTTGAGATAAGAACAGTCCAGTAACTAAGGTATAACACGAACCACTGCTTCTACCACCAATAACAATAATGATAAGGGAAATAACAAGGGAAGAGAATACAACCACTCACCACCTGCCGACTGATACCCAGCCCGACTCAAGCAGTGATCTAACCCTTCTGGGTAACTGCCCCCAGTTTATATAGTGGGCATGATGTGCTGTGGTATGGAATACCTCTTTTGCTAGTTTGGGTCAGGTGTCCTGTCTCTGCTTCCTCCCGCCTTCTCCTCCTCCCTGACAGAACATGAGACTCAGAAAGTCCTTAGTCAGAGTGAACATTACTGAGCAACAACTAAAAACATTGATGTTACCAGTGTTGTTCCTATGCTGAAAGTCAAAACCACAGCACTGCACCAGCTGCTGAGAAGGAGAGAAATGACTGTTACTGCTGTACCCAGGACAACTACAGATACAGATGCATTGTTTATTGTATTTGTATATTTGAATATGATTTAGAAAGACATAAATACACTAGTACAACACTTACATGTGTTTAGTAGCCGTTTTGTAGCAAAGCCTGTGTTGAACAAACGTATGTAACATAAAACTATTTCAATGTATCAGAACAAAAATATAAAGTAAAATTGACATAGAATGTTCTATGTATTCTTTCATAATCTTATATGTAATGGAAGAGTTTCTTGACTCAGTGCATAGATGTCCTGGGTTCAGCAGTAGCAGTCATTTTTTCTCCTTCTTAGTAGCTGGTGCAGCACTGTGTTTTTGACTTTTGGTTCAGGAACAGCGCTGGATAGGCCCAGACAGTTCCGATCAGCGCCACGAAGTTCATCTGGAGGCAGGTCACTAGTGATCTACCCTAGTGGTCAATACTGGGGCAAATACTGTATAACATCTTTGTAAATGACCTGCATGATTGGGGCAGAGTTCACCCTCATGAAGTCTGCAGGCAACACAAAATTGGACAGAGTGGCTAATATACCAGAGGATTGGGCTGCCATCCAGAGGGAACTTGGTAGGGGGGAGAAATGGACTAATAAGAACCTCATGAAGTTAAGAAAAGTGAAGTGCAAAGTCCTGCACCTGGGAAGGAACAGCCACATGCACCAGTACAGACTGGGGAGAGATAGATAGCTGGAAAGCAGCTTTGCAGAGGATGATATGGGTGTCCTGGTCGACAACAAGTTGAGCAAAGCCAGCAATGTGGCAAAAAGAGCAAATGGTCTGCATTAGAGTGTCACCATAAGGTTTGAAGGAGGTGAACATTCCTTACGCTCAGCAGTGATAAGAGCACACCTGGAGAGCTGTGTCCAGTTCTGATCTCCTCAATAAGAGAGATATATGGACATGTTGGAGCAAGTCCAAGAAATGGCTTGGAAGATGATTAAGAGCTTGGAGCATCTGTCCAAGTAGAGGCTGTGAGGGCAGGGGTTCCTTACGCTTGAGAAGTGTCAGGGAGATCTTGTCAATGTGTATAGATATGTTTGTGTCAGGTGTGATATGGAAGATACAGCCATATTGGTGTCCAGTGACAGGACACAAGGGGTAATGGGCAACAAGGGGTAAAGGGCACAAATTGCTATGCAGGAAATTCCAATTAAACATAAGAAAACTTGTTTTATTGTGAGGATGGTCAAACAGTAGAATATATTGCCCAGAAGAGGCTGCATCATTAGAGATACTGCAAATTCAGCTTCACAGTCCTGGGTAACCTGCTTTAGTGACCCTATTTGAGCAGGCGTATGGGCTAGGTAAGAGGTTCCTTCCAGCCTCAGTGATTCTTTAATTCTCTGAAAATGATGTTAAGGACTCTGCATAGAAATTGCTAATCAGTGGTCTCACGTTTTACCAGAATATGTTAAAACTTTTAGAATCCTCATAAGTATGTAAAGCATTTTTGTAAAGCATTTTGTAAAGCATTACAGCTGAATAGCAATAAATAGATCAGTTCAAAGAATGAGAACTGATCTTAATGTTTATCCAAGCTCGTCAGTTGAGAGAAACATACTTTTAAGTTATTTTCGTCTGAATCCTCCGGGTAAAAGTAAGTGCACAGAACCTCTTACATATGGTAAGAACAGTTTTTCCATTTGCTCTTTGGTTTCATAATGTCAAACTCAGTTTTGAATTTTTTGTCAGTGTAGATGATGCTGAATAGAAGGCGACTTTTATTAGCCTCCACAACATGTCTTTTGTTGCCTCTTGTAAAAGAACATGGTAAACATCTCAGTCTTTCTGTTTAATTTGATGGTATTGGAGACTCAAGGGCACAGTAACTAATTCTGACTTTGCAGTGCGGTTTCAGTGGACATTAATTTTGAAATTTTTGCAAAAATAGCAAGCTTCATATTCTTTAGAGTCCAAGACAATATATAGCAGGGTTGGTTTTGGGTTTTGTTTTTTGTTTGATTTTTTGTTTTGCATGAAACAACAGCTTTGTCAAGACCAAAGTCAGCTGTAAATTGAATCTGGCAGCTCCAGTTTTCCAAGGCTCTATTCTGTCTTTCTGCCTTTAACAAATTCTGATTTGTATGATTTTTCCATTTTTATTCAGTGTCGTAATCCTTTTTGTTTAAATTTTTTTCTGCCTACTTCAATGGGATGTAACTGTGAGAGACAAATCATACAGCTTGCTCTCTCTCTCTCTTCTTTGCAACTGTGAGAAGTGCATGAGCTGGGGGAGCCAAACCTACAGTGTCTTCTGAGTATGGAGACACTGGTGTTCAAGTATGGGAGCTGAACAAAGGGAAAAAAAAAAAAGCTTTTTAGCAATATCATACAATTTGGGAAAATTGTAAAGTGGTGTGTGCTATCTGACAGAAGACAGATGATTTGGGAAGATTCCTGTTTGGAGTAGATGAGTGTTGTCTCCCAGAGATCTGTTTACTTTTTCTTGTTAGGCCTGTTTGGCTGACCAGTTCCATACTAATGCATTGCAAGGATTTAATGAAGGTCATGTGGCTCATAAGTGCAAGGAAATAACTGTGAAGTGTGCAGCGCTGCTTGCTTCTTCATGCATAGAGCATTCTTTCTATATATAAAGTATTTGTACAAGTAGGAATTTGCACTTTAAAATTTGTGCCAGAATACAGTCATGTGTTTGAAAATCAGTGGGTGCCTGACTCAGACTGGGCATGTAAATACCTTTGAGAACGAGATGTCCATTAAAACTTTTTTGCTTGAGATTTTTGATTCAGTGGGAGTTCTGCCATGGATGTCAAGGAGACAGGATTTCATCTTGACCTGTATTTTTTCCTGTTCTGCTTTGCAAAACAACCTTCTGTGACAGCTCTAGGAAAAAGGAAATTCATTGCAAAGTTAGGAGAATATTTATATGTTTTATACAATATAGTACTGGAGTAAGCCAATAGCAGTTCTTTTCATTCAGTCTCCTAATCTGAAAAACTGATTGTGTTTTTCTGTTAAAATCAGCAAAACGCTACAGATTTTGAATGCTGCAAGCTTGGAGAAGCAAGGTAATATTGCTAGATAAACAATATAACATTTTTCATATGTGTCTTACATTGTAAGGACTATAGTTAGCTTTGCTGTCAAGCTTTTTCAGGTTAGGGTTTTATACTCTATTTTGTATGGAAGTAAAATGTGCAGGAGGATGTATGTAATGTTACTTAGTATGAAGAGAAAAAAATGACCTGAAAGTAAAAGCAAGCTACTTCTACTACCAGACATTGCAAAATAAATTTCCACTTCCTTAGAAAGAAAAAAGAAGGATGACTACTGAACAGTACTATAATGCACAGTAGTTTAGGGCAACTGACATAAATGGGGACTGAATTTGTTTGCAGATTTTATTTTCCTCTGGACAAATGGGCTTAGTGTCCATTTTTTTCATTCTGTAAGCTCTGTTGTGTCTGAACAGTTATTTCTTCAAATTTGGCCTATTTTCTAGTTGTATAAAACTCTTCATCTACACTGTGGTTAGATTGCATTAAGTTATTCCCTGTTGCGCACAGCTGGAAGCTATTCTGTGCTGCAACATTTTGTTTTGTTTTGTCCCAGTTTTTTCTCCCCACTGTGTTCCCACAGCTTAGCATAGCTCCACGCTGCAGCAGACAAGTCTCTTTTTCTAATGACACTTCTTAGAACATTTGCAGTTGACATATTCTCTTTTGTCTTTTTAGTACAAATTCAGTGGCAAACAGCTCTGCTTGACTGCACGAACATTTCAAAGTGCTTTATAGACTAGGAAGGTTGGCCTGAAAAGTTAGACATATTTAGGCAGACTGTTTTATTTGCTTCTTTGAAGAGACTAGGGATATTCTGAGAAGACTGAAGGAAATACACAGTATCAAATATTGGTCTGTTTAGAAAAGAAAAGAAAAATATGCAGGTCTTAACAGAGCTTTCTTTGATGGAGAAAAAACTTTTTCTCAGTTCTAATGCTTTAATAAGACTCAAAGAAATCCCAGAGTTGGTAAACCAAATTTTGTCTTCTATCTTGGAAGTATTTTAAAAATACTATTAAAAAACAGCAATTTTTTTTTTTAGTAAACATTTTGCCTATGTATTATGTGTATGAATTTTACCCTCAGTAAAATGGGGCGCTGATCTGATCACTGTGTAATCACAATATAGATACATTGATAGTAGAAGCAAAATGTCATGTTCCAACCATTGTCTTTCAAGAAGAAAGTTTACAGAGCTGTCTGTCAGTATCTTTGCAATGGTCTTTCTCTTTCCAGTTTTCTTCTCTGTTTCCCATTCTGCCCAACTCAGAGAGTTCCTTCCTTTATCTCCATGCAAAGATCTCTGTCTTTCATCACTAATTGGTGGTTCTTTGTTTCTCAATCAGGATGGCAGCTGCTTCCTCTGTGCAGTAGCAGAAGCCTAACAGAGGTTGTAATCTTGGTCTTGGTTCTTTGCTTGTTATTCCTGCTTCTGTTGGAAGCAGAGCAGAAGAACTGGAGCATCCTAGTGAGATACATCTCACCAGTTACTCTGTAAATGTAGGATGCTGATGTCTTTAAAACAGTATTTGCAATTCTCCATGGGTTGTATGAAGGGAAAGAAAGAAAACGTGTCAGAACTGGTAAATGGTAGGAAGACTAATGTATAAGGTAATTATTTTGTTTACATTCTTGTCTATTTTCAGTGCCCCTCCTTTGCTATAGCTACTCCTTGACATAGTTTAAAAGTAGGTTACCCCAGTGACTATGCTCACTTCATAATGAACCTGTAATCACCATTCGGCAGCTGGAGATATAGTTAATATCTTTGATTTCCCACTAGAATCCCTCCGTCCTCTCTCAGCTAGGGAAATCAACTAGGTCTTGCAGTATGCTCTGAAGGTCAATCAAATAGCGCTATCTGGGAGGAGAGTGAGAATGAGATTGAATTCAACAGCTGGCAGGCTTTATGAAAATGTCTTGTACCTGCTACTTGTATAGTTCATGTGCTTCTGCTGATCTCAACTATTGCAATAAAGCATGTGGAAAATCTGTCAGTTTGGCAGAGAAGGAGGTAATAGGGCATGACAAAATAGGGCAGGGTGCCAGGCATCAGACTGGTGGATTTTGTTCCACTGATACTCATCGAGCTTATGTGAGCTGCAGGTTGGTGAGGAAATCTATAAAGTACATCAAAAAGTGCATGTGAAGCTGGGCTGTTATTTTCCTTTATGCAACTACATTAGGAAAACATAAGAAAATTAATTAGGTAATACTGCTTTGCAGAAAACTGCAAGGAAGTCACTAGTGTTCTGATGATCTATGGAATAAGTAGCCATTAATTATGGCTACTTATGACCTCTATGGATGCAAAGTAATGATGGGAATTGGTGCAGAAGACAATGGCTAGTGAAAAAAAAAAAAACAATATTACCAAAAATATTAGCAACACCACACAAAAGTAAGGTTACAGTTTTCTTTCATTTTGGGTGGACCTTGATGTTGGGCTGTATGTGTTACCAGCCTTTATCAAAAACAACTACAGGTGTGTATTAGAGCCAATATTGAAGAAAAATGTGAAAGGAGAAAAACTACAGTGACACCTCTGTAGATAAAGCACTGCAATAGCCAGTGATTTAGGTTTATTCTGAACTGACAGCTGAACACCAAGCCCTTCATGTTTAACAGCCCCAGATGAATCCCTGTTCTATGTATTAATCTAATTGACTTTTAATCTAGTCCTGCTTTTGGAATGAAAATATTTTATTATAGAATCTCTTCATGTATTCTAGAATTTAATTTCTATCATAATGAAAGGCAGTTCCATTTATAACCAGTCAGTGCAGAAAATTGCTGTATGATAAGTTGACTCAGCACCCCCAACTTGTGGTAGAAGGGTAACTAAACTTACTGTGTTCACTTCCAAATGTTCTCTTACTAAACTTATTTGTGATTTTATATACAGTTATATCATTTTATGCATCTCCCAATCAGTTATTTTCCCAGTAGAAGAATCATAGCTTATTAATGCCCACATTCAGAAGCTGATCCACAGCTGTGATATTATCACACTTTTTTTATCTTTTTCAGATCAAGCATGTCCTTTAGAGATAAGAAATATCATACAGTATTTGAGTGTCATTAGAGATGGATTTATGCAGTAATGTAATGACATTCTGGTTTTATACCTTGTGCTAATGTTTTAGTTGAAATATCCATAATAACTCTCTCAGGGGTGATCATATTTTCCCCGAGTATTAGCTCCGTTCCTTGATTTCATCTGCCATTTTACCACCTAGACACACTGTACTGTGAAATTTTTCTACCACTCTTTGCAGTCTGTCCTTATTTTGATTATTCTAAGTAATTTCTATAATCAATAAACTGTCACCATACTTTTTATCCTGTTTTCTAAGTTACATATGTAACTGTTGAACACAACAGGATTCAGCAAAGATTGGAGTGGTTTTTCAGTATTACTCTCTGTTTTCGTTTTTTCCTTTTTTTATTGTTATTTCATGAGAGGTCATTCCCTCATGTGGCAGGATAGTTGAGTTTCTTTAAAGGTCTTTGCAGAATCTCGTTAAAATCTCTTAATATAAATATGTTGAACTCAGAGAATCACACGTATGTGCTTGCCACCATCTACAAAGAACTTTAGAATTGATAAGGGATGACTTGTGAGGCCTTCATAAAAAAACACTGATCCCAAGCATCCACTATTTTTGTCTTCAAAGTAGATATTCAGACCTGCTTTGATCCAGGAACTGTTTAAAAACCTAATAAAGTAGTTAGCACACCCTAGTTGATTAGAACAGTGTAAAACTTAAGTACATCAGAGTTTGTAGGTAAAAATAGCTATTCCCACTGATATACTGCTTTTCATTTTACCAGTTTTTTTTTTAAGACTGTTTCTGTTGAGAATATGTACTAAATTTATCATCACTAATTCTATAGTGAGTTGAGCAGCTTGCTTGGTTACCCTTATATGGTAAACTGCTTTAGAGAATTTGAGTAGTTTCTGTGTTACTTTCCTTCATAGTTTAATCACCTGTCAACACTAAACAACATCTTTATCAGGCTTCCATGCTCTAAAAGCTCCACCAAATATGTTCTATGCTTAAAAACCAAATTGGAAAGCAGCAAGATGACCATGCCCTTTTCATAGATGAGAATCTGAGGCTGTGTTTTTCTCTTCATGCAACAGAAGTCTGTTGAAAACCAGAAATTGAACCAAAGCTGCTAAGCCTACCACCTAATTACAAGTCAATCTTTTCTACCTGTTTCCTCCATGCAATTACTAGAATTTTGGTGTTTTTTACAGGTAGAAATGAAAGCTAATCTTTTTTTTGCCAGTGACACAAAGGAGGGAAAAGATTGATGTAGCTGGCAGTTGAAGAGAGTAAAATTTCTCTGCTTGCACTTGAACAGAGATAATGTGTTTCTGACTCAGAGGTATTTTACTTAGTCGTCCTGGAGCAAATGATTACTAAAGGTATTTGGCAATAAAGAAAGAACTTTCTGTAATTATAGCAGAACATGTTTTTGATAGGAATTCAAGTTATGATTAATAACCAAATAAACTTTATCATTTAGTGGGAAATTTAATTTTAAAAGGCACAAAACTGGTACACCAATTTTAAAATCTGTATGATTATCATAATGAAAAATAAGGTAAAATTCTCTAAAAAATGAACTGTGTGTCTCGAGCATTCTTGCGCTTTTCCTGGGGATTTATAATTGCATAGATATGAATCTCAGAAAGGGTAAAGAGTATATGCTAGCATCATGAACATCCACTTTGTTATTTCATATTCAAAAGACCTAACTAAAGGATTTGAGAGAGTGGTTTCATCTTCTGTATTGCTCAAATCTCTTACCTATGTTGTGAAAGTATTGTATATATTAATTGCTAGGAAGCAATATGAATAGTATTGCTTCCCCCATTACAGTGGGCTTGCACATCGAGTGTTCTTTTAAAGCAGAACCTTATTTTGGTTTGTAAATGGCAATATCATAGAACCATGGAATATCTCAAATAGGAAGTGATCCATAAGGAGTATTGAGCCCCACTCCCTCCTCTTTGCAGACAAACATTATTCATTAATAATGAATATTAACATATTAATGAACATATAAAGAACATTAATAATAAACATTAAAGAAAAAGTTCAAATATGTAGCAGTTAATTGTTATTTTTAACTTGTGAAAATTCCAAGGCTCAGGAATTCGTCGATACCAAATATGAAGTACAGAGTGCAGTGCAGGAGCACTTTGTGCATCTTTTGCTCTCTGCCTGTCAGACCAATCCCATGAGCCTTTGGGGAATGCAGTGTGATGTACTTCTCTGTGAGGTTCTGGTCCCTTGTGTGAAACACCCAATATTTCTTTTGGTGTCTGTGTTCGTACTGATTATGGGCAGGGCTGGTTTTGTAATTTTGCCCTAAGCTGTTCTGTACATAAAAGAGGTTATCTCAAGGTGAAATTATGTTCTAATTGATGAGTTCCTCAAGTACTCTTAATTTACTTATATCTCTTACATTTAAAATATGAGTTAAAATTTAGAACAATGGTATAATTTGTGCATTGACATTTAACATGTAATAAGTTTGTAGCTGTGCAAATCTGTAGGCTTTTTTGCTGCTCTTTTCAGCTGTTCCACTGTCTTTTGCAGGACTTTTTTTCCTGATGCCATGTATTGCAGTTCCTTACATATAGGATAATTCTGTCCTTTTTATGAGGTTCACTTTTGAGGGAATAAAATACTTAATGCCAAATGAAATACCAGACTCTCTGTTAAGACTAAATGATTACTGGCTTTTACACTACTAATTTTGTACATTCTAAAAAGAGAATAATGAGGCTGTAAGTCAACATAGGAAGTTCCACAGCCATTATTTCATCTATTCTGCTAATGCTTACGCAGATTTTTACCATGGGCCCCCACTGCAGAAGGCAGCAAATATCACTGAATGCACTGAGTAAAAATACAGGAACAACTGTATACATTTTAAAATTTGATGAAGATGAACTATAGTCTATACAGAAGAAGCAAACAACATGATCAATAAAATCTCAGCTACTGACAGTACAAATTGGACAGGAGAGTAATGAAGTGGTTCCCTTGCTCAAGCAGTGTGTTTAACATGGTTTTAAAGTGAGCGTGAGTCACTAACTCACAATGTCAGAGGACAGCTGTACCATGACCAGCTAAGCTTGGCAGTTGAATGATATACAGGTTAGTTGAAGAGACAAGCAGAAGACTGGAGTTAAAAGACTGAAAGAAGTCAATTGAATAGAGCTGTCCATCTGTGTAGGATGAAAAGGAATGTCATTATAAAAGGAAGCTTTATCAGTATACAATAATTTCAAATTCAGTTTTGATTTAAGCCTTATTTTAAAGTTGTAGTAGTACAATAGTGTTAGAAGCTGAATGAATTGCAGAAGAGTGGATTTGGGGCCAGTGGAAATTGTCCTCAAATAAATTTGGAGATGACCCCAAAATATACCTCAGATTTTTCTGTTGTTGTTTTAGTTTAACCTGCAGACATGTCAAACTACACTTTTGAAGATAGAAAATGGATTGATTTAACACGAGGGGCTAATGTATACATTCAAACACATCGCATCAGTTTGTTTCCATGGATCAATTTTGTCACAGCTCAAAGGTTTTGATCAGTGTTTAGTGGAAAGGAGAGTAACCCAACTTAATGATTGTTCTTCATAGGGTTTATAATCTTTATAGCTTACTGCTACATAGAACTCAGTTCAGCAGAGCACTCAGATGTTCTTAAGCGCCATGCTAAATGAGAATTATAGTGCATCACTCAGCATGTGCACTTGAAAAAAATTACAGCAATACCACAAAAAATATAATGTTGTATATATTATCCTCTTTTGAGAACAGGGAAACTACAGATAGCAGATGTTGTTCTTGTTGCTGCATGAATTACTCAGTTCCTCTGATGGCAAGGGTGACCATGAGGTCCTAAGCAGAATAGTAATATAGTGTAATACAAGTGATGCAGTCTGTGAAGGAAAAGCTTTCCCATAGAGATGTAAGCGGAAAAGAAGAGTAATTAAGAATTTTCAAAGGTATTTTCTGTCGTGGTTTAAGCCCAGATGGTAACTCAGAACCACGTAGCCGCTTGCTCACTCCCCACCTTTTTTCCTCCCCTTGCTCCTGGAGGGGTGGGGAGGAGAATCGAAGGAATGTAACTCCCACAGGTTGAGATAAGAACAGTCCAGTAGCTAAGGTATAACACAAACCACTACTGCTACCACCAATAATAATAATGATAAGGGAAATAACAAGGGAAGAGAATACAACTGCTCACCACCTGCCAACCAATACCAAGCCAGACCCGAGCAGTGATCTAGCCCTTTCGGGTAACTGCCCCCAGTTTATATAGTGTGCATGATGTGCTGTGGTATGGAATACCTCTTTGGTTAGTTTAGGTCAGGTGTCCTGTCTCTGCTTCCTCCTGGCTTCCCCTCCTCCCTGGCAGAGCATGAAAGTCAGAAAGGCCTTGGTCAGAGTAAACATTACTGGGCAGCAACTAAAAACATTGGTGTTATCAGCGCTGTTCCCATGCTGAAAGTCAAAACCACAGCATTGCACCAGCTACTAAGAAGGAGAGAAATGGCTGCTACTGCTGAACCCAGGACATACAATGTTTCATTGCCTGATTGGGTTGAAACACAAGGTTTTATTATGAAAAAAGATATTTTATGATGCTTTGTATGTTTCCATCCTTTAACTTGTCCTTGGCATCCTGCTTTTGTTCAAGATGTGACCAGAATGTACCAAATTGAATTTTAGAAGGGAATGTTGAGGAAACCATAACAGCTTTATTCTGATGTCTGAATTCTGGATTCAAAACCAAAGTTGTTGGTGCTTTTCCATGCTTTATTACTTCCATAGTTATTGAAAACTAAGCTTTTGTTGCTTTAATGACATAACAGGTGTTCTGTTAATTTATGGTTGTCTTGTGAAATTCTCCTTGCTTTTGCCTTGTTTGTGATTTTATTTTATTTTCTTTGTAGGGTTGTTTCCTGCAGTGCTGAATCTGGCTACTAATGCTCTCATCACAGCCAATGCTACCTGTGGAGAAAAGGGTCGTGAAATGTATTGCAAACTTGTTGAACATGTACCTGGACAGCCTGCAAGGCACCCTCAGTGCAGGATTTGTGATCAAAGGAGCAGGGTTCCACATCGTAAGTGTGCTATTTAAATTTTGTTCCTTTAAAAAGATTTTGTTCCAAAGGTTGTACATACTCAGCAAACAAAACTGTAGGTCATGAGCCTGATTACTATGAAATTACTGTCTCTTTAAACTAGGTTATCCATCTTTTCCACTGGCAGTTTAAAATCTGTATTTGTTATGTATAAACTGAACTTTCTAATTCAAAGTGGAGCCCCTAAATTCAGACTTAGGAAAATTAAGTATCTACAGCTGTTATTGAGTTCTTTTGATATATAATAGCCATGAATAAAAAACAGATTATTTTTACCTGCATACCTACATGTGGAATTTGAACATTTTGCCAAGTCTAAGCAACATCTGAAATTCCAGTTTAGGGCCAACTCCAGTTTTGTTTTATTGTGTTCTGGAATATTTTTCTTTGTTTGATGTTAATTCAGTTTCACTGAGCCAGCAAAAAGAACAGAAGATAATGGAGCACTGCATAGTTTAATTGCTTAGTTTTTCAAAGTAAAATTGATCTTTGCTAATACTGCTTTCTTAAAGACTACCTGTCTTTAAGACAGGTATTATTCTAAGTCACAAGTTTCTCTCCTGCCTTGTTCTCAAAGGCTAATGATGACTTTAACACCTCATTTTCCGTTTGCAAAGCAGCATATTCTTCACCAGAATCTGTTTGGAAGCACGGGCATCTCTAGCTTCTTTCTGTGCACAAGTTAAACAGACTCCTAACACTGCACAAATTACCTTTACCTTTTCCCCCTTTAACTTTCTGCTCACCCTGGCACTGCTTGATACTTTCAACCACTTTCTCTTTGTCTTTCCAGAACTGTTGAGCCCATTCCTTCCCAGCCTGGGAAGTGGCACATTTATATTTTTGCAGCAGTTCATCCATGGCAATCCTGCCAACTATGCCAATTTAATGTCACGTGAAAGGGGGGGCGATTTTCTTGATCCCTAGTATTTGATCTGTCCATCAGTGCCCCAGGAAAGCCGAGACCCTTGTGCCCGATCAGTCTGTCAGCATCCTGTTATAGGGACCCTTCACTGAACAGTCCTGTTGGATCAGAGAGCAATTCGACTGACTTGTTCAGCGAATCATTCACCAAAAGACTCCCCTTCACCGGGTCTTCCTACTTTGAACATGTTACCTGCTGCCAACAACTGCTAGTGCCCACGAAGGACTACCACTGACAGTGTACGGAATAACACTCTCTATTAATATAAAATTGTGACAAACTAAGTTTCATGATTGCTGGTGATAGCGACTGTCTGCAAAAACAAGCTTGAAGTGATATACAACCAGACTATAATCACTATATAATAGCTAGCGTTAGTTATTTAGTACGCATAAGATTAAGTCCTTACCCAATAGGTGTCCCTATGGGGGAGAAGACAGGTTCAGGAATGTTCAGCCTGGTTGAAGAAGTTACACTGGAGTCTTTCCTGTTTCTCATCTCCTCTCATTCACTTTTATACTTTTCTTTACTCTCAGGTAGAGCTTCAGTGACTGTAACCATACATTCTTTTATTTATTGGTGTAAAATTCTCTCGCTTCTCATTTAAAGATATAGCCGATAGCACATGCTTGGTGAGGGGTGGCTGTACCTTGGAGGTGGGTAACTTTGGGATGGAGTTTATAGTGTTATGATGAGATTATAATAGCATGGTTCACCCAAGGAAAGTGGTTTTGCCACAGTTGTTCGCTCAGCAATAGACATCTTCTCTTATATTTTCCATATGGCAGCTGCTATGGAGCTTATAAGCTGTATGGTACCATCAAGGTCCCAAACCTGCAGGGAGTACAGTAGAGCCTGGCCGTGGTGTCTCCACTCCGCTCCACCCTCCATTGCTCTTCTAGGGTAGCCAGTTGTGTTGCCTAGGGAACCATGGTGGAATAGACTCCATGCATGCCAAGTGAAAGTGGCAACTGTATTTTACCCTAAAAAAAGTTTCTACAACTTTTGTTAGGCCCCAGTTTTCTCTAAATTTCTCTCCCAACAGTGATTTTCCCATACTACCCAGTAGCAAAACCAGTTTTCAAGTATTAATGTTTTATCATCTGCTTCAGAGATGATAAATAGCTTCTAGCTATTATAGCTGAGAAGACTAGAATTGAGAAAATTTCTTAGTCAAGTATTATAAGTTTAATTTCATGTGACCTTGCAGTGAAAGACATGGACAGCATTAACATTATATTTTTGTGAGTGTATTGGCAGATGGTAGAGGATGTAGAGACTTAAGACAGCTTTTAATGGAATAAAATGTGGGAAGAAGCAGAGCCACAGAATCATGGAGACAATCTTCCTTTTTCTCCAGTTGTTTCCCTCTGAAACCTACCTCAGATATATTTACACCTCTTGATAAAGCACATTTAAGCATGTGGTAAAAACAAGGAGGAAAAAAAAAATAAATCTATCTGCCAGTTGTAGACTAAATTCCAGGGCCACTCTTCCTAGGGTTATTTTACTTATTACAATGTCTTTTCCTAATAGCTAATCTACATCTTAATTGCAAAAATTCATGTAACCTTTTTCCTAACTTCAGTCAATGCAATGAATAGATTATTCCCATTTTCTTTAGAAAAGTGTTCTACTTAATTGAGGATTAATGGTATTGCTCTCTCTAGTTTCTACACTAAACTATCTTTTTTCGTAGAATCACTGAATGGTTTGGTTGTAAAGGACCTTAAAGATCACCTAGTTGCAACCCTCCTGTCATGGGCAGGGACACCTTCCACTAGACCAGGTTCCTCCAAGCCCCGTCCAACCTGGCTTTGAACATGTAAAGGGATGGGGTGGCCACAGCTTCTCTGGACAACCTGTGCCAGTGCCTCACCACCCACATAGTAAAGAATTTCTTCGTAATATCTAACCTAAATTTATAAAGAATTTCTTTGTGATGTCTAACCTAAATTTACCCTCTTTCAGTTTAAAGCCATTACCTCATGTCCTTGTAAAAAGTCCCTCTCAGCTTTCTCGTAGGTTCCATTTAGGTACTGGAAGCTGCTCTAAGGTCCTGTCATGGTTTAAGACCAGCTGGTAACTCAAAATCATGCAGCCATTTGCTCACCCCCTATCTTCTTCCCTGCCCACTTTTCTGCATTCAGAGAGATGGGGAGGAGAATCGAAAGAATGTAAGTCCCACAGGTTGTGATAAGAACAGTCCAATGACTAAGGTACCATGCAAAATTGCTACTACTACCATTAATAATAATAATGATAAGGGAAATTACAAGGGGAGAGAGAATATAAAACTAGAAGGGGAAAGGAAAGGAAAAATCCCAATAAACAGAGGTGTTGCACAATACAATTGCTCACAACCCACCAATTAATACCCAACCCGACGTGAGCAGCAACCTGGGCCTTCCGGGTAACTCCTTCCAGTTTATATACTGGGCATGATGTGCTGTGGTATGGAATACCCCTTTGGCTAGTTTGGGTCAGGTGTCCTGTCTCTGCTCCCTCACAGCTTCTTGTACCCCTCCTTGCTGGCAGAGCATGAGACTGAAAAGTCCTTGATCAGGGTAAATGCTACTTAGCAGCAACTAAAATATTGGTGTGTTATCAGCACCGTTCTCAGACTAAAGTCGAAAACCAGCTACTAGGAAGGAGAAAAATAACTGCTACACCTGAAACCAGGACAGGTCTCCCCTGAGCCTTTCTCTTTTCCAGGCTGAACAAGCCCGACTCTTTCAGCCTGTCTTTACAGGAGAGGTGCTCCAGCCCTCTGATCATCTTTGTGGTCCTCCTATGAACTTGTTCCAACATATCCATGACTTTCCTATGTTGAGGACTCCAGAGCTGAACTCAGTACTGCAGGTGGGGTCTCACGAGAGTTGAGAAGGGGGAGAGAATCACCTCCCTCGACCTTCTGGAAATGCTCCTTTTGAAGCAGTCCAGGATACAGCTGGCTTTCTGGGCTGCAAGCCCATTCATTCCTCTAATGGGCTGCATTTTCTGGAACTCTTAACTCTGCAAATTACAGTTTTCTGAATTCTGTCTAGGTGTTTTCATCTTTATTAAAATTCACCTGGGCTCTTACCAGGACTGCATAGAGATCCAGGTTTGGATGAACAGAATGGACAGAGTATATTCCTGTTTACATGCTTTTCTTAAATATTTCCCCTCTTCAATGATGTGACACTACTGAGAGGTATACAGCTAGTAGTCATTTATAATCTCCAAATGCTTTCCTAATGAATGGTTACCTATCCATTTCCTCCCAGTGTTGTGTTTGTGAATCTAATTATAATTGCATCAATATAGACTACTTCATTTGTCTGAACACAATTTCAACCTGTTTTTTTTTTTTCCCCAAGATAGTTTTCCAAGTTTCAACGTTGTCTTTAATTGTAGTAAATGCCATCGTCTGAGGAAAGGTGATGCAATTCTGTAGCAATATAAGCATTCAAATATGTTATACTGTAGTAATGTGTCCCACTCAGAGAAGATTTTTGCTCAGTTTTGGGGATAATTCTGACTGGCAGAAACACTCTACAATAGATTCTTTCCCTTATTTATAGATAGGCATTTAGAGATGCATGCACAGCATACAAGTTTTTTTCTATATCAAATTTGTTTATTTCAAACCGCAAACCTAAGCAAGAGCTGGATTGCTTTGTTCCCATGTCCTGGCTATGATATCAGATACTGTACACTAATGTATGTGTATATACACAGACACATATGTTTGTGTATATCTGTATAAAACTGATCTGAATGATTTATATCTGTATTTTCCCTCAGTCCAACCCTCTTAAAAACTTGCATCTGCCCAGCTTCATAATGTCTGGTCTTTTGTTGCCAACCACATCTCATTTTAAGGTTTTTAAATGTTCATTTGGCAGAAGGAAGTCTCTTATTTAAACAGGGATGGCTCATTAATAGGATAACCATGTAATATAACCAGACTTTAAATGATCCCCCTGGAATGTGCAAGTCTGGAGTGCATCCCCTTAATTACTGTAGTAGAAAATGAACACAAATTCCCTGGTTAATCACATGTGAGCCCAAATTAAAGAGCACATTTTGATGGGCTCACTCTGTAAGGTTTCCCTGTTGCCATCCATCAGGGAGATTGGTCCTTAACTGCATTTGCAATCCAGTCCTTTTTCACAAATATTACACTGTTTTTCCCTTCACTTTTAAATAGGCAAAACATGCCAGCAATTAACTGGTGTTTTCAAATTAATTATGATTAAGCTTTCATAATGGTGATTACAATTAATTGTTTATTCATCTCCCAACCCTCCTTCTCATGATTTACCTTTATACCAATTTCACCTGAAGAGATTTACATAAGAATTTCCAATTAGACAGCTTCTGTCACAATCACTGAGAAGCTCTGAGTTTGATTTACAGGTGATTTTTGCTAGCACTCATTTAAAGCCAAGGTTTGTGAAAATGTCCAGAGCTGTGGGAACTGATAACATTTAAAACATGGGTGTGTTTTGTTTTATATTTTATAAAAATGAATTTACTATTAACATCACCTGTAGCAGTGATGGTGCCCACTAATGTCACTGAATAATCCAATATTTAAATGATGTTTTTTGCATTTTCTATTTTGAGGGCTTATGCGTTCCCTCAGTCCCAAAAAGCACTTTAATTGTATCTTTAAATATGTTCAGACATTCTGTCTTTCCTTAATGAGCTAGGAATCCTGTCCTCCACAGGTGGTTAATGTAGCAAAAAAACCCAGAGACACAAAGGCTGTCAATCTGGCTGGTGGATTTAAGTAAAAATTAAAATAACAAGTAAATTAAACAGTTCATAAATTAACTACTTGCAGTTCTAGGACTAGCTAGTAATGAAGGTTTTTCCAGTTTTATATCAAGAAACTCTGTCAGTTTTGAAAGCCATCCTTAAGGAGAAGAGTTGGATTTTTCCTATTTTGTTATGTTCTTGCAGACAGAACTTGCGTAGAAGAAATCTATGGTATTTGAATTTCCTTTGGGTTATTTCCCCATAATGTACAGACTTGCTCTAGGCAACAAGGGACTTCACAATATAGATCCTTGTACCTTTTAAAATTGAGGTTATGTTATTCTTCATATTGTACAGGAGAGAAACACAAATTAACCATGAAAAGTAACCTGGAAATGTTGAGTGCAATTTTCTTCATCTAAATAACATTCAACTACTGCATAAGCAAATGTCAATAATTTAGGAGATCTTAAAATCTAGGAAGAATTCAATTATCTAAATAAATTCTTATCCCGATTATTTTGAATTAATTTGAGACACTGCAGCAAAGTAAATGTAGACATGAAAAGTAATGCATCTTGGACTTAGGTACGGATTTTAACCAATGAAACCTCCTTTATATGCATGTATGTGAGTCAGACAATTTTCCAGTTGGGAAATATAGTCTGTAATGATTTCTAAATAACTTCCTCTGTAGTGATTTCTGAATTATTTCCTGAATTATTTCCATGTCCTTAGGAATGTCTTAGAAATGCAAATACCGGTATTACTTTATCTCTGCTTTCCTTACACACTGTATCTCAGATTCTTGATTTGTTGTTTCTGTTGCAGCATTTAATGACTTTACAGTATTTGAAACTTAAGACTTCAGGTAGTGTTCACTTGATTTAGATGCTTGCATTTTTTGTACAATCAGGAGAACCTCCAACTGCAATTAGATATTCTAAATCACCTTCTTGTGATCTTAACCAAAATTAAACAACTAACGTTAGATTAGTATCCAGCAATAAGCATGATTCTGTCCCAAGATTAAAATAAAAAATATTTTCCTGGGTTTTATTTTAAAATGCTGCCTCATTAGTTCTGCAATTATATTCTAGATTTTAGATCTAAAACCATCTAAATCTTCTTTTAATTTTGAAATATATTAATGCATTTCTGCTGTTTTTAACAGAGCGACATCCGATAACAAATGCAATTGATGGCAAGAACACTTGGTGGCAAAGCCCTAGTATCCAGAATGGAATTGAGTATCATTATGTGACCATTACATTGGACCTCCAACAGGTAGACTTCTGTTTGTTTATTTATGCAAAGGCTTGCTTTCTTGCACAGTAGATCGCCTGGATTCTTTTCCTCTTTGCTTTGTGTTTCTGTTACGTTATGAAGAAACACCTAGCTTCTCCTATAACATTCTATCGTTTATACAGACAATTCTGACTCATTCATAGTAATATAATGTACCAAATAAAATTTTTTTTTTCACATATATTTTTATGAAGTCATGTTTAAAATTCTTTTAAATATAACATTTTCAGTATTTTTTTCATGATAACTTCTGGTTTGGTTCTTGAAAAACAGTTGAAAGATAGTTTCCGGGAAAAATTATCAATAAAAGTTTGTGTTCAGAATGCTTTCTTGTTTCAGTAACAAAGTACGGTACACTTAAATACACAAAAAATACTAAAAATACTTAAATACACTAAAAAATAGTTCATCTATGTTAGGGGTACATTTGCACATGATGAGTTATTTTGAGGCACCTCTCCTGGGTGAAGAGAGTTTGGCTAACAAAGTCCTTAAATAAATTGCATTTTGTTAGTGGAATCTTGCTTGACAGATGTAGCTATGCAGAATTCAGTTATTTGATGCTTATGAAAATGCTACATAAATTCCAGGTATGTAAACAAGAGGATTTGAAGGTAGATGGAAAATAATTTTATTAGTATTATGCCAAGATAAATACAGAACAATTATCTGGTACAGAATTTCTTTATCGTGCTATTTAACTTCATTGTTTTGGTATTCAATTAAGTAGGTAACAAGTTAATTCTTCCCTACCCTCCCTTAAAATCTTCTCTGAGTCTGCAACTTGAATCAGACCAGAAAAGAGAATGATAAATCGATTTAGTTTGAATCTTTAAGATCATCAAGCCCAACTGTAAACCTGACACTGCCAAATGCATCCTTCACTCATGTCCCTAAGCACCACATCTACATGTCTTTTAAATACCTCCAGGGATGGTGACTCACCCACTTCCCTGGGCAGCCTGTTCCAATGCTTGATAACCCCTTCAGTGAAGAAAGTTTTCTAATATCCAACCTAATCCTCCCCTGGCATGGCTTGAGATCATTTCCTGTTACTTGAGAGAAGAGACTGACACCCACCTCACTACAACCTCCTTTCAGGTAGTTGTAGAGAGCAGTAAGTTCTCCCCCGAGCCTCCTTTTCTCCAGACTAAACCCTCCCAGGTCCCTCAACCATTCCTCATAAGTTTTGTACTCCAGACCCTTCGCCAGCTTCGTTGCCCATCTCTGAACCTGCTCCAGCACGTCAACGTCTTTCTTGTAGTGAGGGGCTCCGAACTGAGCACAGTATTTGAGGTGTGGCCTCACCAGTGCTGAGTACAGGGAGATGATTACTGCCCTGGCCCTGCTGGCCACACTGTTTCTGATACAAGCCAGAATGCTGTTGGCCTTGTTGGCCAGCTGGATGCACTGCTTGCTCATTCAGCTGCTGTTGACCAACACCCCCAGGTCTTTTCCCACTGGGCAGCTTTTCAGACACTCTTCTCCAAGCCTGTGGCATTGCATGGGGTTGTTGTGACCCAAGTGTAGGCCATGGCACTTTGCCTTGTTGAACCTCATACAATTGGCCTTGGCCCTTCCTACCCTCAACCAGATCAACACTCCCATCCAACTTGCTGTTTGCAAATTTACTGAGGGTGCACTCTATCCCCTCATCCAGATTGTTCATGGAAGTGTTAAAGAGAACTGGTCCCAGTACTGAGACCTGCAAAACATTACTTGTGACCGGCTGCCAACTGGGCTTAACTTCATTCACCACTACTCTTTTGGCCCATCCATCTGGCTAGTTTTTACCCAGTGAAGAATATACCCATCAAAGACATGAACAGCCAGTGTCTCCAGGAGATGCTGTGGGAAACAGTATCATAATCTGTTTTCCAGGTGTTAAGAAAAAAGGGAAGATCCTTTCTCTGGCTCACGGGACAGATACTACCCTTCCCAGCTCCCCCTTTATCTGGGATCTCTTCACTGAGATGATTTTTCTGTTTCAGTTTATTATTATTGGTTTATTGAATTCACTTTGAACCTGCCTGACCTTATCTCCCTAGTTTCTCATTTACCTGTACTTAAAGAGGACAATAGCTAATTCTCAAGTAAAGAGGCTTGTACTCTATTTCTTATAAAACCTCTGTCATACAAATGATCTGATGGTAAAAGATCTTGTAAGTCTCTTGATTATGTGACTGTGAAGTACTTGGAGCACAGTAGTCTTTATTTCTGGAGGAGCCTTTGAATCCTGGAAGAACTGTTAGTATTCTGGCTTTGGAACCCTCATTGTTACTGGCAGAAACAATCCTACATCTGTGTCTTTGGCCTTATATATGCAAAAGTATTCATCATGCATTTCTTTCAATCAGCAGAGCTAATAAGGAACTTCAGGATAAGTCCTGTGCATTAGAAAGTTTTTTAGTGAGGGGAAAGGTTTAAATGTTTTTTAAACTTTCAGAGTAATTAACTGGTTTGCCTTTGTTTGCCTGGTTTGCATGGGGTTATGTGTTTTGTTGGCTACGACCTGTTAATAAGTGAACAGCTCTCAGGCCTTAGAACTAAACAACCATCCTTGATTTTCATCAACCTAGTGATTTTATCTGTGTAGTTGTTTAGGTCAGGTCTGCAAAATCTAGGTCTTTACAACTTCTGCTATATCAGTATCTAGATTGTCATAAAAACTAAGCAAATTTATGCACATATGAAAGTTTGGTATTTTATAATATGCTAAAAGCTAGCAACTACAGGGTTAGTGACTATATTGAAAAAAAAGTATGGGTTCTAATTTATTTAAAAGTGCTTCTTTGAGTCAACAGTGGTCTGAGAATACTGCGCTGTGTTGTGTGGGTTTTGGGGTTTTGGTTGTTACTCTTTAAAATGAGACAAGGCTCAAGTATGAGCATGTCTCTTTCCCATGTTCTCTTGCTTATTCAGAGAAAGCTTGGTGGTCCTTTTGCAGTAGTAAAGCTGATACCTTCTCTCAAGCTTATTCAGTTGTATATGCTGGAATAGGAACGCTGTTGAGGTTTCCGTGGATGTCAGACAGGTGGCATAAAACTTTGTGTCACTAAGGCTGCCTGGGACACTCTATGATCTGAGTAACCTTTGTAGTTAGGAATACATGCTATGTTTACCCACCACTTACATGAACAGAAAACCAGTTTTGTTCCCCAAAATGATATAAATGGTCTGTTGCAATTTGCATGGCTTTTAGGCTGCTCAGTAAGAAATAAGAGTTGTTTGGATTTTGAGGAATATTAGTAGTTTCTGTTTGCTTATTTAGGTATTTTGTAGACACAGCATTGTAGACTCTATTAAAGTAGGCATTGAAAGACAAAATTTCTGTTCTAGGTAGTGTCATGCATAGCAGGGCACTACGGATGATAAGGGTCACCAGATATCTTTGAGACCTCACTTAAAAGAAACACCATGCTTTAACTTTGGCTTATAAGAAATTCAGTAATTGCTATGTTTGTGTTGATAAATTCTTGCTCTAAGTATAAAAATGTTTAACTTCTTTTTGTAAGATAGAAATTACAAATGACAAATCTACAGGTAATGGACTGAAATTGCAGAAATGCATTAGTTTGTATGTTATTACTGGTAATTATGATAGTACATGGAATGCTTTTAGCAATCCTAATTTAATAAAAAAAATCAGGAAAATAATTAATTTATAACCCTAACTGTTCTATGATTCTGTGATTCTAAAAGGAGAAACCTCTTGAGAAGAGACCTTGCTTGTGGGAGCTTGCTTGTCATTTGCTCCTCAGCTTTGCCAGTATGACTATTCTGTGTTGATAGCTGTTTGAAGGAAACATTATTTTCAGCTGTCAGTTTCTGCACATTAGCCGGGTCCCTTGGGAGAACACAGCTCTCTCTCAAAAAGGGTTCATCACTGTTACGCAGCAGCAGAGGTTGGATGTTAGTTAGCCAAGGATGAATTGAGGCAGGTGTGGTATGTACTGTTTTGTAGAATCATGTTGAAGATGTTGCCAGTATGTGTGGCCAGACTGAGACAGGCTATGTTTTCATAATACATTTAATATAAAAAATAGCTGTTTTTAATGAAAGATTATGTCAACAATTAAAATCTTATTTCCATCACCACTTCTCTGCCCACTTTTGTCCTTCTTTCCTCTCCCTTCTAGCGTTTGACTGAGGATGTTACAAGATGATTGCTATAGGAATGGCTGGCTTGGAGGACTTCTGTAACCTCAAAAGTAAAAAAGCCTCAACAGCCCTTTCTGACTAGCCATTTTTTTTTTTTGTGTTTCTAGTAAATGAGGTACTGGCTGTGTTTCACCATCCCTACAAAAGCCAGTCTGAAAAAGCCTGCTCTAGAGACTGTCATATTGCAAGTTAAGCAGCAGAGACTATGAATTTAATGTCTGCATCCATGTTCAGTTTATTTTTTTCTTAAGAAATAACCTGTTTTTTTAGTATTGAACATTTAGAAGTTGTTGCATGAGTTTTTGATTTTAGACCGTCTCCCTCTTGTCTGGTTTCAAAAATCTACTGGAACCATTATGTGGGTCTTATCTATACAGTTGAACCTCACAATGAAATCCAGTTAAACTAATCCTTTAGGGATTGAATGAAGTCAGTTTTACAACCAGAGTTTACCATAACGTAAATTGGATTATAAAATATTTCACAACAGCATGGCTTCTTTTAATACAGATTTATAGTTTTTTGTTTTAGCCAATGACAGTTCACCTAACAGTGGCTCAGGAATCAGAATGGGTCAAGCCGTATTAGAATAACCTTTACACATTATCTGCATAGTAGTATAAGAATACGTATGTCACTAGGAGATACTGGCTTTTCACGTTGTATTTTCTGTGTTCAGGAATATCAGATATATTTTTCCAGTGAAAAAAAAATACAGCTAGCTTTCTATTGAATAACTTCTGATATTAACTATCAAAATAGCTAAAGGAATAAAGACAAGATTAATGACACTGTTTAGTCTTGGGATACAAGAACCAGGTTAGTAAAATTAAGTGCCAGTTGGTCTTCAATTGTTAAATTTGTATATATGACTAAAATTTTGCTTAGGTTTCCAGTTAGTATTTTCTTTTTCTTTTGCTGACAATTATGTACTTCAAATGTCTGAAATAACAAAATAGTTATATACAAAATAGTTTCTGTAAAGGTAGTGCTTAATGCTTCTCTACATCCCCAAACCAGAAAGTAATTTAACAGAAATAAAAATTAATCCAAACTGAGACTTTTTACCAACAAATCCCAGTCTGTTTTGTCCATCTTCAAAAATGTTTATCTAAAGAGAGAAATGTGAACAGAAGCAAAGTCTGTTCAGAATGTAATGAAGCAACTCCATAATTGCTGTCCTCCCTACTCTCTATTGCATCCCCTCCCCAAACTGATATTCCTGTCTCTCTTGTTCTGGCATCAGCACTTGTGCTGCCATGCAGTGAACCAGATCAGTACCTTGATACTGAAAACTGCATCTTGTCTTGTTTTTGGGGTGTTAGGTTTCTGCCAAATCAATTTTCTAAATTGGCTTGCTGTGTGATGTTTTAATGCCAGCATGGGGGAGGGTTTAGGAACATGTTTCTGGAGGCTGTGGGGAAAGCATTTCCCCCCCTTTACAGAGCAGTTGGCACTCTGTGTTGGCTTCAACTGATTGTAAAACTTAAAAGTATAAAATACTATCGTCAATACCTGCAATGTAGAGATGTCATCCCAAATATTTGTTTTTAATATTTCTTGCACAAGAATCATTATGTTTTTAAGTAATGTAAACATTTGAGAATGCAAACATTCATTATCTCAAAAAAAAAACCAAACCTAAATTCCATTTCCTGGCTCAGTTATAGCTGTGCTAATGAACTGTTAAAGTGACAGCTCAAAAAAGATGTAACTAAAGCCATAAAAATGAAACTGTCGTACTAATATTTAAAAAGAATGAGATCTGTTTTGTTTTATTAAGGTCCTGAGCCAATTTTTAAACATGTAACTGGATGTTAGTTATAATACGGATTTTTTTTATTATTGTTTTTTTTTTGTTTGTTGCCTTTCATGGATTTGACTCTGAACATCTTAGTAATTCATTTCTCTAGCTTCACAATTTTCAATGCAATAATCAGATATCCATAGGATGAAACAGAGCGTACTTTGTCCTTCTGATATTTTTTTTAATGAAAGGGAAACTATTGGATTTGAAGTTAGTTTATAATTTAATGATTTGGAAACAAAGGTGTCGTGGTTTAAGTCCAGTCAGCCACACAGTTTCGCTCTCTCACTCTCCCCTCTTTCTTCCCCCCGCTCCAGGAGGGATGGGAAGGAGAATTGAAAAGAATGCAACTCCCACAAGTTGAGATAAGAACAGTTTAGTAACTAAGGTATAACACAAATCACTACTGCTACCACCAATAATAATAATGACAAGGCAAATACAAGGAAAGAATACAGTTTCTCACCACCTAAAACCAAGCCCGACCACGCAGTGCACCCCCACCCTTCCAGGTCTCTGCTCTTCCATCTTGAGCATGACGTGCTGTGGTATGGAATAACCTCTTTGGTCAGTTTGGGTCAGGTGTCCTGTCTCTGCTTCCTCCCGGCTCCCCTCCTCCCTGGCAGAGCATGAAACTCAGAAAGTCCTTGGCCAGACCAAAACATCTCTAAGCAGTAACCAAAACACTGGTGTTATCAGTGCTGTTCCCAGGCCCAAAATCAAAACCACAGCGCTGCACCAGCTACCAAGAAGCAGAAAAATGACTGCTGCTGCTGAACCCATGACAAAAGGCAAAAAAACACCCAGGAAACAAACACATAAATACACCAGTGAGGTTTTATAGCAAACATACCTAGAAAACATAATTATTAGTAATTGTGAAAGCAAACAGAACTGTAGTAAATATTTTGACATCACAGTGAACATTTTTAAGAACCACCTGGTTTATGGACTATTAACAAGTGTACTTTATATTATGCAGCTTTCCACCTTGCTTTTTCTTCATGGAAAGGAGAGAATATATGCATTCAGCTAGCATACATCATCCAGGGCTCATAATAAAGTTTCCCACATTGATATCACTCAGACAAAAGCCTAAAGAAAAATGAATGACCTTTTGCCTTAGCTGAGAATTGATAATGCACATCTATGCCAGCCATAACTTGAGTAGAGACTGCTGCATTAGGCTTTTGGATGTTCTAACAAACAACTGTTAGGGAACTTACTCAATCTTACTTTCCTGAGGCATTAAAAAAGTAAGTTTTTCATGAGTGGTGCAATAACACATGGAGGGAGTACTGTTCCATTCATTTTGAAATGCTGAGAGACCATTATTGTTCTGAAAGATCAGTTGTAATACCCACCATAGAAAGTGTTGCTAGCTAGATTGAGTAGTTGCATTAACTATAAATCTCTGCAGGATTATTTTTTTATGTTTCCCACTAAATCAGACCATAACTTTATTGCTTTGTGGTTAGTCAGAAAGATTTCTAAGTAAGCAAATCCTTTCACTTTCAGCTCATAATATACAATGACAAAGATAAAAAAAAGTTTTGGGAATTTATGGTTTTTCTTCCTGAGTTTACTTGCCTTATATTTTTGCTGGGTGACTACAATAAATGTAGACACCCTTATTCCTTCTCTAATTTCAGCTTTAACCAAAAGAGCTTGTCACCTTTCCATCCTTCAGGCAAATAGTTTCCAGGTGTAGGTCCTAAGTACTCCATTATAACTTTGAATCCAGACCAAAATACATATACATTCTGACATGAATACAAAGTTTTCTTCAGATTTTTTACAGTTAGCAATTCTGATTCTAAAGAAAGACACAGAGCCTGGAAGAATGGTATCATTTTTTTCAAGTTAGCTTTTTATTCCTCATAAACTATTGAATGACAGCATATTTCTTCAGTAAGGAGAGGAAAATCTGTTCAGCTGAGAATCCTATGATCCCTTTATATGTCATGCCATGGTGGTCATGAAATAATGCTTCTGTTGTGTCAGCCATTTGTCACAAAATTATTATTGAAAAGTAAGTTCAATGCTACAGGACGGACAACAAGATTCTGTAGTACACATGATGAAAAGTGTCATAACAGAAGGACACCTGAGGTAGGTTGCTAATTGACTAATTTATGTTTTGTAAGATTTTGTGTGTAATTGAAGATTTAAGGGAGAAGGAACAATTCCTAATAACGAGAAAGTACCCTGTTATAAAATTACGTAGTGCTTTGCAGTATAATGACAGTATAAAATCATTTGATGAAATAAGCTTAAGGTTGTTTTTAATTGTCTTTTGTTTAAGCTAGCAAGATTTAAGTGCATTCAGATAGCAGTATTTGGTACAGGGTAAAATGCTGCTGGCATTAATAGTGTGCACAGTAGGTCTGAGTTTGGTCGAAATCATTGAATCTGACTTGTCAAAAGTTTTTCCTCACCTGTGCAGGGGTCTTGATTTGTTGATGGATTTAAAACCACTCTAAGAAGAAGTACTAATGGGAACAAAATAAATGTTTAAATACACCTTGGGGGTGCGTATAGTCATCCCATGTTCTGAACAGTGAGGAATGAATATATGCATATATGCTCCTTTCATTGAATATAATAATGACAAAATTATTCTCTCACTCTCTCTTTGTGCTCTGTGAAGTCCATGGCTAGCAGGTCACATGCTCTGTGGAAGCACTTAGAGACTTATTTAGCAATGATGTAGTTTAGACAGTCAGTAAAAACAGTCATTAATGTAGCTGGTTTTGTTTGATTTGGGCTAATGTGGTCTAAGTGATTGAAGAAACTTAAGAGGATGGCATGTATTGGATCCCTTCAGCTACATAGCATGGAAAAAAAGACTTGGTCTGTTCTTAACATGTACAACTTCATGGTGAAGATAAACATTTTGCTTGGTTCTGAGTCATAATGTGTATGTCTTCTAATTATTTGCAAGTAAATTCTGATTGTACAATGAGTGTGAGATGGAACTATATACATAATAATTCACTTTTTACATTCCATATATCCACTGCTATGACATACAACAACATACCCACATCTAAAACAGTTTTCAGGATAGTTTCAGAAGTTTCAAGAGCTGATAGCAAAAATTAAAACTGAACATGAGTACATTTTTTTTTGATCTGGAAGTCAGATTTAGAGTCTTATTTCTTTTCCATTTTCTTCTTTACTTGTGTATGTTTTTGAAATTTCCAAAACTTAGTGACATAAGATAGCTTAGAATCACTGCCAGAATAAATCTTTAAGACTTTTTAATCACCAAAGTGAAGCATGGTGTATTTGAAAAGTGAAGAAAAGAAAGAAGCAAACAAGAGGATGAAAATATTTTGGAAAAATATCTTTTTTATTTGAAGGCTTAAGTTACTACTTTATTCATATTTTCATTATTCAAGTTGTTCATATTGCACAATATTTCCAGACTGAGCTGGAGAGAACATTGTCATGTTCAGGGAACGGGTATAAGTTAGTGCATGCCTATTTCATATTAGGATCAACTAGTTAACCTCAAAGAGCTTACAGTCAAGATTGAATCAAAATTGTAGTTCTTCAAGATGATCATTGTCATGGGTTCAGCAGCAACTCCCACAGGTTGAGATAAGAACAGTTTAGTAACTAAAGTATAGCACAAGACCACTACTGCTACCACCAATAATAATAAAGACAAGGCAAATACAAGGAAAGAATACAATTTCTCACCACCTATACCCAGCCCGACCAAGCAGTGCAACCCCCACCCTTCCGGGTCTCTGCTCTCTGCTTTTGCATCCTGGGCATGACATGCTGTGGCATGGAATACCTCTTTGGTCAGTTTGGGTCAGGTGTCCTGTTTCTCCTTCCTCCCGGCTTCTCCTCCTCCCTGGCAGAGCATGAGAGTCAGAAAGTCCTTGGTCAAACCAAAACATTACCAAGCAGTAACTGAAAACACTGGTGTTATCAGCGCTGTTCTCAGGCCGAAACTCAAAACCACAGTGCTGCACCAGCTACCAAGAAGGAGAAAAATGACTGCTGCTGCTGAACCCATGACAATCATACATTATATCTGGTGAATAACATGTCCTTTTCCAGACAACTCAAAGTAAAAGCTTGTGAAGGTTTCAGCAGGGAAACATTAAAGGTTCAAATGTTGATAGTGCAGAACATGCTCCATGCTAACAGTAGAACAGTTTCAGATGTTTCTTTGTATCGCTCTCTACAAGGCTGATAACAGATGTTGCCTCATTAAGTAACAAGTATATATTTATATACTATAAAGCACTCTGCAGAAAAGTCAGAAACTGTAGCATTGAAAAAGATCTTTAATTTCACATTGATAAAGTTAGTGCAGCATCATGCTGCACTAATTTTTAAGTGTCTGTTATACAAAAAGGAAATCTGAATAACTTTGATGAGATACATCCCAGGGTCCTGAGGGTTTTGACTGGTATAGTTGCTAACCCACTCTCCATCGTATTTGAAAAGCCATGGGAGCCAGTGATTTGAGAAAAGGGAATATCGCACCTATTTTTAAAAGGCTAATAAGGAGTGCACTGGGAAGTACTAAGCAGTCAGCCTCTAGTGCAGGATGTCCTGCTCAAGGCAGCAGGGTTGGACTAGATCTTCAAAGTCCCCTGCAACCCAAACCATTCTATGATTTTATAAGACAATTAAGTGTTCTCTAGGAAATGCTGGAATAATGCATAAGAACCTGCATCTAACTAAATAGTTTTATCTATGTTAAAATTAATATTCTCATTGTGGAATTAAAATGTAAAGACTTGGTGTGAGTCTGTAATAGGTGAGGAGATTGAGAATAGTTTATAAATGTTTAGGTTGCTAGGTTTGTGCATTGTAGAACTTTTAAATGGAGTTAAAAAATATGGCTGTGATTGATAGTACTTCTTAAACAGGAAGAACAGATAGATAGGTCCTCTGTGCAGATGGTGAGAGGATGCTGCATTAAAACCTCAGTGAAGGAAATGAGAACACTTTACCCTGGCTAGTCTCAACACTATGGGACCCTAGCTGAGCATCAGTTCTTGGATCAAGGAAGAAAAAAAAATTTAGGGGTGTTTTAGCACCAAAACAGAAGAACCACCTTTTCTGTTCTTCTCTTCTGTTGTCTAAGTTTGAAGAAGAAAGGTCTGCATATTGGCATTTCCTTCAGTTTTCCTTTCCTTGCTATACTCTCTCTTAATGGAAAGAAGTGATTAGCCTTAGGAAATAAAGAGAAAAGGAAATGTTTTCTGCTGTTATTTGAAAGCACTGTGAAAAGAAATTACTAACTTAAGCCCTCAATTTTGGTGTACACTAGGCCAATGATAAGCGGCAAAAATGGTCAACAGAAAGCAGCTATTTTTGAGCCCTTCACAAACAACTGAACAGTGGGAGAAAACCAGCAGAGAAAATTACAAAGTACAAAGTTGACATTGCCAGAAACTTTACAGGTACTGACTCCCTCCATTTGGCTTAATGTAGCCTAGATATTCAGCAGCTGGGCAATTTGAGAATTTGATGAAGTGCACTCTTATAATAGACTTTTTTTTTCTAATTGACAAAAGTTATAATCATCTTTTACTTATAGCATGAGCAGAAGTTGAGAGGTATTAATAAAGGATTTATTTTACTCAAGGAGATAAAAATATTCTTAAAGAAACTTCAGCCTCTCCAGCAGTTGCATACCAGGGAGGGAGACTGCTGACCTTGTTCTATGTTGAGGTATTTTTAATTTTTTTTAAATGCATGTTCTGTAAGTATTAATAGAATCAGAATGAGTATTTTATAGGAGTGATTTGTCTAATTAGAAAAGATAGAAGATTTCTAACTGAAACATGGCTTCATTTGGAGATACTAACCTTAGACCTTTTCAAAGTTTGCTGTGGTAAAGTCTTTCGCAGTTTTACCCACCAAATGCTATGGACATCTTATTTTGCACGAGATTCATAGCTACAGTTTTTCTGGGACAAATGATGACTTGCTATCTAGTAACCAGAATTGTTTGTAACACTACGGGAAAAAAACCTGTGTTGGAATCAAGTGTGTGCAAGTTTCAGCCCAAATTCCCTATCTGGTAGGAGCATTTCAGTTGGAAGCAGGTTAAATGAAGAGGGGAGGCATTGTCATTAGAAGGCAAACTGCAGCATGGCAGGGAGCTGTTCAGCTCCCTAAATTGGTATTAGCTCAATCCTGCTAAGCAAATTTATTTTTTTTTTCCTTCATGCCAACATTTTCAATTACAGAATTTCTGACTGTGAGGAGAATGTTTGAAACTATGGCCACTGTCTCTCAGGACAGTGATAGATAGATACGTGCTGAGGGTTATTTGAGGACTCTGGAGAGCCACTCCACTTCTAAATTAATATAATTATGGAAAATAAGTAGGTACACAGTTTGCTGATAGAAGCCTCCATTAAAGTTATTACATTCTTCTTCTGAAAAAATGAAATTTAAATATTTCTGTAGACTTGTGTGGTACTGTGCTTTTCCTTTGATGATCTTCTGACTTACATGAATGGTTTTTAACTGGAGGATTTATTTTTTAAATAGAAGCACAGGTGGGAGTCAGACACAATGAGATTTCCTGCTTCACTAGCTAACCCTATGCAGATTAATGATTCGCTTCAGCTCTATCTGAATAATATTAGTGTAGCAAATTATCCTGTGTACTAGGATGCACTTTTCTGTCTTATGAGGCATTCATAAGGGTATAGAGTGCTATAACTTATGGAACCGTTTCTCACAATATGTGCTTTGCAGATCGCACTGCTGAGACAATTACCAGTGAAAATGAGACCCAAGACCCATTTTGTTTTTCATCTTGAGGATTATGTTGTCTATAATTTGGGAAAGGCTTAAAGGACTATTTAGACTATTTCCCTCCCACTCCCATAATTACACTACAGTCACATGAGCAGAGCAAGTAGAAAAAAAGAGCCAGCTGCACTTTGGCAGCTGTGTTAATGGTCTATTACGTGCTACTAGGCAGCTTGGTATTGCTCTGTTTTCACATGTGTATCAGCAAACTTCGATTTCCAGATTACATTCTCTGGGACTTGTACAAAACCAGATGTATTCTAAGATTGTACAATTAGTACATCAACTGACATGTGTCAGCTATTTGAAAAGTAAACCAGGCATGCTCCATCATGCTGTTCCCTGTGGTAACAGAAGCTCAGTGTTAAAATTTGCTAGGAAACTTGGCTCCAGAAAGCTGATCAGGTTCACATTTTTTGTTTGTAGAAAAAAATACAGCGAAACTTAGCGGTACGTTACACTTAGTGAGAAAGATCAGGGATAATACCAGTCAGGTCGTGTTTTTGATGCGTGTGCTTGGTCATCTTCCCTTGACTGGAATTAGCATTAACTGCCTACCTACATATAAAAAAATCTGGAATTTATTTTCTCTGCCCAGGAAATAGTTTTGTTTTATACAAAGCAGTCTTTCAGTTCCACTCACTAATAGAAACTTGAAAGAGAAAAAAAGAATGTTTCATATGTCAGTGGGTTGCAGATAGCTCAGCACTTTTGGAGAAGCCACTACAGGAACTCTCAGAGGCTGAGACAGTAGTTGTAGTCTGGATCAGGCAAAAAACTGTAAAGCTCTTCATGTGTATTCTATTATTTACGTTAACAAGCTTTTTTCCATGACAAGTTCAGATTGAGCAGAATAATGTTTACCCTCTTATGACCTCCAATATGGCATTTCCTCTGCTGTTTTTTAAATAAGTTCTGGTACAAAGTTTTCATTTACAAAGTATGCTAAAAATAATCAAAGCCAAAGGTATATAATAAATTGCAATCAAACAGTACACTATCTCAGAAGGCAAGAAATGCAACTTCAAACACATCTTCAGCAGAATGTGCAGGAAATATCATTGAACTAGGGTCTACTTTGAAAAGTCACTGCAGAAAGTTTCACTCTCCCACACAACCTACTATATCAAAGAAAGCAAACGAAAGAAGACTTCCTGTTGATTATGCCTCTTGGCCTCACAAAGCCAGTGCATTGAAGATGTTTGCAGAGCTAAATTTCTTTTTTGGCAGTATTTAACACTGAATCTTCTGTGAAGCTTTGCAAAGGAAACTATATATGAAAAATGTAAGATTATGAATTTATTGTTAGCTGTGTTCTAAAGCACAGATTGTCCACAGCAGAAACCCTGGCAATGTGTTTAACACTGTTATTCATTCAACGTATAAGAGATAGCCTTATTATGAGAACTCAAGGTAAAACACGTATTTTAAATTATTTACTTTTTAAAAAGTATTTAGTAGTACTCTAGAGTGTAATATCTATTCTGAATGGATAAGGAGCTGCGAGGGTTTATGGAAAAAAGAGGCTTATAAAAGGTGGAAGCAAGGACAGGCAGCCTGGGAAGAATACAGGGATGTTGTTCAGGAAGCTAGGGACCAGGTTAGGAAAGCTAAGGCCCACTTAGAATTAAACTTCGCTAGGGATGTCAAGGATAACAGGAAGAGTTTCTATAGGTACATTGCAAATGAAAGACAGACTAGAGACAACATGGGCCCTCTCCAGAAGCTATTGGGAGAACTGGCTACCCTGGATTTGGAGAAGGCTGAGGTTCTCAATGACTTCTTTGCCTCAGTCTTCACTAGCAAATGCTCTGACCACACCACCCAAGTCTTGGAAAGCAGACACAGGGACAGTGAGAATGAACACCCTGGGGCCACTGTAGGAGAGGATCTGGTTCGTGACCATCTTAGGAACCTGAACGTACACAAGTCCATGGGACCTGATGAAATCCATCCTTGGGTCCTGAAGGGGCTGGCAAATGAAGCTGCTAAGCCACTGTCCATCCTATTTGAAAAATCATGTCAGTCAGGTGAAGTTCCCGACGACTGGAAAAAGGGAAATATAACCCCCATTTTTCAAGAAGGGGAAAATGGATGAGTCGGGGAACTACAGACCAGTCAGCCTCACCTCTGTGCCTGGCAAAACCTTGGAGCAGATTCTCCTGGAAGGCATGCTAAGGCACATGAAAAACAGCAAGGTGCTTGGTGACAGCCAGCATGGCTTCACTAAGGGGAAGTCCTGCCTGACCAATCTAGTGGCCTTCTATGATGGGGCTATGGAACTGAAGGACAGGGTAGAGCAGTTGACGTCATCTACCTGGACTTGTGCAAAGCGTTTGACACTGTCTCACATGACATCCTTGTCTCTAAATTGGAGAGACATCAATTTGATAGGTGGACCACTCGGTGGATAAAGAACTGGCTGGATGGCCATACTCAAAGAGTTGTTGTTAATAGCTCTCTGTGCAGCTGGAGACCAGTAACGAGTGATGTCCCTCAGGGATCGGTGTTGGGACCGGTCTTGTTCAACATCTTTGTCAGTGACATGGACAGTGGGATTGAGTGTGCCCTCAGCAAGTTTGCCAATGACCCCAAGCTGTGTGGTTCGGTTGATAATGCTGGAGGGAAGGAATGTCATCCAGAAGGACCTTGATACGCTTGTGAGGTGTGCTGATGCCAACCTGATGAAGTTTAACCATGACAAATGCAAGGTCCTACACCTGGGTTGGAGCAATCCCAGGCACAGCTACAGACTGGGCAGAGAAGAGACTCAGAGCAGCCCTGCGAAGAAGGACTTGGGGGTGTTGGTTGACGAGAAAATGAACATGAGCCGGCAGTGTGGGATGCAGCCCAGAAAGCCAACCGTATCCTGGGCTGCATCAAAAGGAGCATGACCAGCAGGTCGAGGGAGGTGATCCTGCCCCTCTACTCTGCTCTCGTGAGACCTCACTTGTGCAGTTCTGGTGTCCTCAACTTAAGAAGGACATGGAACTGTTGGAACAAGTCCAGAGGAGGACCACGAGGATGATCAGGAGACTGGAGCACCTCCCATATGAAGATAGGCTGAGAAAGTTGGGATTGTTCAGCGTGGAGAAGAGAAGGCTGCGTGGAGACCTCATAGCAGCCTTCCAGTGTCTGAAGGGGGGTTATCGGGATGCTGGGGAGGGACTCTTCATGAGGGACTGTAGTGATAGGACAAGGGGTAACGGGTTCAAACTTAAAGAGGGGAAGTTTAGATTGGGTATGAGGAAGAAATTCTTTACTGTGAGGGTGGTGAGGCACTGGAATGGGTTGCCCAGGGAAGTTGTGAATGCTCCATCCCTGGTGGGTGGCATGGTTTAGTGTGAGGTGTCCCTGCCCCTGGCAGGGGTGTTGGAACTAGATGATCTTAAGGTCCTTTCCAACCCTATAATATGATTCTATGATTCTATGACTAGATCTTGCTGATGTAAAAACCGGTTTACTCCGTACACTGGATTCTTTATTCATGCGAAGGACAATATACAAAAAAGCCTCTTGATAAACTAGTTCCTTAAAATATAGCTGTTGCTCATTACCTTCCTTACGAAGCAGGAAATAATTAAACAGTCCAGCTATTTGCTGTCATTTCAAAAAGCTTAACTGAAGGGGAGCAGTTTAGAGAACTATATTAATGCTGTGGTTTTCTCTGTTTATTATAAACAGTGTTGGTGACACTGATCTTGTATAGTTACAGTTATTTAAGTGAGGAAATGGCATTTGTGAAACACGGGTCAAGTGGCTGTATGTTTCACATTGAACCAATGGGGTGAAACACAGATTCCCTCCCTGTCTCTGTAGATTTTATTTTATGCTATTGAGGAAAATTAACTTGATAACTTGAGAAAATCCTTCATGAATGCAGTTATGCGTATGTTTTTCAGTTCAAAAGAAATACAGTCTCACCCACTTATTCCCACTGAAAAACTTTGGTTGCTAGTGATTTGCCTTCCTAACTGAAGCTACTGTGGATCTTACTGTGTTCTCAGCATCTACACAGAAGGCAGGAATGATAATTGGAGATAAACATTATCTTTGCCTCCATCATCAAACATACTGTAGTATTTGCAGTACTCTACCACTTAACATAATTTGTATTTTAAAATAATAGTGATGTTTATTAAAAAAATTGAGTCGTCTTACTGTTTCTTTCATCAGTTAATGTAGGATTGTCTTTCACCAGTGTTAGTGATTGATAAGTACTCACAATAGATTTTGTGTGGACTAAGTCTGAATCACGCAGCTTCTTTACAATGACTACCTGATACAGAAAATTTTAAGTATGAAATCAACACTGTTCTCTCCATGATACCCTCTGGCATCCTCATGTGCAGACTCCCAGCACTGCATCTTAAAAATACGAACTTTTTGTGTGTTCTTTTTTTCTAATGGAAATAGTTGTTTTCTTTCCTTAACTTCAGTTCTACCTCTGTAGCACCTAGATGTTACTAGGTTGAAAAAAACAAACCAAACCAAAATAAAACTATGTCATTAACTTATGTCATTCTGCAGTTGAAAGTGTATTGTTTGCTGCTTTCATTCCAGAAAGCCCGTAAACAGAAATAAACCTTGATAAATCAATTGAATAAGCAGGTGAAATGGACCATAATGAGCATTGATTACATGCTTTCATTCTGTTTATAGTGATATTTCATGTGTCTTTGTCCTATAGAGCTTATTTATGGCCACAGTGCCGAGTCATGTGATTGAAATAAAGATGTTTCCTAGAATGATTTCAGCATGATGTGATTACCTTCAAATAGCTAAATCCAGTGTTTTTCTTAACAGCAATAAAGTTGTAAGAGTTTGGCAACTCTTAAACATTGCAGAAAGTGGATGTCTATAAATGCACTTACAGAAACAAACCTACTTCTACAAATTGAGAACACTTGAAAACAAACTTTGCAAACATTTGACTGAAACTGCAGCTTAGCAATTACCTGCTAAGTTATGTGAAATTTGGAGTGCTTTTTAATTCTATTTCCAAAGTCTCTATTGGCAACTAATCTTTTTCAGAGAAGTCAGTGGGGAATTTATTTCTGTAGTTAAAGAATGTCAGTGGAATCTGAGGCCACATTGCATTTTGTATTAAAAAAAAATCAAAAATCAAACATTATCATATTTACAGTTCTTAGTTTAGTAGCTATTAAGAAATCTGAATTTTTAATTATGTATTTACATATATTTTCACAATTCATCTATTTTTCAGATTTTTCAGATTGCGTATGTTATTGTGAAAGCAGCTAACTCACCTCGACCTGGGAACTGGATATTAGAGCGTTCGCTGGATGGTGTAGACTATCAGCCATGGCAGTATTATGCTATAACAGACAGTGAGTGCCTGACGCGTTACAACATTTATCCCCGTCCTGGAACACCATCCTATGTAAAAGATGATGAAGTCATCTGCACTTCTTATTATTCCAAAATCCATCCTCTGGAGAATGGAGAGGTAAGGTCAGATGTTACTCCATGCACCATAACCTGGCAGAAAAAACCCTACTTAATTGTCAAGTATCTGCCTTGAGTTGGCAGAGTGTTTTGGTGTTGTTGAAAATGTGAAGGTAGTCTATTTGCAGTTTTAAAAAACACACCCTATATGGTCCTATATAAATGCATACAAGGTACACTTTAATAAACATATTCTACAAAGTAAACAAAGAGGTAAAAGAGTTATTAGGTGGAAGTAGGCACTAGTACTTTCAGACAACTTTAAGTGCTTGAAATATGTTCCCATGTCATTTGGGAGCAAAGGTGAGAATACTGGAAAAAAAATCATGGACAAAGTTAAATAATTAAAAGACTTTCTGAGTCACATTTTCAGTCCCTGTGTATATGCTAGAATATTAAATAGTAATGATTTTACTCAGACTTTAATGTATTACATTTAAGAGGCTGTAATTGGCCCTTTGCCTATGCATATACCTATTCTTTCCTCTCCTGTCAGATGCCTCTGCTATTTCATGAGTCCAGGCACATGAATCATAGACTAGTCATTTGTTTTAACTAAGGGTATAGAAAATACGTGGTGGAAGTGAGAATGAGGATTTGTGATTGAAAGAACAAGGCAAATGAACATGAGTTAGCTGTTCATCACTTGCAACTGTAGCTGAAAATATATTTTCAGCCACTTAAAATGAAGAGAGGGAAAGCCAAGTGTACCGAATTCCAACAACTATCTATCTATCTATCTATCTAATCTATCTTTTTTTTTTCTTTCATACATTTTTTTATCCAGCACTTGCTTTGCACACAACTTGGTAATTCAAGGAAATAATGCAACTTGATTGTGCACTAGATCCAGAGTGTTTGTTTCGTTAGAGATTCTTTAATGTCTAATGACATTCTGTGAAATTTTAGCCTCAATATTTATTCTTTTAATTTTTTCTGCTCCACTTTTTAAGTGATTTATTTCCTTTGAAAGAGGTACAAACTTACTCTCTTTTGTTCGACTACATGCAAAAGCAATATTCACATACGAAATTGTTAATACAATTGGTTTTGAGTGCTGGGTTTAAATAGGTATAGTTTGTTCATGTTCACAGGAAATTTCCAATGGCAGCTGCAAAAGCAGAAAAATACAGCTTTCAATTAAAAAATCCTGCTGGTACACTTGAAAAAGATGTGAGCTTAGATGTAAAGGAGTCTCATATGAGTTATCAGATGTGAAATCAGTTGCACATCTAGGAAAAATTGTTACGAATAGTTTGTAGTTGTATCATTTGAATGGGTATTTGTTCTAAAACCTAGCAGAAGCATATAAAATGATATTACAAGAAATAGTGCAGACATATGTACTATTTTCAAACTGTTTCCAACTGGGTGGTTTTTGAGATGTGAACATGATTTAGCAGTTCATCACTTGCAAAGAAATTTTTTACCGTTTCTTGGGGAGAACATGTCTGCACTGAAAATATAATGTGAAAGTAATTATTCCAATAATTAATTTGCATTGTTCAATTTCTTTGATTATCTAATTCTGTTGCAGACAGATATTTATTCCAGTAGTTTGCTGTCCTCTTAGTTAAGCCAGTGCCTCATTCTGTTCTTCATTGGCTAAGTTAAACAGCAGAGGGCTTTTATTCATCATGCTGATATATATCTGTGACTTGAAACAGTAGCTGAAGGCCTGCTGAATTGAGTAGAACTTCATCCTGATCTTAAGTGTGCAATTAAAAATTTTTAACTTTGCCTTCTGTGCTGTAGTTGGTGTTCTGGCCTGAGCCCAGTAAATGACCAGCGTCTGATAAATAGTTTCTTTACACAGGAAGAAGACTTTGAAGGGGGGAACGCATCTATCCCATGCCACTTGGAAAAGGGGAATTGTTAGATACAGGCAGACTCTATGAAAGGCATGTGATTTAATCTTACCTTGCACAGGTAGTTATTAATCTGAGATATGTCCCTAATAAAGGGAAAACATCTTGAAATGAAAGGCCTTTTGTAGTGACTGGAAGAGTATGATTCCACATGAATTAATCAGCTTACATTTCTAACAAAATTTTTTCATAATTAAAACAGTAGTTTCATCTGTCTGAGTAACTACTGACTGCATTATGAAATATGTCACATTAACACAGAAATAGTCCAGGTTATTTATTTTTTCATATTTCATTAAACATGTAACATGAAAAACAATGCAATTAATAACAATACCAGCTCTAGTTACAGTTATGTTCAAGGTGATATTTACCTGGCTCGTCATCTTTTTTAGTGGAATTACACCTGCGCATAATTTGGTTTTGTTCCAGGCTAGGACTTTTGTTCTGTGTGTCAGATAATACAGATATTTTGTAAGACTGACAGAGTTATGAAATTAACATGAAGTATTTTTCCTTTGCTTCAAAACCTATGAGCTATTTGGGCACATCATTCTGGTGTACCCTTAGGAAACCTGATGAAGTGTAGAAGGAGCACAGGTTGGCAAGACTGTTCCAAAGCCGAATCTACATCTACAGTAGTGCCTTAAGTTAAAACTTGTCATCTTATATTAAAAGAACATTCTGTTTTTTTCTATATTTTCAATGAACATTTTTGTCAGTAACTTGATTGTTTAGAGTATTTCCAGAAATATTAATTCAAAACAAAATATTTTGGGCATATAATAAGATCACTATTAGCACCAGTAATACTCTCTTGGCCAATTGCAGAATTAAAACCAATGTCAACTAGAACAACAACAGAAAAATTACAAAAAAACCATAACCCCCATGTGAGTTCTGTTCAGGTCAGTGTAACTAGCGCAAGTTTAAGTCCACTCAGTATATCTATCTGTAGACCAAGAATTATCTGCATAAAATAATTTTATCAAATATTTTCATGGAATAATGGAATTGCATGATGTCAGCTTCTGAATGAGCAAAACTGAGAAATTCTCAAATAAGGAAATTTCTTGAAAAGGCTTGAATGAAGAAAGATTGTTAGCATTCCAATTTCCATGCTGTTTAAGATCAGTAATGCCTGAAAAATATATAAGGAGATGTGGGTATCTTTGTCTCACACTGGCAAAGGTAGACTTTTAACATTGATGTTTCTGATATGCCATCACTAAATGTAAATGCTAATGTTTCTCAAAATGCCATTTCAAAATGAAAAAACAAGTTCCACTGTCTTTGTGTCCCCAAGACAGAAAAGAACTGAGAGATCAGATATATCAATAAGTTACATGATAGCATATATAACACATATATTTATTACATACATTATATATTTTTTATATATATTACATATGACATAACTTTTGCTAAATTGATGTTTCTTTCTTTAATGGTATTTTTTTTGGCATTAACTGAGAGAGTTGTTTATGTAAGGATCAATAACTGGCAGCATGAGGCTGCTTTTTTTGGGTAAAGAAGAATGCCCATCTTGTGACATTTCCATCTGTACACCATATCAGAATGGTATTTCTTTATTTCCTCAGATGGTCATTAGGTTGAGAACTAAAAATTAGTGAGTTACCATAGCGATTTTTTCTTCATTTCCCTGACACAGAAGTCTCTGATGTTTACATCTAGTTTGTATCTTTTTTATTGAAATCTTTCTTCTTCTGCTAGGCTACAGTTTGTGCTGCAGCTTCTTTACCTTGATGACTAGGTGGAAGTAAGGGCCCAGACATTAACTTTCAATGTTGCAATTATGTTTTTTATTTTCCTGTAAGATATATAAAGATTTCTTTTAGCAAATATTTGGTTGAATTAGCATGTATTATGTTTGTGTTTTGATGCATGGGAATCTTCTCTCTTGCTTGCAGTTTTTTCAAAGCTGGACCCTCTGGACATCAGGTGCATCAGTTGATCACTATAACATGTTAGGAAAACGTGTATCTTTTCACAGAGAATGATACATTTTACCTGGCCTGTAGTTTGATAGGAAATGAAATAGGAGGTTACACTTAGAAAAAGCATTCTTCAAGCATACATAGATTAAGAGTATTTTGTACCAGCTAGGAGAAAAAAAATTGCTAAAAATTAATTATTTCTTTAATATAAAATAATTCTCTGTGCTAGCAGATATTGAAAGTCAAATCCAGTTAAGACAGTGGGAGAAAGGTTTAATTAATCTGATAAGAATGCACTTGCCTTTACTAAGAAGTCAAGAATAATAAGAACTCATATTCTGGGAAACATTGAGCTTCTCTACAGTGAGGCTTTTTGGAAGTATAAAAACCAAGAAGAAGGGTGTGTGTTTAATTCCCACCTTATTATATCTTAATTGGAATAGTCACTTGATTCCCTGGTCCATGTTAATATCATCATAAAGGAATCTGACAGAAAGTTGTTTTTTAAAAATTATATTTCTTTGTGTTGTGTGGAAGGTATGCCATACGTCACATGTCTGTATAAATATCATTAATGTGATTCTACTGCCAGAATGATGCCAGGTATTAAAATGAATTTCTGTATGTCTTCTCAGTTTCTTCTGAGAGCATATAGCCTCATGTAGTATTTGTGCAAGCCTTTATGAGTGTTTGTTAAGACATGAAGCCTTAACCTTGTTCCATCTAAGAATTCAGCCCAGGAAAAGGAGTCATGACTCTACAGTGGGAGGGGTAGTACTGAGAGATCATCTTAGCAGATTTCCCAAGGGGGAATTTCAGACATTGATTCCTGAGAGAGAATGTTAGTCAGTAAATACAATTTCTGTGGCCTCACCTGAAATACTGTGTGCAGTTCTGGGCCCCAAAATTTAAGAAGGTTGTGAAAGTCTTTGAATGTATCCAGAGGGGGGCAATAAAGCTAGTGAAAGGGCTGGAAGAAATGTCCTATGAGGAGCAGCTAAAGCCTCTGGGCTTGTCTAGTTTGGAGAAGAGGAAGCTGACCGATGACCTCAGCTCCCTGAGGAGGGGACGTGGAGGGGGAGGTGCTGATCTCTTCTTCCTGGGATCCACTGATAGGATATGTGGGAATGGCTCAAAGCTGCACCAAGGGATGTTTCGACCAGACATTATGAAGCATTTTTTTACTGAGAGGGTCAAACACTGGAACAAGCTTCCTAGAGAGATGGTCAGTGCCCCAAGCCTGTCTGTGTTTAGGAGTCATTTGGACAATATGCTTAATAATAAGCTTTAACTTTTGGTTGGCCCTGAATTGGTCAGGCAGTTGCACTAGGTGATTGTTGTAGGTACCCTTCAAGCGAAATAGTCTATTCTATTCTACTGTATGCTACTCTATTCAGCTTCTTTTTTATATATATATATTTTTTAACAGTGTCCAGCATTAAATGAAAAGTATTGGACAGTATTTTCAGAAAGATATTAACACTAATGCACCGTAATTATGAAGGATTTCTGGGATGACTAACTGTTGATTAGTAAACTGCGCAGTATTATTTCCATGTTCACAAAGGTAAAAAATTAGAGCCTGAAAGACTTTGGCAAGAGCTGTCTGTGTGAAGAATGGAGCCTAAGGTTCTCTGAGACTGATGCTAGCCCCTGACAAGAAAATTAACAAGCCCTTAACTGTATGGCAGAAGGCAGGAAGGCTGAAACAGAGAACTCTTGGGGAGGGGAATTATGGTGGGAATTAACTGCCTCACTTCTTTCTTTTCCTCAAATGAGTTTTTCTGTCACTGTTACTGCAGTGTTCAGAATGATGCTGCAATGAAGGTGATGCTTCAGTGCTGCTCCATCAAATGCTTAACCTCTTACTCCTTTTGTGATGGTAGCAATGTGTTTCTGTGGTAATAAAGGCTAATCTCTGGGAGCATATTGATTAGTCTTTATTTACTTCATTCAATTGGAAGTTCAAAGAATGTAGTAAAGAAACAAATTTGTTGACAGTAATGTTTTGCTATGCTGTCCACTTGCCATACTACCTGAATGCTAGTACTGTGTCCCTTTTTAAACGTCTCTGTGCTGCATGTCTCAGCTCACTTTGGATCTCCCCACCTCCCAGTAATTTGCTCTTTGCTGAAATAGCCTCTGACCAGAGATGCCAGGGGCATTGAACTCTTCTACTTCCCAGTGTTTTCTTGATAGTTTTCTCCTTTTTGTACCATAGTGCTTGTCCTGTTCACTTTAGTCTCTTTGGTTCACAGAGAAGGGAAGAAAATGAGACTTAAAAATAGACTCTTAAGTCCGTTCTCCCCACTGCCAGATTAAACCCTTTTTCACTATGAGTCTGAGACTGTCCATGCTAAGAGGACAGAGGGTCAGAATTTTTGGAAGTACTCAAAATTGAAACATATTCTGTTGAAGACTGATGGCTTTTTTCCTAATAATAAATTACACAGGTGCTTCCGTGTTTTATAGGAGTAAGAAGTTTATGGACTGCAGTATTGACACAACTGATATAATTGATGCAATTCCTATTTGTAGATTGATCCTCTCTGTTTCTAATTAATTGGAATTAATTGTAAGTCTGCTTTTCTACCTTGGTATGTCTTCTGTCCCAGAGCAGAAACACATGTTGTAATTTCTACCATATCTGGAAAAAAAGAAAAGCTGACTAATTGTATGACTCAAAATACTTAATAATAAAGTTACAATATACTAAGTACGTGCTATACAGAGTAGTCTTTCAGTTTGAAGTTTCAAATTGATTAGATAATTTAACTTTTTTCTTTAGTATCCATCATTCATTGATCATGTTTACTGGAAAAAGATGAGTGTTACAGATATTTATATGGATCTATGGTAGTTTTTCCAAATCGTAATTTCCAAATGCCTGTAAATGTAGTTTATAGCTCCACATACTCTTAGTGTTGTAAAGAAAAATGGCGTACCTAAGTCTTGATATTCACTTATACTGACTAAAACCTGTCGTCTTATTGGGTCTGGTAGCTGATTTTTGGACAGCAAAGCAAGAACACTGGGTACTTTGTAACTTGGTAAGTTTTTTTCTCTTCTGCTTGATTAGGGAAACTGTAGATCCCCAGCAGTTGGTTGTTTTGGGGGTGGGGGAACTGATAGTTGAAGAACTTACTCACTCAGCTGACAGACTTCATAGAAAATTTTGCTTTAATGAAATACTACTTGTAAACACTTTCCACTAAGAGGTAAAACCACAAACATTTATTGACTTTAGCTATCTATTGCATTTTGTCTATGTTTTTTGTTCTGAGATGAGAAAATTATGACACAACATTCTAAGGGGTTTTTTTTGTGGGTTTTTGTTTTTTTGTTTGTTTTTTTTTTTTGTTTGTTTGTTTGTTTTGTTTGGGTTTTTTGGGTTTTTTTGGGGGGGTACTTGTTAACAGTCATGGATAATTACTGGGAGAAAATAGCTTAATTCTTGTTTTTAATGAGTCTGGTGGCCAGAGGCATAGAAGGTCTTACAGATTTGGTAAGGATGATAAGCAGCTGAGAAATGCAGAGGTGACAGAGGAAAAAGCAGTAAAGGTTATAAGGTAATTTAAAACCGGGGCGGGGAGAAATCTAGTGAGTGCCGAGCTTATGATCATAGAATCATAGAATCATAGAATAGTTAGGGTTGGAAAGGACCTTAAGATGAATCATTCTTTAATGCTTAAATAAGAAAACTCTGTATTGCCAAAAAATGAGTATTGTTTTTAAAGGTAGAATTTGTTAAAATCCAAGTGGGCTATTGTGTAGAAATAATTTTGATCAATGGCACTGAAGCAGGGACATACAAATAGGTCAACCGGAGGCCAAATTTCATATCAGTGCAAAGGAATTTTATGTAAATGAAAATTAAAATCAGATAGCATAGTTTGTCTGGAGTTTTCAGTTTAAATGGTATGTGTCACAGAAAATCAATCGAAGGAAAGTTAGTCAGTGAGACACTGTAATACCAATGGAGAAACTCTTTGATTGAGGTCTAGACTATACATCACATGAATGAAGAAAGCATAGAGACAAGTTGGGTAAGTAGACTAATTGTATCAGCAAACAGTGCTGTGGCTGACAGAATTGGTATTTCATGCCTAAGTAAGACTAAAAAAAGTTAGGACTGCAGTATTACTTAATGAAGGCTGTGAAGGAAATACTAAATGCCACAGTGAAAAAGTAAACTATGGTTAGCTTCCCACAGTCTTTGTAACTGTCATGATGAAGTAGAATCTGGGTTTTTAAGCATTCTTAAATGTGCTTCAAAAAGCAGTCTAATTGGAGAACTTAGAATAAGGGAAGCAAATTAAAATGTTGTGAGAAGAGTGCAAGACAGGTTAGTTCAGAATACTGTTATTTAGAGATTTTTCTGTGAAGTGACAATAATATTCTCACTGTTTCATCTGCTTGTAAGAAAATCTGGTAAGAGTCAAAAACCTGAAGTGATCTCTAAAGGAGGAAATATATTTTTATGTTTTCTTCTAAATCTGTAGAAGCTTGTGCATGCTAGTTATAAAAAACAATAAATCTTAGTGTATCTAAAAAGGTAGCATTAGAAACTGAAAGGCATTTTTTAAAAACATCTTGTTCCATAAAGTAACTTTGCGTATTAACACAAGGCAAAAGGAAGAGCAAGAACCAAAACACTGACCTTCCATACCAAGAAAATGACTGTACTGAAGGCCTTAAAAACAATGAGAAGCTTTTTCATATGCTTCAGAATAATAAATCTCATAAGTAGTTGAGATGTAGTAGGAGTGCCAAGGACAGTAAATCCATAGCAGGTGAATTCTGTTGCTTGAGCTCCTTACAGAGGGACATAAAGATGTAGTAGCCATGGTAGAGCTTTTCTTTGTTTTAGAAGTTGGAGGAACTTCTGAAGGAAGAACAATTCTAAAAGAACAGTTTAAAAACCCTGGCAAACTTGCTTCCCAGCTTTTATTGTTGAGCACAATGTCATATGGTAAGGAATATCCATTTGGTCAGCTGGGGTCAGCTGTCCTGGCTGTGTCCTCTCCTAACCCCTACACACTATGGGGTGGGCAGTGTGAGAAGCAGAAAAGCCTTGACTTGTGCAAGCATTGCTCAGCAATAGCTGAAACATCCCTGTGTTATCAACGCAGTTTTCAACACAGATCCAAAACATAGCCCCGCACAAGATACTGTGAAGAAAATTAAACTCTATCCCAGCCAAAACCAGTACACTAGTTTGTCGTATTATTTTATATCGTGTATCATAAATGAAATCTGAAAAATGTAAATGGTTGAGAATTTGACAAACCCTGCCAAGTTTAGTTTTTATAGCCAAAGTAAAGCACTGCTATTTTTGTAACAATTAATGATAGGAACAAAACCCAAAAAGTTGTTTTCATGCTCATAATTCTTTAATCTCCTGTGTTTTACAGAAGGTGTATGATTGCATTCAGGCCTGTTCATTCTGTACTACTTAGAAATTAATTTTCTTTCTAAGTTTTCTTATATTGGCCCCTGTAAAATATCCCCAAGTCCAAAAAGATCAGGTTCGGAATGGGATAGGGATAGGTTCAGAATGGGATAGTTACTTGCATTCTACAGTTGAATGTCCTACTTAGTCTCTCTTTTTAAACCATTATAAATGGTTTTAAAATCAGTGAATGCTTACCTTTCAGAGGGATCCTGTCGGGCTTTGAAAAGCATTCATCAGTGTGTGTTCCAAATGATACAACACAGGTTTTGCTAGGACTCCAGCGCTGTACACTAACTGTAATGGGCTTTTCCACATATGGATCTTCAATGCAGAGAAACCCAAAAAAAGTTTTGTTGAAATTTCCCCAGTTCAAAACTCGTAAGAGTTGTAGTTCAAAACAAGAATGCAGCAGTAATGCACAGCATATTACTGCAGTTTATGTATTGATAACATTCAGGAGCAGATGTATTTGTTTAATGTTTAAACAGCTTAAATCCTCATGTTCTCTCTCTTTTACATCAGCAGTTGTGTTTGCCAGCCCTTTGCAAGTGCTTACAGCTGGACAATTTCCTATGGATTTTCTTTCTAGTGGTCACCTTATTGTTCTGGCAGTAATATTTCTGTAATTCCACCATGCACTCCGCAGTGCACATCATTCAGGAAAAAATCTAGTGGAAAGTGCCATGAGTTTTTAGGATAATCATTTAACAAAAAAGAGATATAACATATAGAAAGAGGGTGGTCGTGGTGTTGTTTAAATATTGTTCGATTTGGCATAGTTAGAAGTCCTTTAGTTATATGTGGGGATCAGAATGCTTTCTATTACAATCTGCAAGAAGACATAACTTTCCTGTAATAGTCATTCATTTGGAATCACTTTTCCCATTCATGATCATCATCCAAAAAGAAGCGTACTACATTCAAAAGTAGTAAAGGAAAAAATATCCTCTTAAGATAATGTGCCATCTCACTTCAGCGCTTTTTTAAAAAATAGCATAATTTAAATTTTTATGTTGTACTTTTTGAGGACTTGCGAAGCATGGGTTTAACAGACCACAGTATTTCATCCTTTTAGCAGATAAGTGGTAATGTTTTAACTCAGTAATGCCACCTTTGCTTGATCAGAACCAAGAGTAACATAATTTTGAGAACGGCTTTGCAGCTAGATTTGCCATTGGCATCAGCCATTGAGTTCATGAGGCTTCTTTTCTTATTTTAATCTGCTTACTTAAGGGCTACTAGGTTACACAGCAGCTCTATGACGCTGAAAAAATCTAAACCAGAAAGACAGTGCTCATACAAGTTTTCAGACATCAGAGGTCAGATCACTGTTGTGTACGATGAAATTTAAAACAGATATCATTTGATGATTTAAAATCAAAAGTCACCTGTAGTATTGTGTTAGAATCTATAGTACATTGCCAATCTGCCTGCTTGTGGATAACTTAAAGATACTGGTTCATTGTGTTTCATCTTTGAGAATATTCCTGTAAAAGCCAAGCCTTTTTCTCGAGCTATCTTATTAGTTATTAAGCACAAAATACCTGTATTAGGAGATGAAATCTCACTTCCAAGTACACTTTGAAAAGTTAGTAGAACACAAAGAATCATCTTCGTGTTGAAGTTCAGTAAGTACAGTGTTCCAGGCCTCACATCTTGTCTGAATCCCTTATGGGCTATGATATGCATAGCTGTTACCGAAACTACAGGCATGGTGTAGTGTTTCCACTTAGTTAAGACAGTGATAAAAAGACAATAAAAACTTGAAATGACAAATATACTTCAAGGTAATCAAATTCCTTATTATTCTGTGATTTATTAACCATTGCTCTGACAATGACTGGTCTGTTTAAAAGTATGCGAGATAATGTCTTTGGCAAGTTAAAAATGACAAGCATGAGAATTACAGGAACCATAGAAAAGCAGTGGCTAGAATAAGCAATTTCAGTTTCAAGTGAAATTGGAAAGAAGAAGATGACAAAAGCAAGTTAATCAGAACTGAAGAGATGAAACCTTATTTAGCTTAAGCTGTAGGGTATAGTTGTCAATGACACAGTAGTATTTGCTAAACAGTTCGTTAAGCTGACATTTGCCTGTGTTCTTAGGGGGAATGAGTTAGTTGAGATAGAGTTTGACATGCCCAGCCCTTGACATTTTAATGCAAGTTTAAGCACTGCATTTCAAGCAGCTCTTGTACTCATTAGCAAGGCACAGAAGGGAGTTGTGCTTTCACTTACTAAATGATTAATTTATTAAGGTAGTGAGATATTTATTAGAAATACAGCAAAGCTTGCCAAGGACACTATTTCTTATATACAGTTGTCATAAATATGTATTTATGATGAAAAATTGGACGCTGGGTTCTGGCATATGCTTCCAACTACTGTTCTAGTTTTGAAACCAACTCTAACAAAATTCACGGAACTTTTGTCTTTAGGGATTAAATATAAGATGCCAAGAGATTAATTAATCAACAGTAATTTCACATCTACTGCAAATGAGCTATTTGCCACCGATAATTAAAGCTGTTACTGGGTAGGAGAATTATGAGAGCTACTGAATCACCTGGGGAAAAATTGATGTTCAGTATTGTCCATCTTCATATTAATGTGCTTGCATAACTTGAGAATGTAAATCATGTTAAGCCTGACATATCTATCTTCTCCACCGCTGACTATCAAGTAGCAAGTATTTTTGTGTGGGTCAGAAGCTATTCTCTCCTTTATGCTGCTATCCGAGATTAAATTTTAGTCAAAAATTGATGTTTCTTGACAATATTCTTGGTTCAGTCTACTTTGTTCCATAGGGCATCAAGTTTGAAGCCCAAAGTCTTGATATGATGTCTGAAATAAGCTACTGAGTAACTGAACAAAGTGAGTTCTTTACCACTACTAGCCAAAAAATTATTGGAAAGTGATGTTCCTCCTCCATCCTTGTGACAAATTATACTAAGTAGCTTTCATTTTTTATGAAAGAATTAAGTTTTCCGGTTTAATCTAACATTCAGTATATAGATATGCATCAGTGAAAAGCATAGCGGTTAGCGATGCTGTTTTCCTGAAAGTGAACATAAAACCTCCATGCTACATAGCCAAACAGCTGGGGTTTTTTTGTATCCTAAAACCAGCTTGAGATTGACTGCACTCAAAGTGCTTGGCAGAGTAACTAACTTCAAATACCAAAGCTCCAAATAGAAAACTACACCACTTGGATTCATACATGGATATTTTAAATTTGAATGGGAGTATGGAGCATACTTAAAATTCTTAAGAAATTTGTTGAAGCTGCTAATTTTAAGTAACTCAGCAGTTGATAATATACTGTCATGGAAAGCAGCATCATTCTTACTGTTGGATTAAGTAAAAAGCCAGAGGCTCTTGTGCTCAACAATGATGGTGAGGCATAGTCTGGGCACAGTCCAGCACCTCAAAGTGGAGCAGCTACCCCAGTAGAGCAGAGCCCTCAACTCAGGTTTAGATCCAGAGGGAGGATTCAGCTTTTCACTCCTGAGGCTACAGTAACTGCCTGGGACCTTGCTGAGGTTAAGGCAGAATGAGGTGGTGTCCTTGCCTGCAGAGTGTTTGCTGTGGTTTGTGATTTGTGTCGCCAAGAACTGCAGGAAGATGTCAGCAGACTGTCCAACATCAGAGGTGAAAGGAAAGAGATTAACTAACTTTTCTCTGGGACTCTGCGGCCTGAACCTCAACTGTATGAAAACAGAGGCAGGCAGAGTCTATGCCTGTTGATTCAGAAATAGAGACTCCCATGATGGTGAAGACTGCAAACTTGACTTTCTCTGCAGATTGGCAGCTACATGATAGTTCAGTGCTTGGTAGCAGAAAATGGGCTAGGAGCTGTGTTCAATGAGGCGTGAACCAGCAGTGCCTAAATTACCTAGGAGCACCGAAAGGAAACAATGAGTGTCAAAAGTGGTGTACACCACATTGAATGTAAACCAGCAACGTGCCCTTGCAGCAAAGAAAGCCAGCAATATCCTGGGCTGCATATAAAATGCCATAAGAGATCTCTTTGAAGTAAAATTCAGCTCCTAAACTGGGACAGCAGAGATTTAATGTTATATCAACTGCCCAAGTGTGGCAGTGAGTGTGTCTTGGCAGAGGAAAACTAAGACTATAATACCAGCTTTCCGTACTCCTTTGGCAGACTATATCCTTGTCCACATAGACTGCAGTCCAAAAGAGTATTCCTTAAAAAACCTGAATGTTCTTCATGCAGCTAATAAGGGAACCCATAATTCAGTCCAAAACAGTGCACAGGTCATGGTCAAGATTATTAACTGTTGAACATTTGTTATGTAAAAATAACCAGAAAATACTCAAATGCAACATCCTAGAAAATAAAATCAAGTTAAAGTTAGGAAAGGTGGTTAAACAGGTAAAAAAAAAAAAATTGAGTGTGCCCTCGGCAAGTTTGCCGATGACACCAAGCTGTGTGGTTCGATTGATATGCTGGAGGGAAGGAATGCCATCCAGAGGGACCTTGACACACTTGTAAGGTGGGCTGATGCCAACCTGATGAAGTTTAACCATGACAAGTGCAAGGTCCTACACCTGGGTCAGAGCAATCCCAGGCACAGCTACAGACTGGGCAGAGAAGAGATTCAGAGCAGCCCTGCAGGGAAGGACTTGGGGGTGTTGCTTGATGAGAAAATGAACATGAGCCGGCAGTGTGCGATGCAGCCCAGAAAGCCAACTGTATCCTGGGCTGCATCAAAAGGAGCATGACCAGCAGGTCGACGGAGGTGATCCTGCCCCTCTACTCTGCTCTCGTAAGACCTCACCTGGAGTATTGTGTGCAGTTCTGGTGACCTCAACATAAAAAGGACATGGAACTGTTGGAACAAGTCCAGAGGAGGGCCACGAGGATGATCAGAAGACTGGAGCACCTCACTTATGAAGCTAAGCTGAGACAGTTGGGGCTGTTCAGCCTGGAGAAGAGAAGGCTGCGTGGAGACCTCATAGCAGCCTTCCAGTATGTGAAGGGGGCCTATAGGGATGCTGGGGAGGGACTCTTCATGAGGGACTGTAGTGATAGGACAAGTGGTAACGGGTTCAAACTTAAAGAGGGGAAGTTTAGATTGGGTATGAGGAAGAAATTCTTTACTGTGAGGGTGGTGAGGCACTGGAATGGGTTGCCCAGGGAAGTTGTGAATGCTCCATCTCTGGCAGTGTTCAAGGCTGGGTTGTACATAGCCTTGGGTGGCAAGGTTTAGTGTGAGACGTCCCTACCCCTGGCAGGGGTGTTGGAACTAGAATATCTTAAGGTCCTTTCCAACCCTAACTATTCTATGATTCTGTGATTCTAATCAGGACATCCTAGGGTTCATTTAAAGGTAGCATTACATGAACATGCATGCTACATTGAAGAATGTTTCCAAAATTTCTACATATTTAAACCATAAACTAAGGAAAGATAATAAATATTGAAAGTAAACTAGAATCTGTTATGAATGAGAGTCATGTCTTTTCCTGCAAATGAGGAAAAGAGGTAGGAAAATAAGCTCCAGCAAATGAAATGTTAAACCACAATAAAGATGTTAAAGCAATTCTCGGTGACTGAGTTGAAATAAACTTCTTTTCAAAAACATCAGAGTCAAGAAGTCTGCCAGGGAATTGGTGGGCTGTGAGATGATCAAAGAGCATTCAAGAAAGATAAGGTCATTGCTGAAAAACTAGATTAATGATTTGGATCAGGCTTTTCTATAAAGGCTGTCAGGGGGGTTTCTGCACTGGAAGCATTATTTACGGGAGAAGCGTTGGAGAAGCAGTTGCAAACTGGGTTGTTAACTGAGGAGGAACAGAAGTAATTGATACATTGGATAGTTAAAAGGAACTCAAGGTCAAAGTAGGTGTATTACAACAGTTATTACTTAACCCCTCACTTACAAATAATCTCAGTAACTGGGGAGTGTGGGGTGTCAAATGAAACATCAGTTTTTTAGAAACAATCCCTAGGAATTCAAGGAAACTAGAGATCTGGAAGCCTGGTACCTGTGCCAAGCTAATTAGCAAAGTAATGAAGAATAATGCCTGTAGAAAGATAAATTTCTCTGTTCCAATTTAAGAACTAGGAAGTATTAAGTGAATTTAGTAGGAGGAAGGTTTAAAGCAATCAAAAGGAGGATCTTTTCCCCCACAACATGTAAGTGAGTTGAGAAAATCCTTATTACATGATGGGTGTAAATTTTAAAAGGTGACTTGAATTTAACATGAGACTGAGTAAGTTCATTGAAATGCTTTGAGACTTGCCAAATATATAAAAACTATGCTAAGAAAGTATTAGGGATGCTTGCCTTAGTGTTAGAATGCTGTTTTGGCTACTGTATAAGACAGACTATCACTCTAGATAGGTCTTTTGGTTCTGACACCATCCAGATTCTCATGTACCAAGATGTCCTTTGAATATCTTTAGTAGTGTCTATGTTCTTCAAGATACTTGTGGGAAGTCTGTAAAATCAGAAAACTGTGTAATAGCGGCATTTGTTGGTAATGCAAAAGTTAATTTCTTCTGTTAGCAGCTTATGATACTAAATGAAAAACACTATATGAAAATTGGTGTTACAAAAAGCAAAGTAATACATTGTCCTGGGTTCAGCAGTAGCAGTCATTTTTTTCTCCTTCTTGGTAGCTGGTGCAGTGCTGTGGTTTTGACTTTCAGCATGGGAACAGCGCTGATAACACCAATATTTGTAGTTGCTGCTCAGTTACATTTACTCTGACCAAGGACTTTCTGAGTCTCATGCTCTGCCAGGGAGGAGGGGAAGCCAGGAGGAAGCAGAGACAGGACACCTGACCCAAACTAAACAAAGAGGTATTCCATACCACAGCACGTCATGCCTACTATATAAACTGGAGACAGTTACCCGGAAGGGTTAGATCACTTCTCGGGTCGGGCTGGGTGGTGAGCGATTGTATTCTCTTCCCTTGTTTCCCTTGTCATTATTATTATTGGTGGTAGCAGCAGTGGTTTATGTTATACCTTAGTTATTGGACTGTTCTTATCTCAACCCGTGGGGGTTACATTCTTTCTATTCTCCTCCCCATCCCTCCAGGATCAAGGGGGGAATGAGCGAACGGCTGCGTGGTACTGAGTTACAGGCTGGGCTTAAACCACGACATACATGTAAGAAAAAAAAAATTATGCATGAATGCAGATGAGCTGGTGTTGGAATTAATTCTCTTCAGAGTAGAGAACTTGTAGCATTCTCAAAACTTCTCTGAAGAAAGTTGATTTAACATCATACTGAAGTTCAAAAATGAAAAGAATTGTGCGTACTCACAATTTCCTCAAAAACCTTTAACACTGCCACTGGAATAATTCATGATCTGAGTTACATGTTTAAAAAAAATAAAACCACAACTCAAAAAACCAAAGCCTAAAAAACCCAACCATTAACCCCACCAGAACTAGTTCTTTTTGTTGGGCTTTTTAAAGAAAGAAATTTCTTCCTATTGGGACAAGTATCTGCAGTGATGAAAAACATAATGGTGGAAAAAGAGAGTAGACTAATAATAGAGAAAAGGGCAATTGATGGACATTAAACACTATGATGACTCATTTTCACTCTAGCTCAGGAAGCATTTAGACTCTTCAGTCAGAGGAAGTGATAATATTGTATCAAAAGGCTCACTCTCTAGATGCTCTGTTTCCTATATTCCTTCCTAATAATTTTCTACTGGCCTCTGATGGAGACAGGACATTGGATTAGATAGATCTTTGGTGTTACAAATGGCTTTTTTGGTTTTCTGTCTAACCAGGTATGCATTTGCGCAGTAACTGTTAGAAGTTTTAATTCCAAACTACATTCAGAAGATAGATGACTTGGTAAATAAACTAACTTTAATATATACTATTGGGTCCAATTGTGTTTAACATTTTTATTCATAGTTTGGATAATGAGGCAGAGTGTACCTTCAGCAAATTTGCTTTTGACACCAAAGTAGGAGAGGTTGCTGATGATGTCAAAGGGTCATGCTGCCATCCAGAGGGGTGTCTAACAGATTGGAGAAATGGGCTGATAGGAACCTCACAAAGTTCAGCAAGAAGAAGTGCAAAGTCCCACACCTGGGTAGGACCACCAGTGCAGCAGCATGTGCTGGAAGCCACCCAGCTGGAAAAGGATTCAGGGGTCCTGGTGGGTACCAAGTTGAACATGAGCCAGCAATGTGTCCCTATGGCAAAGGTTAATGGTACCCTGGGCAGCATTAGACAAATTCTTGCCAGCAGGTCAAGGGAGGGGATCCTTCCCCTCTATTCAGTCCAGTGAAGGGCCACTAAGGTGATGAAGGGACTGGAAATCTCTTCTATGATGAAAGACTAAGAAAGCTGGGACTGATCAGCCTGGAGAAGAGAAGGTTTAGGGAGATCTCACCAATGCGTTTAAATACCTGAAAGGAGGGTACAAAGAAGATGGAGTCAGGCTTCTTTCAGTGATGCCCAGTGACAGGACAGGAGACAATGGGCACAAACTGAAACATAGGTGGTTCTATCTGAATATCAGGAAACATTTTTTTACTGTGGGGATGATAGAGCACTGACACAGGTTGCCCACAGAAGTTGTGGTCTCCATTATTGGAGATATGCAAAAGCTGTCTGTATGTGGTCCTGCAGAGTTGGATTAGATGACTTCTGGATGTGCCTTCCAACCTCAGCAATTCTGTGATACAATCTTTTTGAACATATAGTAATGAAGTTACTGGAAAATTTCATCATACCCTTTTGCTTGAGTAGTTCTGACTATTGAACTGGTTGACAAATCAGATACTATTCAAAACGATTTTACAAAATGTGAATTTGGCCTTCATTGTGTTAACTTTTAAACGTTTTGTAAGGGAATGCTCATTTTCCCCAAAGATCACATTTGTTGGAATATAATCCTGGGAATATTTCTTCTTAAGGAAAAATTTCTGGGGTTGATAGCTGTCATTTAGAATCCAAAATGGGGATTACCTCACTCTTGGAATTGGTAAATAGAACCTGAGCAAACTTTGAGGTTGTCCCCTCACGAGGACTTGGATTATCCAAATTGTAGCAAACTAATGTGTGGATTAAAGTATTCATATTTTCCTGGTAGGCTCAGTCTTGGATTTTAGCTCTGGTGTAGAACTCCAGTGTGGCTCATTCTGCAATATGTGTACAGCTTGTGTGGGACGTCAGTGCCTTTGTTGCCCGTGTGAAACCGGGGCTCGTCTTTGCAGGACTCAGAGCTATACATGAAGTACTATGATGATCTTGGATGGCATATAGTGGGTGGATATTGAGGACTGTGTTCACTGGAACAGAGTTCAGATCTTATTCAAAAATACTTGGACGGTAGGGACCATGTTAATGTCTTGACTGAAAATATGCTATTACACGAAGTGTCTCACAAATAGGTGCAAGACTGGAGAGAAATGAAAAGAATGTATGCTCTGGAAAAAGACAGTGATGTCTTATTGTGAGAGTCATACTGAAAATATTGTAAGTCTGATTTCTACTTAAACTTCTTGAAAAAAGTTATTTAAAATTCATACTGTTTATTCCTGATTAATGACAGATGTTCCAAAAGTACTCTTTGTTTCTTCCTTATTGTCTTTTCAAGGAGTAAGAACAACTCAGTTGGACATTCTTCAAGTTGTCTCTAAATGTTTCTAGGGAGAAATTAATGATTTCATCACAAATGTTGGGAGGCGGAGAAATAATTTAATTTTGTCTATGTAAAATTTTCCTTTCAGATTCATTTTGATAAAAATACCCAGTTTTAATTTTTTAATCTCAGTGTCAGTTTGGTGTACATGTTTGAACAGGTGCCACATTTCATGCAGGACATAGCTGCATTTAAATAATTATTAGAAATTATTTATTTGTTGTTTTAAAATGAAATCGTGAAACATTTAAACACAAGCATGAGAGACAATATAAATGGAAGCCATCATCTCTACTAGTCTAGCCTTGACAAATAGATGTGCTGCTGGCAGATAGATCCATGAAAACTTTTAAAAAGGGTGTCTATTCGGAAAAGAATGCCTCTTGTTTTATTTTGTTAATCTGCATTCTAATTCTGTAAAACTACCACTCCCCCGTGTCTTAAGACACAATTTCTTGTTTAAAAAAAAAGTAAATCAAAAGGTATGACTGCTGTTTGTCATCTGTGTCATTTGGGGTCAAGCTGTATCTGTTATTCATACTTCTAACTTTCTGTGGGCTCTTGCTTTTTCTGATACATGGTCTTTTACCTGCATCTCTCTCCTCACACCCCGTAAAGCTTGATTTTTTGTCTTTTTGAGAAGGTAGTCAGACTGCCATGCTGCTTATAGCTGCTGTTTCAGAGTGAGTTAGGGGATATTTTGAGCACTACTCGGGACATATTTCTTCTTTATCTTCATGTTATCAAAGTTCAGTCTTTAGTATTCTACCACTTTAAGCCATAACCCATTTATGACTGATTCCTGTAAGAAAGAAATCTCCTGGATACTATTTAAAGGGAGGAGGTGAGAATGTGAAAAAACACTCAAAAGAAATGTGTTTCCTTGATCATGGGTAAATATTGTGCAAAGAAGTCTTTAAGCATGTGTTCTTACTAAAATATGGGCTTGTTTGGAAAGGTCTATGAGTTTCCACTGGACCTATTGTTACCATCTCCAGGCTTCTTTTGAAGTTTGCTCTTCACGCATGTTCTCTTTCACTTTTCACCAAGGACTTGCATTCTCTGGTCATGTTTTTGTCCCGGTTATAGCCAGACATTTCTCATTCACCACCTCCTTCTTGCTTCCTCTGGTATTTTTATAATGATCTTTTGTTTGGACCCTGTCTTTTTCTTAGCATTTTATTCTGTTTGTTTCCAGCCAACTGTCTCTTTTAATTTAATTAAAAGTCTGGAGCAAAACTGGGTCAGAGCTTGAAGTGTGAGTGTTGTTATGATCTCAGGGTGAGGTAGCAATATCACTTATCCCTGGAGATAAGATGGCAGAATCCAAGAGATACCGATTCATACTTAGGCAAGATTTGTCTGATAGTTCCTCCAGGAAGAGAGGTTCCCAGTAATTTTCTGTACATGTGGATACAGTGGATCACGATCCTGGATGTGATGGGGTTTAGGGTATCCCTGTGGGTAGTTAAAATTAGTAAGTTAATACTTGCGCATAGCCAGTGCAAGAGTGCAGTTGTTCAATAAGCCTTCTATCCAGAACCTGAAGAAAGAGCTACTGCTTTGATGGGAGCAAGTAGATGTGCTCTCTGTTTCCTTGATGTGCAGCAGCCACTGCTGAGTGAGTGCCAGCTGGCATTCTGAGTGCAGCTGTTTGCCTAAAACAGTGATAATATGATCATGTTGAATGATAGAAAATGGCTGTGTGGCCTGACCTCTCACTCAGAGCACCAAGGAAAGGTACACAATATGCTCATTGCAAAGAATAAATATTTCTCTTATTTGTTGTAATGTTCTGCACATCTGAACAGTATGCCAGTCTGTAATAAAAATGGCTCAATTAAAATTTAACACTTCAGAATACAGAAAGATTAATGGTTTCTTTCCTCCCCCCTTCTAGGTGCTCATTAACTATGTTTGCTATACCTGACATTCTTTTTGTAGGCCTTTTCCAAGAACAATTCTGTGACAGCCCATCTGTTTTATTTTGTGGATTCACAGCTAATGTAGGCCTTGATCAGCTAAAGAGACAGGAGGGGAAGAAGAATTGCTTATTTTTGCTGCATTGCTCTTGATGATGCAGTTGCGGTCAGAGAGGCTTTGTGAAAAAGCCACAGAGCACACTTGCCTAGAAGATTTCTAGACTGTAGGATAGGACAGGCAGAGAAAGGCGGGCACACTTGCCTAGAAGATTTCTAGACTGTAGGATAGGACAGGCAGAGAAAGGCGGGCAATTTTCATGGAAACCATAGTGTAAGCAGAGATTGGTAGCATCATTGGAAAAGCAAATGCTGAACAGATTTCTCAGAAGTGATAAAGATTTTCCTTAGGGTCCAGATGAAGATAGTTGCAACCCAGGAAATTGCTTCAACTCACTGAGAGCAAGATTCAAAAGGAATGGCGTATTGTGTAAAGAGACAGTGGAAAAGGGAGATGCTTATGAATGCTTATTTTGTCTCAACTAGGTGTATTTTTCAGTATTTCAAAAGTTACCTTATCTTGTCTTTAGAAAAGGCCTAGTTTAAAAGTCTTGATTATGATTGCTCTAAGAGATCCAAACTGACCCATGTTGAATTCTGAGTCCTATTCCAAGTATCCATTCCTTTAACTCAATTTTTTTTAATCCTTTGGTTGTCTGATAACTTGAAAATACCTATTTTAGACTAGATGAGGAAAAATTAGTTCCCTGCATGGGCACTGTTGCAGGGCCTTGGTACCTGTGTGTATTTTGTGCTTCAGCCTTACTGTGGCTGATGAATTGCTTTTGCTCAAAACATTTTTCCTATAAAGCAGCTCCATAACTGGGATCTGTGGGTACATGGAATATTTTGGGGGTAAATCTGCTTTCTAAAGAAAGAAGATATATTACATTTACAGAGGCATTCCCACAGTGCCTGTAATGGTATTTGTTGGTATAATCATGGCAGCATTGCTGTCATTGAAATCCTTATTGATTTACTAATTCTCTCTTCAGATTCACACTTCTCTAATTAATGGACGGCCTAGTGCTGATGATCCTTCGCGTGTACTACTAGAATTCACCTCTGCTCGCTTTATTCGCCTGAGATTTCAGAGGATACGGACACTAAATGCTGATTTAATGATGTTCGCGCACAAAGATCCAAATGAAATTGATCCCATTGTTACAAGGAGGGTAAGTTCTGTCAAGACAGTAGAAATGCATGTGTAGAAGTTCTCTTACACTTTTAAATGCTGTACCTGCCTTTGTTTGCCATAGGAAATTTTGGGAGACGATGAATACCTGTTGTTATCTGTCAAAATCCTGCTGTTAGAGGATTCCCTCTTCACAGTATTTTGTTATCTTCTCTATAGCAGAAGCAACAATTTTATTTTTTCTGCCTAATGGTGTTACTGACATATATAACATGCTTACTAACATAAGCATAGAGCTCCTTTGGCTGCAAATATTTGGATGTAGGCAATTGGCAACTGGTTGCTGTTAGGTAATGTCTTCTTGCCTCTTCAGCTGCTCAGTCTTTAGCTACATTTAATGTTGAACACTTGTTTTCTACTAGTGATACCATAAGTAGTAGTCAGACCTGCATGCAACATCTTTAGGATTATTATATAATTGTGGCTAACAGTAAAAATTTATGCTGTACTTTATCTTAAAAGAATGAATGCAGCACTCAAACTTACAACATACCCTGGTCTTCTTCACTGTTCCTTGTGTGCACACACGCCTATCTCTTCTTTCTGCAATCTGTCCTTTCTTCCTATGCCATATTTCCCCGTTTTCCTGCTGCTCAAACATTGCATGTTTCCCTCTGATTTTTCTACAAAGCATACTTAAAAGCTGCTTTGGGGAAGGTATACCTTTCAACATTATTTTCTTTCTGTTCACTTCCTTTTTCTGTTGATGATGTTATTTTTCTTTTGGAAAGTTTAGTTTACCGCTACCGTAAGTCCTGTTATGAAGGGGAAGTAATGCTATTCTTGGCTTTATTTAATACAGTTTATTAATAATGGAAAAATGCAAGAAAAATTGCTGCTTCTGTTCTGTGTTTCTAATTTCCATTTCTTCTGCTAAATACGTAGAGTGCTGGCTGTTTCTGAAAGTTTGGAATGTGCCATTCTGGTTTGTATTACAAATCTGGAAACTCTTCTAGTCAAGTGCAGTTGCTGGAGCTTCACTAATAATGGAAACTGTGTATTTATGTAAGAGGGCACATTTAGCACATTTAATAGCCTGATTCTAAGTGAACAGAAACACAAAATTGAATTCACACTTTAAAAATCACTGTATACTCATGAAAACCTAGTTCAGGATGATCCACTAATCATCCGTTTCTCAAACTAACAAAGAACAGTAACTTTTGTATGACATTCCTCCATGAATCTGTCCTCAAAGGAACAAAAAGCAACTGAAACTTGCCATCCTCATCTGGCTTTCCCCATAGAGGACATTAGGCAAGCCACTATCCCACAAAATGGGAAACAGGATAGCCAGAAATGATACATTTTCTATGTGGTGGAAGACTAATTGTGGGTTATATGAGTTCCTGCTTGTTTGGTGTATTTGTTGATGATTTGAAAAAGAGGTTGAACACAGAACAGCAAAATTTGCAAACATCATATGTTTGTTTTGGTTAGCCAGTTGTTAGGACATTACAAGACCCTCGCCAAAATAGATGAAAATAGACAAGACGGCATGTGAGATACACTTTCGGCAGATGTTGAAATACATTATTATAAATATCTTTCCATTCTTCTTACTGGGAATGGCTATTAATCCCCACCAAAGAAGAATCAGAAATGGTCAAATGGCAGAGTGACACTTTAAATGTTATTTCAATTTCAGTAATGAATGCTATCCCATAGTCATTCAAAAGGCCAATAGAGAAAAACAGTTCTTTCCACAGTCCAGTGAATACTCAAGTAAGACCCACCTGAGGTGAACAAAGGTGTTTCATTCTTAGTTTTTGTTCTAGCCTTTCTCTTCTCCCATCATCATGCCTTTTCCTTTTCATGTTTTCTGAAGGGAGTAAATTTGATAGCATTTGACTTTTCATTATCTGGTGTGCATATAGCCTTTTCCTGTTGTGTTTGGTGTACGCTGTGTATAAATTGACATGGCTCTTGTGACTTCAAACAAATGGAACTGTGCCAGTTTATACCCTTACTTTCATGAAGCCTGAATATGTTGATCAAGAAGTGGCTTGGATTACATTTTCTGCTATATTTGTAATAGATCAAAAAAGAAATAAAACAGGATCTGACAGTTTTGTCACCAGAAATGAATTCTGTAGTTTGGCACCTGCATTTTACAATCCACTTAGCAATTCAATTTCTACTTTGTCTTACAGTATTACTATTCTATAAAAGACATCTCTGTTGGAGGAATGTGTATATGTTCAGGCCATGCGAAGGCTTGTCCATTCGATCCAGTGACCAATGTATGTATTTTTCAATTTTCTTTCTGTTTTTTCTTCCTTTAATGTGCCTTATTCGTAGGGTGGAACATGAGAGAAAGATCTTGATATTCCTCCGAGTTCTGTGAATTTAGGTCTGTTCTTCACCTAGAACAGTCAGAAGCAGTGTCAGGATGAAACAGTGCTGACAACCAAAATAACAGCCATTCATAGATTGTAAGTGGGGGCTTTTACTGAAAGAGTAGATTTCAGATAATTTAGCCCATATTGAAAATTTCCTATGAACAACAAAAATTTGGGTTACGTTATGTAGCTGTAGAGATGAGCACTAACAGTCAGTCTTTCTTCTTGATATTAATCAAGGTCTTTCCTAATTGATTGTCAAGTGTTTAATCGATACTTGCAAACAAATGATGGCTATATAATGCTGCATTTACTATGCAGGAAATGTTAATTGAATAATCAGTTAAGCTAGTCTAGAAAGTCCTGAGCTGTTTATAATGTCTTCCAACTCTTAGCTTTCTTTTTGTGCCATTAGAAAGCACATAACCAATGTAATTGAAATATAGAAGCATAATTTGTTTCTGACAGTCCAAATCTATGCACACATTACTACGTATACAGAATTTCCAATCTACTACTATTACTAAAGTGCTACAACGTGGGATCTCTTCACATACTATTCACTTAAGTAGGAGCTTTGTAGGATTTAGCAGAAAATCTTGTTTATGTATGACATTAAGCCATTGTGTAGGAGCTGATAAAAAACCCTAAACAAATGGAAGAAATCTTACAGAGAATGCATTTACAGTTCTAAGCAGTTTCCATGAATCCATGTGAAAATTTTAAAACTCCTTCGTTTAATATATCTAATCTTGTGATGATGTGTATAGCAAGTGCTGAACCATTGTTTCAGATGGCTTTAGTTATTGAACTGCAGCATTGCTTCAGTGCCATCTGTTAGAATTGGTCCTCCATCAGAAAATAAGTGCTGTTATTGCAATTAATACATAATTGAGTTCAGATATTTGGCTACTAGATAAAATAAAGGCATTTTGGCAAATGTGGTGTCTTGTTTTGCAGGATAATAAATATGCATTTGCTGTCTGACTGGTATAAAAAATAGCATAAGGGAAACAACTCAAGCCATAAGAGATTTGGAGTATTTGCTTTAGCTCTTCAGGGGTACTCTTTAGACTGTGCCATAGCAAACTAGGTGGGCTTTGGCTTATAAACATCATGGCTGTAATTGTTAACATAATAGATGTTTCCCCGAGCATTACAAAAAATAAACTTACTTGAATTTACTGCCTCACTTTTCTGAAGCATTCCTTAAATTAATCTTGTTTTGCAAGACTGATGTTTTGTACTGTGGGCCATAGAATTTGTCCAGGTGAGCTTGCTGTTTCTATCTTGAGTGGCACCACAAGGACCCCTCCACTGAACTATAGCTCTTAGTGTTTCCAAACTACAGTTTCTTTTATCTTTTCCAAGCTGCTTCTGTGTCTCAGAGAGTTTGGGTATTCTCTACAGCAGTATTTTTGTGCTGCGACTAAGGTGATCTGCTGAGGAACTGAGGGTCCTGCTCTCATCTGTTATTAGTTTTAAAATTGCTGCTATCCTGCATATAGAGTTAGTTATTCAGGTAGAAGGTTACATGATGAGTTAACTCATGCAATAAAAAATAATACTGAAGTTTAAAGAAAAGCCAGGGTTTTTTTTTTATTTTCATCCAACAAAATTGACTTCACTCTGTAGCTGCAGGATTGCTGCATCTAAGAAAAGGGAGGAGAATGGCTCACTCCTAGTGTAAGCCTAGCTATCAGGTTTCCTGTAATGGAAGCTGTATCTGAGGGCTACCAGCACTTTGGCTTATTTGCTATATTGGGGAACTTTCATTATTCCATCCTCCTTTCTACAGCCAGTTGCAATTAGATTCTCCTAAATTCTTAAATTCTCCTTAGATTCTCTGGCCAATTGTCTTCTTTTGCATCATGGCTGTTTTCTTAAAATAGAGCTATAGAAATTAAACATACTCTTTTGTCTCTCACTTGGTGCATGCAGGATGCATAAATGAATTAAAATTAATAAACAGAGAAATTACAAAGTATAGCCATTCCTAATGTTAATGTTTTCATAATTTGAACTGGAATGCAGATTATGTACATAGACAGATTCTTCACATCATCACATTGTATAAATATTTGTTTTTCTTTTAAATTAGAAATCCATCTGTCAGTGTGAGCACAACACATGCGGAGAGACATGTGACCACTGTTGTCCTGGTTTCAATCAAAAGCCTTGGCATGCTGGCACTTTCCTGGTTAAGCATGAATGTGAACGTAAGTTAAAAACAGTACAGAAGAGAAAGGTTGCTGCAACTGCTGGTGAAAAGTGAAATTGGGTTCTACATGCTTTTGTAATTAATTTTATTTCTGATCACATTTGTTTATGGATAAAATTTGTCATGATGTTATTCACTTATTTGGACTGGCTCAAAAGAGTTAACAGAAAAATTACACATAGAATCATGGTTTTATTGAACTCAGAATATTTTATTGTAACATGCTGATACTGGTGGAATACTGTATAAAAAATCATTTTGACTTGTGTAATTTTTATCATTATGGTGATTTTGATAAAATAACAGGATTGATAATATCAAACATTAACAGCACGGTTTTCATATGAATGGGAATTTTATATATTATAATGTCCAGCCTTGCTTAAACAAAGTATTTCTACGTGGTCAAAATCCAATTCGAGTTTCTCATTTTTTTAATGGAAAAAACAATGTATCTAGTTTTCTAACATGGAATGAAAACATGCCTGGAAATATCACCTTCCCACAGGGTGGGAATTTAATTTTCATCTTTACTGTGGTAAGGACAATTATAATTGAACTTTAACATCTTATTTCCAAGGGTCACATACCAGTTATATTTCTGAACATAATAAAGTCTAGCACTCCATTAAATGTAAGTATTTATTCAGTTGTAGGATTGCAGCTATAGTTTTACCTTGAATGGTTAAAAATAAATAGAAAGAAGCAGATATCCCCATATTAAAAATAGTAATTGCTTATTCGTATCCCGTGAACTTTGATAAAAGGCTGTGTCTGCACTGGGAATGCTTTCTGGAATGAAATCAGGGTACATTTATTTTCATGTTTAATTTTTGAGAGGCACTTCTTAAGCCCTGTTCAGCCCTCAGTGAATTGTTGTACTTTCGTGGTGGAAACAGTTCCCTGGGATCTGGTTCAGATGTGAGAAGAATGACTCCCTACAATGTTGACAAGCTTTGAATTTCTCTTTATGTGGAAATGAATGATTTAATACCACAGGGAGAGGGAGAGAGAGAGCTACCTCATTTTTTCAGCAACAGATTATTACATTAGCATTCCTGCATGTGGACCTGAAGCCTAGAGTTCAAATCTGAACTTCTAAAAATTTGAAGATTGGAAATCCTTTTGTTCTGATCTATGCTGTTTGAGCATATGAGATTTTGCTGTGGAAATTGTTTTGTTACCTGCTGACTTGCTTTTTAAGTGTTTCTTGTTGTGAGTGTTTTAGTTTTTATTTTTCCAAGGCCGGGCTATTTGGGATCCACCAAAATTATTATTAAGCTCAGAAAAGGGAGGTTAGAGGAGAGAGGAGGCTACAGGGAGCTGTGGCTGGGCAGGTGTCCACCTGGGTCTTGTACATGCATTGTTGTGTTCTGTTGCATCTACACAGAACCATGCTAGTAGTATTAATGTAATTAATCTAGAAGGAAGTGCAGCAGGAAGTCCAGGAGACCTCCTTGGATGGATGAGGAGCTGCTGAGGAAAATTCGAGGGGAAAAAAAGAGGATTATAAAAAGTGGAAGCCAGGACAGGCAGCCTGGGAAGAATACAGGGATGTTGTTCGGGAAGCTAGGGACCAGGTTAGGAAAGCTAAGGCCCACTTAGAATTAAACTTGGCTAGGGATGTGAAAGGTGACAGGAAGGGTTTCTATAGGTACATTGCAAATAAAAGACAGAATAGGGACAATGTGGGCCACCTCCAGAAGCTATCAGGAGAACCAGCTCCCCTGGATTTGGAGAAGGCTGAGGTTCTCAATGACTTCTTTGCCTCAGTCTTCACCAGCAAATGCTCTGACCACACCACCCAAGTCTTGGAAGGCAGACACAGGGACTGTGAGAAGGAAGACCCTGGGACCACTGTAGGAGAGGATCTGGTTCAAGACCATCTTAAGAACCTGAACGTACACAAGTCCATGGGACCTGATGAAATCCATCCTTGGGTCCTGAAGGAGCTGGCAAATGAAGTTGCTAAGCCACTGTCCATCATATTTGAAAAATCATGGCAGTCAGGTAAAGTTCTCAACAACTGGAATAAGAGAAATATAACCCCCATTTTCAAGAAGGCGAAAATGGATGACTCAGGGAACTACAGACCAGTCAGTCTCACCTCTGTGCCTGACAAAATCTTGGAGCAAATTCTCCTGGAAGGCATGCTAAGGCACATGAAAAACAACAAAGTGCTTGGTGACAGCCAGCATGGCTTCACTATAGTAATACTTGGAGTATTGTGTGCAGTTCTGGTGACCTCAACATAAAAAGGACATGGAACTGTTGGAACAAGTCCAGAGGAGGGCCACGAGGATGATCAGGGGACTGGAGCACCTCACTTATGAAGATAGGCTGAGAAAGTTGGGGCTGTTCAGCCTGGAGAAGGCTGCGTGGAGACCTCATAGCAGCCTTCCAGTATGTGAAGGGGGCCTATAGGGATGCTGGGGAGGGACTCTTCATGAGGGACTGTAGTGATAGGACAAGGGGTAATGGGTTCAAACTTAAACAGGGGAACTTTAGATTGGCTATGAGGAAGTAATTCTTTACTGTAAGGGTGGTGAGGCACTGGAATGGGTTGCCCAGGGGAGTTGTGAATGCTCCATCGCTGGCAGTGTTCAAGGCCAGGTTGGACATAGCCTTTGGTGGCATGGTTTAGTGTGAGGTGTCCCTGCCCCTGGCAGGGGTGTTGGAACTAGATGATCTTAAGGTCCTTTCCAACCCTAACTATTCTAGGATTCTATGACTCAGTTCTTATGGAAAGCTTTCGTGGAAATTATTTTAATTTGCTCATACCTTTCTGTTGCTTTCGTTATAATTCCTATTGTGTTTTAAATTAGCTGACTCTTTCATGAACTGTTTGTGTATACAGCCACATGGTTTAAGCAAAAAAAGCCCGACCAAACCTGTAAAACAAAATGAGCTATATCTGTCAAATTCCATACTCTCCTAGACAAAAAAAGATCAAGAAAAAAAAGCCAATATACAGAATTCCAGGCTATGTTTCTGATGGGAGCACAGTATTTTTCACAGCCAAAGTAGTAAATTAATACTTGGATGTCCTCTCAGTTAAAGTGTATGCAGCACCTCTGATAAAATGTTGACTCTTTTTTGATACCTTAGTAACAGCATGCCATCATGAGCCAGAAAGTATTCACTAACACAGTTCCTTCTCTTTAGCATGCAACTGTCATGGGAAGACTGAGGAGTGTTACTATGATCAGGATGTTGCAGACAGAAATCAGAGTTTGAATGTCCATGGAGAATACATTGGGGGCGGAGTGTGTGTGAATTGTACCAGCTACACTGGTGGAATAAACTGCGAGACCTGCATTGATGGTTACTTCAGACCTAAAGGGGTAAACGCATGTTCTGTTGTCACGTCACTGTAAAGCTCGGTGTTGAAACCATCACTTGAGCAGGGGAGTTAAGTTATTAAAAGGGATGACACAGTTTAGGCTGTGGTTTTATGAAGGTTAACTTCTAATTCTGACAACGTAGGAGTTTCTCTTCACAGCTGGGAATCTATGAAGCTAATGCACACAGAAACAGGGAATTGAATTGTGTTTATATGAAGGAATGCATTTGAGGTCAGGGCCCCCAGCTAGTATTTCAATTTAATGTAAAAGAGGATGTGATCCTGCAAACAGAGATTTTGCTTTAGTTTTGAATTTGAAGATTTGTTATCAGAGATCGAAGAAATATTGCTATATTTGATATTGGAGAAAGAGAGACTGTAATTTTTATTTTTAAAATGTAGAATTAATAACCATTGAAAACCCATAGTGTCTCATGAATACTTTTCAGTTCAATGGGAATTGTTTTTGTGTTTCATCATATAAAACCGTATTTTCATCTAAGTTGAAGCTGTCAGAAGATGAATCTTACATTAGGTTGTATTGTCAATATGGGCTGTGCCTGTGCTTTAGACAGTTACACTATTGGTATGTGCTTAAATTCCTGCTGCTTTGTGTAGTTTCAGTTGGGTAAATCATGGCCTTTAGTATGATTGGTTTTCAGTCCTTGAAACCAGAAAACATCAGCAAATAATAATAATTACGTTCTCACCAATATACAGATTTTAGTCTTACAGCTTGAGAAAGCTCTTCAGCAGGGCACACACTTGATTTTCTCCTCTGATTTGCTCTATCATCGAACTAATAGGGATTTTTCATATGTGTGTGGGTATAGGGTATCTATACAGTGTGTGTATACCTAATTCATGCTGAACTTTCAGTTCATATTCCCAGTGTGATATTAGACCAAGGTGTAAGTTTGTTTAAGGTAACATTTTCAGGAACAGAAGGAAATTATTTCATTGTCTTATGTTCCCTTTTTTCACTTACCTTTTTTGTTCAGTTACTGAGTAACTTCGGTTAGGTTTTTTAATCATGTTTACCAGAACAACTGAACTGTTTGTCAGTATTACTTTAGGTAGTGAATGCTTAAAGTGTACTTCATTACATTTATAGATTTTAATTATACAGGGGTCTGTTATTATCTCTACATCTGTTTATTTTAGTTGAAAACATGTTTGTATCTAAATTACTTACATGTTTCTAAATAAAACCCAACATGTAACTTTTAATAGAGTAATAGACTAATAAATAATAGACTAATGACTAATAATAGAATAATAGTAACATTCAGGTTGCAAAGGATCTGTAGGATCTTCAAGTCCATCCATTAACCTAACACTGACAAGTCCACCACTAAGCCATGTCTCTTAGCACCACATCTCACAACTTTCAGTTATCTCCAGGGATAGTGACTGAACCACTTCCCTGGGCAGGCTGTTCCAGTGCTTGACAACCCTTTTGGTGAAATTTTTTTTCTGATGTCCAATCTAAACCTCCCCTGCTCAACTTGAAGCCATTTTCTCTTGTCCTAGAGTACATGAGCTAAGTTTGGCAGCTATCTCGTTTTTGTTAAAGTGCAAGCTACCTACACAGAAGTCATTCTCTCCTACGTTTTGTTTATGAAGTAAGTAAAATTCTCTAATTATTAAAGGTAAGATTTTTTGTATTGTCTTTATTTTTATAGGTATTGCCAGATAGCCCAGATCCATGCCAGCCATGTTCCTGTGATCCAAATGGGTCTTTACATGATACCTGCGTCAAAGATGAGAAACATGCAGAAGGAGGTAAGATGCCCAAAAGATAATGATATTAAAGATGAAATTCAGAAATGCCAAAGAAAAGCTGAATCATATTTGTGATATCTCTTAGAGAAAAAAAATCCCATATTTTCTGAGGCTTCTTTCAGATTCATGGCTAGCAAACTTGGGTACTTTTGGAAGGGTATTCCACGTGGAATATATTAGAGAATTTTGGGTTTAAAGGGCTTTCTTCTTTTACAGCAGAGATTAAAACTAGTACAACCATAATGTTTTAATCTTTTCCTCTATAAGCATATTTCCATTTGAAACCTAGAAAAAAATATGCTAGAAAGATGTCATGTTTGTGTTTGATCTATATTATTAATGTAGTATTGCAAGCTGTTTACCATAGTCCTATAAAAGCTATCTTCAAATAGAGAATAAGCTGGTTCTTTGTGCTCTGGAAAAAATAGATTGCCATATTTTTAAGTTGTTTGGGGTTTTTTTATTATTTATTGGGTTGGTTGGTTGGTTGGTTTTGTTTTGGTTTTTTTTTGTTGGCAAACATCTGAAAATATTGTAGGAAGATAAGTACAAAACTCGAGGTCAGTTCTTAAGAAATGTTTTAATTGGGCTAATTATCAACCTATTGACAAGATGTTGTAGCCATCTTTTTTGAAATAAAGATCAATGGAACATAAAAGCAGCATAACAGAGGTAGCCCATGGGTGTAAAATCTACTGTAATAGCCATGTACTGATTACATCAGTTCAGTAAAATGATACAGATTACTGTCACAGTGGTATACATTGTGGGTTGACCTTGGCCAGCTGCAACTGCCCACCCAGCCTCAATCTCACTGACCTTCTCAGCAGAACAGGGAAGATAATAAGATGATGCAGCTCATGGATCAAGGTAAAGACCAGGAAATTGCTTACCAGTTACCATCTTGGGCAAAACAGAATTGATTTAAGGATAATTAATTTAACTTGTTGCCAATTTAAATAGATTTAGATAGTGATAAACAAAGACAACAATTAAAAAGCTACCTCCCCGTTCCCAGCCCTGCCCTTATTTTTCCCCGGGCTTAACCTCACTCTTTCATTCCAAACTCCTCTGCCTCCTCCCACCTTCCACAAGTGGTGCAGGGTGATGAGGAATGGGGGTTGTGGTCATAACAGTTCCTCTCTAACACTCCTTTCTCCTCACTTTACCCCGTCTCCATCCTGGGGTCCTTCCCATGGGCTGCTGCCCTTCAGCAAAAACATATGCTCAACCATGGGTTCTCTGTGGGACTTAGTGCCTTCAGAAAATATCCACATGTTCCTTCATGGGGTACTTTATGGACTGCAGTGTGCTCCACCATGGTCTCCTTCAGGGGCTAGAGGGAAATCTCTGCTCCTGTGTCTGGAACACTTCCTCCCCCTTCTCCACTGACCTCCTCTGACCCATCTGGCCAAGGGGCTTAGCTGTGCCTCTCTCCATTGGAGCTGGCCATGTCAGACAAAGAGAAGCCCCATCTCATCCTCACAGAGGCTGCCCAAAGCTGGAAAAAGCCCACAAGACTCTACGGTGCCTGTATCAAACCTGCGGGTGAGGGTGTACAGGTTAGAGATGACAGACTTAATATGACAAAGAAACCTCTCACACTATGAAACAGGACAGTTTTTATTCAATCATTTGCTGCTACTGACATTCAGTGCTTTTGTAAAATACTGAGACTATGATTTTGATATGCAAGAATGATTAATTAAAAGACAATGAATGCCCCACTTGTGTTTTAAGCAGCTGCTTGGTCTCAGTTCTTGTCTGTTATTGCTGCAGTCTTTCTTTTCACACCTTCTGTGCTGGCCACTGGTGCTGGGTCATTCTGCAGGGACCTGGAAGCTGAAAGGCAGTTAATAGGCTATCAGCTCTTCTCTCATGGGAAGAGGGAAGCAAAAAGATATATTCTGTCTTGTTTGGTTGTCAGTAATAGTGTGATTAGAAACTCTCATAATGTCTTACTCTTGCCTCTCAGTATTGCACAGATCTAAACCGTCCCACAGTTGCTTTCTAAATCTGCTTACATGTTCTGAATCTGGGTGGCATTGTGCTTTAACACCTTGCTTCCTGTATCTTATTCTGCCTTTTTAGTCCTCTGATCTTTTTTTCTGATAAGTTATTCTCTTGCCTCTTTTTCTGGACCTCTCTAGGAATGGAATAAAGCTTCTGTTTGGACATCTGCTTTCATTTCTTGCTCTTTATTGTCTCCATCCATCTAAATCTAGAGATCGTTAACTGTGTTTTTCTAATAAATTGAGAAATGTGTCATGCTGCCATCTTAAAGATAACATATCCAAAATAAGATTAGTTCTATTTTGCCTCCTTCTATTGGCAAGCAGTTAGTCCTGCTCATCTAGCCTCAGGCATTCAAACAAGTTTCATATCTTAGCAGTTCCTCAAGTCCTGAGAACCAGAGAGTTCTTTTGTTCTCTTCATGAAATTAAAACTCTTGTCAACTTCTGTCATGACTGTAACCAGTTTCTCCTGATCTTTCTGAAACTTAACTCATCGGGCTGCAGTTGGTCAGAGGCCTGTTGCTTTGGAGCCCATTAGAATATTCTTAATCACTGTTGAATCTGCTGTTTGTAACACTTGAAGTCTTTTTTTTTTTTTTATTGGTCTTTAAATCCACTGATGTCTCACCTTTCCAGCTTATTTGCTGTAGAGGCTATTCTGTGTGCTTAAACTACTTCTTCTCCTATATGACAAGGTCAACAACTGTTGTTGTAAGTAACAGCCATCATGTGCAGAATTCCCTCCCCAAAGTAGTCCATGCATTTGTTCCTGAAATCAGCTGTCTGTGTCCTGCCCAGTCCTGAGAGTCCAGTTAGAAGTGGAGAGTTTACACTGTCTAGACTGGCCAGAGAATGGTTCTGATATTTATCTTGTTTGCCTGTTTTAAGACCACGGGAACAAAACTAAGTCAGCTTTACACACAACTAAGCTTTGTAGACATTCTGCCTACAGTGGTCCTATTCTTTGCTCCATGTTCTTTCTGTTTATTTACTTTAGTTCTTGTTGTACTAAGGTTCCAGCACATTAGGAAAACTGTTTACTTCTTGCATTACATTTCTTGATTACAGTGTTTGGACCACCAGGCCAGATGTGTGACTATCGTCACTCTTATTCATTATGTTGAATAAGACTGACATCTTATGCAACAGAAAAGGCACAATTATGCTAGTTGAAAGGAGAAGCCTTTGTAATAGGCCTTTTAGATTTTTGTAGCAATGAAAGAGGTGGTGTTTCAGTTAAGAGCAGGTCTGGATATAATTTCTACCGCAAAACTATCCTGAAAGCAGATCACTTTTTACTGATTTTTTTTTTCTTTTTCCCCTCAAATTTATATTCACTACCTGGATAACATTCTTTTTTCTGTAGACTGCTCACCCTGGGTTGCAGCTGGGTTTGAAGCACAGGGGAGCCTTCATAAAGGAAAGGCTGGAAAGCATGATCTGTCTGAAGGAATCTATCTGTTCAGCTGTGAACCAGAATCAATCTGGTTCAGGGTATGCTGAAATGCAGCTTAAAAGTTTGATGGCTGATTGTTTAAGGAAAAATTGTTTGCTTGGTGTAGTATGGGAATATGCTTCTTAAATGTCTGGTAAAGCAAATGAGTCAGGAAGAATAAAACCATAAAACTAAAATAGGAATATTATAATAAAGAAAACCACTGGGGATATAAAGTCACCGTGAACAGTTCTCAAGGAAAATAAAGCTGGAGGCTGTACTTTCTCTGCATGCTTGAATACTGTAGGTAAGTAACAATTAAAATAGAAAATTGTAGCAAATACCATAATAACTGTTACAGTGATGATGTGCAATAAGAGGATTTAAATTACTGCATCCTGTAGTTATCATCACGTTTCACTAGATAAAAGAAGGGCATGAAGGAATAACTTTGCAATTGACCAGACATTGTTTCAGGAGAAAAAGAAATATTTTTGTGTATTAAGCGTGTATAATCTCAATTTTGATCAGCTTAGTGTAACTTTGTCCTCACATGTTTCACTCAGCATTCTGAAGTGAAATATTATTATTATAATTTGTATAGTAAATTTTGGGGTTTGACAATTCAAGAATGCTTCTCAAATATTCTTTCATAGCAATGATAAATATGTTGATGAGTAATACAGAAAAGATAGAGCCAGAAACTTACAATAAATCATAGTATGTTTGCAAACTGTGGTATCGATAATATAAACTGATGAAAATATCTTTAAACAATCATTTTAAAACTGAACTTGTCCACTGACAATCCTAATAATAGGAAAACTTGACCATCTCTGATACTGTGATCACCTGCAATTGTCCTTACTGAAGGGAATGTGAAACATTCAGAAATACTCTATACTCCAGTAATTAGGCTTTCTCAATGAATCAGTACTCTTGTTTCAAGCTGTAGTGGCTAATTTTTAGCAAATAGCTATTCTACTCAGCTTTTAAACTCCTGCAAGATCTGTGAGGATTGATAATGACAGGTTTGTGACTCAGTCTTCACTGTATGCTATCACACAGTGAAGTTTTTCCCCATTGCCTCCTTACGTACAATATAATCCCAATGACAGATGTATATTTTTGCTGAAAAACTGCCTCATATGTTTTAGGATAAATAAGGTCCAAACATCTCTCTCTTTATTCAGGCTTCATAGTATCTTGCTCAGCAAGTGGGGTCACTGACTTCCATGAGATAACTTTTGGTATTTATGCATAGTTGAACAGGAGTGAAAATGGCAGAGGCCAATCCTGGAACTGCAGGTATTTTCAAGGGTCTAGTACATGCTTTTGTATGTTGCATTTTTGTATGCAACAGAGAAGCCTGGTCAAAAGATAACCAATGGGACACTGACAGGAATTTGCATACTGTGTGATACAGTGAGAGCCTAGGTCTTGCAAGTGCTGTAAATGAAAGAAGACATCAAGCCAAATAAAATACACAGACTAACCGTATCAACCAGCCCTAAGAGCTGGAAGAATATATGACATTTAATAGTCTCTACATCTTCCTCCCTCTGCTGGAGTGTGGGGTCTTTAGATAGATGGTAGGCTGAAGGTTATCCACTGTTGTGTGCAGTGTGTAAGAAAGGGGATTGCTGGCCTGGTGGAGTTTCCAATCCTGGTCTCTCTTCCTTAACTGTAGAGAAAGCAAAGAGCAGAAGAAGGGAAGATTCTTGATGGAGAACTAAAAATTGGACTGACTGGAAAATGGAGAAGACAATATAGATTTTGAAGTTGTTCCCTTCTGAGACAGTTAAATGAATTTGAGTTTGCTGAGGCTTAACCCTTGAAACATAAGAATGGTCTTGGAACATTCAAGGGAACTTTCAAATAAGACTGGCTCACTTCTAGACTTAGATGTGCATGTGTCTTTTACAGCTGAACCCTGGTGTACAGAAGGGTATGTTCCTCTGGAAGGAACTGAAGTTTCTCTCTACGTTGTCCAAGATGCACTGACCCAGATTACAAAAGAGCCTGAGTCCGGCTGCGTCGTGAGCCCTCATTGATGGCTAGCTGAGGGGAGGGTAACTCATAAATTTGAAAATCAGCATCAAAACCCATGGAGCATATGGTTTCATGATATTAAGGAACACAGAAATTTCATGCACTGAGAGTCTGTGTATAGTTAAGACAGATCAAGAAAGTGGCAGTCAATATGATCTGCTACAGGAGATCAAAGAGGCTGCAAGGCTAGAGAAGACAGATTGAATTTCATTGCTGTATAGATTAACAGATGATATAATTTAAAACTCCTGTAGGTGACTGCTGCTTCAAACAACTAGTTAGCGAAATCATAAAAAGAGAAGCACCTTGGTTTAAAACTCTCCTCTTGAAGAGCAGTCAAATTCAGCATTCTTACAGGATGAGAAGGCCTCACTAAAAACACCTTAATCAAAACAAGAAAACCTTTAAAAATCAAAATCCAAGATTGCTAATGGCAAACATAGGGTTTATAGACTGCATGTTAGACATTCAGAGAAGATGAATTCCTCTAGCTCAACATGATTCAAGCAATGCAATTAAACTAGCAAAAAATAATCTATTTAAACAATAAAAAAAAACCTCCCTGAAAATCAGAAGCTATATCTAATAGAAAAGGACATAAATGGTGACAGATTCTGGGAAGTCATGCTTTTAGTGACATGTACGCAAATTTTAAGGAATACCTTGCTAGGTGCTTAAATGGTGCTAAGAAATACTTCAACTAAATCAGAATCAAAAAGACTCCAAGAAATTCAAATTCAGTAGGAGTTAAATATAGTTATGGTGTAATCAAGTTATAACGAGACATCTCAAGAAAGAAAAGGACACTGCAGAAAAGATTCATTCTTTGTATCAGTGAATAGGAGAGTTTAGGGAATTTCCCACTTGGGAGTCTGTTCATGGGGACCATTCAGAAGAACTGTCTCAAACAGAAGTGTCAGGTTTAGAGCAAGGTGATAAATGAAGAATAAAAATTCGTCAGGCATATATTGTATTTATCCATGGCTTCTGGATGTAGGTGTAAATTGAGTTGCTTGAAGTATTAAATGCCATTTATAATACTTTTAAAAACTGGCATCAATATTACATAAATAGAACCTGTTTATCCAGTTTTTCAAAGAAAGGCAGAGAGTTCCAAGGAAACTGAAGTCAGGTCTGCTTCCTGTACCAAGCCAGTCAGTCGAACTACAATAGATGATTTATACCATTTCTGAACTGTGGCAAAAATAGATAAAACTGAAGATTAGGTTTTTTGTAATGGACAGTGTGCCTTCTGAATCTGTTTGAAGGATTCAATGAACATGTGAACAAAGGCTCATTTGATTAATCCTGTATTTTGATTTAAAAAAAAATTGACAAGATTCTTCACCAAAGACAGTGAAAGGAAGTGTAATAGAATAAGGAGGAAAGGCTCTTTCACTGATTAGTACTTGGTTAAAAGAATAAATGGACCATTTTCACAGTGATGATCAATATGAACTGTTGAAAATATTCATACTTAACCTGGAAAGGGAATGAGTAGGAAGGTGACAGTTTAGCAAGTACAAAATCTTTCAGCACAGAAAAAATGATAAAACCACAAAATGTTCAGAAAGATCTCAAGATAGCCAGTGGCAGTGTAGTAAAATAACTGATGAATTTCTATAGCAATTAAAGGAAAAGTAGAACACAGAGAAAAGTAGTTCTACTTGTACATTCACTGCAGACATTTCTGAATTAGGCACTACCAGTTGTGAAGCAACTCTTAGAATTACCTTGGACTGTGCCCTGGATGTATTAGCTCAGTGCTGGCTCAGCAGTAGTCAAGAAGGTCAATAGAGCCTAAGGAAATATTACTGGTGTTTAAAAAACAAAACTGAAAAAAACATCAAACCATTTATAGATCCACACTATGCACTCCTTTCTCCTTAAATGATTTAGTGAAACTGGAAACAATGAAGAGGACAACAGAGTTTTTCAGCCACAGGAAGCAGTTCTGTGTAAGAGCTATTAAATAGGCTTAGGAGGTTTTGGCATGAAATAAAAATGTCATACGGGACATGATAGAGGTATATTGAACTCAGATGACATGAAGAAACTGAGTAGGGAATAGGTACTTGCTGTGCCTTGTGATATGAGAATTAGAGGGCAATAAATACAGATTTAACGCTGTTCTGTTTCACACTACACATGACTAAATGTGGAACTTACTGCTAGGGAGCTTTATGGATTCTAAAAGTATGCTTAAAGGCAATTAGGTGAATTAATGGAAGAGAAGTTTATCAGAGACTGTTAGATGCAAGGAAGTAGGGATACATTTCAGTTTAAATCTCTAATATATGTATTTCTGGAAGCTCAGAATTCAGATTACTGTATGCTTGATTCATTCTTGCATGCTTTATTCTAGCCTTTCTCAGACAGGATCCTGAGTCAAATAGGCCTGTGGTCTGACCCACAGTAAGTGCCATTATGTTGCATCTACCAAGGTGTTGCTTTGAGCACTCTAAAGCACATCTGATAGTAGTAGCAATGATGAATCAAACATGTCTCATGTTTTCTCTCTCTTCCCATAGATACGTTGCCTGGTTTCTGTCACTGCAAGACTGGCTATGCAGGAGAGAGCTGCAATAGATGTGCCTTGGGTTATATGGGATATCCTGAATGCCTGCCCTGCAAGTGCTCACTGGAAGGCAGTGCAAATGCTGACCCTTGCGTAGGTCCCTGCATCTGCAAGGTATGGATGTCAGATTCTTTCGAGCCATAGGAAGATACAAATGATATTGGAAGCAATCAAAATAGTGTTGCACTGTCTTCCCTAACTGTGTTAATAGGTATATTACTCACTTCTCATAGAACACTTGCTCTTGGTCCTGTAAAGTCTTACATTGTCTTGTGTCATCTCAGTACTCACTTGAATTAGCATAGATACCTGGGAGACTGCTGCTGTCATACAAGTCCTTAGAAATCAGTAATTAAGGGATATGTAAGAAGCCTGTGAGTTATTTGCTTCAAACTCCTGTCCTCATCTACTCAGAATCTCTGCTTAAAGTATTGTGGGCTCTAAAACTAATGTGTAATGTGACTTCAAAAAGAAAATGTGGTGAACTTATGACTTTTTTAAAAAAAAAAGAAGGCTGCCTTTTAGGAGTTGTCATTAGGGGTATAATTCATTTTTCTTGCTAAGTTCCAAACTGAGAGCATTCTTTCCTGCTTTGGGATGGTTGTTTAGAAATCAGTAACATTAAAAAAAAATAAAGTCCATCTTTTCTGTAGGATGAATTTCCTAATTTCTAGGAAGAAAATTTAAGAATTATTTTATCTGTGTGCCTTCATGTGCCTCCACCAGATTATATATTGATACGATATTGGAATAAAAGACTTTTAAAAGCACATGCATCCACCTCTTAACGAAATACCTAGTTACCAGAAATGCTTTAGAAATTGGAGTGCCATGGTTTGGTAAGTGACCATGAATATTCCCAAAGGACAGCTTGCTGTGTTGTGGGTCAGTTTTTCTGCGATGTACTTGGTGGGGGTTTCCTTCCAGCACTTAATTGTAACAATTAAGTAATTGTAATAATTAGTAACAAATGTGAATTTAAAAAGACTTACATTACATCCTTAAATACAAGAATGTACAAAAAATGCTTCAATCTATCAGCTCATGCTGCATACACACATAAAGCTCTGGTGTGACAGCTGAATAGCACTGAAATCTACTCAGAGGATTAACCTTATACTCACTTTATGTAACAGTCACATGCTTTACATCAGAAATAAAATCTATCCATATCACAGTTCTAATTCCTGAGCTATCAGATCTAGAAGATCAGAAAAGAAGTGCTTTTGCTATAACCTGACTTAAAAGGGAACTTTAATGAAGGTGTTATATATGTACAAAAATGCATGTAATTATAAATAAAGATAAAAATCTAAATATAAATAGAAAATAACTACTGCTTCATGATTCATATTATTATGACATTATTTGTAGAATGCCAAGCTGACCTGTTAGCACAATCAGAACAAAATGAGCAAACATGGAATACAGATAATTGCACTTATCCCGCAGAGTTCTCACTATATATGCCTTATGTCACACATTTGTATACACCTTTCTGCTACCCTAATTCCTTTTTAAGTGCTTGTGGGAGAAAAAATATACCCTTTTCAGATAGCTGAGATACATACATGCACATTTATTTTCACTAGCTATTTTCAAATTCAAATCAAAGCAGATTATGGTCAAAGGGACACTGAAATCATCAGATTAGTTATGCTCCATATGAAGAATAAAGTAGGATGTCTGGTTAATAACAGGTCTTAGAAAAAAATGCTTCCTTTCTTTTAATCACATCTTTCAATTACATATGATGAGCTCTAAATTTACTAAAGCTAGTTTTCTTGTAAAGGAAATTGACTGCTGAAAAGCAGTTCTAGCTGTAAGCAGCAAACTGCAACAAAGTGAGCATTAGATTGTTATCTTTACCCCATTAATGAGAGTAAACTCAAGTACAGAAAGGTGAACAAGTGTCAATTTTTTTCCCACTAATTATCTCAGAGAGCTTTCTGAAGATATATTGTAAAAGTCTTATCTTTGCCTAATTTGAAACTGAACACAGTATTCATAAATAAATGAGGCTATAGAAAGATTGCTTCATTGGCTGAAAGTTAGGTTGGATCTCTTTTCCGACTTGGAGTTATTCACTGAATTTGCTGCCTACTGAACAGAATTATACATTTTTTACTCACTAATGACATACTTGTGATTGCAGAGTGGGGAAACTTTTTATTTTAAACACATGGGTTTGCATTACAGCTGTCTTTTTTTATTTCTGCCTTCCCTCACCACATACTCTAAGCACATCAGCAAGGTCTGAAACTTTTGTGACTCTAATATCACACTTTTGTGACCAGTGTTCATAATTTTGGTTTCTAGAATTGGGAATGAGAGCATTTATGTGCCTCTGAGTTCCCAAATGTTACCCACGTTATTTTTCATATAATGCAGGGGTAGATGGGTTATTTCAGCATATCTGTGGTAATTATATGCATTGATTAATACTGAGATTGCTGGGGAAAATTAGAAATGCCATTATTGAAATTAATGAGATTTGAAGTTCAAAGTAATTGACTGATAGCCTTGAGTTGTGTTAAAGAGATTTTTGGTTTGTTGAGGAGTCTCTACATGATGTTGTTGAAGGCGAACATAAATACAGCACAGCAACAGAGATAGAAAAGATATCTTTCTCCATGTCTTGTTACTGTATAATCAGTGGTGAAAACCTATTTACATTTTCATTTCCTTCTTTACCTGTCCTTACCCCTTCCCCCTCACTGTCTCTATTTTCTCTTGATCTATGTGTGCTGTCCTTTCTCCCCATGCTTTTAGATGTTTTGCTCTGCTTTTTCGATCTTTGCTGGATCTTAACCAGGAGGCTAACAAATGGCTTTTGGTGAACTTACTTCAGAGCTGCATATTTCAAGAAATCATAGACTACACAGTGTGGGCAGGCTTTTTATAATGTGTTCATTCTCTGCTGATGTGCTGCAAACAATTTGGTCCTGTGTACATTCCATAAAGCACTGTCTCTAGGATTAAAGAGACTGTATGTAACATTTTGGAAAGGGAAAGAATTTTCTGGGCTATCTTGAGGGAAAAATGCCGAGTTACTAAGCCAGTACCATAGCATGACTCTTTTGCAACATGCTTTGGTAGAAAAGCTAGCTTTATCTTTTCATATAAGACAGACTAATTTGTTATGTAAGGCAGTAGGACTTTATGCACAACCTAAGCTTTCTCTGAAAAGTGTAACTACCATACTCTAAGTTTAGAATTCTTTGTATATTTACACTGTGTGGATTTCTCCAGGGAAAGATTTTGCACACTTGGCTGTGTGACTGGCAAGCATGTGTAGTCGTGGAAAGACAAAATGCATAATTTTTAGCACTTGGATTTAGTCTGAATTCAGCTATTAATGATAGACCACTGTAAAACTTCAATACTGAATGATTAGTGCAACTACTACTATGTACCTGTAGTTTACATCAATGGGGCATGCCAGATTTTATCAGCCACACCTACAAACTGTAGTTTTTGAAGCTGTAACATTGTGTCCCATACTTTATACCTCTCTGAGACTTTTAAGTGTAAAGGAGATAAATTAGAGTATTCTCTGAAATTAAGTATGTCCATTTTTGTAGAGGAAAAATTAAGAATCTTATAATGTCCAAATGCTGTGTACTGTTATTTATATGCAGCCACGGTAACTTTTATTGTGTAGAGGATTTGCTCCAAATATTCACAAATAAGAATAGTCTTTCCTATAAATGTCTTTATAATCCTGCATTTGTACTCTCCTGCAAATTATAAAGCTGGTGATCTCAAGTTCTAATCTATGGCAATTGAAGTAATATTGTAATCTGCATTTCCAGGAACATGTTGAAGGAGAAAACTGTGATCGTTGCAAACCAGGTTTCTTCAACCTGCAGCAAAATAATCCCAAAGGCTGTGAGGAGTGTTTCTGCTCTGGGAAAACAAACATCTGCACACACTCTCACCTTACCTATGGAAGTGTAAGAAAAATCACACCCTATCAGCACATGTCACTGAGTTTGTGGTTTTGTGTGTTGTCACTGTCCATTGTCACAGAGTTCATCTTATAAAATTGTGCATGCTCTTTTATGCCCCATATATTTTTAATTTATCCAGATGAAAATGTTTATAACCTTTGTTTCTCTTAATTGTGAGAAAGTTCTGAAAAAGTGCAGTTAAATCACTGAAAAGTGCAAAAGCTGTAAAAATGAAGCCATCTGCATAAACACAGTCCTGGATTGTGCTCACATAATCAGTCCTGAGTTAAACACAACACATCTATAGGGCAACTTCTTTTCCAGGTATTTATTACATTTCTAGACCTGAAATTATTAAAGGGTTTTAAACATTAAATGTACGACACACACCTTATGTAAGAAAAAGGGTTGCCTTGCAGGAGGCATTTTGAGTGAATTTCTTTTGCATACTGCATTCCTAGGGAAGGATGTCAGACATAAACCTATTGTTCTTGTTTGTGTTGTAGAAAAAAAAATATCTTTAACCTGCAAATATACTTTAAATTAGTTCACAGAATTCAGACACCAAATCCCCTGTAATGGGTGTATACTATGTATTCATGTCTGTAGAGCGAGTTTGGGAAATGTGTTCCAGCTCTATTAGCTCCTGGTTTTGGCTGTATTGGTATGCTGGAAGTCTGCAAGTAAAATCATATATGCCTTGTATGCTCATTTACATGCCAGAATCTGGAAAATCTTTCATCCCACAGCAGAACTAATTTATTGTTCTGCTTGCATCCAGGCGCCAGAAGCTTTGTATGAACAGTGTGCTCTTCTCTGGTGATTCATTTATGATGAGATTTCAGAAATTCAAGTTCTGGTGCTTTCCAGCTTTGCTGTGGCTTTCTAAAATAAGTGCATTTGAATTTTTAAATTGTAAGGTTTAGAACTAAAAATTATTATAAATTATGCTGTTCTACAGCAATCAGAAATTGTGTATCCATTTGTCAGCTCATGTTCTGTACCCTCTGTGACTGATATTATTTATTGAAAACTTGTATAGTATTTGGAGATATGCATATGTTTGTACATTTAGAATGTACATGTACATGTATAGAACATGTACATGTATAGAATGTTTGTACATGTAGAATTTCTCCTTGTTCTGGACCATATGAAGCAGAAAAAGCAAATACTTGCAGTTACTTCAAACTCCTCAGCAGTTATAACTCCCAGACATGTACAACAGGAGAAATTTTTGTTTCTTTGTTGTTTCCTTTGTTCCTAAACAGCTATTAATCATATAATCTGTTTTTTTAAAATGGAAGAATGAGAGGCTCTAACTATTGAAATGAGTAATATCCTGGTATCCTGGTTCTCGCTGTGATGTGTTTTGTTTTGTCTTATTTTTCTGTCATTTTAGATAGAACACATGAATGGCTGGTATCTGACTGACTTACCAGGTCTCATCAGAGTTACCCCCAAGCAAAAGAGATTTGATGGGCATCAGCAGTATAGCATCAGCAATGTGGCTGCTCGAAAAGTACTGCCACAGACTTATTATTGGAGTGCACCCAGTTCTTATTTGGGCAACAAAGTAAGTGCAGATGGTACTTGCCTAAACGCTAATTTGATTTCTTGAGAAAAGAAGTAAGGCTTTGAAGGGGGGTGAAACTGAGGGAAGATTAAATTGGATAGCTATTTGACCAGCAAAATTGCAAGCAGAGAGGAATCATGCTTATGGAGCATTCTTGTGAGACAAAATGTTAAGCAGAGAAAACTAAGAATCTTTGACCTTGAGTGTTCTTTGGGCTTCTTTTATCAAGTATTGGAGAAGTCCGTGTAGTTCGCAGCATTATTTTTTGAATGAATTAGCTGGTGTGTCATTCAGCTTGTCCTGTTCTCTACCCACCTTGTCCTCAGTTTTGAAAAACAGTTCCCTCGTCTGCTTTTCAGAGATATAAGTGTGTGTCAGATGTTGTGGGGGTGTGTTACAAAACTGTAGTGTTTGGCAAGAAACTTGTGTGTGGGGAGCTCCCTGCCCTAGAACTCAGAAAATTGCTGTTATGAGCCCTGTGCCAGTTCTAATGCATATATTTATCCAAGTCTGTATGTGTCCATGCATGTACACACATATTCATGCCCTGCAGGTTAATTCCAAATATTTGCCGTCTAAAGTCTTGGATGCTTAGTCGTCTGACTGTCGGGCTTCTCACTGTTAGACTTTCTGCTGTCATACAGGACACCTTGATACCTTGATAGAATCAAGGACTGAATGAGTTCTAAATGTGAAGAAAGCTAAACAGCCTTCCATTTACCATAACTCCATATATGCTAAAACTCATCAGAAATGCTAACACTAATGCACTTGAGCACATTTTCCTCTGTAGTCTCTTCAGACTAGTCAACCTCCTATTTTTTTTCTTCCTGTTGGCTGAAAATCAACATGACAGAAGGTAAGTGAGCATGTTGAAACTAAATAGCATCATTCCAAAGAACTGGGCATCCTATTCATGGCCATAAATTGTCAGGCTCATTTAGTGGGCAAGGGAGAGTTTCTTCCGTAATCTTCCATGTCTGGTGAACTTACCATGAGATATGAACTGATACTTTTCCAGGCAGAATTTCTTCCTGCTTCTATTCAGTGAGCTAAATAAAGGTAAGAATGTGCAAAAAAGATTTGAACATGGGAGATATTTTTTCAGTATAGTTTGGAGGCCCTTTGTGGTTACTGTCAGATATCTCTGTATGAATGAAGAAATTTGCCTTAATAAGTGAACCATATAAATTTTTGATACTATAATAATACTGAAAGCATTCACAGATTACCACAGTACATCTTAACTGTCATGTTGTGTTATGTAGACTATAGTCATAATGACATGCTTAGGCCATATGATTTATGCTATGGAAAGGGAAATAGAAATAGAATATTGAGAGTCCTTATTTGTAAACTCAATAAAACATTTCTCTAAATAGCTAAAAATTGATAAACCCAAACAGCTGAAACTATATAAAAACATCCTTTCTTGAGAGTGATTGCTAGCTGTGTTACAGTAGAATAATTGGTATCTCAGAGCAGGCAAGCTTCTTTAACAATTCTTTTCTTAGGAAACGTAGAGAACAATTTAGGAATCTTATATCAGGATGTACACTTCTACTGCAATTTATAAACCTTGTGTCACAGAAAACTACCCTTCCTTTTTACTGTTAAAATTATTGCTCTTACATTAAATAACAAAAAGTAGCAACCATCCTGCATTTCCTAGTTTTCAAATATAGCTCAAAAAGACTTATTTAAAATAATTATTTTAATATAAAGTTGGCATGTTGTGCATATGCTTCCACAATGTTGATTGCAATATGTGTGCCATCCACTTGTTTTATGTCCATCTCCAAATGTTATTTTGGATGAGAAAAGTGTAAATAAGATGTTTCTGAGTGTGCAGCCTTCAGCTTTTTTATTTTTGCTTGAATCTGGGTGGCACCAGCCTATGTGATACTCATCTCTGACTGTGTCCTTACAGGCACATTATACCTAACAGGAGGCTATAGATGATACAGGATTATTGTTTGTGAGAGTGGGACAAAAACATAGGCAAATTACTTTAACATCACCACCTCTTTTAGTCTTATAAATGTATATGCTGCTACCAAAACTTAAACTTTGTTGTACAACCTCAGTTTTATTTTTTTTTTTTTTAAATCCAGGTATTTCACCTGTTTGTCTATGTGATATGCATTTGAAGTGGAATTGAGCACTGTTTCTGATGCAGAATATGTTTGGAAGTAATCTGGAGGAATTTGATTTCTAGAAATAAAATATCTAGCAGATAATTTGGAAGAGCAGATTTAAAATGACTAGTATTAAGATTTTAGTAGGTATCGTTAAACAGTTTATCTTCTTTGCTGCCTAGCTTATCATAGCCTCCTGAACTAAGCTTTGCAGCAATCATGAGGACTTATGGTCTGTTAGAGTTTCCAATTACTGAAAAATTGTCTTATTCTATCAGCTCTGATTACATTTCAGGTGTTTGAAAACCCCATTTGTTTTTTGTTAACAGTTTCTTAAATTGTTTTGACAATATTTTAAATTTGAGTCCATGCTAAAATATTTTATAAAAGTGTTATGAGTTATATTCTGGTAATATCGGATTAGAGCACTGAAAGAAAAGTATAAAATTAATTAAAAATTAGATACCAAACTCAGCAGAATGATGTGAAACATTTATTTAAAGTTAGTGTGAGAGTGTTAGGTGTCCACAATGTTACAGAAGCTGGAATTATGTATGTACTCTGCCTCTTTTCCTTTGACAACTTAGCAAAAAGCAATTTGATAATTTGTATTCTGAGTAGAAGGTATTAGCTAAAGGAAAACATTATATGGAGCACATCTAAATATAGCCTTTCTCCCCCATCACACACATACATGAGGCGCAACTGAGGCCCTTGAGGTTCTGTAGAGAAACATCCATCTTTGGTCACAGAAGTCACTCTGCTGCTGCAATTTTTTTGTTCCTTTCGCTGCTGAGGACCAGATTTAACCATGAAAGTGGAGATACATCCTGCATCTTTCAGATGGTTAGGGCACTGCCCTTGGTTAGCATTATCATAGAATCATAGAATTGTTAGGGTTGGAAAGGACCTTAAGATCATCTAGTTCCAGCACCCCTGCAATGGGCAGGGACATCTCCCACTAAACCATGCCACCCAAGGCTATGTCCAATCCAGCCTTGGGCACCGCCAGCGATGGAGCATTCACAGCTTCCCTGGGTAACCCATTCCAGTGCCTCACTACCCTTACAGTAAAGAATTTCTTCCTCATATCCAGTCTAAACTTCCCCTCTTTAAGTTTGAACCCATTACCCCTTGTCCTCTCACTACAGTTCCTCATGAAAAGTCCCTCCCCAGCATCCCTATAACCCTCCTTCAGATACTGGAAGGATGCTATGAGGTCTCCACACAGCCTTCTCTTCTCCATGCTGAACAGCCCCAACTTTCTCATCCTATTCTCGGGTTAGTTCAGCATTTAGGTGGAGGCCGTCCTAGAATCCAGGTCTCTGTACACTGTTAGGTCTCAACACCCAGCAGTCATACAGAAAATAGATAATACATTTCAAATCATAGAATCATAGATTAGTTAGGGTTGGAAAGGACCTCAATATCATCTAGTTCCAACTCCCCTGCCATGGGCAGGGACACTCCCCACTAAACCATGTCACCCAAGGCTGTGTCCAACCTGGCCTTGAACACCATCATTTAGAGCATTTCCTCTAACCCCTTTGTCTGGGTTTTGAGCAGGTGTTAGTGCTGCCATTACACAGACTGCAAACAACATGATAGAAGCCCTAAAACCCCTTGACTCAGAAACACTCTTTGCTTACTGACAGATTTTACTCAGACTGAGAAGTTTCTAGCACCAGATATTTTACAGGGGTCATTTGAACTATTTGTACAGCATGATCCCATTCGGTGTAAGTAAAGTTAATGTGATTTGTTCCTTCATGCAGAATACGTTGAAAATTAAAGCAAAATATGCCTGGATAAAAGGGTTTATTATCTCTTGGAAACATTCTAGCGCATTATATTTGTCAACTCAGTAGACTTAAGTGTCCATATGGTGGATACACTGTTCTTTCTCTGACCTCTAGTAAAAACAAAGACAACAGCTGAAAGTTTTGTGCAGAGTCTGTGCATATAGAACAGGAAGGAAGATTGTCTGACTTAACACTGTCACTTCATTTATTTTGCGTGTTCTTTTATAATTAGCTGCTTAAACTATTTGCTGACTTACAGAAGTCAATATTTCTTTTACTCCAGAAATGAAGACACTGTAATAAGCCTGTAGTCAATATGTACAAACTTTAAAAATCTATCAGCCCTTTAAAAGTACTCTATTGTGGAAAGCTGAAGATTGGAATAGAGGGGGAGGTTTGTTTTGTGACATATTATCTATTGCAGACTGCCCAGAATACCTCATAGGATTAAATATTGAATTATAAAATAATCATAAGCTAGGTCCTTGTGGCTTTTATGTTTATTTGCTTCCATTTGTTTTCATTTCTTAGGCAATTCTGATGCAAAAGGCAGAATAATGCAAAGCAAATTGCAGTCTACAGCTCCCGGGGGGGGAGGGAGTTGAAACCAAAAACATAAAGAAGCATAAATAATACAGTAATCAGCTGGAACAGAAATGACATGATCAATTGTCCTAAATTATTAATGCATCTAAATCCAACAGGCTTCATCTAGTATTGTCATGTTTTCAGAACTCAAGACTTTCTTATTCATAGGATATGATAGAGTTAGATAGACCCACAATTCTCTTTCTTGCTTTTACTGGCTGCCTCAAAAGGGAGAAAATCCAACTTAACACCTTTCGGTATAAATAGATGAGATGAAAATTAAATTGTGTTTGGAAGCTGCTTTTTTATGCCACCAGTTTGTTTTGAAATTCAGTGGCCTCATAAAAAGCAGTGAGTGACCTAGCCTATGTAATTCCAGCACTCAGCTGTGCCTTAAGTTTAGCCAGCAGACTGATTTTTTTGAGCATGTGTCTGTATTGCTTTTATTGTCAGGGAAGCTAAGTAGTGAAACTTAAGTAGGCTGATGTGATCTCCCTTTCTGCACCTTTAGAAGATAAGTCTTTCTTTCACTTGATCATATGGACAGTTTAAGTCCCCATATAGAAGATTATGTTTTGTCCAAGTCTAAGCAGGCCACCATTAGGTACCATAATGGCAGTGCTTAAAGTATCTGCAGTGATGTTAAGTCCAGTACATGGTGATGAATTTGTCTTTTTTGTACCCTCTGCACAGAAATGAGTGCCAGCCCCAGATCTGAATGTGTAATGAAGAACATCTCCAAGCTTGCAAAAGTGAATAGGGGATAGAGCAGGGAATGTGATCCTCAAGTACAAGGCATAGCATATAAAAAAAAAATTTATATGGACATTTATTGATTCATACTATTCTGTAAGTTTGAGTGAGATGAAGTAGTGAAGTTATATGTACGTTATCCATATTTGTAAAAGAAACAGTAATAGGCATCAGCAGCACATACTATGCATGAAATCTCCATTCAGAGGAATGCCCCTGAAGTTACTCAGAGTTGCTACAGCTATCACATTTTTTTAATTAATGTCAACAGCCAACACATGGCAGAAAATTAAAATTATTAATTTGAACCTAAAGAAAAATATCTTTTGTAAGGGCAGCTACTTCAGTATCTTTTTTCTTTAATGTTTGAATGCGTTCTTATGATGAAAAGCTAGCTTAGTTTATTGATATGCTTTTATTTTTTAACAAGTAAACCTTAAAATAATGTAAATAATGTATTTTTATTTTAAATTACAGTCTAAATTACCTTGACTGTAATTAAGTCACTATGGTAATCAGACCCTGTCTAAAGTGTGAAGAGGTCTTCAACTTAAACCAAATGTGCTGTTTATTTTATTAGCACTTACTTCACTATCGCTCCTAAAAAAAATGAGATAATAGGCAAATTTAGGATGAGACAAACAGCAGAAATACAAGTGAAGAACAAAACATTTTAAAGATATGAACCATAGCTGACTGACCCCTCCTTTAAGTTTACTTAATTTGTATTACATGATTGGGTTTAGATTCCTTATCTTTCATAGAATCATACAATGGTCAGGGTTGGAAAGGACCTTAGGATCAGTTCCAACGCCCCTGTCATGGGCAGGGAGACCTCACACTAGACCTTGTTGCCCAAGCCTCTGTCCAACCTAGCCTTGAACACTGCCAGGGATGGAGCATTTACCACTTCTTTGGGCAGCCTGTTCCAGTGCCTCACCACCCTCACAGTAAAGAACTTAGACCTTTGCTGAAATATTCTCACAGTGTGGCACCATGAAATGAGACTGGGGGGAGGGGGGGTCATGTATCTGCATTCTTTCACAGCTGTGATTAGCCAAATTTTTCTTGATCCCCAGCACAAATTGAAAAAGTATCAGGTCTGTCCTATTTGGAGTTCAGCTACCCATGACTGTCAAGAACCACCAAGACATAAGTAAATTTTGCACACTTTATTCCTCATTAAAGCTTTTAATAAAGTTTGGATAGCCTGTTGACAGCTCAAGTTCAGCCATTATTGTGATTGCAAGGAAAACTAAGAATGCCCAGTAGACTGTTACGGCCTCTGTGCCTTGGAAATGAGTTGAAACAGCATTTAGAATCTGGCTAGCTGAGTCCACTGACTGCAGTATTTCATGTTTCCCGTGATACATCTAATTTCTTTGTGCTAAAATCGTCTTATACTACTGTAGAGAAAAGATGAAATTTATTGTTGGTGAAATTATTTCATAAATCTCAAGTGTCCTTTGCGTTACCTGCCTACCCAAGTCTGCCTTGAAGGCAAGGGTTTTAATCAGTAGTGGCAGTAGAAAAATGGAGAAACAAGCAGGAAATAAAGTAGTTTTGCAAAAGAAGGGATATGAATACTGGAGAGAGAATACTGAGGGGTGATAGGAAATAATGAAGACGAAAGTAAATTGGGGAATATGCTTGCTAGATTGAAAAGTTTTACTCTTCTTATCTCTAATCCCAAATACTAAAATACGGAAGAATCCACAAAGCAGAAGAAAAAGGAAAAAAAATCTTTGAATTGGAAAGAATTAATGTATCTGGTGATTTGTACTGAGGGCTGATCAACATGCAAAGAAGCATTGTGATGGTGATTCCTAAGACAGAGATAATTCAATTGAACTGTAGTTAGTTAAGACTGCAAAGGTGTCCTGGGTTCAGCAGTAGCAGTCATTTTTCTCCTTAGTAGCTGGTGCAGTGCTGTGGTTTTGACTTTCAGCCTGGGAACAGCACTGATAGATAACACCAATGATTTTAGTTGATGTTCAGTAATGTTTACTCTGACCAAGGACTTTCTGAGTCTCATGCTCTGCCAGGGAGGAGGGGAAGCCAGGAGGAAGCAGAGACAGGACACCTGACCCAAACTAACCAAAGAGGTATTCCATACCACAGCACGTCATGCCCGTTATATAAACTGGGGGCAGTTACCCGGAAGGGTTAGATCACTTCTCGGGTCGGGCTGGGTATCGTTCAGCGGGTGGTGAGCGATTGTATTTTCTTCCCTTGTTATTTCCCTTATCATTATCATTATTGGTGGTAGCAGCAGTGGTTTTGTGTATACCTTAGTTACTGGTCTGTTCTTATCTCAACCCTTGGGGGTTACATTCTTTCTATTCTCCTCCCCATCCCTCTGGGAGCTGGGGGGGGGGGAGTGAGCGAACAGCTGCATGGTCTCTGAGTTACAGGCTGGGCTTAAACCACAACAAAAGGAAAACTGTAGCTTATGAAAGGGAGGATACATAGGGGTTTTGTTCCTCTTATATGCCTTTGCATGCTAAGTACTTCTTCAGCAAATAAGCATTTGCCTTGAAAATTGTATTTGGAGTTCCTTGTTGATCACAGGTTACCTGGAAGTAAATGGTTTAATGGAGTTTTGCTCAACTTATGCACTTTTATTATTCAGACAGAATTTATAGCCCAGACATCTAGTTGATACTGGGTTACAGAGGAGTGTGATGGAGGAATATATGCCCATCACCAAAAAGGTATAAGTGAGAGCTACTGAAAGGTCATTTGCGAAATGTGAGAGCCCCAAAGAGGTAGTGTTTGGTTTCTAGATTTCCCTTTATGAGTAATTGACTTGCTGTTTCTGTTTGATTTACCTGCCTCCCCCCCCCCCCCCCCCGCAGTGTACTCTAAATTTAAATTAATTATAACAACTTGAAGTAGAATGAAATTGAAATTATTTAGTTTATAACTCATTAGTAAAACTGCATGATGCCACCAGGCTTTAGTTTTGTAATTTTGTGGTGTTCAACCTTGTCTTTCCATATCAAAAAGGCAGTATGCAGAAGGGCAAAATAATGAGAATTTCAGAGTGGGACATGGGAACCAGACTTCTCTGCAAAGCATTTGTAGTACTATATTGTTTTTGAAGTCTGGCATGCTTAGTAGCACATGACAGTCTCAGCTTGTCTACAAGATGGATAAATTCCATTATTTCCATTTTACATATAGGAAATAACATTACTTTTCTTCTCATCTGTCTTCAGAATCTACGTTTTTGTGCCTAAACTTGATGGACTAACTTTACCTTGTGTCATCAAAAATTTTTAAGACTAAACCAGTGTAGCACAGGTGGCTGATCCAAGTGCTAGTCACAGGTGTACAGATGCAATGAAGAGCTATACGCATGTGAATTTGTGTGATACATATTTCATTGTATGGTTATCATGTTAATTTTAAATCAGTTCATAGATCTGAGACACCTAATCCAACTGACTTTATTAATGGCATTTTACATCAGTTATCATTAACAAAAAGGTTGAATATTTATTTGTACAACAAAATACTGGCAGGAGTCACTAATTTTTAACACACAAACCACCATTACTAACTATAATATAGAAGAAAGGAGAGCAGTCTATTAATGGTTGAAAATGGTAAAAATTCAATTAAGTTATTAGTGAAAAAAACCTCAAGCTGACACTCAAAGTGTATACAAAAAGCTGCTTTTATGTTATGTTACGTTACGTTATGGGTTTTTTATTTCATTTTATTTTATTTTAGTGTTCACTAAGGTAGAGAAGTAACCAGTTCCACAACTAATCATAATGAAAATTGAGTGATTTTGTAAATTCTGTATATTCTTGACTTTTTCATAAATCGTTGGTGAGTGGTACAGCAATTATGGTGTGAATGCCTTGCAAACTCTAATTTTCAGGGGGTGATATCCATACTTACTAAATTTCCAGTCAGTCATCCAAAAAGTAAATATAAAAATTATCACTTTTGTGTATTTTAGTTTAATGAGAAAAAGACAAATAAAGGCAGTCCATCAGATAGTCTGATATTAATGTAATATTTTAACATCTACCCTGGACGTGGCTGGGCTGGATTTAACCATCATATTGACATGTATGGTGCTGTGTGTTGTATTTGTTTCTAAACCTGTGTTGGTACACCAGTATTTTGTCCCTTGCTGAACAGAGCTTGCACGATGCCAAGGCTTTCTCTCCAGCCCTTCCCACTGATCCATAACTCTTTTCACCTTCCTTCTATTTCTTCCTCATCCCATGGGAGAAAAGAGTATGTGAAAGGCGGCTGTTTGGCTGCTGGCCAACGTCAGCCCACCACACAACCATTGAAAGTGATGGTAGAAATAGAAACTTGAAGCCTTTGACAATGCAGAAGTTGCAAAGGAAGTTTTCCGTATGGCTGCAATATACTGACAAATGATTGAACAATGAAATGGTAACTAGAACTGACAAGAAAGTAGAACAATAGCCATCAGAAGCTTGAATTACTGGTTTAATTCTAACTTGTCTTTTCATAGAGTTATTATTCTAAATATTTTAATATTGTGGGTCATGCTTTGGTTTAACATCTGAACAGAGTATGAAGTATCCTTTAAATCCCATAGGTCCTGTGTCTCATGTTCACTATTCCTTCTGTCTCATCTACCCTATCATTACCTATTTACTAGATTTCTGAATGGACCCATACTGCTTCATTAAATCTCTAGATGGCAAAATGAGCTCCATTACTTTACATTCCTATTAAGTTTACAGACTGGAAGATGATCTTTAGCAGGAGAGAATGATGAGGAAAAGACTTAATTTTCCAGAGAGATCTTCTAGATAACTACAACAAATTTCTTTAAAAAGCATACTTCAGTGGAAATTTTAAATATTCAGTAGATTTCTAGAAGGGTTACCCTAACTACAGAATGTATTTGCCTTTGCCTTCCCAGACCCAAGAGACAAAAGGGTTAAGACCAGATACTTGGCATATTGAAGGGCTAATAATGTGCTAGAACCCCAATCTGAATTGTGATGAATTATTAAACAAGTGGTTTGTTGGGTGATTGAATATTACCTGCAAAGCACTGCTTGTCTCCTTGAGGCACATCCTGAGCTAAGTGAATTGAGCCAATTAGACTGACTGTCTCTTCAATGAGTTGTGACCCATCAGTGGTAATAGCTTATTGTGATGATAAATGAACCCATCTCTCAAACTGAAGCCTGAGTATGCACTTCAGCAGTTTCCCTGAATCATAGGGTCATTACCTATCAACTTCAGATTGACAACAATGTGAGCAGATAGCATGCATGAGTAGACACAGATGATTGCTTTACCCAAACGAATATATTTGCACTTAATTTTGGTGAGGTTGTTTTGTGGTGTTGTTTGGTTGTTTTTTTGTTTTTTTTTTTTTATTTTTTTTAATGGGCCTGCCTGAATATTCCATATTTAGCTAGAAGTACCTAACATTTCTCAAAATATGTGCAGTACCACTTCTCTCTCCTGAGATGGCTGAATGAATTTCTGATTGGTATTCTACAGGCCTTTTCAGTCCCAGAGGCACTCTGTGTTATGATACAGGTGAATCCTTGGTTTTAATTTAAGAGTTTATTTTATTTGTTTGGCACTCTTAGCCCTATCAACTTACTTTGCAGAGGTAATTTCCTCAGAAAAATGAGCAAGATTGAGGAACTCCAATTACCAGTATTTTTTATTGTTTGATTACAAGCTTTTGAAATATCATGAAACACTTAGACACTTCTAGACCAGTTCCTTGATTAGTTTAATTCTTCCTGGAGGCACGAAATTTTTTTCACAGTGAAGGCAGTGGTTTTACCAACTTTCTGTGTCAGTTTTCTTCTGGGATTTTTTGATTGTTGTATCCCCCACAGGGATTTCAAGTGTATTTTATTAATTAAAAGTGCCAGAGATACATGCCTTAAATTTACTGCCCTGAAAGAAGATCTTGATTGTTACTCAATTTTTAAAATGAAATTGCATAAGATAAATGGCTTTATATATTCCTAAACCAGATCTCAGTTATCCATAAAATAGCTACATTCTGCTCTGAAAGCGTGGCTTGGAGTGAGTACTCCTTAAATGAAAGGCTTTAAGCCATGCAACAAGCCAGTCAGCCCAGCAATCCTCTCTATACCCATACTTCTGTTATGCTTCATACCATATGGTATCCTGCAACATGCCCTGGTGAGCCATGCCTCACTGCAGTCATACTTTACTATGCAGTCAGTAAGGCAAAGCTTATATGATTCTATGTTTACTTTGCCATGAACTGGGTAGCATGCTTCCAGCAGTATTAACTGATATAAATACAGTGAAGAGTAATCCATCATTTTTTATAAATATTCTATTGTCCATACTCCAGAAAACCACAGCACAGTATTTAATTTCCTTTGAAGTTTTTCTGAAGCTCAAGTGATCAAAGTATGTCGTATTATAGAGGAACATTTTCTTCTTACATATTTTACATTAAATGCAACAATGCAGAGCTATACATACATCTAGTCATTTTAAATGTTTCCCAAGTAAAAAAAAAACAAAAAGGCAAAACCGACAGAATAAGATAACGAAAACACAAAACAAAAAAACAAAACCCAAGCAAACAGAAAAGTAAAAAAAAATCAATTAAACCCAAAGCAAATAGATCTGTATTCTGTTGTCATTAGCTATGGAATCAAGATTTCCTAGCTTAATAAACCTAAGCAGTTTAAGCTAATAAAACTAGTGGACTGAAACTGCATTTTTTAACCTACCAAGATTTGTAAAAACAAATGCCTTTAAAGCTAATCAGATAAATAGATATATTGTTTGGTCAGCTGTGTTTTATTACTTTAATGTTGTGAGCTAATTCTGTTTAATCTGCTGTGATGAAAAGTCATTCTGAGAAAGAACTTCCTACAGTTTTGTTGCTGAGACTCATCTTATGTGATGTGCAGTCCAGTAAATTATTTGTCTCTTTCATAAGTGATGTATTGGGGTTAGATGCACAAAAACTTGGTTTTGTCACTGTCCTGGGTATTTTGCTTTATATCAAATATATGCTACATATGTGTTTGAATATAAATAGCTTAATTGTCTCATCTGTTGAACAAAAATATGAATGTATGACACAGGATGCAAGAGAATAAAACTAGCCACATGAGATTAAAAAACCTTAGAACCTTAATATAGAAATAATCAAGACAATATTTCTTAAACAAACCTCAAGCTTTTATATTAAACGTACCTGACAGTTCCCCATTAAAATACAGGTTTGGCTTTTTCTACCAACATTTTTCAAAATTTCCTTTCAGAATAATTGCAGTGAGATACTTCACATCAGATTTTGGACAATGTCTGAGCCTGTCTGGCATTACTGGAAATTTTTTGAGCTGTACTGCAGCGTGTCTTTGCAGACCTGTCGCTCCTGTTTCCTTCTTCATTACTGGAAAGGTGCTAGCAAGAGTAGAAAAGCTTTAACATTTGAGAACAAATACAGCAGTTGGAAATCTTTTATTCCCACCATGAATATGATAAAGTAGATGTCCTTATCAGTAAATCACCAGACTCATTAACTGGTCTTACCAGAGCTCCACGAAACAAAGCATCCCTCTGCCTTCAGTATTCAAGGAGGTAAATAATAGCTGAAAGATTTGGGAGAGTCAGAAGAGCTCTTCAAATCTCAGAGTATCTTCTAACTGTCCTGGCACTGAGTCTCAGTTTTGAATTAAATAGAAGTGCATTCACTGCAAACTCTGAGAGCTGTATTAATATGTGTGACAAAACACAGCTGTGAATGCAACTTACAGAGTTGCAAGCCTAATGTTTTTTTCTGAATATTACAGACAAAAGTAACATTAAATAAGAAAAAATACTTCCAAATTTTTAATGCAAGTTTTTGGGGAAAAAAAAATAAATTGAAGAAATTCACATGCTTTATTTAAAATAATGAAAGCAGCATCTTTCCCCTTCAGTTACATTTGTTTATAAATACTCCGACTGACTCTAGTGTGCTTTCAGTCTACTGTCTATATACTTGGCTCATAGCCATTGAAAGAATTACTCTAGGCAGTTTCTCTTTCTAGTTTCTTTCCAATATCATGAAGTGTTTTCTATACTTGCTTTTGAGAAGATAATTCTCAGCTATCTTCTATAGATGCATTGTACAGATTATTAACTTTGTTCTGATTACATACTGTATATTCCAAAAGTGCTTTTGCTTCCCTCTCAAGATTTTTACATGATAGTGCTTTCAATTTGTCTTTCAGTATTTTGGATGACTAAATGCTGCAGATTCTGTTTCCAAAATGGTTGTTCTATAGATCTATGAAATGTTTTACAACAAACAAATCTCATTTTTCTTTTTCCATGGATGCAGCTAAAGTAAAAATGTATCGTAAGTCTATAAAAAAGTAGTTTCCTGTTTTCTTCCAGAATTTCCCAGTGTTTTTAGTGTTTTGATATGTAGGTTTCCTGTATGTATTTTGCATGTTTTATTATTAATTACCAATTAGAATGTGACATTTTTATGTCAGTTTCTGCATAAAAGATTGCAGAACTTGTAGCTATGTTCTGCATAAGCAAAAGGCTGTATAATTCAAATACAGGAATTTTGGCCAGTTTCAGGGTTTTTCAAGTTGCAGATTATAAGTTATTTACTTAGGGATATTATGAAACTTTTCTTACGTTTAGAAAGAGGACATTAGTCTAAATAGATTTTGATCTGCACTACTAAAGTACTTCTGACATTTTTTGCACACAAATTTATATTACAGCACAGTTTCATATTCAAATACTAAAATCTTCAGGGAGCTGAAAGGCCATCTATTGGATTCTATGTTTAGGTACCTGAGATTGTTCTGTGATGCTCAGAGGTGTAGAGGAAAACCGCAGCAGAAATAAGTGTAAAGTGATTATAGACCACCATGTCTTTGAAAATGGTGTTCCAGAGTTTCTGGCCTGTTAAAGTGTGCTGGTTTTTAGTGTGGGAAGCCCGTTTTTCATAAATACTGTAGTGTGTATTGCCACTGCTGCAGCATTTCATAAACTGTGTAAAACACTGGTTGATTGCTGAAATGTGTTCACTTTTCCTGAAGAATATGGTGAATTTAAGCTTCTATTGTAATGCAGGATTTATTTAGCTCTAGGCTAGTAGTGACTACTACTTTAAAATAAGTGGATGTTAGATAGCGTGAATACAGCTGATGTTATATTGGATAACATAGATACAAATCCACATTATTAATGAAAAGATCCATCATAATGAGTATATTACCATCTATGCTGAATTATAATGGCATCCTTATGGAAGAATAAATGACATGCATTGTAAAACCTGATGGATATCATTATGGTCAGTGTTAAAATAATGAATACCAAATGAATGCATAATAGGAGGGACACTAAAACTAAATTTCATTCATTAGCTGTGCTGTTAAAAATATGTAAACATTATCATAGATTTATGTACACAGTTAACTGTACGTGTGCTTTGGGCAATTTAGGACCATAAGAAAAATTGAAACATTGCAGCAAAAAGTTCTTAACCATTTCATTAGAAGTACATGTGTATGTTTTATGTAAAATAGTAAAAGTACAAAGAAAAGAGTTTGAATACTGCCCAAAAGGCCATATATTTCTATTTTTTTTTTTTTTTGTGGGGTGTGTTTTATTATCCTGACAATTGGTGTGTTTTATTAACCTGACTGTGTGAACAAAAGCAGGAATACCTAGTAACTTCAGATGCCCTAATAGTTGCATCTGCCTGGGACAGTGTTCAGGATTCCATCAAGAGCAACAATCAAAGCACCCTGAAAAATAACTCCGAGTATATAGTATTTTCATTAAACTCCTCAAACTTTACTGTGAGAGAGGTAAGGCACTTGAACAGGCTGCCCAAGGAAGTTGTGAATACTCCTTCCTGGCAGCATTCAAAGCCATGTTGCAGGAGCTTTGAGCAACCTGGTCTAGGTGTCCCTGCTCAAGGTAGGGGGGTTGGAACTAGATGATCTTAAGGTCCTTTCCAAAACCCTAATCATTCCATGATTCTATAACTTCGCAAGGTTCTTAACAGTTGTCTGTAAGTCTTCTTTGTCACTGTAAGCTCCATAGGTCTTCTAATAAGTTCTCTCTATTAACTATCTAACTTTTTTATTTATTCCTTGTTAAGTTTTATACCAGCTCTCCACAGGAAATTCAAATTGTCACAAGCTTTACAGACAATTATAATTGTCTCTAAAGTTGTATCTGAAAATTGTCCCTTAAAAAGTATAACATGATCCCACTGAGTTCTGGGCTTTTTTTTAGAGAGGAGAAAAGGAAAAAGTGGAATTCATAAGGAAATTGTGTCTAGGAAGAGTGGATGCATGCTTACATGTGGCCTAATTCTCATCTGGATAGCTAGGAAGAAAATTAAGTATAATTTTGTCAGAGAGTATGGGTCATTTTTATGGGGTATTTTTTGTATTTTAAAATAATGAAGGCAAAAAATCCTCCCATTTGACTTCAGTCTGTATTTGGTATACTAACGTGTTAGCCATGCTATTACAGATCTTTGATCTGGACCTATATTCAGTTTTCTATTCTGTAGAATCAGGTATTCTGTGGTTCTGAGGAAGAACTTTTCACTTGCAACACTGAGAGAAATGGAAGCACAGTGTGTAATAAAGCAGTAAACTGCAAACAAGATTCACACTGCAGTTCTGAGAAGAATTTGTCCTGAGAGGGAGATCATAGATTCAGGTTTAGAACTATTCTTGCCAAGTAGTAGCTTTATTTGGCTCCTCAGGGAAAAGAGAGAGGGATGTGGTAATGCATTACCTTCTGAGTATGTAGTTATTATTATGATCATAAGGCACAGAAAGACAGGTCAATACTTCCAGTTCTTGACGTAGAATTATAAACTGTCTCTTTCTGAGGAAAATACAAAGTTGGACAACATAATATCTAAATTCTACCAGAGGAAAGTCCTTCCAGCCCAGTAGCCTGTTTAAGCACAGTGGTCAACAGCAAATGCCAAGGGAAGAGTGTAAAAAGCAGGCAAGCATATAATGATACTTCATCATATACTTAACCTCACCCAACCTGTAACCTGGGAACCTCTGAGCTGATGGAGGTGTCTTTGTATTTAATGATCTTCAGTAATTCTAACTGCACATTAAAACCTTTATTATGTGAAGATCTATCTCAAGTAAGGGTCTCATTTGGGACAGCGAGTCTCGTTCTTTCTTAGCCCCCACTGTGTCCTGCCCTCTACCTTTGTTATTTGATATTGAATTACTCCTGAAAATGGTTTGTACGGGAAAATCCAGGAGATAGAAATGTTTTCTGCCTAGCCTCAGTTGCACTGTTAAATGTCCTTTATATTTTTTAAGCAGAAACATAGTGTTTTTACAGTAGGTCTTAGTGCTGCTTTACTCTATCCATTCATGGTGTCAGATAAGTGGTCGGAGGCAAAATTATTTGTACTTCATAAAGAAATGCGGGTATTTGCCATGACATCAAAACACAGACTATTGTGTTTGCTTCTCGTTCTTCTGCTTATGTCATAAATTGCTGTCTATTACATTTGACACTGATCAGAAAGGAAAATATTTTGTGATGATACTGTAGAAAAATCCTTTAAATGTCTCTTTTTTCAGGGATGAGTTATTTCTGTCTTCACATTATAATCTTCTGCTAATTAGTTAAAACAGTTATGTTAGCAGTGATTAGAATCTGTATGTCCTCAGTGTTAAGGCATTAAGAATTTTTAAACCTCTCTTTGCATCAGGTTAGTATCAAAACAAATGAAGGAACAACATATTGTTACTACTTTTCTAATTTATGTAATTATATCACACACTACATTTTTGTACCAGAGTATATAAAAAGCAGTGAGACCTAGAAAGTGATCTGAGCCAGTACTAAAATAGCTAAGTAATGTTGAAGAAGGGAAAGCAATAAATCAAATCAAATCATAGGAGGATATGGAAAAAAAAGAATTAGTGTTAACTATTTGTCAAGGCTTATTCTGGCTTTTCTTGAGGGTGCCCATGCAAGAGTAATAATGGTCAAAAATGTCTTTCCCAGCTTATGTTGCCTCACTTCTATAGCAGAAATCAGGCCAACGCTGCATTCTCCAAAACCTGCTTTTTGCTGACCCAGAGCTTGAGTCCTGTAGGACAATTAATTGTATAAAGGTACGTGGCCAAGCCCACATCCTTTTTTACTTATCAGCCTCAGCTGTGGTAGTGCTCTGTACTTCTTTAAAGATGCATGAATTAATGACATTTTGCACACTATTGACATTGGTTATAATGCAGAAAAGATGTACTTCATTTCCTAATGTCTTATCTTAAACCTTAAACATCTTTCTGGGGCCATAAAAATGACAGTGCTTGTCCTCAAAGTGGAGTTGAGATTTTTGTTCTTATCTGTATACAATTTCAGTAGCTACTCTGCATTGGTACCGTCTTCTCTAATTCTTGTGTAGACACCACAAGTTTCAGATGACCAGTTTTCAGTCAATGAACATAGCTCCACTGAGGCTACACTTGCTGTTTCTTGTGTTGCATGACACAGGCACCATAGCAAGCTAATCACTTAGCATAGCAAGTTTATCACAATCCTGGGCTGCATCAAAAGGAGAATGACCAGCAGGTCGAAGGAGGTGATCCTGCCCCTCTACTCTGCTCTTGTGAGACCTCACTTGGAGTATTGTGTACAGTTCTAGTATCGTCAACATAAAAAGGACATGAAACTGTTGGAAAGGTTGGAGTACCTCCCATATGAAGATAGGATGAGAAAGTTGGGGCTGTTCAGCCTGGAGAAGAGAAGGCTGTGTGGAGACCTCATAGCATCCTTCCAGTATCTGAAGGGGGGCTATAGGGATGCTGGGGAGGGACTCTTCATTAGGGACTGTAGTGATAGGACAAGGGGTAACAGTTTGAAACTTAAACAGGGGAACTTTAGATTGGCTATAAGGAGGAAGTTCTTTACTGTAAGGATGCTGAGGCACTGGAATGGGTTGTCGAAGGAAGTTGTGAATGCTCCATCCTTGGCAGTGTTCAAGGCCAGGTTGGACACAGCCTTGGGTGACATGGTGTAGTGTGAGACGTCCCTGCCCATGGCGGGGGGGTTGGAACTAGATGATCTTAAGGTCCTTTCCAATCCTAACTATTCTGTGATTCTATGATTTTACTTCAAAGTTTCTCCTCCTTCCCAGCACTGAGCTGCATTTGGAGATGGGAGCTGTAAAAACAATCTGACCTGAGAGATTCTCATGCTGTAGAGACTGAGGATTAGGTACTGCTCCAAGAGTCAATTTGCTTAATAACTTCTCATGTCTGAAGTTACATTATCTGCTTTTCTGTCTTTTATAGAATCCAGCCAAGATAGATCAATATCCTGAGGAAATGTGTCTTTCTATTTTAGGATGACATTTTCCGACTTGGCAGGATATTATCTCCATACAACATGTGTACAATATGGTACTAATTTATGTCTATGTTAGTCTGGAAAAAGTTGCCTTGCGCGGTATATTACTTGGGCTTGCAACTCTTACTTCAGACATTTTTAAATGCTCTTAAAATATCATGTACTTACTTACTTTACTGTAAAATGATACTGTATTAAGCAGAGTCTGGAGTTGTAACTGTATCAAAATGGAGGCCTAATAATTTAATAATAATTTTCATCATTAACTTCTCATTCCAGGAGGCTGAAAAGGGCGTAACAAAATGGCACTAGGGCCAAAAGTCAGTGCACAAACTTCTGTGTTTAGCCATTAGATGACACTTGGATGGAATGAGTTTTAAATACACAGATTGTATTTTGAAAAATGAAACCAAGAGTTTACAGAGTAGTTTTTGAGCTACATTGTCAGAAGTGTTGTTCACATTGGTACTTTAAGGTCGCATCTATATTAATAAATTAAGAATTTCCAGGACCTGTTCTCTAGTTTTGAAGCCACTGGTTTGGCCATACTGTTGAAACGCTATTTTATTGAATTAATAGCAACTCTTTATAGCAGTATAGTGTAACTAATAAAGTAACTATATAACTTTGCAATACCTAAATCTCTCATCCTCCAGAATAGAATTGTCCAAACTGTACTCTAATTTGGGAATGGCTCCTAGCTCATACTGGCTCCCAGACTAATCCCAGAAGAATTTAGGAGAGGCTCCTAGAGACTCCTTTAGTTACTATTTTCTTTTCCATCTGTGCTAATATTCTGAACTTCTTTGGAGTTAAGCATAGCTACATACATCTAGTTGAGCGTAGGAAAACTTCTAACCACATTAATTGTTTGGCAAGATGAAAATCACTAGAGAAAACAGTTTTAAGAAGTTTAAACAGTTGTGATTTGCTGGCTAACCATATAGTTTATCAAACGAACTTCCTAAATGGGAAATACAGAAACCTTGCCAAATAATTAGTTCTATTCTGGTGTGTTAAGTTCGCAAGCCAGTCTTGATGGCTCCCTATGTAACTGGAGGAGACAAACTTCCCCAAAGGACAATTCATAGCACTAACTCTACATGAATTTAGGGATCGTCTTTAAAACTAAATGAGGCATCTGATATTAACTGGGGTTAGGGTTCTTGCAGTTCCCACTTAAACTTGAAAGTATCCTGTTTTGAAAAAATATTTTTAAATGCTTAAAAAAACGTAAATAAAAGGGGTCAAACCTCTGTCCCATTCATGAAAAGTACCTTAGTTTGTAATTTCTGTTGAAAATTTCTTTTACAGTCTGCACTGGACACTTTGCCTATAAAGTAAGCTTAAATATAGGAAGTCTCGTTGTGCCATCGTTTCTAGATTTGTGATAGAAACCTGTACAAACAAGCCATATATCCTGTGTAATAAGACCCAGATGTCCCAATCAGGTAAAACACTTCACAAAAATAATCAGTCATTTTTCTCAGTTTACACATGAAACTAAGATATAGCATCCTGTTTGCAACAGGCTGTAAGGAAACTACAGTCAATATATATAATTTGTAAATAATGGCTTACACTACAGAAATATTTATATGTACATTACTGAAATGTTTATGTGTGGCAGATAATAAAATACCAGTTTTCTAAACTGTAACTGTTAAAGCAAGACACAAAATATGTGTACTTTGCTCAAATCGTCTCATATTTGCAAAGATCATTTTTCCATACATTCGTGGCTGCATATTGACCCAGTGGCAAATAAAATTAATGCTCATATGAAAAAGTTAATAAATATTTATGGGTTTTACTTTTCTGCATAAGATGAAGCAACTGGAAATCAGTCAACAGCACATGACCAGTCAGCAACAGCACATGAACACTCAGTTTGTAGATCCTTAGGGGTCTAAAGCAATATCTATTAAATAATTACCTTTTCTATACTGCTATTAGCAGAGTGGTGTAAATGTTCTGAGCTTACTGTATATGATCTGTTATGTGTTAATAACTGAATTCCCAATTTCCACAGTCTAGACTGCTTCTAGTCCTTAGCCAAAGTTCCTCTTCATGCATTAATTTTTATAACATTTTGCAACAACTTGATGTCATGCATCAAAAATTCTGACCAAAGTCATTTATATAGCAGAGTAGACTAAAAGCAATATAGACAGTCAGTATATTTAAGTTGGGGGATAGAAGAGAAAGTGAGTTGACAAGTAGTTTTAGTTGCATAGAGACACATGAGAAGAACCCTGAGTAAAAACAAGGTCATCCTGTGCTTAGATAGATTTTCAGTAAAATATAGCTACTTAACTTCTGAGGGAAAGAATTTAAATTAAATGTGCTGAAAGCTGCATAAATATTTGTGCCACCCAAGAGAATGTGAATGTAACAACAGTTCATGTCCTGATGGACAGTCAGTGCTTTCATACCCTGCTTTGAACTTTAGCAGGAACTTTACAATGTCCAGGTGGCCTGCCCTTAAAAAGCAGAAACACCTGGTTTTTTTTAGAAAACAGCAAATAATACTGTGCTATGGAGACACCTGTGGTTATGGTAAGTGGCCAAACTAACAGTCAGTTATAGACCCCCTTGAAGTATCTAGCTCAAATATTTGTTCCATACTTTGATGTTCTCAGTCTCTTCTTCCTTGCAGCAGCTGGATTTTAATCTGAAAAAGGATAGCAATAATTTGCACTGCAAGTAATTTATGTGCACTGGAATTAGTCAGCATTAATTTTAAGCTTAAGAAGATACAACCATGAAAGAAGACTAGGGATTCTAATAACATGGGAATCAAATGTGTCTGAGTGAATCTTTCATTGGGCCATGAAATATAAAACTTGGGGCAGAGGGTAGTGTGAATTTGTTTGGATGAACTTATGATAAAAACTTCTATAAAATGAAAAACTGAAGGATTTTTTTTTTTTTCCCCAGTTAAAATAAAAAGCTGAAGAATTTCATTACAGGTCAAAGGTTCCATTTGACCTGAAGCAGATTTTTTTGTTTGTTTGTTTGCAGAGTTTATTAAAATGAAAAGAATTAACTGTGCAGCCGTGAAAGACTGGTAAATTCTATTTTGTCAGTTTAGCCTCTGAAATATTTTTCAGATCAAATTGTTAGGCAAACATACTCAGATTTTCTGACTAGTTCCAGAACAAACAAATCAGCATTTTAAAAGTGAAATCACTTCATTATTAAAATGTAATAAAACTGCTCAGATTGACTTAACTGTTACTCCAAATAATTTCTTTATGTGCTCTTTCTCCTTCCTTCTTTTGTGGAGTAATGGAGACAATAAGGAAATTTTCTAAAACCTCCTTTTATCACCTAATGATATTCGCTCTTTTTTCTCTTTTCTTTTGCATTCCCACGAAACAAAGTTAGAACTTCTTTGCTCTTGCAGAAGGTGCTAAGCTGTTCGAGAGCAGACTGGTTAGAGTGGTATAATGCAACGTTTTCTATCCCTTATATATTAGCAGTTTGACTCCTTCTTTCCAGATAAGGCTAAGCCAAATTAAACATTTATCTCAATTAAAAAAAAAAGTTCATCTAAAGTTTTTGGATTTAGGGATTGGACTAGGTGATCTCCAGAGGTCCCTTCCAACCTCAACCATTTTATGATTAAGTACTAGTAGTAACTTTAAAATTGTTGGAATTATTGCAATTATTAAAATTGTATTGTAAATTACTGCATTCTGCTGTTGTTTTCTAATCTCACACATTCCTGTTACTCTCTCGTGAAGTACACTACCATGACCTATTACAGAGATTAAGAATCATACTAGAAATGCTAAATGCCAGTAGATCTCATCAGGTTAAATGTAAAGCAGTGTGTTAATATGGGTAAACTGTTTTGAATACTTGATTTAGCTGCAGGTCTTAGCAGAACCTGAGTCTGAGCATGCCATGTTAAATTTTACACTAAAGCAAAATCTTATGTTGAAAACTGTTGACTAATGTCAAATAGAACTTACCATTTACTGTTCACCGCATCAAGAAATCAGTCCTCCAGAATACTTGCCTGTTTGAGGCTTAAATTCTAATGAATATTTTGACATAGTAAATTTGGCCTTTTCTAATTATACTTTCTGTGCCACATCTGTGCACAGCCTTACACACCAGAGCTTCAATTCAGAACACTGAAATTTAGCTCTATGCATTGACTTCAGTGGGTCCTTAGATTTCTTGGATTTCAAAAGGATTGTATTCCTTGCCTTCAGGTATTTCTCAGGCACTCCGTATAAAAAGACCGAGTGTTTCCCACAGCCTGTAACTGCAAATATAATTGAGAAGTTTTCTAGAAGAAAACGTATCTTGATGTTTGCAAATTTTACATGATAACCTCAAATCAATTGTTCCACAATGAAAACTAGATGGTATAGTGGGTTAGCCTTGGCTAAAGGCCAAACTCCCACTCAGCTGTTCTCTCATTCCCCCTTCTCAGCAAGACAGGGAGGTTGCTTACAATTACTGTCATGGGCAAAACAGACTCAACTTAGGAAAAATTAATTTATTGCCAATTAAAATATATTCAGATAGTGAGAAACAAGCAGGAATTTTTAAAATTATTTGTCCTTCATCCTTTCCTAGGCTCAGCTTCACTCCTGATTCCTCTTACCCCTGAGTGCTGCAGGGGAAGTTGGAGAGTATGGTCAGTACAAAACAGTTCCCATGCCACTCCTTCCCCTCACATTTTCCCCTGCTCTGGCATGTCCTTCAGGAAATATCTGCTCCTATGTGGGCTCTCCATGGGCTGCAGTTCCTGTCAGGAAAATCTGCTGTGATATGGAGCATCTCCTCCCCTACCTTTTCTGACCTAGATGTTCTCTGTGATGTTTCTTACTATTTTTTGTTCCCTCCTCCTTTTCCCCCCCATACTTTTCAACCTTTCTTAAATATGTCTCCACAGAGGCACCACCATCTTGGCTTATGGGCCTGTGGTGGGTCGCCTGCACAGCCACATGGATCATGCTGTGTCTGGCAAAGGGCAGCCTCTGACCCCGTCCTGGAGAGATCAGTCCTGCAGTCACCCTGCTACCAGTGTCTCACCACTTATAGCCAATGTGCTGAAATATGCTGTATTACAGGAAATATTGAGGAATAAATCATTAAGTCAGCAGGCAGGCAGAAATCCCTGTATGTGTTTGAGTGCATGTGGATTGAATTAGTCCTTGAGCACTTGACCTTCTCAAAAGATGCAGCTGATGTATTGCATGCATTTCATGCATACCAGTAAAATGCTTTCTTATGACCATATTTTGTTAAATTCTTAGTTCCAGAAATGCAATAGATTTTGCATCTTGAGTGTTAGTGGTTATATGTTGCTTTTGGTTCCATAACTTCCTATCAGATACCTGGCAGGAATGATTTGGATGTGAAAGGTATTATGGGATATCACTATTAGCCATCCAGTAACCCAGTATTTTGGTGGTTTTCAGCACGATAATCCTAAAGTAACTGCTATTACACTTAATGGCATTTATCTGGAAGCATATGGAAAGGGAAGTATAAACAGGAAATAGTTTGGTTTGACCTTTCGTTGAAACATATTTAAAATTCTCTACAGAAACGTCTGAAAAGTGCGCTTAACTGAGGCTAATGATGATTTAGGTTGTGTCCAAGTAACTAAAAGTTTTATGAAGGTCACTTACTGGTGGCTCAAATGCTGAAGGAATTAGTGGATCTGGAATTTTTATTACAAACTAAATGCAGGATTAAAAAAAAATAGCATTTTAGCATTAAAAATTTACCAGTTCATTGAAGACAGAATTAGACCAACCCTGCTCACGTCTGAATATTTCAAAATAGAACTCCTACATACAGTAAATGACAGGCCCTGATGCTACTTCCTGAGCGCCATTATTTATACAGATGGCTGTGCACCTGATGTTACACTTCACTATGGAAAAGCATTTTGGAAAAAAAAATAAAATAATGAATTCTTCATCTAAGCTAAAATCTGTTAGAATCATGTTGAGAATGCACTGGTATTATATACACACTGGCCAAGACTGTGAAATTTTACAATCTTCCCCAATATGCATAAATATATATATATTCCTATTAATAACTTTATTAATAGTATGCAAGTAGGTGCACAGAGTTTTTTGTACAAAGATTATTACCAGACCATGACAGCAACAAATACAATTAAATAGGCAGGTGTGTGTGACTATACAGCTTGTCTGTAGCATGTCACACTGCATGACTGCATGCTTTTCTAAGTTAGTTTCCCAAGCACAGCATGCTGCCATTTTAAAACCAAAACCTGATGGCCTAAATGTATGGACTTGTGCAGGTTTGGTATGTAGCAATTTACTCCCTGTTGTTTCACATTCCATTCTTTCTTTTACCCAATAGAAGATGTTTAATTTTTTCAAGTGCTAAGTAATAGTAATTCTCACTAACTGCCCTTGGACACTCATTCTATGACCAAGTAAAGTACAAAAGGTCTGGATCACACTGCTGAGTCTAAACAATCACTTGCAACCTGTAGGTAGATTCTCTGTCAAGTATTACTTAAATACAGATTAGCATTTGTAAAAGAGTTCCTGGTGTGTTCTTACTTTGTCTGCAAACTTGTATAACTTTGTGTAGGTCGCAGTCCTCCTCATCTAACACATATTTTAAACAGCACTAAGTTAAGCTCAACATTTTTAATCATCTTTTCTCCTAATACTACTGTGAGGTAACAGCTCTTTTATCCACATTTTATCTTCCAGCTATAAAGTTAATTGTTGCTTCACACTACACCATTTGCATGAAACCCTGCTAAATATTAACGAGTTCAAGATTGAAGCAGAAAATTTACATTGTTAGTCAAAACTTGTTTTATAAGGACCTAGCAGCCTGGCTTACATTGGATCTGAGCAGAAAATATACATTGCCAACTGAAACAGGGAAGGAAGGAACACATCCAATTAAAGGAAATTTATGTAGGTATGTAAATCACACTAATCACACCCAGAAGAACTTGTATTTATATAGGAACTACACACAAGGTTGTTGATTCTTCGTGCGGTTTATAGCTATTTGTTGCACAAAGTATTCAAAAGATTTTGAAGGGAAGTTAAAAGATGGTATCCTGGCTGAAATAAGAAAGCTGAGGATTTCTAACCTTTCTGTTGAAATTCAGGTTAACTTTTTGAAAAGCTATTGAAACAGAGTGAGCAATAATGAGTAATGTAAATTCCTAGATTTTGTAGTGAAACTTTACTTACTAAGGTTGCAAAATTACAGTTATTCTTCAAACAGCTGCTTGTAACACCAAAACTCAGAATGATGTAATTATTCTTCTTCTGGCTTCCGATGCATATAGATATTGTTGTTCTCCATTCTCCAAAGGTGCAAATGAATAAACGTGAATCAGTCAGTTGCTAGAAACTGAACTTATATTGGGAGAAGTAGCTAGATTAAACTGATTTTTTATGCTTTTTGTAAATAATACTTCATTATTTGAGTATTTTAGCTGTTGCACTTTAAATATATTTGTCCTGACATTAGAGTAGGGAGTGCTTTCTTATTTAAAAAAATTAACATGAGATTTTTTTACTGGCATCAAGTGCAATATTTTCTGAGAGATTCTGAAGCATCTGATCTTAGGGTCTGTGTATGTTCATCATGGAGGGTATCTCAAACATAGCTATGCTCAAGGTATGCATAAAACCATATAAATTTGCATTCACACACACACAGAGTCATTCTTCTTCCTTTCTCTCAAGTTGAGACTGTTGGTATGTCAAACGTTTTAATGTTCTACATCTAACTTTTTCTCTCTACAAAAGACACTGTTGCAGTTCCAACTTTATAAAGGATCATTGGTCTTCATTAAAAGATAGTGACCTGTCTGGGACTCTGTTGTCAACTGGAGATAGGCCAAAAGAGAATAAGACTTACAGAAAAACAGGATGAACTGGGTTTATTTAGTGACAAACATGCATAAATTAAATTAATGGGGACAAAAGCAAATGTCATAAAGTAACCAAAAGGCAGCAGCTGTGCGGAGGGAAGGAACAGTTTTTTCTTCATGTCCATGTTGACTAGGACAAAAGAGTAAGCTGAAATAATGGCAACAAAGGTGTAAGTTATACATTAGGAAAAATTTTCACTAATGAAAGTTAAAAATTCAAATACATGTAGGAAGTTATTGCAGCTTCATCATGAATGTATTTGAGAACAGTCCTGGTGGTACATACTCCTGTAGTATTGATGTATTCCATAGAAACAAATTTGTTTTCCAGCATGATACATGGGTATTTTTCTGATAGTGGAAGACTTGACTGCCAGATATATAATCCCATACCCTTATTGAAAAAGGAATTGTTGATCAAGAGCTGCTGTACCAAATCAGCGCCAGTTTTAGTATCAAGTTCACATGAGAAATGAACTGCAGGATCCTTACTACCTTCAAAATACTATTCTGAGAGAAAAGGAATAGATCATATATGTTGAGCTAAGAAGTTATTGTTAGTTCAGTTAGTGCTTTAATAATTTAAAGGTCTACATTATATAACTAAAACATTAATAATACAGTTAAAATTGCTATAGGAAAAAGCTTTCTGATATTTACCCTTTTTCTCTGCTCTTATCTTTCCAATCAAGGGCCCTAAAGGGTCCTAAGAAAGAATTGGATTTGGTTCTTCCTCAAGAAGAAATGAGGAAATTATTCGTTCTTTCAGTTTTTAGGTGAGCAGCAGATAATGGTGTATTTGGCTTCATGGACTTTCTGTTGTGCAAGGCATCTGGAATCTTTCATCATTCTAAAGTGAAACCTCTCTTGTTAATGAAGCCTATATTGGGGTTATATGGTAAGGTCTTGGTAGCAGGGGGCTGCAGAGATGGCCTCTGTGAGGAGATATCAGGGGCTACCCTGATCCAACCTAAGTTGGTTCCAGACAGTTCTAAAATGGACCTTTTTGCTGAACCCATCAGCGAATATGTGGTAACATATTTAAGAAAGGGTAAAAAACTGTTGCACAGAATCTGTAAGAGAAAGTAGTGTTAAAAATGTGAGACAAACCACCCTGCAGACACCAATGTCAGAGAAGAAGGAGGGACAGGAGATGAGCCAAGTGCTGGAGCAGAGATTTTCTTGCCACCTGTGCAGAAGACTGTGGCAATGCAGGTTGTTACCCTAGAGCCCATGGAGGACTGTTTCAGAGCAGGTATCTCCAATGCACCTCAGGAAGGACCCCACACCAAAGCATGAGTATACATCTTAAAGGCAGCTGCAGTTCATGGAGAATCCATGCAGAAGCAGGTTTTCTGGAAGGAATGTGTCTGGTGGGATACCCATGCTGCAGCATTCTGTACTTGAAAGACTGTACCCCATGGAGGGGAGCCATGCTGGAGCAGTTGTTGAAGAACTGCAGCCCATGGGAAGAACCCATGTCAAAGAAGTCTATGAAAAATTGAATCCCATTGGAGGGACCTTGCACTGGAGCAGGGCAACAGCATGAGGAGCATTTTAGCAGCAGAGACAAAGTGTTATGGATTGATCACAATCCCCATTTCCCCGTGCTACTTGTGGGGATGGAGTAGAAGAGTCAGGAGTGAAGTTGAGCCTGTGAAGAAGGAGAGGATGGGGGGAAGGTAATTTTAAAATGACAATAAATTAATCTTCCACAAATGGAGTCCAGTTTTCCCATGATGGTAATCGGTGAGCAATATCCCTGTCTTTATCTTGACCCATGAGCTTTTTTCATCTATATTCTCTCTCCTAACCTGCTGGGGAGGGGCAGTGAGAAAGTGGCTTGGTGGGCTTCTGACCGCCATCTGATTTCAAACCACCACAAAATCTCATGAATTAAGAGAATACCTTCAGTCTCAATATTCAATTTGTAGTTTTATCAGCACCAAGTGTTTGAGATCAAGCATCATATCCAGACTCATTTTGGTGGAATTACTTCATCTTTTCTTATTAACATCTCAATTGATCATCTTTAGCTAAGCTCTTCTAGCTGAACATCGGTAAACAAGCCATGGGAAAAGTGTTCTTCCTTTTTAGGTAAAATCAAGAAAAGAACTGCATTCCATCACTTAACTTTTGGGTTCCTATTACTGGTCTATGGAAACATCAGTATCTCCCTCCTTTAACCTGGTTGATCTTTGAGAATCTATGTGCCGACTTTTTTTTTTATTTTTAATTATGCCAGTGGTCTTTTATGCATTCTAATAATTTTTCAGTCCAAGCAGTTTGGAATTTGAGTCAGGGAGTTGTCTGAAAGATGATGGATCTAGCCTTCCGTCTTTCATACTCAGAAAGAAGTTTGAAATAGATCTTTTCAAGAAGGCAGTGTCTGAGAAGGAAGCTGCTGATAATCAAAGGTGAGAATTATCCACACCTGTAATAAGAGCAATCAGATCTAACATACCCAGTGTCCATGTACTGTATGGCAAAGAATTTCTTTATAAAAAGTCTCTATAAAACTGAGAAGTGTCAGCATTCATAGAGAAAGCAAATGGAAGGGATTTCATCTAGCTCGTATGGTGGCATATATCTTCTGAAAAGGTGCAAAAGATACGGTGTGCATTTAGATGACTGACGTGGATGTGCAGAAGATTATTTTTCAGTAGAAATACTTTTTCACATTGTTTCCATTCATTATGATCATATTTGAAATAATTTTAGATAACTAGACTTTGTGTATTTATTGTCCTTTAAGCTTGTGAGGGTTGTATTACTTTTTAGTTGCCTCTGATATTTTTAGAAGATTAAAATAAGGTGTATTATATAGGGCAATACTTTCACATAGTGTTCATGCTCAGTCTGTTGTGCAGTATATTCTGTAGCCAAAGGTGAAGGAGTTTCTGATATTTTGTAAGGTGAATTTGTGAAGAGAGTAAGAGGCTTTTTCTGAAATATGTGATCTCACTTAAATCCACATAGCACTTTCTGTAGAAAAACTTGCAAAATATCCGTGTGATAAAGTGTATGAAGTCAGCAGGCCTGAGAAAATTTCATCTCAGTAGAACTTTTCCCCACCGGTGTGAATTCAAATTCATGTTATATTAATCACACTGTATGTTAACATACCTCATGGAACCATAATGTTTTGTGATGATGAATCCTTCAAATGGGACTTGGTATATGACTTTTATAGCACTTATGCCAGTGTAAGAGTGATGTTGATTTTTTCAGCACATTTAACCCTGGGGCAATATACTTGCCCTTTTTCTGGACAGTTATTGATTCATCCAAAGCAAATTTTCTCCTTCATTCTCTCTTTAAAGCAGAGGTAACTCATGAATATAGGGTACTTTTTTTTTTTTTCCCAGTAAAGATTCAGTATATAAATTAAAATTGGTAGAAAAGGTATTGCTTCAAGGCTGCAAGTGGAAGGCACTGCACCTGTAGGTAAGAAGTGGCTCCCTGTATTTTCTTACTGTGAAATAATGTAAATTTTCCAATCAGGAAAATTTGTGGAGAAAAGATATTTGTTATGTTTTTTCTTTAAGAAAATTAAAAATATGTTAAAAATAACACACATGAATGCAAAAACCACAGAGTTCATAGATCTGTATTATCCTCGCAATGACTAAAGGTGTTTTTTGTGTCAGCTCCCATTAAGGCAAATTGAAGTTGAAAGAATAAATTCTTTTATGGAGGTCTTATAAAGCTATGCCATTTCTCCTTTCTCACACTTGGGCAGCAATTCATTTGTCTTTTGTCCTTCTTTTCACTCTTCAATCCCATTAGCTTGGTTGCTTACGCTACCTCCAGATTTTCAGAAAGGAACTTTTCTTTAAGAGTATTTTGAAAAAGCTTGGGTTTTTTTACCTTTTTAAACAGCCACACTTTTTTTGCAGTTTCCAAAGATAAGTGCATATCGAGTTTTCTTTTCACTGTGTGTGCATATGTGCGTATACATTGTGTGTGTGTCTGCGCACATGCAGTATTGGTATATATGAGTGCATTCCCTCAAATATGAATCCTCTACGGATTAGCATGATGGTGCTAACAAGTGCAGAATCACTTTCTCAGGTATAATAAAGAATGGAATGATGGATTTTATCTACACTGATTTAAAAAAAAATAAAATCAGTCTTAAAGCATATTTATTAACCAGTGCTGTCTAAACTGTTCTGAAAAATCATTGTTCCTGGAGTAAAACAGTATTAAAATTCATGTTTTCTATAATACAGACATATGCTTAGTTACTAGTAACTAGCATGCACTTCAACACCAAACACAAGTTTCTTTCTCTAAAAGAAAACACAGGTATTTTTCACAACTATGTTAGCTTGTCATGAATAAAGTTAGTGGAAGAAAGGCTGCAAAACTAACAAGCCAGGAAAGGGGCCATGAATTTAATCATCTGAAAGCATTGGCTCCAGAGGCAAAGTAATTCAAAACATGGTTTATGCTGACTGAAAATAGAGGGAAAAAATCACAGTCTGATTCACTGCTTTGTTTTCCCTTGCCCTGAAAAATGAAATAAAAATGCAAGAAGTTTTGCTTTGTTTTGGTTTTTTTTATGTTAGTGAATTATAATCCACACAGACATGTTTATACAGATCTATATCTTTGTTTAATACTCAAATGTTTATTTTTACTGCTTTCATTTTGATGTGTGATCCTTAGAGATCTTCATGATATGCAGTAAATGCTAAACAAGAATGTATTGTTTTTGCATTTATATGTCAAATGATAGGCCACCTCTGAAGAGTAGAGATTTAGGCTTTGCGTATCATTGCATTTTTGTTAGAAAAGAAGGCATTTTCTTCAAAATATTGATGTACTTACGTGCTATTTCATTCAAAATCTCCCACTTTAAAAGTTAAAACAAGACAGATATTAAAACCAGTATATCCTTTCTGTGTGAATAATTTTGCACAACTCTTTCATGCTTGAAGCATTATGATATGTTTCAATTTGCTAAAGGATCCCACAGTGATAGTTATGTCATACTTTGCTTTGAATTGCTTGTGCATCTGTCATTGTGGTACAACATTGTCTATAGTAATGTTGCAAAACAATTAAGTAGAAGGAAGTAGAAAAATCACTATTGGCTGACCAGAAGTTAAGGGTTGGGTTTTTTTTTTCTTCATTTTCTGTTGTGACAAAGTTTGGAAATAACATTCCTGAGCTATTTTGCTTGGTACTTTAAAACCACAGATACAAAAGCATATCAAGAGTACTTATAGTCTAACTTGGTGAGCTGTACTAACAAAGAAATAGAATTTAACTATTTCTTGTTGCTACTTACACTGTTTAAGCTTTTTCAGTAGCAAGTCAACACTCTAGGAAGTATTAACGGATTTTGATTCTAAGATCATCACATGGTGGGATATCCTCAACAGTATTGGATGCAAATATTGCTTACCCCTAAATGCAATAGCAGCGCTGAGGGAAATATTTTTAGTAAGAACAGCTTTTAATTTGGACTTGAACAGTTGGTCTTGTTTTATAGTCCCGCATTTTTTATGTATATATTTTTAATAATACTTGCATGCTGGGATTTTGTTGCCATAGAAATATGAGCATTTTTAGTTTTGCAAAATTATGCAAATTTTTTCTTGTTAAAATATTCATGAAGGAGTACAGCCAGAGATGGTAGGGTAAGGATCAGTTCTTGAGTCTTAATGGAAATGAACATTGACATAAATGTTCTAGTTTGTGTTTCATTCTGATATTACAGAAAAGCATTTATTGATATGTCTACTGTAATAAGGGTTTGTCCCTTTGGAAGCAAAGACCATGGAATGGGAGGCAAACATTTAATCAGTAAAATTAAGAATTGCTTTCAATTAGGTTGTTGATAGCTACAAGACCCTTATTTAGAAATGTCTGATGAGGATATGTTATTTAGAAACATGTCTCAGAGTTAATGCTCAAATAGTGAGCTTGATTTCATTATCACTAGTAGTCTGAAGCATCTTCACAGTTAGAGAAAAAGTGATGTTTTTATCCAGTTCTACACCCTTCAGCTGCTCTGGCCCTGCTAAATTGGTGTTTATAAGGATCAGAGTAGCTGTCGCAAAAAAACTAGTCAGCAGCTGATTAGTTTGTATTAGCTGCTTTTTTTCTCCTCTGCAGTTTAACTGTATTCAGTCAGGGCAAAATGTCTGCAATTTTGATGACATATGAGTTTAATTTTTTTAAATGTCCCTCTATGACAAGTGCCTGACATTATATTACAGGGTCACAGTTTCTGGCATATTTTTACCAGACTGGGAAACTTCCAATGACTGAAATTTACTTGCCACCACAGTAATAGGCATGGGCAATAATTGTACATGAGTTACTGTTGCCACATCGCTACTGGAAGAATATACACCCTTCTTTATATTTTCGAGTCCTTGATCTAGTTACAGCAGCTTGGGGAATGGTGGTTGGAAAGGCACAGTGACAGGAGTCTGATCATATGGAAAGCAAAGGAGGAAGTGAATAAGCTTACTAACTATGTGGTTAAGTAACTATAACAAGGTAATCTTATATTCTAAATTTTGTAAAGGCTTATCATTAGCAAATTAGATTTTATACTTCAGGCATGGTTGGCCAGACAGTTCTGTTCTCTCCTCCAGTGAAAGGAAATGACAACTGGGAATGATAGAAATTTGAGAATTTGTAGAGTAAATGTCTAAATTCAGAAGTACATTTCAGGAAACAGCATATAATCTTATTGTGCAAATTTGTAATCGGTCACTGATTCCATTAATTTTTTCAATGCTAAGTTCAGAAAGAGCAACTACTCGACATAAGTAGGAGTTGCAGCACAGGGCTTACAGGAGAGCTGATATGCTTCAGTCCCCATCTTCCTTTGGAACTGAGATTTGTACTATTTTTCCTTTTAGAATCTCATTATATCTTTTAATGTTGTAATATTATGTATTAAACACAACAAATTGTGCATTTTACTTAGATATCTACTTTTTCTTTGCTTCCAAATAATGCAGTCTACTTCATCCAAGGAGGAAGAGAAACAGGGTTATGAAATGATAATGTTGATACAGTATCTCAGTAACAGTGAGACTGGGCTGAGTTTCTGGGTATAATTTAGAAAATCCATGAATAAGAAGCTACTATTGAATTCTTTAAGATTTGCCATTTGTATGTTTCTTATTATAGTAGACCAGCATATATATATATGCACACACATATAGTATAGTGTATATATATATATAATGTGTATATATGTATATACACATTATGCATATACTAGTCATATTGAATTAAAAGAATTGTGTGAGATTTTAATTGGTCTACACTGTGTGTGACAAGCTATTTTAAATATGAAGGGCCTGGAAATAAGTGTCAGATTGTCATGCTCAGGATGGCAAGATTTATCAACCACTTCACAAAAATTATGCCTCAGATCTTCTGGAGCAAGACAGAAAAGGCAGCAGGACGATTAAGGGATGATTAAGGAGGTGCTAGAATTTAATGACTTCCCCTTTTGATATTCTTTTCTCACTCATGTTTCTATTTTCTGTTTGAATCTGAACACATGGTATTTCTCTGATAAGTGCCGAGGTATTCTTTCTGCTGCCTGGTGACCAGATGCAATAGCTAAATTTAATATGTGTTCATTGAATCATAGAATGGTTTGGGTTGGAAGAGACCTTAAAGGCCATCTAGTTCCAACCCCCCTGCCATGGGCAGGAACACCTCAAACTAGACCAGGTTGCTCAAAGCCCCATCCAACCTGGCATTGATCACTTGCAGGAATGGTGAACACTTCCAGGTATGGAAGTTTTGGAAGGGATCCCAGTTGCTCAAATATTGATATACAGTATAGGAAAGAGACATGGTCGAGGTACATATGGAGTTGGCAGTTTTGGTTGCTGCTTATCAGTTGTGCTTGCTCCGTGGATTGGTGTTATTTTTCTCTTAATCTGGAAACTTTCTGATTAAGGGGGAAAAAATTGAAGCTACAGATTTGGTGAGTCTTTTCTCTGCCAGGAAAGTTTAACATACTGGGATTTATTGGGAATATGTTGTTCCATTATCCAGTGTATAAATGAAGAAGGTCTTACACAATGAGTTTTTAAGGATTCTTTTTTTTTTTCTTTTTTTTTTTTAGTTCTCCATAAAGGTCATTTGAGGTAGAGCAAATAAATGTTTTCTCATTGGTGTGGTTTATATCTTGCTCTTTGATTATTAGCATACAACTTAGACATTGGAGGGTATTCCGTGATCAAATGAGTGCCTAGGTTGAATAAAACTTTATATTTGTCTCAATTCTGCAGGGAAAATATTGAAAATTAAAGAGGCTGTGCCATAACATTCTCAGTAAGATTCCAGACATGAATGACTTGGAAATCTTGTATATCAGAGTGGTCTTTTTCAAGAAACTGAAGATGACAGTAAATGCTTTGAAATGCTTAGATTCCCCTTTGAGTGGTTCAGTGTTGTAGAAAAACAGTCACAGAAAGCAACTGAACCGAGAGATACAGTAGTCAGGCTACTTTATAAGCTTATTCCCTCCATGTTCAGTTAACTTAACTGGAAGCAGTATTCTGAATAAGTGATTTTAAGTAGAATGTAGCATCAATTTATACAATTTATATGGGAGAATTTTGAGTGCACTTAAACAGGGAAACTAGGATTCTGAACTGTCTGGGACAGAGTTGCAGGAACTACGGGTGATACAAAGTTAGGGGGAAAAGCCCATTCTCTCAGGGGAAAAAATTAACTTCCGTATGAAGAAAACTCAGACAATTTTTAAAGCTAGCCAGAACTATACTGTCATTCAAATGGAACAGGATTATTCTGCTCCCTGCTTTATCTGAAACATTACCATAATGCCTTAGAAGAGCTTTTGTATCCTATCTAAATTCAAGTCTGTCTAAGAGAGAAGAGTCTATTTAATCTCTAATTGGATCTTGAGTAGAACTAAAACATGCAATCTTTACTGAGTCCTACTACTAAATGAATAAAAGTTTGATGTTTTCTTGGTGATGATTCTATTGGAATTCTTTTCTAGTCCCTGCCTTCCCTCGCTCTGTAAGCAGCATGAAGACTAGATCAACAAAGCCTGATTAAATACCATAAATTTACACCCGTACTTTTTGTAAAGAAGAATCCAGTTGAAAACTGAATTAACAATGGAATATTTTCCTCAACATAAGTAAAGTAAGTTAGGAAAAGCAGAAATTCCCGTCTACACTGTGTGGGTGGTGAGAGGAACACTTACAGACTTGTGTTGTGCTGATTGGTGTCTGGCTGAACATGAGCCAGCAGTGTGCCCAGCAGTGTGTCCAGGCAGCAAAGAAGGCTAACAGCATCCTGGCCTGTGTCAGAAATAGAGTGGCCAGCAGGACTAGGGAAGTGATCATCCCCCTGTACTCAGCGCTGGTGAGGCCACACCTTGAATCCTGTCTTCAGTTCTGGGCCCCTCACTGCAAGAAGGAAGTTGAGGAGCTCAAGTGGGTCCAGAAAAGCACAGCAAAGCTGGTAAGGGGTCTGGAAAATCTTATGAGGAACAGCTGGGGGAACTGGAGTTGTTTAGTCTGGAGAAGAGAAGGCTCAGGGGGAACCGGATCACCCTCTACAACTACCTGAAAGGAGGTTGTAATGAGGTGGGGGTCGGTCTCTTCTCCCAACTGACAAGTGATAGGACAAGAGGTAGCAGCCTCAAGTTGTGCCAGAGGTGGTTTAGATTGGATATTGGGAAAAATCACTGAAAGGGTTATCAGGCATTGGAAGAGGCTTACAAAGGAAGTGGTGGAATCACCATCCCAGGAAGTGTTGAAGAAACATGTAGATGAGGCCTTTAGTGATACGATTTAGTGGTGGTCTTGGCAGTTCTGGGATAATGGTTGGACTTGATCCTAAAGGTCTTTTGCCGTCGGTTAAGATGTGACATTGTCTGTTCAGTGCCTTGTCAAATCAGATCACAACTGCAGAGGTGCCAATCTATTATGGACTAAATTAGTCACCACTAGTAAACTGGGAGCAATCTGATTTATTATTTTTTTTTAACAATTTCCTTCACACAGTGAGCATATCTGGTGGCAGATATCTCTTTGCTGAAATCTGTCATAAATTAATCGTGTACCTAGAGAGTTTGTGGAGATGAAAGAATCCAGATAAACTTCAACATTTTATTGCAGCTCTATTTCATAGAAATTCAAGAAGGCTAGCAGGGAATGTTAAGCTGTATATAGTATGATTTCATTACATTTAAGCACTATATTTAGGAGTAGATATTGCCACCAGAAATGTGACAGAGGCACTGTAAAACTGAGTGAGCATCTCTTTTTTTTTTATGTAATCATAATAACAAGCAAAAAAAAAGTTCACAGGCACATCAGGAAATGAACAGGTGTTTTTTTGTTTTGGGCATGTCTTCTGGTATGGGAGAACATTATTATCTCTAGGAAACTTGCACTGCTATCAGCAGCTTGCTGTGAGACTCCTTGGTTTCATATTCAGTGGTATGTGTATTAGCTTTCTCCAAAGAAATGTTCCACTCCTTCAAGTTTATAGACTTTTCCCTTTTTTTTTTTCTTTCTTTTTTCTTTTTCTGGTAGCATTTGTTCACTTGATATCGTTCTAATTGTATGTCCATGTATACAGTAATGCAACAGCAAGCAGTGTTCATGTTTCTGAAAGCATGTCACCTTTCTATAGCTGTACTGCAGCTATATTAGTGTAATAAAAATATTAACTCTCTCTGTAATGCTTATCTCTCTAATACAATATGTTGGTAACTATATATCTGGTAGAACCCTTAACAGTGAAGAGGGAAAAGATTGTCCAACTTCTTAATATTTGTTAATGCTTTTTATTTCACTCATTTCTGAAGTCTGGTGTATGAGTATTAGTCTAAATCCAGTTTAATGCAGTAATATATTTTTGCTTTTGAAGGTGTCATGTTCTCTTGGATTAAGCCTGAGATGAAAACCTCTCTTAGCTAAATCCATTCAGATACAGATTTTGCAACTAAATATATGAGCAAGTTTCATGTGTCTTATTTCAGTTACACACTTTCTGTGTAATACTTTATTAATTTGTGAAATCTATTTCATGTCTCCCAAGTTATTTTTAAAATATAAATACAAAGTGAAGTGATTTGAAAGTCATCCATCAGTGGGGAAACCCTAGACCAGACACTCTAGATTCATTTGACTGTATGAAGGACTTCTTTCAGTTGTATACGTGTAGCCCCATGGTGCCATATCAGATGCCCTAGTATATTCCATCTGACTTCCACTTAAGAGGGTCATGGTCATCTTATTCACAAGTGGGCAACTATAGATGCTTCAGTTACAAACTGAGTGTCTTCCTAGCTGACAAAAGAGCATTTTACTGCTTAATGAAATAAGGGATTGTAAACAGCACTGTATTTAGTGGAGGTAGCTCTTCTAAAGTTATATTTGGAAGCTGTTGTTCAGAAGAAATGAGGCAGCCTCTAGTATAGTGGAGTAGGTACTAAAACTTTACGGGAAGTTACAAGAGTCATTGGAGAGAGAAAGTGTGAAACACCAAATGATTCAAGAATAAGATGGGTTGTAAAAGCTGTATAAGAAAGAGGTACTCTCCAGTGACATTAGGATAGCTTGATAGTGACATTAGATCCTGACAGCTTGCCTCAGAAAAGCATTGACAGCAGACTGACTAAGTGGTGGAAGAGAAAGACTCCTAACGTTTGATTTCCATATGAAGAGATGAAACCTTTCCTCATCTATGGCTATGCAGATATTTGTAGCAATGCTGTCTGTTTTCAGTGCTGAAAATGTTTGTGGCTTACTATCACTTATCTTACTATCACTTGATATTAGTGTGACACGCATGAAATCAAAGCATACATTACACAAGTGTCATGGGTTCAGCAGCAGCAGTCATTTTTTCTGCTTCTTGGTAGCTGGTGCAACACTGTGTTTTTGATTTTGGGCCTAGGAACAGCGCTGATAACACCAGTGTTTCGGTTACTGCTTAGTGATGTTTTGGTCTGGCCAAGGACTTTCTGAGTTTCATGCTCTGCCAGGGAGGAGGGGAGCCGGGAGGAAGCAGAGACAGGACACCTGACCCAAACTGACCAAAGAGGTTATTCCATACCACAGCACGTCATGCCTAAGATGGAGGACGGAGAGGAGAGACCCAGAAGGGTGGGGGGTGCACTGCGTGGTCGGGTTTGGTTTTAGGTGGTGAGAAATTGTATTCTTTCCTTGTATTTGCCTTGTTACTATTATTGGTGGTAGCAGTAGTGGTCTGTGTTATACTTTAGTTACTAAACTGTTCTTATCTCAACCTGTGAGAGCTGCATTCTTTTCGATTCTCCTTCCCATCCCTCCGGGAGTGGGGGGCAAGAAAGAGGGGGGAGTGAGTGAGCAAAACTGCGTGAGTTATAGAGGCTTAAACCACGACAACAAGGTAGTACCGAGTGCTTCCTCCTACCTTCCAGCTTTCTTCCTGTTGAATATGGGCGGTTTTGTTCACAGGATAGGAGCCATCTCTCCTGCTTCAGAGGGTTTTAGCTGACGCAGAATGCAACTGTCAGGATGTCGTAGCCTGTCTTGTCTGCTCTCTGGTTCTATGTTTTAACAACATGTAACACAATAGTACAAGTACAGTTAATTGTAAAATTAAAAATTAAAAATCTGCCAGAAACTTGGTAGATTAGACTTAACATAGCTGTGTTTTCTCTCTCCTATACTTGTTCTTCTTGGGGAGTCTGTGATTTTTCTTGAAAACATAGATTTTGCCTTCTGAGCTGGGAAGAAAGATTTGATGTATTAATCAGAAAACAGGAGGTAGAGACAAAGAAGATTCTGTGGAACTTCCTTGACATTTTTATTCAGCTATTCTTGCCTCTGCAATACATGCCTTTGTCACCAGAAAGTCAAACTTTTATGCTCTGTTCTCTTTGGTATTGCTATGGCCTCAGATGAGAATCCTTGAGGCAGAGCTCTGAATCTTTGGGTGATATAGAGAGCAACATTAAAATGAAGGGATCTTACAGGGACCAACTTCTGTATCACACTTGTATTCAAAAATCAGTGAAAAATTGGGGTTTTTTGCACTAGATGAGAATAATTATTCACGAAGCGCATGGATTGTCCTCTGAATTCTTTTGCCTATGAGTGAACTTGTACTTTAAATATACAGAGGAAGGAAATTACATTTATGAACAATAGCAGAAGGAAGTAATATTTTCTGATTTATATAAGTTTGTTGGGGTTTTTTTCTAATCTAATCTACACTGGTGAATACACAGGGTAGATACATATTCTGAACTACCGGGTGCTCTCTCCGGTAAGTGCCATTTGGGGACCTTGACTTTAGTGTGTGATCCTGTTTGTGATATGCAAATCTGGCCAATTGCAACCATGAAACTCAGATGGCTGTGGCTAGCAGAGACCTCAAGAGACTTCTTCGTCATATTCCAACTCTTAGCCATCATACCTAGAGTATCTCTGATATGTTTGAACTGCTGTTAAACATTTAATGGAGGAATTCAATAGCATTTTCAAGTAGCTTGATACTGTTTTGGCCATCCCTAGTGTCAGAAAGTTTTCTATATACTCAACTTGAATCTTCTTCATGCCTTCCCTGCAGCTGCCACAGGAAAATAAAAATGGGCATTTCATTTTTCCAGTCTTTTATGTTTTGGTAAACTATTTTTCTGTTTTCTCTTAGCATTCCCTTTTCTGGAATAGTCAATCCTACACCTTTTCTCTAGTGTTTGCTGTTGTTTACATTTTAGAAGTGCCTGATCTATTTTGGTTGCTTTCTCTAAACTATTATCTGTTTGTCTGATTGTGATTGCTTTGCTAGTGTGTGTTTAAGGAATTTTCAGCCTTTGAAAGGCATAGAAGAAAAATGACTACATGTGATTTCTAGATGATTGAGCAAGAAGGGAATAGTCCATAGATCTGTAATCTTCACATATCTGCATATGGTTTTGCAACACTGGAATTCTGTTTCTGGGAAATACTGATGCTGGAGAAAACTGCCCCCCAAACTTTAAGGCATGTTTTCTCTCCTTTAAATAAGTTTGTGTTGGTTTTTTTCTCCCCAGGTGGCAGCTGCTGGCGGACATCTGAAATTTACAGTATCCTATGACTTCACAAAGGAAGAAGAGACAGTTCAATTGATGGTTCAATCTGATGTCATCATAGAGGTAAAGTGATTGTATTTTCAACTACCAAAAAAATATAAAATTACCTACGTCTTTAGATGTTCAGCATGAAGCCTGGTGTTTGAGGACACAAAACAGCAGGGTACATGTACTTTCAATTAGTTTATAGTATCAGAAAATGGATACACTTCAGAGGACTGAAACCTTCAGTACTTCAAGGAGCCTCTGGAAATATTGTGATAGCTTACAAAACTATGTTCTTCTTGTTTATCAGGAGAAATAAAGAAATAAAATAATTGGTTATTTGAGGTAACGCTTTCACATTCTTTCAGCAGACTTGTTCTTGTGCAGCTAAGGTTGTAAGAATTTGCTTTTGCCTATGCAAAGCCATGACACTAGGTTCTGGCTGAAAAACTTTCTTTTGTGCCTGACTTTCAACTTTATCAGGCAAGCCCATTTCAGTGGTGTGAAAGGTGAATGTTATTCCTGATATTTATTATTCTTGTAAAATATATTATTCAATAGATCCTGTACCCCAACTGGCTACAGATGGAGATTTTTTCCTGACTTTTTTTCGTTTTTAAATGTCTGTCTCTCCTGTCTAACTAGGGAGGTGACTTGAGAATAAGCACACCAAAAGGGGGCATTCACCTGCAGCCTTCTGAAGAGCACACTGAAGAAATTGTGCTGAAACCAGAATCTTTCTCTGTGTATGGCACTGATGTTCCAGTCAGCAGGAGGGAGTTCATGACTCTACTTGCAAATGTAAAGAGGATCCTCTTAAGAGCCACATACAGCAATGGGATGAATGCCATCTACAGGTGAATGTGGAAAACGTGTCCGTTTGCCACAGGCAGCTTCTCAAAATAATATCTCTCCTCACAGAACTAAGCTGATGTAATTTTAAACACACTAATTTATTATGGTGAAATACACAGTATTCATTTATATTTTCAAGTATTTGGTATTATTTTTTTAATTTTGGATAGGCAGGAGGAGGAGAGGCAACAGAAAGAAGCATCCTTGTAAGGAAATGAAATCACATGGATTCTTAAGGCATGAATAACAGTTCCGTAAACAAGTTTATTTTGTGAATACTGTAATTCCCATATATATGGTAAATCATGGAGTACAGCTGGCATGTTGAAGTAAGAGATGATGTATTGATACATTGCTTACATATTAGTTTCCCCAGTTAATGAGCATACATTAACATTGGACCATTAACAGAATAATATCCTAAGTTTCTAAGCTGGAAGGGTGGCTTGAGGGGAGTTTTCTATGTTTTTAATCAGTACCACACACAGAACTGACTAATCCCAAAGCCGTTCCTTTGATTTATGTCAGGTTGCTGCCTGCACTGCTTAAACCTACTGATTTCATGTGAACTCTCGTTAGTCTTCTGATAAAATGAAAGACGTGTTATATGAGATGACACAGTAGTTCTGTGTGGCTGCAGTGTGGTTGAACCTGTAAAGTTCATCTTGCATTTAAAAATTTCTAAAGTGCATAAACAAATACTCCAGGTGGGCTAGAAGGCAGCCTCTAGCCTGATACTGTATAATTGCACTCTATCTACATATTAATAGTTAGGTACCACAAATAATATATTGTAAATATGCAGTGGAATTCGTAGCATAGTAGTTTTCTACTCACAAGGCATGAAATCTGAAATGCTGTCTAGCCTATACATCTGTTAATACAGTAGCATAAGCCATTTGGAATGGAGGGAGCTGACAACATGTTAGTGATTATTTGCTTAGAGCATAGGTACAGTTTTTGCTACTACAATTTCTTAAGCCATCCAACCATCATTTGAATACTTAGGTAGCTAAAATGCATCTTGGATTGAAAGGCAGGTTGTGTCAACAGCATGCAGTTTTCTGATTTGAGCTTTAGCAGTGTGTATTTTATCTCTGCTAAAGAAGTCATGTTTCTTCAATCCCTTTCTCTTTCAGCTGTTAATTGATATGTATTACCTCTCCGTAAAATGTGTTACTTCTCTGTAAATAAGTTTGTGAATCATAACTAGCTTGAGTGTGAGCTAAGCAGTTTCCTAATTTGCTCATTTGGTGATCAGTCTTGCATCTCCTTGCATCCGGTTTGAAAACTTTTCATGGCCATCACCTTCCCACCCTGGTGTTAGAGGAAAGTCAAACCACCAGGCCAGAGCTCATCTCTTACGCACTACAAGCAGCCTGTGAGAAACTTAATCCACAGCTTTCACCTGAGAATAGTGGGAGGTCAGTGAGTGCTGTTCCTCCACTTCAATTTCATTCAAATAAATTTAAAAAACCCCACCCAATCAACCAACCAAAAAACCAACAAACATTAGCCAGAATTTTCCAAGGAGTACAGGAGCAATTTTGGGGTGAACCATAACGGCTTTTATGTAGTGCTGTTTTAAAGGAGATATGTATGATTGACTTTCTTTGGGCTAAAGGTCTCACTAAGTATTATGGGAAATGCAGACTTCAGTTATCAGTGGTTTACATATGTTTGTGTACTGACATTTGCACTAGAATGAGAAGGGGAACTTTCCTACAAACCCCACTTTGACTAGGCAGTTGAAATCTGTGAAGGAAGTATGTTGCTGGACATGTACCAGCTACAGTTTGCCTCTACTGTGGAACAGGAGGGGTAGGACAGATCACGTCCTCTCTGGGCAATAACACAGAGGTCAGATCAGTGCACACATATAGAACTGGCACAATATATAGTTTGTGCCTTGTAAGAAGTGGCAGACCTGTCAGTGATGCATTTGGAAGAAAGACTGTGCACTACTGCCTGCATCCTAGATTACTGCTTTGGCCATTTGGCCATGTGTGGTGCCTCACTGTTTATAATATAGAGTTGTTCATGTTCAGCCTTTGAAACGTTTTAGTGGTGTGTTATAGATCACCTTCCAAAAATAAGTTTTGGAAATATTCTTCAAGAAGAGCTCTGAAATGAACATATAATTTATGCTTTGCAGGTTAGTATCCACCATTTTCTAGATGTAGGGACATTACAGTTATGAAGGTTGGTCCCTTAAAGGCAATGATTTTAAAAGGGATGAGTGGAAGGGACTGAAGAAATTTTGAAGAGTGCCTTTTTTGCTAGAAATGGTTTTATATTACTGGTACATTTCTAACTGTCTCTATGATGTTTTTTACCAGAGAGGAATGCAACAGTTACTGTGATACTGTGATTACCATCAGCATGTCGAGAAGTCCCTGAAAATAGCTTACTATAATGTACAGGCATTTTATTGAGTGCTGTCAGGGTGCTCATTGCAGTGTAGTGTACCAGAAGAGAGGACGTGAAATTCCAATCACAGTTAAATGAGTTAGATTTTTCATCTTTGATTTGATTGGAGGAATTGTAGTTTCACCCATCAGTGTGGGATTTAAAGAGTTAAGTCTTCTCAAAACAGCGCATGATCCCTATAACATCATGTAGCAGCAATAGCATCTACTGACATCCAGCCCAGTTTATGATCTGTTGTAGGCATTTTGCTGTTTTTCAGGGTATAGCTCAGTACTGACTTTTTAATATTCTCTTTGACTTTCATTCATGCTAAAACACACTAGGTGCAAAGCTGTAACTTGTAACTCTAAGATCATACGAGACAACCCCTTTAGTACTTTTTAGAGAAAGTGTTCAGACCCCATGAAGAAGATATTCTTTGTGAGATCTTGGGCTGATTAAGAACTACAGATGATAGGCTCCAAAGAAAGACATTTTTGCTAAAGAAATAGTATAGACCTAAGCTTTAGTAAATAAGTAGATATGAACTAAAAGGTTTTCATTGTCTTTTAACAGGTATGTGTGGTGGACAGCTGAATATTCCTCTGCGAGAGTAAGGAGGGTCTGGCAGAGAGACAGAAATTTTACAGGGTTATTAGATCCTCCATGAATGACAATTTCTGCCTCAAAGCATCAGCAGAATTATGCAACATACTAATTAGTGATCGGTATATTAAGCAACCTGTTAATTTAAATACTGAAAGTTTTCAAAATGGATAATGAGACCACATGTGTAAGGATTTCCAAGGGTGCTATTATAATCTGTGCTTGAGAAGAGGCCAGAATGGAGGCGTTGTAAGATTAAGCAACATTTTTGCAGTTATGTAGAAAGAGACTTAAAATTTCAATGGATTTGTCTCCAGTTAGCAAGAGCTTTAAATTAAAGATTGTATTTTTCACACTTGTTTAGTTTAACCTACTAGAAACATTAGGTTAATCAGTAACACTTTCAAGTAGTTGCTAAACAATATTAATGCAGATATGGTGAGTTTTACTTGAGCACATTTTTTAGTACATTTTTAGGGTCATTTTAAGCTTATAATGTTGTTATTGCTCTATGGCGTAATTAGGAAGCTTCCTCAAATGAGTGAGCTTTCATTTAGGTGATCAAGTACGATAAAAATTGAGAACACAGAAATGCAATCAATTTGAAAGTGATTACAGCTTCTGGGTTTAAATCTAGATCCTACTCTAACTTGACATATCTTCCAAACTCTTGCTGTCAAGTCCATCTGTAGTAAAAGCAACAGGGCAGGAAAAGACAGCTCTCTTATTATTTTGTTTAATCTAATATCCTTAGTTTGTGCTTCAAAGAAAGTTTAGTAGCACTGATTCTTCAGTTTAATATTCAGAGCGGCCACTGATGGTAAATGTGATAGGCAGTCACATGGGCATTGGAAACTGGTGCTAAAGATAATTGATTGCTTACAACCACATATAGAATCAGTGCTAGATGCAAGAAGAAAGAGGGAAGGAAAGGCCAAGGGTTTTCTTCCATATGCAGAATTGGCTTCAAGACAAATGAGCAATGATTGGGTCACTACTTCGTGTGCCTTATGTAGCTGATGTGATTCAGATGCCTGGCATCGCAGACAGTAAACTATGCTGATGCTGCCTGAAACGTCCCCTTCCCTTTTAATCTTGTTTGTTTTAAGAAGTCAACAGTTGCCTGCTGACAGTAACAGTCAGCTTAAATATTTGGTCTCGATGTTGAATCTCAAATTGTTCATGCATATCCAGGATCCAGTGCCCCATTACTGGCAGCATTATGTATTTTAGGGAATGCAGGATAGCATCGAGGAATCAAAATTGCAACACCAAAATGGGAGAAAAAAAAAATCACTTCATCTTTCATCACTGAGTAACTGTTAATGCTAAAAACTGTTAAACACATTAAAATCCCATTTAGCAAATAGCAGAATGTAATGAAAATTGGAACAATTCAGTGCATACAAATGTGGGATAATACTGAGAGGATTGTTTCTGTGTGTTAGTGCTTCTCTTTGTTCCAAGATCTGCGCTGAGAGGGAACTAGCTGTAGTTCAAAGGATAAATAAACCTTGGTCTTTTACTAGTAATTTGTTTCATAATTTACAGATTTTTCTCCTTAAATTGTTAGATTTTTTTTATTGTTAAAGTCATCACCATTTGATATTTAATATCCTAGAGACTGGTTATCTTGTTGTAAGGAAAACTCAAAAGTATGATTGCAAAATAAGCTTACAGCAATGAAGCAAAGGGAAAATAATGAAAAGTGAGATCTTATTGAAGATCTGGATAGAAAAATGCATCCTTCTTTGAAAATAGTTTGAAGAGCCTTTTATAGACGTCCTGCTATCACCAAATTTGATTCCTTTTTCTAACTGCATAATCTGCAATGGTAGTCCCTCCAAAGTCCAATCATATCCCTAATGATGGTAAAATTTCTGTTATTCTGAAACTCCCACCCTAATTTCAGAAATATTTCTTTTTTTCTCCACTTACTTTTCATGTCTGTGTTATTGAGAGTAGTCATAAAATTGAGTGGGAAGATATCCTGTCTTAACCTTTCCTACAGCTGCTGCAGTAACAACAAAATATTTTTCTTGGACATTTTCTTATCCAAGGTCATCCAAATAATTTTCAGGATTTTTTGGCAGCAAAAAGATAAATGACTTGGAGGAAAAAAATTTGGTTTACATTTTCCAAAGAAAATTGGTAATTTTTTAACAAAATATATGTCATGGTAGAAAGGTATTTTCTGCTCAAAAAGACTTCAAAAAGAAGCCTTTTAGGTAGCTCTAGTAACCAAACACTCGACTGAGATTGGTGGGTGAAAATAAAAGTCGTTGAGACTCTGTCCTGCCTTACTGTTCTTTCTGAATTCTTATGAGAATTAAATCCTCAAATCCCAATTTATTTCCCCAAATGGAAACTGTTGAGGTAAACTACATCTGTTTCACATATTACCCAGAAGATTATCAAAAGACTTATTGTTGTCTTTCTCATCGTACTTGTATATTTTCAAAATAAAAATCATGTTCAGTGTTTGGATAAACAGGAGCTGTTTAGCCAGTGTCTAGCATTTACTTTTTAAGGGCGATTGTGCATGGAACAGAAAATTCTTCAACTCTGTGTTCTCTGTCATTGGGGAAACCAGGGTATATGGTAGAGAATCTGTTTTCTTTATCGTACATACCTTTTTCTTTCATACACAAAATACTTAGATCCTCCTGAACAGACCTGAAATCCTTTTCTGAGGTCAGATCTCCAGAATAAAAATATCCTTTAACAAAAACCTTGTAATGTAATATTTTAGAAAGCTCAAGTAATGGTTTATAAATTTTGAAGACACTGCTTAGTGTCAAATTTACTATATATATGGCTGCAATGCAAGTTGGCTCATGTGGCTTGCAGGCCAGGAATAGCCTTCCATCTACTGGTACAGTGCTGTGAGACTTTTTAAATCTGTTTTTATCAATGTGTTTCTGACCAGTCTCCTTCACATGATTGACAAAAATAGTAACAAGCCTACAGATGTGTAGTTTAGGAAGAAATGGATGAATATTAAAATCTTATTTTTCAAATAGGAAAACAGAAACAAGCCACTAAATGTCACAGTAAATATTCTGTTTGTTGCATCCAGCAGCACAGCTACTTCCACCTGATTTGCTATTTTAACTGTTTCATTTCTGCTACATCCAGGCTAAGAAGCGTTAGCATTGAAGCTGCTGACCACACTTCAGCTGGGAGAAAGGTGGCATCTGCAGTGGAGTTATGTGACTGTCCCCCAGGGTATGATGGTACCTCATGTGAGGTGAGTATCACGATGGAGTCTAGATCAATTGTGCTGGCATTGTGATAGTTGTAAACAACCAATGTCCCTGTGTTGTTAGAAAATAGTAAAAGAGCTGTCAATACCTATTACGAATTTGGTATGGCTTGTTTAGTTACGTTTATTTCTAGGTGGTGGTTCACTGTATTTGATAATATTTGAAATCTGAAGTGATTTTTTCTCTGGTGATTTCTAAGTTATGAAAAGACATTTCTCATAATAAATAGAAAATGAGCACATTTGTACTCTTCAGCTGATTGATACTACATATGCATGAAACTATCACAATTAGAAGGAAAATGCCAGTTATCTGACCTGTGCACAATGAAGCCAGATCAAATTGTCTGAGTTAACGTCAGTGGGTTTCATCTTTTGTTTTCTTAGGGCTTTGCCATTTGCCTTGAAGTCTTTGAGGATTGTGTGTGTGTTCTTGTGAGGATTATTTCACTTTGGTTCTGTTACAGATAATAGCATACACACATGCTCAGAAAATACCCACTTTCATAACAAATGCATTAGTTCACACAGAATGTGTTCATACAAGTGTACATATGATTAACTAGCTCACATGGGCACAGCTTGAGGTAAATAGAAGCCAACAAAAAATTTTTCAAAAGCTTTGCCTTTAAGGAAATAGTTTCAAACACCAAGATGCTCTGCTTCACAAAACTACAAACAGTATGCCATTTACGCAGGCACTCTAAGCGTTTGCTTGTCAACTCTCTTTTTCTTTAATTTTTTCCATGCTTGTACGTGATATTTATTGCTTTAGAGTCTACTTTCATGCCAAGTGTGGTTTCTTGTTGCTGGAGCTAGATAAACTAATGTAGAAAGAAGGCCTGAAGGAATTAATGGATATTCCTATCATTTCCAAAATGGTACAGACAGACAAGAAACTGGAGAAGAACACTACCTACCTTCACTGAGAAAAAATTTTGAAGTCTGACCATTGTCTGTCTGTTCAATTACCTGAATTAAAAAGCTTGATGAAGTGTCATTGTGCTTCACACTCTATTTTACTTGTCCATTTTTTCTCTCAATTCATATTTATGTGTGATTTCCTGGACAGCAGTTGGAAAGGCCCTAATAGCAGATGTTTCAGTATCTATTTTTGTTGTAGAAGCTGAAGGACTTGGGTAGAATTCCTATCTTGGTGTTGCCAAAATTCTCCATCCAACATTGTGTCCTTCAAGGCTAAACCTTTTCTCCAATTCAAAATAGTCCCTGAAATTTGATATATACTTAAGATCATATTTCACAATAGAAAGTACATCTATAGATAGGTGCAAATTTGAAGTCTCTGTGCACATTAGTGGTGACAGACATTCTTTGATTCCTGTTGCGGCTGAGTGCTAACTGTGACACCATATTGTAGTCCTTACCTGTACACTGGTTTTGCTCCCAAGACTGAAGGCAAAGAAAATGTGATAGACTTCTTCATGAGCACACTTTTCCTGCTTCCCCTCACTGAATTTCACAGCATTTTGAACAGCTGTGTATAGGCCATTTGACAAAGCTGACCTATCTTACAATAACAGTGATAGAGTTAAAAGTTTTAGTTTCCATGCCTTTATTCACTAAATTAATTTCTCAGGAGTCTTGTAGCATGATATGCATTGAACAGTTATGGTTGATAGGAAAAAATAGGTGTCTGAGTAATAAGGACAAGCAAGAAGAAAAAAAAAACAACCCAACAAAAAAACAGTGAAGTTTTAGATTTCCAGACAAACTAGCAGTTGAGAAAGTATGGAAAAATAAATTGAAAATGTGGATTTCTTTAGCATACTATATTGTTATATTTGTGTCTTCTGAATACTTTTGGCCTTGTCCGATACTTTGGTTGTTCTGGTTTCACCTTAGCAGAGTTTCATTTTTATTGATTTTGCAGAGGTTCTCAGATTCATTTTCTCTTCTTCATTTAAGTTAATGTGTGTGTGTGTTTCCTGCATAATGATGTTGTGGTACCTAGCATAGATGCTGCAGCACTAAAAGAAACCATTATTTACTTATTTTCTTGCTATGAATGTTTTGGCACAATAAATCCTCAGAAGACAACCAATCCCATTAAAAATATACTGTCTCTTGTGAGATTGTTCCATTACACAAATTTGGAATTCATTTTCTACAAGATTCTAGTCAAATTAGATTGTTACAGTTTTGCTAGTATATCTGAGAAATGAGCGCAGAATTTCATGAGCATAGGTCAAGCAGATCAAGTTTTAAATTTCAAATACCAATTGGACAAATTTGTGCTAGTTAGATTGCTCTACTCATGTGAATCTTCTGGCCTTTGTTTGTCAACATCCTCATATTTAATTACTCTTCCTCACCAGATTTGTTCACTTTATATCTATGCTTTTATTTCCTCTGTGGAAGAAGTTGCTTTTGACTTCCATCGCTATGATGGTCAAGAACTTTCCCAACTCTGAATGTTACATAATTTCTTTTGCTAATATCCCAATCTATAATCTTTTTAGTTTTGTTCTAAGCCTTGCAGTTGATATTCTATGTCTGAACCCTTAGAATTAGTGACTTCTGGAGCCTTACTTTGTACAGGATCATGGGCATGAGATCATTCTTTTCATAGTCACCAAAAGAGGGAAAACATTTATAGATTTACACAGAAAAAAGCTTAGGCAATTGTATCTCATGTTAGAAGGAGTGGAGGGAAAGGCGATTTCTTTTACCCCATTTTTCTTTTTTGGATTTTATAACTCTAAATTTTTAGTATTTACGGGGTTTGTTAGGACTGTCTAACCAAGAATGAAAACAAAAGGAAAAAGTAAGGCTAATGTCTCGGGTTTTTGGAATGGTTTTTTTTTTAAAGAGTCATTTAAATTAATCTTCAAATTACTTTCACATTTTGCAGGAGTAAGACAAAAAGGGACATCATCTTCCTTTTTGTAAAGGAGAATCATCTTGATATCTTTTTTGAAAGTGTATGTGAAGGGGTGTTCTTTATTAAATTATACTTTTAGTATTCTATCACCTCAAAACTTTCTTTTTGTATTAGCCAGGTGCTTTTGAAGGTCAACACTCTGTCATGAATGTTTTTATATTATGCAAAATCCTTGGATCATATGAGCATTCTTATCGAAGAAAGATGATTTGCAAAAACTATAAAGCCATTTGTGAGATATAGAGTAAGAAAGACTGCTGCTTGACAACTTATTATGAAGAAATGGAATAGATGAATTTTCGCTGATGAATCACAGTTGTACGATGTCACCTTTCCTAAGAAAAAACTGTCCATGCATTTGATATCAATCTGAATCTAATATTGAAAAAAATTAAAAATCACAGCACTTTCTTAAAGAGAAGTGACTATACTTTATATTTAAGAAGCACAATTTGTAAATAATAGGAAGGCTTTGGCTTTGGCTTTGATTTTAGCCTGAGCTTTAATTCAGAATAGTCTTTCGTTAGACTCCAAACAAGAAAGACTAAATGGTATTTTTATTGCTCTTTGCAGCTGAACTTCTGTGAAGGTTTTTGTTGTTTTGGGGTTTTCTTCTCTCTTTCTTGCTCCTTCAGCATTTTGCCTTGTGGCTATTTTTCAATCTGTAGCTCTTGCTTTGATGCTGTCATATTTCTGTTCTTCATTTCTCTGCTTTATTTTACCATTTCAGAAAAATGTTCAAGTTAAGGATTCATTTAATCTCACACCTGCCAATAAGGCTAAGGTCAGTGCAAAGCCATAGCACCAGGAAGAACAACTTTCTAGCGAAATTATGGTTTTATTAATTTGACAAGTATGTTTTTGTTTGTGCAAGTATCAAATAAAAAATATTAAATCCCATTCATTTCTTTGTTCAGGTGAAAGTTTAATTTTTTATCTAATTTACCTTGCAGTCTTGCTGGCCTCGACACAGGCGTGTGAATGGCACAATTTTTGGTGGAGTCTGTGAACCATGTACATGCTTTGGTCATGCAGAATCATGTGACGACATCACAGGAGAGTGCCTGGTAAGTGTCCCTACAGGAAACTGAATGAACATGGTCAATATAAGTTCAGTACATCTGTGCAATTGAATTAAGGACCTCTGAGACCTGAAATACTCAAGAAGAAAAAAAGCCAGCTGTTAACAAACAAGATCTTCATGTTGAACTGTTGCTGAAGTTAAGGATCCCCTCGTACCAAGACATGGTAGCTTCTACGGTTAAACAAAAAGAATTTTTTTTTCATGTAGGATTTATGTTTTGAAATAGGATTAATAAGGTGTGGCATGCAGAAAGCAGCAAATATTTCAATATTCTTCCATGCAAGATTTATCTCCCCTTCCCATATGTCCCCTGCAGCATATTCAGTTTATAGCATGTAGCAGGTAACTTTGTTAAATTGTGTTCTAGTATGACAGGAAGATACTGCTAATGGCTTCCCTCACCTAAATTACTATTAAACCTTGAAGAAACAATAGATTGTACTTTAAAAAATAATAAAAGCGTATGATTTGGGTTTGATTTTGGTTTTTTGTAAGCTATGGAGATTTTTTGTAGTTATCTACTAATTCAGCAATTAAATCTGTGATTATCCATAGCAAGCCTACCAGCACACCACTATTTCCAGCCTATTCAGTAGCCTTTTGGAATGGGTAAATTATGCTGAGTAGACTTCTCTGATTAACTGAAGGGCATTTTTAGTTTTATATTGTCTGACATGGCATGAAGCTTGAAACAACATGTCTCATTACATTAGTCTTGCAGAAATAGAATTTAAGCCAGTGCCAGTTTAGTGGGATATCATTCTCTCATTTCCTTGCAGATTTTCAAGTAGACTCTGTATTGTGCATGTTTCTAAATGTTCCCTCTTGTTTTCTTAAGAAAAAGCTGCTGGGAGAAATCCAAAATTAAAATGCAGGCTTTTTTCAATATAATTTGGCACTTAGAATTATCACTCTTCTTCCTGTTTTGCCCATAGAAAATGTTTAATTGCAATGCAGTGCAAAGCAAGATATCCTTAATGTGTGGATCAGTGATTTTTTCAAATTGCTTTTTCATGAATAGAAGCTTAAAATGATTCTAAATTTAATTATACTGTAAGGCTTAAAGAACTGCCTAGGATGAAAAATATGTTTGACATGACAGTCATGTTTTGAATCTTTCCCTTATATGCAGTGAAAATGTTTATCACTAGGGTAATATGGATTTGTATTTCTCAACAAAGATAAAATTTATTGCATTAATGACCATAGCTCTAACTATGATGTCTATAACATCAGGGTGGGATAAAATCAATTACAGAAAAGAAAGGGAAAGGAGAATCCTGCTTAAGGCATATCAGAACAGTTGACTATTTTGCTTAGGGGTGCATAGCCAGATGTGAAGTCTGCAGTTACTTGGTTCTCTGTCTTCCAGTTTTAGCCCTTTCACAAATGTCCCTTCATTTTTGTCTGTAGCACCAGCCTGGATATGAGAAAAGGCCAGATAGTTGCATACTGTAGTGTTTTTGTGCTTTTCAGCTGACGTGAAATACTGACCGGCACAGTAGAGCTCCCCCTTCTGTTGTTTCAAGGCTGCTGGTGTAAAGGTAACAGCGCTGCCGAGGAAGAGGAAAATAACCAGTTGAAAATGTACTTTAATCTATGTGTGCTATCAAGTATTCTGTATTTTATGAGTTCTGTCTGAGCTTATACTAGAGCATGCTATAAAGAAGAGGCGTTCAGGGAGCTTAAAATCAGTTCTGGATTTTCTTGCAGCTTTCTTTGAAAACACTAAGTGAAGTTAGATCAGTTAGTATCTATGCAGGCTATTAAATGCTGCTATTCACTTTGGATCATATGTCTTTTGAAGTAAAAGAGAGAGAGAAGTCTGAATGCTGAAAAAGAGAAATGTTTCACATCAAAGGCCTTTCTATTGAGGTTTACACAGCCTTTTGGCCTCCTTATTATTATTCATAGTGTTTTTTCAGTAATACAACAGACAATTTAGGCACCTAATTTACTGATATGATACTTCTTTTTGCTCTGCCTTAGCTTTGAAATGCAGTTGAAAAGCAGCTGAAATATGTTTTTGACTCGTGATGAAAGCTCAAATCATCTGCTTCGACATAAGCCTCTATAAAAAGCTCATTTTACTGCATATCTTGCAGTAACCTGCAAGGCCTTTGATCCCCACAGCAACCATATAGAGAACTGCATGCTACATTATTCGCATTACCATTGTGATATACATAACTGCTTTGGTACATAGGGCAGGTTCTAACATTCAGAAATACTCTTTTGTAGTGTTACACACATTTTTACAGTAGCTTTAAGAGGCTGGGTAAGTCTAAACTTTGTAAGAAGCAAACACATTTCAAGGTGTTTAACTCATTGCAGGATACTATGTTTCTGTAACTAAGCCCAGAGAAAGCAGATTTTCTCCCCTAAGATGTGCTCAAATTGCTAAGTGGGCAGTCCGCAGTGGCATCTATTCTTTTATTGTATTAGTTTGTGTATAAACAGCATATACCATGTAGATTGAGGCCAGTGTCAGAGCTAGTGGACATGTGCTTTAGACAGTGTTCATCACAGAAGCAACAAAATGCATCTACCCCTCTTCATATGCACAGTAAAAGCAATGATCCTAAGTTAAATGCAGTATAGGTTATATCACAGTTAAAAAACATGTGAAGCCTCTGAAACATCTTGGTTGCATTTGTAACACCAGAAAAGGGAACTGTTCATGTAATCTTGACATGGTAGTTTGAAAATGCCAGAAGAACATATTCATGCTTCCAAAGATGTAATACCATTGTCTGGTCTAGATGGCTGGGGAGTATACTAAAATAGGCATCTAGGCTTATCCTTTGCCTTCTTTAGTTGGCTTAAATGAGTAGCTTCCCTGCTTGTCTCTGTGACAGATACCCTGAGAAAGGGCAGCAATGTGCCAAAGGCAGTATCTTGGACTCATACTCAGTCATACTCCCTGATTAAAGTTTTATTTTAATCACTACTCTTCTATTCAGACTGTTCCTTTACATATTCATATACACTCAGTTGCATATGCAGCTAAGCAGGAGTTGTTTTCAGTGTGAATTTAGGGTTCCTTGATATGGGGCATAAAGATGTTAATTTGGTTTCTTCCAGGGGGAGAGAGCTGACTCAGTATAAAATGGTGGAAAACACACTTTGAGACATCAGCAGTAAAGTCTTTGGGCAGTAAGGTTTGAGTCATGCATAAAATTCTGGACAAAAATGAATTTCACATTCTTACTTCCTCAGAGGTTGTCTAAGTGAAGTTTTATGGTGTTTGGAAATAAAAGAGGTCCAGAAAATTGATGAATTCAAAATAGTTTGAGATCCAGTATCTGTAACTTGAAAGCATATTGTTCCTGGCCACAAAGCATGTGGATCTGTGGAACAAGGCATTGATTTTACCAAAACCACTTGCTCACTGTGTTGGAACAAAATATTTTTTGAAGTAAGAAAAAGAAAGCCTGTATAATGTACTGAGCATGTTAGGGACAGTTGATCGTGATCATCTTTATACCCAGTTTATGACAGAAAAAATAATTGATCCTACAAACATGAAATTAAGACTTCATAGGCTTAAGCATGTTTTTAGGAAACAATCAGAGTATAATTAGACATTGCTGAAACTAGATAATGCTCAAAACTATTGCTGTATATTTGGCAATTTTAAAAATTGGATTCAACCAATTGGTGTAAAGAAAACACAATTTTTTCATGAGTACCAGTAATGTCTTTATAAAGGCTAATAACTCATCTACTTCAGTAATTACAGTGATCTGTAAATTTGGCAAATTAGTACAAAATTTAATGCACCACTGAACAGAACAGGCAAATTATGTCACATGTACGTACTATATAATCCTTGTTCTTTGTCCTGCAAAATCCAGCCTGGCTCAGGGGGAAAAGTATAGGACCATATAAGATCATAATTTCTCAGCTAAAGTCTAACATACACACAGTGCAACACGTGCTCAAATTTTGATACATTTGGGATTCTTTTTTGTTTTTAAATTTATTGATTCATGGTGAGTAAGTAAGCTGACACAGAGATCTGGATTGAGGAGAATTAGACACAGTACCTGGAAATGACTGATGTTAGAGTTTCAGAAAATAATTCATCAAAGAGAAGGTCAGCTCTTTGTAACGTAAATTATTTTTCTACAAAATTGAAGGTTTTGGGTTTTTTACTTTAAAAAAAGCAGAAGCTGCAAATACCACTCTGTAAGAGATGCATGGTTTTAAAATAGTGTGTTAGCTCCTCTCACTTTAATAACATCCTTGACATATAAGCTGTTCATATTCTTCAAAAACATTAAGATGTGTCTGCGGTTATTTAAAGCTAAACTTCACACAAAAGAAGAATCCATTATTTTTCAGAAAAAGTGCAAATAATTTGACACAATGCCTTAAAAAAGTTGAATTGCGAAGGATTTTTCTTTTGAAACACTTAAATTATTTTTGTTACATCTTTCAAAAGCGTATCTTTGTGTTCCCAGCTACTTTTTCAGTATGACTGGTAGATGCTTTTTGACTGACAGCACTTGAAGTAACAGTCAAACAAACTTATATGACCTAATGAAGTAGAATTTAACCCAGCTGATGGTTCTAAAGCCATAATTATATTTGACTTAGTCTCAATAGTTGATATTAGCTCACAATCCACCAGATAGGTGAAAATATTATATTGTGACTAATGCTTTCATTTCAAAGATGTGCTGATTGTATACAAAAGCAATAGGAATGCACCCTTTAAAACAGCAAACAGCATTTCTGGAGACAGGTGCTTTTTTTGACTGAGAAGGGTATTCATAGAATGATAGAATAGTTAGTGTCGGAAAGGCCCTTAAGATCATCTAGTTCCAACCGCCCTGCCATGGACAGGGACACCACACACTAGACCATGTTCAGGTGTTTCTTCAGCTGCCCAAATGTATGGTACTGGCTATGCAAAGCAGAAGGCAAAAAAATGTTACACGAATCATTGCGGTCCTGGAAAGTCATGAGGAAGAGCTCATTGTTCCTTAGAACAGTGCAATTTTCTTTATCCTTATTAAGGATACATTATATCTCTCAGTCTGTAAGTCTGTTAAACATTAGTCAGTACCATATGCATGGCTTATTAAAATGGGAAAACAATTTTGAAGTGTTCTTAAAAATATTTAAAGTTAAAATATAAGTTTGGAAATACCTACACCTTAAAAAAAAAAAAAAAAAAAAAAAAAACCAAAACAAACAAAACAAAAATCCACAGAACCCTCAAGAATTCTTATGCAGCAGCTTGGGTGAAGCAGATTCTAGGTTTGATCTGGCCCATTGTCTAAATCAGGTCAGAACACACCCCATTAAATAAAATCTCCCTCCTGGCTTACATTGTGGCCTTTTCAAGTTGCCATATGTGTTTTCAATATATACCCAAGCACATCAAGTTAGTATTTAAGAGCCAAAATAATTTCTCCTGCTTTTGCTGTTTTTACACCGTAAAAGGGCTACATGTGGATATCTTGTGGCAGATAACAGTGAAAAGAATACTGTGGTATGCCAAAATGTGGTAAAAATGAAGAGTTTAAGCTGGAAAACGAATTTGCTGAGCCTATCATGGATCCTGCCAAATTAGTTAGAATTTCTATATCTTATATAGCAAGGGGGTAAGAAGAGTAGAAGGGGTAATTAGTCTTTAAAGCTTGGTTCTTACATATTACCGTGGGAAACTTATTCTGAAAGGACAAATTTCCATTCTTCCAAAAGATCATTTAATTTGAGATTAGCCAAAGGTTGTATACAAATATGCAGATCTAGTGCTATCAGTTTTATGTTGGATGTTTCATATGCTCAGACAAACTGTCTCTCATATTATGAAAGCTGGTCACATAGAGGAACACAAAGTGCTGGATAGGGCCCTATATACAGTATACTCATCCTTGTCTCCACTCATAACATAGAGCATGGATGCTATTCTAGAAACATGCATTAAGTAATTCAGGTTTTGCTGTGTTCACAAGTACATTTTGTATACTGCTAGCCATATACCTTGTAAAATGAGCTAAAGCACTTAGATGTGAAATGTAATAATCTTTTTTTTTATAAATTACGTAGTCTGGGCTATATTTCTGAGAAAAACATCTGAAAACTGTCACAAAATATGGCCTCTTGTAAGACTGCAATACTAAACCTGTTTTGTGCTGCTCTGAAGGCTGGTTTACTTTAAGCTAGCTAAAGCAATAGTGCAGCTGTTGTATGGTGAAGAGACAAAGGTCTGCAGTTAAATACTCCTTGTGTTTTACATAAAGAACAATTATCCAAAACCCCACAAAATACCTGATTCATATGAAGCATTTATTGTGGAAGTTAACCTCTAAAACTTTCTCAAACAGCAGCAGAAGGTTAAAATATATATCCTCTTGATAGGATGGATAGGTGAATGACCTTTAAGGATTTTCCATATGTAAGTTCTCTAATTGTGAATTTGTGCTTTTTGTTTTCTGTTTAGGACTGCAAACACAACACAGGTGGTTCATATTGTGATAGATGTCTTCCTGGCTTCTATGGTGATCCTACTAAAGGGACAGCTGAAGATTGTCTATTGTGTGCTTGCCCCCTAAATATACCTTCCAACAAGTAAGATGCATATTTATTGTGTATTACACTTTTTTACTTTTTAAGTTGCATACCTTTTTAATTTATACTTCTGCATGTGCACTTAAGATTGTTTTTTCTGTTTTATTTAATAATATGTCCTGCAATATAAACTTCTGGGTTTTTATATAATTGTAAAGAGCACTTAGCTTCACAGAGAGGCAAAGGTCAAGAAAAAGACTGGGTGAGACTAGGCTAGAAAGAACAACACAGATTTTGGATGATTGCTCTTTGAATCAAAAACTAATGTTTGTTTTTCTGTTCTCCTTAAAAGTCTTCTAGTTTTAAAGCTAAGTTTACAAATTTGGCATGTCAGATTTTTTTAATAATTCAATTTAAAATCAGTTCATGTTGATCAAATAAAATAGTGATTTCTTCTGCTTTAATTTACCTTTTTTCTGGTCAACATTCATTTGATTCATTTGGAGTCTGAATTAAGCCTTAAATCTTGCAAGTGAACATATTTTGTCAGCATATTTTGGAAAAATCACTATAAATTTGTTTTATTAAATAAAAAGAATAGTGAAAAATTAAAACTCCAAGAACAAATATTTCCTTCATTATAAAAGCTTTTATGTGCTACTTGCTACCCATAATTTAATAGAGCTAATGGCTTGAGTATTTTTTCATTGGCTTTGTCTCAGTTAGTATGTAGAAAATAATATTAAAATCATTTAACATGATGTAGTTGAAGAAAATTGTTCTGAATCTCATCTGGTTATATTTCTTGTGCATATAAAAATAATGGAATTTACGAATATCAGTTCAAATTAGCTCATTTGTTTTGTGACATCCAGCGTGGCTTTAGAGAAGAGGAGCCCTGGTGCAAGTAGCACATGTCCAGATTACATAGAAGAGGTGTTGTGGTACAACACATGCAATAATAGCTCAGGAAGATCAGGAACTGTTCAGTATGTGTCTGGCATGTTTGCCGTGATAAATAATGCTTGCCCAAATTCCAACACCAATTGGATGTGGCTTCCTTCTGAAAAGAATTATCATTATTCTATATAAGCATTTCAGAAGGATTATAGGATTGTAATGAAAGACTAATCTACTCACAGAGGCTGCCTTATTCCAAGCTCTTCATACAGCTTTAAAGCTTTAAGCTTAGGTGGCTAAAGGAGCTGACAAAGGCACTGGAATAATTTTTTTCTCTCTTTAGCCTCGCATCTTCTATTTTGCCCCATTTTTCCCGAAACTGAAGTCAGATTTTATCTATGAAATGTACTTTACTATTTAAGAGTATAAAGAGCATTTCTTAGGGTTTACAGGGCAAAATGCATGGCTACCACTAGCTCAGATAGGGAGCTCTGCAAGATGCAAGTAGAGAAGAGAGCATAATCTGAGTGGCAGCATGCCAACAATAAGGCACAGGTGAACCAGATTCTGCTTTTAAGTAGTTCAGGCTAATGCTGTTGCCTGAACAGTGAATAGTGGCAGTGTCATTTTAAAATTGCACTGATCTGGGCAAGAATCATCTGTTTATCAGCAGAAATTCCAGGGCATTGTAGAATGTGAGCCTGCCTTCCTGTTAGCACAGCTCTCCAGTTGATTTTATTAGATATACATGGGTTTATTATATCTGCTGCTCAGGCACATTTCCTCTGCTTGTCCTCATTGCTTTCACATACTTAGTACTTCCTTGCACAGTTAATTAATTAACTTTCTCTTATTTGAGAAAATTACTGACAAAACTGGAAAAACACTGTCACATTTATTTCTCGTGCAGATGTGTAACAAACAAGTCAAATAGATTGAATTTAGGTTTTTATTGGCAAAATGCCTGGAGACCTCTATTACGTATTCGTTCTGTCTGCTTTACTTTCCTTTTTTTGAAATTAAACAAGAGAGTCCTCTTTTTAATATTTAGTTTTCTTGAAAAATATAGCTATGCAATACAAATGTAGTACATGTCATGTTATTGCTGAATAACCTAACAAGTGACTGATTTATGTACAAATGATTATTAATAGCTGTCTATAGATTTCAATTTCTGTAATATATAATTCCTGACGTGGTGTGAGAAGACATCTGTAGGTATCAAGCTTAATACTAAGTTCCTGGTACTTGGAGAATATTGTCCTTGTAATGAACCTCTGAAATGTATTTCTGTTAAGAAATTTGTTTTGTCTTTTACAGCAGTGTCATTTCTTTATGATGCTTATAATGGTTGCCATCACTGTTTTCACAGCGCCTGAGTCTATTTCTTTGCAGTGCCACTTAAGATGGAGAACTATTCTATCCATTTTAGAAATGTGGTGGTGATAGTGGCGTTCTGTACTTAACTTAAGCTGATTTAACTGCTGCTCATTCCCTCTCCTGTTTCCTAATGGCAGCAGTTTCCATATGCAGTCATTGAAGCCAATCTGCTTCTGAAGCACAACAGTGATAAGTGCCTTGCCATATGTCAGAAAAGAATGCTTGGGAAAATCAGGAAACTAAAATTAAGTTGTCTAAGCTTGTTTTCTGGATCCTGGGCTAGACTTTCCTCATTTTGCATATGTCTCCATATTTTCACTTATATAATGGAAATTAGATCAATATCCATATTACAAATGGCATATGTAATGCAATTCTTCATCTTACCTCTTCTCATTAACTCTTACAAACTATTCTAACAGTCTTAGTCTTTAAGGAGTTTCAAATATACAGATTTTTTTCCCCCCGTAGAAATTATCAGACATACTACTATATAATACTTTCTACCAAATGTAGATGTCTGGGATAATTACTGCTTTTCTCCTGAAGTGGCAATAAATTTAATATGGATAATGAAGACCCTGACAGGGATGTTTTACCACTGGAAATGAGAGCTAGAAGATCTCTCACTCAGCCTGGGAAGGTCACAAGTAAACTCGTAGCATGTGAACTGGGAATTCAGGATGGTCTCAGATTTTTGTTTTCTTTGAAAATTAAATAAAATACACAAATTTCTTTTCAAGAGATGGCTTTTGTAACAGAGTTGTAAGCCTTCAAGAAGCCCTGTCTCCCAACATAGACATATCACATATATACCCATACTGTGTCTTCATACTTGTCCTGTGTCTGACTGGTGTTAATGTTGTGACACTATATTGTTACCTTCAGTAAAAACTGAAAAGAGTGATTATGAATCAAGAGGGACTAAGATTTTTTGAAGCTTGCTTTGGCAGATCAGTAGATACTGTTCATTGGTATTTATCACTAGTGAGTAATGAGATTCTAAATAATCAGGAAGATAAATTCTCCTCACCCTGCTATGACATATAACCTTTATTATATGTAGATGGGAATTTCTCAATGTATTAATGTCTAGTGTTGAGATGTGGACTGACTATTAAGTCAGAGAAAGAATCAAAGGATGCTAGGTCTGAGCATAATCCTTAAAACATGGAAATTCTGCTATTCATTATTATTTCCTAGTAATATTAAATATGTTATTATTGTTATCTTTAAAATTTATGCAGTTGAATTCAGAGCTCTTGATTGAACTGTGGTACAGTCTATCTTGTGCAATGCTATTATGAGCTGTGATAACATCTCCACAGTTTCCCATGTAGGTCTAGAAAGAGTGAGGCTAAAAGTGACAACCAGGATCTTATTTGAAGTAAGTCAGGTGCTGCTGATCAGATTAATGATAATACATGCCTCAGTAGAAAATTGCTTTCATTGCCATTTAAAAATATAATGAACAATTATTGTTTCTTCAACTGGCTTTTCATGCATTTGTGAATCTATTCTTAATTGAATGACATTGCAAAATAACACAACCATAATCCTTATGGGATAGAGGAAAATCCTAATACCTAAGTTTACTGGACCTCACCTTCCCACATTTTACTTACTTATCTCATGTCTATGGGATAACTTGCACCATGACAGGCAGGGTATTTTTAAATGTAAATAATCTATAACAAAGAGAATAAAGAGTAACTGATGTCAGATCGTAAGAATGATGACTCTTGAGAAGTGGAGTTCAGTCACCAGCAGGTAATCACGTTACATGATACTAGTAAGGTTTTTCTGTCTTCCCTGTGCCTCCTGTTTTCCAGCAACTTTCATCCTATATCCTGCTTTAGTTTATACATTATGAGATTAAGTAAATTTTTTATTACTGTAGCCTGAACTTTTACCTTTAATGTATCTTCCTTCTGAGCTTTGTTAGAGCAGTTACATTCCTTCTCAACTTCTGTTTTCCTGGGTTACAAAAAATAAGTGTAGTGTCGTCTTTTCAGACAGGTACTTTGTTTTCCTGTTGTGAATAATCACCTCGCTATGCACCTGCACTGATTCTTTTTTCTTTTCTCTCTTCTCTCTCTCTTCTCTCTCTCTCTCTTCTCTCTCTCTCTCTTCTCTCTCTCTCTCTTCTCTCTCTCTCTCTTCTCTCTCTCTCTCTTCTCTCTCTTCTCTCTCTTCTCTCTCTCTCTCTCTCCTCTCTCTCTCCTCTCTCTCTCTCCTCTCTCTCTCCTCTCTCTCTCCTCTCTCTCTCCTCTCTCTCTCCTCTCTCTCTCCTCTCTCTCCTCTCTCTCTCCTCTCTCTCCTCTCTCTCCTCTCTCTCCTCTCTCTCTCCTCTCTCTCTCCTCTCTCTCTCCTCTCTCTCTCCTCTCTCTCTCCTCTCTCTCTCCTCTCTCTCTCCTCTCTCTCTCCTCTCTCTCTTCTCTTTCTTTTCTCTCTTTTCTCTCTCTCTTTCTTTCCTCTCTTTTCTCTCTCTCTTTCTTTCCTCTCTTTTCTCTCTCTCTTTCTTTCCTCTCTTTTCTCTCTCTCTTCTCTCTTTTCTCTTCTCTTCTCTTTCCTCTTCTCTCTTTCCTCTTCTCTCTTTCCTCTTCTCTCTTTCCTCTTCTCTCTTTCCTCTTCTCTCTTTCCTCTTCTCTCTTTCCTCTTCTCTCTTTCCTCTTCTCTCTTTCCTCTTCTCTCTTTCCTCTTCTCTCTTTCCTCTTCTCTCTTTTCTCTCTTTTCTCTTCTTTCCCTTTCCCTTTCCTTTCTATTTTTTTCTTTTTTTCTTTTTTTTTTTCTTGCCTTCTCTTTTTCTACTTGGTTGAACAGAATTGATTACCACTATTTGATGAGACCCTATAAAGGTGCTCATACGTCTCTGTCTCTAAAAATCATTCCAGAATGAGAGAAGAACAGGTTGCCTCTTCTCAGTCTGTGAGGTATCTTCTAGAGTGTCAGGAGATTTCCTCAGAAAAGTGTGTTAAGGGAAAAACAATATGGAACGCAAAGTGCTAAACAGCTCAGAGGTAAACATAGGCATTGAGAGGTGGAGTTTGTAAATGCCTATGGTACCCTTATTTATATTTAAAAAAGAATCCTACCAACAGCTAAAAATAAGTAGAGCATAGCAAAGAGGTAAACCTTTCTACATTGCAAGCTATTCTTAAACTTCAGCATGTCTGTCTGGCGTGTTGCTTGAGGTCAGTGGCACTTAATTTACTCAAATGCACTCCCTGGGAAGCACCACCAGATATTTCCCTTTTCACCCCTACCCTTTCTTGTTCACTGGCTTGTTTCACAGCTGATTATACACAAAGTTAACTGAGCTTTCAAATCAGTTGTCCTTCAGAAAGATTTGTATAGAAGCTGCATTATGGCATAGCTTGTTTTGCCAGGCCCTCAGGGGCACAAACAAACAGCTGTACATTCCTGCCTTTTTAATGGTATCCAGAGCACGTGGTGGCAGGCTCAAGTCCCATAATAACAGGCTATTGGGATGCTGCCATCCGTTACTCTATATTCAGTGTCACAGAAATAGCAGAGTCATTCCAAATTCAATTTGCTGAAGTCAAACTTAAACCACATGTCCTAGACCAGAATCATTTTGCCTGGGCACTGTTTTGCAAATTAATGATCTCTGAAGTAGGAAGAGAGCTATGCTGTTAACCGTCTTTTCTTTATTCTTCCTCTTTGTCCCTCTTCTTACCCAATATCAACAACACAGCTTTAGCCCAACATGCCATTTTGACCGAAGTCGTGGATTAATATGTGATGAATGCCCAGCTGGGTATGTGGGACCACGCTGTGAAAGGTAAGCAAGCACTGTACTTTTAACCATATAAGATCTGAATCAAAACTATTGATCACACGGAACTGTCCTACCTTTTTATTACTTCCTGTGCATCTTCCTCTGATATTACGTCCCTGCTTTTGTATATTTCTAGTGCTTGTTTTATTATTTTATGGTAAAGTACAAAGCTTCCAACTGGCATTTGCTGAGAAGTCTTTTTTAAAAATGATTCCTCTAGCTTTTCTGTCACTCTCTTGACATTTTAATAATTACTTTGTTGCCATTTGAATGCTTAGAGCATGGCAAATCAAATATGCAATAAATTACTGATGTCTCTTTTAGAGAAGTTAATATGCAGTGAAAATACAGTTCTCCCAATAAGTTATTTGTTGATTTCAGTTATTTTTAAGAAGAATATTTTACATTTTTGTTGCTTTTAGCTTCCCATTGCAGTCTTTATTTAGCAAGTAGAACAAGCTAGGTTTTAATGACAAAAGAAATAATTTTTTGTCGAATACATAGAAAAGCTCAATATGTATTTCCTACAGTTATTAATACCTATACAAAAGACAAATAAAAATTACGTCTTTGGCTATGACAGGTCTGAGTGACATGTTAGTAGTGAGAAAGTTCTCCCCTGTTCTTATATCCTGCTCTTCTGCATGAAAAATTTAAATGAAACAGAAGGCTAGTGTGAGTGTTGGTGCTAAGCTCCGAGAAATCCACTTCCACAGCAGGTGAGAGTGCATAGACAGGGAATGTTATCACTGTGTCTGTCCACCTTTGGTCCCTTGGGATTTCACATGGATGGAACAGCTTTCACGAGTAGTTAGTGTGCCAGGGTACCTCTGCTAGCTGTTTGGAAGTTGTGATGAATCAGCATTCGCTTTAGCTCCATGATCCCAGTCCCCTGTAACCCTAAAAATGACACCTTTGTATGAGGGCCTGGGGAAGCCTGATAACTAACATCTGGCTACAATTATTTATCCCATGAAAGGCCATGAAAACATGGCACTTTTGTTTCTTAATAGGCTTTTGCCATTTGCCACTTCCATGAGCTGCTCGCAGCATTTTCCATTGTAAACTCTATAAAAAAGGTAAGGCTTCTGAATGAAAACTTACAATATTCAGGCTGGGATAAGAAAAAGCAAGAATCAAGGAAGAACCAACCAGAAAAGCAGGAGCCTGCCCATATGCTGTGAATGGTCCTCTTGTCCTGTCTTTCCAATTTACATTTACAACTACTTCCTTTTAAAACCCCCTGTTGTGATATATCTGTCCTAAAGTAAGAGTGCAGGCTGTCACCTGTTTCTACCCATCATCACTGAGTCTGCCCTGCTGTGTGCTATTTCTGCCTGTCTTTTCCTGTCTGTCTTGGAAGTCATCACCTTCTTTCAGCTAGTGGGCTGTGAAGTTAATGATGGCAGGAATAAATCACATCAAGAGCACTTTGGTGGCAGTTTGTCAATGTTGGGTCATTGACAGCTTCCATTAGCAACAAGTGCTATTTCTGAGTGGAGCACTGGCTGTAGATGCAGTAGGACAGAATCTGAATAAATGTCGGGCTTAGATTTTGGCCTGATTTCCTAAGGAAATGAGGCTAGTGTGATCTTTTTGTGCATGTCTGTCTGCCTGCAAAGATGTTTGAATTTCTAGGTCAGTTTCAACCAAATTTGACAGAAGGGTAGGATGTCTCAAAGATAATAATTGTTCCTGAAGGTTTTATTAAAAAGAAGTGGCTGAATAGAGGTTAATAAATCAGGACGCCTCATAGCTAAGGGGGAGAATACTGTGTGTACTCACACCTGATTAAACAGCAGAGAATACATGAGAGAGAGAGAGAATGAGAGAGATTATTAAATGTTCTGTCCATAAGAGAACTTTCACAGGGCAAGGAAAAAGCACTGCTGTTGCCTGAGGGATTACTCCCTGCTGAATAGCAACATTCTGCAACAAATCATCAGCCCTTAGCCTTGTAACAATGAGATATAAATCTATTGGAAATTAGGCCATTAATTCCAATGCTCATGGAGCTATTTGCTTTTAATTGTAGCAAGTTGCTTGGAAATACCCACAGCTGTCAATAATAATGAACAGGAGGAAGCATGTTGCCTTTTGCTTTTCATAGTCATTGTATAATTGCTGAAAGAGTTTACCTGAAGTTCCCTTTCGTTTTAGCAACTGCAGTGACAAGTATCTGAGCCACAGGGTTCATTAACTGAACAGTCCCACATTATCATGACATACAAAGTATGATGAAGTGAGCATAAGCAGTACTGTACTTATTTGGCCTCCAAAATTGTCTGGCCCCTAGGGAGATAAGATGTGTATGTATATATGAGTTGTAAAATGTCAAAACAATTTCTGCTTCTCTCACTTGAACTTTTCAGGAAAATGTGTACAAAATTGCTCAGTGTTCTGAGGGGTCCAGCTCATAACACCATCAAAATAATTGCAGGTATACACTGTGCTGGGAGATACCACATATCAAGCCCAGCTTCCCCATTTAATCCTTTTCCACTGTAAATTAGAATTATGTTCTTCCTTACTTGTTTCCCAAGTCATATGAAGTAGGACAGACACTCTCCTAACTCTGTAAAAGGGTATATGAAAATGTCAAAAATCTTGAGCCCACCACATTTACAGAATGATTACATGCATTTTCCAATTGCACAGTCTTGATATAGGTTAGAGAACAGAGTTTTAGGGAAGAAAATAAAAACTGGGTGAGAGACTTGCTTCTTCTGAAGCACTCCTTCATTTATAACTATGGTTCTAGTAACCTTTTTCTCCTAGAAGGAGAGATGAGAGGTCAATGTAACTTTAGTGCAGGGAAAAGGGTGAGCTAGGTTATGTCCTTTCTTCATCTCCCACTCCCCATTCTTCAGGTCTAGCCCAGAGTGCCACCAGCCACAGGCTCTTGTGGGTCCCTTGGCTTCAACCTGCTGCTCTCCCTAGCTAATATAATTCTTTCATTATTGCCAGAAGTGCAAGTCTGTAATTCAGTGCCGATGGGAAGAGGGTCAAACGTTCACGAGAGCTGGTACAAGTGTTTTATGCAGGATTGTTTACAGCTTGCACTCTGACACTAGAAAATGCAATATTTATAGTTGGTCATAGAAGAATAACATCTGTGCCATGCACCTGAGTTAAGATTTTTAACTGTGTGTTCACAAGCCATGTGTGTTTAAAAGCAACTGTAAAAATTTCCAGATATTAAAGTGTTTGGATTTGCAGCCTAAATTAACTCTGTCTCAAGGGTTTTTGGTTTGTTTTTTTCAGTAAATATAAAGAAATGTATAAAATAGACCTGTGTTTGTGTGTGTGTGTGTGTGTGTATATATGTATATAAGCAGCACCTCACTGGCTGCTATAAGGAATATTAACTCCATCACAACCAGGCCCAGGACATGTACATATACATTTATATAGTGGCCCTGTTTTTGTCACCAGTTATGCTGAATAAAAAGTGTCAGTCACAGACATACCTGCATTTGAGGCTAAAGATGAGCAGAGAAGAAAGAAAAATATGGAAACAATCTTTGTTCACTGCTTTTCCTCCTTTTTTTTCTTTATTTTTTTAATCTCAGTGGTGTTCCATTGCACTTATCAGTTACTTATTTTGATACGTATTTCATGTAATACATAGATGTAATTTTCCATACCACGTAAATTATTGTTTGGGTTGGTTTAGTTTGTTTGATTTTTTTTTTTTTTTTTTTTTTTTTTTTTTAAATGAACCTTTCCCAACATGTAGTGCTTTGAATTTGAGAAGAGTAACTGAAGTAGAAATGACCTCAAGGGAACAAAGATGGAATTAGGTATAGTGGATTTTTTAATCTTCCCTTGCAACTTCAAGAAAAGTGGGAGAAAAAGTGGAAGAATTTACACACAGTTACATGCAAGCAGTTTTCTTTTAAGCTTAATTGGTTTAACTCTACTTTCAGGATCAACTTGAATCTGGATTCAAGATTATGTGTATGTATGAGTAGAAGATAGCTACATGATGATAGTGGGCTTTGCTAATTTTAATTAGCAAAGTCTAAACTGAGGAGGATGCAAAGAGTTGTGGAGGTCTCCTGCTGTTAATAGAAGGAAAAGATTAGCAGTGCATTTCTCAAAAATCCCCGGAGTATGTTTTTCTGTGGACTGCTTGTTAAGTTTCTGCAAATACTATGAGATAGAGAGCTAACCCTTAAATAAAAGTGAAAGAGGAAAATTAATACACATTAAGTGAAGTCAAATACATTTGTAGTACAAAAAGATACAGATTTATGACAAATACGCCAGTAATAAGTAAGAAAAATTTTAGCAGAGTGTGGGTGAACTTCAGGCATCATCTTTTTAGGTAAAATAACTGCATAAATTATCCAGTTATTCTTTGGCTCTGATCAAATATGACTATTAATTGTTACATGTGTTAAAGAGATATTCCTGACCTTTGAAACTGAGATATCATCACTGAAGAAAAGCCAATTTGTTTGGCAGAAGTAAGCTGAAAATCAGTCTTTTGTGGTTGCTGATATATATTCTATATAAGAAAAAAAAAGTGCCTTTCTTTGCACGGAATACAAGGAGGCTACATTTGTGACAGGTTCTGAAAATAAAATGTCTGAATTATTCTAATGACAAGGCTTTGATGTATTGTTGCTATGAGAGGTAATTGGGAGAGAAGCTATGCTAAAGGAGTAAAGCACAGTGGGCTAGATTGTGAATATTTTACTCATGTTCTTGAGTGCTTAGATGCACCCAAACCACTGGACTATTTATACATATTATTCATCTATGGTCTGCATTGTGGGTGTTTTTAGAGAATGGAAAAAATCCTGCTCTGTGTGATATCTTACTGCAAAAAACTGTTCAATGAGATTCAACTCTAATTTCCTCCCAGGTCTCAGTTGTCCATTTTTATAATCATTGCTAACGATAGTGGGGGGTGTCCCTGTCCATGGCAGGGGGGTTGGAACTAGATGATCTTAAGGTCCTTTCCAACCCTAACTATTCTATGATTCTATGATACTGAATAATACTTAATAAATGTTTAGAAGGCTTTGTTGAGGATCTTTGGAGCAGATTCTCCTGGAAACCATGCTAAGGCACATGAAAAACAACAAGGTGCTTGGTGACAGCCAGCATGGCTTCACAAAGGGGAAATCCTGCCTGTCCAATTTGGTGGCCTTCTATGATGGGGCTATGGAACGGATGGACAGGGGTAGAGCAGTTGATGTCATCTACCTGGACTTGTGCAAAGCGTTTGACACTGTCCCACATGACATCCCTGTCTCTAAGTTGTAGAGACATTAATTTGATAGGTGGACCACTCGGTGGATAAAGAACTGGCTGGATGGCTGCACGCAAAGTGTTGTGGTAAATGGCTTGATGTCCAACTGGAGACCAGTAATGAGTGGTGTCCCTCAAGGGCTGGTGTTGGGACCGGTCTTGTTCAACATCTTTGTTGGTGACATGGACAGTGGGATTGAGTGCACCCTCAGCAAGTTTGCCGATGACCCCAAGCTGTGTGGTTCAGTTGATACGTTGGAGGGAAGGGATGCCATCCAGAGGGACCTTGGCACGCTTGTGAGGTGTGCTGATGCCAACCTGATGAAGTTTAACCATGTGAAGTACAAGGTCCTCCACCTGGGTCAGAGCAATCACAGGCACAGCTACAGGTTGGGCAGAGAAGAGATTCAGAGCAGCCCTGCGGAAAAGGACTTGGGGGTGTTGGTTGATGAGAAACTTAACATGAGCTGGCAGTGTGCGCTCGCAGCCCAGAAAGCCAACCTTATGCTGGGCTGCATCCAAAGGAACATGACCAGCAGGTCGAGGGAGGTGATCCTGCCCCTCTACTCTGCTCTCGTGAGACCTCACTTGGAGTACTGTGTGCAGTTCTGGTGTCCTCAACATCAAAAGGACATGGAACTGTTGGAACAAGTTCAGAGGAGGGCCACGAGGATGATCAGGAGACTGGAGCACCTCCCGTATGAAAATAGGCTGAGAAAGTTGGGGCTGTTCAGCCTGGAGAAGAGAAGGCTGCATGGAGACCTCATAGCAGCCTTCCAGTATCTGAAGGGGGGCCTATAGGGTAGCTGGGATGGACTGTTCATTAGGGACTGTAGTGATAGGACAAGGTATAGTGGGTTCAAACTTAAACAGGGAAGTTTAGATTGGATACGAGGGAGAAATTCTTTACTGTTAGGGTGGTGAGGCATTGGAATGGGTGTCCCAGGGAAGTTGTGAATGCTCCCTTCCTGGCGGTGTTCAAGGCTAGGTTGGGCAGAGCCTTGGGTGGCATGGTTTAGTGTGAGGTGTCCCTGCCCCTAGCAGTGGGGTTTGGAACTAGATGATCTGAAGGTCCTTTCCAACCCTAACTATTCTATGATTCTATGATCCAGTTGGAAGTTTCATGAGTTATTCTGTATACAAGGAAAAGGATAAACTTGCTGAGCATAAAGGGACAATCGTGAAAACATAGTGGACCTCTGCATATTAGGATGGTATGCAAAATCCTTGCTTGACCATGCCATCCATTACTATTACAAAGCAGAGAGGTTATTGACGTACATTAGAACAGCATTCCAACCAACTTTCAAATAGTACGAAACATTAATCTATACAGTGTCTTTTTTGTGCTTTCTGTTTTCTTTACACTAATTGGAGTTCATCTGAGTTGCACATGAATTACTTCATTAGCCAGAACTGGTCAATTTTTCTTCTTTTTCTTCACTCTCTAGAAGTTGTTCTTTCTGTGAAGTGTGAGAAAATGTAATGGAAAGGGAAAGCAGACCAGAATATAGAGAGCAAATAGGCTGTGAGATGAGTAGAAATTTGCATCAAATATACACTCAGGTCAGATTCACTAACCTGTTTTACATGGTACTCTCAGGAAATTGCTGGTGGGCAAGATGGAAAAGAAGGTGATGTTGTTAAGCATCTCTGTTAAAATATGAGAGGTATAGTCCACACCAACATAGTGCATGTAATAATGGGCAATATTTTTGTAACTTGCCTGTACACAGAGATTAACAGTCCATTAATTAAACAACTGACCATGCAGTAGATCAGTGGAAGGCCATGTCAAGGAGGATCTTGTTAGGTGAACAAATTTATGTCTGCGTTACTTTCTAAACCTGTTTTTCTAAACTAAATGGGTGGAGGGGAAAAAAAAATCGTCAAGCTTGCTGGTAAATGAGCACAGAACATCTAGGCAGGATGTACTGAAATATGAACCCCATCTAACATAGAATCATATAATACTTTGGGTTAGAAGGGACCTTTAAAGTTGTCTAACCCAATCCCCCTCCTCTAGTGTGCCAACAGACAGATTTTTTACTATGCTTTGTCTCGCCTTCAGTGCCAGTGACAAGTTTTTTCTCCCACTGAAATAATTGCTAGCAGAACTGGCAGGATTTCAGCTGGTATTGTATCTACAGTGTTGTTAAAAAGGAGAAGGAGGGAGAAAAAGACACTTAAGAAATACTTGAAAGAAGATCAAATTATTTTTAGTGATTTGTGAGGCAACAAATTTAAATATTTCTAATAAGAGGATTATTTAAGGGTCCTAACTGACAATGTGTTTTACCTTAGGTGTGCAGAAGGCTATTTTGGACAGCCACTAATACCAGGGGGATCGTGCCAGCCATGCCAGTGTAATGACAACCTTGATTTCTCCATTCCTGGCAGCTGTGACAGCTTGTCTGGTGCATGCCTGATATGTAAGCCAGGTACAACAGGCCAATATTGTGAGATGTGTGCTGATGGATATTTTGGCGATGCTCTTGATGCAAGTAACTGTCAACGTAAGTAATAAACTTTTACTACTCCTGACAGTATTGATCTATCCTATAGCCATGTTCCTGAGAGGAAGACTGTGCCTCTGTCTGTGTGAGTAGGAGAATGATACAGTATACTTACACCTCTAATAAAAATAGTATTTTACCTGCATCTGCACCTGGAAAGGGAGGCTTCAAAGTAAATAGAAAGAAGAACATATTAAAAACATCCTGCTGTAGTTGAAGCAGTAGTGAAGCAGACATGGAAAACACCTGGGAGAGTAGAGCATTGCATGAATGCAAAAGGTTATAGTAAATGTCAGATCTATGAAAATAAATACAAATAAATGAAAATGATTCACTATAAACGCCACACTATAAATGCCGTAAGCCATCCAGGAAAATCCCATTAAGTAATGAGATAGGTGCTGAAAGGAGGGAGTGATACTTCAGTTACTGAGGGGCCCAACTCCGGCAGCATTTGTGACCTCCCTTCTGCCTACATAACCTCTATAAGTGTTGGGAACTGCTGCCTCTTACAGGGCAAGATTCTCCTGCTCCCTGCAAAGCAGAGTCTGAAATCTGCTGACAGTTTTTCCAAGGTGCTCTGAAGGAAGATACCTAGCACTGCAGCAAGCTACCGCTTCTCAGCAGAGTGGTGGCATGTTGTTTAAGTATCAGCCCCAGCTCATACTTCCCTTGCAAAAAAATCATTGAGAGCAGGTGGAAGATTTGATAGGAACAGGAGCTTTTGCTTCTGTAGGAGTCAGTGGCTCTCTCTGAGCCATTGCTGGCATAATTCAGAATGCAGCTACGGGGCGGAACAACTCCACTGAATACAAAGGTGTTATATCAGGATAAAATTATGAAAGTAAAAGAGCTGGACCATTGTCTTACTGCTGCGTGTGTAGGAACTCAGGAAACTTCTGCAGTATTGCAAGCACTTGTATTGCATGCACGAAGGTATAAACCACTGACATCCATTTTCAGGATTAACTCTGTTACTGGCTTGCAGTTTGACAGTGAAAATACTAAGTTCATTTGGACCACCTAAGACTGAGATGCAGAACATTGACAGGTTTCTCATCTAAGGCTAATAAACCTGATATACATAAAGTCATAAATAACAATGCAGACATATAGCTGTGTAAATGCTTTCCATACTGGAAAATGCTGGATTAAAGTTGGACGATTGCATATATTCTCTGCACAAATTAACAGTTTGTTATGAATGATGTCATACAAGTTAGGGTGTTAAGTGTGTGATGTGATTTAAAAAGAAGTGTATTTCAAAAATTCCAGTAGCTTGTCTCTATGCCTGAGACATTGATAGGACTGCTGAGTTGAACATTTCTACAGCAGTGGCAGCCACTGCTTGAGAAAGAGATGTAGTATGACGAGAGTTCAGAAAACATACAATTAAAAAAAAAGTATTAAAATAAATACATATTTAATGTAGAATTGCAAGCTTTGCTTTTGTCGTTAGTATCACTGACAAGGAGCGTCCCCTAATGTATTCATAGCCTTGCGCTTACCATTATGTTCTATTCATCTACTCTCTGGCTTTCATGTGGGTTTTCTTTTCTGCATATGATTTCCTTTGCAGACTTCCATGAAGTTTGCCCTGCAGCTACAATAGCAGAGGGACTGTGTCTTTACTTTGTTGTTTTCAATTTCATTCCTTATTAAAAAGCCAAATCCAAGAGTATTGCAAAGCATGAGTTTTGCTTTCAAATTATTGCTTGAAATGTTTCTTGCTCTTTCTCAGTAGAGTGCTGTTGTCATGTGCATTAACCATTTGAAATGACAGTACAACTTCGTGTCACTATAGCATCTCTGAATTTTGTGGTGTATCTGTACAAAATCATAAACCTAAGAACAACAAGCAAATGTCCTGGGCTTATTTGATTTGATTCTAGTAGGTTGTTTTTGTTGCGAAATAGCACAGTATGCTGCAGCAAATATCTGGAGGTTGTGCTGATGATAATAGAGCTAAGTGACATGAGATGAATTAAAAGTAAATACTCAAGTGTGCCTATGTGCTTGTGCATAAGGTACTACTATTGGAGGAGAGTAAATGTGTAGGCTGATTATAAATACACACTTATAAATATTTATACAAATTTAGAGACAATGAAGGGTCAAGAGAAATAAGACAAATTTCTCTGACAGGCAGTGTTGTATTATAGCAGCTATTCAGAGACTTGGAGAATAGCTAATTTTCCCAGTAAATGTGAACAAATGGGAAGGCTTTAGGTGAGATAAATACAATTTATCAGATTGGGTAACGGTTCATTAGATGAATAGCCCTGACTGTTTGTTTCTACTCTATGTACATACTCCCAGAGCAAAGGAAAGCAAGCAAAGTCTTGACTTCCAAATTTTCCTAACTACTGTATTGCACTCAGTCATCTGTGGCTGAGTTAAGAATACATGGTAAGCCATTTGCAGTAATATACAATATAAATAGGACGAACTCACCTGTCTATAAAATCAGTGTAAATTTTCTTTTTGACTTTTGTGGTGTCATATGCCTGATAAGCAAAACGGTTCAAATAAGACTTACTTTGTTTTTTGAGGTCTGGCAAAATATTTGGTGAGATACTGTTAATTTGCGTTGAGAATTGTAGTTTGCTGAGTCTGAGCTTTCTCGTCATCTTTCACTGCTGACCATTTTAATTAGAAAAATACTTAAAACGTATATATGTGATACTCATCACTGTGAACAGTTTGAAGTGTTGATATGAATGTTATGGTAAGAAAGGCTGTATACAGGATGAAAGAGGTACATTATAGATTCAGTGTTGGAAAATGAGAGTAAAAGGAAAAGAGAAGCGATGTTAATTATAGCAGAAGTGTTTAAAAATGTTTACATTAAACATGTAAAAATTAAATGTAAACATTTTTAAAATATATTGCAAAACAGAAAGAGATCAAAACCTCTGAAGGTGTTACCAGGCTGGTATGAGAGCCCAACATATTTTTGTTACTTTTTCAGAACACAAGACATCTTTGCAGACATTGGAGAAATAATGCCAGGAACAGACTGGCAAGCCACGATGTCACTTTTGTTTTTTTAAAAAAAAAAAAAAGCCACAAAGGAACTTTTGCATGATACCTCAAAAATGGGGAGAAAAACAAAAAAGCTTTTCAGTTTAAAAGTAAAAATTGTAAATTAGCAAGTACAATAATGAGGAAACTCCTGTTGTAATAGTCTATATATAGAAAATCTGTAACTGCTTTGTCCCAGATGGCACCTTGTGACATGCAAGTATGTGACCACCATGTGTTCACTGTTGGGACTCTTTAAGTGTTTCTTAAAATGAAGCTGTCAGGTTGAGAAAAAAACCCAACACATGCAGTCAGGGTACTGCAGGAAAGCAAAATGTGGACTAAAAGCCTGGCTTACAGGGTAGATTGATAAACAGGTGTGGATTCATTCCCCTCTGGAGAAGAAAAAGGGGACGTACAGGAACCAGCTCATGCTGATGGAATTGGTGTCTGCGTGGTTATAGTCCCTGTGACACCAGTCACATCCCTCTTCTGCACTGAGTGCTAAAGGGATTTTTTTCCAATCTCTGCATGCCAAAAGAATCATGGTTGAAGACCATAAAGGGTGATAAAAACCTTCCCCAAAATTTATTTTCCCCTAAAATACAAGAATTTAGAAGCCAAAAGCATTGTTATTTTCCTCAAGAGACAGCAGTTCCTTTTCATAGCCATTTTAACACCTTAGGAGAGAGCATTGTTAGGCTGGGTATGTTTTCTCTGGGAACTGCAATGCTGTTGCTGAGACAGAGGTCCACAGTAGCAGATAATGGTTGATCTCTTTTTCAGCTGTATGCAATGCTGCTGCATGTGAGGAGGAGATCTTAGGGCGGCTGAAGAGGTTACTGTCCCTTCTAGTGAGGCCCTTGGAGGTAACCTTATTATGGGTCCTCAGCCTGCCAATATTTCCTGCCTGTGACGTTGTCGTGTACTGGACCCCAGGGTAGAAAGACCAGTATGTGGTACAGTAACACTCCCATCTGCCATAGCCACATTCTCTATGCACCCTGTGTAGTGTCTGTACCCTTTTTTTTTTTTCACTCATTGCCAGAATGCTCATTACAAGTTTCAGGGCATGTACTCAGTAACATGCCCTAAACATCCAGTTTTGATCTGAGATCATGATATAAAACAAGTTGTTTATGAACTTGAGGCAAAATTTCTCACTGCAGGAAATTGTAGCAAATTTTCAAATTAATATGGGTGAGTTAAAGTGTGTTGCTACTGTATGGGAGAGACACCTTCCGTGCTTTGCTCAGGCCTGCCTTCCTGAAGGTCTCAAGGTGGCAAAAGCTGCACTGTAAAAATTCGGCTATTAAATTTAGCTTCAGGAAAGACATTAACAGCTCCTTTTTCTTCCTCTGCAGCCTGTCACTGCCACATCAATGGCTCCTTCTCAGAGATCTGTGACTCTCGGACAGGCCAGTGCAAGTGTAAAGCCAATGTGATTGGGCGCCGGTGTGATGTCTGCAAAGTGAGTGACAAGAAGTGGTGTTTCATTTCAGCTTTCATCCATTTATCCCTTTCATCCCTTTATCCCTTTATCCCTTTTCATAATTTAGCTTCTTATAACTAAATATCAATTGGGTTTGGCAAGTTTTTCTTTTTTTGTCATTTTTCACTTAAAGAGCATGTATGGGTTGTTCTTATGTACAGAAAAGTAAAATGGTTGGGTTTTCAGTGTTTTCTAAAACTTTTCTAGAACTAAACACAAAAGGTTGCATTTGCATGCAGTGAATGTATCTTAAGCCTCACTATGCATATCAGTACATTTTTATATATGGTATATACAATTTATATTCTGAATGATATAAATAAATCGATTAAAAATATTGTAGCTCTGGGGGATAATCACTCTATGAAGAGAGTTGCAAACTGATAGCATTTGATTTTAAAAATAGCAGGATTCTAGTTTACTTCTGCTGTGAATGTTCTGCTTTTATGGTTTTGGGTTTGGTTTTTATTTCCTTAGGATTTCTTCTTGTATTGTCCAAATAATGTATTCTTGGTTTTGGTGAATGTTTTGCCTTGACACTGTTTTGCTGTCTCATGAATCAATGCAAAAAACAGTGTTTCAAAAACTTTCACAGAGTTCTGTTCAGGCTGCTAAGGAATGTGTTATAGCTGTCTGCACGTTTCTCTAGTTCAGCCTAAGGACTCGTGGGTTAGGCCTGTGTCCTCAGAACACCTTCTCGTGTGTGTAATTTAAAAACACATTAATAACTCTGCAGAAATCACAAGGATCATTTTCACCCTTTAAAACTGTGTAATTCTTGAAGTTATTTGCTTACACTCTATTTTAAAAAGTATTTAAGGTGTCTGTTCAAAGAAAAATAGTTGGCATTAATGCAATTTGTACAAATTGCAGAATATATACAGCAAATAGCTTGTTATTACAATATTGGCAGTTGATTGGAATTAATCTTTGATTACTACTGTGTTGACTACTATCTTTATTCCTATACTCTTTTATGTGGTGGTGTTTCGTTATATTTACTTTCTAACAGTGTTTCCTTTTCACTCTTAAAGCCCAGCTACTTCTGGGCCCCAGAAAAGCTGTTTTGTATACCCTGTGGCTGCAGTGCTTTAGGATCCGTGTCACTACAATGTGATATATCAGGAAGATGTACCTGCAAATCAGGATTCATGGGCAGACACTGTGAAATCAGCAGGCAGGTGCCTAAATTAAAAGAAAATGCACGAAGCAGTCAGCAGATCAGAGTCCCCCCTCGGAGATGGGGCTTCAGCAGTGCCAGTGGGTGCCCACGGGGTGCTTACCGGGCTGCTACTCTGGTAATCAGAAACTGTGTGCATTGCATGGGCTGAAGTTTTGTACTTGCTTGTGTTTGGAGCTCTCACAGGCTTTTTAAAAATATTTATCTTGAATAGGCCTGCTACAATATATGAAATTACCAAGAAATAGACAGGCTGAGAAGACAGGCAGCTTTTTAGGATACTTCCCTACTCATAGGGCTTCTCATAGTACAGATGACACTATAGGCCAGAAGTGAAGTACTAGAATTAGTCCAAAAGAAGCACCATCAACAGCAGTATGGACAAAATGTATGGGTGATATATATATATATATATATATATATACATCAGTGGAATCAGTTGGATCTTCATGGCCTCTGGCAGAATAAGACTTCCAGTTGTGCCTTAACTGAAACTAGGACGCTTCCTCTTCTAATAATTCAAGAACAAAAAACTTAAGGAGTTTGCGAGAAGGATCAGCCCCAGAGGCAAACTGTTAAGATCTAATCTTAAAATATCATACATAACTGATGTTAAAAGTCCTTATTAGTGAATGTGGCCAGTTTTCTGAGCCATTTTTAACTGGGTGAGGTGCCCATTTGTTGAATGTAATGTCCAAAATGACAGAAGTGTTCGTTGTTTATTGCATGCCAGCAAAGAAACTTACTTTCTGAAATGAAGTAATTATGGTGCAATTGGTTCTAACAGAGCCGTGCTTTAGGAATTTTGATTTTTTCCCCTGCAACTGAAAACCTCCACAGTTACCACACCCTATTTAAGAAATACCTTGTAGTTTCTTCTCCTCACCCAGACTCTGAGACCCATGCCATATTTGCTCATATGGACTCCCATGGAGCGCGTGAACTTTTACCCATTTAACATATGTAACTGTGTTGCCTACACAAACACTTGATATACACCGATACAGGGACACAATATAATAACATATTCAGAAAATTCATCTTATTTCCTCATTGTCATCCAGGATGTTATCTCTTGTTCTAAATGTGATTCTTAGAATTTCTGTGTGTAAACAAGCTTTGCTGAGGGCTTAACTTGGGGGTTTGCATGGCTGATCAAAATGTCTTTGACTGTGCAGAGCTCATCACAGCATACAACCCAGCATGCTAGGGATCCTTTCTTCCTTCACGCTGTGTGGAGTGCTACTATCAGACTTTTTCTTGTTTTCAATGTTATAAACAGAATTTATTAGATTCTGTCAAACTTTCTATTGAGAACTGAAATGCATGCTGTGCATTGGTTACTCCACTGCCTTTGAATGTCTTCCTGAGATTTTTGCATATTCACATTTCTGTGTGTTTCTTCCTGTGGAAAAGAAACCTTTAGAGATGGTCCATATATTTAATTGAACCTTGGAGTTTAATTATGTGAGGTTGAGTGTTTCTTTCTCTCTCATATACCATGTTTTGAAGAAGTATGTAATTGGCAAAGCATTTCAATATAGAATTTGAAAATTTAATGTACTCATTTATTATATGTATAATTAAACATTCACTCAGGTTTGCATGATTGTGGGGCCAAATTCTGACCATAGATGTAGTCCTGTATTTTGATACCTATATGTAGATTCTTTTTTTTATGTGGAACTTCAGTATTAACCTCAGAGATCAGATTTCAGGACTTTCACATGGAAACCTGCTGAAGTCTCTGGGAATTCACCTCTTGGTTAAGTGCTCTACTGTGGAACAAACACATGTAAAATGTACATCAGTGAAGCTTCACTGACATGAAAAATCAGTACTGCTGTATGCTAGGTAAAAAAATTTAATACCGCATACCTGGGTCACACAGTAGCACATTGTAAAAGCAAATATTTTCAACTTTGTTCCATTTATATTCATCAGCAGTGATCTTTTTTAATATCTGTCTTTTAACATTTTGCTTAGCTAGTGGTCTGATAGCTATGTAATTGGATTTCAGTATTCTCTGAAAATCAGACCTGAATAAAAGGGTAGAAAAGTACTCCAATTTTAAGTCACATCAGCTCAAGACTGAGTTCAGAATTTGAATATCAAGTATGATTTGCTCCTGGGAGCCTCTGTTAGCTGGTACAGTGAAAACCATGGGGTCTGTTGGTTTAAAAGCTTTGTGCAGAACTCCGTATTACAAATGAGCATGTGTCTTCTCTTTTTTACACATATACTTTTTGCATGCCATTAGTGGAGTTAAGAAGGAAATTTATTACTTTAGTTGATAACATCTACTGGTTCTGTAGGAACTTTATTCCATGCAAAGAAGAAAGCAAAGAATGAAAAGAAAAGAGGAACAGAGGCTTATTGATTATTTCTGTCATAATCTTAGACATAACCCAAAGACAGAGGTTTTATCTTAAAAATAGAAAATTCTCATTATTTGCTTGTATTGTACACAAGTACTTTATGTATCTGTTCTTCTAAAGTTATTTTTAAATATCATTAAAAAGAAATGCCCTCCACTGACAGAATACTGTATACAGATATTGCCCCATGTCAGAGGAGATAATATCTAGTTGTTCAGAAACTTTCCGGTTGAATCAATCTCCATTCATAACTAAGAATTTCAATTCACTCTCTTAGCAACAAACTCTGCCTGACATAATCTTACAACCGCGACACAGGATGTGTATATGGCACTGACATACATTCCGTTTCTTGTGGGAATTGTACTTGCAGAAACGCAATCTCATGAGAGATGCCGGTTGCATCAGTTAACATTCTGAAATCTGTATTATTTTTCAGCCATGTAGGGTATTTAGTGTCCTTGCCCCAGTGTTTTATTGCTACAATTCAGTCTGATAAGAGCAGTATTTCAGTGATAAAGAGGAAAGAACCACCCTGATCTTGCTACTCTCTCATCTTTTCCTCTGTTCTCTTAGTAATCATTCCATGTAGTAACTGTTCTTCCTTTCTCTGTGGCAGCCTGAAACGTTTGGTTTACAGTCTTTAGGAGGATGTGTTCCCTGTAACTGCAACTCTTTTGGTTCCAAGTCCTTCGACTGTGATGGAGATGGACAGTGTTACTGCCAGCCTGGAGTGACAGGGAAGAAGTGTGACCGCTGTGCTCATGGATTTTACAACTTTGAAGAAGGAGGCTGTACTCGTATGTAAATTCTTTGCAGCCAATTGCAGATTTATTTATTTGGGGTGGGTTTTTTTTTGCTTATTTATTACTAAGATTCTAGATGGGCTGGGTTTGGATTGCCTTACAAATTTTCCTGATAGGCAGGTATTTTCACAGTCATGTAAATAGTTCAGTTAGCAAGGATGGTGATTTTCAAGAACAAATGACCCAAGCAATTCCTGCTGTTTTAATCTCAGTTTACAGCTCATCTACCACATTTAGAAGGAACAGGAATGTCCTTTTCTCCGAGTACCTTCTGCCAAAAAAATTTCTTTGAAGTACCTATAACTTAGTTATGGTAAGAGTGCCATAGAATGCTGGTTAAGGTGCTTGCCAAAATCACATCAGCTTGAAGGGATATGAACAGGAGAAAAAAAAAAATAAAAACAGAACAAAAAAAAATCCCTTTGCTTCTACTTTTATCCCAGACTTTTTCACTGTCCTTACATGGTTGATCCTCTTTTATTAAATTTCTATACAGTAATATTTAGGATCTTGCTTACTTGTATACTTTTTGTGTACAACCAGATCTTCAGATAAAATTATCTGCCATGTGTCTTGTGTAAATACATGAAACGTATGCTTTTCCAGATGCTGAAGCTCTAACATCAGATATAAATACATCCAGCCTCTTTTTTACATTTACGTTTTGTCCTTTTGGACATTAGGTCAAACAGTGAAATGAATGTTTCCTGCCCTTAAAGTAGTACTGACATTAAAAAGAACCAAATTGTTAGGTCTTTCCACAAGGAAATGTCTATCTTTGCTAATTTAACTGCATTTTTAAAGTCTCATACAGTCATTTAGGCATGATCAGGGGATATGTAGATAGTTGTCTAGTGTGGCTGGCCGCTGGAATGCCTGAATGGTGATGGCTCTTCAGCATTCTTTGCTGATGGCAGAGTGCTATTATTCTTCAGGCATAAACTGTATCCTTTTCAGAAGCGGAATCACTATGCCCAGTGTCCTATTCCTCCTTTCCCATCCAGAATGGCAGCGGGAATAGCAAGCCTATCTCTCTGCCTTTTTCTACTCCCTTTTTTATGGATGGAGCACTGAGGCCTTAAGACCCACATCTATGCATCAAACCTCAATTTCACCTGTAGTGTTGATAAATCTTGAGCCAGGCTGGGTTTTTGATCATATTTGAAAACATTACTCTATATGGTGTTTTTTTCCCATGGGAAGGAAGGGCTCAGAAAATGTTTACTACCTCAAAAAATTCAATCACTTTGGCACCTTCGAAAAGGGAAAGATTAATAGGCTCATTGATGAGAGAACTGAAATAAAATGCAAATGAGAACTGTAGTCCTAAAGCCCTTAGCGCACATGCAACAGAAGAAATCCAATCATTTATCTTCATGATTAGTTTCTTATTCTGCCATTTCACAGTTTAAAAGCACATCACTATTGTGAAATACAACAAAATGTTAATTTCATACAGTTGGGGAAGGAAAATGTGAGGGCAGGTAACAAGATTTCACATAAAAATTTTAACTGCTGTCTTGACAAACTTGAAATAAGAGTTTAAGGAACAGTGATGAAATGGGGAAGTAGTGTAAATCCAAGCAGTATTTTAAATAGAAAAGTATCTGCCTGTGGTCATCAAATATTTTAAATAACTGCAACAGCTAAAGATGTTTAGAGCATTTAGATTTTTAAAAGCTCCAAAGTTAATGCAACAGATGGAAAGGAATTCAGTTTTCAAAATACTGTTTTTTCCCCACTCATTTTTAGTCAGCTTGTTATATATTCCTTCAAATGAGAAAAAGAAAAAAGAAAAGAAAAAAAAGAATTAAATTATGAATCACAGAGAAAATCAGAAATTTAATAAAAGTATATCAAATCATGCTAAGAAGTGCACAGAAACGAAATTCTATAGTGACAGTTAAGTATCAAATAAAATATTGGACGTCTTTTATCTAGCATTTATCCAAAAGGTATATAATTTGATTTTTATACTTGGACAGTAAAAAAACATGAAGTCTTCAAAACAAACACCCAAAGCATCATCAATTAGCATTGACATTCTAGCAGCGAAGATACAGAAGAGGTTTCTATTTCACTATTGCTTGCAACAAATGTATTCTATTTTTTCCATTTTTTAAAAAATAATGATAAAAGTAAAAAATGCAAAAAATACTGGTGGTATCACTTTCTTACCCTCCATACCTTTTCATCCAATTTTGTGTGAGAACTGGAAGTCCACAAAAGAGCATTCACATCCAAAAGCCTCAGTCTTCCAGTGCGGGATGTTTTCTAAAGCATCTTCAAACCACAGTGTGCCAAAAATTTTTATGTAGCATGCAAAACCATCTTATTCGTGGCATGATGGAGGCAAAACTTACTGCCTTCTTTGCATCAGTTACCTTATTTTGGAAGTATTGGTGGGGAAAGATAAAGATCACTTTTTACCCGGACTATAGATAGGAGCTCTGTCTTTGCACAGCACATTTTCCAGTTTTACTCTGAATTGAAGTATTTCATACAGTAAAGGAAGTGAACATAAATGCAACCCTCAGTAATGAATGTTATGTCACACTGCTCTATAAACACCCTGAGAAACAGATTATCACTTAGACGGTCATAGTTTGCTTATGATGCTTTTGTTCTGACCTCAGGGGTAATGCTGACAGGGTGTATGAAATTAACCATGCACCAGTTCTGCTCCTCCAAGCAATCAGGTGTCGTCTTGTGCCCCGTAACTACTTATCATTTACATACCTTGAATCTGCATTTGCCACCATAAGTTCTTCATTTAATAGTGCTTTAAGAGCAAAGACCACTTCCAAAACCAAAGTATTTTTAATTGAATAAAGTCTGCAAAGAATCCAAGCCTCCTGTGAGGAGGCACGTTGTTGTCTTCCCAAGGCAGAATACATGTAATCTGAAATCAGGAATAGAATGTGAAAAGGCAGCTAGAACACTAATTTAGCCCTTTAAGAAAAGTCTGTTTACATGAGCAGAAATTTCAGGAGGTTGGCTTAGGGTGGTGGAAGAGGTTAAATACACTGCAGGCTCCCTGTGTAGAGGGCTCAGAAGCGCTCAGGTGGCTTCTTGCACAAGACAGCTTGGGCCCAGGAGTTACACAGCAGTTCTCCCACAGATATGTCACATGAGTACGCCATCTCAGAGGTGTCTGCACTTCTGCAGACAGTGCCTTTATTTTCCCTATTCTGTTCTCATTGCAGTTACTTCAATCTCAGTTAACCTGTGTTGCATTGCTCCTGGCTTTTGTTTCTCTGGGTTTACCCTACCTTTCTGGCCCCACTGTGTCCACAGATACTTAGAGTTCACTGTATGATAAAAGCTTTGTTGGAATAATCCTAGCCCCATTAGGGTCTGCCCTCCAGCTGTTACATAAAGGGGTAGCTTTTCATCTGCTTAATATTTTTCTGTCTCCCATAAAGCCTGTGATTGTTCACGTTTCGGTAATAACTGCGATCCTATCAGTGGCCGCTGTATCTGCCCTCCCAATACTGTTGGAGACATGTGTGACAAATGTGCACCAAATCACTGGGGCCATAACATTGTCAGTGGCTGCAAGGTGAGTGAGTGTGTTTACTCTCTGTGTGTTACTTCTTTTCCGTGGGACAAAACCAGTAATTTATAGCTGGAACACAATTTTAGTTTTGTAAGTCATGGTTTGTCTGCATTGCGACTTTTGGTGTCAGACTGCAGTGTAGATGTTGGCGATCTGTAACTGAGCACTACAGATCCTCTGTCTCAGGTATGCAGCCTGCAACACCAAACACCCTGTTTATACTGCTGTCACACTGGCACAGTGGCCATTATCGTGATTGAGGAGATTACCACGGTATTGTATAATGTTTATAGACGTGTGGTTACAGGTAATTGACAGTGCCTTTGTAGAACAAATTTACTTTGGCCCTAATTGTGATACTGCTGGGAATTTGTACTTGAAGCTTACTTGAGAAGGGCTTCAACTTTTGCACAAAAGATATGGAAGAGAGAAGAAAAGAATTAGCCCCCTTAGCTGTAAAATGCACTTTTTTACTGTACTCTTAAAGGTGAAATAAACCTTCTCATTAGCCTTCAAATACTCTGTATTCCAATGTTTGACATACAGTTAAAAACTCTGAAGGGAAAAGGGGAGAAGAAATAGGGAAACAATGATAGTATGTCAGAGTCCATGAAAGCTGTTGTTAATATCCTACCCTTGAGTTAAGGGGAGCAGTAGTTGGTTAAGGTTGAAAACTGGCAACAGGGGAAAGTTCGAATGCTGCCTTCTCTCTGATGTTCTTATTGATGATGAGGGATTTATTGTACTGATGCAATTACTCCAGAAAACTGTGTCTTGTCTGAACATGGTCATACACCATTAGCGCTTTTTCTTAAAAGGCTGTCTGTCACGTAGCTCAGGCTGCAAAGCAATTATTGAGAATGATTTCTTTTTTTGTGTGTATTGAAAACTCCCCTTGTGAAACCTTTGCTGTGCTGCTGTGATACAGACTCTTGGCTTCTGAAACCAGCCTAATGAGGTTGAAGACCTCTGTTTGAGCTCTGGAGTATATTTTCTGATTGTCTTTTATGTGAGCGCATTAGTATGACAGTTCAATGGCACCTTCTAAATTAATAATGATCTATCAGCCCACATCTCTTTCAGTATCCTACAGCTAATTTCTGCAAAGTGAGATGTGAATCTGCTGCTTGTGCTCTTTGTAGATTTCCAGGGATGTCATAACTCAGGGGGATAGAGAGCATTGCACAAAACTGCTTGCTCGCAAAACAAACGTAACATCACATTGTAATTTAGGTTTTGATATTGCAAACCAAGCTATTTCAGTATACAGCGAACAATTTGCCTTCTAAGCTTTATGTTCAAATGCATCTTTTAGAATAAGGTTCTTTCTGTCAGGTTTTATTTCTTAGCTTAGGTAGTAGTCTAGCAGTCAGACATTTAACCAGTAGTTGAATAGTTTCTCTGGCACTCAGTAAAGATTGAATTTGACTGTTTCTTGCACATAATCGCCTTCTTTGTAAATAGCTTTTTCAGATCAGAAGAAAGGTGTGTTAAGTATTCATGTAACAAACAGTTTTGCTTAGAAACTGAATCCACATTTTCCTCCTCTATTTCAGCTTTGTGTCCTTAATTTTAGCAAGACTATCCATGCCAGTTACTGTGGTAACCTGCGCTACTTTCACTGAGTTTGCTTCTGCAAGCTGAACTTCTCCATACGAGATTCTGGTCACGCCAGTGATCACAGCAAATGTCCTGTGCTAACTCTGCAGTACAGTCACAGTAATAGCACTGAGGGATTCTTCTGTTCTTTGGAAGTTTGCAGCTTTCCCTGCTGCTTACTTCTATATTCATCATCTAGACTCCCTGGAAAATCACGTATTTCTATCATCGCCTGCCTGCACAAGTCTCATTCTGTGAGCAGGTTTACTTCCCAGTACACTACATGACTAAATCTCTACCCCTTATCATGTAAATTGCTGTAATCTAAAGGTCCTGTTTGTATGAAGAAAGTTACTGTATACCGTATAAAGAATACAAAGACCAGTTACCAGTCTGATGGATGAGTAATAAAGATTGAATTACCTGCCACTGGGACCGCTGCCCCTGAGCAATTCCAGTTTTAGCAAAGTGGTCTGAACATGCCCTGCAGAGGATCTACATAGAAAGCACTTTTCAAAGAGCACTTACAGTTTTCAAGTTAATTTTGTCCGTGAAGTATCTCAGTGTCCTTGACCCTTTTAGATTTATTTGATTTCAGTGCCTAACTTATGATAAGTAATATCCATTAAAAAAAAAAACAACCACAGTGTTGTGAATGTATTTAGCATGAGTGCTTGGCCCTTGGTGAATAAATATAAATGCCTAGCTATATAATTCAATATGTTACTTTCAGGCAGTGGAAATTCACTTAGATACTTGAGAGAGGTGAGTTGCTTTTTTATTGAGTTTGGATTTTGGGGGAGGGTGTTGTTTTTTCGTTTGGGTTTTGGTGTTTTGGGTTGGGTTGGTTTTGGATTTTTTTTTCAGAATCACAATTTCAATTTTCTCCATGTTTCTCCTCTTTTTAGCCCTGTGACTGCAGCCTCGTTGGAGCCCTGAGTTCTCAGTGTGACTTAAATACAGGATGTTGCTTCTGCCGCCCTGAATTCTCTGGGGATAAATGCACTGAGTGCAGGTTGGGTTTCTGGAATTATCCACAGTGTGTTGCTTGTCAGTGCTTCCTGGCAGGGACCGATCCACAGAGCTGTGATACAGAGTTGGGGAAGTGCTCATGCACTGATCATACTGGCCAATGCAGCTGCAAGGTAGGACAACGAAGGTTGTAAGTTGATGTTAAACTGCTGAGAAGTTTATTCCAAAATGCATTGACATTTTTACTTGCCTGTTCCAACAATACATGCAGACGAATCTCACTGGTTTTCATAGTACATTTGCTCACTACTGTGGGAGGACTCTGACATAAAGAAAGACTTAAGTACTTATCAGTTGCTTTTTCACATACTAACATTTGCCAGGATAGCATCCACATAGACTCTCTTCTCACTTTGTATTTCTTCCTGTTCTTACAGAACTATTGCCAATTTAGCCTCATTCAATACAATTCTTGTTCAGATGTCTGGCAAATTAAAAACAAACACCTCAGTAATAACAATATGTCACAGTGCTAGTTCTTTATAGAACATTACTTGGAGGGAGTCAATAACAGTCATTTTAAGAGCAGAATTCACTGCAATAGTAACTGTTCTGAGTAGACCAGATACAATTCAGGACCACTAAAGCAAAGACTTTTGGCATCATCACCTACAGCATTCTTATTTGGAATAATTCTTGGAATCAGTCCCTGCTGATAGTAGCAAAAGATGTGACAAGGGACAACAGCTTCAAATGGCAGCTTGGGAATTTTGGGTTGGATATTAGGAAAAAAAAAATCACTAGAAGGTTTATGCAGCACTGGAACAGATTATGCAGAAAGGTGAAATCCCCATCTTGGAAGTCTTCAAGAGTTGGCTAGAAAGAGTCATGGGTATCCTGGCCTAGTATTGGTGATAGTCCTGCTTCAAGGAGGAGGTTTTTAAAAGTGACCTCTAGAGATTCCTTCTTTGATTTTGATTCATTCTTCTTCTTTAGGGACTGTATTGACACAAAAAGCTAGTAAAGTGGAAGGATGAATTTAAATTATTGAATTGCCAGGTAATTCTTTTGTTAAATAGGCACCAGTCGCTTTATTTTGTATATAAGGGATAGACTCAATGGAGGAACTGTAGAACAAATTAGTTTGAAAGAGACCTGTAGAGGTCTGGTGCATTGTTTGAAAAACATTGCTGAGGCAGTACTTTCAAGGATGAGTATTTCACAACCTCTTTGTGCGAACTGCATGACCACTCTCCCATTTTTCTGATGTATTTGAACAGAAAGCATCATTCTATTTTACATATACTGATCCATTTGATGGTGAAATCATAAGTAAACTAAAGTGAGTTAATCACATAGACTGAGTAAAACTTGGTGTTATTTGTCCTATGTTATTCCTGAAATGAGAAGACAGAAGTATCTCAATGCTTTTAGCTTCTCCTGGTACATGATGTGCTCTAACCCCTTTAACCATCTCAGCACCCCTTTTCTGGCTTATGTCTAGTATGTCACTGCCTTTCTTGTAGCTGTTAGAAGCATTAAGTAGAAAGAATGGGGGTTTATGGCATATTTAAATAGAACTGTAGAAGTGTTTCTTTGTTTATCATTTTAAAACTAATATAGCAACTTCTCTGTTTCTGTGAGTGCAAATTAACAGTATATATTTAGCTGATGATTAACGATAAGCAACTGAAATTTACATGAAACAAAATTCAAAGCAAGTAAAATTCACAATTTATGACAGAAAATGAACAAATAATACTGAATTAAATCAGCAGATTTTTTTCTCTGTTCAGAATTTAAGCCTGATGTCAAATTTAAATTTAGGGTTGTTAACCTTTTGTGTAACTTTTTTGAAGGAGTTAGATATTGAGGAAGCTAGATTTTTATAGAATGGCAATTGTTCCCATTTAAGCCTGCTGTTTTAGCTGCAGAAATGAGCTTTCAAAGGCCCAGGAGCCCCTTTGTCAGCCCTGACAAAAAGCAGCAAAATCTAGGCTAAGTACAGTGTAGGCACATTTGCTGAGTTACATGGTTACATGTAGAAATGAGGGTTAAAAAAAGGTAAATCTGTGGGGATTTGTTGCTTTCCTGTATAACATTCAGAAAGTTGAATTTGTTCTTTAGATTGGCTTCTTCACATTACTCTCAAGAGGAAAAAATAAAAGGGGGTGGGGATGTGTTAAGAAAAAGCCAACCAGAGCTTTCATATTGTTGATTTCTTTTAAATACCTTAGTCACAGTATGAAAATGGTTTTAGAAGGCTGTGCATAAATTATTGTGTATCTGACCCTATCTGGTATAGCTTTTTATTTGGACTAATTAAAAAATGAAAATAAAAGCATTGACATTACAACACTGAAACATCTCAGCCTTGTTAATACTGTTCAGTGATGTGGAAAACAATCACAAAGAGGGGAAAGCTTTTCTTTACAATATTTCCATTAAAATATGTTCCTCAGCAAGAGCATTTAGTACTGTACCTCAAACATTCTAACCTGTGAAAGCTAATTCGTGTTACACAAAAGGCGTGATTAACTCTGGCAGTTTCAGAAGGACATATTTTTTCTTGCCAATCAGTTATTGAGCATGTCGTGCCCAAAGTGCCACTTGATTTTACTGTGCTTACAACTGTCAGTTTGAAGCCAGCTCCATTGCTCAGAGCAGTAGCTCTGAGTGAATTCAAATGGAAATGCCTCAATTACGTTACCTGTGTATGTTTGCATACGCACAATAAGAAGCCAGAAAGTTCCTTGAATGTTTCCTTACACTTACTGTTATTTGTTTCTGCACCCTGTTACTATTAGTACTGTATGATTTTCTTATTACTACTTCAAAACAAAGCTTGTCTTCTTTTTTATTTTGTATGTTTTTAAATGCTCTCTCTTTTCCAGGTTAATGTGGAAGGTGTCCGCTGTGACAGGTGCAAGTCTGGTACATTTGGTCTCTCTGCCAGAAACCCACTTGGCTGCAGCAATTGCTATTGCTTTGGCCTGACTACACAGTGCAGCGAGGCAAGGGGGCTGATTCGCATGTGGGTGAGTAGTACACTGCTGAGCCATGTAATGTGATAATTTTGTTTCCTGCTGGCATCTTTTAGTCAGGCACTGAGAGGTAGCTAGAAAATGGCCAAACATTTAAGCTATCATTTTCCTCTTTATACTTTGAGAAGTGGAGAGAGCAGTATGTTTCACTAGACAATCAAGGTAAAGGCATTAAAGGTAAATAAGTAGGTAAGAAAAACAGTGAGAGGATAACTGACATCAAGCCAAAGTAAAGCTATATAAAACACAGGAAAGGGCAAGCTAGTCATGTGGGGAAATTATGCTTTCCAGTGCATTGTAATATAGTCTCTGGTATATGATACAGTTTACCCAGGTTTATGCAAGGGTCACAAGTGCTTGTTGTCCAGCATAGATTTCACATGGTTCAAGTAGTCTGTTAATTTTCACTGTTATTGCTTTCTTGTTTAGGATTTTGTAGTTTAGAGTTTTTTGATTGATTGGTTTAGTTTTGGTTTGTGTTTTTTTATTATTATTATTTTAATGAAAAGAAAAAAAAGCTTATTGAAGATCATTTAAGTCCAAGAATGGGAGAGTATAATCCATCAGAGCAAACAAAGAGCTCTCCAACTTGTCATGGGTTCAGCAGCAGCAGTCATTTTTCTCCTTCTTGGTAGCTGGTGCAGTGCTGTGTTTTTGATTTTTGGCCTGGGAACAGCACTGATAACACCAGTGTTTTCAGTTACTGCTTGGTAATGTTTTGGTCTGACCAAGGACTTTCTGAGCTTCATGCTCTGCCAGGGAGAAGGGGAAGCCAGGAGGAAGCAGAGACAGGACACCTGACCCAAACTGACCAAAGAGGTTATTCCATACCACAGCACGTCATGCCCAGGATGTGAAAATGGAGAGCAGAGACCTGGAAGGGTGGGGGGTGCACTGCGTGGTCAGGCTTGGTATTAGGTGGTGAGAATTGTATTCTTTCCTTGTATTTGCCTTGTCATTATTATTATTATTGGTGGTAGCAGTAGTGATTTGTGTTATACTTTAGTTACTAAACTGTTCTTATCTCAACCTGTGGGAGTTGCATTCTTTTGATTCTCCTCCCCATCCCTCCGGGAGCGGGGGGAAGAAAGAGAGGGGAGTGAGTGAGAGAACGGGCTGCGTGATTTACAGCTTATACCATGACACAACTTTTTGTAGAAGAGGGCCTTCAGACCTATGCTGGACTGACAAATTAGGTAGAGTGGATCTCTCTCTGTAAAACAAGCAGAAAACACACATTGAGACTACTGCTTACCATTGCTGCTGTGCCAGCTCCTCAGTTGCATTCTGGAGGAGCTATTTCTGATGAAAAATGGCTATTTCAGTCCCCTCATATGGTCAGTCATATCACTGCTAGAAAGCATGTCAAGCATAGAGGGAATGTCTTCGAATGCAAATCAGCCAAAGCCCCTGACTTGTCATGCATAAGCGTCAGCTGGATAAAGATACTTCAGGCTGTGAAATCAAGGTGCACCTCTTTCCCTTCCCAATGGATGGAGTGATTTATCATGATCTGACACAGTTTTTCTCATTATTTCAATTTTGCCCGTCATATGCTGGTAGGCTGGAGATGAAAGGCTGTAAAAGACTGACAAGTCATAAAATTTAATCAAGTTCGTGACAGCAACAGTTCTGGAAAAATTTCTTTTGACCTATGTGGCAGCACAAAGTAGAAACATTGTTTATATAGTTTACACAGTTCTGAAACATAATCAGAAATCTCTTGATTATTTTGTGTCTCTGGATTAATATTTATGCTCATATCTAAACAAGTGTATGTCCATGTGTCATTTAGGTTTTGGTACTGTAATCTATTTCAGAACTGATTCAGAGTTGAAAACTGAGAGAGACAGGGTTCTGCCAGCTGTGAGTGGCTATTTCAGATGCTTTCAGGTGCATCAAATGGCATTAGACATGTTTAAACCAGCAAACTCTCTCCTATGTAAGGCAAGGCTGATCTGAAATTCAAATGTGTTGAGCCCTTTCTTGATGTCAAAGTAGTAAACAGTAGAATACAGTTATGGTAGGAGCTCTCACTTAGGAATGGCAATATTAAGAATGCTTCTTAATCAGCCCATATATGCTTCTGTAAATGGAAATACCAAAATATTTAAAGTACAGTACAGGGCTTGGATGATTCCTCATTACCTGATCCCTATCTTGTGAGCAGCCTGTTGATGGGATGGCTGTTACAGATATGACTCTGCATTTGTTTTCTTTGTTTTCCTCAGTCTTTGAGAGGAAGCAATTTTGATACCAGCCCTTTGCATTTGTTCACGCACTTCATGTGATATTTTCATCTCCACAGAATTACTAAGACTCTTATTACATTTTTTGATCAAAATAATGATTTCTATATGAGTCGATATTTCTGTAGAGACTCTTTCATCAAGTCTAAGAAAGTTACAAACATCTAAGTGGCATCCTTATATTTTTCGTTAAATCTAAATTTAGAGTTAGAGAAACTCTCTGCATATTGTCTGGAGAACTCTTAGCTTGAATATTGAGTGAAAATACCAAGGAGTTAGGCACTGTGTTCCAGAGCCCCAGTGATGTATAATAAGTGTTGGTGAGAAGTATGCTTCTTCCTAAGGTACATTTCTCACAGTCTGAAGAGAAGAGGCCTGAGACTGAAATAGTGCTATGAAAATTGCTTCAGTAAAAATGATGGGTTCATTTGCTGATGAAACTATTTTAACCAGTGCTCGTGCATTCTTTGTTAACATGAGGACAAGGTGCAAAGGGATGGAGGGGAAGTCATTATTATCACTATGTATGCCTAAAGGGGAAAAAAAGATTTGATCTTTTTCTTGATTTTTTTTTGAATATGCGTAGGTGACCTTGAAGCCAGAGCAAATGATTCTGCCACTGGTGGATGAAAAGCTTCAGCGCAGCACTCTTGCAGGGATTGCATTCCAGCCTCCTGAAATAGTAGCAAATATAGAAGAGGTGATGAGGGATCTGCGGTCAGAACCTGTTTACTGGAGACTTCCAGAGCAGTTTGAGGGACAAAAGGTAAACATAAAACTCCACTGAATAATTACATGGATTTTTTTGTGGGGGGAAAGGGGGGTTGGGATTTTTTTTTAATCTTCTACCTGTATTTTACAATTACTTTTTCCCTTCCAATAAAAATGTCTTCACACAGTGGAAGGTGCTTCAAAAGAAAAGTAATGTCACTCCATTATTTAAAATTATGTGCTCCATTATAATGGAAATTCGTAAGTGTGTAACATAAACACTATTTTCTAATAAATATTTGCAGACAGTTACATGTAATATTTCTTCACAGGATTGATCCTCTCATAAAAATGTTATTTGAAAAATTAAGCTGCATTAATTTCATATAACTCTCATAGCTTTATCTTTCTCTCCATTTTAAATAAAAAAGTGCCAGATCTTTGTAAGTGACACAGGAGAAAATGATTGAAATAACCCTCCTTTTGGATATTTTTATGTACCTCTGTGACAGTTTATTTTGTACTTTTGCTATTTCTTGGTTTGGTTTGGGAAAGTTTAGATATTTCTTGCTCTAAACATGAACCTTGTAGAGCACTAAGGCACATATAAAGAAATGGATAACATTTTGTTTTTAGTGTAGTACAATAACATTTTGCTGATGGGTATTTTTGAACACAGCCCTCGTCCCCATAGAGTTCCAAAAGCCTTTATTGCTATTTTCTATCACATGCACATTCATCAGACTGCTCACAGGTGCACAGTGTATCTAGCTCCTACATATGCCCAGGAATTTATTTTTAGCTAACTGAAAATGAGATTTCTTTTTGTACCTTGTTAGCTGACCGCTTATGGAGGGAAACTAAAATACACAATCTACTTCGAAGCACGAGAAGAGACGGGTTTTTCTACTTACTACCCACAAGTCATCATAAGAGGTGGGCCTCCTACCAACACGAGGATCATTGTCCGACATATGGCTGCCCCTCTGATCGGGCAACTGACAAGACATGAGATAGAGATGACAGAGGTAAAGTTTCCATCTGTTTTTTTACCCAGAACTTAAGCACATGGTTCTTGGTAATACTGCTGTTAATCTGGTTTGGTATTACTGTCTTTCAGCATGAATGGGGATATTATGGTGATAACCAAAGAGTCAGAAACACCCTGCCCTGGGAATATTATCATGATGACCCAGGTATCAACAGGACTGTGTCTCAGGCAGATTTCACCTGGAAATATTATGGAGATGAATCAAGACCAAGTAGACCTGTATCCCGGGAAGACTTCCTGAATGTGTTGTATGATGTTCATTACATTCTTATTAAGGCTACTCATGGCAATATCATGAGGCAGAGCAGGTAACTATTTCATGCAGTGGTCTGAAATAATGTAGTAGTCACAGATAACCTGATAGAGCTCTCAGCTGTTCTGAGCAGTATTTTTCTTCATAACATCAGCTATAAGCAGTTGCTGAGAAGAACAGGAGTTGGCATTCAGCATAGCAAAAGATGCAGGAGAGGGAAGTTTTATTTACTAGAAAATTTAAATTGCAATAGACAAATAAAGTCTTTATTTTCAGGATCCTAGAATACAAAACACATATAAGAACATGTATCCTGTAACAAACCCAAAGTATTTTTTGTATGAATGTCTACTCCATGAAAACATGCTGCTGTAATTAAATATAGATGTTAGCATATGAGGGAATTTTCTTTTACTTGTGGGAAATAAATGTTTTACAGTAGCACTGCAGAGAAGGACATGGGGATCCTGGTGGACAAGGAGTTGTCTATGAGCCAGCCATGTGCCCTTGTGGGCAAGAAGGCCCACATGGACTGCATCAAGAAAAGCATTGCCAGCAAGTTGAGGGAGGTAATCCTCCATCTTAGCCTCACCTGGAGTACTATGTGCAGTTCTGGGCTGTCCAGTACAAGAGAGACATGGAGCTCCTGGAGCAAGTCCAGTGAAGGCCTACTAGAATAATTAAGGGTCTAGAGTAGCTTTCTTATGAGAAAGGCTGAGGGGTCTGGGCCTGTTCAGCATAGAGAAGAGAAGGCTCCTGGGGATCTGATCAATGTATAGGAGTAACTGAAGGGAGGATGTCAAAAGGATGGGGCCAGTCTCTTCTTAGTGGTGCCGAGTGGTAACACAAGAGTCAACAGGCTCTTGGACACAGGAAGGTCCCCCTGAACATGAAGGCTGCGTGGAGACCTCATAGCAGCCTTCCAGTATCTAAAGGGGGCCTATAGGGATGCTGGGGAGGAACTCTTCATTAGGGACTGTAGTGATAGAACAAGGGGTAACACGTTCAACCTTAAACAGGGGAAGTTTAGATTGGGTATGAGGAAGAAATTCTTTATTGTAAGGGTGGTGAGGCACTGGAATGGGTTGCTCAGGGAGGTTGTGAATGCTCCATCTCTCACGGTGTTCAAGGCCAGGTTGGACAGAGCCTTGAGTGGCATGGTTTAGTGGGAGGTATCCCTGCCCCTGGCAGGGGGGTTGGAACTAGATGATCTTAAGGTCCTTTCCAACCCTAACTATTCTATGATTCTATGAGGAAGAACTTCTTCACTATGAGGGTGACTAAGCGCTGGAATAAGTTGCCCATAGATGTTGTCTCCTTCCCTGGTGATATTCATGAGCCATCTGGACACAATCCTGAGTGTCATCCTCAAGGTGAGCCTGCTTGAGCAGGGAAGTTCGACTAAATGACCTTCACGGTCCCTTCCAACCTCAGTTTCTCTGTGATTCTGTAAAAGAGTCAAAAGTGATGCACTACTTAATCCAGTATATTAGGCACAGATGCACTCATCATTTCTCTTCATTTCATTGATTAATAAGTTAGATGATGTAATAACAATAATGCTTACTACAATTGAACGGGATATCAGACAACAAGATGAGAGAAATAATACGGAAAATCTGCTGTAATCTAAAGGTCAGTTGTAAGATTTTACACTTTGAAATAAGTAGTCAATTGAACAGACAAGGAAGAATTACTTAGTTACCTATTCTTCAAAGACAGGTCTGTTGTTTACAACATATGACCAGGTGAACATGATTCAGTAATTATATTCTTGTTGAGAAATGCTAATATTCTAGCTGCATGTTCAAACAGATACAGGCTACAAAGTTTAAAAAAATAATCTTTTACTTCCACCCAACACTAGTAAAGCCAAAGAATCAAGTTCTGGCTACTGGAATTGAAGAAGGAAATATTAATCTTTAAAGGATAACAGTGAACATTATCACAGATTGGAAAAGATGATCTGTAAGAGAAGATGTAGACAATCAGATTTATTTAGAAACTAGAAATTGTTTATAAAATGTTGTCATAAAAAGAAAGAAAAAAATCAGTTTTCTGTTGCCCTGGTATAAGTCAGAAAAGAAATGAGCTTAAACTGCATCAGGAAAAAATCACATTAGACATGAGAAAAACATTCTTGGGGGTAAAAAAGTTCTGGAACAGATCACATAGACTATTCCTAAAAGTTTTTAATGATGAATTTACAATATCTTTTGCAAGCAAAATTTATTAGCAAGAACACAGTAATAATTGGAGATAAACTCCAAAGGTCTTCAGAGGTCCTATTAATGAGTCTGTCATAAAAGTGATGGGCTAAATTATTTCTAGATTTCGAGGCTACAGATAGGTCTGTAAGAACATGACCTTTTGAGCTGGCGGATGAATAGCAGCGGTAAATATCATGCAACTTTGCAGCATTGTGTGGCAGAAATCATATTAATTGTTGCTGCTATTGTCTCTATTTAAAGTGTATTATTTACGGAAAAGTATTTATCTTGCAATATTCAGCTTGCAGTGGCTAGATGCTAAATACTAACAACAGATGCCATAAATGTTGAACATTGGTTTCATTAATTTTTGACATAGTCCATTTAGGATATTGTATTATAAGCCCAGGGAATTTCCATTAAATGAGTTATGAAAGTAACTCCAACACGACATGGAAAATTTGAGAAGCCTATCTATATTTTGTGTGTGCTTCTCCCTTCTCTTCACTTTATGCACTACAGATCCTAGTCCAGCCATGGAAGCAAAAATCAAATCCGATCTCAGGTCAGCATCATAAGTGAAGTTATAAAAACAAGCCTTCATTTTCATGATTTTGTTCTGAGATGCATTGTGACTGAACTACACCTGCATTGTAATACAACATTTTATCAAGGATCCCTAGTAATGAAGCATATAACAGAACAGAGGAAGACTTTTCAGTTTCACGGCAGGATTGCAACATGGCACTTAAAGAATCAGATTAGGTTTTTACAGCATCGCATTTCAGAATGGACATTCTGTATGACAGCAGGACTTAGCAGAGTTCATCTGGTCTTTCTTGTAACTGTCAGTCTGAAGCCATGACCTTGCATACGATACCATGTTTAATTTTGGAGGTGATTATGTTACAGTAGATTTTTATGATCTGTTGAGTTACACAGGTAACATTCCTCAGATGGCATCAAAGACTTTAAGTAGAAAATAAACATTATTATTCTTTTCAGGTTAGCACCATGAATGATTTCAGAGGAAGTTTTGCTTAAGATCACAAAATAAATCCCCCAAAATGTTTTTAAAGGTTAGTGGGATATTAGCTTGCATAAGAATTGAAGGCTTTTATTAAAAATAGGTTGAGACCCTCTGAAAGACAATATTTATGCTCAACTTTAAACATAAGTTAGAGTTAAGTGACTTACAATAAAGCATTTGTTTAAATAGTGTGTTGTGCTTTCTGAATATGGGCTCTGTTCTAAGATAGCAAAGCTTCTCTTTCTACCTGACCATGCATAGCTGAAAAGTATAAAGCAAAAGAAACTGTTAATGGGAGGAGGGGAATATTATATATGAAGTATTTTAAAATCTTTTAAAGTTTTTAATAGTGCTTTAACTTCAATTGCAGATTTTAAAAGCTGCAGGTAAGTGATAAAATACAAGAAAAGCATTTTAAAATTGTCACAGCAGCAGCAGTTTGAAACAAAAATAGCCTAGTTCTAGCATTCGCGCTGTATTAGCTATATAGTTTAGCACCAGTGCTAATGTTGTTTCTGCTTCAAAGCTGCAGCATTACTAGTGATTTAGAGGTTTCTGCTCAGAATCGAAAGCCAAACATTTTTTGCCTATATTGTTCCATTTTGTTGCCCTCATTTTCACATTTGCCACTCTAAATTGAAACATTTCTTTTATTAGATTTTGTTTTGCTTTTTAGGCAACTGGGCTGTGATAATAAATTAGTTTGAATTGGAAGTATGCTTTCAATTTGACTGTAAATTATTTCAATATCCCTGACACTGATCAGGTAGCAGTTGTTTGACTGCTGCCTATTAGACGTTTTCCAGGAATCAGCCAAGCCCAACCTTCCTTAAGTAACATTTTCGTACTAACAGCAGGTAGCTTTGTGGTCCCAGAGTATATTATTATGTAAATACAGCTTTCTGACTGCAAATAGGTTTTTTGCAGCATACAGACTGTTGCCTCAGCCTCGAAGGTGATGGGGAGGCAGATTTCATTTTGTTTTTCCATTAAGTGTACAGAGATTTCGATGCAAGTTTACATTGACAGATCTGAATGGTTTTGCTCTCTTCATTTTCAGTCTTCTGTTTTGACCTGGCTTTCTTTGCTTGGGGGTTTTTTTGTTCAATTTCTCTGGTTCACTGAACCCCTGTGTTCAGATGGCAAGAACAGGGTTTAAGTTACTAGATGACTTGGGGATTTTGCATTGACACAAGGTATCAAGAGGTATGGGTCTGCCCGCAAAAGCTCAATCACAAAAGTCTCATCTAGTTCAGCAGTGGGTGTTTGCATTTCCTGCAGTCATCCTGACATTGGTGCCGATATGCCAATGTGTAGAAAAGCCTCACTCAGCCACTAAGTTATCAAGGTTTGGGAGTAGATAGACTGTGAGCACGGGGACAAGACAAGCAGTTCTGTGAGCTCCTATGCATTAGCACTATTCACAGACACTTAATGAATAGAATCCAGCAGCATTACCAACATTTATTCAGCTGGTTAGTCACACATTCTGTGACATTTTCTCTTAGCTTGGCATTATACTTGAAGCTCTAAAATTTACACTATCCTATCCTTGTTTTTCAAAGACAGTAAAGGGTTCCAGATCATAGCGTTCATTTCAACAAACTAACAAACCCCCAAAATAAAAAGTAAGTTAAAAGAACCGCATTGTGGTGTATTAGGATGAAGTGTATTTCATTAGATATTATGTTGGGTGTCTTTGTCCATGATATATTCAACCCTATTTGGCAGGTCTGCATACATGCTGTAAAGACAAGGAGTGGTTGGGGGGCAAGAGTATTAGTATAAATGTGATCAAATAAAAGTTTGGACAGTTAAAATGTCAGAAACTCTACCATAAAACATGTCGCTTTCTGATACTAGCAGATGCTTCTGTAGTAGTATTTCTTGTTTACTCTAAATTGCTTATATGTCTACATTATTTTTAATGAAAAAAATGAAGAAAAATAAAAAAATAAAGCAAACCCACACCGAAACCCACCCCCAAAAATATATATCTGACTACAGATATTAAAATTCCTGCTAAAAAGGCTTATGTCCAATGTCTTTGAAGTCTGCTCTAGAGCTTGTTAGGTTGCTTTAGTTGCTGAGAATAGATTTTATTTTTTGAAATAGATGCCTCATTAAAAGCTCATTAAGTGAACAATTTTACTACCATACCTCTGAGAGTCATAAATTGGAACTGCATTTAATATGTGACTTCAATTTCTTAATGAGTCCCTCCAAGTGAAGAATCAGATATGAGCTTTTGTTAATAGTTTGGCTGAAAAGAAATTAAAAAAAAAAAAAAAAAAGAGAATCAAACAGGAGAGAAAAGTTAGTTATACTATTGCCTGGATATAGCAAATGAGACTGGAGGTAGTGGTAGCTTTCTTGTTCCTTAGGTGAGATAAAAATAGTGCTTTTTTCTGCTGTTGATCAAGAAGCCAGCAAACAGCCAAGTAAGGCTGTTTTTGTTTCCATGCCAGCTGACTGTGAACTAGCTGGGACTGGACTAGTGCTTGATTGATCTCAATTGAGTTGCTTGCTCTATTATTTATTTATATATTTTTTTCCCCTAGGATTTCTGAGATCTCGATGGAAGTTGCTGAAGGAGGCACTGTATCTGGGATGACTCCTCAGGCTTACTTAATTGAGAAATGTGACTGCCCATTGGGTTATTCCGGCTTATCTTGTGAGGTACAGTACTATCCTGACTTCTGGTCTTCAGGTACCTTCTTTGGTCCATTGATTAATGAGTTGTGATAAGAGTATCAATTCATTTAACTGGCAACAACTCTCCTTTCGATTAATTACATTTATTCTTTCTCTCTCAAGTATCTCTCCCACAAGGAATTTAAGCACTTTTTTTTTTTTTTTTTTTTTTCTTTAAGCAAATATGCCACTGAAACCATGGCAATGCCTCGAATGCTTAGAATACACGAAAGTGAGCTTTACGGGGTCAGCGTCTCTGAGACTGAATTGGGTGGCTGATGCTAACTGATCAAACCTTTTTGGACAGAGAAGGGCATAATACTATTGTTAATAGTATTACGGATTGTAATTACAACAGATTGTGCTATGTTCTTGTGTTATGGTGAGGCCATAATACACAACACAGTTACAATATTATATCTTCCAAATGACTGAACAATGTGCATCAATTTATCATTACTGCAATTCATAAAATCTGCAGAGAAAAATACAGGAAACCTCTATGTCAAATAAAAAAAAATAAAATCTATTAATTATTGATAGTTGCAAGTAAACTACAAATTAACATTTGTAATAGTGAGTAATTAAAGATTACATACTACTTGTTCCTAAAAATTTAAATATCTGTAAGTTGAGTGAAATTCACCGAATAAAGTATAAAAGCAAATTTGAAAGCAAAAAGAATGTTATTAAAATTGTAGCACCAAGCACTCTAAACAGAGCCATGCAGATTTTTAAAATTCTCTTCTGTAGTGGCTTTCCTGATTTTTAGGTTTGCCTTATTTATCATTCAAATAGAAATTTGTAATAGCTGTATGATTGATTGAAATTGTTTGTTCTGAAAAAAAGCTAAACAGTATTTCAATTTTGATTTCTTAAATATTTGTGTTATAATGGATAACTAAATAACAACAAAATTTTTAAAAAGTCATTTCAAGATCAAAATTTGAAATAGTGAATCCTGAACATCTGGTCAAAAAAGCAGTTAATGGTTGAGAACCTTTAGATTCCCACATCTTCCCTCTTGAATCTTCCAATAGCATGCCTTTGTGGACCACCACTAATCAGATGAAAGTTGTCTGTTTTGCTTTCATTTTATGTGTTTGACTGTCCAAAATAGCACTGCAAAAGCATTAAAAATGTAGATGAGAACCTTTCTTTAGCGTGTCTGTGCTTCACGAAAGAAGCTTCGTGGAAGGTGTTTTCAAAGCTTTAGGAAATGTTTACTGTGCCTGTCCAAACTGTCAGTTTTATGAATGCTTGTGTTTTATCCAAGTGGATCCGTGAAAATAGCTTGAAAAGGGCCACTGAGGTCTGGCAGATACTTTTCCATTTTACTCCCCCACAATTATTGTTCTTCCAGTGCTGTTATAGGACTCACACAAGATCTTCCACAGCCCACACACAGAAGCTTGCCTTCTAACAAATTTCAGTACCCCTTATGTAAGCAATGGAGCTGCTTGTAAAAAGGAGCAGAAATTCTGGAACATGGTCTAAATAGTGTATTTTTCTTTGTTCTTAGAAGCAGTCAAATCACTGTGTCTTAAAATAAAAGAAAATAGATCTGATACTGATAGAAACTTTTGTCCTGAGTGTTGTCCTTCTTGTTGAAGTTCGGTAAATTTCCTGGTGTTGGTCAGCTAAGTGAGCTTGGTGCCACTTGTACATGCATTATATTTATTTTTTTATTTACGTAAATATTTTCATGCTGAAGATTGAATGTTTCAAAATTACCTAGATTTTATAGAGAATCAGCTGACCTGTCTACTTTTGTAAAATGGATCTTATGATAAGTGCCAGGGAAACTGTTTTAGATGCAATACGTTGTCTGCAGAAGTTAATATTTTTGTCTTTCTGTGCTCTTGATGATGAGGCTGTCAGTCTTTATGCTTGAAAAGCACCATGTTTTCATTTTTAAGCAGCCCTAGCAATTCCAGATGCCTTTGTTGCAATTGCTAAATGGAGGTAGCAGGGAACAACGCCTTGAATATTCTCCAACTCCCTCAGGCATTCTAAATGTGATCTTGAAAAGGGTTCCCCCAACCTAGCAGTAGGAAAAAGTTTGGAGTAAGTAAATGAAAGGGAAGATACCCTGTTATCTGCAAGAACTCTGCTTCCTTCAGATATTTTATCGGATTGCGTTATACAGGAGATGATGCAACACAAATAGTGAGTTCATAGGAAATCTGTGCAAGGAACTGAATGACGTAATTTTATTTGCACACTATTTCATGAGGAGCATACACCTGAATGTGAGAAATTTATAAGCTCCAGCATTTGCTCAGAAGTACAGATTTATATTTTTTACAATTACTATAAGAAATTGCATTTTTGAAGGAAAATATATGATAATGTAGTTTGAACTTTATTTTAATTCACAGCCACTAGGGGCTGGAAAAAATGTCTCAGTTGCAACCTTCATACTTCCAGCCTAATTGTGTGTTCTTCACGTGCTCATAATTTAGTTTATTTTTAGTGTGCTCAAGTGAAGGTTATGTGCATTCTGTGAGTTTATTTAATTTTAGCAGGAGAAAAAAGCATCTGATACCCAGGCATTTTTTAAGCAAATGCTAACAGGATATAATGTATCTATTTCATAATTTATCCTGTAATTGCACTGTGAGGACTATGTGCACAGCAGTTTTTGCTAGGAGTGACACTTAATTCCTTTTTTTTTAATTCAGTAGCAGCCACAGAAAACAGTGATGAGTTTTACTAATGGCTACTTCTGAAAAACTTCCAAACTAGTAATGAAAAATGTAGTCTGCTTCATCTTTTGTCTGTGTTCTGTTTCATCTCAGAAATGCTTAGATCAAAATAGGTGAGAGCAGTGGCAATAGTATATCAGAAAAAAAACAGTGAGAGATGAGATTTGCTTGAGGATATACCACATATTCATACCCCATCCTAAAGTCCCTCAGAATTTGCAATGCTGTACTTTGTATCATGTTTGGACAAGGACTTTTGTTAGGATGGGGGGGGGGGGAGGGCAGAATAAGAAATTGTAGTAAGAAACAAGATTACTTTCATTTGAAATTATTTATCTAAACTGGATTTCTTCATAAACCATGAAAAAGCAGATAGACTGTTTCTGTGCTTCAGGGATCTTAATGTAGTCTAAGTCAAAATAAAAGGGAAAAGCAGAAGAAAGTCAGGTTTTCTTTGTGATTCTAAAGAAAATAATTGTATTTATGTTTTTCAGAAACTTAGACTCCTGGAGGTTTTGGCAATGATCATAAAACCGTCAGAGTGTATGAGTAGAATCTAGCATGTCAGCTAGGGCTTGACAGAAGAATCCTGCTTTTGATCACAAAAAGTTACTTACTCCAGATTTTATTTTATTTTATTTTACATCCATGCTATTACTGGGAGAAAAGCATACTATTCCCAGTCTTTCCTGTCCTGGGTTCAGCAGTAGCAGTCATTTTTCTCCTTCTTGGTAGCTGGTGCAGCGCTGTGTTTTTGATTTTCGGCCTGGGAACAGCGCTGATAACACCCATGTTTTCAGTTACTGCTTGGTAATGTTTTGGTCTGTCCAAGGACTTCCTGAGTCTCATGCTCTGCCAGGGAGGAGGGGAAGCCGGAAGGAAGCAGAGACAGGATGCCTGACCCAAACTAGCCAAAGAGGTATTCCATACCACAGCATGTCATGCCCAGGATGTAAAAAACTAAGGGCAGGAACCTGGAAGAGGGGGGGTTCATTGCTTGGTCAGGCTGGGTATCAGTGGTGAGTGATTGTATTCTCTTTCCTTGTATTTGCCTTGTCATTATTATTATTGGTGGTAGCAGTAGTGATTTGTGTTATACCTTAGTTACTAAACTGTTCTTATCTCAGCCTGTGGAAGTTGCATTCTTTCAATTCTGCTCCCCATCCCCCCCCGGACTGGGGGAAGAAAGAGGGGGAAGTGAGTGAGTGAACTGGATGAGTTATAGTGGCTTAAACCACGACATTTCCAAAAAGCAGAAGTTGTGGTCAACAGTAGGGAATGACCTCATCAAACAGCCTTCATAGGCTCCTAGCGCTGCTAGGTGGTGGGACTTATACATGGGGTAAAGTAACTCATCTGTGTCCTGTATGGTTGGAACTATCAAAATTGTCCTGTTTGTATTTGTGCTGCCATAGCTGTGTGGTTTCTGGGAGATACGTAAACACTTTCATAGATTTGCATAATAAGCCTGAAATACAGATCAAGTGCTTGATTTTGCATATGTCGGATTTGCTAGTAATTTTTGGGTTGTTCTCAGAATTTTATTGGCAAGCTGGGGTAGAGGAGGCTTAGTGATAGATAAACTTTATTGTCTCAAGACATGAATTCTATATTTTTATGTTATTTAAATTATATAGCTATAAAAAATGTGACCTTGCAGCCATTTTTTTGATTATCATTCAGCTTTTGCTTGTTATCCGTCCGGCAGTAGGTAGGCAGATATTAGCTTGTCAAACCTGAAAAGCTCACCCAAAGCAAAGGAAACAGAATCATTATGCTTACTTACTCTCCACAGTCCATGCAAAGAAATTATTTCTAAAACAAACCTCATTCTTAAGAAATGATGCTTTATGTGCTATGATGACAGTGAGGTGTTTTGCATCTGAATGAAAGGTCTCTCGAGCTGTAATCTGAAAAGCCTGGTGCCAGTGCAGTGCTCCAGGGATTTTTCAGCGCTGTTTCCAATTAGGGCTGGCTCTTGTTATCTGTAAAGTACTGTATATTGTTTGTAACACAGCTGGAAACCTGTCAGGCTCTTTTCACAACTTGTAAAAACTGTTGATTGGAAAGATGAGCTTGCAGTGCTCTCCATACTCAGTCCACTCAGTAATGATCGGTTTTCTTTTGCATCTTTTTTACTGCAGTCATGCTCTCCAGGATTTTATAGGCTTCCATCTCCACCTGTGGGAAGGACACCTGCTCAGTCTTTAGGTGCATGTGTTGTGTGTCAGTGTCATGGGCACAGTGCTATGTGTGACTCTGAAACATCAATTTGTCAGGTATTGTATTCCTGAACTTATGAACTAGGTTTAATTTACTGCAAAATTCATAAGCTGAGTAACTGCTCTAAAAAAAAAAAAAAAAAAAAAAAAAAAGAAAGAAAAGACAATATTTTAATCCAGTTTTGCTTAAATACTTGAATTGCCAAACTTCAAGAAGGGTCCTAAAAGCAAACCATCTACCTTTAAAGTTTTCCATTCTGATTTTTTAGAGTTCAGATTATGCAGTGCTTTTTTTCCTCAGAATTACTATTTGTGTAAAAATAAAGGCTAGATACCTGCAAATGAAAGAGGCAGTGTACCATGTATTGTGCAATAAACACAGCACTGCCCTTATAGGTATTAGCACATATGACCTGATACAGTAAGATTGAATTTTAATTGGTTATTTCTCCTGCTTCAGCAGCTGGAACAAAGGAGGGAAGGAAGGGTGAACTGAATAAGAAATTCCGTAGGATACATCTGACTAGCTACAGGCCTCCATTCTTTCTTCTTGTAGACCCATATATAACTCAGCAGGCATTTGATAGATGCTTAAAGGGAGCAGTCCCACTGTGAATCATATGAGGGAGAGAGGAATTATGAATTGAAGTGAGTTTGAATCCCTGTGGCTGGGAACAAAATGTTGTCTGCTTTCTTGTAATTAGCAAATATAACTTTAATTCTCTCTCCTTCCTCTGCAGAACTGTCAGCACAATACTGCTGGGCACCACTGTGAGAGATGTGCACTGGGATTTTACGGCGTTGTCCAAGGATCTCAGGGTGACTGTAAGCCTTGTGCTTGCCCCCTACCCATTTCTAGTAACAAGTAAGTAAGCAAACTCATGACACAAAATTACCTTTCCAGCATGCAAGAACTTTGTTTTGGGCTCATTGTATTCTTTTTTCAGATGGCTACAGAAGTGCACCATGGAAACCATACTAAAAAGCTTCATATCTACTTTTGCTAATTGATCTTCCCTTAAAAGTTGGAAATTGCTCCCTTGCTAATTTGTGATGAATAAATTAATAAGTGCTAGAAAATGCAATACTCAACAGATAATGAATGTGTGTTATAAAGGTATTCTCACAAATGAAGCTACAGCAGAACTCAAGTACAATACAGCCACCGGGGAGCTGTAAAAAGTCTTATGCTCATATATTATGTTGGTATAAATGTGTTACAGTGCCTTTCTTGCTCCACTGTGGAATTTATTGATTCCTTATTTAATGTTACTTGAGTTTAAGGCAATTTGTGAAAGATAGAATAATTTAAAAGCAATATAGTTATTGCAGTGTAAATTTTATTGGTTGCTTTATGCTAATGAGCCTTGCCACAATGTCTCTGCATGTTCCCAACAGATAACACTTTAGTACTTGAGATTTGTTTGTTGTTTTGCTGAGAAGCTCTTAATGATATTTTGCATCATACCATAGTATGCTCTGAAAAGGTTTGTGTTTCATGATTGTTCTCTGGAAAGGTTGGAAGTGTTCCTTAAAAACATTTTTCTGTGCTTTGTCTGACCTTTAGGATGTTTTAGTGAGTATTTCAGCCAGTTTTGGTTTGGTTTTATTTGTTTGTTTGATTGATTGTTTTTCTTTCTTCATTGTATCATTCTGGTGTGGTGTGGGGTTTATTTTGAAGAAGAGAATCCCTTTCTCAGTCATTAGTAGCTGTATACATCATGGTGTTTCATCCATGGCAAGTGTTTTTAGGAAGGTTTCCAAACCTCAGAAATACTACACTGAGAATAACCACAGTTATAAAAAGTGCTTAAAGAAATACACTTTATCTCAGAAAGTTATAATGTAGTCTTAACCAAAAGTTTTTCTGAGTTGTACCCTTTTCTATGAATGTTTTCTGTGATTACTTTATTGTGTGTTCTACCTACTAGTATTAAGAAAGGACGTGCAAGTTGCAAAGAGCAAGGTTGACCAAGTTTATCAATTTTGCACATCAAACAGATACACTGGAAAAACTTTTTCTGTTACTAACTGGCAGTAGGAAGTGCTGAAAATATAATTTGATCCTATTTTTTTTTGGGGGGGGGGGTGGCTTTAAAGGGGAGTAGGCTTAAAAACCCTTGGTTGTCTGAAAACTCAGATGTCAGATCAGAAAGCAATCAGGACTCTTCACCTGGATGGTTATGGCACCCTGCTACAAGAATGTAGATGAACTGTAGAGAATGTAAAACTGTAGATGAATGTAGAGAACTACAAGAATAAGAATGTAGTTCTCCACATCGTGCTCCAGAAATCACTTCAGTACCTTATCTAAAAGCTAACATAAAACACAGAAAGTAGGTGTCGCTGAGGTGCTTCACAGTTGAGAAAGGTGTGGACTCCAGGTAGCACGTGTGTCCTAGGAGTCCTCAGAGTGCACTTAAAATGCTCAGCTGCCTAAGGAAGGGAAGCAGACAAAGGGCCAATGCCTCATGCAGCCTCAAGGCTTGCATGCCTGCTGATGTTGTCAGGGCCATTTCTGTCAAGCTCACATAAAAGTGATCATGAGGATTTTTTTGTTCAAAACAATTTATAGGAGATAAGTGGATAACACCTAGTCTGAAATTAGTAAATACACTTTATCCTAAAATAGTTATTCGGTTTCTTTCTGCTGCCAACAGAGGAGTCAGATCTGAGCATGTCCAGAGACAGAACTGCTTGAGTTTTACAGAGCTTATCTCAGATGTCTCTAGATATCATGGACAGGATTTCTACTGTTAGCTCTAGCCATAAACACCTGTGTAGTAGATGCAGGGACAGGCAATTATAGATGTTTAAACTGAAGGAAATCACCGCTGGAGAGAGGGCAGGACAGAAGATATTTCAAATATGTGTCAGATTATGACTGTCTGTGCATCCCTGTTTTCCACTGCTGATAGAGGATGCTTGAATTTAGCACTTAGACTACATGACTAATTTTTTGATGGATAGGCCTAGGTGGGATAGATCCGTTCCATAAAGCTAAAGAATTAGCTGGAAAATAAGTGTATTGCACCTTGGATTTGTGTGTTGTGCAGCTTAGTGAAAGCTCTGAAAGATACTATTAAGGAAAAAAGATCTAACTACTTGCAGCTATTTTATGGTAGTCAAGTAAACATAATCTGCATAAAATGCAAATAGGTAATGAACTATCTCATTAGCTTATTAAATCATGACTTGACATGCTGATGTTTATGAATGGTATAGTGCAATTTTATAGAATTATGGAATGGTTTGGGTTAGAAAGGACCTTCAGGTCATGTAGTTCCAACCCCCCTGCCATGGGCAGGGATGCTTCACACTAGACCATGTCACCCAAGGTCCTATCCAACCTAGCCTTGAACACTGCCAGGGGTGGAGCATTCACAACTTCCTTGGGTAACCCATTCCAGTGCCTCACCACCCTCACAGTGCAGAATTTCTTCCTTATATCTAACCTGAACTTCCCCTGTTTAAGTTTGAACTCATTCCCTTTTTTCTATTGCTACAGTCCCTCATGAAGAGTCCCTCTCCACAGGCTAGCAGTTGTTATTTTTATTTATTAAATTTTACAAAGCTCCACTAAGATTTTAGATACTGCCTTTAAACTCCTGCACAACCAGCTTCAAACACAATGAGTTAAAAAAGAAAATTAATTGTTCCTAGGGGTGTGGATCTATTTTTGTAGAGTTGAAAATGTGTTGGATAATGAGTTCATGAGTAACAGATCAATTTGTTTACATTTTTTTGCAAAGGTGTAATTTTATATGCTCATTCAAGCACTTGATTTAATGCTTTATAAGCAAGTTAGAGTAAGATGCTGGTTGTAATGTACCAAGGAGATCTGTGCTCACCATTAACCACCTCTCTGCTTTTCTGGTTCTTCTTCTACAAAAAGTTGAAAGAGTTTTTACAGTATTATACTATTTAATTTTGTTTCTTTTCCCCTACCTACCCTTTTCGTTTGTTTTAACGGTCTGTGAAGGCACTTACCATACTAATATTCCAGCAACACGCTACTTTGCACAGTTCCCATAGGTACACACTGCAGTCACAAATTATCCATCTATGTCATGACTTAGTAAAAATAATCTAATGTCTTCTATGACTCCATTCCCTTTGATATGGCCCTGCTAGTGTTTGTCTAAGTTGTGCCAGTATCATAGCAAGGCATTCACAAAATTCTTAATAGAAAGAAGGGATCCCCCACAGATGTTTCTAAACAGATAAAATACTGCCATTTACACTGAGTGGGGTTTGCCATGGGCCCTTCTGCACAGCTGAGTGAAATGATGCAATAGAGTGCAAAGTTTTTTATTTGCTTTTGTTTTAGTTTTAGCCCTTCTTGTGTTGCGGAAGGACCTAGTGATTACCGGTGTACTGCATGCCCACCTGGATATGAAGGCCGATATTGTGAAAGGTAGGGTGAATAGAAAAAGAAAAAAGGGGACAATGAAAGGTGGGGAAGACATGGAGAGCATTGTCCTTCAATACTATAAACATGTATTTACTGATGTTTAAATACATGCCTTTGGATAAGTTACTTTATATGTTGTTAAAACTCAGCAACAATAGGCAATTTTTATGTACACCCACTGTAAATTGATAATCACTGTTAATTATATCACAGATATTGTACCAGTCTTTCTGATTTGTAGGTTTGTTTTTTTTTTTCCTCAGGCCTCTGAAGTTAAATTGAAAAATATGAAATTTATCTAAAATTAGATGCTATGATTGTAGTGTGTCTTGATGACACTCATACCCCTTGTTGTCGTGACTGTTGTGTCCTCATGATCACTGACTGTGAAAGACACATATAAACATATTAATGATGAAATTGTAAATTAAGAATCTAAGCAACAGTTGTGCCATCTGTAGCAGTGCTGGGGGATTAAGCTGATCGAAATCAGCAAGTGTATACTATGAGATTTCACTTCTAATACATAACAGAGGGGGGAAAACAAAGGTCTGTAGACCAAACACTGCTAAACTTTTCTGTCATGGTATAATAGCAGTTTAATTGAACACTGTTAGGGGTATGGAGTCACTTTTACAAATTCCTTCCATCCAGACTGTTCCATGTCCTAGTTAAAAGCTATTATCACTTTGTTGGACAGTTTGTAATGTTTCTCCCTCTACAAATGCATAGTGAGTCATGATACACCAGAGATTTTTTTAACGGTTCATGAATGAATGTTCATATACATTTAGTTTCTAATCTTGCCAATGATTCATTGTCGTACCCTGTGCCGCTCAGTTGGCCAAACCTGGTTGCGTATTTGCAATGTCTAGATGTTCTTCTGGCTACACGGGAAATCCACAAACTCCAGGAGGTTCCTGCCAGGAATGTGAGTGTGATCGATATGGTTCCCTGCCTGTCCCCTGTGACCCTGCCACTGGACAGTGCACTTGCAAGCCTGGATTCACAGGGTGGAAGTGTGCTGGTTGTGAACATCGGCATGCGCGTGACGGCATGAGATGCATTTGTACGTATACTGGTATCATTTTGGATACTTTTTGACTGTGTTTGTCATTCTTCAGAAATTCAACCCTGCTTATGCATCAGTCAGTTCTGTGGGTTTCTTTGAAAATAGTTCTGCCAGGTTTCTTACTGCTTCAGCATTCTTGGGATGTTAGGGAAACTCTTAATACTTTTTAACATGCTGACTGAAAATTCACAACAAAGGTCTGAAGGATTTCTTTCTGTGGGCTTTTGAAGTCTATAGTTTTGCTAACAGTTGTCATTGCAGTTGTGGCAATATTTGCTCTTAGTGAATTTTCAGTGTTGTCCTAAATGTTTAACCAGTATTTGCAATGCTCTATGCCATGAATCAGACAGAGGGTTTTTACCAAGGTTTGCTTTGTCACATTGATTCAGCAACCACCCATTGGAATTTAAAAGACATGAGGAATGACAGTACAATATGTCCAGAAAGAACATTTACTTTGTTTAAAATGGAAAACTATTAGCCTAAAACCCTGAGTTACATTTTGAGAGTACTGGTATTGTTGCCCTGCCTTCAGTTTTAATATGTGCCAAGTGTCTTGACTTTTATTATTGTTTGGAATTTTTTTCCATGAAATTGTATAGTTTGTTTTGAGCCCACAATCTCATTTCTCATGATATTGTATTCTTTTGTCTTATCAAAAAAATACTAAGGTAGCAAAACCTTTCTAGAACACTTAGCCAGTCCTGACTGAGATAAGGCATTTTCTTCTTTATCTGAGTAGGAACTAATTCTGTTTGATTTTCTTTTTTGCCTCTTGACACCATCATTGTTCCATTTAAAGTAGAATACAGGTAGGGATCCAGTAAATCCACATCATTTAATTTTTCTTAATCTGTGCATCTCTGAATATATTGGCAGGGCACAATGGACTGGTTTTAATGTTTTACCTATAGGAGTAATAGGAGTTATAGGAGTTTAAGTGGAGCTTTTTCATTAGTGGGGAGAGGGACTATGTGAGGGACATGTAACATCAAGGCAAGTAGATACCAGAAAAGGTACAAATCTCTAATATTAAAATCAGGTAGTACTTTGCTGAAATAAATACACTTTGTGTTCCATTTCGTGGCCTGTAAACATGGGTTAAATCCTTAAGCATTACAGCTACAAAATTTTAAAATAAGGACTGTTATCCAGAGTGGTATCTAAATGAAAATGAGTTGGGTTTTCAACATCCTGAATACCTGTAACATTATTTCTAGCACTACCCAACATTTTCAATCTCAGGCACCGCTTAGTATGCTTTTTATGGTCATTTGCCATATCAGTATTCTTGGATATCCAAGATAACAGAGTTTCTTCATACAAAACAGCTTAAGTGCAAGTTATCATTTGTAATGGTGTTCTAACTTATTAATCAGACTGTTTCATTGTGCGGATAATAAGGTTAAAAATCCTCACTATGAATCAGAAAAGCTGGGTCTAGGCAAATCAAATTTTCCACATTTTTGCTTTAAAAGATGTGGTTCACTATAATCTTTGATTTAACTGCAACATACTCATGTGCCACTGTCAGAATATATCTACACTACCTGTAGTGGCACTTTTTACTTTAACTAGATAATCAGTTTTCACCATAAAAACAGTCCTTTGCATGTGCAAAGATAATTTCATTGTTTGTTAGGAATTTTTCTTTGACTCAATCTTGTGGTGGGGGAGGGGGAAGGAAAGGGGGAAGGAGAGGACCTTCAGCCATGCTTCAGTCAACAGACTTGCAGTGCTGGTAGTAGGAGAAAATGATACAATCAGATTTCTTTAATACCATGTTTTAGACACTTAAATATTGTACTCTGAGTAGACTGCTGCTTGTAATTTTCCCCTGCTGCCACTCAGTTCTGCTGCCCAGGAGAACAAGGGAGCTCCTAGCCACTAGTTCTGGCACAATTAAAGATTTCTCTCTGAAACAGGGAGCAGCTCCATGATCTCAGCCCTTCCAAATTCAGAACTAAGTGCAGATGCTGATTCCATCAGAGGAAAATCTTGAAGAATCTGTGAAAAGAAGCATCTCCTAGCTCCAGCACAGTCCTTAATTCAGCAGGAGCTGGAAGCTTCTTATCACAAGCCTTCACAGAGTGAACTGAAAAGGAAGATACTCTATAACACCAGATCTATGAAGTCTTGGACTAGCTTCTGCTGTGTCCTGAGTTTTACGGAAGTTGTGTGCCCTTGTGGCATAGCCGTAAGAATTAAACTTAACTCTGTGCTGGACAACTGCTTCTTTGTCTGTATGCATTTAATAATGAGTTTAATGAGTTTGATAGCTGATAAGCTATCAGTTGTTCTCCCCCTTTTTGATGCATGAGCTGTTGTTGAGTTTAGACCCACACTCTTTCACCTAGCTCAAGCACTATATAAACCTAACTAGTACTGGCATGTATCAGAACCAGCAAGTGAAGCTTTCCCAATAATTAAAATCAGAAATAAACCTGAGTTCATACTTTAGACCATGATCTGGATCTGAATTTTTCCAGATTTGGAGACATCTTGATCACACAAGCTCCCTGAACCAGCAGTGATGGCAAGGAAATTAAAGCTTTCGGCTCTCTACTGAGGTTCTGTTTTGGGGGCAGAAGAAAGCTTATTATTATTATTTATTATTCTTATTATTATTATTATTAGGTGTGAGACCAGTGCCAAAATGGGCTAACAGCCAACAGATTAACGAGCTAGCAGTAGTTCAACACTACTGTGAAGCAACAGGAAACTAATACTAAAAAGTCACTGACTTTCATAGGATACTACCTCATATCAGAGATTGCATAGTTCCCCTTAGACCAATAATTACCTATTCATAACACAGTATTCTGAATCTTAACAGCAACAAATGTATTAAAGCAAAATTGTGTTAATCACACAATTGGAGAAACACAGATATGTGATTCCTTTATTATACATTATGTCCTCTTTGTAAGATGAAAGAAGTGGTTAGATGTCCATAAACTTGTCTTTTATTACTTGTGCAATTGTTTAAAAGAAGTATTTCTTTGGTCTGCATACTTTGGAGATACTTCTTGCAAGAGGTAAGTCAAAATCCTCACAGAACTTACTGTGCATGGGGAAGTGTGGTGTAAATGGAAAATGCAGTAATTTGCATGAATTGCTTGCTGGACTGTTGTAATATTGACTGCATGATTTGCCTCTTACATGCTTGGACTGCTGTAATGATCTGAATTTAGTGCTGCATTTGTTGATTTAGATACAAATTTATCCTGACAGCTTTATAGATAGACACAGAAGTGTTTAGTCTTGCAAAATATAATCATGCTCTTGAAATATTTCACATAGCTACAGTACATTTCAGACTGCATATTGGAGAAGCTTAGTTCTGTCCGATCTACTGAACTGTGGTCCGTCCTTGATGTAGTTGCTCTTTCCAACCTGATTATAGTGGAAGATGTGTTAATTTATACTGAATGCTCACTTACCAATTGTGTACTCATTGAGAATACTTCATCTTTTCAGAAGCTGTTAATTTTTTTCTTATTCTTGTGAACTCAGTTTGGTTTTGACACATAGGAAATTTTTAGCCACTGACAATTTTGAGGGTGAATAGGTTTAGCTTGTTTCCTAAATGAAATAATACATCAGAAAAAAACCAACCAACCAAAAACAAACAAGAAAACAGAAATACCTTTTCAGGCCCAAGATCACTTATTTGCATCCTTCAAAATGTCAGGTCTACCTACTTTCCTGACCAGCTACAGATCAGGTGCTTATTATATAAAATGTTCAGTTGGCTGTAAAATTTGCTTTTGCTATAAGTCTCTTGGAATTCTAAAAGAAAACACACATATGACAAGAGCTGGGGTGGCAATAAGCTTTCTTTAATTTCGTGTAGAAACATTACTCAGAATATATCATGCCCACAGTTAACAACTCCAGAGAAGTTCCCGTGCAGTTCAGCTTATGTAACAAAATAGTGTGAAACAGGAGGAAGAAGTCTGCAAATGGAAGCAATGAAAATGCAAAAGAAAGTCTTAAAATAACAGCATCTAGCTTTCTGCACCCACCTCTGACTGTACTTATCCAGCATATATCTTGTCTCCTTTTCAATCATCACATGAGTTTCATGGTGTATTAATCTAGCATTCATTATTCTTGTTTTCTCTATATTTGACTCAACTCCTCAGTATACAGAGCAGCCAACCTACAGAATAAGAACAACGTTTAGATAGCTGTGAAAAATTTTAAGAGCAGAAAAGATTTAATCTACATGAAAAACAGATTTCAGAAAAAAAATGTTCTTGTCTGTTGAAACTTATTTCTCTTTTTGTACAGAAGCATACACATTGTTCAGTGGCTATTTTAGCCATTGAACAGCCTAGGAGTATAGCTGAAATAAATAATTACGTATTTGTAAAACTTCAGGTACAACCTTTCATGACTCAACATCACCAGTGAATTCATTGTTTCAGAGTTTGTGCCATCTCCTGGGATGTTGTTTAAGTTTGCCAGTTCTCTTTAGCATTCAGGCAAATAAAGGCATTCCCACACCTCTGTTCCAAAGGATAAAGAATTTTCCTGTCTGCAGCATAAATGGTACAACTTTAAGGTTATGAGAATTTCTCATGATAGTTGATAGAAATCAAGGACGGGGCAGGGGTAGTGTGCAAACTCCTTTTGGTCTATGCAGCATGCACCAGTATTTTTCATGCTAAAGAGAATGTGCAAGAGAAGAAGCATACATGAAAAACACACCACTTAGTGAAAGGAGGTAGGGAATAGCATTTCTTAAAAGAAAACTATCATTATTTTTACTTGGACTCTTTCTACTGTCTGAATTAAAAGATCCTCATGCTTGCCCATGCTGTTATGTGACTATAAAGTATGTAAACTGTAAGATTTCTTTAGTATTTTCTTATGTTCAAATCCACAACCATAATAGACTTCATAAAGTGCTCCTTAGATTTTTTGCATTACCTGTCCACTTTTCTAAAACTTCATCCAAATTGCTTGTCTAATTTAGGATTTTATATTGGCTAGTCCATAATGGACAATGTTAACTATTTCCTCTTTTTGTGAGGTAAGCCTACCAATTTTGCTCTTCATATTTTATATTAAACTGTCACATTACCAAGTCTTAGGCAATAAGTCCTGTTCCCTAAATGTTGTTTCCATTTTTTCTCACACTGTGTTTTGAGGTAAAATGCCTGAAATTAGTGTTACCACTCACAGTATTGTATTCGTGCCGTATAATTTCTAACTCAAACATAGGTCTTAAACATTTAGCAGGAATAAATAAGCTTTGCTGTTCTTCCCCCCAGCTTGTGATGATGAATGCACGGGACTCCTTCTCAATGACCTGGATCGACTAAACCAGATGATCCTGAGTGTTAATCTTAGTGGTCCACTGCCTGCTCCATATAAAATGTTGCATGGTTTTGAGAACATGACACAGGAATTAAAGGTATGTTCACAGTATTTACATACACAAATAATAGGATTTCAATACAACTGTATTATAGAATACCAGTTTGGAAGGGGACCTCAAGGACCATCTGGTCCAAACTTTATTGACAAAAGTACTGTCTAGAAAAAATATCCCAGTACCCTGTGCAGCGAAATTTTAGAAGTGTCCGTCACTGAGGAGTGCACCACTTCCCTGGGGAGATTCCATGAGGATGATCAGGGGACTGGAGCACCTCACTTACGAAGACAGGCTGAGAAAGTTGGGGCTGTTCAGCCTGGAGAAGAGAAGGCTGCGTGGAGACCTCACAACATCCTTCCAGTGTCTGAAGGGGGCCTATAGGGATGCTGAGGAGGGACTCTTCATTAGGGACTGTAGCGAGAGGACGAGGGGTAACGGGTTCAAACTTAAACAGGGGAAGTTTAGATTGGATATGAGGAAGAAATTCTTTACTGTAAGGGTGGTGAGGCACTGGAATGGGTTGCCCAGGGAAGCTGTGAATGCTGCATCCCTGGCGGTGTTCAAGGCCAGGTTGGACAGAGCCTTGGGTGGCATGGTTTAGTGGGAGGTGTCCCTGCCCCTGGCAGGGGGGTTGGAACTAGATGATCTTAAGGTCCTTTCCAACCCTAACTATTCTACGATTCGATGATTATTCCAGTGGCGGATTGTTCTCATTGTGAAAAATTTTCCTCTTCTGTCCTGTTGGAATCTCCCTGGGAGTAACTTGTACCCACTACCCTCATCCCTTCCATGTGACTCATTGTAAAAAGGGAGTCTTCAACTTCTTTGTAGCCACCCTTTAAATATTAAAACATGGTGATAAGGTCTCCCCTAGACCCTCTTCTCAAGGCTGAAAGTTCCTCAGGCTTTCCTCATATGGCTTCCTATTCCATGGATCATTTTTGTGGTACTTCTCTGGCTCCATCCTGTCCACCTCTTTTTTGTAAAGTGAGGACCAAAACTGAACACAGGATTCTGGCTGTGGTCTGACAAGCGCTGAGTATAGTGGGATAATGACTTTATCTCTGCTAGTTATGCCCTTGCTGATGTAACCCAGCATCCTGTTGGCTTTCTTTGCTGCAGCTGCACGCTGCTCACTCATACTGAGCTTGTAGTCCACCAGGATCTCCAGGTCCCTTTCCACAGAGCTGTTCCTCAGATGCGTAAATCCCAGCCTGTGCTGCACTCCTGGATTATGTTTTCCCACTTGCAAGACCTTACACCTGTACTTGTTGAACTTCATTAGGTTCTTGTTACCCCACTCTTCCAGCCTACCCAGGTCTTCCTGCAGGGTGTCTCTTCCTTCCAAAATGTCCACTTCCCTACTCAGTTTGGTATCATCAGCTAACTTGTCAGGGTACACTTGATCTCATCTTCCAGATCACTTATGAAGACACTAAATAGCATTGGGCCCAATATCAATCCCTGGGGGACCCCCCAGTGACAGGTCACCAGTTTGAAAAGGAACTATTTGCCACCACCCTCTGGGTGCAGCCTGTCAACCATTTCCCCACCCACCACACAGACTACTTGTCTAGACTATAATGTGTCAGTTTCTCTTAGAGAAGGCTGTGGGAAACAGTATCAAAAGCCTGGGAGAAATCCAGGTAGACAAGTGTCCACTGTCTACTCCACATCAACCAAGCAGGTTCTTCGTCATAGAAGGCGATAAGGTTTGTCAGTCATGATTTGCCACTGGTGAATCTGTGCTGGCTTTTCCCAGTCACATGTTTCGTTTGAGTGTGACAGATCCAGGAGGATTCATTCCATAATTTTCCGAGGGATGTTAAGTAAGATTGATAGGCCTATAATTTCCTGAATCCTCCTTTGAGCCCTTTTTGTAGATGGGGTGATATTAGCTTTCTTCCAGTCTTCTAGTATATTCCCTGATCTCCACAACAGCTCAAAGATTTTGAAGAGGGGCCTTACAGTAGCATCAGTCAGTCCTCTTAACACCCTCAGGTGGATATGGTCAGGGCCCATCGATGTGTAGTAGTCAAGCCCCTGCAACAGTTCATACACCAACTCTTCCTTCACTAATGGTGTGTCTGTGTTTGCATCAACCTGGAATTTTGTTCCCAAGGCCTGGGCTGCAGCAGTGCTGGTGAAAAAAATGAGATGAAGAACATGTTGAAAACCTCTGCTTTTTCAGTAGTGTTGGTGACTGATTCACCTCTCCTGTTTGACAGCAGGCCAGTGTTTTTCTTCTATTTCTGCTTGTTGTGTACGTACCTGAAGAATTCTTTCTTGTGGTTTTTGACATCTCTGGCAAATTTCAATTTGAGATGAACTTTTGCTTTTCTAACTGCATCTCGGCACACCCTGGCAATTCCCCTGCAGTTCTCAATGGGTATTTGTCTGTTTTTTCATCTTTGGTATACTTCAGTTATGGTTTTAATCAGAGTCAGAAGTTCACAATTAATCCAAGGGAATATCTTGCTCTGTCTTCTTCCCTTACCTTTAAACTGGATGAACTGGTTTTGTGCTTCCAAGACAGTGTTCTTGAAAATCTCCCAGTATGCTGTAGCTCCTTTATCCTCCATGAAAGCTTCACATGAAATCCCTCCCAGCTGAGCTCTAAGCAAGCTGAAGTTTGTTCTTCTAAAGTCTAAAACCTTTGTCTTACTACTGACCTTCAGCTTGCTCAGCAGGATCCCAAACTCTATCATATTGTTATCACTGAAGCCAAGGCTATCACAGACCTAGATATTACAAAGCAGGTTTTCTTGGTTTGTGAATAGCAAGTCCAGCAGTACCTCACTCCTGGTACTTGAATCTGTTCAGAAATTCAGCCATTAATAGGTTCAGGAAAGAAGAAAATTTCAAGACCTAATTACTTCAAACTTGCTTTGGTTTTTACGTAGTTATTACGGTTATTTATTTTGTCTTATTTTAATAATGAAAACTTGGAGCAGTAATTTACATACATGTGTGCAAGGAATTACATTGCAGGCGCAGAAAAAGTGATACTGCATACAAATAAAATAGTGTTCATGCTGGTGATCCATAATGTGGTTTTATATATTTTATATACTATATGTTCCCTACCACACAATAGGTTCTCCACTAAACTATGTAAACCTGTCAAGATTACTGACAAAAGTATGTTGGATGGATGCAACAAAAGAGCCGATGACAAAAGGGAGTTACATACTGTAATGAAAAGGCAATTTTTGATGCTTCTTCTCTGCAATATTTGGAAGCACTGAGTACAGATTTTCACTCTCCCTCATCTTCCCCAACAGCATTTGCTTTCGCCTCAGAGAGCTCCAGAGAGATTTCTTCAGCTAGCGCAAGAAAATCTGGATACCTTGGTGACAGAAATGGATGAACTACTGACAAGAGTAAGTCCATGATCATGTTGGGGTCTGTGGGTTTGGTTAAGGCTGCGTAATGACAGAAACCTTCTGCATATGAATTAAACATGAATGAATAGATAAATTCTAAGATGCTTCTCAGTGTTTGAAATGGCAACAAGTCCACCAACAACCCCTTTTTGTGGACCAATACGTTGAGATGTATTTTCTGCAAAACTTTATAATAAGTTGAGAAAACTTTCTAATGCTCATACAAAGCACCCAAAAATAAGCATATTTGGAAAAGCTGGCACTCAAGGAAAGAGAATTCTTGATACAGCATTTAAGGGCTTTTCTATGACTTCAGCTACAGGTTAAAGCAGCTACAAACCTAATGGCAATATAACCATGGGGTTACCACACAGTTTCTCGCATGCCTGGAGTTGTTTTGTTAATTTTCTTGAGTGGCTGAGGTTTTCAGAAGCTGAACTGCCTGGTTTTCTTCCTATTTTTCTTGAACATTAGTACTGTCTCTGGTAAGGTTACCTGCTTTCTGCAGCAGCAACATCATCTCACTGTATTCCCTTTCAAGCATCCTAAGTCTGACTGCCTTGAGATCTAAGCCCGTTTCTTTTTTAATATTGCCTGTTGCATTACAAGTAACCTGGCTTCACTCAGAGTTATTTAGTGCCCAACCATCTCAAGCACGTTGTAGGAAAAGTTTTGCTCTTTTGCAGTTACATTTTCCATTTTGGTTTATCTACTGTGTTGGCTTATTTTGCCAAGAGCTGTAGATCAAATGGTAGCCTAGCCTGAGCCACTTGTTTTAAAGAAATTTTATGGCAATGCAGTGGAATTGCTGGTATAACTCATTAAGAGTCAATGAATGAACTGGAACGAGAACAGTATCTAAAAGGAAGAATTCAAATATATGCACAAGCTGTGTGAGTTTAGTTAAATATGTGTTCTAGATTTCATTTATGAGGGTAGTGAGAGTCTTCTGGATTTCAATCAATGTGCTATTTACTCTTTTTATTAGGAAAGTTTTATTTCAATATCTACCTTATTTAGGTCGGGAAAAGACTTTGTCTACGAAAAAAATATAAATTGTGCCACCTAGTGGAGAAAAAATATGGAGGTGGACCAGCCACAACAGAAATACATCTGTCCAAAATACATGAAGGACAAGCAAAACTCATATTCAGGTGTTGTGCTTCCCTGCGCTGAACAGCCAGATAAGCAAGATGTGGATTACTGTACTGACAAATATATACCTAAGAGAATTTACCTAAACCCCATACAGTTTTAGCATCATGTATTAAAACTGTTCATGTCATACAGGACTAAAATTCTCAGAGAAACTGGTTTGGTTTTGTGCATTATATGCAATTTTGAAAACAGCTATTAAGTCATGGGCAGTGGTTAAGAAAGCATCCATAGTGCGTTTGCATATGTATGCACGTATGTGTATGTTTACACACACACACAAACACACACACATACACGCATGCATACACAGGTATTTGTCTATATATACTCTCATTGTGAGTGTAAAGGTAGCCTATTTTTCCACATCTGTTTTATTTTTGTTTTATTGTTTGGTTGTTTTTTTTTCTTCCAGAAATAACTATGGTAGTTTCATGTCTAGGTGTGTTTTTAACTTATGAAACCCCTAAAAAAGCAGGGAAAATTATTTTTCTTGTATCAAGATTTTTTAACCTTAGACTAAGGCAGTTAGGTTTTTTAATCCTTTGCATAGTTTCTCTTTTTAATATCCTTTTCCAGTTGCACCCCACCACCAGCAAGAATTAAATAAATTGAGATGTCCTAAAATAATGTTGCAAATTCTGACCTTCTGTAGACTAGTCTTAGAAGGAAAAATATTGAAGGGGTGGTTTTAGAGGAGGTAGTGTGATGGCCAGATTATCATTGCTTCTCTTTCTGCAGTTTTCTGTTGTTGCAATGAGTCCCTAGCCTTATGATTTCCAGTTATCCTTCCAAAGAGTTGTTAACTGGATTGCAGTTGGGTGTTTTAATTTGAGAACTGACAACTGATGGCAAGTCCTACCCTTCTCTTTCTGTGTTTGTAAATAGGAATAATGTCCCAAAAAGAAAAGTGGGTCCTGAAGTAGTGTGTTCAAGTCTCATTTCCAAATGAAGACATAGCTAATAACTGCATAATGGCTAACACTTGGAGTACATGGTACAACCATAGGTAGCAAACTTTTTTCCTGTATCTGATTTGCAGGCTTACTACATTTTTAAAGTGAAACCAGTAGAAATGATGAAAAAGGTTGATGGGGATTGGTGAGGATTCCGTTTCCTTGAAAAAATAAAAAAAAAATCTACTTATTTTAAGATTAAATGTAGAAGATGAGTGTTTAGTCACTGCAAAACCTTTGGGGCTTTCGATTCCTTGTGGGTGGTCTCTTTTCAACCAGTGATCCTTTATATCAGTGCAGCACTCCTTTTTCCTTTTTTTTTTTCATCATATCCTTTCCTTCTTTCACTTGACCATACAGAAGGACCTCACGTCTTTCTCACACTGATTATGTTTGCATGTTTACATGCACATTCCTACATCTGTGATCCTGGGCAGACCTTATACTCTTCAGTTCCTCTCAGTTGACTACTTTTAGTCAAAAGCTCCTCTTCCCTTCTAATTAGCTACCTTCAGGAAAGACACAGATCAGAATCACACCTCTTGATTGAAATGCTTCTTTTGATTTTGTAAACTTTTTCATTTCTCCTATACCACTGAATTTCTCAGTCACAAAAATTTCTGGAAGTGATAGCAGAGGCCCCTTATTTTGCAATAGTCCGAAGCATTTGGAGGGAGAGGCAAGAACTTCCATCTGTAGAGTGAGGTCTGTGTTTACTACTCTTTCTGTGGTCTCCAGCTCTTGAGCTGGAGAAGTTCCTTTAGGGCTTCCCTCCAGATGCCATCCAGAGGAGTTTCTTATGGCTTGATTAAGACTTCAGACTAAACACATGAATAAAACCAAAACAAAAATGTGTGTGCAATTGCTAATACTTGCTAATAGTTTAAGTTGCTAAGTGGCTAATATTCTTCAGACTGGGACAAGGGCTTCTCTGGAACCTTCATCAGTAAGTGCAATCTGTGAACATCATCAAAGCAGGCTCACTTAGATAATTTCTTTAGTAGATTTCCACTGTAGGGGTCTGCTTTATGCCAGAAAGTCTTATTTGTATATCATTCCAAATCCTTAATCTTGTTCCAATCTGCCTAACCCATAGTGCCCCCACAGGAAAAAGCTTGTTATGCATGTTTAAACTGTTAGGAGATGCTGAAGACTGACCTTATAGAAATGGCGAACTATAATAAAATGGATATACAGAAAATGAACAGGACTTTATTAACAAATGGAAATATTTAATTAGCCATGGAATCACTAGGTACACTGTGAAGGATGTTTCCATTTAATTTGGTTTATGGAGTTAAAGCTAGACCAGAGAATGAAGCAAAAGGCTATTTTTTGGCAAAGCAAATTACAGCAAAATACAGAAAGCCTTCGGTGGAGCTGAATGGGGTTTAAGTACTAAAGAGATCTGTCACTGAGAGAATGTAAAAACTGTTCGATAACAGATAAATGTGCACAAAAACGCAGTACATGGCATTCAGTCATAAATATTGAGAGGTTAAAGTGGATAATTGAAGTTAACATGAGCGTGGAAAAGTAATCAAAAGCAAGAAAAGTATATATAAGTTAAAAATCACCATTTGTAGTAAAGGACTTAGAAATATTGCAGAATATGACAAAAGTGAACGTGAAAATTCCAAGCAAATAAACCCCAGAGAATAAAAGGCTGATTGTGGAGGATTTGACAATAAGTATTAAGGTAGTTCTCAGTTACATGAAGAATTAAATGACATCAGGAATGCCAAGCTGAGTTAGAGCAGTGGTTCATCAAGACCATTCTGTATTTTTTTCCTTTTCCTATCTCAATTGCTTCTTACAGCTCACTGTAATAATAATTTCATTCTGTGTCCAGGCAGGTGCAGGGAGGGGTTTTGTAGATCTTAGAGGAAGTAACCAATAGCATGATTAAAAATGTAATTTTGTAAAAATGTGAAAAGCAGTGTTCTTCTACTGATACAGGGATGAAATAGAACCAACTCTTCCCAGTCAGTATGAGTTCCTAATTCTTCCTGTATAATTCTATTTACCTGAACCATTTTCATATAAATTATTTTCAGAGTAACTACTCTGAAGTAGACCAGAACTGTAAGGGGTATGAGAATGGTAGGGATTTCATTTCAGAAACCCAGCTGTCCTGATGTGTCTGGAGGGCTTCCACCTAGAAGCTAATCAGACAAAAAGAAATGTGTTAAAGAAATACTATTTCTCTTTGACTATCATTGAAAAGTGGGGGTTGGGGAGATGGAGGGGTGGAAAGGGTGGATTGTAACTGAGAAAACAGCTTGTGCAGCTCATGTCAGGGAAAACGTAAGCTCATTTTGAATTATTGACCTTCTAGCTATTTCCAAGATACTGGAAAGCTCATACACCTTACTTTACGATGTTTCTTGGGAATGCAATTCCCAAGGAGAAAAATGGGGTTTTTTGCTTTTCAAATACAGTTTGACAAGCTTTGTTGCTTGAAATGGTCAGCTTCTTTTTAATAAAAGTGGGTTCATTTTGTAAGTAGGGACTTTGAGAGCGAAGTAGAATGTATTAAGGTGATTTCTTTCTTCAGCATGTTTTTCAGGTCTGCAGCAGATGTCTGTCTTCATCCTGCTGCTGTGATTCAGTACAATTACAAAACATTTAATTGCAAAAAGCTAAAGTGTTACTGGGCACCCCAATGTGTTATAAATAAACAAATTCAAGCATTAGAGCTGAAAAAAACAGCTTTTTTTTTTTCTTCCTTGGGTTAATTAATGTATTGATTTCAAATTCTTCTTGCCAGTTGTTGTGAACTGTCTCTGAGAACACCTCTGGAGAGGAAGCAAAGAGGTCATGATATCTGCTGCACTTTGTCAATCGAAAAGTGCACAGCTCTGAAGCTATGGGAAGTATTCCCTGAAGAATCTATTAAAAGGTTCCAAACAGTGTTTCTTTAAACAAATTCAGTAAATAATTTCATCCTGTCTCCCTTCGTGTGCTGTTGCACACAGCTAGGGTTTCTAAGAACCTAAAATAAAGCCTTCCAATTTCCATTTGAAGGAAAAGGTAATACAGTTTAATTGTGTACTTGAACAGAGCATGTCATTTCCCATGCATCTGATCAATAATTCATTGATTGTCTTTTGCCTGCGGGAAGTTTTGTACATACATTCAGCCAGTAGGAATATCATATAGTGCATCCTTGTCCTGTTTATTAATTATAGCTTTCCTAAATTTGGATCACTAGGCTACCAAGGTGACAGCAGATGGTGAGCAAACCAGGCAGGATGCTGAGAGGACCAACAACAGAGCGAAATCTCTTGGACAGTTCGTCAGAGGCATTCTCCAAGCTGCTGAAGGTACTGGGAAAAGAAAAATGTGCCATTTGTTTCTCAAGAAAACTGAAAGATGGTAAGGGATAGGGTCTGAGAGACAGTGAGGAAGAGTTTATTCACTGAGAAATGTCATGTGCTTTAAATGTTGAGTGAGGAAAATATGGTCAACTATCTTCAGACTTTTTCCAGTCTACAGATGCAGTTTATATAAACAGTTAATGTACTGGTATTTACTCAAAAAGACTAGCAGAATACTGAGCATGTTCCTTCAGGATTTTTGCAGTTATTTGAAGAAAAGCTCTTACGATTAACTAGCAGGGCTTAGCTTTTGTTGATTTTTAAGGCAGTTAAAACCATGTATTGGTAAAAGAGTCTGATGTAATTTTAGCACTTGGTACATTAACACTTCATCTTAATTCCCCAAAATTACTTCAAAAATACATTACTACTTGCTGTTAATGAACATCTGCTGCTCGGAATTTGCGTGTGACTCCTAAACCTACCTATGTAGTGGCAGGAAGCCAACTCTCTCTCTCACAGTGCAGTAAAGACAATCAAAAGCATTGTAGATGGCTTCAAGTAGCAAGACCTGTATGTTGCATAAAGCTATTACCTAAGCTAATGGCTTAAAAATATGAAAATGATTGACAATCACAGGAAATTTTTTTACTTGAAAAATACTGGTCTTTCTTCATCAGAAATCCCACCACAGTACTGATTTCAGTAGTTGTGCTTCTGAAGGCCCATTTCATTTGAAATGGAAAGCTTCCACTTTTGTCCGAGTGCTGTAAAATACATTTTATATTGCCTTTCTTGTAATACATCCCTGTACATGCCCTGTAGCTGAACTCAGCAGCAATTTAGGATATCCTTAGGATGTGCAACTTTGACATGAAATAAATGTGAGAAAAGCAACAAGAAGAAGTAAGCAAGTTTTCAAGATTTTTTTTGTTTTTAAAACAAAAGACCAGGTTCCTCATATTTCAGGATGAATTTCGAATGACAAGGGAATAACTTGGAATAAACCAAGTTTTTGCTCCACAAAGTTTAAACCCAAACAAAAGCGTCCTCCAGGAGGTTTAACAATAGGAAGTACAGAGTTAGAAGACATTGAGGGGGTGAAATAAATTTATGCAGCATCATAGAAGTATACAGAAGACTTTAAAATCAATGTGTTTGCCTAATGGCCAAGTTAACATTTTAAGAATAGATGAAGTGCAGGAGCACAGGGCTGAAAGATACCTTCTGGGTTGCTGCATGCACTCCCCTGCTATCACAAGCATTCTAGCCCTCATCTTCAAAGCAGTTTCCACAAATACACGCAGTCTGAACAGGAGACGGTTTCAGACCTCTTCATAACTAAAGTTCTCGTTTCTTGCTAAACATATTGAGTTTATCATCATGTGTTCTTTTGGCAGCCTTGTTCTTCGGTTGAAACAGGTTATTTTTCCTCTCCCTAGTGCTTCCACTTCTCCCCCCCACCCCAACTGTGTTCATAGAGAGTAATCATATTCCCCTTCAGCCCCTTATTTTTTTGAACTAAAACACGTCAAAGCATATCTTCTCAAGTCTCCTGATCACCTTCCTATAATTCCCCTTCCCCTCTTTAAAATTAGGTTCGTCTTTCCTGAGCACAGATAACAAGTGCTGAAATGAGGTTACTTCAGTGTCTTGCACTTGAGTAGCAGTAAAACCTGCCTGTGTGAGCTCTCTGAATACGTTCTGGGATAGCATTTATTTTTTTTTTCACAGCTGTTTATCACAGGGTGCCATTGGAGATTCTTAGTATAGCTATATTCTTCTTACTAATACCTTATGTCTAACTACAAAACACATTGTTTGCATCTGAAATTTCTGTTGTTATTTAGGTCACAACTTAGTATTTTCTACTACTGAATCTCATTCCAGTCCAATTACTTCAGTTTTGAAGGTCACCCAGTTTGTTCTGCATAACATTCCAATCTTTCTCTACTATGACATGTTTATGATATAATAGGCATCACAGAAACATGGTGGGATGGCTCCTATGACTGATGTATTGGAATGGAAGGTTACAGGCTCTTTAGGAAAGACAGGCCCGGCAGGCAGGAAGGGGGAGTTGCTATTTATGTTAGGGATAGGCTGGAGAGCATGGAAATCTGCCTGGGCACAGGTGAGCAGTCAATAGAGGGTTTGTGGGTCAGGGTTAAAGGGAGAACAGCGATGGGAGACATTACTGTGGGGATTTGTTACAGACCACCTGATCAAGAAGACTCTGTGGATGAAGCGCTCTATAGACAGATAGGAACAGCCTCACGCTCGCAGGCCCTTGTTTGCATGGGGGACTTCAACCACCCTGATATCTGTTGGAGGGATGGTATGGCCTGGCACAAGCAATCCAGGGAGTTCCTCGATTGTGTGGAAGACAGCTTCCTTCTGCAAGTAATAGAGGAGCCGACAAGGAGAGGTGCCATGCTTGACCTCGTGATCACCAACAGGGAAGGGCTGGTTGGAAATGTGATACTCCAGGGCAGCCTTGGTTGTAGCGATCATGAGATGGTCGAATTCGAGATCCTCAGGACAGTGAGAAGAGCGTGCAGCAAGCTCACTGCCCTGGACTTCAAGAGAGCAGACTTTGGCCTCTTCAGGAACCTGCTCAGTAAGGTTCCATGGGATATAGCCCTAGAGGGCAGGGGGGCCCAAGACTGTTTGTTGATATTGAAGGATCACCTGCTGCAACAAATGGATGAGCTGGGGAGCTACAGACCAGTCAGCCTCACCTCTGTGCCTGGCAAAATCTCGGATTGGATTCTCCTGGAAGTCATGCTGAGGCGCATGAAAAACAGCAAAGTGGTTGGTAACAGCCAGCATGGCTTCACTAAGAGGAAATCCTGCCTGACCAATCTGGTGGCCTTCTATGATGGGGCTACCGAACTGATGGACAGGAGTCAAGCAGTTGATGTCATCTACCTGGACTTTTGTGAAGCGTTTGACACTGTCTCACATGACATCCTTGTCTCTAAGTTGGAGAGACATCAATTTGATAGGTGGACCACTCAGTGGATAAAGAACTGGCTGGATGGCTGCACGCAAAGAGTTGTGGTCAATAGCTCAATGTCCAGCTGGAGACCAGTAACAAGTGGTGTCCCTCAGGGATCGGTGCTGGCACTGGTCTTGTCAACATCTTTGTCAGTGACATGGACAGTGGGATTGTTCAAGATCACCACCTTTTAAAAATTGAGGATAAACTGTCACCTTATGTTGGAGCCATTCCTAGATTATTTTAAACCTTGATGGCATTTTAGCTGTATATTGGCCCTATAGCTTTTTTGCCTCTGCTCTTTTTGACCTACGAGGCATTACTAGATTGTTCCTTAAAGACTTGATGTCCACTCATGATGTTCTGATTGAGATGACCAACCAGCTGGCAGGTATTCTTTATGCCTGTTTCTTGTCCTCCATCCCTGGTTTAGTACAGACTTCTGAAAATTATAGTACTTAGGATCTCTAGGAGTTCAGGCCTGTATCTGTGACCCTGAGCTCCCTAATTCTTGTTGCCAGTAGGCAATAACTTTGGAATAAAATGCCATGAAATTTCCATTGACTGAAGGTAATGCTTGAGAATGGCAGTGCTCAGGAATACAGGATTGTAGGTCTGACAGAAGCCTCCCTAAATGTCAGGGAATCAAGGAATTCTTCAAATCAGAAAAACCCCTTACTACAAGTGAGAAGTTTGTAGTGATTTGTTGTAATGACTATACTCTGACCATTTATTCATTTCTACTGAGCTGATTGATTGCTGACTTTCTGGACTCCTGAGTACTCATAGCTAGCTTTCTGTCTTAACTATGGAATTACGCCAGCTTTGTACTTCCTTGCGTTTGTCTATGTCAGTGTATCCAGATCTTTTACTACTTGTGAACTCTGACAGTTTGTCATATACTAAGACAAGAAAGTAAAGACTGTTATGTGAAGAGGAGGATGAAGGGTAAAGATGAAGCTAGGTATAAATTTTCTTGTACTTAATAAAACAGCTGAGATAACATATCCATTTTCTCTTCTAAGGTAAATATTCAGGGAGATTAAATGGCTATTTATTTAGTCCAGATTAAAAAAATACTAATATAAGACTATTCCTGGCCTGAGGTAAGTTAGCAATGATACGTAGCATAATCCACAGAAGTGATCTGTGCTTCATTTAAGCAAAGTCTAGTATTTCACCCATTCTCATTGCCCACACATAGCCACTCTTGATTAAAGATCCAAATATCAGTTCTCACCAGTAAATCAAAGACATCGTTGGATTAGAATTTTCTTCATAACTTGCTGTAAACCTACACAATGTGTAAATGAAATAAGAATTTATTTGAAGTTTGGAAGGCAGATTTTAATTTCTACAAGATTTAATTTCAAATATTCAGAAGGACCCATATGACCAGCATCTGTGCTATTTTGGAAAAATCAGTTACTTGGGAGCCCTGTGCCTGAGGGAATGCAGCAGACATTTTTAAAATTGAAGATGGAACCAATTGTTGTAAATGACCTAGTTGCTTCTGAAAGGGTATATTCTAATATGTTGTGGTGTGCTGTGGCAGAAAGATTTTAGTCAGTCTTTCAATATGATATCGTATGTACAGCTTTGTCAGGAATAATTCAGCTATTCCAAATGCATAATACGTTTATAGTGTACCATCATACATTCCAACCTTCATACCCTTATTTTCCATTTCTGGGCATCTATTTCTAGATGCATGAGGGGTGGGTGTCTTTTACTACTCTTCTCTCTCCTTTTTTCTGAAATTTCCCAATCATTTATTCTTCCTAGCGCTGTCAAGTCTGAATGCTGAAAATGACATACTTTATAATTCTCCAGAAGTACTTTAAATATAATTTTCATTGCTCATAGTGCCTGCTCCTTTCTATGAGCAAGGTACCACATTGTCTTCTGCTGTTTTGCAGTGCAAATTCTTTCTTTCAGGGGGAGGAGGAGGGGAGCAATATATTTCTTACACTGGATATAAAGATTTTTTCACTTTAATTATTGTGCTTAAAAGTGAGCTATAATAAAAGGTTTGATGAAACATAAAACATTTCTTCATTTGTTACTGATCATTGGATTAACCATCCTGTATATTTCACAGCAGGAATAACCAGTGCGAGTTGCATTCCACTTGCTAATAGTTGGTGGGCAGATGCTCTAAAGCCTTTCTTGTTTTTATTTACTAACTTCCTACATAAATATTTGTTGCCCCCCTGCAGCTGCAAATGAAGATGCTATAAAACTGAACGAGACACTAAGAACCCAAGACAAGACCTTGGAGAAGAGTCTTCCGGAACTGCAGAGTGAGGCTGATCAAATGATTGCAGAGTTGAGAAGTAGAGGGCTGAATATGCAAGAAGGAATAGCTCAAGATGAGTTAAAGTGAGTAAAGACCTCAGTCTTCAACCTCCTGGTGATAATATCTGACTCTTGTAAATGTTATTGTCATCTTTTCCAACCAAGTTTTCAAGCTGGGGCTTACAGAAATATAAATGAAAGCAAAACCTAATACTTCATATCTGTTAAATGTAGCACTTGCATTTTTGGAAATGCTTACTTATGTGGAAAGCAATCCCTAGGAAATTACTTCTCTGCTGCACAGGTGCCAGCAACATTTCTAATCACATATTAAGCAATTTGTCTCAGTTTGTGTTTAGCTTCTGCTTCAGACCTGATGAATGGCTTTTGTACTAAAATGCTTGTCTAGAAGCAGTGTTTTTTTTCTGCAAAACTAATTGGTCTAATAAAAAAAATTATCTGTCTGCAAAGTTTTTCTAGTAGCATAGACATTCAAAAGGATGTATTTTGCCATATAAAGAATAGTGTAGATCAGAATATTCCAACTCTGTGGCACAGTCAGAGGCACAGGGTTTGGTTATTTGGTGATCTGTAAAAATAAAAAATGTGCATGTATATGTAATTATATTGGTAGCTCTTTCAAGATGCTGAAAAATTACCTGATCCAGAAAAATACTTGGCTTGAAGTTAAAATTCTGTTAGTCTGTTATTTCTGTGTCGGTCAGACCAGGCATGTTTGTAGAGGTAGGCTTTGGTTAGCATTTCACCAAAGCAAACAGCTAGCAGGTAAGCCAGCTGAGCAACTTTGTGGTCCCCTGAAGTTGTGATATCTCTGAAAACTGTCTGGGATAGAGGTATTCACACCTGAAAATGTCAGTTATCAGGTGCGTGCATAATGTAAGGAGATGTAAATAGAATACAAAATTAGCTAAGAATTCCAAGCACTATAGAATCAGATTTGCCCTGATTATCTTGCACTTTATAAACTGGATCATTTTCTGAAAACCCTACTAGTACAGTATTTCTTCCCATCATTCTGAAGGTTCTGCTTTTTGTTCCCTTGAGAAAGGATATATTGCAAACTTATTTTTCAGCAATGTTTTATTGCTTTTTCTTCTGATTCCATTGAGCCTCTTCTATGCCTTCTCTACTCATACGCATAAATAAACCAGGGAAAAGTAAGGAAAGAAAAATTTAGCCAAACCTTTGAAAGTGCTGCCTGCAATCATAGGGAAAACTGGGAGGAGGCCTTTCAAACAGGATGTGCTTAGTCTTCAAATGCTACAGCCAACATGAACCTGTCAGACCAGCATGAAATGCAGAAGGGTTCTGCAGGTAAAAAAACTTCTCCTCCCTTTTATGCTTCTTCTCAAAATATACAAAGCGAGTATTTTCATTTCCTGATAAAGGAATATAATTTATACTAAGGAATATATGAATATACTTGCTGATTTGAGACCCCATTTGGAGTACTGTGTGCAGTTCTGTCGTTCTCAACGTAAGGACATGGAGATGTTAGAGCAAGTCCAGAGAGGGCCACAAGGATAATAAGGGGGCTGGCGCACCTCCTGTATGAAGACAAGCTAAGAAAGTTGGGGCTGTTCAGCCTGGAGAAGAGAAACTGCATGGAGACCTCATAGCAGCCTTGCAGTATCTGAAATGGGCCTACAAGGATGCTGGAGAGGGTCTGTTCATCAGGGAATATTAGTAGTTCATCACTACTATCACTAGTGATAGAATAAGGAGTAATAGGTTTAAACTTAAATAGGAGATACTTAGGTTAAATATAAGGAAGGAATTCTTTACTGTGAGAGTGGTGAGGCACTGGAACAGGTTGCCCAAAGAAGTGGTAAATACTCCATCCCTGGCAGTGTTCAAGACCAGGTTGGATGGGGCCTTGAGCAACCTGGTCTAGTGTGAGGCTTCCCTGCCCATGTCAATAGGGTTGTAACTAGATGATCTTAAGGTCCTTTCCAACCCTAACTATTCTATGATTCTATGATTCATTCTAGGAATTTATGATTTCATCAAAGTTGCATGGTTTATCTTAAGGATAAGATTACCTCTTTATAGGCAGTCATTGATATCCACGGAATATTAGCAATGAACTCAACAGATGGAATATTAGTCACCGTGGCTTAGAGAGCAGGAAGGAAAGGGCCTTTGATAATGTTTTCTGAAAATCTTTTTCAAAATACTGTATATTAAAGAAAAATATCTTAAACCTGCTTAAAAAATGTAATAAGATAGTGGATAGGATCTGTTCTGCACAGAAAAAGGATTAAAAAAATTAATCGTTTTTAAAACTCTGTGAGTGCTTATATATGTGTGCATCACTGTGTTCACATGTATTCTTACAGAATTATTTAGCAATACTTTTGAATATCTCTGCAAGTCTCATGATCACTTTGAAGTAGTTAATCATGTCTACTCTTTGCTGAGATGTCTTCTGTTGGTGATTGTATTCTGCTTTCAGAATTTTGTCCTAGAACAGGATGACCACAATTAGTGGATTCTTCTTACCTCTCCTATGTTTTAAGTGAATTCTCGAAAGTTAAAGTAGGAAGATAAATGAAGTAAAGTCTTCTTGCTTTCATAGATGGCAAAACTTCTACATGTGCAACTTTTTCCCTAATTTATTTTCTTTCAAACTTTTCAAATCAATTCTGCAATCTGATTGCCTTAATGTACTGAAATGACACATTACTCAATAATTTTTCTCTAAAAAGAACATGTTAAAAATACACCAGTTTCTGTCCTAAATGGCCCTGATTTTCATAATTATGAAATTAATCTTTCAATATTTTATAACATTCCTACACATTTTCTCAGATGTCACTGAGTTGCTATCAAGGGGTGCTGTGAGCCAGAATTCTATCTTTCTATTTAGCATGCCAAATAGCTTTAATTTTGTGTGACTTTTTCTTCCATAAATTTGTCTGATGGCTTTTGAGCCACTGTGACCTTCTATCACCCAGTTTCCCATAAGAATGAATTCCATAACTCAGCCACACAGTTTTTTAAGATATACCACCTGTGTTGACATTGTTTCCTGACATTTTCATTTTTGAAAGACATTGGATAGTCGATCACCTTATCCATTCCATTCGTGATGTTACAGTCCTCATTCCTTCTCAAGACAGGACAATTTAAACATATATATATGTACATATATATACAGCTTATCTTTTAAGAATAACTTTTTCATCAGTTTCTAATCTTTCTTTCATTCCCTTGTACTCTTTTTGAGGATCCAGATCATACAGCATTCCAGGTGTTAGGCCACACCTGTGATAGCTTCTGCTAACACTTTAAGAATTTTGTATAGGTTTATTCTTTTTCTAGGAAGGTACCCAGAAAGTAACACCGCTGAAACGTACAAGATAGCATTTCAAGAAATGTGGTGCAGTCCAGTCACACAGAAATTCTGGTACATAAAGCAAGGGATTACATGGAGCAGATTTATTGCCTCGTACTTCATTAGAAAGAGCAGAGGGGAAAATGCACATCAGGTTCATATGGAAGTGCTATCTTTAGAGCACCCGTGAGTTTTGAGGTAGTCTGCTGGACAGATAGGTAGTTTGGACTGTGCTATGAGGCAAGGTCATAAAAAGGAAATCCATCTTCATACTGTTCCTCCAGTATTGCAGAATAAGGGTGTCAAAATTTGCCAGAATTATAGGACAGTAGCTGCTAATACAAAAAATAATGGAAAAGGTATGGGAGAAGTTCTGAATGCCTTTCTACACTTCTTCTGTGACAAGCTATCAATACCGGGATTTATTTTTCTTTAAAATTTAAACATTTTTATGTCTATTTTGTCCTCAGAAGTTGCAATATTTTTTCCTTTAAAACCAATGGCAGGGCAGGTGAGGGGAAAAAATCCCAAAATACCTCAGAAAATCACAGAGCTAAGGTAACAATTTGGCTTTCCTCGCCTCCAGTTCAGATCCTTCATCTAAATTGTGCCCAGTGGCAGCATACAATTTCCATTTATGTGTTTCTTTTTAGAACTGACCATAGGCAGGCCAAACTGGACCTTAATGACACTTAAAAACCTCTTTAGGAAAAGGCTTCAGAACAACTGTTGTTTCACTTTATTAAGTATGTGTTCTCTTGAATGTTACCTCAAGATTTAATTTAGAAGTACATTTCATTTGCATTTTATTAAGAATATTCAGATTATTCAGTGTAGGGAATATGAACTGAGTACCTTTGCGGGTGGTGATGTTTTGCAGGAATGCAGAAGATCTTTTGGACAAAGTGAAGAGCTTATTTGGTGAGCCCAGTGAGAAAAATGAGATTCTCAAAAATGAGGTCCGGGACAAGCTAGCAAGCTACCACACCAAAGTAGATGATGCTCGAGATCTGTTAAGAGAAGCTAGACGTAAAATTTGGGAGGCTGATCGTTTATCTGCAGTCAACAAAAAAAATATGACTGTGGTAGAGGTGAGTGCTAACAAATTGTATCCATGATTACTTGGAGTCTGATCAAAGTTGGAAATTTTGCACGATTAAATCTTGAAATAAAAATATAAGTAAAACAAGAATATTATTAAAATGTAACTATATCTGATGTAATTAAGAGGAAACGTACTCCTCGGAATGAAGGAATGCATTGACTTTTAGAAGTAGAATTACTCCACAGCTTTGCTAAAATAATATCCTCTGCTTTTAAATACTGAGTGGAGGGTGCATTGGATTTATTATTCTGGGGAAAAATAAATTCACCTCAGTATAAATAATTATGTAAAATTTGAATCCTGTCCTCAAGATTTAAATAGGAGTTCAGTTAAAATCTTTGTTGTCATAGATCTGCTTATGGAAAATTTGCATTTTCATCTTCCTCCACAACCCCTGGGAAGAAGACTGAAGGGGGGTATGTGGATATTACAGACTAATAAATCAAACTCTATCCTCTGTAGTTACTAGCTGTTATAAATGATCTCCCTCATAGCAGAGGGGTCTGCTTGGAATTTAATTCAAATTGCACAGACTTAAAGAGGATATTATACTGTACATTAACAAGCATTTAACCAAGACATAAAGAGCATAGTCAGCCTAATGAAGATAAGTGTTTCAACTCTTTGTATCTCGATGAGCTTTTGCCTCATGTACAGCGATGAGGTTAGAGTTCCAAGACCTCAGTTCTTAGCAGAGGGCTTGACTGAATTAAGGAAATACAGTGCTGTAAAGAATTTAGCTGATCTCTGTTCTGTGCATTTTCTCCCCATAGGTGGATGGATAAATGTCAGAGAAATTACCTGCTTTCTCAGTTTTTACAATATTCTCTGGATCACAAATATCACAATGTCTGCATGCATCCCTTCCAGCAGTCCTGCCTACTTAACTGCCTACCAGTTGTTTTGAGGGTTTTCTTGCTTTATTTTGACCCTGTTTTAACCAAGAAGCCATTAGAGCACACTCAACACTAGAATGCCATGGTCTCCTGTCAAACTAATCTGTGATACCCAATGGATCTTGCAGAGGAAATTGACAGTTTCTTATTCAGAAATCCATTCTTACTAAAGAAAATACGCAGTATTTTCAGTAATTAGAAAATCAAGAATCATAAGTTTGCTCCAAACCATCATCTTTTATTTTATATTCAGTAGTTAGTGAAACACCAGTGGAGATAAACAGTAAAGCAGCAGAATATTTTGATAAATTTTACCTTGATAGCCAGAAAGGTAATTGTCAAAATGAGGAACTTGCACGTCTCCATAAAGATTAGGATTTCTAACTTTTCTGATTTATTTTGCAGTAGTGCTACGGTCAGTTGCCTCTGTTAGAGAGCAACAAAAAACCTACCATGTAAGAGGTGGACACAGAGCTGGGGACCAGAGGACAAAGGAAAAATACATTATGTGTGCTTTATTGTTGTCACTGTCTTTGCTCTGAAAGCTCAGAGAATGTCAGAAGTGGTATTGTGGTGTGGTGACAAAATGCAGTCTTCTATTGGGATGCTAGTATTTGAACTGGCATCCCATTCAAGTAAATAACTCATCTTTCTGTTTGTGTGCATGCACTCTATAGAAGAAAAAGCAAGCTGTAGAAGACGGCAGGCAAGACGTTGAAACAATCCTGCAGGAAGGGAATGATGTCCTTAATGAAGCAAACAAACTTGCCAATGAAATCAGCTTAGCTATAGAGGTGAGTGTTTTATATCCTTATCTGAGAATTAGTGGAGCAAAGCATCATTATGGAAGCAAAATAGATAATTAAAGTAACACCTGATTTTTCTTTTACTTTATCAGTGTTGGAATATTTGATTTGGAAGAAACCATATTTCCATTGTTGTATGGCTGAACAGCTAATCTAGTATATAAAAATTATTAACTTTGAGGTTCAAGTAAATCATTGGATTACATAAGGAGCTAGCTCATAATTTTCCATGGACTCTGCCTTCTTTTATAAATACAGTCTTCTGATTGTGGTACTGACTTTATCTTTGGAATTGCAGATACAGCAGACCCATTCACAAACTCACTGCAACTACTAGATGTAGATTTATCTGCACAAAAACTCTGTGTGTGTATCAGGAGGAAACTTCAGAAGTAATCTGTTGCCTGTGGCAACAATTTTAAGTCTGGATAGGTCAGGGAAGGAAGAGGACTGCACTCTCATTTTACATAATCTGGAGAGGAACTTTTTACAAAGGCATGTAGTGACAAGACAAGGGGGGATGGCTTGAAACTGAAAGAGGATAGATTTAAAGTAGTATTAGGAAAAAATTCTTCAATGTGAAGGTGATGAAGCACTGGCACAGGTTGCCCAGAGTTGTGGATGCTCCATCCCTGGAATTGTTCAGGCCCAGGATGGATGGGGTTTGAGCAACCTGGTCTAGTTGCAGGAGGGCTGGAGCTAGATGATCCTGAAGGTCCCTTCCAACCCAAACTATTCTATAATTCTATGATAACACTTTTGAAAATTGTACCTGAAAGGTTTTTCCGATCAGTACCTCGGCTACGGCAGAAACAAAATAAATAAATCTTGAAATATCACTGGTTCTGGCAACACTTCCAGCTTGCATTGAAGATTGTTATAATGAATGGAAAAATGCCTTGTGGAGAATTGTGAAAGGAAACACTTTCAGATGGCTTATTGGACCAGGAAAGGCAGGTCTTCCAAAAAAGTAAAGTTCTTACTAAGATACTAAGGAAAAGTACAGTGAGGTCACTCAAACTGTCCTGAGACATGAAAATTCTGTCATTGGTTAGTTATTATTGTGGAGCATAACGACAGTTTAGTATAACTATGTATGCATCTACATTTAGGAAAGAAATCTAAATTAGATTTTGTAAGCTTTTAAACTGTGCAGTTCTGTAATTGTAAAATAAAATATTCTACTATGCTCAGGAGAGGAAGGTAAATCTTTGAATATTGTTTTGTCTCCCCTCTGCTCTCCAGTCAAGCCATTTCTTTATTCTTTCCATGTTTGTTTCCTGAAGTCTTACTTCATGGGTAAGTTATGAGATAATACCTCAAAAGGAATAAATAAATAAATATATATATGTATATATATAAAGGGCTACAGAGTGCTTGCATTCAGCTGATTAAAGGCCTTTCTTTTTCCATTTTCAGTATGTAGAAGGCATTGCAGATAACATACAGTCAATGTCTGATCAGCTGAATGATAAAATAAATGATTTATCACAAGAAATTCAAGACAAGATGCTTCCAGAAAAGGTGTTGCAAGCTGAGAACCACGCAGCCCAGCTGAATGAATCGTCTGCAATACTAGATGGGTAAGGCAGCTGTCCATCAGTAATGATAAAATCATGAAACAGGTTTGTTAAATTGCGTGACAAAAATTGAAGGGTGTTTTTAGACTTTGTCACTGGGACTATAAAAATAACCAGTGTTCTATACAAGTATACAACTATCCAGTTGGTTAATTTGTGTATGTATCTCTTGTAAACTGTTTCATATATCTTGTGATGCTTATAGGCTGCATGAACTGCAAACAGTGCCCTCAGATGAACTCATAACACAGTTTAATTTACCATATGCTTACTGCTGCGTTGATATGAAAGAAATTGAACTTCATCTTACAGAGCCCACTATATGTTTTCACAAACATTTATTAAAAATGAGCAGTATTTTCATTCTTAAGATGTCCATTTAGTGAGACCATTATTATGGTGCTAATTTTTTTTACAGTCAGAAATCCCCCACAGTGACAGATCGTAACCCCTCTAGTGACTTCAAACGCTCTCCCAAAATCAGTAAGTGTCACGGCCCCAAATGCTTAAATCTAAGTACAGAAGCTTCAGTTTCTGTTTGCCACTATCACATTCCTAAATACAAATAAGAATTGCAATGCCCTGGGTTTATATGACCGCAGAAATGGTCTTTATATGAGCTTCGGAAATAATGATGCTTTTCTGTTCATCATGTATATAGAATAGAAGACAAGAAGAGGTTTGGTTTGTTTGGGGTTTGTTGGGGCTTGGAGGGGTGTCTTTTGTTTTATTGCGGTTTTTTGCATTTAAGAAAACAAGCCATAAATAGTAAGTGTAATTTACAACAGTAACACCCAGAAATAGATCATGGATGTTCTGCCTTTTGGAACCTGTCACCATCATAGCTTCAGAGTTTTATTTTCTCAAAAGCACAACCTGAATAAAAAAATTGAGATTATTTTTTTTTAAACATCAATGATATGCTCCTTTTTTGCTGCTTACATCTTTTATATCTACCTGAAGACTTCAGTATCCCAAAAACTTGTGGGCAGATGCTTAACACACTTTTTTTTCTTGCCAGAATCTTCATATACAGCGTAGTCATACTACTATAGATACTCAGTCTACTTTATGTTTTGAGAAGTACGTAAAATAGTGTTATCTGTGGTTTCCTGTTTAAAAAGGATTTGAAAGGCACTGTTTCTAGAAAAGCATAACTTTTGTAAATGGTATGTGCACTGTCTGATTAGAACATGTCAGTTTTTTGGTGCACCCCTGGCCTAAAATAGGTGACTTGTGTCACATCCAACCACAGTCCTGATTTTGGATATAAATACCGAAATGGAAAGTTGGCATGGAAGAACTGAGAAGTAGAGAACATGTAGACAAAAAACAATATTTTGCCTCCTTCATGAAATGTTGGCAAGACGTATTTTGAGATAGAGATTTTTAACTATGCTAAATAGATGTTTTTATGAGTGTGTGCAGTTGCTTCTTAATACAAGTTGACAAGCAGGCCTTAAAGACCTTAGGATAGTGTTTAAAGTCACATTCACTGTGGTACAACAGTACTGTGTATACATCTATCTGATCCAGACATCAGCCTCAATTTCTTAAGATATACAATAAAAAATGTAAAAGCAAGGTCATTAAAAATATATCTAAATGGAAATTGTTCAAAATCAAAATTTATAATGTACATAACTTCAAAAGACAAAGAAATTCCAAGGTCTGATATAATCCTCCATCAGAATAAAGCTGACTTCATGCACTGACATCAGTCATACTTTACAGGAATATGTAGTCTCAATCTGTTTTACGAATTCAAAAAGTAATCCATCTTCACAACTGGCATTTGAGTGTCTTTCAGTTAAAACTAAATTTGCTGAAAAATAGAATTTCATCTTACAGGAGAAATTGAAGATGACTTCTTTCTCTCCAACTACCCCCTAAGGCTTCAAATAGTATACTGATTGAAAGTGAGGGCATTCTCTGAAGACTTAGAACATGGAACAGTTCAGGAATTTAACCTAGAAAAAAAGTATTTTTCCTGTATACAGGGAGGTATTAGTATAGGCTTGAGTAAATATTACTGGTATTTGGCAAATTTTGTTTGGTTCCCTCCTAGCCAGAGTGGGTATAAACTGTATTTGTAAGTAGCACTTGAGCTACTAGTTAGATAGCTGTTCTGGACTGTGCATTTCTCAAACAGAGCATCACAAAAACTTACTATAGCCTAGTGAACTCCATCTGTACTTGAGGAGGAAGCTATGCTTTTCCAGGAGTGTTGCAGAGGCAGCTCAGTCATGCTGTTTCTGCAGTAGCCTAAAGGGAATCTCTTTCCCTCTATTACATGTGGAGTCCAGGGAGCATACCTTCCGTCCCCTTTGTCTTTCCTGTTGCATTTTGTAGAAATCATTAACTACTCAATGAAGCGAAGATTAAAGCCCAGCTGTCCCAGTTCCTCAGAGAATAGATTAATTACCAGGTTAGAGAATGAATTTCTCTTTCTTCCATACACACTGTCTCAATGACTAAATATTTTATACAAGCTGGAACAGGTCCAGCAGGAGTAATTTCTGCCTCCTTTATATTTCTATACACCTTGATGGCCAGAGAATTTCCAGAGAGGCAAAAATCCAAGTTCAAATCCATTCTTGTCTAATTCAAATGGGAATTGTAGCCCATTTACTCATTATTCAGGAAAAGCATCATAGGCATCAGACATAATGTATACTGAGCTAGATGTCTTCAGGCTAATTCCATAGGTACAGTACTCCTTTGTAGAAAATATTTGAATATATCATGCAGAGAAAATGCAAGAAAAGTGATTTCTCCAGCCTGCTGGCTAGAAATTCCCCTGGAAGGGGTTTAGCTCAGCTCTAGCCTGCGCACCAGGGAATATTAGTTGTTTATAATTGCCTTGTAATCTAATTATTATTTTTAGAATTTATTGTTTCCTATAAATACAACATCCAATTCAATATAAAGCATTATTGTGTGTGTTCTTCATTTTGCTCAGCAAAATTAATATTTAGGATTTAGACAATGAGATCTCCTCCAAACCTGGCATTTCTGTGTTTAGCAGCCAGACCAAGATATTACGTGTTCAGAGAGTCTACTTTAAAGTGTGCCTGTGATGATTCCCCATGTTCATTCAGTGCAGAATTCACTGAGTTGCCTGCCTCAACACATAACCTAGAAACCCACATTATGAATATATGTTATCCGAATTATATTGTTAAGCGCTGCATCTTTTCTCAGTGTCTGCTCCATTTTTAGCTCATAGAACCTCTTTTAGCTACCATTGCTTTTTTGTGTCTTTCTACACAGATAAAATATGAATTCCATTAAGCACATGATGCCAGAACTCCTGAAATCTCAAGAGAAGCATTTCTCTCTAAAGAAATGCTTTAGAAATAGCCTTAGAAATACAGGCTGTTGGGTTTGAAAAAGTAGGATACTATGTTCTGTTGAGCTCTGATAGCAGGTTTAATGGTCTGTTTACTTTTCCCATACCAACAGAATCCTTGCTGAAGCCAAAAACCTCTCTTTCAATGCCACGCTTGCTTTCAACGCTTATACTAACATCAAGGATTACATAGATGAAGCTGAAAAAGTTGCCAAGGAAGCCAAGACTCTTGCAAATGAAGCTATGCAAGCGGTAAGAAAAATAAATAAATTGTTGAAAAAGGCTTAGATTTTCTGTGGAGCTTTTTTGCCATCTTATGATTTTATAAAGAGACCCCTGCCACCAGATACTCTTGGGTTGAGATCAGAAAGCTATGCGACTGTCAGAGCTACATGGACCTTCAGGCTACATCCCCATTTGTTCCTAACTTCTGCTCCTTATTTTCCTTTCCTCTTTTCTTTACTATTCTTCTTCCCTGTGTCTTCCATATTTCAGTTTCTGTCTGTGTCTCAAGCCAACAGCTTTGAGTCAGGAGTGTAGGTCAGTTGATACTCAGTAAAGCTAGTTTATACTTAAGGAATGTTTTGCACACATTTAAGGAACTCCATACCTTAATTAACCCTTCACCCTTTAGTTCCATGAAAATGATCAGGGACGCTTCTCTGCACATAGGATAAACTCTGTGCATTCTAGAAATGGAGAATTGTAGGAGGGGGGAGGGAAGTTTTATTCTTAGAAGCCATACAACTTCTTTTGTGATCTCTGCTGGTTTTCAAGAGAAATCTTATTCTCACTATGAGGTACTGCATGCAAATTTTTGAAGGAAGTGGAGAGAACTCTTGCAAGTAGGATTATAAGGTAAAGGCAGCCTAAGCAGTAACGAGGAACTTGGTTCCTTAATGTGGATACTGTGAGGAGAAAACATTCTGAGCATAGCCAGAATTAATTTTTATGTCAAATATCAAAGACATAGTGACTAATTTGTAGAAGTTGGTCAGAGAGCAGCTGACATGCATTTCACAGGCACACAGACACACAAGGAAATGACAATATAATATGAAATTGCCAGACTCTATATTTGATGCAGAAACAGATGAGTAAAAGCAACTTGTAGTTACAGCACTTGTGCATGAATAAAAGTAGCTTGCAGAGAGCTGATTCAGTCAAATGGATTATGAGAACAGCAAAAGCAATCACATGCTGTAAAGGTCTCTATTTAGGAAAGTGATAAAGTGATCTAGCCACTGAACAAAAAAATAATATTTTTAGGCTGTTTACATTGTCAACCTCTATTTCAAAGAACACTAATTACTATATTTCTCTCTTGATGAAAAAATTTCACGTCACACATTAGTATGCTCTGTAAATACTTATGTATTTCACTGGAACTCCTAATTACAGTGCAGAAGTAAATAAGGAGCTGTGGATTTTTTTTCTTCTTATTAGGATGTAATACAGATAGTTATCTTTTGCTCCTTGAAGACTTGCAGTGAGTAAGGCAGGCAGCTGTTTCAAGGATTGAATAGTAAAAAAAGACGCATAGAGCAGTCAAGAAACAAAGCGAGCAATTACAATATGGCTATAAAAGAGTATATATCAGATGGGGATTATACCATGGAAAGTGGATAAATAATTTGAAAGGGATGGAGATGAAAATGGATAATATGATGGAAATAGGGGCAAGTGAATAGCAAAGAAGACTAAGATATTATTAAGGTGAAGTTTTAAGCATCTTCATTGCATGTATTCATTAGCGGAAGCTTGGTTTTTGGAATGAGCAGTATATGTGTAACAGGAATCTGATTGGTAAAGAAGAGAAAGGAGGGCGCTGCTGCTTTTTAGACGTAATTGGCTTGATAGAGAGTAGAAGTAATCAGTGGTTTGCCCTCAAAGAGCTGCAGAGCAAGGTACATTTTTTAAATTTGGTAAATGGTTAGGTGACAATTTTTGACCCGCTTTTTAAAAAATGGCTTAGTTGTGAAGTTCTGTCATCATTTCATTATTCTATTTTTTTGTTTTTATGCAAAGACTGTGGTATATTTGCTTGTTGTAAGTGAAGAGCTCAACTGCTAACCGGGTAAACCAGACTGCCTCTTTCTGCAAGCCCCAAGGAATCTACTTTTAGCTGAGCTTCAGCATGAGAGTGGGAGTACAGCCTCACTTGGGGCTGACTGGAGCACGGTGGTTCAAGCAGTCTCCTAGAAGGCAGAATTTGTGGATTTGAGCTCCCTCAGACTCAGAAGCCCCTAGATACTGTGTCTCTTCCTTTCTGAGAAGGTGTTTTTTGTGACCCTGTGTAGGAGACAGAGGCCATGTGTTTTGCCTTCCTTTTGGAAGACGAAGCCATTTTCTTTTCTTTGTGAGAGCAGTTTGGGTGCCAGACTTCTGTAAGACTGATCTCCAGATCCTGGCAGATAATGGAGAGAAGTGCTGTAGCTCACATGCATCCACGAGCCTAGCCTTTCCCATTGACCAGTTATAATGTTGGGGTAGGGGGATTGAAGGTTTCCCAAAGGCAGCAAGCTGGTGCATGAACTACAGATGGTAGGGACAGGACTGAGTTTTAGATTACACCCTGTATGTCACTGGAGTGAATAATTTACAAGAATCTTCGTGATATCTCAGGGGAGTTTTGATTTTTGGTTCATAATGGGAAAATTATTTTGTTTTCAAATTAAGCTAATGTTGCTAAAAGCAAGAACAAAAAGGTGCTTAAAATTCATTGTAATTACAGGAAGCCTGATAAATGACTGGAAAAATGTATTAAAAATATGACAGAAAAATTCCTCATTTTATGATGGATTTGCTTTCCCCTTTAAAAGCAAAATGAATTTATCATAGATGAGAAATGTCTAGAATTCAAGGAGCTTCAACATCCCATTACTTAGTCAAGGCAGTAACTGACTGAAGAGAGGAGTCATGTTAACAGATCCAGCTTTAAGTGCCTGATCCTTTACAATGCATCTTGGAAAAATGTGATTATTCTTAGGCATTTTAGAGAGGGCTTATAGGCTAGTAACTGGAACCACGGGGGACATGTTATGTCCTAACTAACTCCTTTGCTTTTGACTTTCTTTGTAATGGTACCCCAACAATTATGTTGGGTGTCTAGGTTTCTTTATGTGGTAATGGCATAAAGCTGCCTAGCCATCCTCCTCGTGAGGTTGTCCTGAGGTGCAAATCATTTGTAACATTTGGTACTTCAGAATGCTCATCCATCTTCAGAACTAGTAAAAATGAAAGTAGCCCTAACTCTTGCATAGACAAAAACTTCTCAAAATGTAAGTGTTTGTGGGGAAAAATAAGGATAAGGCAGAACTATTTTTAACTAATGTGAATTTTTGGTTTTGTGGTTTGTTTTACAGCGGGTGTCCCAATTTAGGAAATAATATCAGAGACCTATTGGCTGTCAGCCTTAGTAAATCATAAAGGGGTTCATCATGATCTGGGCTTGCCACAATCACAAAAACTCACCTCACCCAAAGCCAGAATATGTTTGTTTTTTTCATTATTGACTTCATCGTAACACATTTTCTCGTGAGCCACAAGAAAAGCCAGCACAAAAAGTATGCTTTACATCAGATGTCTTGATTAATCCTCCCTTTCAGAATTATTTTAAAATAAATACAAAATATAGCTTTTAATCAGTACAAGTGGATTTGTTTCTGAAGGGGCTCTTCTAGTATTAACTTTATGTTGAAATCTGTTTCTGACTAATTGTCAGTAGATGCCTCATTATTGTCCCTGATTTGATTAACTTCTTGGTTTTGTTTTGTAAACCTGGCTTTCCAAATAATTTTATTGCATATAAGCTGCCAGTCAGCCTTTCCTAGTTATTTCATAATAATAGTCTTTATTTCTGAAGTCCATAGTCACAGAGTGATCATACCCTGGGTTCTGTTGATAATGGGAAAAGAATTATGAAAGGGTTATCTGATTTGACAGGTGCATCTGCCACAAAATCTGGCCAAACATTCTTCCTTCAGGACCATTCTTCTGCTCAATTGGATGGCCTATTTTCTTTTATTTTTCTTTTTCCCCTGCATTTGTATGTATTTTTCTATTACCAATGCTACTTGTGTTACATGATAATCTACAAGAAACTAATTTTGTTCATCTTTCGAATGTATAGTTTTTGTTGATGCTGAAAGGATTTTGTGTGCACAGCTTAATATTTCGGGTGAGCTTTGAAATATGGCAGTCTTACTGGCATTACTTCTTAAAATCACTTAGCCTGTGCTGTGATGAAAGCTAAACATACATCCTGTATGAATACAAGGAATCTTTAATAACTATATCCCTGTGACGTAGCAACATATGCCATAAGATATCCTGTAACAAAAATTTGGTTCTGAATTTCGAAAGTATCCAAAACATTCCCTCGAACAAAAAGTAATGGGCACATCCAATACATGGACTTTACAGTATAGTTGAAAACCAACAAAGATTCAGTGGTATGCAAAATATCGCCTCTGAGCTTGCTCATTATATGAATAATGAATAGCAATAATAACTGTGTCATTTAATTGACACACAGTTGATTTTTTAGTATATGAATCTGCCCTGGAAAATGAAAGGTAGCTGCTGCTTAATTATATACCAGTTACAAGGCTATGACCCATGACTAATATAGAATGTTATCTGGCTGTCAGGAATATTCTCAAAGAAATGTACTCAGTATGATGTGTGACCTGAGTTCAGTCTTATAAACTGAACAGTAAGTGGTTCAGAACCTAGAGCATTTCCTACCAACTGAAATACTAATCTAATTTAGAAAAAATCATTCTATTAATGCCTGCACTGACGATAAAGATGGATGTTTTTCAACGAGAGTAACACTTTTTCAGATTAACTGCAGTTTGCCCTTCTTCTTAAACTCTTTCATTTGTTTTATGTAATATTTTCTTTACTAGCCTAAGAGTTACAATTCTTGAATTTAACCACAAATGAATCTCTGTTGTGAGTGTTAGAATCTGGATCATCAAATCCAGTCTGGCTTCTAAAGGTACCGTAGCTGCTGTTAGGGAGGAATACTGTATTGCGTAATGTTGTGTCAATAGCTGGAGGGGAAAACCAATGTTTAAGTTGAATATCTTTCTTTGTTTTGGACCTAGAGTCAAACTTTTGCTCCTAGAGTCAAACCTGTTTCTTTAACACTGTGAACATTTTCTCTATTTATTAAAGCTATCACTGGTATTACAAAGGAGATCTGGCTTCCCATAAAAATAAAAGGATATTAATTAGAGATGTAGTTTTTTTGTGTCTTGTAGACCAGTATAATGACAATGGGATATAATTCAAAGAACACTGACGTTCACTTAAAATGTAGATGACTGTTCAGTTAGATTATCTTCGTATATCTTTTATAACTTCAGACTTTCCTGTATGTATGACACTGCTTGTTTGTCTACAGACATCTGATCCTCAAGGATCATTGAAGGACGGTGCCAAGAGCTCTCTTCAGAAAAGCTTCAGGGTCCTTAACGAAGCCAAGATGTTAGAAAATGATGTTAAAGGTATGTGCAGTAAATGGCATTCAGGCTCATTAAGTAGCAGAAAACCATTGTGAGACTACTCTGCTTCCAGTATGAAGATGCCGTATCAGCAGGAAAAAAACTATAATTCCTCATCTGATATGAAATTGAGCAATGTATCAGTGAAAAAGATTCTGGTTTGGGTCCAGGCATTATGGCAGGGATGCTGTTCCCCTCTATTTCTTGGACAGGAAGGCTGAGGATGGTGGCGCCTTGGTCTTCTCTTGCTAAGTGCTATAAGGGCAAGAGTAAGTGGGGAGGAAAGGTGGATGAAAATACTGGTTCTGATCTACTGAATGCTGTAGCAGAAAATTAGTACAAAACCCAGCATAGCAGTAAATTTTCATCCTTGTCAGTACCGAAGCAGGGTTTGCAATTCCAGACAGAGATACCACATCTCTTCAGAATGCCTAGGGCATTGTGCCAGAAAAGGGAAGCGTGGGGAGATAGAGTTAAGATGCTTGCCAAACAGGAAGGAATTGCTGAGCATTTTCTTAAAAAAAAAAAAAAGAAAATGTAAAACTAAAAACATGTTTCTAGAGAAAAATTATTATTTTCACACGCACGCACATACACAAAATATTTCTTTGTTCCTAAAGCATAAATAAATGTCTAAACACAGCTCAGATAATGAAGTTTGTAAATTCCAAACCAAATACTTTGGTATCCTGGTGAAAATAAAGTATCTTTAATTTCTATTCAGCATTTTCCCCTGGGGGAAAAAAAAGCCTATGTGCTTGATTAGACGTAGAAATGTAGAAGCTGATAATACAGGTCAGACTGTGCTTATAATGTCTTTAATGTTTTTTCATCAACAAATGACAGTATTATTGGTGAATGCCATACTGTGAGAAGGTAGGACAGTAATCAGTATAGACATATATCAAGTGTTTCATGCACACATGAGTAATCAGCTGCAGAAATGCAGGATGAGGAGTAATCTTCTCTAGAAATAGACTAAAGAGAAGCATGGCCCATGTGCTGGGTCAAGGTGGAAAAAGGATGTATCATAGGAATGCAGGAATAGGAGCACGGTTTTCCAAAACACACGAAACAATCCTTCTACTCTGTTCAGGTTTTTTTTTTTTTTCCTACTTTACCAGCTACAGTCCTGGGCACTGAACATGAGGTCTGAGGTGGTTTGCAGAGAGTCACAAAGATATCATGGAGACTGATTGGAGACCTGGAGGAGGAAAGATGAGGAGGAAGATTGAAATAATTTAAATTTGTAAATTGAAAAAGAGGCAATTTAATATTCTTCAGTTATGTCAAGTTTTTTCAAAAAAAGATGGGACTAAAATATCTCAAGTGCACAGATACAGGTTATATATTAGGAAAAGTCTTCCTTATAATTAAAATACAGAAGTACTGGAATTGATTCCTGAGGAGATTAGGTAGAGTCGACCTTTGAAAATCTTTGAAAACAGCTTAGACAAACATCAGTGAGGAATGACTGTTGGTCAGATCTTTGGACAAACATCTGTTCTATGATTCAATGATCTTCTGATCACTGCAACCAAAATCACTTTATTTCTTGCATCTTTATCCAGACAGATTGTCTTATAGGTCCTCTAAGAAAACACTTATTGCAGCACTAATGAAGCATCTGTTTAACAGTACTCAACACTTCTTTCTCCACAGCACTCAGAAAGGAATTGAAAAAAATAATTCATTTCAACGAAACCTGAGGGGAAATTAAGCATGATACAATTATCTGTTTTCAAGTAGACCAACACTGAGTTTCACACATCTGCCTTTGTGAAAAATGTTAAACATTACTGCTTTAATTGCTTTGTTTTTGCATATAACGAAGAAAACAACTTAGGAGCTTTCAGTGTTTGTGCCACTGGTAAAGTCTAAGAGAAGGATCAACTAACTGTGTGCTCTCTACAACTCTTTTGAAAGTGTATTCATCCAAATACTAAGTGATACTTTGATTAGCCTAGTCAGAATAAGTTCAAGTCGAAAACTTTGTAGTTTATTTCAGATGAATGCACTGTAATCCACTTCCTTTTGTAGTCTGAAATTTTGTTGTGTATATTCTTAGAAGCTTGTGTCCAGTCACTGTAGCTTTTGGGGAAAAAAAAAAAGGTTTCATGCATAAGAACTAGAAGAACCACACATGGTAAATATTCAAGCTTGAGATTTATACTGCCTGTCACAGAGATGATGCCTGAAGCTTCCCTGTCATGTTAGAGTAGTTAAAATACTTTTTGTTGGAAACCAGACAGATTTTTATAACAGAGCCCAGTCTTTCGGGTTTTAACATACAGAATTTTCATGGCCTCCTGGGAGATGCATTACAGAAAGTATACTGCATGAAGGATGGGATCTGTACAGTATAGAATCATCTTTTGGCTCTGACTACACTTTAACTTAGTTTTGGCAGCTCTAGGATTTCCAATTGAAAAACTAGCTAAAAAGTAAACATAATGTTTAATAACATCATAAAGCATAATGTTTCATAAGGTCATTAATTACTTTTCATTGTTAAACACTGTTTGACAGTTAAAACCATCATTATTTTCTTGTAGCAGCTCTCAGAAAAAAAAACCGTGCCTGCAGTTACTAGTAAATCTTGAATGTATTTTTTAGGGTGTTCTTTATAGCGACTCTTTACTGCCAGATTCAGTACAGATTCAGGGCTGGAGGGGAATGTTTCAGTATATATGTTACATAAAATCACAAAACTATGAGGGGAGGCCAGTGTGCAATTTAAGTAGCATAGCTGAAGTAGAATGAATAAGGATGCCATTAGTGCCCCTTTCTGGAGAGCAAACTGCTGTGGTGAGCCATCACTAGTGTATAGGAAACACTATAATGGCAGTACTGCTTCTCCCTGCCAAGGTGTTCCTCTGAGCAGACTGGACACCACAGAGTGGAGTCCATAGTTTTATGTGCTCCCCAGGCAGTTACAATGGAGTAAACATGTGTTCCACATAATACGATGACTGTTTTCAAGGACAAAATAAAATAGTAGCTTTACTTGTATATATGTGAATTCCATGTGCCCACAACACTGTCCAATTTAGAGAGGAAAAACTCTGAGTCAAGATGTATTACCGCCTCAATAAGACATTACTTCAGTGATTTTTTAAAAAAGTATGTTATCCCCTGATTTTATGCTATTTAAGTTCATACCAGTTTCATATTTCGAAAGCGAAGGTCTAAACAATCTAAAGATTCATAAAGCAATCCTAATGCAAGCAGGGAGCAGTGCTTAAAATGACGTATTAGATCTTTGTCTATGCTCTTGCACCATACTGAAAGGTAATGAGATGGAGCTTTCTTAATGCTCTCTGATATCTCTTAGATTTAGAGTGCTTCATACAGACAAACACTCTGAACTTTTCAAAGTGCACCTTTTTTGCATATAATAAAACATGGCTGTGCTCCACAGCTTGACCCACGGAGATCAGTTAACACTGTGCCCAGAATGCAGATGCAGAAGAATAAAAACCAAAGAGATTTCTTAGTTTTCTTTTTTTTTTTTTCCTATCCCGCTTTTGCTCAAAGTGGTGATATTATTGGTTTATGAACATAATCCCTTCTGGATGTCTTGCTGTTTTGAAAATAGAAAGTGGGAGGTGAGTGTCTAATAGAAAGGTACTTTCTCGTGATTCTTATTAAGCCACCCTGTTCAGTCTGAACTGGAAGTGCAGGATGGATGATGGGCACTCTATAAAAATGTGGTAGACAGAAGTAATCATTAGTTTAAAATTTCTCTGTCGGCATTACAGGTAGTAAATTAAAGTAATGAAGACCCATAAGCCCCACAAGTAGTATACCACTCCAAAAATCCAGGTTGGTCTGTAATAGAGGTGAGACTGTTTCGTTGCCACATTATGACACTTCCCTGATTTGTGGCCAATTACCCGACTTATCAAATGGTTGTTAATCCCAAAATTGTTTTATATTACCACCAAAAACTGCTGAAACAGTCCTTACAAAGCAAAGCTTTTGACAGATGCTATTAAAATGGAGATTTAGTCAATTCTCTCTCTGTGGGGCTAGGAGTTAACCCTGGTGGGAGAAGGCAAATCTGTATGTAGTGCTCTGGCTAAGAAGGAATTTAGAAATTTTGGCTACAAATGAGTAAACGCTGCTGCCTGCCAGCTTCATTCTCTCTGTGCCTTGAGGGATTTTCAACTTGCCAGGAGCAATTTTTCTTCCTTATAATTTTGTATTTACTGTTTTAAAAATATTCTTGCCCAATGCAGGTTTGAGACTATATACAGACTTTGTCAAAACTGATCAATGAAAAGTGAAAATAAGATGTATAAACTGCTCTTCAGCTGGAGACTGCTGTCAGGTGGCTACTGAAATTCAGCTCACGTCATTTCTTTTCCTTAGGATTTGACAACTTGAGGGGGACTTGTCTTTACTGAAAACACATGAATATTTTTAGCTAAAACATTTTCCAGCTGATAGGCACAGCTAAATCCCCTGTTTGAGTATTCTCTTCTGCTTTGTATTTTTGTTGACCTGGCATATTGCATTCACCAAATTATTGCAGTCAGTGCAGTAGGTAGTCCAATTAAAAAGTTAACCATCATTAGCTGCATTTCTCTACCCACATCTTTTCCTCCTGTTCCTAATGCCAGTTTCTAAGTCTTGCTTGTTTTAGGGGGAAAAAATTAGCTTGCGACCCATCTTCCTCTTCATAGGACATGAGAAACAAGAGTAAGACTGTGGGGAGCGAGAATGATACTTGGAAGAAGCATAACAGTGATAACAGAAAGGGATGTGTGTGACTGCCAGTTCATTCATGAAGTATTCAGTCAATAAAAACAGCTGTATATTTTGCTCCTTGATAGATTTCCACCTTTATTTTGATTTTGCGGTACATGCATTGGGTAGCATAGTCTTGTGATATCTTCTTGGACAGTTTCACATGGGAAATTGCATTTGGTCTTGCTATGGGAAAACACTGGTTTCCACTAGTATTGCAGCAGCGGCATATCATCAGTAATTAACCAGTGCCACCTATGTATGTGATCTGTAAAGACTTGTACAAACTTGTCTCTTGTAAAATAGATCACTACGTACAAATGGTAAGTATATTAAATGGTAAGTAATTAAGTTCTCAAGTTCAAGATGAAATATATGAGTGTAAGGATTTCTTAATTTTTTTTTATGTTAGATTCACTTCAGTTTATTCTTTCAGAGGAAAAAGGGAAGATGTTTTATTCTGTAATGCTGCATTTAATTATGGAAATGTAAACAGAAATTGAAAATCTTTGTGTCAACCAAACCAGAAAACCTAAAGGCCCATACCTACAAAGTCCTTCATGATACTGCTTACTCTTTAAAGTTTAGTTTCAGTGATGCATGAATAGTTTTGCTGATTTGAACAGTAAAGACTGCATTGATTGGCATCCTGTGTCATCTCTGTGAGAGCTAATCAAGTCAAAACAAGACTGAGATAAATTTCTCAGGATACTTCTCAACCTACACTACAAAGTGAATTGATAGTGCCTGGCATCTTTCAGTGCAGGCCCACTAACCTCTTCCAAGTCAGATAAGTATGTAGTTTGGAAAAACTTAGATTGTAGCTGCCTGCATTTTATCTAGCTTCTATGAGGATATCAGGCCTTCAAATCATAGCTCCAGTACTTTTCATAAATGCTAATAATTAAAGGATGGGGAAAAGCTGAGAGGAAGTCAGTTCAGTTTGTGATTCATACACAGAATTAGCTCTGTGATTAGTGAAAAGGCCATCTGGATTACAGTATGGGAAGTTACTTCAAAATGTAACTTCAGGTTAATATCACTGTGCAAAATGAACAATTTTCTTGAAATGTTGACATGGGCCTTAGTATCTCTTAACATATCTCTGTGTAAGAGTTTTCTTCGGAGCATTTATTTATGGCCTTATTTATTTTTTTTAAGTTAAAATATACTTAAGGAGTTAAAAGAAAAAAATACTAAAGAGGTGGAGTCTCAGTCTTTAATTTCAGGAGTTCTAGGGAAACTTCCCTTATTAAAATCCGTAAAAATTCATTTCTGCTATGGTTACAAAATTGAAAAAAGAAGTCTGGAAGCATGATTCTTTGGAAATATAACCAGGGGATAATTAGCATAATGTCGGATCTGGCAGATTAAAGAGGAGAAAAAGAGATAATTGAAGAGTATGCAACAAACTTAGCACACCACCAGTGGAAATGAATCAAATATCTCAGAAATATTAACACACTTTATAAACACTAACATCCCAAAAGGCAGCAGAGACACCAAGGAAATATCAAGCAGACCATAATTACAGAATTAAAGGAAGAAATTAAAACAGTTTTGTTGGTATTATTACTCAACAGTAAGTGAACTGTAAATGAACTCAGATAGTCTCAGGGCATTTAAAACCAGAATCTTGTGAGTTCATCCTGGGTTAACATTACATTACCTACCAGCAGCATATTCCACAGTAGAGACAAAACCTGTCATTTAAAATTAAAGCTGGTTTTGAGGAGAAGAGTGATCTTATAATTTATATGATTCTTCCCAATGTTATTCTAGTGCCAACTGTGCCTCTTGGCAGTTCACACAAACGTCCTGTTCTTCTGCTGGACATTTTGCAGAATCAAGGCTTTCTTCCAGGCACTCCTGCAGACCTGTGTGTCACTCTGTTTTAAAAAGCAGAGATTATTTCCTGAATGACACTTCAAAGGGTCTAACAACAAAAGTATGGTTCTGATTTAAATTCCATCCACTATTTCAGCCTTGCTATAGTCTTGGAAAAATTAGTCAATGGTTTCTTATAGGCAATATACATTTTGTTTGATTCTTCTCTTAAAAATTACTTCTTGCACATCTAGTTTTATGAAATTTTACTTTTTTAGAATTTGTGGAACTTGAACCACGATGCCTTATTTTAATCTATTATTCTGATTATTCTCTTACAAAAGGGTTACAGCCCCGATGCTGTTGGAGATGCTGGAGTACCAATGATACATCTAATTATTGTACCTTATAAAAACAGGTGCTTTTTGAGTTTGATAAGTATGTGACTATAATTTCACCAAGAAACCTCACCTCCATTTGTTTTCCTATCATAGTATCCACTTGGATAAGTATCCAGAAACTAGGTGTTTATTTTCAGTAACTTGTCACATATCTGGAGGTCACAGCTGTACTTTGTATCCTGAAATCCTTTTATACAAATTATTCTCATCTTCCTGCTATCAAACACAGTGATGTTGAATTAGTTTCCCAGTAGGGCATGCCTTTAAGATAAGAAATTACCAGCTGGCTGTTCTGAACAGTTCCACGCTGATATGAAGAAATGATGAAAAATGCTCCCTAAAATAGTAGTTTAAGCATTAATTACCATTTTCTGTGCCAAACTTTTCTTCTAAATTTTGAAATAATGTTTAAGTAGCCATAAAGCTGAAATCTCACTTTTGAAAGTTTGATAAATTATTGCAATGCTGGATACTCTTAAAAAAAAAAAAAAGAAAAGAACCATCATAATTTTTATTCTAAGCAACTGCTTAAGGATAGAAACTTTCCTGTAAGCAGTAACACCAGTTTCATCTATAATGCACTGAATATGACACACCTATGCCTTTGATTTGTACTAGTTCTTTGATTTGAACAAATGCTTTGCTTTGAGTTTTATTTACTAGACCAGCTTTAAAAAGAAAAAATATTAAACTATGCTTATTTCATATTAACTTGTTAGGGTATTCTCCTTATATTGATGATCAGTACTAGGGTGATCTTATGTGTTTTCCTCAGATGTTATGTCAACGTGGTTATCTTTAAGAAAATCCAAGACAATTGGATCTGGCCAGTTTAATTGCAACAGTTAGCTGACTTAATGGATCTTGCTTTTGTCATGCTACATTCAACCCAGACAATCATCTTGAGAAGGAAATTTTAGTAGTACTTAATCTAGGAATCAAAGATATGACTGAACATCATACTTATTGAATCTTTCAGAGGGTCATTATGTGAATTTGCATAAATCATATGTGATTGTCATTTTTTTCTTTCTTCTGTACACCTTAGGAAAACCCTTGATAAGCATACGCAGTACAAGGAACTCAAGCATTTAGATACCACAGAAGTAGGGAACTTAAAAGAAACAAGATTACCAGTGAACGCTAGAATCAGTTTTATTGTATTTCCTTATTTACACTATATAATATCTTAATGATTAATGGCTTACTCATTACTATGCATTTTAACTTATGTGCAAACCAGGGGTGGTGAAAATAAAGAGTTAAAGATTTTGTACTTTTGCACTTTTTATAGAAAAGGCGAATAATCTGGACAACATGCAGAACAAGCTGAAAGATGCTAATGAAAACAATTCCATTCTCCTGAGAACTTTGAATGAAACCTTAGGAAAGCTGTCAGCCATTCCTAACGGTAAGCTGGAAAAGTGCTGCAACACTTGACTCATCCCTGTTCTTTTGTTTCATTTTCCATCACTTAAAATCTGTCTGATAAATCTCTGCCTTTGTCCATGCTGTGTTCACCTTGACCATTGGCTGCTGCAATAAGATGGAGATGAGCAATGTGAGAGAGAAAACTGAATTGTAAGCAGTTACGTGATATCAGTTTGTATTCTGGTATGGTATAAGGTACCATGCTTTTGCAGTTTGCAGAAGGTTTCAGAAAGAAAAGAATTATAATATCAGGAATTATGATACAATCTGAGACAGACAGTCTTTTCTTTAAAAGTCAAAAGTCTTTTTATGAAACTACTTTTTAATGAACCATTATAATTTAGCCAGTATAATTTAACCCAAGAAGAATAAAGACTTACTGGCTCACAGAAAAAGCAGGATGAGATTTCCTGGGTTTTGTCTTACCTGTCTACCGCATTCTCATTAATTTTTGCTGCAGTTTAGTTTCCAGTCACTGTTTGGTGTGGTATATCTTTTTCAAATATGCTATAGATTGCTTAGAACTGCAACAAGCTTTCCTCAATGAATTCTGAAATGCTGTGCACATTCAGAATTCTATAAAGCTCAAAAAAAAAATTTCAAAAATCTGTAATAGTCACTAAAATCACAAAGTCATGGGATGATGTCTGCTTTGTGTTGTGATAGCAAGACGCAGGGAACCACAGCATAGTTTCATTATAATGGACAGTGATAAACTGAGTGTTTCTGTTAGAAAATAAAATGGTTTTTATCAATGTATTCTGCTAGGACTTTTCTCTCCAAGGAGCACTTTACAAACTAAAGATACACCTTAAGAAAAGTCTCTAAAGAAAATCTATATTCTATTTGATTTGTGATGGTCTGGAAGGCTCAGACTGTAAAACCTTGGCATGAAAAACACATTACTATTCATCTTTCACATTTCTGTGGCCTTAAGATTCTAGATTGCTGAGAAGTTTTGTGTTAGATCTAGTGATCCTTGAAATCAGGCGTTCAAAAATTTTTTTTGAAGTGACAAAAAATGCCACTTCCTGGGGTTTGGCCACAGGTACTGACATGACCATTTTTCTTCTTGTGCAAATATAAATGTCTCAGTCAAGCAAAATGGACCTTTAAGGCCCGTTGACCTTTAGGACACAGAATACTAGCTATGAAAAGAGTAAAAGAAATAGGAAATATGAAATGTGCAACAATATTAATGACATTGCCATTAGCAATGTAATTAACTGTTGTCAGCTTAGAGTTACAGGATGCTAGCTCTTGGGACAAGAACACTCCTAAAAACAAGCAGGTGTGTATTAGAATTAAATTCAGAGCAAATAAATGGCATGGATAAGAAAATGTAATAAATTAGTTGTCCGAAAGGGAAATAACCAATGAGAATGGGGGACGAAATGACTCTATCATGTATCTTACTCTTCAAGGATTATAGAAAGCAGAAAGCAGCTTAAACTAGTAATTCTTGTGTCCATGATACAATAGCCAAATAAAAGCAGAAGGATTCAAAATGGGATAGATAGGTAGATCACATTAGGGGAAGGACCCATATGTGCAGGGATGGCATAAAGGGTGGCTGAAAATAAATTCTGTTTGTGTGACCAAAGAGAAATAACAAAGTAACTCCAACTTTCACTCTTCCAGAAAGATGCATCATCTCTAACAATGGCCTCAAACAGAAATACTTAGGTATGATGAAAAAAGGAAGTGAAAAAAGGCAGTCAGTGCTCCTTGTTATTCCACATGGCAGTAATGATGACATCAATGGTTTATTCAACATTCACTTGTATTTTTGAGGTGCTATTGTATTTTGGGGGCTTCTCAAAGCCAAAATTTCAGAAATGAGGGTGGAGTTGTTTGGAACATAGGTATAATATATCTTTACTCAAGGAAGTAAAAAGGGTCCTGGAACTCTTTTATGTGCTGGACAAGCCCACCAGTTCTCTGTGGCCTTTGGAAGCATCACATGCTCACAAGGCCAAAGGCTTGATCACATCAGGTGTTCCACAGAAGGATAAGGACCTGCCTAGAAGACCATTCGGAAACCTATGCTCATATGACTGACATAAGAATACCTTTGAGTACACAAGCGTAAAGCAACTCCAAGAACAGTTTCATAGGAAGCAGGTGGCAAAGCAGGATCCTGTAGGTCCCATGACTCCACTGTGGTGGTAGAGTGGGAGTTTACACAGATTCCCTCGCAAACTGGAGTGTCCACCATGACAGTGCTTTCTGCTTGCTCACTTGGTCCCATCTGTGGGAATTCTGAAAATCTGGCAGCTCCCTAGCCCAGCACAATTTGTACCGCTGGCTCATCATGTGAGGTACTGCCAGCATGGCAACAGCACCTGAGCTGCATGACAAGTTTTAAAGCAATGCAATTTACTAACACCAGATATGAATAAATATATGAAAATATGTTTGAATACCTAACTGTGCATTTTATCATTTAGCAATAGCAGAATCAAAAACATTCCAGTTTTGAATGTTTTCACCCCCAAGACTGAACATTCATTTTTCGTTTTGCAGGCAGACAGGTGGGGCAACATTAGATTAATTGGTTTGCTCAAGGTCACCAAGGATGTCTTTGGATGCATGCGATTAACTCAGTCAGTGGACCCTTGGTCTTCTTATTCACAAAATAATTTGTCACAACTTTAGCTAAAACACATGGAATTATATTTCTGTACTTTGTACATCAGAACATTATATTATTTATATCATAATTATCAAATATTGTACCTGAAAATTGATCAGAGGTTAACCAGTGAGTCAACAGCAATAAAAAAATTAAGAAAAAAAAAATTACCTCAAAATTGTTTGCCCTTTACATACAACTATGGCTGGAGCTTTTTTTCTTTTCTGATGCATTTGGGATCCCAAAAAAACCCATACAGGGCCAGATTCTTCAGTCCACACTTACAACTAGTAATAACATACTACATGTGAAGTAGAAGCTCTCAAAGAACTACACAACACAATTTAAGATGGTAGAATTTTGATCAAACTTTATTCTTAAAATGTGTGAATGAAAGCTCTGTATTCCAGGCAATCATTTCATTATCCTTTTCTACCTACAGATACAGCTGTAAAGATACAGGCAGCCAAAGATAAAGCCAAGCAAGCCAACGATACTGTAAATGACATCCTGGCCCAGGTTAAAGACCTCAACCAGAATCTCCTGGGCTTGAGAAACAACTACAGTAAACTTGTAGATGATGTGGCAAAAACAAATGCTGCTGTGAAGGATCCTATTGAGAACAGTAAGGCCTTTTTGGGGGGTGGGGGTTATTTGATGGTGGTTTTAAATTCGTGAGGTTTTTTTCACATCTCAAAATGAAACAGAGACACTCCAGAGTTTTACTTGCATAGCATTACTACAGTATGCTGGGATAAAAGGAATGTCTGTGACTTCTGTTTTCTGGACTCTGTATATAAAAAGAATTTTAAATCTTAAGGACTGCTGCTAGTAGTGGGAAAAAAAGCTCATTTCAGCAGGATGAACATTTCGTTGATAGATTTGTTCTGCAGACTACTTTTTAAAGCATTTAGGAGGTGAATAATCAAAGATTCTGACTGGCAATTCACCCACTGATTCAAGCAAAATCCCGCCCGCTAAACCTGTCTTCAGTCAGTCAGATAATGAGTTCTGGGAGAAACCCATGACTTCTTTCATATCCATTACTATTTTTAATAGAACACTGAAGACAAGAAGAAAGGTAAAAGGGAAATTCTGGGAATGGTATTTGTATGCTTTTTTTTTTTTTTTGATAGTGAATTGTGTTATCAAATGTGGACAATTGCTTTAGCATTTTCACTTTGGTTGTGATGGATAAAATTGAATTCTAAATTACAACACATTTTATGGTGATATAGGACCATACAGCCAGGGCTTACAGTGAAAACAGTGTCTTTAGAAAATTACTAAAGGATTAGTTCCTGAGCTAACCTGGCCTTCCCAGGTTGTTGTCAGCTTGATGAAGCTGGGCATCTGAAAACATCCAGTTTAGGAGGTTGTCATTCTCATTCTATGGACAAATATCCTCTTCAAATTATAGCTGTACCAGTGAAAGAAGTTAATCCTAATGGCTGTTTGTCACTGCCTGCCTACTGCAAGCTCCTGATCCCTCATCAACTGAGATGCATGTGTGAGCCCCAGATATAATCCCCATCAGGCAGACTGATCCACACTAGTTTAGAAAATATGAAAAGTAGTTATTGATTGAAATAGTGTGGTTAGATTACGGCGGATTATGGAACAAGCAGAACTATGAGGTAAAGACCTCTGGCAGGGTAGTGATAAACAACTGAGAAATCACCTAAAAGCGGTAATTTCTTGGTGCTGCTGGACCTATAGTAGGCCATCTGTCCCAGGCCAAGTATTCTAAAACTGTGTGTACATTAGCGTTTTAGTTGAGATTAGGAGCAATAATTTAGAAGTCAATCTCCTGATTGCTCCTAGTCACCGTTATTTCCTTCACATTAGGAGTGGTCTTAACACTTACAAATTCTTTCATGTCAGATAAAGCTTATAAATCTTAAATAGAAGATGTTCTCCAGAAGTACGCTTTTACCAATCTCCAACTGCTAACAGATACTCAGAAAACAGAATGAGATTAAAGTAAATGAAGAAAAAAACACTCCAAATGTATATAGTGAGTATGTTGGGCCTCATGACTACATGCCTTAAGTAGACATAGCCTTTCTTGTATGCCAAATTTCAGGCCCTAAATTTTTATTCTGTAGATGTGCAATACATAAAAGGTAATATGTTTTTGCTAGACTAATCCTGTCCCTTAATTTACTTTACATTTCACTTTAGGACTTCAAAACATTTTCTTATGTTATCTTCTGTTTTTTCTTTTCTTTGTCTCCATATTTTGCCTACAGAAATCAGTACGTACATTTTCTCTCTTGCTGCTTTCGCTGTGCCTTTTCCAGTAAACAATGATAACCTCCTTACCACCAAAGCTTCTGCATGGTGCTCTATATTTTACATTCATTGAAATAGTTAAATAGTTACTTTTTGAAGGCTCTGAGCATCTTGAAGGTTTGGTATGAGTACCTGGGTGACTATTCAAAAACTAGATATACAAACTTTCATGCTTTATGTAACCATAGTTATTACTATTAATTTTCATTCTCAGTATGATTTCTTCCAGTAAGTGTGGGTTTGTCCCTTTCAGTGTCATCCACACAAACCCATACCCTCATGCTAGCCAAGTGCTGTAATCCTAAAATCTGCTGACGGATTGTCAAAGACAGGACATTGTCCACTGTATGCTGAGAGGAAAATGAGTAATCTGAAATTAAAAAAAAAAAAAAAATGTCTGTGTGAAATTATTATGTTCACCTGAAAACAAAGAGAGTATTCGCAATTTACTGCCAGTGGTCTTTAATCTGCTTTCAGTACATATACAGAATTTTAAACTTGTGATCAGAATAAAGCCTTTTTCTAGTTGTGGCCATTATAGTGAATTCAGGAATTAACTTCAAGTTAATTCTAACCGTGTTTCAGAAATTACTAAAGGAAACTAACCAGGTTTTTTTTAATCTAATATTTGTCTTCAAAATTAGATTTTTTATAAAAAGTATTGCATTCATAACTGTATTTTCCTACAAGAAATGTTTTCAATTAGTATCATCCTGACTTGAACCTTAGTTACTGCTTCAAAATCCTGCTTTAAAACCTGCATTTGCTTCTGTTGCTACTTTAACTTGATTCTAAATATTCTTAAATTATCTTAGTCTGTTCAGGGAGCTTCCTGGTCTGTGTGTACCTAATAGTAGTATATACAATCACCTGAGTATTGCGTATGCAGAATTTTTTTGTATTTTGCTTACCTCAGTGTATGAATACTCTCTGACACTACTCTCTACAACCCTGTCTTGTTCTTTCTTTCTTACGAAGTTGCTGATGCAGATTCCAGCATTAAAACCCTAGAAAAGGAAGCAGATCGCCTGCTAGATAAAATCAAGCCAATCAAAGAACTTCAGGATAACTTAGGGAAAAACATTTCTCAGATAAAAGAGCTGATAAACCAAGCTCGGAAGCAAGCCAATTCGGTAAGCCCCCTTTCTCAGTAAGATGACCTTTTGAGTATTGATGGGATTTCATTTTCCACTTTTCTATTTTGTTTCCATAGGGTGAATCAATTCTAATTCTAAACGTCTGTAAAGAGAGCAAATAATGGAGTATAATTTCTCTAGATAAAAAGAGAATATTCTGATGATTTTCATTCTGTTTTGTTTCTTCATTTAAACATGTCCTTGTTAAATGGAAAACATCCATAGGAATGTATTTGGAGAGGTTATTATTTAAGAAGTATTGTGGACGATAGTACAGCAGAAGAATCACATCATAATTGATTTTTTTGTGAAAATGACAGTGTATTTTTTTTTGCCCCAGCACTGATATTAAGCCCCTGATTTCATTTCATAGAACTTACATTACCTGGGAATGACACCATCTCAAACTCACTGAAATTGCTGAGTGCATTTGATTTTTGTGTATTCTTGACTTTCATTGTCCAGTAGCAGTTCTGAAGACTTAAGCTTGAGTTAAGAATATCTTTCTAGTCCTTTCGACGAGGATCAGTTGGTTAATACTAAGGTTATTTAGCTTGTGACCTAATGTAGCAAAAGAAAAAAAATCTTGAAGATGGTACTTCAGAAAACTCCTTAAAAAAAATAGTTGAAAAAAATAATCTACAGAATAATAGGATCCTGGAAAAGAAGCATATTCCATATATTCAATGAAATTTGCACTTGACAGGCTACAGTTATTACATGGTTTTGCTATATTCATTTTCTCTCTGTCTGAAGGCTTTGCAGTATTTAACTGCTCAGTGTTTCTGAGATAGGGAAATTGTGAGTTTGGTCATATAATGGATCTCCTTTTTGACAAAGTTTGCCCTGCGCATAAGGTGATATTAGTATGTACATCTACTGTCATACATAAACATGTCTAGCTGGAATTGAAATACTATAATACTGTAATTTTGCCTATGCTGACATTATGAAAGCAAACAGTACACTGTTTTTATCTCTGCTGAAAGCCTGAGGAAACTAGCACACATATCCAGATGCATACGTCACTGTGCTATGAAAATAAAACTTAGTTATGAATATCAACTCCATTAGGGGTTACGTAAAAGCAGTGATAGGCACAACTGTTGGTTTAAAAATAATTGTTAAAAGTTGTCTTAAATTGGCGTAATCAAAGATATTACAAGGAAAACCAGGTCATCCCGTCTACCCGACAGCAACGTGCTGTGATTCCTTTAGGAATGCTGCCTGTTTTGCTGGCTGCACGTTCTGCTTACAGGCTACCACTACTGCTAGACTTCCAGTGCTGCTTGCAGTAGACTGCTGTATTTTCTAGCTGTTTTCTAATCCATACATTTTGTCCTTTTAAATCTGAATGCCAGTAAGAGCTTTTATTTCCTTTTCACGAATAAACACAGAAAGAAAATTCCATTCCTATTTCCTGTGCATAATCAAGCAACTCTCTGATGCATATAACACAGAAATGGGAAGGAAGAAAAAAAAGTATGATATTCTTATAATTATTTGGAGACATCTACAGTTATTTTTGGAATAATAAGCAGTAAACTGAGTTCTTTCTGCTATGTTTTTTTTTGAAGATCAAAGTGTCCGTGTCCTCTGGAGGCAATTGTATTCGCACATACAGACCAGAAATAAAGAAGGGAACATACAACACTGTCGTTGTCAATGTGAAGACTTTAGTTGCTGACAATCTGCTTTTTTACCTTGGAAGTGCCAAGTTTGTAAGTCTGTCTCCTGCTTTTCATGTCAGGGTTGCTGGATCACATCAGACTACTGACAAATACGGAAGACGAGAAAGGCTTTTTTAAATTTATTTATTTATTTCTCCTAGAGGCTTCAAAGGGCTTCAATAATCTAGTCATTTACTGTCTTTGGTATTAATATGGGGTCTTCTAAAATATGCCCAGCAAATATTTTTTTAATATTTTTTATTTTAACTAGGTAGGAAATGGGAGACTTGTAAATGGGCTACATTAGAGCTCTAAAATTCACACTGCAACCAGGGTAATTCTGGAGCTGGTTGTGAGTTTTCCCTTGGGAATGAAGTAGCTAGTCATCTTGCATCTGTCAAAGGTGCTATTTATTGTAATTTTAAGTCAAGACTAAAGTTCCAAGCATAATAATGATGAATGATTCAGTTTCCCATGAGCCTATAGCAGACCGAGTTGTAGAATAATCAATAATAATGCAGTAAACTGGAAAAGTATTCTAGTTCTAACATTTTGAATTATGTATTTTATTTATGTAATATGAAATGAAGAGACTAGATGGCATTGTGTATTAGCCTAGTATCCTGACATCTTTCTGCCATCCAATGGATGTTTTACAATGTTACTCTGAGTTAAATCCTTCTCTTGATGGCTCAGTATTTACATTTCTGTAAATCCAGCAGCCATTTACTGCATATAACCGACAGAAGTAATTTGCCATCTTTGGCTTAAAATTCCCTGTTTGAGCCAATGAAAGCAGTAAATTGGAATCTCATTTTACAGCACTATGAGAATTAATGCTCATAGTTTACTATTTATATATGGATTTCTGATGCCTCATTAGACCTTCTGAAATGTGTAGAGTTCTGAAAAACTTAACTGAAGTATGAGATTGTTTCTGTTTTCATATTTTACATGTAGACTGATTTCTTGGCCATAGAGATGCGCAAAGGCAAGGTGAGCTTTCTGTGGGATGTGGGATCTGGTGTTGGCCGGGTAGAGTATCCAGATCTGACCATTGATGATGGGTTTTGGTACCGGATTGAAGCCTCCAGGCAAGTATATATTTCACTTCCATGATGTGATTCCTAAAGAAAAAATGTCTAAATTTAACAAGTTGTGCTTCTAATCCACTGTTTTCAGGTTGGTATACTTCAAGTTTACATGGAAATGTTTGCTATGTTTGAAGCATCAACTTATTTAAAAAAAAGATGATTTTGTAAATGTAATAAATTCTATTCTGGTTTAATGAAAGCTTTTGAACCTACAGTCAATCATACCAAAAGTGTATACACTACAATTGCTATTGAAATGTGAATTATTCCATTACAAGAATTTGTTTTCTTCACATAGTTCCCTGCTAGCATCAACAATCTATGACTGCTTATATTCCCTTCTGTTTACCTTCAACTAGGTTCCTTTTAAAATCAGTTACCGGTTTTGGCACTCGAAAATATTATTTTCTCCTTGAATTTCAAAGAGGGCCAGCTTTTCTGAATTTCTGGTCTTAATACAGTAGTGCAAATGAATAGGGTATCATGCACAAGTATCTTGATTCTTACTTGAAATGCCATTTCCATGGGCAGACTGTCTCTTTAAACCAGAGATATTTGAAAAGGTACAGGTTATGAAAGCTCAAAGATTAAATATTCTAGAAAGTTAAACTATACTTTGTAATTTGAGCTCAGCTGTTGAGTGCTTTTGACCTTTAAAAATATAAATATCTTAATATTCAAATTTCACATTTGTTAGTTGAAACTTACATTTTCCATTCAAATAGCAAACACATGACACATGATGTAATAATTACAGGGTACAGATTGCATAACTTTATATCCTTCATCTTCTTCTGAAGAGATCTTAGTAATTTAGATAACATAATCTATATTGCAATTTGATTTGAAGCTAATTCCTCCTGCATCATTACACTTAATTTCGCATAGTATTAAATATAGAACTGATAACATAGAAAATGAGAGAAAGAAGGAGAAAGAAAACAAAGCACTCTAATTCCGGTTACATCCATAGCTCTCAGAGGAGAAAATGGCATTCGTTTAAATAATGTAATGAAATCACAGAAATCAGCTTTTCAGAGCAGAGAATTAAAATAAAATTATGGAACCATCTCTAGAATCTGGCTTAGTGAAACTTTATTTTGCTAAGAAAAAATAAACTGGGGCACTTATACGAATTGTTGAAATCTTTACCATTTTATATTATGCATACAAAAACAGCTTCACAACACAATAATGCCAGACTTTCATTTACAAGAAAGCTGCTTCAGCAGAATATAGAGCCAGGACATGGTATAAAAATTCACACAACCTACAAAAGCACATTGCCTATTAAGCTGGTTGCTCTGGATATATAGGGTGTCCATGCCATTAGTTTCGCACGAACTGTTGTATCAGCAATTTAGAACAATTACAGCTGCACAGATCTGAAGTACAGAGCATTGTTTAGGAGAATTACACTGCAGACACATTAGCTGGATTTGTGAAGAGCTTGAGACTGATTTTGCATTCTCAAAGCAGACTTCGTAAGTCACATAACCTACAGAAGAATCTTCAACTTCGAACATTTTAGTCCATTTGATAACTCTCCTCTGCCTTAATAAGCTGTTGGAGAGTTTCACTCATTTCATTCCCTCACCTTTTTTCTCCAGATTTCTTGCTCACTTCCAGCCACAGACTTTTTCAGCAACCTGACAGAGCTGCATGAGCAGCTGGAACAGAGCATCCACTTAGAATGGGGACGTAGGATAAAATTCTGGTCTTGCTGAATCTTGCCATCGATTTCAGTGGTGACGGGCATTGACGCACAATAATAATGATACGGCAGGTTTAAAGATTGAGAGCAGCTCAAGGATCCTGAAAAGCCTTAAAAAGAAGAGCTGTAGTGTCACAGAGGTTGTGAAATTCTCAAGGTCACTCAGCATACTGAATGAAACCTAAATGTAACAAAGTTGACTGTTGAGTCATGATCAAAGATGTTCAGTTCAGTTAATGTTTGCACCAAAGTTTCCAGTGTGTTAAGACTAAATTGATTATTAGTGCATCTGTTTTTCAGGGACATTTTTAATGTTCACCACCTTTTTATTTAAAGCATGCTAATACTTTGAATTTTATTGTAAATGCAGAGGTTATCATGAAAATATTTTTTGTTATGGTATTGAAGTAAAATTTGTATATTGCTATAGGAATTCCCTCTACTTTGATGGTACATAAATTTAACAAATGTCACTTAGAGAGTCACTTAACCTTCTCACAGAGGCAAATCTGATTGGCATCAAGAACTGCAATCAAAGTATCAATTAGCAAAGGAAAATCTGGCATAACAGTATGTGACAAAATGACTTAAAGCAGGTTTGCAACATGCAAACAATGTCAATTTTGTGAAACAGTCAAATGGATGACAATATTTTTGAGACTTGCCAGACCAATGAAACAATGTCACTTGACTTCAGCAGGCCTCAGTTAGGAGCAGGACCTGATTGCTTGTGATTTTAACCAAGTGTGATTTAATTATTGCCATTGTATTGATTGTTAATGACAGAGTTTAAGCAGCAGCCTTCCTTTGAGGACAAAGGATGATTGAATCACAAGTTCACAGTAAACACATCCAGCTCAACTCAGCAGAATTCAGTCCTAAACTACTGTGGCTATTCTAAGCCGTACTTTCCACTGAATATTTTCTGTGCTCTTAAGGGGTCAAGGTGCAGACGTTCCTGCATGGTATTTTGAAATCTAATGTTGATGACTTACAAAAGTACTGTGTAAATTTAAAAGTCTAATTGGGTAGTTAGCAAAATACTGCATGTAATCTAAAAAATAGGTAGTCACTCTTGATAGGTATACATTCTTTGTAAACTGTTATGGAAAAAGAAAGTAAGGTTTATTTAAAATGGTCTATTTCTGCATGAAGTATCAAGCTTATAAGTTAGAAAGTTCCATTTAATATTGATATCCATGCTGAGAGCTTCATTGCTGGTTATGGTTGCCAGATCATGCATGATAAGTATTTCCAAATTAATATGGCAGTGGTCATGGGAAATCCAGCATTATAGTAAAAAAATTAGATAAAGCAGCAATTTGTAAAGTTGTCCATAAATCTACAGTATGTGATCTCCCTCTGCCTATCTCATCTCCCACTCACTCCTCTACCACACTATGAAACATACAAGATACTTATCAGCACATGACAGGATTTGGGTTACATTCCATGCTTGTGTCTACGGTCATTATTATGGCCACATAAGAAGCTATGTGTGTCAATAATGATCCATCTCTTTGGGATGAAATGCTAATTTATGATTTGACTATAAATGCCTAGTAGTTTACTTCTATTGGGTAATTAGTAAGATTTCTAAAGAAAGCTACTATCCATACTGCTTTAAGCTAAAGTAATATTAAGAGAAGAATTGCAAAACTTTCAAAATTATTTGAATTTCCTCTGAAATATCTTTCCATATACCTGCAAGATTAGGAGGAATCATCTCTCTGCACATTCTGTTCCTTCTGTTGTAAAAATATGTCTGCAAACTCTTTCCATGCAAGTAACTATATTAATATAACCTAAGGAGTAGAAAGCAAACTGCTGCCATTAACAAATGGCAAATTCTGTTGTTGTTACCATCAATATTTGATATGATTTACCGTGGACAATGAGGTAACATCCTTAAACACAACAGGGTTTGGGCCTATTTGATAAGCAGTCAGAGAGCTCCCCTACAGAAAATGCAAGCCTTGTGCAGCAGAGTAAAGGAAATTGAAGAAATATCACATGATCATTCATTTCAGTTCAAGTATACTTTAACAAACCTTATGAAATTCAGAAATCTAATGTGGAATCTTGCCCAAATCATTTGTTACATCAAGAAACAATTACTTATCACTAATTTCATCACAAAAAATTTTAAAAATACATTATTTTTGTCAGTGAAAGTTCCACTTCATCTTTATAGTAAATTTTGTTCAAAAAGGACTCTGAGGTGACAAAAAAACTGGTTTTGAGATCATGTCTTTAACTTTTGCAGGCATAGGAATCTATTCATTTGTATTGAAATGGAACATAATCTAATCAGTAATAGATACCTTTATTAAAAGATACCATCTAAAATTGACATTTCCTATGTTTGTTTTAACTACTGACTCTGTATACTTAAATTATTTTTTTAAAATCTCTAGGACCGGGAAAAATGGCACAATATCAGTGAGAGCTCTGGATGGTCCTAAATCCAGCATTGTGCCAGCCACTTTCAGTGCTGTCTCTCCACCTGGATATACCATTCTGGATGTGGATGCTAATGCCGTGCTGTTTGTTGGTGGTTTAACTGAAAAAATAAAGGTAATGTCTTGTCTGGTGCTAGTGTATTAACTGGCTGTTTATGTGAACAATTTTTGTTGTTGCTTACAGTAGAAATAGTACACTCGAGTATGCTGACATGGTTAATAAGTACTTTGGTAGCAAATAGTGTGTGTGCACTCTTCAAATACTATTGGGAGTTGCCTAGATAGGCAGGTGCACAGGCCTGAAATTTCTCTGTCCATGCTGTTAACTTCTAATCACAAGTCTGGTGGCTGACTGTATTGATGCAGCATTAAGCCAAAACAACTAATTCTAAATTTCATTTTGTGGTCTAACTTCCTAGTTTTTGGAAATTCAGCTTTCTGACTTGGGAATACGTGGATAGACATACTCCTTTCTTATATGGAATAGCATGGGTGCACGTTTTGAGGGAATCAAAGACAAAATCAGGGGATACAAGTAGAAAAATATAGATAGCATTTGTTTGAAATCTGTGTCTTGAATACGCTTTAGCTTCAAAGATACCATTTGTTTTGGAGCACTGCCAGGTAACTTCATTTTAGAACTTGATCATGGCTTCTGCACACAGAGGAAAGCAATCCTGAGCAGACTTGCACAACTACCAGCTAACTTAACTGAGATACCTGGCTTTGAAAAGCATTCACAGGAACAGGAAATGATTTCATGAGATTTTGGGGTAGGAAATTGCAAGTCACTCTATATTCATACAATACAAATGTACAATCATTTAGGTTGGAAAAGACCTTCAAGTTCATTGATACCCAACCATTAACCTAGTACTGTCAAGGCCACCACTTAATCACATCTCTAAGTGCCGTATCAACACACCTTTTAAAAACCTCCAGGGATACTCATTCAACCACTTCCCTGGGCAGCCTGATCCAATGCTGGACAACCCTTTCCATGAAGAAATTTTTCCTAATATCTAATCAAAACCAGCCACAACTTGAGGCTATTTCCTCTTAGAATCATAGACTCATAGAATAGTTAGGGTTGGAAAGGACCCTAAGATCATCTAGTTCCAGCCCCCCTGCCATGGGAAGGGACACCTCCCAATAAACCATGTCACCCAGTGCTCTGTTCAACCCAGCCTTGAACAGAGCCAGGGATGAAGCTTTCACAACATCCTTGAGTAACCCATTCTAGTGCCTCACCACCCTTACAGTAAAGAACTTCCTCCTTATATCCAATCTAAACTTCTCCTGTTTAAGTTTTAAACCCTTAGCCCTTGTCCTATCACTACAGTTCCTAGTGAAGAGTTCCTCCGCAGCATCCTTACAGGCCCACTTCAGATATTGGAAGGATGCTATGAGGTCTCCATGCAGCCTTCTTTTATCCAGGCTGAACAGCCCCAACTTTCTCAGCTTGTCTTCATATGGGAGGTCTTCCAGCTCCCTAATCATCCTCGTGGCCCTCCTCTGGACTTGTTCCAACAGTTCCATGTCCTTTTTATGTTGAGGACACCAGAACTGCACACAGTGCTCCAAGTGAGGTCTCACGAGAGCAGAGTAGAGGGCCAGGATCACCTCCCTCAACCTGCTATTCATGCTCCTTTTGATGCAGCCCAGGATACTCACTCTTCTCATTGTCCTGAGGTTCTCAAACTCAACCATCTCACGATCGCTGCCCTGGAGCATCACATTTCCAACCAGCCCTTCCCTGTTGGTGATCACGAGGTCAAGCATGGCACCTCTCCTTGTCAGCTCCTCTATTACTTGCAGAAGGAAGCTGTCTTCCACACAATCGAGGAACTTCCTGGACTGCTTATGCCAGGCTGTACCATCCCTCCAACAGATATCAGGGTGGTTGAAGTCCCCCATGAAGACAAGGGCCTGCGAGTGTGAGGCTGTTGCTATCTGTCTATAGAGAGCTTCCTTCACCGAGTCCTCTTGATCAGGCAGTCTGTAACAGATCCCCATGGTAATGTCCCCCATAGCTGTTCTCCCTACTTGTAGAACTCAGATCTACTTCTTGTTTTATCTAAAATGAATCCACCGAAAGACACTAACTTTTTCAGGTGCTGAAGATGCAGTTGCAATGAATCTTGAGTTTTCTTGTTGAATTTCAAGGGTTTAAATAACTGCCATGTGTTTTCTTTTATGTAATTTGGTATCATATGGGAAAAAGCAAAGAAGTGAAATTGAAGAATTTCTTGGAGGATTACATATTAGGAAAAACAGCCTTTCTGTCCTTTTTTTTCTACTTTCTTAAAGCCTTAAACAGAAGTTCTGGTTTACTCTTTACCTTCCTGCTTTCTATCTAGAGGTGACTAAAGGTATTTGCTTTCTTCTGTTAGCGCTAAACAAAAAACTTCAAAACATATTTCAAAAAAAATGAATCATCAGTTGCTTAAAGTTGATCTGTACCACAGAGATTAGTGACACAGAAATAAAATGGCTTTCTGCATTCTGTCCCTTTGATCCTCTTCAAAGGGAATGGAAATAAATCAGGGAGAGGTGTTTTATCTCCACCTAATTTGCTTCTCAGCTTTCTTTCATTCTTGGGTTTTTGCTAAATAGATAAATTTTAATTTCTACTGTTGTTTTCACCAGTATCAAATTTAAATGCATTGGCATTATACCCTGTTATTTACTTCCTGTAATAACTCACGTAGTGGAATAAACACTCCACTCGGCTGAATCAGGACTGTTCAGTGATTGCAGTGCTGTGCAGCTGCAATAAACAAAAGGCCAAATAAAATGAGTCCATAGAGGTCATTGGGCATCTGTGCATCTGCCCACTTCACTAAAATGCTTAACTGTCAGAGTCTGACTGCCGGCTTGGGAACGCACACTGGCTCACGTAACAATCACAAGTGCCAGAGTTTATGATTAAACAAGTAATTTTATTGTTCTGCATTTAGAAAGGCACCTGAGAAGCTGATTTACACAATATTTAAATTTTGTTGACTCAGTTGAGACCCTAGAAAATGTGTGGTCAGGTAGGTTTTTGCTTATTGTCTTTGGGTGATACCCCAAAAAAGTCATGAGCCTTCAACCTCAAATGCCAGCCTAAACCCAAACCTTATTTTAATTCTATTTTAGATTTGACTTTTGTATTATCAGAAAGCAGCTGGGGCAAGTACTGGAACAGTAATACCATTTATATGTACACAGCTCTAGAACATCAAACCTCCCAGACCAGTGCTTTCATCTTAATTGTACTTTCAAAAAAATTATTGTGTTTACATTAAGAATCCAGAGAATCAAAGATGATAAAGAAATTCAGCAAGAGCTGTTCTGTGCCACAGTGTAAAGTACTCTTGTGCCTAGCCCTTATTTCTGCAGCAAAGCTGTCACATTAGACTAATAAAAATTCATGTTTTACTTGATGTTATCTCTATGTTTAAGTGTTATAAATATTCTACTGTTAAAAGCTCTTAGCATTACAGTTTTACGTAGAAAAAGTGAGACCAAAGTGTGAAGAGAGATCATATGCACTCAGAGTAACCAGGCCTCAAAGCTGGTACTTACTGCTCCAATAAAAGATGGTACCACGCAGATTTTTACCACATCCCTTTTTGCATGTATCTTTGCTGTGTATTCAAAATAAGGCTCATTTTCAGTTTTTAAAAACATCTTTCATCTGACTTGAGTAGAAGACTATGGTACTTAGATGTCATGAATTTCTCGGAAGTGACATTAAGTTCATACTTGTTGCTAATTAAAACCTTCCCAACTACCCTGGAATATCACTGGTGCATTAAGTCTTTTGAGTCATACTTTTCCTTGAATATTTTCAAGTTGCACTTCTCCATGTTCTCTTGCAAGATCTTAATATTTGTAATTGCTGTATGGAAAACAGCAGGTGTTTGTCTATCTCAAATAGCTAAGTGTATAGATTTTTAATCAGCTCATATTGATGAAGTGAAATTTAAATGAAATTAGGTATTCTTAGAAGGATAATTTTGAGATGAGTACTCTGTATACTGTCAAATATTACTACCTTGATGATGGTACCATGTTATGATCTAATGAGCACTACCCCATGTGCATGACCCTAGTTTAATGAGTTTTGATGGGATATGAATTTTAATTGCTTTGCCATCTGCACTTTTTCTGCATCCAAAGTTCAGCATGAACTTTCCAGGTGTAGCCAGTTAGGTTCAAAGTTGGTCTTTTCGCCTGGACTGTCTGCTCAATTTCCAGGCTTTTAAGCATTATGTACAGTAGAAATACTTTGCTTATTGTATTGTGGGCAAGAATCCTCATAGTCCTTCCTGTAAAGTCTTAAATTAAAACCCAGATACACCTTGAACAAGTGGGAGTGGAGAGCTCTCTGTATAGCCATGAAAGCTGATAATGACATGGAAGCCAGGGCACCTCCTTGTTCTCCAGGAGTCATTCTGCCTAGGCCTTTCCCAGAGTCCAAATATAAATGGGTTTTCTGTTTTGACTGAGAGAAAGTTTAGCTCCCATTTTTGCTCACAGTTCCCATGTAGAAGGGCTTTTCAGATTAAATATTACTCTATATATTTAAAATAATAAGCATCTTTTAGTATTTGCGATTTTCATACCAGTTATATTTTCAGACACAGTAAATCCTACAAATTGAATGCTAAGAGGTCTGTGTTTTCTGTTACAGAAGTCAGATGCTGTAAGAGTCACTACCTTCACTGGCTGCATGGGTGAAACCTTTCTTGACAGCAAGCCCATAGGACTGTGGAATTTCAGGGATATTGAAGGTGACTGCAAAGGATGTGCTGTCAGGTAAGTAAAGCACTGACTGTTTCAAAAGCTTCAAAAGCAGAGGGCCCTTATACAGAGGGACTACCTGATACTACAGCATAGTCCTGGAAATTTCCACTTAAAGAAGGGTAATGGGTCTCTCACATCCTTGTTTATAGCTGTCACAGTGACCCACTACATGAAAGCAGAACTGTTTTCTTAGATGCTCCTGGTTTTGAGTGAATTTGGCAGTATCAGTATATGGTATAGAGCTCACTCTGCATTAGGTAAAATAATTGGGAGTTAAGAGTAGGCATCTTTTTATACTAGCAGCCTAGTTTGACAGCCTGCTAAGGCTTAGCCCTTTGAAAGCGAGGGAAATTCCAGTTGTGAATTGAAACAATTTTGGAAATACCTGAGGATTTCCTTGACTACAACTGTTGGCCCTTAACACTTAGGTGGAAATTTAAGGAGAGTGATGGCGGATAGATGTATGCACTTCAGTTCCAATCAGGTCCTAATGGAAATGCCTAGACCTTTATGTCCATATCTGCCTACATTTGATTTTCTCATTTCTCAGTTATAGTGTAGATCCGCTTGCTTGGAGTGGGGGATACATGAGAGAGAGATAAAAAAAACAAACAAACAAACAAACAAAAAAAAAAAACCTAGATTTGAGATTTGTAGAAAACTGTATCAAAATCTCCTTTTACATCATCCAATTGTTCTAGTACCAGAGTCCTGTTCTCCTGCAAAATCTAATTGAAAAACTTCACTATTAAATGTAGATGTGGAATGTGAGAGAACTACATTCAAGATCCTTATATGTTGCATCAAGACAAATGGGAAATATGTTCCTGGCTAATATTATACCTGTAGGTCCTCTGTTCAGATTCGGTTGTGTTTGTGATTAAATCAGAAGACTGCCATCTTCCAGCTATCTGATCTGTGTGACAAAAAAGGACAAAGAGTCTATCATAAAAATCGTATCAAACAAACTGATCTTTTTTGTTTTATAATGAGAGCAATGCCAAAAACTGTAGAAGCACTGGTGCTAATACTCTTGTGATATTTGTCATTTGTGGGTAGACTGAGACTTGCATTTTTCCAGGGTTTTCAGTCTGGGATCCTCCAGAAGTTGTAAAATTGCTAACAATAAAAAAACCCAATACTTATTACAAGATGAAAGAGTACATAATGCTACTTTACATTGAGGATTGCAAAATGAGTCTTTACAAACCATGAAATACATACAATGTAGTCCTCTTCCATCTCCCTCCCAGATGTGCTTTTGTGTTGCACAGCTTGTAAGCTGACCCTACACTTACAGAGAGGTGTTCTCTCACTCCCCTAGTCCCCCACTTCTTTTTCTTTTAACTTCATATGGTAAAGGAAAATGGTTGGATTTGCCCCTTTTCAGCCCACAGGTGGCAGATGGTGAAGGGACAGTCCAGTTTGATGGTGACAGCTATGCCATGGTGAGCCGCCCGATCCGCTGGAACCCCAATATTTCCACAGTCATGTTCAAATTCAGGACCTTCTCATCAAATGCCCTGCTGATGTATCTTGCTACTGATGACTTGGTAAGAACAACCAGCTAACTTCCACACTCCTTACAGGTTTCATGACATCTTTGCAGTGGCTGAATTAAATGTATTATGAAGACAAATGGTAATTCAACGTAACACTGTCCTGGTATAATGTTGCCTGGTATGATGATTCTCTGCTGTCCAAGTGAAGACAAATGTTACAGTGTGGAAGTTAACCACCTAGTGTTTACTGACTAGAGAGCATTATGTTAGACTAACAGGAACTCCATCTTTTCTGAAATTATGAATTTTCATTCATCCAAAATGTTTAGCCTTGCAAACATTGTCAGTTGTGGTTGTATGTTCATAGGTTAAAATATCATGGTGTGAGGGCAGAACAAATATGGGAAGAGACAAGTCTTAGAAATCCTACTGATATAAAGAAAAAGTTTGTGGTTAATGTAGGGGGCATTAAAAGGGAGCTGAATGGTGCAGCAAACAGGATGTGATGGTGATGACATTTTCATAAGGTCTACAAATGGCCCCTTTTACAGCTAAAATTGAGAATAGAAACATTAGTTATAAAGCTGTTCAAGGATTTTATTCATGTACACTATCAAATGTGTGTAGATAACAAGGAGAAGCTATTTATAAAGATATCTGGCCAGATCCACACATGAATCAAGAATAACTCAGCTTCAGTATCTCTGATCCATATTGATTTGCACGCCTGACTGGGAACAGAGCCCTTTCCTTAGGCATTTGATATGGGCCAGAAATTACATACAGCAGTTCTCACTGATGTCTTGAAGACTTACCAAGCACACAATATTTTACAAAAACTGTATTTCTGCAAATCAGTCTTATTTCAGATTCCTATATTTTGGGAAAAATTATGAGAACTGATGAAATTATCAAGGAGAAGGATGCTCCTCCTGACTGACTATAATAAAAGATAACATTTTATTTTTGTAATGAAGTTCTTTCCAACCCTAACTATTCTATGATTCTATGATTCTACTTACATAGTTTTTCTAATTAACTTTTATAATTGACTATTGAAAGTATAATTAATGTAATTATTTTAATGATTTTGTATAATTATTATTAAATTATGTCATTTTCTAGAAGAAATTATTTACTTGAATTTCTGAAAAATACTGGGAGCTGGAAGGCAACTTGTGCCTGATAACTCTTTATCTCATGAGATATTGTCCCACTGTATAAAAACTTAGAGGATGCTCTTTCTGGCGATGCATGGACAGACATGCATAAACATCCAGAACACTGACTTTGTTAAATTTCACTTTTTTCTTGGTATTTTTATCACAGTTTTGCATAAGTATTCAGCACATGGCAAAATATTTTCATTCTTCCTAGATCTGAGCACAGGTGGAAGTGGCCGTGAGCAAAATCATAATTAAACTTGAAATTTCTCTGGTGCATTCATGTCCTGGGTCATATTTCCACTATTACTTAACCTAATGCCTTTCATGCTACCCAATTCCCTGTCTTCTTGCTTTGCTTTTTGTATCCTGTCTGTCCTTTTTCTATAGATACTGCAGCTTATACCATCGCTCCAGTCAACCACCTTCAGTCACTGCCATGATGGTGGTGGTAGTGGTTTATGAGAACAACAGTTCATAGCTCTCAGTTGTTCCACCAGTAAAGATTACTCTCTATAAACCGTGGTAAAACAAGCCCATTTTACCATTTTTACTATTCTATTTTTCTGCCTTGCAAGTTTAAATCTAGCCGAAGCTTGTAGTAAATGCACTAGCTGTAGTACAGACATGTACTCAAAGGTGAGTATTAGTTTCAGGTAATCATAATGTGCAATTCTGTCTTCAATCTAAGAAAATAGAAGTACAGACATGCCATCAAAACTCCAGCTAAACTGCTGTTAGCAGAATTCCAACTAAGTTAGCAATCCAAAGGAGAAGTAAAGGGGAAAAAATAACTCCTTGGCAGCAGACTTCTGTACATTACAGTCCCTAGCAGTAAATCCCTAAGTAGATTTTTTTTAAAAGGCTTGAAAAAGTTTTCTATTGTTACCCAGGAAAATAGTGTTTATTTAATGTCATATACCTCTTATCAAAATTAACAAGAATCATAATTGTGTGTCTAATCCTTGTCATTAATAGAAGGATTTCATGAGTGTAGAACTCAGTGGTGGACGTATAAAAGTCAGCTACGATCTGGGTTCAGGTACAGCTTCTGTTACCAGCAACCAAAATCATAATGATGGCAAATGGAAATCTTTCACCCTGTCAAGAATTCAAAAGCAAGGTGAGTTCCTGTGGTGTCAATACAATGTTACATAATTGCAGTTTATAAATACCATTCAAACATATCCTGTGTTTATAAAAAAGATACAAGCATAGAAATTAAAGGAAAATTAATCTACTTACAGTAAGGTACAGTAAAGTCTATCCCTCATTCAGTTCTCTGTCACTCTTGAAAAAGGTAGTTTGGTTTCTGATTTTGCATGTTCCTTCTGTCTTTTAAGGCATTTATTAGTCAGTTGCTGCTACAAGAGACTGACCTGTTGGGAGAGTTTCATTAGAGAAGATTCTTCCTCCCATACTCCCACTGCTCCTTCCTCTCCAAAGAGTAAAAATTACCTCTTTTAGCCAGTCAGCCCCTTTGGAATCTGCTTTGATTGACAGGTCTTTCATCTCCAAACTCACTCTATTCCATCTGTAAACCAGAAATCAGGCTGGTCATTTTTTTTTTGTTAAAAGAAAGATTAATTTCATTTCATAGGTGGGGGGATGGGGTGGTGTAGTTTATCAGAAATCTCTTGCATTTAACTGACTGAATAAAAAAAAAAAAACAGAGGGAAAGAAGGTGGAAAGGAACCCTTTCTTTGCATCCTTATAATATTCCTTTTTTCCTTGGGGGCAGCTCAGCATTTTTCAGTGTCTTGTCTTTCTCATTTACCTTTGTATTCATATTCTGTATTAATTCATACATTAAAAATATACATGAAACAAGGATTTAGATAAGGTTTCATGTAGTTCATCACTGACTCCAGACTGAGATTAGACATGACAGCAACTGACTGCTTTGGGTCTGAAAGTGTTTTAGAGTGACTGATCAATCTCCAAGGCACGTAATGACAATGCTTAACAAACTTTTGCACTAAAAAATCCTTTTCAAGTGACAATCTTTGGACTGAAATCACAAATTAAATGTAAAATTGTCTTTTCTGTCTTGACTTTATCCCAAAGTGTTAGCTCCAAATTACACTGATGTAAAGAATATACCAAATTGAAACAGGTTTGGAGAATGCATAAAAATAAAGCATACAGAATAGCTTTTCAGGTTGTTACGGAAACAGAAGAAAGTGCAGGTCTCTTCCCCTGCCCATAATTGACAATTTGGAAATCCAGTGTTGTAACTGCAAAACACAACCCTTCTTGCCTCTCCCCTCATCTGCTGACCCTCCAAGTATTTCTCTGTTGTTTTATTAAGACATCATTGTTCATGTCTGATATTTTGAAATTAATCTCAAATGTTTTCCAGCCAACATATCAATTGTAGACATAGACACCAATGAAGAAGAGACCATAGCAACAACTTCTACAGGCAGCCATTTTGGGCTCAACTTAAAAGGGCATGAGAAAATCTATTTTGGGGGATTGCCAACCCTAAGAAATCTAAGGTAACGTAGCTCAAACCAATTACTGTTGGTAAGGGGATGTGCATGCAGTGTAATCTTATTCTCTGTATTTATTTGTAAAGTCCACTTGCAGTAAGTGAATGGTGAGTTCCCAGTTTGCCCTGTATCGCCACAGCAGACCAATGCTTTATTTGTGTATGTTTTATACTTCAATGTATTTCACACAGTGCACATTACACAAATACAATGGGAATAGCAGTAACAGTGCAGTCCATCTTTCTGAGGCTGTATTCCTAGTATTTATTTTTTAAATGTTGCATGATTTATGATATTAAATTAATTGTAAATTTATTAATTATTAATTCATAAAATAATTATAAACTTTAACAAGCTTTAATAAAATTAAGAAATGGGATTGCAGCTACTTGAATTTAGTGACAGTAGTACATGGCTTTAAATAGACCAAAGAACTTACTTAAGGTTTCAGTGAATAATCAGCAGCTTTGCAGTGAAAAGAACAACAGAATTCTGTGCTACAATGAACAGATGAGCAACACAGAAAGAAGCCCATTAATCTATGCCAACTTTAGCTACATGACATAATGACAGCCTTGATGGTCAGTGCACAAGGAACTGTTCTGATTAGTTAGTCCACAGGCAACTAAAAGAATGGACTTACTTGTTAATTTATTAGGTTAATAGCTGACCTCTGATGTCAAATCACCCAGCAATAAAAAGATCTATTTTACTCATGAAATGTAACACTATATTATGTAATTGTAAAATCACACCAGTGCATAACAAAATGTCTAGAGTAATTATCTTTCACTTCCTTTGTGATTGCTTAGAAAATCAGTGTACCACAGATACTGGGACCTGTGGTAACCATTTTGCCTACAGCTATGATTCATCAGTCGCTGGGGCAAGATGAATGTTATGGTAAATTAGAATCAAAAATAGTGAAAGCTACTGCAAACAATAGACACTGAGATACCCGTGACTTTGTAATTATCAGGTCTCGTCACTTCTGCCAAATTCTTTTACATGGTTTACTTTTACTCACAATCATGTATAGCAACAAATTACAAAGCCTGTCTGATATATTACATTTCAAGGTAACTGTTTGCAGAGTAACTTTATGAATTATTATAGTCTAATGGTGTATATGTAATCTGACCATCTATTATGTGTTATTTGTAGATGATGTATATCTGCTTCAGTGTGGAATATTTAAACCTAATAAGTATCATTCACTACCATTAATATAATTTTAATTTTCTTTTTCTTTCTCCCTCACCCTAGTATGAAAGCAAGGTAAAAATAATCAGATTACTTGCATGACTTGCATGTGTCTAGTAAGTGCAGCTTGAGAGCACAGGCGGCAACGCAGAAGCAGCATATAGGCAATATTTATACCGGCTGTTATGCTAAGGCTGTTAATTCAGCAACTTGCTCCTGCTGCAACAAGCAAAGCTGCTCCCAAGTGCTTAACACTGCCATGTTATATGCTTTGCACACACCTACACAAACAACTTTTGTTTTCCTTGTACAGCTGCTTACTTGAGCTGTGTTTGTTTATGACACTGGTATGTGTCCTAAGCAAAACTATGGCAAGCTGTATTGCCAAGTTTGGTTTCTGACCTCCGGGCTGCAATCGTGATGTAGTCCCAGGTCAGGCAAGGAGCAGTGCCTCAGAAGCACTGAAAGAGTTTTTGACAGTAGGGAAGCAAGGTACAGATACTTGTGAAATTTGCCACTTCTGAGTTTAAGAACAGGAGAATGAGGCGGAAATAGGGGAGTTCACTTATTTGTGATTATATTTTCAGTTTGCAACTATTTGTGTCCATTACTTTTGCTTTGATATGCTCAGATATAAATTCAGTTTTGCAGTGTTTTGCAGCTTGGTTTCAATTGGAAAAAAGCAACTTCATGCAACCCTACTTTCTGATCCTGAGAAAGATTATTTCCTCCCAAGCTCAAAAATCTTTGCTTATGTTTCCTTAAAACTGATCCTAGTTTGGCCAAAAAAAGAGGCCAAGAATTTATTACAGTTCTGAGTGAACTTGGACCTTATTTTGTATGTTTTGGAAAGGAACAAGGGGAAAATGAAGTCTTAAGAAAGCATCAAGCAAGTGTTCAATGTTTGCAAGGACCTTAACTTTCATACAGGTTGGGAATTTTAACAGCAACTGCTTGTAATGAGCCCGCATGAGGGCAGGGCAGAAAGGGGGTAGGAACATGAATGGCAAAGACAAGAGAGTGTGGGCACTACTGACAAAGGTATAACTGTTTAGCTGCTGGGAAGATGAGTCTATAAAGGAACTGGGAAAGACCTAGGAAATAAAAAATTGAAAATGAAAGGTGACCCTAAATACATGATTGTAAGTAAAGAAGAATATGGATTATTTTAGCAAACCTATAGGTGCTTACTATAACTTATATACCACGCTTGCTAGGATGGCTGTCATGCAAAGAATGGCTTTCAGTACTACAACATGCAGCTGAATAGTATCTGTGCAAAATACTTTTATTTTGTAATTAATAATATCTCCATGGTATGAATGGCAACTTTTTTTTTTTTTTTAAGTGACTTTATAAGGCTTTTCTTCTTGCAAGCCTGGTTCAGATGTTGCCAGCAGTTATGGTCTCACTCTGGTGTTCACAGGCCTGGGAAATTATATTTTTGCATTCAAGCATGCCAACTCTGGTCTTACTTTCAGGGGTTTTCTCATTTATCCTGTCAACTAGCTGATGAGCCAAACCCTAGAACTGTGCAATTGAATTGCAGTATATTCCTGTCTTGGATGGATAGTTAGGTTCTGTAACTAACACAGTTGTTTTGTTTTCTTTAACTGCCTGAGAAAGTCTAATGTATTGCTGTGTCATAAGAAAATATGCAGCAGTTTTCATAGGAAAGATACTAGTAATATAAATACATAGAAAACAAATGTCAGTCCACCTGAATATAAAGAATTCCTAAAACATTTTTTAAAAATTAAATTAATTTTTTTTTCAGTCTTTGGCAAAGACTTCATCCAAAATGTTTGTATGCTGCTGAAGTTCCTATTTCATTACAATCTAGCACGCAAAAAGATGAATGAAACATCTGTCTTCCAGTTAAGGTCTTTCAGTGTTATTCTTTCCTAGTTTGCATCTTTCTGCTTTACCTAGGGAAAAATTACTTACTTATTTCATAACTCAGTGCATTTAAACACCAAATGTGACAGCACTACTTTACAAAACAAAGAAAATTCAAAAAAAAAAGGAAAAGAAAATGGTAAAAGGGACTGTTGTCAACTGGAGAGATGAGAGGAATCTTCTGTTGCATCTTTGATGCAAAGCATCAAATGTGCTGATAGGTGGTAGAAGGCAGGATACATTCATGTGAGTGGATGTGTGTGTAAGAAAAAATAAATAATCAAGCATCTGTGCATCTGAAAGTGCATGCATGTGTGTGTCTGTGTTCTCCCTAAACTCTATTTTTGAAAACACATTATACTTCTAACATTTTTTTTAGGCCTGAAGTGAATTTACAGAAATATACAGGTTGCCTCAAAGAGATTGAAATTTCAAGGACACCATATAATATATTAAGTAGTCCTGATTTTTTTGGTCTAACCAAAGGATGCACACTAGAGGTTAGTCTGACTTCCTTGTATTTTGGTCTTACTGGGCATAAATGTTTTCTAGTTTCTGATTTTGCAGTATAACATATTAATTGTATAAGGCATATTCAGAAGCACATAGGGATCTAAGCTGAAAATCAGAACAGTTACGGTAAAGGTGAATTAAGTCTGATCAGCAAGTAGCCCAGTTTTCTAGATCCTAACTTCATGGACAGTATCCCTGGCCAGTTGTGATATCCCAATCCCTAAAGGGTAGGATTTTCTGAAATGCTTAGCAACTATCTAGCTTTGTTTCAGCTAACTAACATGGAAATTACTGACATTAATGAGGATAGAATTAGGCACTGATACTGTTGCAAAAACCTTTAAAGATTTTGATGCACATAAACCCCAAGGATTTAAATGATTTTTCTTAATTGTTATTACAAAATCATTCACTATAGAAAATCTGAGGTAGTTTGTAAATTACAGTATATTTGGGTGTAACTGAATCAAAGTCCCCTTTAGGACAGGTACAGTAGACCGCTTACTGTTATGAGCTACCACTGAGTTGGAAGGCACATTTCTTACTGATCATTAAGAATGTGCAAAATTGGTATTATTTTAACTTTAAATACAACTCAAGTCTATTTATTTTCAACTGTTGCTGCTTCTAATTAGCATGCTTTCAATGCATATAAATTCAAGGAATCTGATCCTAAGTTTGGGAGAGAATACAGTAATTTTTCCTTGAAAAAGTCTCTGTCTATAAAAAAAAATATTTCCAGTGACATTTGTCTTCCAATAAATAGTCTGTATTTCTTCCCTGGAAATGGAGTTTTGGGAGCAGATGTATGATCTACAGTTTTATATCAGATGCCACTACAGTAAATCCAAATGAGTTGTTAATCTGATGCTTTTTCAACATTTTTCTACAAAACATTAAAAATTTCCTTTAAGCAGTGACTGGAACTTGGCCAGTCCGAAATAAAGATGAAGGCCCTCTTTTGCTGTGTTTATCACTTGTACCTCTGGCCTTCATCAGAGCAAAAGCACACAACAAGGCTCTCAGAGTATTAGACTTGATGGATCTGTCATGGGATGACCATTTTCAAGTTTTAAAGCTTGTGATAAAACTAAACTGTAAACAGCCAGATTGCTCAAATGCTTTTACCTCTTGCAAATTTGGTTTCAGAGAAAAGTTTCTATAGAAGTTCAGATTTGTTTTCATTTATTATAGATTCTTTCCTGAATAGGAATGGATAGTTAAGTTCAGTTTCTTCTGTTGCTACGAATCTTAGCAAGTACTTTGTTTTTCAAGTTATCTTGTAACATTTGATCTAATTGGTTTAACCATTTTGGTGGGAATGAAATAAAATATTTTAATTGTACAAAACAGGGTCTGTAATTTAAAAAAAAAGAGAAGTATAAGCAAAAGATAAGGACTGGATATACAGTTATGTAAAAGCCCTCAGATTTTAGAGAAAGATGAACATCAGCAGCAGTAATTTTATCTGGCATAATCTATTATCTCTAGACCTGAAAAAAGTTCTACTGCAGTGAAAAAACGGTTAGTTACTTTATTAAAAGTCACTGTTCCTCTAGACTGGTCTTCCACATCTGGAAGAGTACATGAATTGGCAGCAATTACAGAAAATCTTCAGGAGTATGCACTGATTTATTATTTGATGACATATTCTACTCTTTAAATTGTGTTAATAGCCACCAATGTCCAAGGAATTGGGCCATGTGCAATGAATGCTTCATTTATGAGTCTGAGTCATCAAGAAAGCAGTACTGCTTAGTGAAACAATAACGATGATGCAGTAATGACTGGTTAATTAAAAGTATTATCTGGGCATGTTTAACAAATTATAGTATCTAATTTATGTTCATAATGGCTTGTATTATCTATTGCATTGATTTAAAAGCAAAATCCCACTGTATTAACTCAATGGAAAACATTCATATAAAAAACCATGTATGAACAGTTATTTTTAATCCAAGATGATATATCAAAATAAGACTGGAACTTTGCCTTCCTGTAAAACAGGATTCCAGAAATACTCTAATGATGCCAGATGTAAACAGGTAAATTAGTGTTTGCACAACACTTTGAGAAGTAAATTGCTTAGTGGTTATTAATACTTTCCATGTCTTCACAGTGGTTATATTTACATAGTTTATTATTTTAGTTAAGAAATCTTTCTGCATGTTCATACTCTTCCTTTTAATTTTACCAATGCACTTTCCCATCCTCTTCTTACAGAACATTTATACAATTAGCTTCCCCAAGCCAGGTTACGTGGAACTGCAGCCTGTGTCCTTTGACGTGGGCACAGAAATCAACCTCTCTTTCAGCACAAAGAATGAGTCTGGGATAATCTTGTTTGGCACAAGTGGCACAGTTGTCCCTCCCAGGAGAAAGCGCAGGTACACTGGAAGGAGACCTGCCCCTCTGCGGAAACGCAGACAAACAGGACAGGTATGAGGAACCTAGCAAAAGATAAAGAAAACTCACAATTTACTGAACTTGATATGTTTCAAGGCACAGTCAGATGTTTATACTTAAGACTCAGTGGTTGGCAATAAAGTATTTCTAATGTTATCCTTTATCCGATGGGGAGCCTGATAGAGGCTCCAAATTGTGGTGGGGTTTTTTTTTGCATTGGAGTAACTGTTTCTCTTACAGATTTTTCTATCATATAGATTCTTTCATGTTGGGTTTGGGGTTTTTTTTAATCAAACTTAAATATTAGAGAATAATGTTCTTCACTCATTCTGAGGACTACTTATGCAGCGTCATTATCTCTCATTCCTGTTCATACAGACATAAATAAGGATCATTCTATTTCCCCTGAGACAAAAAAAAAAAAAAAAAAAAAGGGAAAAAGGCAGTGCAAGATAAGCCCCTTGTTCAGGATCACTTCTGTGGGATATAAGACTTAAGAGTGCTCTAACCTCTCCTTCTCTCCCATAAATACAAATCTGCAGTGTAAATCCTTTCGGAAGAGAATAGAGTCGGTCTGTTCAAAGGAAGTACCTACAGAGATCAAGTAACTAACTAGTAAAAGTGTAATTGCTGTCAGAAATTATTCAAAACTTGACTAGTTAAAAACCTCACAGACAAGCCATACTACACAGAGATGAACAGAATATTTTGATGCTTTCTTTTTTCAAGACTTCCGGGTAATGATATTTCATTATTCTCCTTCCTGACCATTTTGGAGGAGAGCTCTCAGTGAACTGAAGGAACACACTCCAGGGACAGGACATTATAATTGCTCTCCTGCCCGACATGAACTTCAGGGTAGGGGCTCCTTTATCATTTCCCAGCTCTTCAGGTCACAGAAATGAGCATGACACTCATTGCTATAGTAAGTGGAGTTTAAATCCTGAAAACCACAACAAAATTATCTTGGTTGCTAGAGCAACTACTGGCGTGATTTGCCAGCCCTCCAAACACAGAACTTGCACTGAGATCAGTACTATTCAGGTTTAATACCAGGCCTTGTACCAGCAAGAATTGTAGAAGAATCAGCCAGAAGAATCAATCAGAAGAACTGTAGGTTAAAAGTCTCCATCATTCCCCACAAAAAGGTACACAGAGAGTTAAATCTACTGATGAGGCTTTCCATCATGACTTTATTTCACCCACTCATTACAAAAATGCAAGAAAGTCTGAATGTAACAGCAGCAGCAGAACTGAAACTACAGTATCTTGTCTGTGGTGAGCAAATTAAAAACCAGTGTAAGAGATAGAACATAAAACATAATGTAAAACTGAGTGAAATAATTTCTTTCAAGTATAACTTACCTTCTTATACCAACATATACATTGCAGGCCTACTATGCAGTGTTCCTGAACAGAGGTCGACTAGAAGTGCACATCTCCACTGGGATACGAGATCCCCACAGAATCACCATCAGACCAGAAGCCGGCGAGTTTCACGATGGCAGGGCACACTCCATCCGGATAGAACGAGCTAGAGGGTAACAAATACTTAGAAGCGGTACAGACCAAACAGCAGAGCTAATTCAACAAAGCGAATGTACCAGTGTCTTTAGCAATCCATGCAAATGCTTCTGCTGAGACCAAGGATTTAGTGTAGTTGCAACCTTTTGAGAAGTTAGTTTCTGACAGTGCTTATTATTCTGCAGAGCTGGGTTTACTTGCTTTCCTAGTCTATCAGCCTGTTTCCCCAGACACCTGCATTTGTCTGAGTTGGTGTCTTTAACCTTCTGGTTCTTGTCAAATACGTTTTATTAATCGAATGTGTGGATGAGAAATACTGCTGTGGTGCAGTAAATCAGCTTTTCAAGGCATGTAGAAAAAGACTGTTCTCTAATATACAAACAGCAACAGCACAGCAGACTGTAGCCTTTTTGAAATGCCACGTGCTGGTGTATATACATGTGGTTACAGCGGTGCCCAGCTAAATTGGATAAAACAATGAAGACACATTGTTTTACCCAATAAAATGGCAGTCATTCTTATTGCTGGAAAGCCACTGCAAACCTTCTCAGACCATGTTGTTTTAAACAGAATTTCACTTAAATTCCTTTGCCCTTTCCTAGACGTTGTAAAAAAAAAAAAAAGAAAAAAAGCTAATTACCATTCAGAAAGTGATTAGAAAGAGCTTTCTGCTGTGGTGTGTATGAGTTAGTCATTATTTATGGCCTGGAAAACCCCTTGTTCCAAGTAGGGTTTGTTGTGGACAAATGTGTATATACTGTACAGACATTCAGTGGATTAGTGCACTAGGCACAATGTTGTTCTGTTTTATTTAAAAAAAACCCAAAACAAACAGAAAGAAGATGTGACATCCAGCATGTTACCAAGTGCACTTATCCAAGCACAATGAACAATAGGCTTCACTGCCTTACCCCCACAACACTATGGCCTTCTTGTGCAATAGTTCCTGTCTGTCTAGTACCCAGGTGCCCTTCTGTCCTCTCTATAATTTACTTTGCTTTGTCAGTGTAATTTTCTGACTGAATTTCTATTGTATTGATGAAAAATCTTAGAAATAGTGCCTTCAGACGATATCCCTTCCCAGCTTCAATGAGTAGTTCAAGGTAAAACTGGAAATTCTTTGGGAAAAAATCATTTTGGAAATGATAACTGCATTTTGCAAAACGTTTTGTGTTGCTGTGACAGAACACAAATATGCAGATGATAATAAGAACCTCTAAAAAATAAAGTTCTCTTATGGAGAGCTATAGCAAGTACAGTAGCTTGACCTGTGAGAGTACATCAAGACACAACTACTGTACAATTCCATCCAGTGATGATGCTTGTTCAGATGAAAACTGTGTTTTCAAACTGGCTCTGTTACAAAACAAATTGAACTCTGCAGTTTCTGTAACATGAAATGCATGTGAAAAGATAAAAATTAGGATTAACCCCTCCTCTGCTCATCATGAACTGAAGCTTTATTTTATTAAATATGAGAAACACCATTTGAAAGCTCTTCAGAGAGATAATTGTCCATATAATTATGAAATGTTTGCTTTCTTTTCCAAGGTAATTATAGGATACTGTTGAAGACTAATGCACATCATTGTATGGTTCTGCTTGGAGCCAAAATGTTTACTATATTAACGGCTAACGATGAGATGAAATACTGTATGCTAATGAAAATATTGACAATCAGTAGCCATGACTAACATGCAACAGCACAAAGGATAACTCAGGTCTTGCAATGCAATTTCCCTACACTTCCTCTGAAGGCAGTGAAGTATCCTCACTGCGACTCTTAACAGCACCTAAATCACTGCTGCTCTGAACTGTCCCCAGAGAAATTTCTCTCCCTCTGTTTCCACTGCTGAAGGGTCTGGAGGAAATCCTTGAAATTCTCCTGACAAAGACTTTTAATACCTGCTTCCTCCAAGTCTTTGAAAAATTAATCACTTTCTTACTCTACAGCTTCCTAGACTGAATTAATCCATCCAAAACTATGAGGAAAAAGGGCAATCTGCATGTAGTACAACAATTACCTAATTCATGCCCTTAAGTCACTATCCAGTTCTGTCTATGACTTGTATAAATAACAAAGTCAAGCATTTTACGTATGAAAACCAGCCTCTTTTCAATAAGCATTTTCAGTATTCAGTTGCTAACATTTTTAATTATTGTAAAAGAAGAATATTGGTGTTCAGTATAATTTTGCCATTTAAAAAAGTGAGGTTATTTGCCAGATACTTATTATTTCAGATATGTCATAAGGATGCTCAGTAACTCTGAAAAATCAAGTTACTTACTTTCAGATACCCAACTTATGTTCACATAACTAATTGTAGTCAAAGATTCTTGAATAGTTAGGTCCATATATTTACTGTGATTGTAACATATTTGAAACAAAAACTGCACTTCATAAACAATATCAGAGATTACCAGAGACACATAGAGCTCTTTTTTTTTTTTTGTGGTCCTGTTTCTCTCATGGCTAAATACTATTAAAGATAGCCTACCAACATGAAGAAATGATGCCAACTAGTATTTTACATTCACCTTCAAAAACACTGAAGTTCTTATCCATCCTTTGCAACTCAGCTCACCTTGAGCTGGATTTGTTCAGAAGCTGGAGATTTTCTATTTTATCAATGGTTAAATTGTCCCAGCAGTTAAACTTTTCACTTTTGTTGCTATACCTTATTATATGTTGCCCATCAAAATAACCCACTGTGTTGCAATTCCACAGCCTTTATATTACACTTCTTTCTCAGTATACAGTGTACGGTATGACTTGGCAAACTAGTTTTTCACTTTCTCACCCCTTTACCATGTTTTCTTGTAAATGTGGTAGAAATCCCCAACATCTGCATCTTAGTAGCTTTGACAGGCAAAAGCATTCACCTTTTTTTCTCACATCTGCATTCTTGCTTTTACCACAGTAATGCCCTTCACCATATTTACGCCTTTCCTCTTTGCTCTTTTTTCCATTCCTTGATTTGGCATGGTCAGCCAGTGGTGGTGTGCTTCAGATGCTTCTGTCTTCCTCTGTTCAACCTTAACAGTATCTTCCATGAGATTTGCTTGTCTTTTAGCTTGTAGCATGTGCATCACCCATGAGAATGAATTATAGCACTTGTATTAGTTCATGGTGAACTATCAGCAATTTTCTGACTCTGCTGTCTCCCCCAGATAAAAGCTACCAATCTTTCAAAAAGTGTACATCATGTATCTGTGGTTGATTCTGCAGCCAGAGCAGTCTGTAGCAGTGTTTGTCCCCCAGAAAGAAGATAACTTGGAAAACCAAGAAATAGGGAGCCCAAACAAAATGTGGTCTCATGCTGTTCCCATCCTGCTGAGCACACAGTACTGCAGGCATGGCCCTTACCATGTCAGTGTTGCCACACTACAAACCCCTTCTTCCTATTCAACCAGTGACTGATACTATCACCTCTCTGCAGCACGTTTGCCAAGCTCCGTCAGAGAGCTACTAAGAAAGCATACCAGAAACTGAAAACCTTCTGGTGGTTAATATGCATTTAATGTGAGCTGCTAACTACATAATTTGGGTTGCTTATAGCTGGTGCAGGAGCAAATGTGGCCTGCAAAGTGGTGATTTCAATACAAACAATAACCAAAGTAAAATACATATTTCTTTGCTTTCAAATCTTTTTCACAGGATGTTCACTGTTCAAGTAGATGAAGACAAAGGCCAGACTCAGAGACTGCCAACAGACCAGCCCATATCTGTCAGGAAACTCTTTGTGGGAGGTACTTCTTCTCAGTTTCAGGCTGCACTGCTGAGAAACATACCACCATTTGAGGGCTGTATATGGAATCTTGTCATTAATGCCACGTAAGTCTCACTCATGCCAATAAACGTCCAGTTAATGAGGTCTGGTTGACTACCTTGGCTGCTAAAAGAAACAGCATTGTTGCAAGGAATCATACTAACAGTAAATCCTAGAATAATATCTGTTGTCTTAATATACCCTTCCTTTTTTTTGCCCACAATATACACTTTATAGGCTATGCAATTAATTAAATATTTTGCAGACAAGCCAGCACCTGGGTACTTCTCCATAAAATCAGAGAAATTCAACAGTAACACTGCAGTAAGACTTGCTTCAATTATAGGAACTTATGGTGTACTATAACACTTTATTTTAAGTAAGGTTAATCTCCAAGAGTATACAAATTCTGTCTGAGAACCACTGTAGAAATCAATTTGCTTTGTGGAAATTGCATGCTGCAGTAATCTGGAAAGAACATTTAAGTAAAACAAAAGGAAATGGTGAATAAAGTAAAACCTATATAGGAAGGTCCCATCTAATTCTTTCACATAACTGAAGTGCCTAAATGAGGATCTCATCACGCTCACCCCATCAGTGTACATCAGAGAGAAGGACTTCTCAGCAATGTGATTCAGCCTACCTAGGCTGGTAAAGTTTGCCAAAGAGGATGCCCGTCTCCCTGCACTGACTGTAAGAAGGAAAGTCAATGGTGACTATCACCTCTAATTAAAGTGTCCCACTTCTGTACCTAAAATAGACAGGATCAATGCTGGCTCTTCTGTCCTATGAAGTGGAATTATACTGCAGCATACAGCTTTTTTTTTAAAAAAGGAGAGATAAAAAGGCAGAAAAACTAACAGACATCAATTTCTTTGTATGTTCTCAGCCCCATGGACTTTGCTCAACCCGTGTCCTTTGAAAATGCAGATATTGGCCGATGTCCCTCTATAGAACCAGAGGTTAGGCCACCTGAGGATGAAGATAAACCAATCCACACAACAGTCGTGATCCAACCTGAACCAGACACTAACGGGGAGAAAGAAAGACCCAGGACTCTTCCAGCTTCCCTTCCTCCTCCACTACCATCTCTACCTGCAGCATTTGTAAGTGTAGATCACTCAGGTGAATTTTGAAAAGTTTCTTTTTCCAGGTGAAATTGAAAGATTGGCCATCAAGAACAAAAAAGTAATTTGCCACGAAAATAATAATAATTTATCATGCTATTGTAATGGGAGCATCTTGTTTCAGGTCAGTAAAATCTGTAGATAATGGAAAACTGGTTGGTGTCATTTGCTTAGATTATAACAGTAATTTAAAGAATGATATAGCAGTAGAATTCCCTTTGGCTTGCATGCTTAGCCCTAAACCCTTGCACTTCAGTATGTAAGCCAAGTAATATCTGATTGGGGTTGGAAGGAAAATCCAAGTTGTTACGATATTTCTTGTGCTGTTATCTGAAGCACAGGAGAACAGCCATGTCACTGACAGGATGAAGAAACAGGTGAACCAGATAGGTGTGTTTGATAGGGCAATTTCTCCACCGATACTTTATAACTTTAGTCAGGAGACTTATGAACTTAGGGACTGAAGCCCCAGTCACTGCTAAATTTTGTTCAGCTGTTGTTACCAGAAATCTTAGCTAGATAATATCAGCAAGCAGGCTTATACAATAAAATTTAAGAAGAAACTTCCATCACAAATGTAGCAGTTTTACAAGTTGATGTAACATTTTACTGTCCAGAAAAGATGTATTACAATATCTGAATATTAAATTGAAGAATATATACACTGGATGATATTCTTAGGGGGGAAAACCTTTGCATTTTACTAGACATGCATAAAACCCACAGATTTATGCAGGTGTTATGGTTTACCCCCAGCCATTAACTAATTACCACGTAGCTGCTCGGTTACTCCTCCCCACCCTGCTGGGATGGGGAGGAGAACTAGAAAACGGTAAAACCTGCAGGTTGAGATATTAATAGTTTAATAATTGTAATGAAGTCAAATATTATAATACTAGAAATCATGATTACAATAATAGGAAAAAGAGAGAAGGAGGAGTAAAATTCAGGGAACAGAAGTGATGTTCATTACAATTGCTCACCACCTGCCAACCTATGCCTAGTCCATCTGTGAGCAGTGATCAGTAGCTCCCAGCAAACTCCCCCCACTTTATAGATGAGCATGACATGCTGTGGCATGGAATACCCCTTTGGCTAGTTTGGGTCAGGTGTCCTTTCTCTGCTCCCTCACAGCTTCTTTTGCTCCTCCTCACTGGTAGAGCATGAGAAACTGAAAAGTCTTTGTTCAGGGTTAAGGGCTACTTGGCAACAATTAAACCATTGGTGTGTTATCAGCATTATTCTCAGACTAAAGCCAAAGCACAGCACTGCACCAGCTACTAGGAGGAAAAGTAGTTCTATTCCAGCCGAAACCAGGACAGCTGGATATAGTTCAGTATGGGTGAGATTTCCAAACAATACAAAAAGACTGCCCACTTTGCAGCTAGGAGCCTATTTACACCACCAGAATTGATGCTACCATAATAAGCTTTGAGAAGTTAACAACCAGAGTATCTAACTTGCTTTTAAATATGTATATATATAAAATATAAAAGAATCAGTAATTTTGACAGTTTGTTCCAGACTGGCTTCATAAGATCTTTTATCCATTCTGAGAGATGCTCCCACAATGGGTCAGGTTTAATCTTCATTCCCATTTCACACCTCTTCATTGACACAGCATTACTGAGAACACGGTGTTCGTTTGTACTGAATTTTTCAGTGTGACACAGAGGATATTATCAATTAATTGCATAAAGACAAAAAAAAAGAAAAGAAAAGAAAAAAAGGATGTGATTTTCAGTGAGTCAGTTTGAGACAGAGAAACCTGAATTTATGGCTGCAGACATTCCCTGTTACCTGACTCATTTTCAGAATTCATATCAGATTTTCCTTGGGCATAGGTAGGATTTTTAACAATGTTTTCCTACAAAAATAAAAGGTGCAAAAACTAGGCCAAAAGCCCTAACTCATTAATTATATATTTGACATTCATGGCCACCTTCATTGCCCAGGTACATATGGCACAGCTTTAATCAAAAGGACTTGTCTTCAGGCACTCCTGAAGTCTCCACAGCACATGCAGCCTTCTGTGTACCTCAAAATGGGAGCTTGAGGTTTAAGACAGGCAAGCTCCATCTTAGCTATTACCCTGCACTGAGTCCCAAAATTATCGGCCTTTTAATGCTCTAGGGAAGCATTTTTGACTCATTCCCACAAGGTGGAGTAGTTGTACCACGAGGGCCCGATGCATCTTTCTGAAAGTAAGCAAATTTGCATTCTAGTAAGAGTACTACAGAAAGAGAAGGAACCAACCAACAATAAGGTAAAAAGGATTATCCAGTTTAATGCTCACTGTTGTGAAAGACTGCAGTCGTAGTATCCCTTGATCAAACATTATTAACAAAAAAAAATAATGCAGAAGCACATGAGAGTACAAGTGCACATGAGACTCTGAAATATAAAATTGAGAGGAATGGTTCTACTCATTAATATCAGTAACTAGTCCCATTGTAACTAGGTGTGTTTTGTATATCACATATCTAGAGCCATGATAACATGAAACAGGAGTTAAAAAAAAAAATCTAAACAAAACACCATTACTTTACTTTCTCTCTTGGAAAAAAAAAAATGAAACCATTTTAGTATTCTGACGCCTTGAAAGTGTTTTAAATAAGGCAAGATTTCGGACAGCTTTTATGTTCCTCTAAGTAAGTTCTCCAAAGTATTTTTCTGGGGACTGTTGTAACACAGTAGGTAACTACAGTCTAATAATAAGCTAGAACTCATATGACAGTTCATTATACAGAAGTTCAGTGAAGAAGGATTGTATATGGAAAATATACTGCAGTAAAAAATTATTTCCACATTTTAGACTTGACTTAAAAAAGGTATCTGTTCTACTTAAGTCCTCTTAGGATCTTTTTTATCTCTAATATCCATCTGCATGTAAAAGGGGAGGGGAGTTTAATCCCAAAATAAAAAAAACAAAACAAACAAAAAAAAAACCAACAAACAAACCTCAACCTATCCTCTACTAAAGGCAAGACAAGATATAAGACAGTTGGGAAATACACTGGTCACCAGTCTGCTGCTGCTGCCTGCTGTGGGTGCCAGATATTTCTCAACCTTGGTAACTGCTACTTCTGCCTCATGTTATTCACTGCTTCTCAGGATTCACTTGCTACTGAAATGAAGAGCGCCAGCTTTACTTCTCCATTTGACTCCATGACGGTACCTTTCACTATTTCTAGATGCATTACTTCATTGTTTTATTAACACTGTTCAGTGAACTGTGGGGACTGCTTCACTGCCGCTTCCTTTTTCCCCTAATTACTTTCTGTTTAATTGCTAATACAACATTGTTTGTAGAATGTGTGGCAGTCCACCAGTGGGCTTTTCTGTTCCTCATTTCCACTGTGAGACACACCTAGCTTCTTGATTTACCAGTCCAGTCCTTGACATCTGACAAGACTGAAATAAAGTGCAGCTGAAGAGTTCAGTCTTGAGCATCTCAGGTAATTATTAAGCAGACAGGTTTAAGCCCAAGACACCTTAAAGCCAGTACTAAAAAACCCCCAAACCTGGCATATTTTAATATAGGCTGGTGATCCATGCTTAGTTCACAGTCTGTGAAGGATGTGAATAAAACCTGGAAGTTATTTAAATATACCCTATTTTTTTTTCTTTTTACTGACATTTCAACATCGGCCTAATGAATTATCACTATTATTGATCAGTATCTATCAGTAAATAATCGGTGTATGCTTGCTATGATTCCCACTGTCACTGTGTGTTTGTCACTCTCCCCTGCTCCTTGTCCTTCCTTATAGTCCTCCTGCTGGGATGAAATAAAACTGCAGTGTTGGCTGATGCTGGGGAGCTGCTTTAAGCAGACCCTCTACTAACATATACTAGCCTAGGATTGCATTTACTGTCAGAATATTTCCTTTTACCATATAATATGTGAAAGTGTGCCACAGAAAAGTGTGTTAGTTATTTCCCAATTCTTTCTGTTGTTCCAGTACCAGTAGCTAGTCCCTGTCTTAAAATTTTAGCCAGCCCAAATGCTATCGAAAGCATTATACACACAGTATTATTATTAGTATAGTTAAACTTGTAGATAAACCTGTAAAGCTTAAAATATTTAGAAACTTTACCCAGAATTATAAGAACATGATTTTTTTTTTTCTATTTGATGATCACTGGAAGCCTGCTATCACACATTCAAAACTTTGTTTGGTCCTTTGGTCCTGCTGCATTTTTCGTGTTTATTTTTTTTCCTCTACTGCACATTGATGTTTTAATGCCTGCTGTTCTCCGTCATATCAAATCAGAGCATTCGCTGTGGAAAACTAATTTTTAGATGTGCTCTATACTGTTGTGAAGATTTTTGTGACGTGTAAAAGCAAAAAACCTAACACTAACACTACTGAAAAAACTGAGTAGGGGGAAAGAAATTTCTCTGCCTGATGAGTCACTCATGACATTTTCAAAATATTCCACAGAAAGAGCTCTTTGTCAGCAATGCACCGCACCCTGTGCTTTGCAGATCCCTACTGAGTCAGGGCTCAAATAAGACTGTTGCCAATCCAAAATGATATCAGCCACAGTGCTTAAAAACAGAGCTTGCAGCTGTCAAAGTTTGGGGTTTTTTTTTCCCAGTGTATTGTCTTGAGATTGTGTTGTGTTAGATCCTTTGAGTAGTTCCTTCACAATACTCTCAGTGGGAGGCAAAAGTAGACATGAGTAGGAGCTGTAATTACCATGGTCTCCCATTGCCAGAGGCACCCATATACAAAAGCTTTAGGGCCAGAGATTAAAAGACCTGGTGAAATTAAAGTGGGAAAATTACACTGGGCAGAAGATATTTTACCTTCCATTGCTGCACCACTTTAAGATTAATAGAAGGAGAACAGACAGAGAGGGGTTTCTTTCTTTACCCCCTAGGTAATGTGTCTACATTAAACAGCTTATGGGAGTTTAACAGTTGTTACTTCTATCTATCAGTTATTCAGCTTCCCTTATTGTTTGTGGAGTCTTTCAACAGCACCGGGGAAACAGCACATTAAACAAAGAAGACTGTTGTAAAACAGTATAAAGAAGTAAAATGGAGTACCCGTTGACAGGTGCAGGATCTGAAACTACTTTTAACTCATTTTTAAGGTGACTAGATTTCAAGTCAACAGCCAAGCATCCCTTTAAAACTGAAGTCTTGCTTCATTTCTGTGAGAGGAAATCCTGCTGTGTAAAATGCATTTATATGATCTAAGAGTACACTGAGCTGCCTGGAAATCACTTAAGACTCTTGTAAATGTCCACTGGTGGCATGAAAGCAGCCTTGTTCATATATTACTTTTATTGCCTTTTACAGCCAGCTTAATGAGCTCTGCTTTTATACCAAGCTCCTGTCATACTGGTTTATAACTTTAGCTGACTTTTGCTGTGGTTTAGTTTGATGAGATATCAACACACCAGAAAATTGCAGAGCCAGTGTCTAGACAAGGTGGAATATTCTCAGCCCTGAGAAGCTGAAAGACTTCCAGCACGTGCACAGCTGAGAAAGATACCAAATATGAAATTTGAATAATCGCTATTTTGCAGGATTCCTGTGCTGCTGATACAGAACCAGCCATTTTGGAAGGTGGCAAGCAATTTGGTCTTTCAAGGAACAGCCACATTGCAGTTGCATTTGATGACACCAAAGTGAAAAACAGGTATATTGTTTATTTCAGCAATGAGTTTTGATGGAATAATATAAAAAGAAAACGCCCCTCCTGATATGCTCAAAAGCATCTCCCAAAATCATGGGCATAATCTGAAAAAGATCACATCCCCTAATTAATTTCACTAAAAACTGCTAATTAAAGCGTAGAATCTAGGCAATGAAGTGCCCACCTAAGTAGCTCTCACAAAACCAGTTCAGTTTAGCTCTTTATAAAGGTTTAGGCACACACAAATCCCAGACTGATTTGCAGAAAAACAGGAGAATGGAAACAGGTCATGCAACTGAGTTTATAGTGCTTTTTCAGAAGAAAGTTTCTTGGTTCAGTAACTTGATAATTTCTTGTAATAAGCAAATCTTTATTCCCCTTTCCTCTGGTAATTAGGTTGCACTTGCACAGTAAACAGGCAAAATGACTTTGCCGTCACAAAGTATAGCAATATATGCATATATATGTTGATATGCAAAGAAATTCCAAGAGCTACTTATAAAAATACTGCTGTGTCAAGGATTTGTGAAGCTATAACTTACTAATTGTTCATTTTTGCTCTGAAGACACATGATCATTAACAAATGTGCCATGCCATTCCACTAAGCATTTTTGCTGCCTTATAGTTTACAAGTCCATCAGCCTCACACTTATTTTTAACCTATAAAGATGCTGTACTGCATATTTTCACATATGCTAATTTTAGACAACTAGAAATATAATTAAAATACATATGTAATCCTAGAGTCCTTTATTATCTTCTTTTCAAATAAGAATACTGGCCTTTTCATTTTCATGCAATGATTTTTCACATTTCTATTATCAACTACTTTCAGACACTAACTTTACAGCTCAGCTTGGGCTAGGTTAGTGATGTGCAGCCAGTACAAACTTAGCATCTAGATAATTTAAATAATTTCTTAACAGGTTCTTTGCTGTAGGGGATATTTTTATTATTACCCTTCTGTCCAGGACCTCCTCAGACACAACCCCACTTTCTGTTGGAAGAAATCAGAATAAGTGTTTTATATGCTGATCATAAAGTCTTCTCCCTGCATCTTTAAAAATTCTGCAACCTGTCTTCAGGCAATACAACTCATTAGAAACTCAGCACTTGCCAGCTGTCACTATAGCTCACTCGTCTTTGTGAACATTATGTGTGTGGATGATGGATAACACTGCTGGAATTTTAGAAGCGCTGGGATTTTCTAGCAACTACAGCTGCAGCTGAGAATTGTATCTTGAAACTCTATGCCAAGTTTGCACTTTTGTACATCCGCAGCAAAGGGACTAATGAACATTCATATCAGGGATCAGATATGTGTGAAATGCAGTTCATGTATAACCAAATTATTTTTCTTAAACTCTGATGGACAAGTAAAATGGGACACTAATTGTAAACTTTAGAGGAACACAAAAAGGTAAAGCAGATAAATTTGCCTACTGTCTGACTCTGAATATCTTTTCCTTTGTTGCTGTTTGATTTCCAGACTTACAATTGAATTTGAAGTCCGAACAACAGCTGATTCTGGCTTGCTGTTTTACATGGCCCGCATCAACCATGCTGATTTTGCTACAGTTCAGATAAAGAATGGACTGCCTTACTTCAGCTATGATCTGGGGAGTGGAGACACCAACACAATGATTTCCAACAAAATAAATGATGGGCAGTGGCACAAGGTATAATGATCTCTAATGCTAAATTATTCTTTGTCATGCTAAAGGCAAGCTTTGTTTTGCCTTAAGATATTCGCAAAATGTAGTCTGTTCGTATACATAAAGCTAAACTTTACAACTAGGATTTTATGTAGTCTGAAAGATTTGGGTTTTCAGAATCACTGTTAAGTACACATTACATATCCCATAAACAGAAAAGTTAGTGCTGGTGTTTGAAATTTGTCCTTCAGGAAACACGTATTTCTGGACATATTTAGAGTATGTTCCATGTATGGCAAGGAACTGCAGAAAATGTTCCTTCCTGCATAATAGAGCTCAGGTGAGTATCAGCTCATGATGATGGAATACAGCATTAAAACCAGTTCTTTCTATGTTAATATCATTGTTCAGCCATAATGCTAAGAATAAAGAAAAAAGAAGTAACATTTAAGTAAATCTTCCCTGCATCATTAATTCCATTCATTAGGGAATAAATGTGATATTCCTGGATGTATTTGGCAGCTCCTTCTGTGACTTTATGAGAAGGAGCATTTATATGCAATGTCTGTGGTATTTGGATGGTAACGGAAGGAATAATATCACAACCATGAAGTTTAGTAGTTACTGGGCCAAGAACAGACACAGTATATTCATTAGGTAACATGCTTGAAGGCACTAATAAAGACAGAGAAGGAAAGAATATATGGAACTCTGTATTCAAGTTATATACTATAAGAGACATTACATTTTGGACAGATATTTGGAAAGTCACTAGCCACATCACCATCAATGGGAAAATGAGAAAAAAATCTCATTGTATTTTCTGTTGTGAAACCCCCTTTACAGTCGTCCCTAGTCCCTCTTTGCTTCATTCCCACCCTGTTCTGCAGGAATTTTATTTTTGCTGGATTTTTATTCATGAACCTTTTGATGATAGCAAATGCTCTATACCAAGGTATTCCAGGAGGGGAAAAAATAAAGTTGTAGTCATTATTCATCTGGTTTATATAACGCCTAGGAGTACTGGCAGTAGACCAGGGCCCCTTTCTGCTAGACTCCATAAATAAAGAAGAGATGCATTTTGCTCTTTTAGCTGTTTTCTCTATATTCTGAGAGAACTAACTGGAGCATATATTTCTTGTTGGAATACTGTGCTCTTTGGGCATGCAGCTTGGCACTCAGTGAGAAAGGGACCCTTGTTGTAGATCCCATTTCTGTAGGAGAGAATGGAGACAAAAGCCAAAGTCACAGCTCCCAAAAAACACATGGAAGTCCATTTTGGGAGAGTGGGAAAAGGCAACTTTTTTAAGAGAAGACCACAGTCTTTGTTTTAGGAAAATAGGAGCTTCTCCTTAGAATTGTCCTTTTAGTGAGTCTTTCTTCCATTTAAAATGGCTTAGGTTAAAAATGTTTCCATCAGGCCTACAGAAGCCACATCATGCTGCTGCTATCTCTTTAGATCTTCCATAAGAGTATTTCCCAGTTCCCAGCACACTCTCCAAATCCTCCTTCTGCCCAAGGTTTAATTGTCTGTCCATCTCAAACATACAGTTATCTGTAAACACCAAGTTCAGTCCCTCACCTTCAGGCCACCCCTTATTAGGGTTCACTCATCCCAGTTGCATGACAGATGTTCTCCCTCTCTGAAATAGAAACAGCCATATCAAAGAAAAGCCAAAGAAAAATGCTGTTTGTCTCTCTTCGCTGTTCTGGTGGGCTAACTACTGTGCTGTTTAGAAATCTGCTAACATATATGTTGCATTTTATGTTTATCCCTTTTTTATACTGAACCATTATTACACTGATTTGCAGAGATTTCATTATAAACTTTTGGAAAGATATTGGACTGCAGTTGTTGCGGTAGAATTTCCTTAACTCTTCAGCAACTGCACTTTACCTAAGCAATTCACAGCCCATTTGTCTGAACAGAAGCCATAATACCAACAGGACATAGCTGGTATTATATTTACTCTGGCATGAACTATGATCTGAGGGACATACAAACTAATGGAATCATAAACTCAATATTGTCTGAAAACATGTGCTGCAATAAAGATTTGCAACTGGCACCATTAATATTCAGTATTTACTATTCCCAGTACTTAAAATTGCTGTCTGGTTCCAGGAAAACCAATATTGTGCCATAGCTATGATAGTAACAATTAAGCTTTTTAAAGGAACCTCAGGTCTTTTCCATAGTTCTAATAAATTATAGTTATGATGCCTCCTGACCCAGAGCTCTGTTCCATGAACATTAACCATAATTGCTGCCATGGTATTTCTGTAACCACTCCTACAACTTTCTCCTATGGTATATATTTTGGACTGTAAGGCTAGTTACAGTCTGGAAATGCCTTATTTTAAGAAAACTATCTGTAATTGTATTGCATTTGTGTGTCTTTTTAGATAAAAGCAGTTCGAACAAAGCAAGAAGGAAACCTTATAGTAGATGATGTTTCAAACAGGACTGTTAGCCCCAAGAAGGCTGATATATTGGATGTTGTAGGAATGCTGTATGTTGGAGGACTGCCCATCAACTACACAACTAGAAGAATCGGTCCAGTAAGCAAGTTTGTTGAAGTTATCTTACACTGCTTAAGTATGTCTTGATTTGTACCAATGTGTTCCCAGTTTTGTTTTGTTTTGCTTTTCCCTCAGACTGCTCAAGAATACAGTTAAAATGGACCTTACTTGAGGTACACTACATTCTTTCAGTGGAAGGATCTGACTCAAAATCCAGTTAATGCAAAGAACTAGAAATAGTAGACTTAGTTACTGTGATAGAAAAGTAGAAAGATCCACACACTTGTATCCTCTTGTATCACAGCTAGAGTATAAGGTCCTAAATACTACTTCCCCTTTCTCTTGGCTGTAATTCATCAAGCAATAAATGCTAAAAAGCAGTGAAAGCATCTCCTAAGAGAAGCAACAAAAGCCAAGATCACCCTGGACAAAGTCCCCAGTAGTACTGCTGCTTACTGTAGTAACTAGTTTTTTGTTGTTATTACTAAACTGGGAGAGAATGTATTTTTGAAGTAAGGCCATGAAAACTCTGTTTCCAAATCAAATGCGCATATATCAATTTATCACTGTTTTAGTCTAAATGCCCAGCTTCCATTCTGACACAGAAATTACCCTGGCAAACAGAGAGCCTGGAGAGATGAATATAATTTTGGCATAAACTCTGTAGAATCAACTAGGAACACTGTATTTCCTCACCCAGGCCATTTACTGCATCTATCTGCACAACTCCATGTCAGTCATCTCACTTTCCTGCTGCCTTCCCACACCCCAAGATATGCCAGTATCAGAATCAGAGCAAAACCTCTTCCCTCATTATTTTTCTCTCTGTGTAGAGGGGTCTTTCAAAGCAGAAGCCAAAACTTGAGTGAATTTAATTATAGCAAACACCAGATTAGGCATATAGTGTAGCATGATTTGAAAAAAACCCACAAAACAAACCTGGAGTGTCAGTTGCAGCTATGTCTAGGCTCATTCCAGGTGGTTATACGGAATTGGTAAGGAGTACAAATCACAGTAAGGAAACAAACCAGACTCTCAAAGAAATTACATACGAGTAAATACCACTGTAGTAAGATGGAATGGCAAATACTAGTCTATAGACAGGTAAAAATCCATCAGTTTAGGCAGAGAAAATAAATACAGAAAAGGAATTCCTAGATCCTGCTTAAATAAGTCCCTATAATAACTTGTGAATGTGGAATGAAGGGGAAGAGTAACCACTGTAAATCTGAGAGTCATATTTCATAAAGAAAACTGACCTCTAAGATCATATTTCTCAGCAAATTATGGATTGTGCAGAAAGCCCAAATTCAGGCAAATTTATCGATCATTTGGATTTACCGAACCAGATCTGAAGCACTGAAAACCAGAAAGCAATTAACTACACACAAAATATAATTCCTAATATTATAAAATTATGCTCTTTGAAATACATCTACAATTTACAAATCCTAATCTAAGGAGAAAGGTAATACTAAATCCTTACCTATTGCTCCTTGTCAGAAGTAATGGAGGGAACCCATGCAGATAAATGGCTCAGTCTGGCAATAACAGTCGTGTCAGATCCTGACAGTCTTATGTGCTTTGAGATTTAAATGAAGCTGTGACTTCAAATGTCATTCACAGAAAGTAAAAAACAGTGCTTGCCTTTCAGTCACTTTCAGTAAAATACACCACATGATGTATTATTAGTGTTACAGGCTTCATGTAAAGGCTCTAAAGTAAAGTAAGTTGAAAGGATGCGTTATCTTACTTAGGGTTTTCTTCAGAACATGCATCAGCCTTTTAGGATACTAATCTAATAGGTAACTGTAGGTAGGCTGGCTTTCTATTCAGTGCAGAAGACCGATACCCACTTGTCTGGCTTCAGCAGATGTCATATTTTAAGCACTCAAAAATCTGCTTTCAGCAAAAAAGGTTATATTGTCTGTTCCCATGCTAAAGTATAACCAGATTTGCTTTTCCATAGGGAAAGTGAAATCCCGAAGTTAGAGAATGTTACTTAGTTGTTTACAAATCTTGCATTTCACTCATTCTCATAGTGAAAATGGCAAGATTTGTGTTCTTTTGTGCCCTTTTTTTTTTTTTTTAATAACAAAACTTGCTGATCTGGAGATGACTTTCATCTCAGAAATTAGAAAAAGGTCTGTGAAGAATCTGACAGAGTGCATTGATCAGCTAAGATCTGAATTTATTCACTGATATTGCTCATGTTCTCGTGAAAATGTACAGGTGTATTAAGCAGTAATAAACTATATAATTCCACAATACACTCAGCTTTGATTTACAAGGAAAGAAATTCTTTGGAAATACTTTCAGATTACTAGTCAGGATATTGTTAGAGGAGGTACTGCACAGAGTTGAGACTTCCCTCTCCAACTCTGCCATTCTCCTTTCTGTATTTGTACATATTTCTATGCTGTATTTTATACAGTGATTTTTATTTTCCTCCTTCCTACTGCATTGCTTATGAATATGTCTTCCTTTTCTTCCTCAAGAGTACAGGTTTATCATTTTCCTGTCTCCCATGAGATCAGAGATAAATTTTCCTGACTTTTAAGTTAAATATCAAAGCCTTTATCTGAAGCTGAGAACCAAAATGCAGTTTCTGTACACCTCAGAGGAAAAAAGAGTGGGAGAGCTCTGAGGGAGATGACAGTGGCTTAGAGAGGTCCCAATGGGACACTGTATTTATCACACCCAGGGCCTGGGCAGCCCCTCACTCCTGCCCCAGGCAGGATCTCACTTCCTTACACTACCTGCTTGGAGTCATAGTAAAGTGCTCCCAGTGCAGAAGCCAAACTGGAAGTTCCCCGCACGAAAGCCTCCATACGCCTGAACACACCCTGTGCCTCCACCTGCCCCTCTGGCCAACAGAGCAGTCCTTCTCACTATGGTCACCAGACCTACATATGGTTATTATAAGAAGAACTATGTATAGTCAACAACCTTTACATAGGGGCTGCGTTCATTTTAGTAGCTGTGTAGCTACATTAGCTGTGCCTTACCATGAAACAGTAAGACCACATTAAAGTGATTAAAGTGGAGGGACAGGGGTGGGTGGGATGCCCTAGTAAAATTACCAGCAGCCAGGGAACTACATCCAATGTCTTCATCTACTCACAAACCCCATAAACCTAGTCAATTAAAAAGGTAAAGTATAGGCCATTAAGTTCCTGCATTGCTGATGTAGTTTGCTATGTTTCATTATGCTGTGAATTTTTGTGTCCCCTATATTAAGCCAAATAGATGTGACTCAGATCACATCCCTGAAAAGCAATGTAATTTATCCTCAGGATGACCAAGATTTGATTCCAATTACAATCAGATATTAAGGATTAGCCATGTAAAATTCAAGTTTTATTCAGCCCCATAAATCTGGCAGAGAAGCAGAGGAAGGGTACGTTTTGATGACATACTTTAGGCTTTTATTCTGAGCAGTGCCGCTTGCTTTGCACAGTTACACATTCTCTTTGAAATATTGACTGCAGGTCACCTATAGCATCGATGGCTGCATCAGAAATTTTAAAATGACAGAAGCACCTGTTGACCTGGATAATCCAACTTCCAGCTTCAGGGTTGGAAAATGCTTTGTCACTGCACAGAAAGGAACATACTTTGATGGAACAGGCTTTGCCAATACAGGTAATGAACAGCAATTCTGCTGATAGGCAAAGAACAGAGAAAGAGGAGATGCTACTTTCAAAGACTTCCAGTGCTACTTAACTCCTGTTAAGTGAAGGCAGAGACCAATACTTGAAACTCTTGCTGGTCATTTTTATTTATCCTGCCTAGAGATAGACTAAATGACTTTCTAGCAAGGTCTCACACTAAGCACAGCCACCATAACAGTTACTTACACCATTTCGCATGAAATGGAGTGCATTGATAATGCTGAGTTAGTTATCTTGCATTGCTGGCAACACGCTTTGTGTGATTGTTAGGAATGATGTATTAAATTATTTTCTTCATGTTACTATGCTTCCCCCTTTTCTCTCCAAGTTGGTGCATACAAAGTGGGAACAGACCTCCTCGTGGAATTTGAATTCCGTACAACACGACTGAATGGTGTTCTCCTAGGAGTCAGCAGCCAGAAAATGGATGGGCTTGGTATCGAATTAGTTGACGGAAAAGTGAGTAGCAAAGCAGTTTTGGCTCTTTATAGAGACTGGTCTTAGAAAGCACAGGTAGTTTAAATGCAAGCTTACTATCCCAATCTCAAGTTGTCTCAGTCAGTATCAGGGCTCTCCTTTAGGCAGCACTTGCCACTTACTATGTATCAAGAGGCCCTTAAACTTTTACAAGGATATTTTAAAAGATTCTGTAACACTTGATTTTCCTAAAACTGCAACATCATTACTTAAATTAGAGAGAATGCGAAAAGTTTCGGGGACAGGCTTTGTCATTAATAATACTAGTTTCTTGTGTATATCTTTCATTTCACAGTCTGGAAACCCAGACAGTAATAAAAAGCTTAGGGTGGGGGAGTCCCAAAGTGACAGCAATCACCTGGAGTCTGGTATTAAATCAGAACTTTAGTGTGTGCAGTCAGAGCATCTTGATTTTTCAATAAAACAAATAAACAAAACAAAAACAATACAAACAAACATCCCCCCCCAAAAAAAAAGAAAAAATCACATAAACAAACAAAACCTGTAGAACTGTTTTGAGAACTACCCGACTTACATGTCATGCTTTCAGGTGATGTTTCATGTTGACAATGGTGCAGGCCGATTCTCTGCTATCTATGAGCCTGATGCACCAGGCAGCGTATGTGATGGACAGTGGCACAAGGTTCTTGCAAACAAGATCAAACACCGTTTAGAGCTGACTGTGGATGACAGACAAGTGGATAGTAACAGCCCAAACAGGGCTTCAACCTCAGCAGACACTAATGACCCTGTCTTTGTTGGAGGATATCCTGGTAAGTGTTTAACACACAGATGATGTGTTACTTATGCTTTAGCAGCACTGCCTTGGTAATGTCTTAAATGCAATTAGGACTAGTATGCTAACGATGATGGGTAAAACTGCCCAAGTCTATATTGGTTGCCATGGATGCTCATTTCTGCATCCAGCTGCATTTTTGATCAAGAAATTTTGCAGCACCAAGAGACTCTCGCAGTTACCCTGGCTGGTTTCAAATGCAGGCACTGTCACAGAGGAGCAGGCAGACTTTCTGGCCTCTACTGCATGCACACGCAGCTTCTCTCTTAAAACTTTCTGTTTAGTTACAGCATAATAGTTACATTTCAATAGTAACAGCATTTGGCAAATATAAATTTAATTTATGAATGGCAAATTTAAATTTAACTAAAGAATGCATATATGCTTTGGGGGGGCCAGATCACTGTGTGTGTAAAACAGGCTGTAAAACCTGAGGAACTGAGGAATGTGGACAAGAGTTTGCACAAAGAGCTGAGAAGACACCATCTCTTCCCGACTGATCTCTCTCCTTGTGGTCTGGTGGTTTTTAAAGGAAAAAAAAAAAAAATCCAGATTTGTTAGTTGGTATTTTGGAAGCCCGCAAGAGAACTTCCTTTATGCAGAGGTAATTGAACAGGATCCATCCAGAACTGGGCTGAGTTCTGTAACTAACTTCATCTTCCACTAAGCTGATGATGGATGTTTGTATTTATCTGTCCATAGACAATCAATAAGCTTATCTATTAGCAGTTTACTTTCTGAAAACACAGTTGTATGCAAAGTGCCAATTTTGTTGCATTTAGAATGAAGTTTACCTCTTGTTTGCAAACAAAAAAGCAGACTATGCTTGCAATATGAGTCTGCTCTAGTGAATATTCAGGTCAATGGCAAGAAGCCTCTTGAGTTAATTCCTAAATTATTTGCTGGAAAATGTTTTTACCCCCATTCCAATTTTTGATGCAGTTTATCTAAAAAAGCCTTTTCTCAAGCTTCAGAACATTTTCAAAAATATCCTTGATACTGAAATATGAAAGTTGTGGTTCAGTCACAGTGGCTATTGATAAGTACTTATAACTTTGTGCCAGAAGGAAAACACCTCTGTGGCAGCCTTTTCTTTAGAGGATTCTAGCATAGGAGTTAGCACTAAAGAAACACTGGAGTTACTGTCTTGTTCTGGACTGTACATTAAGAGGAACATAGTAAGAGAAGCAAATGGAAGTAAAACTGTGATCTGTATAAAACAAGCCTACACTTAGATCATGTTGAAATGATATTCCTAACTTCAGCCACATGGAAAGGTATGAATTTATTTAATAAAACTACATGCACACTTAAGCACCTCAGACTTCTCTTGCTGTTTAGCCTAGCTCATCCAAGGTTTGTTTTGACATTCCCTAATACCCAGACAGCCTCATCACAAATTTAAAAAACAGTATCACAGCCTTTTGTTAAATTACTACACATTTGTATTTGCCAGCCCTCTTGAGGCTTCTTCGGGCTGCACAGGTAGTGCAAAACAGTTGTAAATCAGCTACAATTAGGTAGTAGAGAATTTCCTGCAGAAAAACATTTTGCCACCAGAACATGGGAAAGGATATAAATTCCTGGCTACCCATAAAAGCCATTACTCATCTCCTGCTATCACTCTTCCTTGTGCAAGGAATGATGGATGGATTCAGTTATCTCATCCTCTGCAAAACAGCATAATGCTATGGCTGGTCAGTCTTCTACAGGTGTTAAGTTATTTCTGCAACCCCTTATCAGTCATATAGACTTATATCAGAATGCATCCCCATACCTCTTTTTCACTTAGAAGAACACTGAGAAACAAGTTGGGCCATAAATTTCAGTGAGTTGAGAGAAATATTTAAGCTTCCCAGTCAAACCAATCCCCACTACTGTCCCCTCCTTCTTTAGTGGAAAAGATGTACTCAAATTCCTGGCTTTACTGTAAGTATGAAAAAAAAAAAAAGAATAAATATCACAACACTTGAAAACTCTCAAAACCGTTCCTTAAATGACATCTGAATTCCATACTGAGGAACTGGCTTTCTCATGGTGTTAGGGCTGAGAATTGCATCCATTTTAGCCTTTTTTTTTTTTTTTTTTTTTTTCTGTTATTTTGTGGATAAGTAGCTTGAGAATTCGAAGATGATCTGACTAGCAAGTATGCACCATTCTTAGGTAGCAAGTTGCCATTTGGCCATTTTCCTTAATTTCCTCTATGTGACGCAACCAAGTTACATGGCTTACAATGGCAGTTTAATGTGTTCAGATTCTGCCACTGTCATGCTAGAATAGAAAAAGGAAAGAAGATTGGATTGTTATCACTAATATAAGCATTTACCACATTCACTCATAATTTTTGACATTTTTTTAATAGAGAAGATATACAAGTAAAACATATCAATATATTGCTGGGGACATATATTCTCCTGCAGAACTCTCTAAAAACAAGCTTAAATATCAACTTAACCTAACTTAATTCCTTTTGCCTTTTATTTTTTCCCCTCCTTCAGATGGTGTAACCCAGTTTGGGCTGACCACTAATATCCGTTTTAAAGGATGTATTCGATTTCTGAAGCTCACCAAGGGTACTGCTAAACCTCAAGAGATTAACTTCAGCAAAGCTTTGGAGCTGAAGGGCGTTCAACCACTGTCATGCCCTGCAAACTAACTGTCATTCAGCTGATATGGATCTGTTTGTATAAGCACCTCAGATTAAAAAAAGAAAAAAAATCTATATATACATTACATTCATAATAAAATGTCTTTATGCAATTATTTGAGTAGTGTCTGTGGAATATTGAAATGGCAAAACTCACAAACCAGGTTTCTAAAGGAAGATGAAATCTCAGGAGATGAGGCAGGAGAATCCCAGAGATTATTAGCACAGCACGTCGCTAATCTCTACTGTCATCTATTTAATTAAGTCCTTAATATAAAAGCAGCTTCCAAACTTAGACTCTACTGCCTCTGTTTGATGCTGTTAATTTGTGAGGAATTCTGAATTGAGAAGCCACCCCAGATCTTCCTTAAATAAAATTTAGAGTGCATAGTACACTAGTACATAGATAGGGAGAAAAACATAGATGCGGAAAGTGCTTCCTATAGTCTCACTAAAATACCTAATCCTGGTGATTTTCCTCAATGCTTTGTATTTTTTAGGGGACTATGAGATCATCACTGAAATATGGATTATCTTTTCTATGGATTGTTTCAAATTGTTCAAACTCTACTTTTGCAAAGGTTGTACTTGAACATACAGAACATCCACTGTGCAAATGTAAAAACCACCACCTACACAAAAGAGAAAAACAACAGAAAAAAAGATCTAGCAGTAATGTAGCACAATCATGCAATTAAAAGAAAAGAGTTTTTTTATCATTATTTTTTACTCACATTGAGCCTTGAATATGCTTTTTCAGAGTTTTTGACATTACTAAAAAAGGCTAGCTGCTGCCAGAGAGCACTCCAGCAGGAGTGCTTTGTATTTTACAAAAGGGCTCTTTGGCATACGTTTCTCTAAATTGCCATGGAAAAAAACACCTTTACAGTAGGAAAGTGCATTAATGAGAGAGTAATAAATATTATAAACTATATGGGGAGTCTACCATTGATCAGATACACCTGAAGAAAGAACATCTAACTCCCCTTAAGCCCTGCAGTAACTGACTTCAGCAGGTATTCTGGTTTTCAGCTGCAACTGGCCCTTTAATGTTAACAGTAAGTGGCTGTGCAATGTTATGCACATTCAAAGTGTTAAGAATTAGTAAAGCATACATTTGTCTCTGAAAAAACTCTGAGACATCTACTATCTCACTATGTTCTAGTGCTACTAGCAAACATACAGAAAATATTATTGTGTTTCTATTTTATTCTTTTTATGTCCCTAGTATTTACCTACTCTAACTCTTATATTTCAGGGTAGTTTGAACAGCTCAAGAAAAATAGGCCACAACACTTCAAATACAGTTGAATATTCCCAAAATTCTTGAAAACTATGAACAAATGAAGCCCCAAGACTTTTCTGCAAGGAGAAGTATGTTATTGGCATGAATTTCTCACAACACACCGAACAGGCAAGCCACTTGGCACATTAGACCCCCTTGGCATTACCTAGTTTAAAGACACATTTCCTAGCCTCTAGGTTCTATTCAGCACTTTGGTTTCTTTTTGAATCCCAACTTGCTTGCAAGAACTGGGGTTTGTTGGGGTTTTGTTGGACTTGAAGACAAAAGGGAAATTGTCATGCAAACAACTGAGAGTTAAGCACTATGAGTCAATACCATACTTTGCCCTGGGAGGCAAGAAATAGCCACTGCTCTGCTCAGTGCTGCATCAGCAATGGTCTTTCACATAAAGATGGCTATGCCTTCAAAAAAAATACTGGAGTTTCTGCATTAAAAAAATGGAAAGAAAAAAAAAAAAACAAAGAAAGAGAAGCATTTTATTTTCTTTGCTCTACTGAATTATTTTTCTCTTGCATGGCCTTCCAGGAATGTGTGGGACAGCAAAAACAATGAAACAAGGCACATTATTACATTTCCTGAACTTTTGGGTGGAAAGAATCAACCAGCTGCTGTCCTCTGCTAGAGGAAATAAATTCAGTGGGCTGAAACAACAGCTACTTCAGCAAATAAATAGCCATGCTGAAAGGAAACACAAAAACCTGCCTAATGTGTTTTCATGCATCGGCAAGTGGATACACCAAGTACTGTTAATAAAGCTTTCTGCCTTTGAAGATTCAGTAGAGCATCTGGGAATGATCCCAGCTCCCTATTATTCCCTTTGCCATACAACAAATTCATAGATTGGTGGACTCCAGATAATGACTGAAATTTCTTGAAAATAGTGGTTTGTGAACCTCAGAGCCATATGCAAACTGCTATCCATTAGCTAGCTCACTTTTGACCATGCCAGCAGCAATATAGTATCTTCCAAATTCAAGACTGCAAACTAATAAACATCTATAGGACACAGGTATTTAAACCCTTATTTTGATGGATTTTATGCATACAGAAGTTTTTATTGTCCTTTTTATTTTTTTCTTTTTTGTTTGCACACACATTAAATATGCTTTGCTGCTAAACTCCAAAACTAAAAATTTCACATCCAGGTGTTTTTTTAAATTCTGTTTAAGATAGACCCTGTTGACTGAGATCACGGTCACTTTTAGGCACTCAGAATGAACATTCACTCTGAATGGAATAAATCCCTCTTCATCTCTAGCTTTAGGCAAACTGCTATGTATGAGAAAAGTTGTGCTTTTGATTTTAAATACAACTAGTTTTCTAGTTTCTTTGTAAAAAGTAATTTTACTTGTTTTTTTCTGTCAAATCATACTTTCAGCTCTTTATAGGAGCTTATAAAGGGAAAATCATTTTGCTGGTGTAATATTTTTCTTTAGAATGCACAAGAAAATGTTTAAATGCTTAAAAATCCAACCCATTTTTCCCGTCTGTCTTTTAACATAGAAATCACCAGGAACGTCAATTCCAGCCTTCTCTTGTTCAGCTATGGGGCTTCTGGGACATCTCAGATGCCTGCTGAGGAGTTTCTCAGTACATGCAACTGAAATTTTTCACCGAGCTGTTTACAACCAACAAGAAAAAGTATATGCCATACCTTTCATGAGAATGCACCTACTAAAGGACTCACAAAAGATCCCTATCACCACATACACACCAGTTTTAAAACCTTTAAAAAAGATCTTGCAGTTTTCAGCTGAGACAGATTTTTATGAAAGCCTATAAAACCCATCTGAAAATACCCTACGGAATGAACAATATTATTTTCAGAGCAATTCAGTGAGATACCATAGCTAGACCACTGGATTTCTAACGTAAGATTTTTTTTTCTTTTTTTATCAACTTCATTCCCGCATGACCAGTCCTAACAGTTCTTCAGTCATCCACCAAGTCTTACAGCATACATATAAGCTGAAAGACTTCTGGTATAAATATGTAGGAATAAACATCACTTTCATGGGTTCATGCTTCATATATAGAGCAAAACCATCCAGGCCTTTCTTCAAAATAATTCATTAAATATACTGCTGAGGAGACATGCAACGGAATTGAAACAAAACTCCAAATTATTTAGTCTATGTATTTCTGTGCTGTTATTTACAAATAATTTCTTCAGATACCTGAAGTCCCAGATAATTCCCAACATGATACATCTATTTCAACTCCAAAACCCAAAACTTTTGTTTCAAGTTTAGTGGACAACATAGCATAAAATGACAGCACTTTAGAAACTAAAGTATCTATCTAGCTTAAGCAAAGAAAATCCTAGGGAAAAATCTCCAACAGTCAGTGCTCTTGTACACTTTTCATGCTCCCACTGGGACCAACATCAGAACCTTTAGACTAAATCTAATATAGTCTCACAATATTCACTTGGCTGTGGAGTTACTTTTTTCAAAGAGAACTGCACAAAACTTTCCTAATTCTAAAGTCACCTCCTTTTCCCTTGTTTTTCAAAAGGACGTCTGAGTACAAAATTAAACTGATACTTTCTGCTTGCCCTGTCTTTACCTAATGCTTTATAATAAAAATAATGAAAGTAGATGTCTTGAGTTTCAAAGACTAACTTTTATGATAGACAGTATTATGAAATACTCTGCAAAGCTTAACAATCTTCTGTGACATCTCCCCTTTTAATCATAATTTTTTTTTACAACTGTGGTACTTCTAGTTGGCATTGAGCAAGGAAGGATGACTGGCACTTGAGGCCCTAGAGTGACTTAAATTTACTGTGTTTTTTCTTCATTATGATTCTGTACTGAAAGATAGCATGAATTTGATTTAAACAGCCAAAGGCCTCACTCTTTCACCAAGTTTCATGTCAACAGAATGGCTGCCTGAGAGAGGAAGACCTGGCCGCATGTACGCCCTTCCTCCTGCATTGAGGGAACACAGCATGTAGACTGACATAAGCTTCTACATCCCTTAGGGGCACAAATAGGTGGAATAAATCAGGTCACTTTCCTTCACAACTCTGAATGATTTGAAGTTGGAGTCTTAAGCACTGAGATGCCTGGAGGTACAGACAGGCCTAAGACAGCATAGACTGATACCTCTACAGTTCGCACCACTTTCCCTCTCTTGAAGATTCAGGAAAAATGCAAATACTACGAGTTATTCTAGTATTTCTTATTTAGTACCTGCTTAAGCAACACCTCTATTTCATTCCTCGTTTAAAAATCCTATTTTTCTGTTAAATTTGCTTGAGGGAAAGTCATTGCTCCTCTTAGGTTTTTTTCTGTCTTTTTCTCTCTCTGCCTTGTGGACAAGTATATCCTACAACTAGGGGGGAGGGGAAGCTTAAAAGAAATATTGCTGCTTGGAAAAAAATTATGTTATGTCAATCTGTTATGATAAACCAGTCAGACTACAGTTTTTCCTTAAAATGACCAGAGGAAACAACAGGCTTTCATTCACTATATCTGCCGATGTCACCTCCAGAGCTCTTCTGGCTCCTCATGCCCCAGAATCCAAATTATAAGCCTGATCCATCAACTGAGACAGCAGGGCTGCATGCCCAGACTATGCCAGCAACCAAAAAGCAGAAAACTTGGGTCACTCCAGAAGCTGCAGACAGGCCAGCTACCACCCTGGGTGTTTTATTTCATGTCATTGGTAAAACCTTTCTTCCCAATTACACTTGGTAGTTTGCTGCAATTCACTATGGCACCCAGTGTCATTACTCTTGACCAAATACAGCAGAACCTCAGCTTAGGGAAAAGCTCCCAGATATAGCTAACATAAAACATTACAAGCTAGTTTGTTTTCCACCAAAAAAAAAAAAAAAAAAAAAAAAAAAACACACACAAAAAAAAACCCAAAAACAACTCCCTAGTAAACCTGAGATGAAAGCACAACCACTTTGTCACAGAGCTGCAGCATTTGAAGAAATTAACCTTACATATGTATTTTCTCAAGCATGTTTCTTTCTATTAATGGCTGCATTATTGCTACTATTCAGTCCATTATGACAATGTGAACAAATCTCCCCACTGAGTAATAGAAGGTTTAACAAAGGGGGTGAATTTGGCTGGAATAGCTGATCAAATTGGTTAAGAATTCACTGATGCTGAGGCAAGTAGGAAAATCTAAGTAATTTCTGACTGCTCATACAAAGCTGATGCCACATGGAAAATCTCAAGGTCAAAAGGCCAAGGTACTGCTAATACTGTACAGTATCTCCTCCAGGCCACAGACAGCTGGACAGAGGAGCAATCTCCCCAGACAAAATCTACTTGCAATCGTGGGTTGCCCTAAATTAGAAAACTGAGCTTTCATCTGATGCCGCATACAGCTGGTGCATGCTGAGAGAAAAGGTTACAACATACAAAACACTGAAATCACATCTACATATGAGATTACACATTCATACAGCCAAGCAGACAGCTCTGAGAAGAAAATAAGCAGGTCAGGAATGTAGTTATAGCAGAGTAGAGAAAAAGGTTGCTACAGAACTGAGTACTTGATCTGCAAACCTGCATCAGAGCAGGTTTGCAGAATGGATTACAGTAGTCTGTTTCTGGCTTTTTTCATGTTCCTATCCAACCTGGCCTTGAACACTTCCAGCCACAACTTGTCTACTCAATGTGTCTCTATACTTTCAACTGATTATTTTCCTGAAGATTACAACTGTTCAACCAGCAGCTAATTGTTATGGGTATAGGTCTTGCAGCAATGAAAACTCCAAACAAACAAAAGCCCCCACCATGCAGTAGAAAGGGCTTGAAGAGGCCACCTAGTTCATCCTCTCCTATTTGCTGAGTGATGGCCTAGGCAGTAATTCCCCATCTATGTTTGTGCACAAGGTTTCTCTGGTGTTAATGCCTTTCCCTAACAGGCATCAGCACTCTGTGCCCACACTTGGCAAATGTCTTGGTGTGGGAAAGACCAAGGAGCAGTGGAAGAAGAGCTGGGTAGTTTACATACTTGCAAAGATATTTCAACACATCCTTCTTATATCTAGCAATTCAGCTTCGGTGAGATTTCTCTTTCCTGAGCCAGTTCAAGACAGCAGACATAACAGCAATTCAGTTCTGTAGCTGGCCAAATGCATGCACCCTTCAAGATAAGGGCAATTTTACAGTTCTCCTTCATTTATCAAAACTGACAGGTACTGTGCATTATGATTTCCATGTAATGGTTTAACTGTAAATTTACCCTCAGCAAGATCCTTTTATGTGCATTCAAACTAATTTACCTCTCGCTGATCAAGTCCTAACTTGTAATTTGCTTAAATGCAGAGCCTAAACTGACTAAATCAAATGCATTTGCGCAAACTCAATAAACAGAACCATTATCTCTGAAATAAGCAAGTCTCCTAAGAGCATCAAATGCTTCCTTACAGAGGAAGGGTTGGCTCAGGCATCAACCACCACTCCAGTTAATGACCGTGTTTCTCCCTCTATTTCATTAGCCAGTCTGAAGACTCCAGGTGTTTTTTCTTCTCTAAATGGAAGGGCAAGAAGCAGACATAACTTTATCAAGTACTGCAACCAAAGCAACTAAAGCTCATTTTCCAGTGTAATGAAAAGGAACCAGTAGAGAAAGATACATTTAAATATCCCTGTTAATGCATACATTAGCTAAGCCATAGCCGTCCTTAAAGATCTCAACTGCCTAGCACACTGTATTCATTTGCAGAGAAGGTCATAAAATTAGTGGAGCACTGTGTCCGTACATGTTTTTTATAGCTGTGCAAATACATTTGAAGTTGAGTCATACTAATCTGCCTCCAACTTTGTGCTTAGAAAGGGGCATTGATTTGCTATTGCAAACTAACCATTTAAAACTAAGGCATCACCATTAGTCAAAAATGCATTCGGCATCTCAATGAAGGATGCCCAAACCAGAATCAGCCTGGAATGGGTGGAAGAATCTTTATCAACTGCACCCCAACCTATGCCAAGTATTTCACTAGTGTAAATTCATTTCACTTGTTTTGTAATTTAAACTTAATGGTGGCAATAACAATGGATGCCAAAATCTAGTACTTTACACCACCTGAAGAAAACCTGTGTAGGATTAAAAGTATTTAAAGCTTCATGTCTTTCAAAAATAGTACCTGAATGGAACGTGGTACATCACACATACCAAGAGCAGTACTGCTACACTAAGTATTTTCATTTGAAGTTACTACCATGGGTACACCTTCAAGCTGCGATGCAAAGTTCATTCTGAGTTAAAAGTTCAAATTTCAAGTATCTAGTTACCATGAAAAAAAGTATTACCAAAATTAATAAGACAATACAAGCACCTTTTGCTGATATGTGTAAAATAAATACATAACAAGAACTGAATGTCTTAACCTAGCAGATTATTTTGGGGAACAACTGCTAAGTTTTTAACACAAGCTATTAATCAAATGCAGCATATATGAAATACTTACCTTTAACATGCTTCAGGAATATTAACTCATCCATTTTTCTGTTAATAATCCAAAATCATAATTTAAGATTATTACAAACAGTAATATGTTTATGCCTATGGCACACCCATAAAACTCATGAAATTAAGTTAGCCAAAGCAATAACTACACCATTCTATTTTATTTGATTCTCCTTTGAAACTTCAGTTCCCTGCATGGCAATTTCAATCAAAACTCAGTAAGAGTCTGTTGTGGTTTCCAAGCTAACATGTCAAAGAACTATGTACAGATCTACGAAAGACAGATTTTCCTCAGACATGCCTGAGTAGCTCTGGTGCAACTTCACACAGATTGGCCCTGAACAGCAGCAACAATAATAAAAGAAAGGTGTCTTGTGATAGAGAAATGACTCTGTAGTGTGTGAGGTCTTAACTCTTCCCAGTACAGGTGAGAACAACATGAAGGATCTAGGAATTACTATTGCTTTGCAATGACTATTAGGGGGTTTTTATATTTATATTAAGGATTAATGGTGGTTAAGGTGGCTGATGCTAAACATGGGGAATTACAGACTTGTAGGGTGACTGCCAGCTGAGAATATGGTATAGCACACTCTTTGCAACAACATCAGCAATCCAGCTCACATTCTTTCTTGGTAGTTGAAAAAGTTGCCAAAAGGCAATGTTTCTCATAAAGATTTGTGTATGTGGCCAATGTTTTGTGTGACAGGTCCTCACTCAACTGAGAATAAAAAGGGCAAAAGAGACACTGAAAAGGCAGTCAAGCGAAGCAACAGAAGATAAGGCTAGAGGCAACACTGAGTGAAAGCAGAGACAACAGAGGGAAGGCATTTCTTCGAAGAGCAACCACTGAGAGAATTCTGTCTGCTGGACTGAAATTGTAGATATCTAAACTCCTAAAATTATGACCTTTGAACACACCTTCTCGTTAATTTGAATGCCTTCCCTGCCTAAAAATGGCACATACATACAGATGCAACAGCTCAGGCCACTCAGGAAGGTTCTTCCCCAGTAAACGAGAGAGAACATGATTTCCAAAGACTGCAAATAAAATTAAGTTCCTGGATATGGGTCCTGATACTATTTTTTTAAAACTTTTTAGAAAATGTACTACTTTTCTATACTGAGCATTCCCCCCATTTTTGCCTTAATATAGAAATCATAGTTCAGTAAGTAATATACTAGAATATACCCACTGGAATAGGTCCAGGATTAATCACATCTTTCACAGCCCCCAGTCTAAAACACTTTAAATTTTGGGCTTATTCCAGTTACAATTAGGATAGCTTGGGCACTAAGGCAAATTCATGCATTAATTTGCTGTATCCTGAGGAAATAAGTGATGCAAAGAACCAGCAAAGCCATTAAGAAAGCCACAGCAGTGTTACTGCTTTAATTCTGGTGCAGGCAGAGCCTTATCAAAATGCATCAGCAGTTGTTCCATCTTTTTTGGAAAACCGATTACCATGCTCAGAAGTTGTCTTGTCTAAAATCAACTCACCTGGAGCACAAAGGGTGCCATCGATTTAGAAAGCAAAAATGAGGTGTAATTGTCAAATCACTTTCTTTTCCCCTCAAGAGTATGCTCCACTGGCATTGCCTTGCCTATTAGATCCTAAAGAAAACACTGTGTGATCTGTGACTACATTGTGAAGCTGAGAATTGCTAACGGCGCATATGGTGTAACCATGATGCATCTGTCAAATAGGATATGGCTCTGGTACATCTTCAAAAATCAGAATCTCATTGAAGAGATGATATAGCCAGAGATTTGCAGGGGGTTATTAATACAGGAGGGATGCTGTGCACCATTTCTTCCTTCTTGACTTCTACCAATACTGCAAGTAGCACACTGTCATCAGCTGCACAGGGTCTTTAAGTACATGGACATCTCATCACAATCTAACCTTATATTACATAAAAATTAAATACAATCTTACATTCTCCTCTCTGACTGTGTGAAGACAGCTGCCAACCAAGTGTCTCTAAAGAAGGCCTACATACACTGCAAACCCTTCTCCAAGGGTTAAAAACCAATGAGAATTAAATCCAGTTTGACCCCTCCCTTTCCCCATGCTCCTTCATCAAAACCAAACATCCTTGTCAACAGCAATGAACAAAAACTCATTTATCAAAGGTGCATGTTCTTAATTTTTCACAGCAGTTGAACATACACATATTGTCAGCCTGTCTCTTGCTGATCTGCTTATAGTTAGTGCTGTTTCAGACTAATAAACTGAATAAATCTACATCACTCGCTCCCTTGCCTTGAAGCCCATTTAATGTAACTGGAGAGACAAGGGCATGGAAAAGTCAACCATTGCAGCAATATAACTAAAATCATTCTCTTCATGGGTAATGAGCAACTGCATTAAAGAACTGGTGGGTTTCTTTTTTTCTAGTTGGCTTTTTTCCCCTGCAAGGGAGACAACATTATGTTATGTTGTCTCCAGACCCAATTTGAACAAGCTGATGAAGAACTGCTGTCCCTCCAAGGCAAGAATGTAATTACAGGAAACACTGTAGAATCAGAAGAGGTAAATATATTTGAGGAAATTCACTGTGAGCAAGACTGTACTCAGTAGAAACCATTTTATTACTGCATTTCTAAATTGCCTTCTTGCAGTTCACTATCAGACACCCTATTCAATCCCTCTATTTTGTTCTAAAAGTTATTTAAGGTAATGCCAGCTGACAAAGGCGTAATTATTGAATGTACAACACATGTTAAGCTTGTCACAGTGCTTCTTTTTCAGGAAGCATCGGAAGCTGGATTAGGACGCAAGTGTGCTGCCAGGCCATGCATGGGGGAACATCTTGCCCACCTGCAAGAAATGCAGTCTGTTTTCTTCCTCCCCTGCATCTTGCTAGACTTTTTGTTCTCCCCTTCTTAACTATTAAAAAAAGCAAAGTCAATCATTGTTTAGCCCTTTCAGAAGGAAAAGGTAATTTATCTGATAAGCAGACTATAAGCATTATCAATATCTCTCTCTGACCTTGCTCAAGCTTTGAGCAAGGGAGTAGACAAAATGCTGGCACTTCTACAAATGCAGTTCCACAAAGCCAAGGCTGTAACAAACAACACATAACTGGAACTTCATTTCACCCCTCCGCTCCCTTCCACTGATGTTCAGATCAGGGCTATTTGCTTCTAGTTCGTAACTGGGTGGTACCAGTGGGGGGAAAGAAGGGCAATGGGTCCTTCTGTCGACCTGCCCTTTAAAGAGCCTCTCCTGGTGTCACCGCTGGCATATTCCCATCCTTCCACGTGGCCTGGGACCCCAGGTAAGCTTCCTGACCTGACAGACTGGAAAGCTGTTCTCCATGGTTAGGAAGTGGGGGGAGATAAAGTTAATATGGGAGTGCTTCAATGTTCTTTATTCCTTCATAATATGGTGAAATTTCATCTTGAAGACTAAAAATTATCAACATTTTTGCTATTTGCACCCTGTCACTGAAAAAACACAATGAACGTAACTACACTGGTTTTATTCATGGATCCAAGACTAGGTAAAGCTTTTCATACACAACTCGTGATAATGGCATCACTAGATGTCCAGATTGAAGCACAGCAATAAGTGCATGACACACACATGCTCTTTTGAGCCCTGCTCTTCTGAAAAGCTAAGTCCTTCTGAGGTGCCCTGTTTCGGGGAACATGTCAGTTAACTGTAATCACTACTCACATTTTGCAAATTCAGCTGTAGTGTGAAAGAGATGGATTTGTTTGCTGTAAAACTCCACAGTAAGGTCATATTTCATTTTTCTGGCATAAACTTCCATGCATGTCAGTTTGAACTAATACCATATTAGATAGCTTTCTCCAACATTTCTGCAAAAAGAGTATGAAAATACACTCATGAGCCTAGTGAAAGGCCTACTTAGAACCAAGTAAATAATAAAGGAAATTAACAATTACCTGGATTATAGAAGTGAAGGAATGAAAGTTTGGAAAAATTCATCAGGCCTTATATGCAGTTATCTTAGTTTAAAAATAATTAGATTATTTTCTACAGAGAAAGTTGTTCAACTACAACAGGTACTAAGAACTGGTGCTAAGGACTAGTCGGTTTTTCTGTTGCTCCTGCTGCTCAGAGAAATATAGAATCACAGAATCGAATAACAGAATCATACAATCAAGGAATCATAGAATCATAGAATTGGGTTGGAAAGGACCTTAAAATCATCTAGTTCCAACCCCTCTGCCATGGGCAGGGACACCTCCCACTAAACCATGTCACCCAAGGCTCTGTCCAACCTGGCCTTGAACACTGCCAGGGATGGAGCATTCACAACTACCATGGGCAACCCATTCCAGTGCCTCACCACCCTCACAGTAAAGAACTTCCTCCTCATATCCAGTCTAAACTTCCCCTGTTTAAGTTTGAACCCATTACCCCTTGTCCTATCACCACAGTCCCTAATGAAGAGTCCCTCCCCAGCATCCCTATAGGCCCCCTTCAGATACTGGAAGAATGCTATGAGGTTTCCATGCAGTCTTCTCTTCTCCAGGCTGAACAGCCCCAACTTTCTCAGCCTACCTTCATACGGAAGGTGCTCCAGCCCCCTGATCATTCTCATGGCCCTCCTCTGGACTTGTTTCAACAATTCCATGTCCTTCTTACATTGCAGACACCAGAACTGCACACAGTACTCCAAGTGAGGTCTCACAAGAGCAGAGTAGAGGGGCAGTATCACCTCCTTCGACCTCCTGGTGCAGCCCAGGATATGGTTGGCTTTCTGGGCTGCAAGCACACAAGCCTCTTGGACTTGTGCACACTCACGTTCTTAAGATGGTCTCGAACCAGATCCTCTCCTACAGTGGGCCTAAGGACTGCATTTTCACAACCCCTATGTTTGCCTTCCAAGACTTGGGTGGTGTGGTCAGAGCATTTGTCAGTGAACACTGAGGCAAAGAAGTCATTAAGAACCTCAGCCTTCTCCAAATCCAGGGTAACCAGTTCTCCCGATAGCTTCCAGAGAGGGCCCATGTTGTCCCTAGTCTTTTATTTGCAATGTACCTATAGAATCCCTTCCTGTTATCTTTCACATCCCTAGCCAAGTTGAATTCTAACTGGGCCTTAGCCTTCCAAACCTGGTCCCTAGCTTCCTGGACAACATCCCTGTATTCTTCCCAGGCAGCCTGTCCTTGCTTCCACCTTTTATAAGCCTCTTTTTTCCCTCTAAGTTTCCTCAGCAGCTCCTTATCCATCCAAGGAGGTCTCCTGGCCCTCCTGCAGCACTTCCTTCTAGTCAGGATGCAACACTCCTGAACTTGGAGCTCAACCAACAGTCTTGGGCCCCCTTGCCCTCTGGGGCTATCTCCCATGGAACCTTACTAAGCAGGTTCCTGAAGAGGCCATAGTCTGCTCTCTTGAAGTCCAGGCCAGTGAGCTTGCTGCATGCACTTATCACTGTCCTGAGGATCTCAAACTCTACCATCTCATGTTCGCTGCAATCAAGGCTGCCCTGGAGCATCACATTTCCAACCAGCCCTTCCCTGTTGGTGAAGACGAGGTGAAGCATGGCACCTCTCCTTGTCGGCTCCTCTATTACTTGCAGAAGGAAGTTGTCTTCCACACAATTGAGGAATCTCCTGGATCGCTTGTGCTGAGCCATACTGTCACTCCAACTGGTATCAGGGTGGTTGAAGTCCCCCATGAGAACAAGGGCCTGCGAGAGTGAGGCTGTTCCTCTCTGTCTATAGAGCGCTTCATCCAGAGTCCTCTTGATCAGGCAGTCTGTAACAGACTGCCACAGTAACATCCCCCATAGCTGTTCCCCCTTTAACCCTGACCCACAAACTCTCTGTTAATTGCTCACCTGTCCCCAAACAGAGTTCCATACACTCCAGCCTATCCCTAACATAAATAGCAACTCCCCCTCCCCATGTGCCGGGCCTGTCTTTTCTAAAGAGCCTGTAACCTTCCATTCCAACACTCCACTCATAGGAGCCATCCAACCATGTTTCTGTGATGCCTATGATATCATACCCCGAAGATGTGCACACATCTCTAATTCCTCGTTTGTTCCCCATGCTACAGGCATCTGTATAGAGGCATCTGAGCCAAGCTCCAAATGAAGCCGACTCATTGGCTGGAGCAGCTGAAATATCTCTACACTGCTCCAAGCATTTATTATAGGTGCTAGCAACTGACTTGGAGTGTTGGGATGGAATGATGTCACCCTCCCCCAACACATATAGTTTAAAGCATCCTTGACCAGTCTGGCAAGCCTCCTACCAAGTCCACTCTTCCCTTTCTTTGTCAGACCACCTCCACCAGCCACCGGTAGACCTGGCCTACTAAACTGAGTCCCATGTTCTAGATATCCAAACCCCTGACTATGCCACCACCCTTCTAACCATTTATTAACCTGGCCAATCCTCCTAGCCTTTTTCAGGTCCTCCCCTTTATCCTGGGGAATTGACAAAAAGACAATCTGAGCTCCAGAGCCCCTACCCACCTCTCCCAGAGCTCTGTAGTCCTTCTTTATGTTCTCCAGGCTACTGCTACCTATGTCACTAGCACCCACATGGACAACTAGAAGTGGGTAACAGTGGGACTTATTAGACCAGGCAGCCTCTCTACAACATTCCTGATGTGAGCCTCTGGTAGGCAACACATCTCCCTTCAGAGTGGGTCAGGCCAACAGATGGGTGCCTCTGTGCTTTTCAAAGTAGAGTCCCCTAATACTGTGACCCGCCGCTTTTTCCTGGCAGCACCAGTACTGATTTTTACCAGTGCATCAGCCGGTTGTTCATGTTGCGAGGTGTGTTAGCCCCCTGCGAGCTTCGTTAGCCCCTGCAGAACTGCGAAGCGGTTCTGGGTAGGGACATCAGATTTAGGAGGAAGCCTTTTGCTTTTAATTGCCCTCTTCCTCCTTTTTCTGTTGGTTTATTGTGTCACTATTTCCCAGCTTCCTGGGTTAACAGCCTCCTTCCTTCCTCCATGAGCTACAGCGGACGCTTGAGGCCCCTGCACAGTTTGGGCCAGGAGCAAGCAGTGATGCTTCCTCTCAGCTCCGCTGACATCTTTTAGCCTATTGATAGCATCCCGCAGCTCAGCCACCTGCTGCAGGAGGACCTCCACCAGGGAGCACGGAGCGCAGCCCTGCCCACTGTGCACCCTCCCCTCAGGAGAGCAGTGCAGGCGCTCTCTACCCCCCGAGCTCTGCACTGCAGCCTCCCCTCCCATCGGCTCTGTCTGGGTGCCTGCCCTGGCCACCGCCGGGGCAGCCGGAGCAGTGCTCCCAGACCGGGCGCTGGGGCCCACCGCGCCGCCCCCCTGCCCACGCAAACTGACACACGGCGCTCCCTGGGGCGGGCACTTACTCTGCCAGGGCCGGCCCCGCCCCTCCTGGCTCCGCCCCCTGTGAGTCAGCTGCTCGCGCCAGCGGAGCTGCCGGCTCCCGGGCGAGTCCTGCGGAGGACTTGAGGCTGCCCCGGTGGCTGTTGCCGCTGAGTTGAAGCTCCTGAACGCTGAGCTTCCCCCGCGCAGGTGTTGAAGGCGGCCTCTCTCGAGCTACGCACCTCAGCAATTCATAGTAATTCAAGTATAATACATTATATAATAAATTCAAATATAAATGCATTTCCAAAAAAATTAAAATCCATTTCGTTCAATAGCAAAACCAAACAAGCAAATAAGTTTGTAAGCAGTATTGTCTCAATGCTTCTGCTACATCTTTTAATACTTTTTGTTCCACAAATGACTTTGAGCAAGTGAAAATAATTTCCTTGTTAATACACTGCCAACGTTATTCGAATGGTGGCCAGAAGACAAAACTTCATGTCATCTTAAAGTATGTAAAGTTACTATGGGGAAAGTTGCACTATAAGCTCCTATTACCTCATAGCAGGAAAACAACACAAACACTATATAAGAAAAATCATTTACCGAGGTGAGCAGCTCCAGAGGAGCCTCCAACCCCGGAGATAGGAGAAGCCCCGCGTCCCGCAGCCTCAGTTCTGAGCGGCGAGAGGCGGCGAGAGAGCCTCGAGACCTCCCCAGGGCTTGCCCAGCAGCCGGCAGCCCCGCTGATCAGGGACTCACAGGGGGCGGGGCCAGGAGGGACGGCCCCAGCCCTAGCGGACAAAACCTCGGTGCGCCCGGGTTTTGCGAAGCAGGGGCTGCAGCAAGGGTTGAGCCGTAGGACGCTCGGTAGCCGAAGGATGTCAGGGAAGCTGAAAGAAGCTGGGTTGCTTGCTCCGGGCCCAAGCTGTGCAGGGGCCACAGGCGTCCACCATAGCACATACAGAAAAGGAGGAGGGCATCAATCCAGGAAGCTGGGAGCTAGTAACAAAAAAAAAAAAAAAAAAAAACCACGGAAAAAAAGGAGGAAGAGGTGATTGTCCTGCTGAGAAAAGGAGGCTGAGGGGTGACCTCACTGCTCTCTACAGCTCTTCCCAAGGAGGGGAAATGGAGAGGCAGGTGCTGATCTCTTGTCACTGAGACCCATTGATAGGATGTGTGGGAATGGTTCAGAGCTGTGTCAGGGGAGGTTTAGAATAGACATTAGGAAGCATGTCTTTACGTAAAGGGTGGCCAAAAACTGGAACAGGCTTCCCAGCGAGCGACCCTATGCCCATCAGTGTTTCAGAGGCATTTGGACAACACCCTTAATAACATGCTTTAACTTTTGGCCAGCTCTAAAAAGTGATCAAGCAGTTGGACTTCCATTTTTTTATTCCCTACTTCCTTGTTTTCCTAACAGTACATGCTGAGGAAATCCTGGATGATGTTTCTTCCCAGCCCTGCACTAGCGGAAGGGATTGAATGGGTATCATGTTCCATTACAGGCACTGGCTCTGTCACTTTGCGGGAAGGAGGCCTGTGCCTTCTGATGGGGGTGAAAGATGTAGATTGTCTCTGGATCATTTGAGCATCTGAACAGATTTGCAAAAAAGGTGTGAAGTGGTTTTTGAAACTCTTATGTGTTCATCCAGTTTATTTGGGTTTGCACAGGAGAGCAAAGGATTGCATCTCTGACATCAGTGAGGATCAAAGATCAAGCCCTCAGCCTGAAGCAGGATGTGCTCCTGAGCTAAATGGTTGCAAATCTTGTTTATGTGGCAATACCTGCTCATTTCCTTGTGATTTCCACCCACTCCCAGTCCCACCCCTCTCCACATACTGGTGTTTAAAATGCCAGAGTTGTTTCTTTTGGAGAAGCCTGAGAACAACACCACTCCACCAGGAGCCCATCTGGCCCAATACTCTCTCCAGTGGCACCCCATACATGTCTAAAGGAGAGTATATGAGGAGTGCAGGTCTGCATCTGTCAGGGTGCAGAGGGTGTTCATAGGCCTCAATGCCCGAGACTGGCCTCCTTTGGGACCTGCCCTGCAGATAGACCCTCAGACCTGTGTCAGAGCTTGTCATGCAGAACTATATGCATAACATATCATAGCTGTTCTGTTCTATTCTGTTCCGTTCCATTCCATTGTGTTCTATTCCATTCCATTCCCTTCCCTGCACTCACAATGAGTTGTATAATGAGACCATTATTTACCTGAAATGCCAAGGGGTTTTCAGCACCAAAACCACTTTCAAAGAAACAACTCAAAAAGGTTACAGGTAGAAAGAGTATTTTATTTATAAAGTTATTTTATTTATCTTACTTTAGTTTAATTTAGCTTAGCTTAGTTAATTTTAGTCTAGTTTAGATTAGGTTATATTTTTCTAAATCTTTCAGAGCAGTGCCATGGTGGTGCGAGAGCAGTGCAAGAACCCAGCCAGAATGGGCCAGGGAAGACCTGACAAGGGATGGTGCCCAATGCTACAGAGGACAGCAGCGAGCCCCGGGGCCGCACTGGGGCCACCCTGGGAGTGCAGAAGGCTGCCTCCCCCCGGACGCGGGGCATGAGAGCCAGCTGCATGGAGCACGAGCCGCTGCCTTTGGGCTACGATAGCCCAAAGGAGCCCCATGAAGGGGCTGTGCTCGGCTGCGGAGGAAGGCAAAAAACCCCGGGGACACTTGCTGGTCCACCTGGGGGGAAAAAAGCTCTTCCCCCCCCCAGCTGCAGGATACGAGGGCCACCTTCGTGGAGCATGAGCACCGGGCGATAACCCAGAGCACCAGGACCACAGGAGCCCTGCCCAGTGGTCATGCTCAGTGCTCAGAGGAAGGCAAAAAACCCCCGGGGACCAACGCCAATCAGCCCCGGGGGAAAATTCCTTCCTGACCCCAGCGCTGGCGATCGGCTACTCCCTGAGCATGTGAGCAAGACCAGCTCCTGGTCCACGGGCAGGTTATGCCACTAAGGGGACACTGGCACTGCCTTTTCTGCCTCCACCAGGAGCCCTCTCAGGGGCTTCCAAAACCAGCAAAATGCTGCTGGCCTGATCAACCCTAGGGACAAGAACCCTTCCTGGGCTTGGCAGTGGGAGCTTCAAAGCACTGGGGGAGGGCACTGGGCCGTCTGTGGATCCTCTTTCTTATGGCTACTGCCACTATCTCCCCAGAAGATGAGGATGGTGAGCTCCCCGAAGACTGAAGTAGGATTTCCATCCATCCCATGAGCTGTGAGTGTGGCCCCTCCAGGAGCCGGAATAGCAGCAGAGAATCTCTGGCAGCTTCGGGCAGTCTTCCCCTCTCTGCCCCTCCAAGTAATTCCACTGGTACCTCAAGGAATTCCTCTCGGGAGCCTTCAGGCTGCCAGCTCTGTCGTGCTGGCAAGGCCGGGCACTCTGGCAGTGGGACACGGGCGGACGCTGCCTTATACTGCCCCAGAGCATTGTGATGCTGCGTTGGCGGGTGCTGGCACTATGACCCGGGGGTGATGGGGCCTCCACAGCCCTGCCCACCGCAGCCCTGCTGCTGCCCCTCTGTCCTCCATCCCTTGGAGAAAGGCCTTTGGGATGCTGGCTCTGAGGCAGTGCCTGTGCCCAGGAGGCCCAGGCGGATGTCCCTGCCCATGGCAGCCACAGACCGGGCACCGCTGTGGAGTGTCCCTGTAAATTAATTTCTATGTTCATGCTGTATCAGTAAAGACTTTTATACCATGTACACTCATTTGACTGTGGCAAAACCAGAGGTGAAAGAAAGAGGTTTTGCTTCCCTCTGCATGAACTTTGCAGAAATGTAGAAAGCATAAAGGATTTCCTCACCATTCCTTACCAATACACCAAGTGGCATTTGCTACTGTGCTGCTTATGGTGAGGTTTTCTCAGAAAGAAGAATAATTTCAGAAATCTCTTCTGCGTTTGTTACACAGGGTGTTTACATATTTGCTTGTGTTTATGAACATTCACATGTCTAGTTTGGGGTCTACCTCTTGTACTGCTACTTGAATGCAACACTTCACTGACTTCTGCCTAATTCCATGTTCTTGGTAGCTCAATAAAGTGTTTTGATCCCAATTCAGTTTAAACCACGTGGACTGAGCAGCTTTTCCCTGCAACACTCAGGAAAAACAAGTAACTGACTCAGTTGTGCAGAACAGCTTTAAAACCCGCAGGTAGCATCACGCAAGGGTACTGTACAGAGGGCAGAGATTTAGAGACTGGCAACAAATCCCCCCAGCACGTTCGTTTAAATCCTTGAAATGCAGAATGACCGCGCTGGTCGCCCTCCCATACGCTTGTTTCTTGAGTGGCCTATCGGGGGGGGGGGGGGAGACCGGCCTCCCTTGGGACCTGCACTGCAGACAGCCCCTCAGACCTAGGTCAGAGCTTGTCCTGCAGAACTATATTCTGCAGCCCCATCACAGAAGGCCACCAAATTGGTCAGATAGGATTTCTCCTCAGTGAAGCCGTGCCGGCTGTCACCAGCCACCGCATTGTTTTTCATATGCCTCAGCATGCTTTCCAGGAGAATCTGCGCCAGGATTTCGCCAGAACAGAGGTGCTGAGGTGAGCAGCTCCAGAGAGGAGCCTCCAACCCCGGAGCGAGGGGAAGCCCCGCGTTCAGGAACCTCAGTTCTGAGCGGCGACAGCCACCGAGGGAGCCTCGAGCCCGCGCCAGGCCTTGCCGAAGAGCCGGCAGCTCCGCTGAGGCGAGCAGACACTCACAGGCGGCGGTGCCAGCCTGAGAGAGTAAAAGTCCGCCCCAGGGAGCGCGGGAACAGGGCGAGGCGTGGGGGCTGGCGCTGGCAGCGGGAGCGGCGTGAGGAGCTCTCGCCTCAGGCCCGAGCCCCGGCCTGGGAGCTCTGCTCTGGGTGCCCGGCGGTGGCAGCGTCGGCAGCAGACAGAGCCGGTGAGGGGAGGTTGCAGCGCATAGCTCTGGGTGCAGAAAGTGCCTCCATTGATCGGGTGAGGCGAGGGTGCGCAATGGGCAGGGCTGAACTTTGTGCGCCCTGGTGGAGGTCCTCCTGCAGCAGGGGCTGAGCTGCGGGACACTCTCAGTAGCTGAAAGATGTCAGGGGAGCTGAGAGGGAGCTGGGCTACTTGCTCCAGGCCTGAGCTGTGCAGGGGCCACGAGTGTCTACCACAGCACATACAGGAAAGGAGGAGGGCATCAATCCAGGAAGGTGGGAACTGGTAAAAAAAAAAAAAAAAAAAAAAAAAACAACCAAAAAACAAAAACAAACAAACAAACAAAAAAAAAAAAAACCAAAAAAAAAAAAAAAAACCAAACCAGGAGGAAGAGGTGATTGTCCTGCTGTTATCAGCACTAGTGCACCCTCACCTTGAGCACTGGCTGCAGTTCTAGGCTCCACCATTTAAGAAGAACATGAAGGTCCTCGAATGCATCCTGTGGAAGGCAACAAACTGGTAACAGAGCTGGAAGGCATGTCCTCGGAGGAGCGGCTGAGGACACTGGCTTTGTCTGGTTTGGAGAAAAGGAGGCTAAGGGGTGACCTCATTGCTCTCTGCAGCTCTTCCCAAGGAGGGGAAATGGAGATGTTGGTGCTAGTGATACTGACAGCAGTAGCCTGGGAATCATCAAGAAGGACTACAGAACCCTGGGAGAGGTGGTTAGAGGCTCTGGGGCTCAGAGAATTTTTTCATCAATCTTCCAGGACAAAGGGGAGGACCTTGAAAATGCAGGGCGGGTTTGGCAGGTTGATAAATTATTAGAGTAGTGGTGCCATAGTCAGGGGTTTAAGTTATTTAGAACATGGGACTCATTTTAGGAGGCCAGGTCTACTGGAGGCTGGTGGAGCTGATCTGACAAAGAAGAGGAAGAGCTGCTTTGGTAGGAGACTTGCTAGGCTAGTCAAGGCAGCTTTAAACTAGATATGTTGTGGGAGGGGGGCATTGATCAATACCAACAGTCCCAGACAGTTGCTAGCACCTGTAATAAATGCTTGGAGTGATGCAGAGCTATTCCAGCTGCTCCAGCCAATGAGTTGGCTTCAGTTGCAGCTTGGCTCAGATGCCTCTGTACATATGTCTGTAGTATGGAGAATAAACAAGAGGAATTAGGGACATGTGCACACCTATGGGGATTTGATATCATTGGCATCACAGAAACATGATAGGATGGCTCCTATGGCTGGAGTGGAAGGTTATAGGCTTTTTAGGAAAGACAGGCCAGGCCAGGCCAGGGCGGGGGAGAAGCAATTTATGTCAGTAATAGGCTGGAGAGCATGGAACTCCGTCTGGGGGCAGGCGATCAGTCAACAGAGAGCTTGTGGATTGGTCAAAGGGAGAACAGTGATGGGGGACATTACTGTGGGGATCTGTAACAGACCACTCCATCAGGACTCTGTGGATGAAGTGCTTTATAGACCGATAAGAGCAGCCTTACTCTTGCAGGCCCTTGTCCTCATGGGGGACTTCAACCACCCTGATACCAGTTGGAGGGATGGTATAGCCCAGCACAAGCAATCCAGAAGGTTCCTCGATTGTGTGGAAGACAACTTCCTTCTGCAAGTAATAGAGGAGCCGACAAGGAGAGGTGCCATGCTTGGCCTCGTCTTCAGCAACAGGGAAGGGCTAGTTGGGAATGTGGCGCTCCAGGGCAGCCTTGGTTGCAGCAATCATGAGATGACCGAGTTTGAGATCCTCAGGACAGAGAGAAGAATGTGCAGCAAGCTCACTGGCCTGGACTTCAAGAGAGCAGACTTTGGCCTCTTCAGGAACCTGCTTAGTAAGGTTCCAAGGGATATAGCCCTAGAGGGCAAGGGGGCCCAAGAATGCTGGCTCATACTCAAGGATCACGTGCTCCAATCTCAGGAGTGTTGCATCCCGACTAGAAGGAAATGCGTCAGGAGGGCCAGGAGATCTCCATGGATAGATAAGGAGCTACTGAGGAAAATTAGAGGGGGAAGAAAGCAGTTTATGAAAGGTGAAAGCTAGGACAGGCTGCCTGGGAAGAATACAGGGATGTTGTCTGGGCAGCTAGGGGCCAGGTCAGGAAAGCTAAGGCCCAGTTAGAGTTAAACTTGGCTAGGGATGTGAAAGATAACAGGAAAGGCTTTTATAGGTATGCAGCAAACAAAAGACAAACTAGGGCTAATGTAGGCCCTCTCTGGAAGTCATCAGGAGAACTGGCTACTCTGGATTTGGAGAAGGCTGAGGTTCTTAATGACTTCTTTGCCTCAGTCTTCACCGGAAAATGCTCTGACCATACCACACAAGTCTTGGAAGGTGGATTCAGGGACTGTGAAAATACAGACCTTAGGCAGACTGTAGGAGAGGATCTGGTTTGAGACCATCTTAAGAACCTGAATGCGCACAAGTCTATGGGACCTGATGAAATCCATCCGCGGGTCCTGAAGGAGCTGGTAAACGAAGTTGCTAAGCCACTGTCCATCATATTTGAAAAATCATGGCAGTCAGGTGAAGTTCCCAATGACTGGAAAAAGGGGAATATAACCTCCATTTTCAAGAAGGGGAAAATGGATGGCCCAGGGAACTACAGACCAGTCAGCCTCACCTTTGTGCCTGGCAAAATCTTGGAGCAGATTCTCCTGGAAGGCATGAAAACAACAAGGTGGTTGGTGACAACCAGCATGGCTTTACTCAGGGGAAATCCTGCCTGACCAGTTTGGTGGCCTTCTATGATGGGGCTACAGAACTGGTGGATAGATGCAAAGCAGTTGATGTCATCTACCTGAATTTGTGCAAAGCATTTGACACTGTCCCGCATGCATCCTTGTCTCTAAATTGGAGAGACATCAATTTGATATGGGGACCACTCGGTGGACAAAGAACTGGCTGGATGGCCGCATGCAAAGAGTTGTGGTCAGTGGCTCGATGTCCAGCTGGAGACCAGTAACGAGTGGTGTCCCTCAGGGATCTGTGTTGGGACCGGTCATGTTCAACATCTTCGTCAGCAATGCGGAGAGTGGGACTGAGTGCGCCCTCAGCAAGTTTGTCGATGACACCAAGCTGTGTGCTTTGGTTGATGTGCTGGAGGTAAGGGATGCCATCCAGAGGGACCTTGACACGCTTCAGAGATGGGCCAGTGCCAAGCTCAGGAAGTTCAACCAAGCCAAGTGCAAGGTGTTGCACCTGGGTTGGGGCAGTCCCAAACCAGCTACAGGTTCAGCAGAGAGGACATTCAAAGTAGCCCTGCGGAGAAGGACTTTGGAGTGTTGGTTGATGAGAAAATGAACATGAGCTGGTAGTGTGCGCTCAGCCCAGAAAGCCAACCGTATCCTGGGCTGCATCAAGAGGAGTGTGACCAGCAGGTTGATGGAGGTGGTCCTGCCCCTCTACTCTGCTCTCATGAGACCTCACTTGGAGTATTGTGTGCAGTTCTGGTGTCCTCAACATAAAAAGGACATGGAACTGTTGGAGCAAGTCCAGAGGAGGGCCACGAGGATGATAAGGAAACTCAAGCACCTCCCATATGAAGACAAGCTGAGAAAGTTGGGGCTGTTCAGCCTGGAGAAGAGGATGCTGTGTGGAGACCTCACAGCAGCCTTATCTGAAGGGGACCTACAAAGATGCTGGGGATGGACTCTTCATGAGGGACTGTGGTGACAGGACAAGGGGTAGTGGGTTAAAACTTAAAACAGGGGAAGTTTAGGCTAGATATAAGGAGGAAGTTCTTTGCTGGGAGGGTGGGTGAGGCACTAGAACAGACTGCCCAAGGAAGCTGTGAATGCTCCATCCCTAGGAGTGTTCAAGGCCAGGTTGGATGGAGTTTTGGGTGACATGGTTTAGTGGGAGGTGTCCCTGCCCATGTCAGGGGGGTTGGAACTAAGGTCCTTTCCAGCCCTAACTATTCTATGATTCTATAGTGTGTGAGGTGTTACCGAAATAAAACACATTTCAGTGTACTTTATATTTTCACCTATAGAAATAGCTATATGGCAGGTGAAGAAGTGCAGGAATGCTTTTGTGGAGCAAAAGAAGATTAAATGGTTCAGATATATATGTAATTTGGTTATTTGTTAGAATGTGAATTCCAAACATCAAGGGGTAGGTTCAAAGATAAGGGCACAGATCTTTTGGAAGAGTAGCCATTTAAAAATGTGCTGAAGTGTGTATGTTTTGGAAGTTGCTTGACCAGTTAGTTACCTCCGGCTCCCCAAAACAATATACCAATACAATAAAAAAAAAAAAAAATTTCCACATGCCAGCTATAAAAAGGTGCTATTTGCTGTAGTTCATTGCAACAAAGAATAATTAATTTACTTCCTGACAACCAGTCTCTCACTGTTTAGGTATCTTTGTTTAATAAGTGTCTGGGTTTTTGTTCTTGGTGGGGAAAATGGGGATGAACCATGCAGTCAAAACCAAGTTTCCAGTGTAACACATCCAGTATAAGGAAGGCAGAACATAATAAACTAAATTCTTAAGAAAATCTGGCCCATAGAAGTCAGAAGTGGCCCTTCTGTTCCTTAATAATCTTAAATGAGACCCCAGAGACAATCAGGTTGAATAATTCTGCTTACTTCACATTTTCTATTCTTCTAAGATAAAACTATTAAATTTTTTATGTAGGTTTTTTTTTTTTTTCACAGGCGGCTAGCTACACTCTGAAGACAGTCTAAGGGAGAATAGCAACAAACTGTTCCTGGGGGAAGGGGCTCAAGGAAATACTATATTAGAGTAAATTTGCAGGGATCTCTACTTCAGAAATAGATTTAATAGTCTTCTCTGAACTTTGTGTTAAATTTTCCTCAGTCTCCTGAAATCACTGCACATCTCCCAGCCAAAACAGATTTCTATGCTAAATTAGGGCTCTGTATTGAAGACCTGGCCACTACCAAGGGACTGAGATTAATATTGTACACAACAGTAAAACCCACTATTTCCTTGTTCTCACACCACCTTGCCAGAGGGTAGACACGAGGCGCATTGATAGGGGACCAATTAAATTAATTGAAGCCAAAGGCAGATAAAAGCCACACTGAAACACGTTGAGCCAAGGTATTTTTGACATGGTAAATACTTAGAAGTGATACAAAAGGTCACAGAAAAAATTAATAGCTCAAGAAAAGATCATTTGTACCTATGCTGTTTCCTTCTCAAATGAAAGGTATTTGTGGGAAGTGTGACACAGATGAAAAAGGATTTAAGAAAGACCGGGTAATTACAGCAGTTGTTTAACATTTCTAAGCAGGTCTTTGGATGTTCATTTAGGAGAATAAGGAGACAAAGCATAAAGGCACAAGACTGCTGGTGGTTTGCAGTCTCTGTGAGCCTGCATATATTAAGCGTCTGCAGAAGCTGAAATGCGGAGCTACAATGAAGACCTGTGCACAGCTGCCCCTCTTCACTTCACATGGCATGGCTACCTTCAAGGTCCCTGGGACGCTGGAACAGCATAGGTAGACTAGAAGACAAAGGGGGGTGGAAGGAGGAGAAAGAGAGAAAACAGAATCAGGTGGGCAAGCAAATAAACTGTTTCTGAATGAGAGTGATACAGAGAAATACTACATTAGGATTCAGTCCAAGAAGGAATAATGTTGCATTCCATCAATTTTTATTTTTTCTTGTAGTAATAATTGATATCAAAGTGTCACAAAGCAGAAAACCAGTGTCAGAGCAAAACCGTAACAAGAAAGCCAACAGTCCAACGAGACTCAGCTTCTGAAATGTTGTACTGAGGTACTCCATCAAAATACACATGCCCCATAGGGACAGGATGGGCACAGTACTGACCCTCCAGTGACACTCTCTCTTCTTAAAGAAGATAGAAAACAGACCTTCACTTCACTCTAGCTCATTTGGTTATTAAGCAGGAACCCCTGTTGTCAAGCTCTTGGTAGGGAGAGGGATGGTGGCAAGATTTTCTGTGGTTTCAAGTGTGATCTAGACCCTTCAGCGTGAACTGGTAAAGAGGAGAGTTGAGCCCTGGGTGTGAAAGGAGTCTGTGTTTCAAAACTTGCACTGGCCCTTCCATACAGCTGGTAACAGAACCCCCTCCATCTCCAGAGGCACCACAACTGTTTGCACAACTGGGGGGAAGGGAAGAAAAAAATATAAATAAAGTACTTTGCTATTAAGCACAGGAATTATAAAACACTATCTCTCCAGAACAGTTCCTCCTTCCTTGGTTTACCAAAGCACACCTTGACATAAACTGTCAGGTTGCTATGGTATCAGAGCCACAGACACTTTTCCTCTACCTAATTCAATGAGAGAATTGATGTGCTTTTGTGAAGGGGGACCTACTGCAGCAGGAAGTCCAACAGAGACTGAGTGCAAAGCTTAAAATGAAAATATTTAGAAGGCAAAGAAAAGTGGAGCTGCTCACAGGTATCAGTCGTATACTTTGAGTAGCAAAGAATAGGGAAAGTGTTAGAAGACAACAGAAAGTTGATGTGGCTGAAGCAGAATTTACATATATATTCTTATGAGTAGCAGAGTATTCAAAAGTAAACTCCACAAGGATTTGGACACTCTTAATTCCTTTCAGTGTGTGCTACGTACTGTAATAGTACAAAGGAGCAGGCCAAAACTGCTGACCCTACAAACACAATACTCAATCATGGCAGAAACACTGAAACATATAACCTGTACACTGCAGAAGGGAGAAGACAAGCAGCCAAGGCACAGCTCAGAGGTGAGAAGTAACAGTGATTCTTCAAGGGTCCCAGGACACTGCTGGGGCTGGGCTGGACACGAAGTTTGGCTTCAGGGCAATACAAAAGTGTCAGTGCCAATAATTTCCCTGGCTCAACTTGTCCAAGACCAAAAAAAATCAGATAAGCAGCAGCCTGTGTGCCACAACAGCTCTACGCCTATCCAGGTGCTAGAAAGCAACAAAGAACACCTAAAGTGTCCAGAGACTATTTCTCAGCTGAACTGTAACAGCAATACATGAAGTCACTGCTACTGGAGCCTCTCCAATCATGAACAGAGAGAGCATGGTGGAGGAAAGGAAGAAACTGAATAGATCTGCTGGTATGTATCAGCTGGATATCACATAAAACAAAATGCCGATCGAAGTCAATCTAGAGGTAAGAGGTTTCTCAGACGTCTGCATGACTGTCGCACATGATTGTCTGCCCTGTGGCTATGTGATGTGCACATTGACAAACAACCCATTTCTTTGACCAAGGTGAGGGTAACCTCAGGTTCCAAATGGACTCAAGTTTCTAGCAGATAGAAGAATGTGGTACTAGGCCAACCATAAGCCCAACAGCAAGGGTCATATACTGAAAGAAGCTTGGAGGTAAGAGGTGCTGCAAGCCAAATAATGAATGCTGCCAACTATTGCTTTACGTATGTGCTGTCTAAGATGTGAAGCTACACATCTGACCACATAAATAATTGCCTCACAGAGCAATTATTGAGAAAATGCACAAGATGCAAAGTATTTCTTTACTTGATTCTGAAATACGTGCAGGATCTGGTTGCAAACGCTGTGGAGATTCATTCTGCAATGCCCCAGATACACTAAACTGCAGTAGCAGCAACAGTACCTTCCCCCATCTCATACAACTGCATTTTCATTAAGTAAGACTAAATAAATAAATAAATAAATAACAAGAAACAAACAAACAAAAACCAAACCTGAAGATAAATGCCAACAGTTAAAGTGTTTGCAAGTTTGCTAGTGGATGCTCACTGAATTTGTATTTAAACTTTCTGTTATTTAATAATTCTAAAAAAAAAATAAAATAATCCTTTGAAAATTTAAAGCCATGTCTATGTAGGAAATAAACACCACCACCAAAAAACCAACCAAAAAAACTCCCAACCAAACAACATAAACAAAATTACATGCAAACTGTCATTTTGGGGAACAACTTGTTAATAGGGCATAAAACCAGTTATTCTTTTCTCAGGAGTAGGAGGTCTGACAGATATTTGTAGGACGAGTAATTAATGTGTAAATGAAGTGACCAAAGAAGAGACCAGAAAATTAAAACTAAATTAATTTTCTGCAGCAGTATTGCCTCTTTAGGGTTTAGCAGTGACTCCAGAGGTATGGTCTCAAACGGAATTTCAGTAAAAAGTTGTGATACAAATTGAGAAGATTAGCATTGGATAGTCACCAGCACCATATGGTCTTCACCCACAAATTAAACAGAACTCAAGTATGACACAGCCGAATTGTTAACTGTAATAACTCATTACTTAACAGTTCTTTTATAAAGTCATGACTCATGAACCTGTTGGAGTAACCTGAGAGGAAAGAGCAGAATAAGAAAAGGTTCAAGAAAGGCAACAAAGACAACCAAACTTCTGGAATAGCTTCCACACATAGCACAATGAAAAGAACTGCAACTCTTAGACCAGAGGAGAGGACAACCAAGAAGATGTATTAAACCGCAAAGGTAAACAGGTAGAGTTGTTCACTGAGTGAAAAACTCCCTTCCAAAGGACAACACACAGTTACACTGTAAAACTCCCGTGGGATGTAGTGAACTCCATGGTTTACAGTGTTTCAAAAGCAATTATGAAAATTAGTGGAAGTAAACCTCATTAATGGCTACTGAACACAAGGACATTATATGCAAGTGACAAGCTTACTGAGAAAGCATATTAGACAGCTCTATGTGCTTGTTCTGTGCTTCAGTCCTTCCTTAAGCATCCACTGTTAACAACCATCAGAGACAGACTGATAATGAAACCAGAGACCTTTGATCTGGCCAAATGCAGTTGTTCTTACTGCCTCCGCACTCTGCTGAAAAACTCCAACTTTAATTTGAAGATCAGTGGTGAGAGGGTGAGATGGCAAGTGTACACACAAGCTGTGATGGTAGCAACAAACTCTGTCAAAGCTTTCCAAGTCCAACAACATCATCCTGAAGAAGCCAGTGCTGATTACCCTGCCTGTTCTGCTAGTGGCATGGATGATGTAATTTCACTCAAAAAATATGCAGTCACTTCACACTCAACAATGCTTGAGAAGCAGCGGATCATCTTTCAAAGCAGCACAGAAGCATGCTTCCAGCAGCAACCACTCCTACACATCAGTACTGAGAGACTCCCCATGCTCAGGAATGCCCTTTGGAACAACCTTGGGAACATTAACCCTTCTTTAAACCTGTTTTTTGGGAACAGCTATGCCTTCTGGGGTTACATGAATGAATATTATTTCTGGTCTTTTCCTCTGTACATAATGTAGATGAAGCACACTGGCACAGACAAAATCATACAGGGTAGACATTTTTGCCTCCATCTTACTAACTGCTTGAGTATTGCTAAAGGGCTTTTTAAAAGAATGAGGAAGGCTAAAATTACCTAAAAGTAAATGTAGAGACAAATGAAGAATAGCCACTCTAAGCAGTAATGCCCACACTCAGCATTTCTTAATGGAATCTTCAGAAAATTATTTTGTAACCTTAAAGGCATCTCATCAGTACACGGACTTATGAGAGAGTACCTAAGACCCTGGGATACCAGTCCTGTCATCATCAGCATATGTAATTATGCAGTTCAGTTGTACTGTTTATGCGCTAATTATTTTTTCCTAGAACCAAGTAAGTTCTTTTAGAATTTCCTGTGCCACAGCCACTAGTGTCTTGGCAACAAAATGTAAATAGTTCTTTCCTAGCTTTACCAACGGTGTATCACTGGCTTAGCAAGCCAGTTTAGCTCAATTCCTTGTATAATGATCCAAGCAGATTTCATATAAGCAACTTAGAAATTCTTTGGAAAAACTGAACAGTAGAGTATTGTAATCCTGTGTATTCTATGTATATACTCCAAAACTACCAACATTGTGGCTGTACAGAAAAAGATGAGTTTTCACAATAATTTACATTATTCACAACAACAGCAGCATTCAAAGAGAAAAAATAGCCACTTAAAAAGAGAAGGGGAAAAAAGAGTAACCAACCCCATACTATTCTCACTGCCTTTGAGTGCTAGCAACATCACCTGCAGAACAACTCCTCATTCCAGAGTGGCCAGGGACACTTCTTTTGACTGCCTAGATGACCTCTGGTGAAACACTTCTGCATGAATGGCCGAGATATTTGGTCTACAGAACTGGCTGTTCTGTTTTCTCAACTTGGAAGGAACTGGCATATATAAGAATCCTCTTCGGAAGTACTCAATTTCATGTTCACACACTACGCCATCGTTGTTATCTTAATAATTTGAACAGTAAGATTTATTTATTTTTTTTTTACCAGACTAATTCTCTTACCTCTCCCTCTACCATCTAGCCAAGGCAAAAAGGTAACAAAAATCAGAATAACCTCCCAGCAGAGATCTACAAAAAACAAAAATGAACCATCTTGGTAGAAAAAGTTGAATGACTGAAAAGGTTTTTGCGTAATATGTTTTCTTACCTACTTTTTGCAAAAACATATCTGAACTCCTATGTCAGAATTGTCTGTTCTCTTATTGAAAACCCAATGAGAAAAACAACCCAGGTTTGTTTTTTTGAACCTGCAGGTATTTTTGCCAGGCCTCCAAGACTGCACAATAAGGTTTCAGCTTTTCATACCCCACAAAATACTGTTTATTTCAAGATCAAGTGTTTTAAACAAAAACAGCATCCCAGATGGATGTCACCTGCCTGCTTCTCAAGATTCTACAGTCACGGAAGCAAAATGCTGCTTCTGTGAATGAGGATGATACACAGAACAGGAAGGAAGCTGAGATGCTGAGATGGACACCTCTCTTCTCACAGATACACAAAGCCCACAGAGAAAGCCTCAATCCCATTTCACCTATTTAGGCTCTGGTCCCTGCTGAAAGAAGCTCCCTTTGCACGGGCTGAATGAGATTTATTTATGAAGACATTTTCTGGCAGTCTGTAGCAAATGAGGAGCATCCAAGACCTCATTTGCCTTATAACTTACAGAGAGCAATGTGGGAACATACTAGAATATAAAGACAACGAAATTAGTTTAGACACACTGCAAGTTTCAGACTAATCTAAAATCAGAAGGCAGTATTTAGATCATGCAACTCTTCTCAGATTTGGGGAAAAAGTGAATAAGCAAGGAGCCCGTTTCCAGTTGCTTACCTGACGCAGCCCAGGGTTTGGAACCTCAGACATTTCCAAGCAATTCCATGTTCCCTTATTTATTCTGGATCATTTGGAGTGAGACATACATCTTCATGCTGATAACCCACATGGGATACTACAATAACCCATGCAAGCTTGCAATTTTCTGCTATGCAAAGCTTTCTGTTCTCACAGTTTCACTGTGCCCGGACAAGACGACACTGCAGTTGCACCTGCACCATCTCAGATGAACGAGTTACATACTGCGTGACTAGCAAAAAGACAGTAAATATATGACTCAAGGAAGCTAAAGCTCTAAGTGCAGATGACAGAAGGGATGGCATGAAAGCCAACAGGAAAACACAAGTGTCCCCTGCTACAGATTAAATATATGCGGTTAGAGTACTTAGAATCATAGAATCATAGAACAGTTAAGGTTAGAAAGGACCTTAAGATCACCTAGTTCCAATGCCCCTGCATGGGCAGGGACACCTCCCACTAAACCATGCCACCCAAGGCTATGTCCAGCCCGGCCTTGAACACTGCCAGGGATGGAGCATTCACAACTTCCCTGGGCAACCCATTCCAGTGCCTCACCACCCTTACAGTAAAGAATTTCTTCTTCATATCCAATCTAAACTTCCCCTGTTTTAAGTTTTAACCCACTACCCCTTGTCCTATCACTAGTCCCTAATGAAGAGTCCCTCCCCAGCATCCCTATAGGCCCCCTTCAAATATTGGAAGGTTGCTATGAGGTCTCCACACAGCATCCTCTTCTCCAGGCTGAACAGCTCCAACTTTCTCAGCCTAGCTTCATACGGGAGGTGCTCCAGTCCCCTGATCATCCTCGTGGCCCTCCTCTGGACTTGTTCCAACAGTTCCATGTCCTTTTTATGTTGAGGACACCAGAACTGCACACAGTACTCCAAGTGAGGTCTCACAAGAGCAGAGTAGAAGGGTAGGATCACCTCCCTCGACCTGCTGGTCACGCTCCTCTTGATGCAGACCAGGATACGGTTGGCTTTCTGGGCTGCGAGCGCACGCTGCTGGCTCTTGGATTCTGAGCCACTACCACCACCTCCACATGATTCAGAACAGAGGATCTGAATTACAAGTTATGTTCCCACTACAGTTTAAAACATGCATGTAAAAGGCTGTGCTTTGATGCTTACCAGTTTTAAATGTGATCTTTATCCAGGATGAAGCTCATTCCCAACAGCCCTACAAGAAGAGAGAACAGATGTACCACTACCCACCGCCTCACCTGTGTGAACACCACTGACTGCAGGTACAGCTCAGACCGGAAGGTGCTTAGTCCATAGGGAATGGAAGGGATGAACTATACTAACCAGAAGCTGCAGGGAAGCTGCACCACAAAAGTCGGCCCAGAACTGCAGCTTCAGCAACAGTCACCGACATTACATCAGCAAAGGAGATTCACAAGTCAGAAGGCAACACAAGCAAGTGCTTTCACAGGCATCCAAATGCCCGATGGCAGCTCCTGATAGCTGGCTGTGAGCTCCAAGCACAGTCTCCCTCTATAGTCAGAGCACGTGTATGGTCTCTCTTCCGCATCAGTTCTGATGCCTAAATAAAGGTTGATCTTACACCGTCATCTTCCCTTTAAACAAAGAACTTGCACTGCCTGTGTCTCCCTTCTATTTATCTAGCTTTATGAAGCTTGTAGAAACTTAATTATTTTTGAGACATTCCCTCCCCCCAACTCCATTTGCAAAAAATGATTGAAGTCTGCCAACAGATTCAAAAGCAATTAGGGGAAGACACACATAGGCACCAAGATTATCCCAGACATCTTCCTTTGGAAACCAGGCTGAAAAATGCAGTATTGTATTCATTAAAACAGTTCCCTTAAGTGAGACTCGTAATTGCTGTACTTCTGTTACTGGTAATAGGGCAGATTTTTAAAACAATTTTTGAAGGATTATATTTTGGTTTCGACAGATCAGACTGATTTCAGCCCTTGTAGCTGCAGGCAAACCAGTTATGAACACCTTTCTCATCAGTTAAACGGGATGATAAGTACTCACCTGCCTCAGATGTGGTCTGTGTCCAAACACAAACAGTGGTTTGAAGATCTTTAAAGCATTGCTCTGCATAAAAAATAATTATTATATATATTGCTGTGAGATTGGTGCATGCACATCTTATTCTTTTTGACTGGCTGCAACCTTTTTAAAATAAAAGCACAATAGATGTATAAACCTCAGATATATTTATGTATCATACAGAGGAAACCATTCCTTCAGCAAATCTTTTGCCAGGTTAGCTTTCTGCTGCAGTTTAACTCAATACTTAGTAAAAAAGCATATTTTATTGGATGGTTCCATTGCTTTTAATATCTCACAAAGAAATAATGGGCTGGAAGAATGCATCTCCTTACCCCTTGAATTCATCTCAGACATGCCACCGCATACTGAAAGGCCTGAGAGAAACTCAGCCAATGATTCCAGCATATTCAGACCCATTCATCTTCCTGCTCCCAGCCACCCTCCCGAAACCTCACTTGTGCTGCTTATTGATCTGCAACATGAGGAAAACCTGCCATGCTGCTGCTTGCCTCACTGCTGCTCACATAGGGGCAGATGGCTGGGATGATAAGCATTTGACACTGTCCCTTTCTCTAAATTGGAGAGATATCAATTTGATAGATGGTGGACAAAGAACTGTCTGGGTGGCCACATGCAAAGAGTTGTGGTCAACAGCTTGATGTCCAGCTGGAGACCAGTAATGAGTGGTGTCCCTCAGGGATTGGTGTTGGGACTGGTCTTGTTCAACATCTTTGCCAGTGACATGGACAGTGGGATTGAGTGCACCCTCAGAAAGTTTGCCAATGACACCAAGCTGTGTGGTTCAGTTGATATGCTGGAGGGAAGGGGTGCCATCCAGAGGGACCTGGACATGCTTGTGAGATGGGCTGATGCCAAATTCATGAGGTTTAAGCATGCCAAGTACAAGGTCCTGCACCTGGGTTGGAGTAATCCCAGGCACAGCTACAGGTTGGGCAGGGAAGAAATTCAGAGCAGCCCTGTGGAGAAGGACTTGGGGGTTTTGGTTGATGAGAAACTTAACGTGAGCCGGCAGTGTGCACTTGCAGCCCAGAAAGCCAACCGTATCCTGAGCTGCATCAAAAGGAGCGTGACCAGCAGGTCAAAGGAGGTGCTCTTACCCCTCTACTCTGCTCTCATGAGACCTCACTTGGAATATTGTGCATAGTTCTGGTGTCCTCAATGTAAGGAGGACAGGGAGCAAGTCCAGAGGATGGCCACGAGGATGATCAGGGGACTGGAGCACCTCCCGTATGAAGATGAGAAAGTTGGGGCTGTTCAGCGTGGAGAAGAGAAGGCTGCGTGGGGACCTCATAGCAGCCTTCCAGTATCTGAAGGGGGTCTGTAGGGATGCTGGGGAGGGACTCTACATTAGGGACTGTAGTGATAGGACAAGGGGTAATGGATTCAAACTTAAACAGGGAAAGTTTAGATATATAAGTAAGAAGTTCTTTACTGTAAGGGTGGTGAGGCACTGGAATGGGTTGCCCAGGGAAGTTGTGAATGCTCCATCCCTGGCAGTGTTCAAGGCCAGGTTGGACAGAGCCTTGGGTGGCATGGTTTAGTGGGAGGTGTCCCTTCCCATGGCAGGGGGGTTGGATCTAGATGATATTAAGGTCCTTTCCAACCCTAACTATTCTATGATTCTATGATTCTATGATAGGCTTCTTCTTAGCACTCATGGACATCCAGGGATGGCACATCCACGTTATGCAAGGTTGGGAAGTACAGGAGGCTATGGAAAATGAGTGCAAACTCTTTAGTCCTTGAAGAGGACAGGCAGTGTGAGAAAAGTGTTTACGCCCCACTGAAGCATTGTGGACCCTCTCACCATCCCCCAAATATACACTGGAGAATGATTTTTGAGCACAAAACCATCCCTACATGCTCCAGAATGTTCAGGCAGTGGTATAAAGGGCCACTGCCTGCGCCTTCCTTCCTCCCATCCAGACCTGCAGTGCAGGCAGAGTAGCAGGGATGTGTCTGGTGCAGCCAAAGGAGCATGGGATTGCACACTAAGAGTTAAATCAATTAATCTCTCAGCTGGTTGGAAAAAAACCCCTGTGGATGTATTTCCTGAGTCATCAGTAAATGATCTGCTGCCAAATTGCCTCAAATAAGGAACCCAAACAGCAGCATCTCCTTAATTATAATAGATCCTTATCAGCTTACCTGAACGTGTTTTGGACTTCCTCCTTGTGCCCTAATTTAATTTTTTAATTATGAGGAATTAAGAGCCAGTACTTTCAATAAATGCTGAGCGGCTTGGCTGTTCCCCTGCATATACCCAGTGTTGTATCATGGATTTAGCTAAGGTGTGCTGTGATTGAAGCAAAGTTCTGAAGTTTTAGCCCGTATTTCCAACAGGCATTCATACTGCAAGACTCTTAACTTACCAATGTCTTTTTCATACACAAAACTACAAACTGCCTACAAACACATAAAGTGTGAAATTAAAAAATAATCTCTGCTTAGTGTCAACTGTGCATGCTTTACTTACAAATAAAAGAATTCAAATGAGAAAAGTCAGAAAAAAGAACATTTAATTATAAAAGAGCTTTTTAAATTAAAAAAGATAATGGCACTAAACCAGAAACAAAGTTATTTAAGAGATCATAGCCACAGGGTGGTTGTAATTTCATATTGAAACTGTACAGCTGTTCCTATCATCTGCACTTTGCTCTTATTAAAATAATATCTAGAGTTCCAGTAACAAGTAATCTTTTACAGAATTATAATGTATTATGAAAACACACATAATTTTTGTATTACATGACAAAAAAACTTAGATTACATTAGATTCATAAATACTTTCCTAAACATTGTACTGGTTTTCTACTCCTTACATGTAAAGAACAGGGAGTGTGGTTTGTTCTACCGATAAAAGTGATTTGTACTACAGGGCTCACCCACAGTGGGTCATATTGTGCTAACACTACATAGGGGTACCCAGCTAGATGGAGCATTAATGGCAATACAGCCCCATTAGACCAACTTCCTATTTTACTCATCCTGCTTTTGAGAATCCTACCATGCTTCTTTTCTGTATGCAGACAGCCTCTGACTTTAAAAAACAATAAATACCTATGCCCCCCAAATTGTTCATATGCTGTGGATAACTAATAGTAGATGTTTAATTTTTCTATGACCTTTCAGAGTTCTGTTTTACTGCTTATATATAAAAGGAAGAGTTCCAGTGGTTACTTTGGGAACAACACAGCCAGGGCCTGTGTCCAAAGCTCAGCAGAAAGGCCCTTTATTCCTTTAATCAGCTTTGATCACATTAAAAACAAACAAACAAAAGCAATTCAGTCCTTGATTGTATGTAGAATACTCCCTATGAGGTCAATATAGTTCTGTGTGCACACTGAAAGAAAATATTTCATTCCAAGGATATCATTTCACAGTAGTTATTCCAGGTAGTCTGCGCACAGCTATGAGCATTTAAGCACAGCTGATTTAGTTTACAAATAAGTTGTAAAGCAGTACACAAGTTACTGAACCCAGTGTTGCTGTGGGACTGGGGCTCTGGAGCTACAGTCAACAGGTCTTTGTGCTGCAACAAGCCACATCAGTCTACAAATTCATTATCCGTGAATTCCATGGGGCGCTTTCAGCCCTCCTCTGCAAAGAGAAGGATTTGCAATAGTTTGCCGTTGGATTACTAACTTTTTAAGTGGCATAGAGAGCATCTATCAGCATCAGGGAAATCAAAACTTGATTTCTAGCCTCATCCAGGATAGATGAGACATAAATCTGATGGTAGATAACATCCAAAAAGCCTTATGTGAACTCCATAGTAGACCTTTACTTGATTACACAGTAGACCTTTACTAGATTTTGAATGAAAGGTTTGGTGGTTTGCTACCTATGAAATTCAGACTACAGTTTCCCTCCACACTTACTTTATTCTTCCCAAAAGTTTTTGTTGTGCTAGTAATTGGCAGCTTTTGGCAGGTCACAAAATGCAATCAATCAGATATCCAAAAAGCCTCAAACCAGCATATATAGCATAGCTGCATATCATTGCTGGAAAACCTCAAGGTCTTTCTAGCACATGACAATATTCCAGAAAGGACACTGCCAAGGGTGGTGAGCTTTAAAAATGACTCACCTTGTCACATGGTCCTTTTAAAAATAACCTCAAGAATACAATCAACTGGAATAAGAATTAAAAAAAATATTCAAAAGATCTAGCAAAAAAGCTGCATAGAAGGCATTTTCACAGTTGTTTTGAAATAGTTTTCATCAAACTTTATCTAGAGAATGAACAAAATTAGGACTTCCAAAGACAAAATATATTGCATTGCAGTTTTTTCCTGTGTATTTCACACTTACTTGGGAAATTCATATGACTGGGTTTAGGTATTTTTAATACTGTACCATTCAGAAGTGCTGAGCAGGATTTGGTTCTCTAGTGCATTAGCACTGTAAAGACCTATATGAACACACAATTCTACACAAAAAGATTGCAGATCTCTCCTAGAAAGAGGTTAAACATCTGTTTGAAAAATTAATTCTTCTGATACAAGACCTACCAGATGGGAGGTAGATGAGTGCCATTAAAATATTTAAGGTACTTATTCTCATTTCCAACGTGAGTGGGGAAACTGTGCTGTCCCCAGAATCTTGCTGCAAGTAAAACTGAAAATTTACTGGTAATCACTGTTGGGTTTCTGTCACTTTTTTTTTTTCCCCAGAGGATAGTTGAATGTTGGAAGGACACACTATCCCTTTGAAACATTCAGCCTTACAAAGTCCACAGGTTGTTCTTTTACCATTAGTTGCGAGCTTAGCTCTGCTTAGATTTTATAACCCACTCAGCATTTGGGTTGAGCTGGTATAGGTCCTTCATGTAGGTATCATCATCAAGGCAGCGTTCTCCTAGAAACAGAAGAGTCGTGTGGTTACAACAACAACAAAAAAGAAAGGAAAAAATTTTCAAACTCCCTGTCACTGTTCTCTTCCACTTAGGTTTTCAAGCCCTCTTTATGGTATCAAACAAACGTCAATGCAGCTAAAACCCAGAAATGCTCTTACCCTTCCTTATCTGACTTGGAGAGGACAGGGGGACAGAGGAGGAAGGAAGGGGCTCTGCCACCTCTGTGGCACGTTTTAGGTCAGACTCTTCACAGAGACCATGCACATGGGAGCTCCCCTCTGCAAAGGTTTAGGAAAAAAGGAACAATGCTCTGGAGTTTGTGGTTAAATCCAAACACTAGTTGCACATTTGCATAGAAGTCAATTAAAATTTCAGGTTATTTTCCCCTTCTTAAATGGAAAGTTTGAACAAGGTTTGTCCTCCTGCTAAGAAGGTGTTACTCCCTATCTGGCCCCTCTTAGTCAGCAGTTCTGCATTGCACTTGTATTGGTTAGTCTTAAAAGTAGTTTAGTGTTCTTGGCACATTACAAGCAATTAATTTATTTCTGGTAGCTATGATAAAAATAGCATACACTGATGCATCAAATCTGTGTACTCCTCCCATTCTCCTCCAGGCAAAGCATTACCTCATGCATTTGCAGCTGTACATCACAGCTCTTCTCCAACTCCACCATGCAAATGGTTGGGGTTGACAGTTTGCATGCTAGACAGATATTTCCAGCACATGTGCTTCTGAAGCAGGAGACAAGCAGAGGTGTGATGCTGCAGCTGAGTTTGCCTGACAGCTCTTTGAATTCCTTACACAGAGCAGGCAAGAAGGCAAGACTCCATGCTCCATCAGGCTCAGTCTCCATCTTCTCCCACTCCATCTGCTCTCCTTGCTAAGTGGCAGGCTGTATTCCTTCTGGGAGTTTTGTCCCAACCTACATGACCTGTACCCACACTGCTGAATCAGGCCTTCTTCTCCTCACATGCCTGAACTGCATGTTCAGCCAGTGAGAGTACAGGGATAGTGGTTTGCCATGTCCCTATCCAGTCCCAGACATGAAGCAATGACAGAAGTCCCGTTCAGTGCCCTGAAGCCCTATAGTGAGTACTCAAAAAAAGTCTGGAGACTTCAGCAGCTCCATCTGCTAGGGGACAGGATTGCAGCATTGCACATGTTACAATTATGCATTTAAGTATAAGCATATGAGCTTATCATGAGGCTGTCAAGTCTTCTCACTTTTGGGCTACCTCCATATTAATCAGTTGCATTGGGCAGAGAGAAAGGGCAAAGGTCAGGAAAGATGGTTTACTTAAACCTGAAGAGCAGGTTAAAGTCAGGGAGTTTCTCTTATCTTAATTGAGACCATTTGTAAGGGCTGATTAAAGTTGAAATTGTATGGAAGTAAACTATTCAGAGGAAACATCTAAGCTTTCTATCCCATTTCATTTCATAACAAACTAGCAACATGCAACTAGCCACATATTTTCCCTAAAAGACACAATTTCCATCACATGTTTAAAGTGACAATAGGTTGTTCCATTTTCACTGGAATTCTGTTACAAAAACCTTTTTTATGCAATGATTACACCTCTGTACAATAAACAAGATATGCCCCTCCCGCAAAAAAAGTTTTACAACTGGGATCACAACCTGCTTTAACAGGCATAGTAAACACAGATACATACTGGATGTGAGAACATTGAATACACTAATGTTGCATCTAGTTTAGTAACTTCTTTTTTTCCATCAGACTTAGTAAAACCCCTAAAACATATCTTTTGTAGGGAATATAGGAAAGTTTTATTTTTAATTTACTTCAAATTTTTTGGTTTAGACACACACACACACAAAGAAGATTTAGAAATATATTTAATATTTTTAGAAGTACTCGGTATTCAAAGAATTTTATGACTTCAAATAAAGTTTAATAGCTCACGGTTAATAAAAAAGGTAAATGAAAGCCCAGCCCAATAGTTTTTTCTAGTTAGGTTTTTTTTCCAAGCATATGAAAAATACTGTGATTAGAAACTGATTCCCAATGCAAAAAAATTTTTGCATTTATTTAAGAAAATTTCAGATGTGTGTTCAAAATTATCCTTTGGCATTAACCTTGCTGATCTGCTATTTGCCTTAATCAAGAGGGTCTGAAAGACACAGAGCAGGACAGACTAACTGTTGGAAAATTTTATCACCAGGTCATGTTTCTGGTTGAGTGTTTTTTATCCCAAAGGAACCTGCAAGCAACGCTCAAACTGCAGAGTGTGAAGGACTGTAAGCGTTCTTATTATGCCTCAGTACAAACTGATGAATAAGATGAACTTCAAGCACCTTCCTATCCAACCTTTCTGTGTTCCTTTACTGTACATACATATCAGAAACATCTGTTAGAGCTGCTGTCTTCCTCTGGGAGAAATAATAAGAGACTACTAAATATGATGATCACACCAACATCTCTGCTTCCTTCTTTTCAAGGTTAACTGTCCTGACTTATTGTCAGGGAGAACTAGGAACATGAATAAAAAAGCAACCACAGTGAAGCCCATGGATCATGTGCCAAGAGATCCTATTCTAGCAAAAGAAGTTGTACAGAAGCCATTCTTACCTATATTTCCTCCTATTTCATATAGGAAGACCTCTTCTTTCTTGAGTGTTTGGACACTTCCACTGTTGGGAACAAACCACAGAGAATTACTACATTTTGAAAGAGCTCATACATCAGCCACTTAGACATGTCTGGGAGAAATTTTACTAATTAAGATCAGAAGTGTACCTGTCATAAACCTTTTGTGTTTACACTCATTTACTGATACAGTAAGTGAATAAGAACATCCTTGCTTGCTAGTGCAAATAAGTACTCCTGCAAGTGAGCAAGACACTATTGAAAAGGTAAAGTAAGAGATATGAGAAGCTGTGAGGTTTAGAAAAGAATTATAGAATCATAGAATAGTTAGGGTTGGAAAGGACCTTAAGATCATCTAGATCCAACCCCCCTGCCAGGGGCAGGGACATCTCACACTAAACCATGCCACCCAAGGCTATATCCAACCTGACCTTGAACACCGCCAGCGATGGAGCATTCACAACTTCCCTGGGCAACCCATTCCAGTGCCTCACCACCCTCACAGTAAAGAACTTCTTCCTTTTATCCAATTTAAACTTCCCCTGGTTAAGTTTGAACCCATTACCCCTTGTCCTATCACCACAGTCCCTCGTGAAGAGTCCCTCCCCAGCATCCCTATAGGCCCCCTTCAGATACTGGAAGGCTGCTATGAGGTCTCCACACAGCATTTTCTTCCCCACGCTGAACAGCCCCAACTTTCTCAGCCTAGCTTCATACGGGAGGTGCTCCAGTCCCCTGATCATCCTCGTGGCCCTCCTCTGGACTTGTTCCAACAGTTCCATGTCCTTTTGATGTTGAGGACACCAGAACTGCACACAATGCTCCAAGTGAGGTCTCACAAGAGCAGAGTCGTGGGGCAGGATCACCTCCCTCGACCTGATGGTCACGCTCCTTTTGATGCAGCTCAGGATATGGTTGGCTTTCTGGGCTGCAAGTGCACACTGCTGGCTCATGTTAAGTTTCTCATCGACCAACACCCCCAAGTCCCTCTCCTCAGTGCTGCTCCGAATCTCTTCTCTGCCCAACCTGTAGCTGTGCCTGAGATTGCTCTGACCCAGGTGTAGGACTTTGCACTTGGCATGGTTAAGCTTCATCAGGTTGGCATCAGCCCACCTCACAGACGTGTCAAGGTCCCTCTGGATGGCATTCCCTCCCTCCAACGTATCAACTGAACCACACAGCTTGGTGTCATTGGCAAACTTTCTGAGGGTGCACTCAATCCCACTGTCCATGTTATCAACAAAGATGTTGAACAAGACTGGTCCCAACACCAATCCCTGAGGGACACCACTCGTTACTGGTCTCCAACTGGACATTGAGCCATTAAGCACAACTCTTTGCGTGCGGCCATCCAGCCAGTTGTTTACCCACTGAGTGATCCACCTATCAAATTGATGTCTCTCCAGCTTAGAGACAGGGATGTCATGTGAGACAGTGTCAAACATAGAATAGTTAGGGTTGGAAAGGACCTTAAGATCATCTAGTTCCAAACCCCCTGCCATGGGCAGGGACACCTCCCACTAAACCATGTCACCCAAGGCTATGTCCAGCCTGGCCTTGAACACCACCAGTGTTGGAGCATTCACAACTCCCTTGGGCAACCCATTCCAGTGCCTCACCACCCTTACAGTAAAGAATTTCTTCTTCATATCCAATCTAAACTTCCCCTGTTTAAGCTTGAACCTGTTACCCCTTGTGCTATCACTGCAGTCTGTAATGAATAGTCCCTCCCAGCATCCTTATAAGCCCCTTTCAGATACTGGAAGGCTGCTATGAGGTCTCCATGTAGCCTTCTCTATTAATAATTCTATTGTCATTAGCAAGTAGACTGGTATTTTGTTTGACAAGAAACTGAACATGAGCCAGCAGTGCGTGCACACAGCCCAGAAGCCAACCATATCTTGGGCTGCATCAAAAGGAGTGTGATCAGCAGGTTGAAGGAGGTGATCCTGCCCCTCTACTCTGCTCTTGTGAGACCCCACCTGGAGTATTGTGTACAGTTCCGGCGTTCTCAACGTAAGAAGGACAGGGAGCTGTTGGAACAAGTCCAGAGGAGGGCCATGAGGATGATCAGGGGACTGGAGCACCTCCCATATGAAGACATGCTGAGAAAGTTGTGGATGTTCAGCCTGGAGAAGAGAAGGCTGCGTGGAGACCTCATAGCAGCCTTCCCGTATCTGAAGGGGGTCTGTAGGGATGCTGGGGAGGGACTCTTCATGAGGGACTGTAGTGAGAGGACAAGGGGTAATGGATTAAAACTTAAACAGGGGAAGTTCAGATTAGATATGAGGAGGAAGTTCTTTACTGTGAGGGTGGTGAGGCACTGGAATGGGTTGCCCAAGGAAGTTGTGAATGCTCCATCGCTGGCAGTGTTCAGAGCATTGTGCGACATGGTCTAGTGTGAGGTGTCCCTGCCAATGTCAGGGGAGCTGGAACTAGATGATCTTAAGATCCTTTCCAACCCTAACTATTCCGTGATTCTATGATTTACCCTCTGATTTTTCTTTCACTGCTGTTGTAAAAGTAAGTATTCTCCTCAAACACTTCATATTTCTGAAAAAGCTTTATGGTTGGGTTGGAGAAACCACATTCTTGCTGATTTCAATTTTCTTGCAACTAGAAGAAGTAAAACACAGTTAGTGAAATAATAAAGTCCCCATATTACAAAGGGGTTATATTATTGTCACTGCTTAACTGTAATAATATATTCTAAGGCATAGCCTGTAAATAACTTTCCGTCAAAAGTGTAATCCTCTAAAGCCAGGATTTAGGAAAAAGCAGCTTCTAAATGTCAACTAGTGTACAATATTATTGTTTTAGCATGAATAATTATCTAAGATGCACAAATGTTACTTTTTTTTCCTTAAGTCTAATCTGATTTCTTACTTTGCTCATATACATAAAAAACAGATGTAAAAACTTGACTAATACTTCCCCCTTTCTAAATCTATTTGTATGACTTATGTGTAGCTTTCCTGCTGCCTTGTCCCCAGAAAAGTACAAAACCATTCATGACCCATCAGATTCAATAGCAGTTAAGTTTTACTAAGGGCACTTGTGTATTTGTGAAGGCTTTGTGAGCTTTAATGACATAAGGAATATTAAGTCAATTCCTCAAGCATGTTTTTTAATAGCGAATTCGGACGAAATGTTCATGAACTCACCTGGACTTAAACTATTTTAAAACTTTTCTCTTGATGCAATGTATGAAAAGATACGTCTCCTGAAATGGTAACAAAGCAAAAATGTGTTTGTACCTTTTCTGGCTGAGAAACCTGGCTACTATATCACCGGCTTTCAGTTCTTCTGTCAGCTGTATTGCCATGGAAACTTTCGAAAGATGAGGCGCTTGCACCCGTATCACTCCCTGAGGAACATCAGCCTACAAAGCAGTAACAGTGTTGGAACAAAGCTGCTAGAAGCTGTCTTTGATGAGCTTCTCAAAATACAGGATGGAATAAGTAACCTAGCACACTTTTCTGTACTTTACTATCTACTGCACTGCAGAAATAATAACTACATAGTAATTCAGTAGATTACATCAGACCTTCAAATCTCTTTTTAACAACAGGGAGAACTTCAGAATAAAAGAACAGTAGTGTTTTAATTCTTTTTCAAAGATGTTAAGAATAACAATAACAATTACTGCTGTATTAAGAACACACTTTGGTATGATAAGAAGCATATGAGATAGGTATGAAAAGACTTGCTCCAGGCATGAAAGCCAGGCAACCCCCTTTTGCTCCAACTCCCCCTGCCCCCACTAAAACTTCCAGAAGAAACCTTTTCAGTTTCATTTAATCTGAATATCATGCCAAAAAAAAAAAAAAAAAAAAAAAAAGAAATAACAAAGTATTCACAGGTCAGCCAACTTTGAGTGATTCCTCTGTTCAAATACTATTTCTTTTTAAAACAGACATTCACTACTGCAGCTTTCTCTCCCTATTTTTTACTCTTCAGAATATATTCAACTAGTCAGCCTGCAGACCTGACTACATAATGGATTCATATTTTATTTCAACTCGAAAGTCCTTGATGATGAATATCAATCATATTAGTTACAGAGAAGGAGAGTTCCAAAGGATAGTTTTTCTGTTCAACTTGCAGTACATGACATTAAAAGTTACAAAAGGCATAATTTATTTGTGAGTAAGATCCTAATTTCTGTTCCTGGAAATCTTGAGATAATTTTTCTGTTCATATTACACTACCGTTTACCCAAATGTACTCATTCTGATAGGAAAAGAAATATGAGAGTCTCAGTAGTCAAGGTTGATTATAACAGTTCATTTTCTTCTCTCCCCGTCCCTCCTCAGCCTATTTACTGCAATTGTAAGGCTGAACATTTCTTCTTCCATAATCAAGGAACAAATCTGGGCACCTGTGAATCTAGAATAGCTTCTCTGAAACCATCAGTTAAACGAATATAGAACAAGTATAAACGTGAGCAGAATCAGAAGCACAGCTTCCTGAAAAGGCTAAAGTCTCATTACTATACAAGTGATGAGCTGTGGTAAGTAATTTTAACTAAACAATTCTTCTGTATCCAGTCTTAACTATTTATTGATTTAAAAATGCCAGGCATAATAACAATTTATGTCTAGAGCATTAAGAATCAAACTGAGAATGTTCTTTGTAGTAATTAATCAAAATTTTTAAGATTGCAATGGAGCAAGCTCAAAAAGCAACTTCCTACATTTTTCCCTAATTTTCTTAAATCTGTTCTTTAAGACCTCCGGCTATGGAAACAGTGGCTGTAGCCATCTGCTAGGAAGCTAACTCCTGCTTAAAAATCTTCTACCTCTTTCCAAGCTGTAGGGATCCTGACAAAAGGAAAGGGAACTTCTGAGGATGAAATGGTTATATACAAATATTCCTAACTGGTCTTTCATCAAATTCAGCATGGTAAATTTAAACTGGTTTTCATTTTTGTATACAATTCTGTATCATTTTGTCTCAAATATTTTAATGGAGTTTTTCCAGCCTTCAACTGGATAACAGGTTTGTTCGGTTTCTTTTTTTCTTATACAAGAGGCATGTGATAAATGATGTAAAAACCTGCCTGCTTTGAGTAGATGAGTGAAAAAAACAAGAAATGTCCACAGAACTGTGACATTATGGTCACAGACCAAACAGAATAATTACTTTGTATATTCAGACAGAATCATTATTAGCTCAGCAAATGAATGCATTTTGCCACTTTCACCACCTGCATTTACAGAAGAACTCATGCTCAGCTGTGCAACATGTGCTGAACTATAGACAGAACAGATAATGAGCATCCCCTAGCCCATTCACTGTGCAAGTTGGTAGTAAAGAAAACATGGCTATAAAACATCTAAGGGCAGAGTCACAGAAGGACCTGTTCTCTGCACAGCACAATGCAAAATATCCAAGTTAGGGCTCCACATCACAACATATAAGCCAAGAACCTACAAAGTAACTGACAACATGCTAAAGGATGGATCACCTATACTATTTAACTTGTGAGACCCCTCTCCTGCGTCACACGTTCTCTCAGGTTTACAACACTGAAACCTCTGGCTGAGTTAGGTATCTGCACACTTTAAAAACCTGAAGAGAGATACATCTTTACTTGATAGAAAATTCACTGGTCTACAGCATTTAGTCTGTAGCAGTCACAGCATCACCTGTGGGGCAGTCATCTTCTTTCAAACCCTTTCTTTTCAGAGGGACTTGAATCTAAATTAAGCACAAAAAAAACCAACACAGCTGCTTGGCTATAGGATCTGGGGTGGGTTTCTTCCAGATTCTTGTTTCATTTTGCATGACACAAATATTCATCTGGCTAGATTAAAAGAGGGATGAAGTGACTATGCAGTATTTTCACTAATAACTCAGAGGACAGAATATAATATATACTTATTAAATGTAGAATGCTGCCAAGCAGGAACGGGGCACAAGCCTTATGAAAAACAAAACTGGGATTCAAAAGGATCTTGCTACATGGGAGACAAAGTCTGAAAGAAATGCGATACAGCTGTTCACTTTGAACTACAAAGTGTTGCACTGAGCTTGGTACAAACAACTGTATAAAGAGAAATGATTTAGCATACAGCAATTTTTTTAGTAAATAATCTGGCACTGCAGTGCATAACAAATTCAGCAAAAGTCAGTAACATTATACTGTGAAAATTCAAACAGATTATGCAAACAGAATGTCTATAGGATACAATGGTTATTCTAACCTGTGTTAGATAAGCCCAGTAGCATTGTGTTGTGCTGCTAACATGACTGCTCCTTGTATTGGAACACTAGCAATATACAGAGGAACACAATGACAGATGTTATAAATCTGCTGAATGCTAGTAGTTAAATTTCCAGTCCTGAGGGCACCTTTCTTTGCCTGGCTAGAGCATTATGCACCCCCAAAACCACATAATGACTTAATCCCTGACACTGACTTGAGGCCATAGGTATACATAGGTATCCTGAAAAACAATTAACCCTCATAAGCCTCCTAACATTAAGCACTCTCCTGTACAAAGATCTTGCCCAAAGCTTGCTGTAAATGCTATTTAACCTCTACCTTAAATGGGGAAATGTGATTGATAGAGAGGCCTCATCAGAGACAAAATGAAATTTTATCCTAATGAGCTAACTGCATTAACAATACAGATACTGAGGTATTTCTGGAGAGTAAGGAAGTGACTCAAGCTCTGTCCACCTATGTGTAATCTCATGGGGTGCCACAGCGTGTAGTAGAAAACAGCAACTTTCACTTATTTTTTTATTCAGTTGCAGACAGGATAATTAGTTCTCAGAAGTTTCAAACAGTTTTCGTTGGAGTGGGGATTCATCACAAGTTTGGGTACCTCACTTGCCGTCTAATAGTGAAATGCAGAAACTCCACAGGAAAGCCATCTCAATTTCGAATTAAGATAGTACAAATTGAAAATTTGGAATAATAATAAGAATAATAAAAAAGTCCTTAAGGAATGAAACAATTTCTGACTTGGAAAAATTTACAAAGTTGTCATTCACAATGAAGCCATTTGTGAATATGATTTTAAGAGTAATATATTCTCAGGCACCCAAATTAGTGAATGCTTCAAATAAAAATTGTAGCATTTATTTTTGAAGAAAACCCCCACAGATTAAAGAAAATCACTGAATAGTAACTTTACATTTACATTTCAGTAAGAATGTATTACATGAACCTTCAGCCCTATCTCCCTAGTGGATCAAACAGGCATATTTTACTCTAAAAGACCAAAGGAATTGAATTATAAAAAAAATTCCAATAACTGAATATGCAGCAGCAGTTGCCCATTTCAACTTATTTCCTGTTATTTCTATGTTGAACAGCGGATGGCAGCATTAAGCCTCATGTAATCATAACTCAGCTGAATTATATTCAAATAATTCTTATTAGTGTAAAACAAATGTCAGTGTTTAATTAGCTTTATTTTTAAATTGTAAGTCCTCATTCTGTGTATGGATTCCTTCATATAAATAGGTATGAAACTGAGGCAAAGTGATGCCTGAGAAATTAATTAATTTTGGACATTAAGAGATGGGTCAAATATTGCATACAAAATGAGGTAGGAACACTGAAATACAAGTCTCCAACAGATACTGGATACAGTTGTCCAAAGGATCCAGCTATCTGCACATTCAAAGAATAAAAAAGAAGGCATACTTGCAAGATCAAACCAGACAGATTTGAGGGACATTATAGCCTATTCATTTGCCATATTCTATTTTTCACTTAATAGCTCAAAAAAGGTCTTTATTAGAATATAAGAATCCTTTTTTGTAACAGTTTGCCATACATACTTGGTAAGAAAAACAGAGACCATACAGATCAATGCATTTTTACCAGCTACCACAAGATGTCTCTAATTCACCAGAATTTTCACTCTGGCTTCAAGCCCACAAGGTATTTTTATACCAGCTAAATCTAATACGCATTCATTAGGTTAGTAGGACGCACACACTTGGTGTTACCTGTTCATGTATTAAAATAACTTTGGAATCATGTATTTCAAATGCATTATAATCCAGATTCCATACTGAATAGGGTAATGAGCTTCAAAAAATTGTAATTACTAACTTCATGGAAATCGTAAATAATAAACAATTTGAAGGTACACAAGATATATTTTTGAAAAGTTTTTATGTCAGTAGAAACAGTTCAATTAAAATATCTCTGAAGCATGGGAAAATTAACGCTCGTGCCACAGGATTTATGGGACTTTTTCACTGTAAAAAAATGTGTGAAGAGTGTTACACTGAAACTTATGCCTTGACATCACTGATGGGTCTGGCAGAACCCATCAGTGGATCAGTTACCTAGTGGAGCGTATATACCCGAGTATGTACTCTACTGAACTGTATCGTATATACTCAGGGGTAAGCTGGGAGTTGACACGTGGGCAATAGTTGCAAAAGAAACAGTTTATCAAGTTTTTTATATTTTTTAATGTTTTTGTGGTTTCTGGGGTGGGTAGGTTTGCATGTTCTAGCATGCTCCACTTTACAAAGAATAGTTGAAAGATTCAGTGAGGCAGAAGGTTCAGTGATTCGGGAACTCGTGTAGGAAGACAAAGGATTAAATGCTAGCTTTGTTTCCAAACACTATTAAATATCAAACAGTGAAATCTAGATGTTTATTTTTAAGCAAGCACATGGTCTGCTGTGACTTTCACTGGGCTGCTATGCATCTAAACATGGGTACAGTAATAGTGAGTGTTGTCACAGGACTTCCTCCCTCTACACATACAGACCTAATGCACTTTTGTTTCATACGCCCAAATCGACACACAATCTGTGGGATATCATTTTTCAGATCAGAAATATTTTGAAAAATCTGGGAAATCAAGTAAACAAACAGCCCCACCCTCTAAATGGCTCATGCTGGTAACCAATAAACTATGAAACCCATATTAACTTGCCATCTATTGAAATTCTCAGTTAAATAAATGTACATATCCCCTCTGCTATGTCCACTTTTTCACTAGAAAAGATAGTCTTACTCATAAAGCATTTGAAATGTACGTTTCCTTACATCATTAGGGGTCTTTTCCTGTTTCTCATGCTTTTCCCGGTCATATGCCATCTTTTTCAAAAGCTTCTTCATAGCTTTGTCCTTTTTCTCCTTCTTCTGGCTTTCAGTGTTTTGTTTTCTCACTTGGTTAACAATAAACTTAGGAATCTAGATGTATATAGATAGTAAGTATGAATATCTATGTAAGTGCCTTATGTAACTAATGTATCAAAACTTTGTAAATTGACAGATAATTAGAACTTGAAAAAAAACAGTATTTCTTTCCAGTCATAATTAAAGATTCACTTAATATAAAGCCGTGAAACAATTTCAAACCCACTCTATTTGTGATGCTATATTCCATGCAGTATGCTCTCAGGGGAGGGGAGGTGGAATCATGCAGTGTTTTTACTTTCCTCAGCCAAAGAAATTCCCTAAACACTTTGTCTGTACAATGGTGGTAATAATTTTTCCTCACATGCGACAAAGGTCAAAATTGTTTAAAGTTGTTGATGGGCAACAAAGCCTGAACTTCTCCGATCTTTCTAAGCTAGAGCTTTGTTTGAGACCATGACACAACTTCATGTTTTGTCAAAACATGTTTTATGCAATACGAAGTTTGGCCCAAAAGGGAAATGGACTAAACATTGTTCCCTGTTAATAACTCTAAGAAGAAAAGAATAAACTCCTCATAACAATGTATGCTGACAGGCCAATACAAAGATGCCCCAAGGACTTATTTCTGAGTTCATATACAGTACGTACAATATTAAAACTCAGAACATCAGAGCTTAACTCGACCATAAGATGTAATGATTCTGTTCCACTCCCGTAAGAGCTACCTATAAGCAAGAACTCAGCTGGATTTAGATGTCTCTAAATCATGGAAATAAGTTCACATTACTTCTTTGTTCAAATGCTTTGTTTGTAAAATGCATTATTTCCCTGACCCCCATCCATTACGAATACACTTACTGTCCAGAGAAGTTTTTGGTACTGAATCATAAAGCGCATGACATTTGCTGTTCCAGCTGCCATAACAAACTCGCTTTGTTCAATAGTCTTTGAGCTAAACCCATGAAATGTGAAAAGGTTTGGGGCCATCACCATGGCAACATTCTTTAACGTCATTTTATTTTTCTCTCGATGATCAATTACCCTTTGGAGGAATTCAAGCAGTACCTGAAAGAACAACAGAACTTACAGCTCAACTCTGCACATGAAAAAGTTAAAAGTGAAACATGATGTTACATACTCTTGGAAAAGGCTCTTCATTCCTTGTAAAACCACATTAGAAGCAATCAATAATAGGAAGTGTGGATATGTTTGTTCAGAGGACTGTAATGCAAGTTTTGTTTCCTTTAAGTAACAAAGTACATAATTCTTGTTGTTTTTGCGGATAACATTTTCAGAAACACACAAGTGACTTCGAAGCCCTGCACAGTAAGATTTTTTTTCAATATCCCTGTTATGTCGGTGCATAAGTAGCATCCCACAGATGCTTGCGAAAAAATTACTGTTGGCTTTTCTTCAATTGAAAGTGAACACAATAGTGCCAGCTGTCATGATTATGGAAGCATGGAGTAGCTAGGTCTGTAAGGTAGGCAATTCATGAATAAACCACTGCACTGCGAATGACAGGTAGTCAGTTAGAAACTGACAATCTTCAATTAATTCAGCTCCTGATATTCGTAACTCAACTTAGGAGCCATCCTGACTGCTTCCACACAGTAAATAAACTCAAAACCAAAGTTTTGTTTGAACAGTAAGTCTTAATAGGATTTTTTGCTTGTAATAGATGTTGTCCTGCATCCTACACAAATCCTGCAAATTCATTTTTGATTGTAGCAATTTCAGTAGTAAGCATCTTCTAAAAAAGATGAATAGCTTTGCTGCAAAAGGAGAAGCCCAAATTGGAAGACTCCATGTAATGTGCTGCAAATACTAATAGGAGGTGTAAATTTCTAGCTTATTAAGAAGCGAAACAACCAACACAGAGAAAAGCAGGGAATAAGAATTAAGAGCTAAACCCATTTCAGAACAGCAAACTCTCATCCACAGTATTCTAACACTGTTTATTTTTTGCAGTGGAAATAATGACTGCTGCTGAAAAACAAATAAGGAACACAACTTGTAAGAGAAAAAGGTCGCTCACTGGGAGATTATTACTGCAATCTCCTGGAAAAATTTCAAGCCACATTCTGAAAACTAATTAGGGAGGAATTAGGGTCCTGGGGGGTTCTTTCCTAAAGTTCAAAAAACAAAAAAAAGAATCACTAGTTTCAGCACTGAATTTGAACTGGAAAAAAAGAATGTGAAAAGACAACAGCACTCATTACAGCGGATTTGCAGAAACAGACAAAACATTTGTGCAGGAAAACAGTATTAGCAAATCTAACCTTCAGGGTGTCTCTGTTTGCTTCAGGTAGAAGGAGAACCAAAAGATTCAGAGCTTGCAGTTGCTGTTTCTTCGTTGGAAGTTCTGCAAGTGAAGCACATGAACCTCATTATTTTAAAGTGTCAGCTGTCCTCTTCAAAGAGCATGATTTCTAAGTGGAATCTCTTGCAAAATGCTGAATGCATACAGACGGCTAATTGTCACAGTATGACAACAGACTGGCAGAGCCTTGTTTTCTGATACTCATTTCTTAATGTTCTTTTAGGATTCAGTTGCTGTATGACTCAGCAGTCTTCTGGCAATATTTTCTAGATGCCTTGTGATTCTTTATTTTGCAATGTTACGAGAAGAAAGAGTCAGCTAATGGTTCCTCCCTTTTTGAGCCTGTGCCCTAACATATGAAAGAGTATATTCAAAACTACTTTCACAGTTTCTCTGATCGGCTTAACAGTTGCATGGTCTCCCAAGTCACCCACACAGAATGAATACCAGGTCCTGCTGAGTAAGGCAGCTCTCCAGAAACATAAGCAGCAGCAGCTGCAATGGCAAACCAGTGGCGATAAAGCCAAGAACAGAGAAGCTTAGCACATACCTAGAGCAGTGAGTGCTGTACCAAATGTAGCGAGCTATAATTAAAGTGATGTTGGTTCTGCCTTTTACCCAACTGCACAGTGCTGTGCCATTCACCCAACATGCAGGATGGGCACATCACTACATTTCTCCACTGCCTAGAAAAGCTCCTATGTTCTGTCAGTGCTGAGCAGCAGGAAGTCCCAACTTTCTCACGTTTGTCACTTCTGAAAACTTCCTCCCATCATGCTTTAGAGGACACGCTCTGGCAAGTCTCAAGCAGATTCCTAATGAATCATGCCACACATGAAACAAGTGAAGATAGAAGCATTTGCACTTGCCATAGTTTTACCACACTATTTCAAAATTCAACAGGGCTGTTCCTGTGCATCCTGCTGGGATTCTAACTGAACTGCTTTTTCAAAAGCATTTCATCCAAATCAGTTTGGGAGATACCACCAAAAAAAAAAGTTCATCAATGAAATGAAAAAATAAACCCCCACCAAACCAACCACCTTGCTGATTACTTTCTACAATAATAAAAATAAAGGATCTGAATAAATAAGCAACAAATTACATTGCCATTTAAAACATGCAAGTAGTGATAACAGAGTACCTGTCTGCCCTAGAAATACATACATTAAAAATAAAGCTCAAATTTAGTTCCAAAACACCAGATGACAGTGCTCAAAAAGCAGTGAGAGTCGACCTTTCCCTAGGAATGTAAGCAAAAATGGAATTGCAAAACAATTAGAAGTTGTTACATAAATCAAGGTTTTTCTGTCCACCTAAATAACTGTTGAATTTTAGTTGTTTTAATTACTTACATAAATTCTTTAAATTCTGTTGTTCAAATATTAAATTCTAACCACACTACCTAAAACACTGATTACTGTCAAAAAGATGGCCCTTTTTCACTACCACCTGATCTTATTACATGTAACCATCAAGAAGAGCAGACAATTTAAACAATGGGAGGCTATAAAGTGCTGTATCTGGTTTGCATTAAATCCTTTAGCTCAATGTAGAAAGTGTTTTGGATCCTGGCACCTGAGTATTTTCTAAGTAAAACCACATAAGCCTTCAGAAAGCTCAGGAGGGGCAAGGAGAAACTCTCCTGGCTCCAATCAGTATCATGGAAGTGGAACAAACTTGAGGAGCTGTTTGCTGCCAGCATCATTTGAAAGCACTCTGTCCAGCTTTAACTTCCTGCTCAGTACTGCAAAATCAACAATACTATGGAGCAGGCTTAAGCACCAGCTCCCACAGACTTAGTGGCTTGAAAGGCAGCTCACAATCTGGAGACTGACACGGCACCCAGTTTTTAAGAATATTCATCTATCTCCCCGCCCATGGGAATACCCTGAAAGTGTCCATTAGAAATGAGCCATTGCACTGCCTGCAGATAAGAGGAACAGATGTTTCTGAAACTTGTGCTCATGTGTTGACTGGGGAGTTTACATTTGTGGGTTCTCACTCCTGATTCATTATCAAAAAGCCGCCCCCTTTCAATTACAGCTGGTATGTTTGCTGCCTTGGTGACCAGTTGGCAAGGAGGACATTTTCACAGGCACTTGCTGATCTCAAGGGACCAGGGATGATCAGCAGTTCTGACTATTCTGCTCTAACTTTTCCTGTTATAAATGGATGAAATACTCTAAACAGTATAAATTACCATTTTTTAGATTTTCTGCAGAACTACTGTACCCTTGCTGTTTGCTTTTGAGGCAAATATTGTTTATGAACTGATGCCACAATACACCTTTTCTTTATAATCCATCTATACCTCCTAAAGACTGTCAGAAACATCAGAAAGTGACTGTGTGCTTTCATTTTATATGTAAAATATTCATATTGATATTACATGAAAAATGTTATTTGTACATCAGCAAAAATAAGCTCAGTCTTTTCTCAGAAGCCATATTGTTGTTATTCAATTTTTGTTTCTGTTTCACTTATTATAAGCAAAAATACTGCTATGGCAAAGAGGCAATTCACTGCACTGCAATTCTTCTCAGCTGAGACAGAAAGGACACTACTCACTCTGTACATCTTGGAAAGCTTTGAGATATTCTACAGTGAGGAGTGGCTGAGGCAGTTCACGGATGAAGAGTTTTAAAAGACTTGCTGCATCATGCTGCTTTACATTTTCCCAGTTGAATGTCCCTTCATAAAATTTTGCTTCCAGTTCTTGGCATAGACTCTGAAAGGCAGTACAGAGAGCACCGATAACACTTGGCTGATAGAAGTCACGCATTATACACACAGTGATACTTTCCACACTTCGAAAGAGAGGAAAAAGAAACATCTGAAATATCACTTAACTCCAGCTGCCGCTGATCTTTTGCTACAAGAAGATAAATTTGGGATCAGAAGCACTGCAAGCAAACATATAGTAACAGGCAGCAGATTGGCAAATTATACAGGAAGAAGTCCCTTGGGGCTGCCTCAAGGCCAAACGGAATATATTCTAAGAACCAGATATCACACCCACGGACATAAAGGTGATTACTTCCCTTGACTCAAAATATTGAGATGTGGCCAATACAGATAGCAATTCTGAAACTGCTATCAAATGGTCTCGCTGTAATGCATGCATGGCCATTTTCATATACAAATATGGCCATCGGGCATGTTGACACAGTTTCCTATCAAAACATGCAATAAGGTGAGGCTGGTTCTTTTTTTAAAAAGGGAAAAAGATTTATGTGACTGGACAGCTGGATGTGTGGCTGTTGTGGTTTAAGCCTCTCTAACCGTGCAGCTCGTTCTCTCCCTCACTTCCCCCTTTTTCTTCCCCCGCTCCCGGAGGGATGGGAAGGAGAATCGAAAAGAATGCAACTCCCACAGGTTGAGATAAGAACAGTTTAGTAACTAAAGTATAACACAAGTCACTACTGCTACCACCAATAATAATAATGACAAGGCAAATACAAGGAAAGAATACAATTTCTCACCACCTAAAACCAAGCCCGACCATGCAGTGCACCCCCACCCTTCCGGGTCTCTGCTCTCTGCTCTCCATCCTGGGCATGACGTGCTGTGATATGGAATAACCTCTTTGGTCAGTTTGGGTCAGGTGTCCTGTCTCTGCTTCCTCCCGGCTCTCCTCCTCCCGGGCAGAGCATGAAACTCAGAAAGTCCTTGGCCAGACCAAAACATCACTAAGCAGTAACCGAAACACTGGTGTTATCAGCGCTGTTCCCAGGCCCAAAATCAAAAACACAGCGCTACACCATCTACCAAGGAGGAGAAAAATGACTGCTGCTGCTGAACCCATGACAGTGGCCATCTGCAGGGAATCACTTCATGCCACTTGGCACATACAGCTTTGCCTAGCAGTGGATGTCAAACATGCTCTCTGCAGAAGGGGACTGTACTGCATAACATGAGGTTAGGCAACAGAATAAACAGCATGCAAAGTCTCAGGGACACCTCATAACTCTGAGGTTGGGAAAGGGCATGATACTGTTTACAATGCACATTACCCTGTACCTGCCCTGCTCCCACAGCAGGACTATTATTGGGCTTCAGAGCTGTATAAATGGGAACACACTGCAAAGACTGAGTCCTCCTTAGATTCACATTAAGCAGCAGTACCAGCCTTGCATCCACTCCCAGTCCAGCAGAGTAGGAAGTGGCCTGAGTACAGGGCCAGTGGCCCTGAGACACCTCGCACAAGTCCCTCACTTCTTGCCTCAGCTCCGAGGACAGAGGCATTGATCTACATTCAGACCAAACCACTGTGGCAAAAGCAGTATTAGACATCTAGATAAAATTAATAGTTTTATCTGAGAGTCAATGGCAGAATGTCAACTCTGCATCCTAATGCACCAATGCTTAAAGTAAAGGTATTTAAAATTAAGGGGCATATGCAATACTTTATTTTAATAATAACTCTAAAATCTATAGAATAAGATGGCAAAATATTTTTTCCTGAGATTATCTGTGCCTTTCAATAAAACTACTTAATGAGGAAAATATTTCATTATTCTATAGGAGAAAAAAATTAAGAAAATAAAGAAAAAACATCAATCCTTTAGGATGCTAAATTCTTTGCTTTTCTATAAAATTTTCTATTTGAATAAGTTATGGAACTTAACGTCTTTGCTAACAAAACAATTGTTTAATTCAAAGAAGCACCTGCAAATAAAGAGGTAAAAAAATAATGAAAATCAAATAGCAAATGATCCCCCGCCTGGGAAATCATTGATAAAAACCAAAGAATAAGCAAATAAAAAAAATCCCTCTGAAATCATTTCAGTTTGCAGAACTGATGAAAAGTGGAAAATACAGAATGGAGGAAAATTGTAAAAAAAAATAAAGCTCATAGTTACGGGTAAATAAACAAAGCCAATTTCCATAATATTCCCTTCTTTCAGTTGTTTCTACTGAATCAGCTGCTGGACCAAGTTCTGCACGACAGAGACTGGCAGACATCTCTGGACAGCTGAATCTACTTAAATGGTCTTTTCCGTTTAGAATTTAATGCCAGTTCAGACCATCTTTTTAACACATTGACTCTTGGCGTGAATCCTGATGTGTATTTAGTTTCCTGCATTAAGACAAATACTGGGGAAGACTGCATGTAATTGGCACTCACTCTGCAAAGTGGTGGTGTGCGCAGATGTGCCTAACAAGATTGCGCTTACTAAGTTGAGTAGTGATATTGCTGTTCATAAAAATAAATGTGAGAGGTTCTTCAGTACATGCTGGCTGCCTTGCCCTATAACATAGGTTAAGTCTACCTATTAAAATAGGCTCACAATGCCAGAAAAAAAGCTTCCTCCTGGGGTAAAAAGACTGTGTATTCACTGTTCAGATGATTAAGCTTGATCAGGGAAAAATCAAAAGGCTGGAAAGCTCATGCTGAGAATTAATGAGATTTTGGCACAATTGAATTTGAAACATAGCCTTGACTCTCCTTCAAAGTTGAACTCTAGTCCTGTCCCCAAAGCTACACTGGATGAAACCATCAGCTTTCTGGCTAATAAAACACAATTTTCTTTGTAAAGAGATTTTGCTTTCTGTCTTTCAAGATTTTCATAACAACCTGGTGTTAAAATAAATCTGTATGACAAAATGAAATCAGCAAACACAAGTAAGTTGTGGGAGATGTTAAGAATCTGTGCAATGTCTTACCTTTATTCTTGTTGCAACTCCTGGTATTCTAAGAAGTCCTTCTGTTTCCAGAGTTGCCTCTTCTATCTGGGCAATCAACTGCCAAACACAAACCAAAATGCATGAATGAAGATGCCAATTGAAAATTACTGGTAGCTAGGTCTGATATATTGGAACTTCTATGCATCTATCTGTGAGTGTGCGTATGTGTACACATGCATCTGTGCAGACACAGGTAACAAGTAGACAAACACACATATGGATTACAGGTGTTGCAGAACAAAATCTTTAATATGGCTCTTACCTGGTTTATGAACAATGTTAAAGAAGAGTTTGTCTATTTTATTGAAAGAGAAAACTATTTTTAGGCCTCCTTAAAGCCTCTTCCAAAGACTGAAGCAGGGTGTTTTGTTTTTTTTCTTCCAAAATTACTCTGGTATCAAAACTAAATCCCAATTAGTACTCTTCTTGAAATAGCTCAATCAAAATAATTAAGATAAAGTTAGAGATACTAACTTCCTCATATATACTCTTCTTCACAACTTTAACAGAGTAAATACTTTCAGGCTTAGAAAAAGCCTTAGTTTTGCAAATACTGGCATTCTCCTAAAAAACCCAACAGTTTGCAATCCTTGCTTATGGCTTAGATAAATTAGTACAAATTCTGTAGAAGTGCTTAAAACATGTATCACCAATTCTGTGTCTCTAAAAGATACACCTAAAAGTATTCACTGAAGGATGGATCAAAGAGTATTCAAAATAAATTTGTAAACATCACAAGCGGATTACATCATTTTAGCACAAATGGTTCTCACAGTGCTTAACTAGGGCAGTGCCTTTGTTTCATACCTTCCTGTGCCAGCTCCTGAGTAAGAAGAATTATGCAACATAGTTGTGTTTTCTCCAGTAACAGAAATTAAAGGGGGTTTACCAACTACAATATTTATGTAACTGATAAATGCTATAAAGATGTTCAGACATAAAAAAAAACCCAAACAAAAACCACAAAGTTATAAAACAGCATTAAAGGTGTCATCGCGGTATATTTTCCTTGGTTAATAAGTAAATAAATAGATAAAAGGCACTAACTGGCTGCATCCAACTCTCACTGTACCTGGCTTACACCAGAGCAGCAGCTGCCAGTTTCATGCATCATACACGAAGCCACTGTGGGCATGTTATGTGATTTGCAACCACAGAATTATAGAATCATAGAATAGTTAGGGTTGGAAAGGACCTTAGGTCTGATGGCACCACTGGTGGCCACGACTCCCTCACACACACTTACCCACAAGTGCTCCCTTGGCAGGCAGTTAAGAGGCGGCCGCTAGCCACCACCAGCCTCCTGCCTACAGGAAATCCCCCCTTCATCTCCATCAGGGCTGCTTTGCATGGCTTCATTAGCAGGCCAGAGACCTGAACTATTTTCAGCAGAAACTTCTGGTGGAGACACATGGATTGGTATTACCCTCAGATTTTCCAGTCGGAAAACCCCCAGACTAAATTAGGTTGTTATTTTTAACTGCAATTCCTCAATTAAATAAAAACTAGGTATATTTTTCATGAAAAGATTTTTTATCTTTTTTAATTAAGCAACCTTCCCATTACCTTGGCTTGTTTCATTTCAGTGATAACCAAGGTACATTTAAAAAGCAGTGTGAACAAAAATGTGCCTTCTCGCAGTTTATATAAATCTCCTATTCTTGGAAAGCACATGCTGTAGAGAACAGGCAGAAGAAATGGAAACTTTATTTTCATATTCTCATTTAAAAAAACTGTATTCCAAGTGACGTCTGCACCTTGCAAAACCAATCACATCTATAAGCTAGAAATGTTTATGTAGAATTTTCTTCCTGAAGAACTATGCTTACAATGTGAGTAGAATAGCACAGTGATCAATCACTTTTTGTCATCTGATTTCTTTCTTTCTAGATAGCATCTTTCCCAGAAATATATTTTTAGGATCCTGAGGAAGTAATTTCTGGCATGAATGATACAGCAATAGTTTTAAGAGAGTGATGTAAAACTGGTTTGAGTTCTGTGTTTCTCAAAAAAAAAAGTTAATAAGCAGGTGCTCAAGCCTACTGAAATGGTGATGGCACAGCACCGCTTTTCTGTCAGTGTTAGGACAGGTCCACACACTGTGTTCTCTCCCTTCTCATGCAGTGAGACTTGCTATGCATGGGCAGTAAATCCACAATCTCTATCATCTTTCCCATTCCTTTCCCTTTTACTATGGCATGATGCAGGCCAAAGCATCCTGCTGTGTCCTAAAGCAAAAAAATCTTGATTGAAGAGGGCTGCTGCCACCAACAGAGGCAGTTATCCAGGCTGATTCTCATCTCCTAGCCACCTGCCTTGTGGCCCAACTCACTTCCTAGAAAGGTAGGATCAGCCCGTGGGACAGTGACTGAGAATTTCTACAGAATTTCAAGTATTTGTTCTGAAAAAAAATAAAGGGCAGCTCAACTCACAATGGAAGTTACATCACCTTTATGAGATGGAATTTGGCTGCAGTAGGTTCTTACACAGATTGTCAAGTTTCACAGGCTTATTAGTAAACTTGCCTAAATCATGGAGACCAGTTGTAACAAAAACCAAACTTTATTCCTTTAACTCAAAATATGACTGATACAAAGCAAAGTATCGCATTTACTGAATTAATAAGTAAAGCTGCAAATAAAAGTTAAAATAACTTTGACTGATTAGAATCATATACTGAAAACTGTGTTACAAGAAGCAAATAAATCCAGGACAAAAGGTAATTTGTTTGTCATTTGCAGTATGTAACACGTTGACTTGTTCGTGCCTATTCACCTTTTGAAAAATCAGTGGGATCTTGGTTCCTGGTACCTTCTTCTGATCCTGTTCCAGTAAAACTGACAATGGGACACCAAACAAGCCACAGTCTGAAGAAGAATGCAAAAGAAATAGAGATATTATCCACATCTGTTCAGTACACGTGGTAATGGCATAAACCCGCATTTTTAAAGCCATAAATCTATTCAATACATTCAGAGCTATTGGTCTTCTGTTCAAAGTGTTTGAATGTCTTTGTCAATGAAGTTAATACACAAAGCATTCTGGTTAAAAGGATTCATTCATCTCTTCCTTCAAACATAAATCAGGAGTCTTCTGTTTTGACTTCAAATTGTCATCCACATATTCTGCAGCACAGTGAAGCAAACTGCATAAATGAACCACCTGCATGGTTCTCGTATGCAGAATGGATGTGATGATGACCCTGCAGTGCTGATCTTCATCATTCAATGCAAGTTATTATAGTTAAGATGCAAATGGCATGAGTAAAATATCAAAAAATTTGGCTACTAAAATGAGACAGATGTGATTATAACCGAGAGTTACTCTGAACGCTTCTCTCTATGAGAGTTTGAAAGAAGAGCTTGTCAACCCCTGTGGTTTTGCATTATCCAATGCCTGCAGAATAGCAAGATCACTGTCTCGCCAAAAGGTATTTTGCTTTTTAATTTTGTTTTTTTAATAAGAGCAAAAGTACAGTTAATTCTTGGTTAAAAAGGAGCCTTTACAATAGTGCTAAGACAATGCAAGTCAAAAAAAATTTAAAAAAAAAAAAAAAAAAAAAAAAGGAATCTAGTCTCAGTTAACCTAGTCCTAATGCAAAACTAGCGTTAGTCTTCAAGTAAATGGGACTCCCATGCATTTATGGCAGTTAACCCAGCCCTAATGCAAAACTAGCGTTAGTCTTCAAGTAAATGGGACTCCCATGCATTTATGGCCCAGCTGAATAGAAGTGAATGACTATTAAGAGAGAACTATACTGATAACAACTAACCCAAAGCTTGCTGACATAGAGCTTCTCTGTCAGAACTACTGACGATTGCGGTATGTGCAATTTTTCTGAAACAGCATATAACACTACATACAGCTAAAAACTCCTGCTTGGTAGGTTGCCATGCCAATATTGAGCACAGAACAGCTGTAATTGCTAAAAAGGTGTCAGCCCTTCAGGGAATGTGATATATGCCAAAGAAACAGCTTCAGTGCCAAACCAGGGAATTCTTGTATCTCTAGCAGCATAAAAAGTCTACCTATAAAATATGTAGATTCATACAGTCGATATCTATATCCCACAGTTTTATCATCTTGAAGATCTTGTCAATAATAAAAGTTTCTACAGAGATGAAGTTGGAAAACCAAACTGAGTCTAGCCCATAATTTTTAACTTTAAAAAAGACTTTCCATCAATTCAATGTTTTTCATGAGTGCCTGTCATTCAGATAATATTCCTATGAGTAAAATTCAATTAACAATAAATTTGGTAAGAAGAATCAATTAAAACTGAAGCCCAAAATAAAAGAGAAGAAAGTGTTCTGTCTCTGTATATTGGTGAAAGCACAAGCACTACTACTGCAGAGCAAACAGCATATTCTGAAGAATCTATTGTTCCTCACTGTATATCTCTCAACCCCCTCTGTGCTTTTAATTATTTAAAGTGAGCTATTGCTCTGTCACATTCACTGAACCTCAACAACAGGGTTTTAGCCAAAGCTGCCTTGTGATTAACTGGTAACATATTTCAAGTTCTTGTAAAGCATTTAGCAGAAGCCAGAAATACAGAAAACAAACAAAGCACTGAAAACCTCTAGCATCTTGAAAAAAGCACTGTAATTATACGTACATATGCTTCAATAGTTTACAGAGCAAAAGGACACATTGCAGCTGTCTTGACATCCTCTGCAACAGCCCAAATCTTCCACTTAATGTGATGCCATTCAGCATAGAAACTGTGTTATGGCTTAAGTAAATACTGAATGGGCAAGGCCTATATGACACAGGAAAGTTTGTACCACACAGAAGACGGAAGCAGGTGGCGAAGGCTCCCAGCACCTCCAGCCAAGGGCAAGGAAAGCAAAGACAAAGAGCACGGTCCTGTAGCTGGAGTGACTATGAACTTGCTTAAAGTATGCCTTGAGTAAAGGCATATAATTGAATGCCGCTCAGGACCTATGTTACTATTTATATATTAACATACATTTTCTGCTGGAAAAATCATAAAGTAATGGATGCATTTGTACATTGAATTAAAACAGACCCATTTGGTTCAGAAGATGAAACACTGACTCACCTTTGGTTTTGATTTTTACAGCTTTTTGCTGCTTGAATTCTGTCCCAAGTATGTCATAGAGAGCAGTTAATTCAATCAGTGCTAAAGAATAGACTTTCTTCATGTCCTGAGGGGCCAGGTCACCAATCTTTGTGGTACCTGTTTTGTCCTTCGGCACCCTGAAATTCTAAAAGCAGAGATTTGTAGCAAAGTGAATAATCCAAGTCATAGCAAATTACTTAGCTTCTTTCAGGGCACCCTATCATCATGAATCCTGCTGGTACTGACTAAATCACAGGAGAATCTCCAGACAGGCTGAAAAGCAGATGAGCTTAAAATCAGAGGAGGATTTTAGGTTCTTAGTGACTTCTGGAGGTCATCTAATTCAACTACCTGGCTCAAAGCAAGGCTAAATTCAAAGTCTGATTAGGTTGCTTGTTGCACTGCCCAGCCGAACTTTGAAAAGTCCCAATAACCTCTCAGGGCACCCATTCTGGTGCTTAATGCTCTCATAGGGACTTCTGTAATTTGGAAAGCAGAATTCCCCCTGTAGTCCCTTGGGTTCACTGTCTTTTGCCTTTTCACTGTGAACCTCCAAGAGTCTGGTTTTGTTCTGCTTGTAACCACCTTCATCCCCATACCATCACCTTCAGTGTCCTTTTGCAATCTACAGTGGTGGAAATGGCTATCAGTGAAAAGTTCTATGCATGTACAATTGGGATAGAAATCCCTCTGCAGTTATGCACACAAAATAACATATTTGGCTGCCTTTAATAATAAAGGAGTTCCCTTCTTAGGGAAGGAGGATTCTTAATTATGACTCATTTCTATTGCACTAAATGCTCAGAAGCTGCACTCAGAGACCAGTACAAGGAACTTGGCTGAGAGGGTGAGCAAAAGGAACCTCCTAGCTCATAGAGCTTTTTAACTCTGTCAGCAGGCTTCTAAGCAAGACTCTTGCCTGCACCTGACATTAGTGGTTTGCATGACTCAAAGCAGGAAGGCTGACAAGACTTTCTTCTGTTTGGAAAGCTATATTATACTCCAGATTTATCTTCTCATCTTGTACAAACCCAGTGACAGCAAGGATGGATGGGTGGTTATGGCACATGACTACAGGAGCACATACTGAAACATAAACATAACTTAAATATAGTAGATACACAGTCAGTTTCCTGCCCTGAGGTTTCACTGACTTGCATAAACACATGTATTTAAAAATAGCTGCCAATGACAAAAGTGCAACAAATACAAATTGTAGATTTAAACAGGTTACTCCCTTGCTTTCCTTATCATTTTGCAGCAACTTTCATCACTGAAGAAATCCCATAGCCATGCCTTTGCCTTTGAGCAATCCTTCATAAGCCTAGCTAAAAGTCTAGCTAATATATGTTTTATACAATGTATTATGCATATATATGCATATATACAGAAGTTATAGTATAGCTATCATTTCCTTGTTACAGGCTGCACTAGAGAAACATGACTCAAACACCCTTAGTGTCTGGTTTATAATGTTTAAAATAGGATACACAGGATAATTACTATTTGAAGAACTGCACGTGTCCTTATCGAAATTAAATGGTTGAAGAACTGTGAAACATTATTACTTCAGACACTATGTTTACTCAGACATGTTTGCATACACTGTTAGCGGAGAGAAAATAGAGATGTTTTTCATGCCAGTCATTAGTTTACATGGTCATACATAACTGCAAGTTCATGAACTGTTAGATAGAGAGACATCCTCAAAGAGATGCCCGAGGACCAACAATAAAATGCCTAGGAGGATTTTCTTTTCTATTTGTATTCATTCAGAATGAGCCTTTTTTAATTAATGGTTGGAAAGAAAAACTGAGCACAAACTAATCCTTAATTCCCTGCCATTTGACTCTAGACCTCTACAGACCATTCTGTTCTTCATTCTCATCCCTCACCTATCTGCCCACCCAGTGCAGACTGCATAAGGTTTCTACATGCATCCACCAACCTTTTTAAATGACAACACAGTTTTTTATTAGAGGTAAAGCACCACACCTCAGAACACAGGAAAAGCAGCTGTAAACAAATGACATAAGAACACAATTTGTGTACAACTACCAAGCCACTATTCCAGCTTAATATTACCAGTGCATTATTGCTTAAATATAGAGTGCATTTTGCCATTCAGACAATGACATAAATAGGCATAAAAGTAGTTACTTCCATGTTATTGATAATACCATTCCCAAAAATGGGTTTTCTTGAGAGGGTCTATCTCCCACAAAGCTGGATCCGACAACGTTCTTCTAAATCTAATTTACCCACTATCAGATAGATATCAAGCAAACAGCACCACTAGCAAAAACAAAGAATGAGAGCAATAAACAGGTAACACTTACTGGGAGAAGAGTGTCACCCCCTCCACCCTTGCACATTTTGCCTATTGAGCTGTCTTTGAAATTAGCTGCCTGTTCTGAAAAAGATATCTCCAAATTGATGTCAGTGTCCGAAGATGGCGTATCTTCAAGCGGTCTCTTCTGCTCATCAGTTCCAAGACTGAACTTTGGACCTGAAAACAGAGTGAAAAAAACTACTAATCAACAGCAGTACAACTGAGGACCACTAAGTGAATGACAGTAAGTTTAAAACCAAGTAGAAGTTAATCCTGTACAAGGGATGGACTTTCTGGTTGCAAATTCACTGATTGCTGCATTTTTTTTATGTCTGTTAAAAATTCTGCTTCTTACAAAGGTCCATCTTCTGTAGTTTTTCTTGACTAATTCTGCTGAGTCATGGGGTCCTCTCCCATGTTATGGAAAGATAAAGCAATCCACCTCAAACAGCAGACTCTCAGAATCTTCCAGAGCCAAACAGCTCTGGCATCAGGAGCTTCTTGCCATCAAATGCTTTCCAGCCTCTAAGACTGTAACATCCTGCAGCCAAATCAGCAATTATTTCTGTTGGTAAAATTTCAAAAGCAAAACAGAGTGTTTCCTCTATTATCCAAAGCACTAACATCTGAGGGTAACATGGAGCACACAGATCATGTCTTTGTCCCAACATTTCTGTCCTCACCTCAGTCTGAAGAGTCTGGACTCCTTGAAACTGTTTGGACATGTTTCCATGACACAGGGAAAGACTAAGTACACAAAAAAGGCCCTACTTCTCTTTCTTTGTTCTTTGTTCCTTAAAGGAATCAAACACTAGACAAATTTAGAACATTTTTTTTTTTTGTTAAACCAACCAACCAAAAAAAAACCCAAAACCAAAAAAACAAAGCAAAACAAAAAACAAACAAACAAAAAACCACAGAAGGAAAAAAAAAAAAGGAGAGGCAGTTCTGCTTTTAGAAAAGTCCAATTTCATAGTACATCAACCATTGCTTTTCAGTCAGAAGTTAAAATATATCATGAAAGAAGCAAGGGTAAAATTATAGCGTAAACAACACTATTGAATACAAAGCACCAAAGCCAATTTAGTCACAGAAAGGTTCTGATCTCTCCTCCATCTCTCTTGTGATGTGGTACTCCTTAAAGGATACATCTAGGACTAGGTTTTTTGTACAAGACATTACAAATATCTTACAAGTATATGTGATGAAACTCAGACTTTCTTAAAAGCAGGGAAAACAAACAATGCAATCCTGCTCATTTCAGTGGGACCATGATTCTGCCACTGACTCCTACCCACAGGAGGCGGAAGTCTGGTTAAAGCTAACATGCAGAAGTGCAGGAAAACATGGGATGGAAATGGACATGAGTTGAGGAAGGGAACCATGAGCACTGCATATTCTTTGGTATAGGAGTATTGTGTAATAGATTAATTTCTTTACACCACTGTGGGAAATGTTTGTATGGCCTGAAATACCTATGTTACATCAAGCCAGAGAAAAATTCCTAGAAAACAGTTACAGGTACAACAACGTTTGACCTTGAAGCAGGGGAAAGGCTGCAGACAGGCTGATGTAAGAGAGAAGGCATCAGTGAAGTGCTGATCTACACTGATACTTTCAGTGGCCCACAAAATAGTTGAGCTGCAAGCACGCAACCTAAACAACATATGAAGCACCAAGTTTAAAAAACCAAAATGACAACAACCTGATTTTTTTTCTGAATCATACCTATGTCTAATGGAAAGACACAAACCCAAGACTAGGCTCTGATATTCTTTAGAGTGAGTTCTGAAAACAACCTCAGTCTGCTGGAGCCAAACTCAGGGGACCCGATAGGCAAGTGGCTGCAGCCATCACAGCCACTCTCTAGTAGGACATAATGCTTTACGCAACCACTCCCATGTCAATGTAATTGATTAAGAGCTGAGACACTTCAAGACAGGAAAGGTGGATTTGAGTCAATACTTTGACTCTACTTGCAACCAAGCAACGCTATAAGAAGTAGAATAAAACATTTCCAAATCTTGCCCATTGTGTGTGTTACTCACCACTTGCTTTTTCCAGAATGGCTTTCTGCTCACTTTCCATAGACCCTGAAAGACATCTGAGGCATACGCTAAAGATTAAGCTGATCCTGAAACTAGAGCTGCTCCTTTTGGCAGAGAGACATATGAGACCTCAGTAACCAAACATATCCAAGGTCAAATTCATCCCTGGCTTCAATCTTTGACCTCCCTGTGTGTGTATTTGTGTATATCACATAAATTGTTTAATGAATCCAAAACTAAAGGAAAACAGTTCCAGTCTCCCCAAGTCTTTTGTCATGCCAATGTAGCCTAGCAACCTACATGCTTCCTATCAGCCTGGGGGGGATCTAATGTTAACAAACAAAAACGCAGTAGCTCCTATTTCAGTCCTCTGGTCCTAAGAAGGTGCTGTGTAAAGCTGATGTCTTGGTAATGCTGTGTTTTTGAAGATCTGGAAATACTGCTGTTGTGTGGAGTTTCTGTGTGGTTGTATATAGCCTTGGTGCTATTGTGCATTCATTAACAAGGAAGCAGCCGTAAGAGGAAGCAGCTTTGGTATTCTGCCAATCTGCCAGCTACAGTGCAGTATTTCATGAAAGAAACGCAAGTGTGATATAGAAAAATGTAAATATTATCCATAAGGATGTGGAAACCACATTTTGCATTAGTTAATCCTGTACCTCTTCTTTGGTTCACAGTGCTTTTTAAAGATCACATAAAACGATGGAAATTCTTCAGGATTGGGGTGGGAGTTACATTTTGGGTTTCTTTTTAATAAGACACAGACGTATCAGAAGTGTCAACCTTGCTATTCCCTAGTTTTGCTAGAGAATCTAGAGTATACCCCAATGGAGCTGTGCTGATAAATCTTAATTTATAATTGGAAAGGTAGAACAGCTGATTTATCTTTTCTTTTTTTACTAACAAACCATTTCTCTAAAATGTTAATTCATAGATCATTTTAAACAGAAAATAAAAGCTTTGTAAACTTTTCACACCCTATTATTCCAGCTACAGATTCCTCATTTATCCTGTAAAATGAAAAGCAGAAACAAACTCTTTAATTATATGAATACGACCACATTTCGGTCTTCTTTTTCCTACCAAGAAGCAAATGTTACAGTTCTTTCCCCTTATGTTACACATAGTACACACAATTCTTTCATTCATTTCCGGATCATTATGCTTTGTGGTTGCCTTCATACAGAAGTTTTATCTAACATTCTTCCCTTGTACCTAATCCTGAGTATTCAGGACAACTGCAGTCCCACAGTAAACTGACTTTTGCTGTTTCTCTACTTAAGCTAATGAGTACACTTAGCTTTTCATCTGCCTATTCTTTCCTTCTTATTTCTTGGGATACCTCAACTAACACAGTTATTTACTCCTTTTTCACAGGCATCAAAAAAGAATCACTATTTCTCTTTGGTAGCTGTTGAACATATTGCTAGCTTGGCAGGTGTTTAGTGACTGTGTCGTGGTTTAAGCCCAGCCATAACTCAGAACCACTCAGCCTCTCTCACTCACCCCCCCTTTTTCTCCCCCCCGCTGCCAGAGGGATGGGGAGGAGAATCAAAAGAATGTAACTCCCATGGGTTGAGATAAGAACACTCCAGTAACTAAGGTATAACACAAACCACTGTGCTACCACCAATAATAATAACGACAAGGGAAACAACAAGGGAAGAGAATACAACCGCTCACCACCTGCTGACCGATACCCAGCCCGACCAAACAGTGATCTAACCCTTCTGGGTAACTGCCCCCAGTTTATATAGTGGGCATGACGTGCTGTGGTATGGAATACCTCTTTGGCTAGTTTGGGTCAGGTGTCCTGTCAATGCTCCCTCCCGGCTTCCCCTCCTCTCTGGCACAACATGAGACTCAGAAAGTCCTTGGTCAGACTAAACATTACTGAGCAGCAACTAAAAACATCGGTGTTATCAGCACTGTTCCCAGGCTGAAAGTCAAAAACACAGCACTGCACCAGCTACTAAGAAGGAGAAAAATGACTGCTACTGCTGAACCCAGGACAGAGTGTTACGGATTGATAAGATGATAATGTCTTTTGACAGCTTAATACATGATTCTGAATTTTCTTTTAATTTCCTGTAGATACATTCTGTACCTATATGAAACCAATAAGCACTTAAAGCCAGTAAGTTAGGGTCCTTCCACAAAACCTCAAATATGCATCTACCAACAAACAGAAAAAAAAAAAAATCTTAGGAACTCATTAAACTATTCTGCTTGAGCAGGATCAGGCAGAAAAAGAATAAAAATATAATGGTTTCATATTATTCCTTGCGTTTGCTTACATCACTTAAGCAAGAAAAAAGGTGTGTCAGACTGGCAAGAAAGGAGGTGTGAGCACAGGTTCACACAGCCCATGTATGCTCTAAGGGCAAACCTCATCTTCAGTCTGGCGGAAGCACTTGGGAATGAACCATTCAAATGCCAAATTAGGAACAGAGCCATCACCTTTGGAGAAGGGCCAGAGTAATTCACTCTAACAGTTTTAAGACATCTCAATTTAAGCTTTGGAATTTTTTTATAATGTCTGAGACATTCTCCAGGTAAAATCAGTACTATTTCTCTGCCAAAGAGGGTTTCCACTTCAAAATAATGTATTTGGATTTTATAAATATTTAGTATCTCTGCAATACTGTTTACTTTTTGCCTTAAATTCATTCACTGTTTGTATAACTCTAATATGCCCATCATTCTGGAGGAAAGATCACAGCACAGCACTGCAACAGGTGCGGTGCTTTTAACACAGCCAAATTTCCATGGTCTGACTGCAAATTGAAGTGATTTTTTCCTTCTGTTCCAGTCCTGGGAGCAGAGCCCACTTTAGCATGCTGACAAGAGCAGAAGTGTACCAGGATGTAAGCAGGCTGCATTTGCCATCCACACTGCAATCCACGCTGAGCAGAGCTAACATATGGGATTTGCCTTTCACAACTTCCCATTTCTAAAGGGTTCAACAGGGCCACTGGAAAAAAGAATCAGATGTGATAAAAACTCTGTAATAATTGTTTGGTAATTTTCCAACTCTGAATCCTACAGTGCAGTTTATTGACACAAGCACCAGGCATCTCTTCCTTCCCTTGTGCTGAACCAGCAGTCTGGCAGGCCTCCCAGTTTTTTTTACTCTTCTTACTGGAGTGAGGCTTGCTGAGAGGGAAGGATTAACAGCACTTCTGGAAGCACAGATCTGGTAATATTCTGAGCTGGTTTATATTCATCTCTCCACTTCAACTACCATGCACATCTGGTATTGTCTGGTGCTGTTTTCTAAGTCTAATCCTCAAGTAACAGTTTTTTACAGAATACTACTGGTCAGTATACTAGAAGTGGAGCAGAATTTTATTTGGTGGCTTAATTACAGGTAAGTACCTTGCAGAGGGGAACCTGATCTGCCTGCTTGACTATTTAAGTGACTATGAGCTTCAGTGTAACACCTATTGTGCTATCCAGTCCCCTGGAAGAATTAAAAAAACACACCAAAAACAAACAAACAAACAAACCAAACAAAAAAACAAACAAAAAAAGCCCCAATCAAATAAAAAAAAAACAAAAAAACAACATACAAACAATGCAGAATTTTAAAACAGAAACTCTTGAATCAGAAGGACTTCTGTGATGCTCTGACATATCTGACAGTGAGAAGGTCTTACATGGGTACAGCAACTCTTTTGTGTAATCACATGCTGTTGAAATACAACCCTGTCCTATGCACGCAGAATGCCATTTCATTTCAATTTTCCTTAAAAAGGCAAATAACCTTTTTCTTCCATCCCTGTTTTCCTTTCATTTTGAGCTAAAGATATATAGCCAGTTCTCAGTTCTGGGTTCTTCTTTTGGATGTTTACAGTCCATTTGTTTTTGAACAGCTTATGTATGCTGTTCATTTCCTGTACTGTACAGCAGAGATAAACCAGAAGGGATAAATTAAGGATCAGGAAAGACTTAAGCATAAACTGTGAAAGGAGACTTCTCCCAGATGACTCAATTATAAGACGATCACTGCTAACAAACAAGATTTCCCAAATGGCTCAAAGGACACTTTCTACAGCCACACTTAAAACTTATACTACAATGCAGGCCAGAACAGGTTTCTCATAAGAATTTCATTTTCTTTTGCTGAAAAGTTACTTGAAAATTGCACAGGCCATAAGGAAGGGGAAAACCACATAAACATAAATAAACAAACAAAAAAAACCCACCAAAAAAAACCCCACACAAAAAAGAGTTGTTTGGTATTACCTTTTGTTCCATCTTGCATTTCATTTTTGGTTTCACTTGTTCTCATGGTTGAGGGCTCATTTTCATCACACACCTAAGAAAGGAACAATAAATATGCATGCCTACAAAAAACAAATGCATGGTTGTAGAAACTCCTTTGAACTCTGAGCAGGATTCAAACACATACTCCTGCAATTTGGGTGTATACAGAAGCACACCTGTGTGTTTCAGGAGAAAACCCTTCGCCAAATTCTAGGGGGATCTGAAATCTAGGTAATTAAAAAAGTCCAATCCCCCTCTTCCTAAAAGGTTAAATGGGTATAATATTTAATTTGCCAGAGCTGCAAAGAAGAAAATGTAGTCTTTGAGCTGAAGCCACAACTTGTGCTGGGAAGATATGGCAAAGGAATCTGGAGGAGACATTTTGACTGACTGTCCAAATCCCTTCCTCTTGCAAAATCTTGTATGGTTGCCCCCCCTACAGGGCAACCCCACCCCTCTTGCAGGGTGGCCTGACGTTAATACCTGTGCTTGCAGCTTAGATTCCCAACAGCAAAACCAGGGCGCTTCAAAGAAACAACAGAACAGGAAAGGTTTTGAACCATCCTCTTCTTTCTACAGTTCTACTCCCTAGTATCAAGATTTTTGCACATTTTATGAACTGGATGACACCTACTATAGAAAAAACTATTTCACAACATGCATAAAATCTATACCCATATACAAATGGGTACACATATACCCATACACATTTCTACCCACATATTGTTTTTATTATCTTTTTGGCAACTCAAGTCAACAATGATTGTTTAGCATCCTGGATTTTTGACTGTATTTTACTCAAGCACTTTAAAACTCCATACTTACGAAGAAAAAAAAATAAAACCAAGTTTTAAAGATTTCTCCTACCAACACAAATCTGTATACTTACTATTTGCTTTTTAATCAAGAAAATTGAGAGGTGGAAGAAGATAGCATGACTACCCAAAAACTTATTACTGTTTCACAGACCAGAAGAATGGAAAGCTGTCAAGGTACCAAAAGTCTAGCTTCTCTCTGGGAATACAGCAGGAAATTTAGAAGAAACACCAACACAATTGCTGCATTGATGGAAAACATCAACACTATTGTTTCACCTTTCCTCCTGCTTTCCTCCAGGTGAAGGAGGTTACATGATTTTTAGAGGCTATTATTAAACTGGAATGACTTCATACAACTGCAGATGGCTTCAGTCCTCTTTTGTTACATAAAGAGCTTTCTAACTATGGGAGAGTAACAAAGCACTGAGAAAAGTTACCTAGGAAGGTTGTAGAAGCTACTTCACTACAGGATTTCTGTCAGAGATTAGATAAATAACCACAAGCAATGCTTTCTGAATAATTATCATGTTTCGGAGAGAAGAATGCAGTTTGAGGGCCTACACTTGTATTTATTTCAGTCAAGGAGACAGGTTTAGAAGGTTCCTCCCTCCCCTCCCATTATTTCTATATTTAATAAATATTCTAACCATTTTATATATCTTAAATAGCTGCAAACATTCAACTGTTTGCTTTACTTCTTGTTGATGTCATCAATGTCAAAACAGTTTGAGGGACATGTAAGTCTGAACTCTGTGACATGATTTTCAAACATTACAATGTGTAAATGCAGGAACATGAGTATTTCTTGTGCTTTACTGAAATATACTTGAAAGGGAAATTATACTGCTTTAAACCATGTAATATTTTACCTAAATTGCTTTGTATTAGATTGTGTAATTTTTAGGTGTAGTAAATTCCAAATCAGATCCCAGAAAGCTTTTATGCAGTTAATATCCCTTCTGTAACCACATGCAAAGCAGAACAGTAAAAGGAAAGTTGTGCCTCCAGAACATACATCTGAGCTTCCAAACTCCCCCACTACATTTCACCTCTACTGAATTTGAAAGGAGTTGCTTAAGGAGAGGAAGCTTTCAGGGAAAGGAGAAAGTTAAATCTCCCCAAAATTTGCCAATGCTATCACTGCACCGAACAGCAGCAGCAAGAAGCAGGGACGGGGCTGAGGTCAGATAAGCTAGCTATGCACTTCCATCAGGTCAGAGTCTTCCTACAGCTGAAGATCTTGTTGGTTTGGGAAGACCAGACAGGACACAACACTTCTCCACAGAAGAGGAATTCTAATCTTAGGCTCCATTTCCCTTCCTTCCCCTTTCCTGTAATATGGGAGAGGAACTCTTCTGTTCGATACCCCATGAGAGGAAACCAGGACCCTTCTCAAGACCTCTCAGAGCAACTTCCAACATAAACTTTAATGACACAGACGGGCCCTGGTAGTTAGTATGGGGTCTAAGTCCCTGGCTGACAGGCACAAAAGACCTACCCAAAATAGAGGAGGTCAGGCTGATGTCCCTTTGTGTTTTTATCTTTGGAAAAAGGAAAAAAAAAAAGGAAAAGAAACAAGTAAGAAGTAATGGTGCCTTTCAAGCAGACCCATCAGGAGGGCTGTGCGGCACTATCACCTAAAGATAAAATTGGGCTTTTGGTAGCTTTTCAGGTGATTGTTGTCAAGAGTTTTGCTTCTGCATTAAAATGAATTCATATTAATAACTTGACCATGGACTGGCTGTTTTATTCATCATCACCTTCAATCAATTCCATGCCAATATACAGAATTCTTTCTTCATACTAAGAGCACTTAATGTAATGTTAAGTCTGAACCAAAGCTACTCCCATAAATTAATAAAAAAATCCCTTGGAAATCAGGGAAAAGTTAGACAGAAATCTTCTGGAAATACGCCTCTTGTGCCTGTGCATCCCACTCCTCTCCCCACACCCATACATGTCCCTCCCCTCTCTGTCAGCATCAAACAAAATGATGACCAGGAACCTACTTTTCCCTTTGAGTCATTTTGGAGCCTGAAGATATCTCTGACATCAGGAATCTGGTGATGTTTGTTTTTTTTCCTCATGGTTTGTGTGACAGTTTCTACTCGCTTTTCTACCGCTGCCCTCTGTGTTCGGGTCAGTGTGGACAGAAACACCACGCTTTCCAGGGAGTCGCCAGAGCTCTCACCAAACAGGTTTGAAAGACCTGCTTCCTTCAGCCATTCTTCTTCCAGTTCTCCCTCTGAGCAAGGCCAAGAGAAAAAGGCATAAACATTGGGGTTTGAGTATTGTTAGTGCACTGGATGTTACTGACATGATAAAGTTAATGCAGTTCACAGGGCAAGTACTACAGGATCCACAATTAAGAACTATCATGACTATCATGACTTGGAAAAAGCCTATTGTTTCTAAAGAGCTTCAAAAGCGTTAACATGGTATCAAAGCTTTTAAAATACTTAATCCAATACAGATTGCTATGGAACAATCTTTATAATAATCTACAGCACTTTTATTAAATCATATACCATTTTATAAATGTATCTAGATATAAATGTGCATGGGGAAGCCTGAAAGCCTCTGATCATTGCTGCTTCATTGATTTTTAGTCCAATGCTCAATCTCTTAGCTCCCTTACTGACAGAGTTCTGCCCACTTTTCTCATTAATCCTACAGGCCTTCACCAGCCCACTTTAATGAAGGATAAACTAAACTACAGGAGTCACCTTAACGCTATTTTTTAATCAGTTCTTATGACATGGTCTCCAGCCTACTGACAGCCCACAAAACAATTGTTGCTTTAGTCTTATAGCTGATAACTCATCCTTTACTGACAGATCACTGCACATGAAAGAGGAAAAAGCTATTAAATACCATCACTGATGGCAAAACTTCTGCTTCTGAAATCAGTATCTCTAATTATACTTTAAAGCAATAAGGTCTCTCTGTAGCAGCCAAGCTTGAGTTGAATGCCAACAACCCTCTCTGCCAATGTTCAAGCAACATTTCCATTTATCAGGTATCTAAAAGTACTCCAAAACTGACACGGCAACTTCATTATTGACTGCAGTTTCCCGCAGTGCCCACTGCACATGCAAGTGGGCCCCTGAGTACTAACAGCATTCAAAAACCAGACACAACGTTTTAAGTATTAATTTTACTATGGCTGTGCAGCCAAATCCTGAGCTTTTCACAAAACTCTCTCAGGTTTTGTTATTAGGGCTGGAAAGATTCATTCATTCTCCCAAGCAAACGTAAGCAAGATGTTTCTCATCTCTCCCCTGCCTTGTGTTTGCATGGTCATATCTCAAGAAAGCCCCCACACCTAGGCAGGCCCATCAGCCACATGCAGCGTCACACATGACTCCCAAGGAGTACTTGGCTCCCAAAAGAGGTGCTGCACATTAGGCAAGATGTGGGGGCAGAGCAACATCTGCTCAAGCTGATCCACTTAACTGCGCTGACTCACCTGGACTTCACGCCAGAGTCAGCAGCTCAAGCTGGACTGGTAACTAGGGGGAAGAAGGCTATAGATAAATAAAAAAGGAAATGGTGGGGTTTGGAGTGCAGAGCCTGAAAGCACAGCAGCATCAGTGAGCTGGGGGCTCATGTGCTGCAGAACAATGAACATTGCTACGCTGGAGAAAGCCTCACCGCTCTGTCAGATATCCTACTTCCCAGGCACATGGACGCAGAGCTTTGCTACTTTCTCCAGAGGCCAGGCTTCTACTCCCTTCAGAGCACTTGTAAATAGCAGTGATGTTTCAAAACGCTTAAGGAGGCAGAAGTGGAAATCCCTTTGAAACCTAATGAAGCATGTTCTTCTTGCTCATGTAGATGCCATGCCAAAATGCAAAACTCACCATTTTAATTTTGTAATCATTTACAAGAGACTGTGGGCCTCTTATGAGAATAGGAGAGGCAGATACTACATTGCTAAAAAATAATCTTCGAGAGAAGGGTGGAATTAAGGATGTTACTCCTCTTTTTTTCTGATAGGACAATAAAAACAAGGAAACTGCCCAATTTCTTTGAAAATCATTCCCTCAGGAGTGGCCCATAATTGATGCTTCTGAGAAACAAAAATAATACAACTGAACAGTTACAGTAGTTACAAGCAGAGAAAGTTACTCACTAAACTTAAAACCGGTTAATCATTGGCTTGTCTTCTAAAGCGTGAGGTTTCTGTCCACAATAGCTACAATAACGAACAACGCACACAAAGAATGAAAGGGTTAAGTTAGTATAACAGCAAACTATAAATAAAGCTTCAATTGTTGTGATTTGCAAGTACAGGTGCCTTTCTGATGTTCTGTAAATACCATTTAAAGGAAAACCAGCTTTCTATTTATATCTGATAACATTCTCTTGCAGGCCACTGCCTGTTTCTGGTGATATGCATTAGAGACAACAGAATTTTCAAAGTGGATGTTCAGCAGAGTAGCAGAGTGACCTCCTTTCTGATTAAAGTGTGTTTGGTGGGTGCCATCTCTTGAAATATGACTTAAAGAAAAATCCCTAAAATCTGCAAACTGATGATCATTCACAAGAACTGATTTAATTACCATCTGGCTCTTTCACTACAAGTGCTACTCGTTCTTCATGATTATTTCCTCTGGTTTCATGAATGTTTTCAAGTTCTTTCCAGTAGTCATCCATAGACAATTCATCCAAGGAGTCCTGGGATCCTGACCGGTCAAAGGATGCTCCATCAGGGGTCTTGGAATGGTCATGGTTCATTGTATACTGGCCAGACCGACGGCTATAAGCATAAACCAAAGAGCAATTCCTGATTAGCATTTTAAGATACAGGATATATTAATACATCTGTGATGGCAGTTAGTGATTAATTGTGTCAAAGCACAATACTGTCAACAAACAAACCAAGATACTAGAAATTACGTTTAAAATCTGGAATGTATTTTCAATTTTTCTCTTACACATATCTCCCAATTTGGAACAGCATAGGGCTCAGTATTAAACAGAAAATAATGAACCCAAGTTCTAGTAATCCTAGTTACACCAAACTTCCAATTCAACTCACAACACTCAGTTCCATAAACTTCATGGTATGTCTCTTCCTACCATAACCCAGCATCATAAAGAATATTTCAAAGTGCCCTTTTGCCTGCATAAATACTTGCAGCGTGACAGTACCTTTACTTTTCTCCTTTGCTATTCTGCTTTTTTTTTTATGTTTAGTGTCTATGACCTTAACTACAGCTGAGAAAGGTCAAAGTAGAATTACTGAAGTTAGTTTATGAAGTAAACTGGTGAGTCCAAATGTTTAATAAAGGCCACTATTTGTTTCTATCTTACTTTCTCTTTGACTGGAAGCTTACCATTTTTGTAGTTTGAAGTTACTAGTTTTTCGTTCATCCTGCCAAACATTACGTTGCTAAGGCTTTCAAACAGGATCTTTCATTTTAAGTATAACTGCGACTAGAATAAAAGAACCCAACAAGCTGAAACCTCTAGGTCTCATCTTGACCTCATTAAATCAGTGAAAAAGAAAAAGAAATGCCACTGACCTAACAAAGAATTCCTCTTTAACAGCAAAGGTTGTAATGATGTCATTGAAGTTGCAGGTCAGCCTAACAGTCAAATATATCAAATCAAAAGCCACAAACTGATTCAGAGTATCAGTGGATTACATGAGTAGCAACCTGATCTAAGTTCAGAGTTGGCCCTACTTTGGGTGGGGGCAGATCGGACAAGATGATCTCCAGTGGTCCTTTCTAAACTAGGTTCTCTACTATTATTAAATTTTGTATTAAAAAATAGTAAGTTCTTAACATTTCAAAAACCTCTTCAGATGACTTTTATGTCTGAATTTGTCCCCATATTCTAAATAAGAAAGCATGGTTTGGGGTTAAGTAATAAATATCACATATTACAAAAGAAAAACGTATCAAAGATCAAGCATTGTGGATTTATCACAATGTAAAAGCAGCAAAGTAAGTCCTACCTTCCCATTTGGCTGACTTTGCAAGTTTATCTAGAATTAAAACAAAAGCACCATGTCCTTACATTTTATCTTGGGAAAACTGACGCTTGTTAGCTGCCCCTAAGTCAAAAAGCCATACCTTTCTCTCTGAAGATAAGCCCTTTGTATCCGAGCCATAAACCCTTTCACAGCACATGTGCTTGATTCTCTGATAAGAAATACTAACTATATGGACTTTGCCTTTAAAAGTAAAGAGCCTTATGGAAGGACTATGAGTTTCCACCCGCCCTGCCTTTCAGCTCCAGGTACGAGTTAATAAATGACAACGAATTACCAAGCTGATATGCACCCCAACACCATTCCTTAACCTGTCCTTACTAGAAAGCACAAGAAAATAAAAATATGTAAAAGAATGTTTAGCTTCTGCATCAATGGCAATAACAACATCTCGTTAGTAGTGCATGTTACCCAATAAACACAATTTCTCCATGGGGCTATCTCAGTTCTTAAACTCCTTCTGATAGACGTGTCCACGAGTGACCTGCGCTGCTTGTGAATCACACTAATCACTGCAGAAAGACACTACTAGAGCCACATCAGAAGCGTCCCCAGCAGCCCATGTAGGTGCCGAGTGTGACTGAAGCAGGTTGGGCTTTCTAGCCCGTGCCCAGGTTTCCCTACTCCTGCAGCTAAAGGTGCTCGGAGCAGACTGGATCCCCCTCACAGGCTCTGTACACTTGAACTCCAGCATGAGTGAGGTCTGATTTCAGCTTATCATTCCTTGGTTTAAACCTGCAGAGCTGCTCGGCAGCTCTTTGGTGGCCTTTCACCTTTGGAACAACCTGCAGCTGAAATTTAACTGCCACAGTGCACGATGCGAAAGATAAAACTAACAGACTGAATACATTAAAAGCACTAAAATGCATATAATATATAAAATGCATACTAAACTAAATACACTTTGGAGGGCTCTGGCAGGCTGAGGTGGGATACGCTGCGGCTCTGTGCCACGCTTCCAGTGTGGTGCTCCTCCTGTCCTTCCAAAAAAGCCGGCTCATTACCTTTCCCAGACTGAGTCCTGTCCCAGAGGAGACAAGCCTGTGTCCCAAAACACACAGCTGACACTCAGCACAGAGCACTCAAGGCCATTTTGAGGGTCCTGTGAGTATTTTCTGTATGCTAAAAACACACCATTAACTGTCAGGCTGTGCCCTACCCTCCAATCATTGGTCACAGGCCTGCTCTGCTTGATCAAAGGTAAGGCTCTGCCCAGCCTGATCTTTCCATCTCTCATTAATGAACCAATACAGCAACTCCCAACTTTGAGCTGACTGTACTGCCATGTCTCGTCATGAAAGCCCTCAGAGAGAGAAAGGCATAAATGACCAGGTATCCTGGGTTCAGCAGTAGCAGTCATTTTTCTCCTTCTTAGTAGCTGGTGCAGTGCTGTGGTTTTGACTTTCAGCCTGGGAACAGTGCTTATTAACATCGATGTTTTCAGTTGCTGCTCAGTAATGTTTACTTTGACCAAGGACTTTCTGAGTCTCATGCTCTGCCAGGGAGGAGGGGAAGCCGGGAGAAAGCAGAGACAGGACACCTGACCCAAACTGACCAAAGAGGTATTCCATACCACAGCACGTCATGCCCACTATATAAACCGGGGACAGTTACCCAGAAGGGTTAGATCACTGCTTGGTTGGGCTGGGTATCAGATGGCGGGTGGTGAGCGGTTGTATTCTCTTCCCTTGTTGTTTCCCTTGCCATTATTATTATTGGTGGTAGCAGCAGTGGTTTGTGTTATACCTTAGTTACTGGAGTGTTCTTATCTCAACCCATGGGAGTTCTTTCGGTTCTCCTCCCCATCCCTCCGGGAAAGGGGGGGAAGAAGGGGGAGCAAGGGGGGGGGGAGTGAGCGAGCAGCTGTGTGGTTCTGGGTTGCCAGCTGGGCTTAAGCCACAACACCAGGAGAACATTCCAAGAAATATTCACACAAAAACCTCACTGCTCTGCTCTTAATCTCTCCTTCAAAACCGTCCATATTGCTTTAGGCCATTCCCAACTGGCAGCCCCAGCATCAGCAGCGCCTGGGCTCTGCCACACCACTCCTGCTCCATTCACTGATTCTTTGTCTTCCCTCATCTAACTCAATCAATCCCCTATCCCCAGTTCCTGTTCAGAGTACAAAGCCTTTCAAAGCCATATGCATTTGTCCACATCCAAAATTCACATTTATCTGCACTAGGACAGAGAGAGAGCAATTGCTAAAACTTTAGCTAAAAGAGAAGGTCAGATCTTACTTTCAGTTCATTTGGTTCAGTGTTTCTTGCTTTGCATATCCTAACCAGAGAAAGACACCAGTGTAGCAGTACTTGGGTGCTTATTCTGCACAGTAGTCGCTGCAGGCACCCTTATCGATATCCCTCCTGTGAACCCCTGTGCACAGAGGTACAGACAAGAAAGACTCTGAAGACAATGAGGACAGCTGGTGTAGAGATGAGAAAAGAAAAATATTTGTTAAAAAATCACAGCATAAGGAAAAAGAGATTCCCAAGTAGGATTTTTATTTTCAGGTATCTGTTGACAAGATGAAGAACATGGGATTTCTGCTGTGACCTTCCGCTAAATTCAATCCTTCTCCAAACGTATGCTGAGTAAGCACTATTGCATATCACACAATGAAAATGCATAGGTGGGAACAAGTTAAGGCCAAGAAAAAAAGAAAGAACAAGGGGAAAATGAATCAATTTCAGTAATAATATTGTAAGGATTGTGGAAGCAAGATATATTTTTAAAAATAATTGATTTCGCATTCATAAAAAGACTCACAAAAAAATCTTATAAAAGTATTTCAAATGCCCCATGTTGCAGGCTTTAAAATTTTGTAGAAGACTCCTTTCCAAAAATGTATTAGTTGGAAATAAGTAGAATTCATTACAAAAAAAGACATTACTGACGCTGCAGAAAAGAATTACTTCTCAAGAACATTCTTCAGTTTTCAGATGTTCATTTTGTATTTAAAATGTGAAAAATGCAGCTGCTTTTCAGAAGTATCTTCAAGGAGATCTCTCTTCTTCTTTCCCCAGAAAATGTAAACTACCGCTAAAACACAATCTCTTAATTTCCAAACACTACTCATTTTTCATTTCCAATTATTAAATGGCAAGTTTAGTCTCCAGCAATTCCTCCCCCCACTCCTCCCCAAAAGCTCATATTTCCATTAAGGTCTTCACTAACAACACTCTCAAACTCTGCTCAAATCTTATTAACATCTATTTCCAATCATTAGTAAATAGGTTATTCTTCAAATAGCTTTACAGGGAGCAGTACAATACTTTAATTTCCAAATTACACAGTCAGTTCTGACCTCTGATACTCAGACATGTGCCCTTTCCAGCCAAGGAGATATTTACCTGTTTATCTCAGTACAAAACTGAGCCTCCAGGTATAAAACCTTTTCTTCAGTATAGTTACTGCAGTCTCTTACTAGAGTCAATTTTCTTGTCCCACCCATTGGAGATGCATTTATTTATTAGAAACATCAGGGATGCGAGACAAAGCATTCCCAGCCCTTCCAGAGGGAAGCTATTAAAAACAATTCCTGTAATGAACACCATTGATTACCTTTACAAGGAAAGAAACCAGATTTGGGTTATTTCACTAAGCACTGATGAACATCACGTTGTGGCAAGTACTTAAGGGTGAAGAACTGTGTGCAAATATCTTCTTCAGCCATTTTGTTTTCCCTGAGAAAGGACCAACTGTGTCCTTTCTTAGACTGTAGGAACATATGACTCTTCACATTAATCACTGTTTTACACCAAAATAAAAATGTGGGTGTTTTTTTCAGGTTCCATCAGCCTGAATTTGATTTCATTAATAGTCACTTTATACCGTAGTATATACTATATATATACTACTAAATACACTTTAACTACTATAATCTATACTACTGCAGTTGTCTTTATTTCTTATTTTCTTTCTGTATCTCCCTGTTGGCTCCAGCGCCTTTTCAGCAGTTCACAGCTGATACTTGTCATGTGTAAACTACAGCAGCTAGAGATTAATCAGTTAGTAAGGTGGACTTTCACTGGCATTTCAGATAAATTCAGTTCACAGAAACCTAATTTTGTCCTTTCACTTTTCTTGCTCATGAATTAAGGACTATGTTGTGTTTTAAAACAATGAATGATGAGAAAAATATAATCCTTGTCATTTCTATAGTGCTAGCCTCTAATTTTGGATCTAAACTTAACCTTTCTACATCACTATTTAAACACTGTAATTGTATAGTATCCTTATATTTTATATATATATGGGTGTGCAAACATTAAATGTGTAAATATATTGAAAAGCAGAAATACTAAATGCAAGGATGTTCATTATAAAATGAGGGAATATAAATACACTGCTGAACCGAACAATAGATTAACACTGCTGAAAGAGAACTGGAGTTCCTTTAACAGGATTATTTCAGGAGAGCTCGCTGACTCCAGGAAAGGACAAAGTCCAATGACTCAATACGGTATGAACATAAAGCAAAAGATACGGGTCTCTATAATATATTAACTTCTTCCTGAAAAAAAAGTAAAAATAAAACAGGAAAAAAAAAAAAAAAAAAAAGCCACAATGGATGAAACCCAAGTGAAAGGGAGGAGTGGCAACACTGTTCTGCCTACAATTTAGGAATTTCTGTGCAGGGCCCTTTTTCCACCCAATTTTGCCAAATTTTGGAATTCAAAATTAAGATCTTAATAAAAATTGTCACAAATCTAAATAAAGGGGGACAACAGAAGAGGCCATCTGATTAATGGGTTTAACCTCAGTTAGGATTCAACTCTTTGGGGTTAAATAAAGGTGGTCCTTTTCCACAGCTGCCTAACAAAGCCTAGGGGCGTCTTAAACATTGTCTTCAAACAGGTCCCAAACTGAAGGCAAATTCAGTGTTCTACAGGACAAAAAGTTCCACAAACATCTGAGAGAGGTCACTGAGAACAATGCAGAAAAAACATTGCATTATCAAGTGACACCATTACTTGTCAAACTGGAAGATTATACTTCTTTAAGTTGTACACTGAAAATATCAATCCTCATATGGTTGGTCTTAAAAGCTTCTTTAAGTAATCCTGGCTGCTAACCATTGCTATTGGGGTTCTTGTACAGGCAGTGTTTTGAGCACTGCAGCCCCTTCAGATACAATGTCTAGCATCCCAATAAACTAGCAGTTTACTTCCAGAGTGAAGTAAATAACAAAAGCATATTTGACTGCAGCTACGCTAAAGCAGAACTTCTGAAATACCTGTACAAAGGGAGTCATCGCTCCCAAAGCCAAGAGGCTTTGAACACAGGGTTCAAGATGCAGCCTCACCAGTGCCGAGTACAGGGAGGACAATCAATTCCCTAGCCCTGCTGGCCACACTATTTCTGATACAGGCCAGGATGCTCTTGGCCTTCTTGGCTGCCTGGGCATAAGCTGGCTCATGTTCAGCAGCTGTCAGTCAGCATTCCCAGGTCCTTTTCTGCTGAGCAGCTTTCCAGCCACTCATCCCCAAGCCTGGGACTTGCCTTGTTGAACCTCATACAACTGGCCAGAGCCCACTGATCTCTCTGTAGAGCCTTCCTACCCTCCAGGAGATAAGCACTCCCAGCCAACTTAGTGTTGTCTGCAGATTTACTGAGGATGTACTCAACCCCCTCATCCAGATCATCAGTGAAGATATTAAACAACACTGGCCCTAATACTGAGCTCTGGGGCGTCCAGAGCACTAAGTGTTAAAGATTGAGATCTGACCCATAGCAAACTGCAAGGCAGATAAAAGGAAGCGCTGCTGTTGTGGGTTTGTGATAGGCTCCAGCACTGTGGCTATAAATAGTGGCACACTCAAAACGGAATTATCTTGTTGACATAGGAGTTACAAAGTTAAGCAGTAATTCAACTAAATGATTTTAAGTTTAGTGTTAGTACAAAGGCTAACTAGATTTAAACAACAAAAAAACCCCTATGGGTACAGTGGACCATTTTGAAAATTATTTACTGAGTAATTACATCCATCAGATGCTGCGATCTTAAATATAAATACAGAACTTCCCATGTCCTTTCAAGTCTAAACAACTAAAAATATAAGGAGAGGGAAACAATGTGATCTGTCACTTCTCTGAAGGCTTAGCTAGAGAAGCGTGGGAATAAACAAAGCTCCTAAACCCAAAGCTCCCCCCATCCCTCCCCTCCTTGTAAGAAGCCAAGCAGCACTGCAAGGTGCAAAGACTTCTTAACTGAATTAACCAAGCAAGCTCTAATCTAATGTTTGCAGCAGCTGCCTGGCTTGAGTTCCTTTTCTTGGCTGGGACACTGGCCTGGGAAGTGATCAATAGACCTTCCTACAGCCATGGCACCTACCAGAAGGGCATCCTGATCTTTCACAGTTTCTAAGCATTCCAAACTGCATTCCAAATATCAGATGTGAAGATAACGCAGGGCCTTGATTCCAAGAGTGTGTTACATCAAGAATTTTTATTACCAAATCACTTATTTTAGTGGTTTCAACCTAACGTTTAAGAAACTTATCTCCGTCACACCACCCCTTTGTACAGTATCCAGTATTTTGCAGCACAGCTTTAAGTACCTTTCAAAATCTGTTAAAAGGATCAAATTGTAATCTATGTGCCATCGAAGCAGATTGTCCTAAAATAACTGAATTTTGCATAAAATCACACAGTACTGACACTACCTAAATGAAGTTAAATATTATTTTTTTAACAGTAAATGTCTTCATCTTTTTATATGGTTTAACATATTGAAATTATTCAATTTCACTGACAGCTAAAATCTCCTGTTAAACAAACGCCAGCATCTCTAGGTTTCACAAGCAGCACATAACCCTTGAGCAGTACCTACCAAGACCCAAGTCTGTACATACGGTGTCCAGAACAATGCAAAAATGTTTCTTACCCCTTTAAAAGTGCTTCATAACTTTTTAGAAGGTGTTAGATAAATCATTTCTGCTTTTCATTCTAGCTCCTAAATCTTGTCATTCATTGCAACAACTGCATCCTTTCCTTTCTACTTTTTCTATCATTTACCTTTTCCACAACTGCAAACTTTCCTGCAACCCAGTCTCTCCAAGAGAGTCATACAGGACATGCAAAGATAACAGCAATGAATCAACATTAATTTACGGTATTTCTGAGGAACTGACACTTAGCACTCCTCCTCTCCCAATTTAAGAGTTTTATTTTGGCTGCTCTGTGATCTTATGGGACATTCTGAATGTCAATTGCAATCAAACTTGCACAAAGCCCCCTTAAGCTCTGAAGAAAGCCAGAGAAGTAGGAACTAAGGCAAAGGTCTGTTCTGCTTCCAAAGACAGAGAACAAAGTGACTGCAAAGAGGGTATGGAACAGTACTCATTTTCTAAATGAGCATAAAAAAGGCTGAGCAAAGAGAACTGGGTCTCAGGATTTTTTTGTAATAACCATCAGCTGCTGTTAATACCTGCTCAAAACTGCTCTGCAGATTAACAAGAAAAAAAAAAAACAAACCATAAAAATGCGAAAGACGACAAAACAAACAAACAAAAAAGCTGCAAAACAGAGCCCCAGAAAACTCCATAAACTGGCATTTTAAAGCCCTCCATAAATGATAAATGCAAAACAGGCAAAAGGCTGCCAGACTGTTAATGTAAAAAGTATATATACACACTCTACTGCTTCCAGCCACATCCTCTATTACCCCAACCTGTCACTGAAGAAAATAGGAAGGAAACTGGCAATGACAAGGACTATTACACTTACTATTCTAATCTACTACACCAGAAAGGGGAGGTTTCAGATATGATGCCAAAACTTAATCTGTCTAAAATATATGCAGCACTTTTAAGAAGATTTAAGTATTCCGTGACATTTCTTTTAATAGGACCTCATGTTCCTACACAGCCATTGAGACTCTACCTATTTTCTACTTCCAAACAGATAAATTATATTTATGGTAAACTGATACACATACTCACCCTATCTAAAATGATGGCACAAATCATTGGCCCCTGTGTATGACTGATGATGTGAGGCGTTTTATTATCAAAATACATGTTAGAACTATAACATACATACTTTTGAACACCTACAAAAAAAGAGATATTTGATATGCCATCCCAGGTCAGTTTAGAATAAACATGATCTTGTTCTACTCCACACAATGCAAGGAAGAGTTCTGGACTGACAGCTGCAGCCATGAAGGCTGTCTCCCACAGAATGACTGCACCAGTTGTGTTTCCTTGTTTTTGCAGGGACTGCTGCGTTCCAGTGTCTGAGCTGTTCAACTCAGCACATGCTTTTAGTTTTATTCTCCAGCCACAAAACACAGAACACTGCTTACTTACTTTAGTGAAAGGTGAGAGTCACAGACTCAGCTCTGTAGCTTTAAATAGAACATCAGATTTTTCTATTATCAGGCTTGCAATAAAATCACAATTGGATAAACTGAGAGGTAGTACCAGAATAAATCAGCTTTGGTTTTACTTCTGTATTGACAAAATGAAGTGGACTATATTGTCTCAAGCCCTGCCATTCTGACACTTTTAATTCTCGTACCACTTGAATGAAAACTCTCAAGGGCTTTGAAAACACATTCCTTCCCCCTTCCCCCCCCCCCCCCCCCCCCCCCATACCCAGACATTCTGCCTGAAAAGCATACATTGTAGAAAGAGAGACAGCTATTCCTGGGAGCGCAAAATCCACCAGAAGGGAAAAAAGGGGACAAGGGAACCTGCATGACCTGTATAGGTACAACCACACAAGTGACATCACATCAGAAGTAGGCTTACAACTCATGCTGACTTTTGAAAGAGCTGGAAGCTCAAGGGCCGCTGAATTAAAATAGAAGTCAGTCTCTAAACTCAACACTCAGGATATTTCCCTCACATATGACCCTAATTGTGTTTAAAGCTCTAGTTTAACTGCCCACAGGTAGGAAAATGAGGAAAGGAATGGCCTCACTCAAATCTCCTTTGTCACATTTTTGGTTCTGACCCTTGGTCAGTTCATCTACCTTTCTCATTCCTTCTAAATGTCTTCTACATCACCTGGCTTCATATGGACACAGATGTTTTCCTCTGCTGTTTTGATTCTTTTCATTCTTTACAATTCATATCAATTAAAAAAAAAAAGCATGTAAAATATGTTATCTGTAACAACTCTCATGCTGCTTCTTGGGAAAATATTCAAACACATCATGCACATTTCAAAAATACACTTTTCCTGTAATCTTCTAAGAGAAACACTGGAACTAATCTTCTCACAAGGAAGAGAATAAAGTCTGTGTAAGATTACTTCAGGCTCCACAAATATCACAGAGAATAAACCAGGAAGTGAAACAGATACAGTATTTGCAATTCCATTATTGAGAGGCACAGACAGGAAAGATTTAAATAATTCATTTTTCTTATCACAGTGGAAAAAAACAAAACAAAAAAAAACATAGCAACAAAGCCCAGTTTGAGCTATCCTGCAAATTCCAGGACCATCCAGTAGTAAAGTACAGTTACAGCCATGAAATGACACTGGAGTCACTTGTGTGCCTTTAAAAGCAATTAGTTCTCTAAAAGCATTAGCTCTTACCATGCTGAAGGACCTATTAGACAGACCTATAACCCTGTTACTTGCAAATGCATGTCCTATAGCACAATTCAGTTATTCTGTTTATGCCTGAATGAAACTGGCAGACATGCAGTCAATTTATTACAGTATAATCATAAATGAATTCATATGAGCATTTCCTAACAGCAGGTAAGGAAGTCCCTTCAGGAGTCTGAAGATGTTTTATAAACAAAACTTTCATTGTCAAAACAAACCACCAACAAAAAACCCACTAAGACAAAGTAGATAAAGGTGCTCTCACAGAAGCTGGATGAGAGACAGCGAGGAGGAAACAGGAAGGGCTGAGGAGAGCAGCACACACGAGGCGGGCCAGCACCCAGGAATACTGAGGGATACAGGTCTGTTCAGAAACAAAACGTCAGAGAAGGTACTTTTAAAGGCAAGGGTACATCCTTAAAGGCAAGGGGATAGGGGAAGGGAAGGCCTCAAGTACACTGCAAGGAATGGACCATCTGCTTTTAGTTCAGGCTCAGTATGGGGAAGGAGGTGTTTGAAACCAGCTTCAAAAGTGGCTGCTGGGATTTCACCTGCTCTCAGAGGAGCTAACAGAACAATGCTGCATGTCTCCACAGGTGGCAAACCTGCTTTAAGGAACTCCTCTAGTAGGAGCCAGGTAGAGCATGCCACGGCAGAGGCAGAGGACAGTGCAGATCTGCCCAGATCCAGCTGTTTTCTTCTAACCCTTCCCCACAGACCCACTGCACAAAGGGCAGCAGAAAAGTCCACTGTCACCTCAGCAAAAGAAAAGAGATTGAAAAGGGCAGCCAGTCACAATTCTTACTTTTTGTCTTCAAAGGCAACTGTTAAAGCCATGGTCAGTGGACAACCAAGCCAGAAGGAAGCAACTTGGGACTACAGATTCTCACCTTCTCTCTCCCCCTTTACTACCACCTCTGTTTCCTGAACTTTGGCAGCTCTCATCAAATTTTTACTGATGCTTGAATGCATAGGTATGTCCCTTTGCTTACAAAAAGATGCAGAGCTACTAATCTGAATATACATCTGCATATATGTGCAAGTTTGGAAGTGAGTCTACCGTAGTGTTCACTATTGTGCTACCTGCTACCTGCCCACAAGTTCTGAGCATCAGGGCTTGAATACAAAACCAAAACTTCAACAGTAAGGATTTAGACAAGATTTGGGTTTGTTCCAGGAGAGGAGAAAGACAAATACAAACATAACACAAACCAAACAATAGGGGGAACAGGAGAAAAAAAACAAACACTGGAAAACAAGGAAAAGTAAACAAAACATGCAAATTAGATACCAGTCATTTCATAGGAAAAACTGTTCAAACTGAAAAAGAAACTCTAAAAAATCCATCCCATATGTATCTTTAGTTGATCACGATTTTACACATAATCCTTCTCTCTCATTTCAACTAACAGCATTACATTTTTTTGTTCTTCACTCTTAGATCTGAATCTTTTTTGGTGTAAGCCATCTCCTTGGCATGGGGGTAAATGGACAGGGAGCTCATCAAAACACAGTCACAGAAGACAGGCATCATATTTTAAGGTGGTAAGAGGAAGCACTCAAGACTGGTCAGAAAAGGAAGGCTGAGAGTCACTGCTTGCTCTGCAGCTGAAAAGAAAATGTGCTGGTAGTAAAAGGAGAAAAAAAATTGTTTCCAGAATTATGGAAACAGAAAACCAAAAGAGCTCTTACCAATTTTAGTTTAAATTCCACTCATCAAAAAGAGGATATAGGCAGGGCCTGCAAGAACTTTGGGATTTGACTATTAAATACTAGTAGTAAAAAACAAAACAAACAAACAAACAAAAAAATCCAACCCAACAAAGTGTAATTTTTTAGATTTATAAATTATTTACATCATAATTCTTAATAGAAATTATTTAACAAAATTCGTTTTCCTTCCTAACCAACACACCTTTCTTTACCAGCATTGTAAGAACATGAGAGATACCAGTTTCTAAATGAACATAGAGGTGCCACTTCTGGTTTTTCAGCTGATGACGTCCTCCGTGATTATTGCTCTAAAAAGGTATCAGTCTGTTTTGGAAGATGTCTATCAGTTATATAAAGTAACACCAATTTGTCTTTTTAAAATGACCGCATCCCTAATATTAGCCGTAACTCTCACCCAGCATTCCCAAACGAAACACTTCAGTGGAGAGTTAACTGCCAGGAAAAAATGCAAGTAAAAATGACATTATACTCCTTTAACTTTTCCCATATATCTAGAGGTTAAATCCCTAACTCAACTTTAGATGTATTCCTTTGTGTAAACAGGGTAAAAATAGCACTTACTTGTAACACTAAGTAGCTATGATTACAGACCTGAATAATAATCAAGGAAAATGAAATACAGTGCTTTACATATAATACATTAAAACTGAAATAAGGCACAATCCATATGCAGATGCTTCTATAAATAAAAACTCTTTTTTTCATTTGCCATATGTACACACACTGTGTACAGAAGAACAAGAGCAACGTTATGCACTCTTGAGTATTATTATCTGTGATTTTTAGTTACAGTCCCAAGCTCCCCATGCTAGACATCTGTGCTTCTCATTATGAGACGCATCTTCTACAAATGAATACCATATGTTTTTATACAGAATCATGTGTACACAGGGAAAAAAAACCCCACATTTACTGCATGCAATATTAAGTCATATATGAAAACTCCATTTTAATTAACTTGAAAACCTCATGACAGTGACCTATGCCTGCAGTGTGGTGGAAAGGGAAGGGAGGAAGGAAAGACAGACTGAATGGGCCTGGCCTGGGTGCACAGAGCAGAGACATTTCTAGACAACAGGGAACAAAGTGTGAGGCAAACACAGCAGAAGCTGCAGGGCGTCTTGCAACTCCTTCACTCACAGCTCCCAAACTGTACTGTCCAACCATTCTGCCCTGTCCCCAGGTCGCATGTCACCTTGAGACTCAGGGCAAAACCCTGCTGGCTTTCCAGGTCTGAATCACCCCCTAATGCAACCTAAAAATTAGGGAATCAGCACACACCAACAGTGCTGGGGAGGCAGTGAAGGGACTGAACATCTCTGGGCCTGAATCTGTTTACAAATACATCCTTTGAGCTCAAAGTGACACATTTCAGCCCCTTCCTATCAGAGGTGTTAAAGTGAAAGCTTTCTTAATATCTTCTGCATTAAAAATGCACATTTGCAATCTTAAAAGTTTCTTTGGATACAAGAAATATTTAATTCAGTAGCCAATTCTCTTTCAGATGATACAATTCCCCTGCCAAAATAACATACCTGGACAAAGCCTTACATTTACAAAGGCTATACTAGTGCTGACAGACTGACACAGAAACAGAATCATACAATTGTAGACATCAGAAGGGTTTAAAACCTACAATGTAAGTCAGCAGAGCAATAGCAAGGGAAGAAGAAAGTCTGTAATAGAAAATTTACAGCACATTTTAACATGAAGATGAAAAGGAGACTGTCAAAGAAAGACAAATGCCTGTATACCTAAACTATACTGTTTTCTCAATTCTCAAAAACTCAAAACCAGCGTATATGCTTTACAGCTTCTGCTACCCTTGCTGGGTGTTTTCAGCAGAGGTACTCAGATCTCCTTCCTCTTTGAAAGTCAGGAAGTTGCAAAGAGGAATTTACAGATTATTTTAATTGACTGCCTCCTTTAGGCAACTGACCTCATTTTCCCTTTTTTGCTGTTTCCTGACACGTCAGTTGGAAGTAAATCAGTCAGAATGATATTCTCTCTCTCTCTCTATATATATATATCTGTGTGTGTTAGTTTTTATTACCAAGTACCTACACTATTGTTTTACACGAGGTCATACACTGAAGTTGCCTCTTCCCCAGGAGTGCCACAGTAATGCTATTCAGCTCCAATTCCTTCTGTGTTCACACAGGATTCACATCAGTACAACCTCAAGTACCCCAGAGGGACACCCCGAAGAGTGACACCTCAAGGCCACCCCGCCCTTCCCAGTAACTATCAAGAGGCAGGCATTGCCCTTTGAGCACCTTCTTAGAGCAGTCTAAAGTCACACCCCAACCAACCACATGCCAGACCCTAGGATCTCCCCATCTTACAGGCAGACTCATCCAAAGACAGCATAAGCAGTCAGCCGTCCAGCCTGTTGTACACAAAGTCCGATCCAGGGGAAGGTGAAAGCTCTCTCTCTTTACTAGGAGAGACTACATCGGAAAACTCCAGCTACCAGAACTCTCAGAAGACTGTGTGATAACACTGAGAAGAGCCGCCGAGGTGCATGACTGAAGCACTCCACTGACTCAGTGTGCATCACCACTCTGCGGCCACAGCAGAGAATAATTCCGTTTTCAGAAACAGTGACAGGTCTACAACAGAAAGGGCATCAGCATCACCTCGGCATTGCACCTCCAACCAACAGCTAGGCTTTCTTCCACTGGGTCACCAGCAGGCATCCAAAGTAACACAGTCACTCTCCAAGTAGTTAAGTCACCTCTGACAAAAAAAAAAAAAAACAACAACAAAAAAACAACAAAAACAACCAATGTCACTGTTTTTTCACTTGTACTCGTTCAACTTGACATGGCAGAAGACTAGGATTTCCAGGACTGTACAAAGGACTTGGAATGGCCCTTGTTGTTAAGATTTTTCCTTAATCCCATTTAATCCTAGAGGCCATTAGAAAAGGATGCTAGGCATCCTTTAAGGGAACCAGAGTGTACAGTCACATCTGTCTAGAAGTTACCACACATGAGCCTGCCACAGTGGGATATGCCAGCCACCTATCAAACTATCAAGCCAGAGAATCTGGGCAGGCAGACCTTGGTGTATCTAGCAGAAGCAACATGCAAGAGATCTTGCTCACATCTCCCTAACTTTAACAATTTCCTCCTCTTTGTGGAGAGCTCATTCAGAGAGGCAATGAGCAGGCAAACTCCCACTTGCATAGCAGCAGCAACTTGGTGACAACCATGCAAATCAGGTGCTTCTGAGAAGCAAAACCTGTAGCACAAGGGATCCTTAATAGCTGAAAAAGACAAAGCAACACCCTCTTCTGCTTGTATGGTCACAAGCTTCCTCCTTAAGAAACTAAATAGAAATGGATGTCCTCTTAGCTGTCTGGCACAGCTGACTACCCCATGACCTCTCACTGCAGTAGTACTCTCCCACCCTTCTCAGATGGCAATCATTTGGGAGCAGACTGGATGGCACATGGACTCACTGAACTTGAAAATCATCAAGGTGACGGCAGACTTCCCAAGGTAAAATTGCCAAGCTACTGTTTGACAGACCATCCTGGTGAAAAAAACTTTCAGGGAGGGAATACAATGTATTCTGGATCAGGATCAAGGCTTGGGAAACACATACTCTGCACCTGCAGAGCTAGTGAGGCCAGGCACAAGGCAGCTTACAGAACAATAAATTAATGTCCTTCCTTTGAAGATGACATGGCACTTAAGGAGTTTTTTTAAGTAATTTCCTTGTTTCAAGTACTAGCAATGGCTTCTTGTGACAGCAGCAGCTTGAAATGGGACAAAGGATCATCTCTGGCTACCTCAGAACAAGGTACAGAACCAAATTAACAGTTAACAATAAAAATCAAAGCTTTAAATACTGCAATTTCCTCACTGCTTACTATAAGCTGCAAAAGCATTGCTCCTACTTGCAAAAGCATCTTATGCTTTTAGGATATGTCTTCCTGAACCGCTTTAATTTTTTACCTTAGCGCAAAAAATATAACTTCATACTAACATTTTTACTCAGATAAACTTTACCAGTTTTCAGAAGAATCTTGCTATAATTAAAACTACAATTGAGTAAAAGTACTTAAAACCAGACAGCAAATAGTTCAGTAATGTATAAAGAATATACTGTTCAAAAATGGGGAATGCATCTAAAATAATAAAATAAATAAATAATTAAAGATAAGTACAAAACATGTTCAGCAATTCCGAAGTCTTACAAAAGTTAGATAATGTCAAGTTAAATAGAAACTGAGATTATTTTCTCATGTCAACAGTGTGATGGTGTAACGGAATAACTTACTTGAATAAGTCACCTTCGAAGTTTTGCATTAAAGTGACAGGTGAATGGCCTTTATAATTATTGGAACAATGGTGTGTAAAATGAAAAATTGTCCAGTTACTTTTCCTTTCTAGACTTCCAACTTCCCAAGTATTCTTATGAATGTGCCTTTTTCTGCAAAGATCACATAATACTGTAGGACATCTGACAGACACCAGAAAATTTTAATAGGTTTTCAGCAGTCCTACACTATTCTGAGTGTAAGAGTCCCCTATCATTTCAGAAATAGTTCTTAACAAATGATATTGCATACTGTAACAAAAAGCTTTTTCTTTCCAATGCTTATTTGCAAGTTGAATAAAACAAAATGAAAAGAAGATAAGACCAATCTTAAGGAACAGGTTAATATGTATACCTAGAAAATTACATGTGTGCTCAGATGGGATGAAAACATCACTCCACAGAAAGCAAAGGTCAAATCCAGACCATGTATTACTGTACAACCACATATACTTACATAATATATGTATTACAGAATGGAAGGAAAGAAATCCATACAGAGAAGAACTTCTAGTCTTAATTAAAGGAAAAAAGAAATGTACATAGAAATTTATAGTAGGGCAATAAGAGGGGTTTTGTATCAAGAATTGTTGCCTAGAGCAACACTGCTAGCTGAAAACTCCAAGTGTTCCTAGCCAGCAAACTGAATTACATTTATAGTTGTACACAAAATTACACAACTCAGTATACATTGTAAAAACAAAGGCATTTATTAATACACCCATGTAAAAAATGTTTGTATGTACAGGCACTAAAATTATCTACAGCCTTATCTATGAGGAATGTTTAAAATAAAATGAAAAGGAAGGTGGAAAAAAACCAAACCAAACCAAGCCAGCACATGCAGATATGATCTTGGTTCTTCTATTTAATAAAAACAGTATCTCCTACTGGTGACTTACGCAAGACAACCTTCTTGGAAAAATATCCTTTACACAATTGAAGCTCCTTTGGATCAAAGTTGAACTACCTTTTCACACAAAAACAGCCATCTGAGAAGACTTGGAAGGTAAGAAAAATAGGGGTTCACTGTTCATGTCACCAACAATGATGTGGAACAGGGCCAGCCCCAGTACTGACCCCTGAGGGATGCCACTCATCAATGGTCTTCACTTGGACATTAAGACACTGACCACAACTCTTTAAGTGCGACCATCCAGTCAATTCCCTATCCACCAACTGGTCCATCCATCAAATCCATGCTGCTCCAGTTTAGAGACAAGGATGCTGTGAGGGATGGTGTCAAACGCATTGCACAAGTCTGCGTAGATATCAACACCATACCGCACACAGGGGAAAAGAAGAAATAGAAAACAGAAGACCAAGCCAGGATGAAGGAAAGTTTCCTCAGCCTAGGCTCAAACCCCCATGAATACAGCTACACAGCTATCTGACAGGGTCACGCTGGTGCTGGGCTATGGTCTGAGCACACTGCAGTGGACATGTACCCCAGGACAGCTACCACTCAGCACAACCCAGTAATCTGTTTCCCAGGAGAAATCCCGGTATGCACACAGGAGAGAACACCTTGCCAAGAGATAGCCAAGACCCTGGCTTCAGTCTCCTACAAAATTTTACACACAAGTTTAGATTAACAATACACAACTTGAAGAGTTTGAAAAGACTGCCATATAAGGTTGCTTACACTGAGTGTTTTGACATCCCACTCCATCAGATCCCATCCTGCCCCATCCCCTGCCTTGCTTCTCACTAGCATGGCGCTGTGCAGACATACTGACCAAGAGTCTGGCTCCAGATGCATTTTTCAACCCAGTTTAACTGCTAACTGCTGACTCTACTAACTGGATCTCACTTAGCAACACCTTCAAAAGTATACAACAAAACCTGAATTTACACCTAATCTGAATGTCAGAGATTAAATATATACATATATTTAAAATTAAGAGAAATTACAATAACCTATACTGAGGTCTGTGTTTAGTGAAATCTATATTAAGCCATTCAGCAAACGGACAGTGAGCAATAACATGTAAACAAATGTCTCCCTTACATGCCCTAATAGAGGATGACAAAACTTGCTTAAACAATCACTTCAAAAGGTCAGGCAAGGCCCAAAAACCAAAACACTGTGACACATCACACAGGTTTTAATACCATGCATCTTTGTAAGCTATTTCCTGATTTGAAGTACAAAGTGCCAAATACCTCCTTTCACAGCATGAAGCTCATAAAGTTTCCCATAAACTTTCATAAGCAACTCCTACTTACTATGAGAAAAAAAGATCACATTTTAGTTCATTCTTGTATGTACCATCCACAGTAAGATATTCAAACAAATACAGTCCTTTCCTTAGTTTTCACCTCAAAGGAGAACAAGTACCACAGAGTAAATACTCTTCTCTGAAAGAGAAGGCAGACAGAATTTGGGTCAGTGGTCAGATGCCTGGACATTTTAATTAGTACATAGTATTTTCAATTACTTATATTTGTATAATGTCTTAGATATTTAATGGTTTAGTCTTTTTTTAATCCTTAAAACAGGAAACATTACTGTGATTAAAAGTTGTTGTGTTTCCTACATGAAATCATATCAGCTACTGTGATTATACTTATTCCTGATACTGTTTTGATGCGCTTATTACCTTGAGCACTACAAAATGAAAGCGATCTCCCTGGTGCAAAGTTCAGTGCAAAGAAAGGTTTGTTTAAACTAGGCACAAACCAGCAAGTTTTCAAGAGCTTATCAACTGACAACTAAGCATAATTTAGAAACTGCACTCTAATTTACCTCATTAGAGTGTGTGGGAATCCAAGCTCAGCTTTTGTTTCTTCTGGTGAGGCAGGCTGCAGGATGCAGACGATGAGGGACAGGCAGGTTATCCGCAGCTCTGTAAAAGCAGCGCAGGTGGTCTCTGTTGCACAAAGCACCTCGATTCTAACAATCTCTTCTCACATTGCAGCCTGCCTTTTGCAGGTTAGAGGCCATGTGCATGACTGAATGGTATGAGTCAGGACTAAATGAGCCAGAGATGAAGCTTACGCAAGCTTTAGAGTGGCTACTAAAGGACAAACTGTACCTGAACTGACTGACAACTTGTCAGCGCAAAGTTAAGCCATTAAATATCTAATCTGAACCAATGGAGTTCAATTATATCAGACGAGCCTCTCATAGGATATGGCCAGAGCCAGTCCAAGGACTCATAAAAATGAGTTATCTTGTCAAATATCAGCCCCATTATGCTAGGAGAGATGCAGGCTGCAGCCAGAGGGCTCTGCCAAATCCTTCTTTCCTGTGGGTTTCCATCACTTCCCTTGTGCCAGCACCATCACCGATACAGTCGCTTGCTGAGCTAGGATAAGGAACCAATCTGGCTGAAAACAACACTTGCAAAAAAAAACATTGTTTTCAGTTGAATTATTATTTATTTCTTTTAAATCCAGATCAACCTGCTTCAATCAGCTCAGAAAAACCAATGCCAGGGCAAGAAAAATATTAGGAAGGTGTAGGTGAGAGATGGAAGCAAACTCTACTTTCAGTGTTCCCCACTCTTTTTAGCCTCCCCTCATCTCAGCCTAGAACAGCCATGACCTGTACCTGATGTACAGTCACTGCTGGCTCAGGACAAGCCTCTGGAGGCACCCTGAGATGAAAGAAAGACTTCAATGAAATACTGTGGCATCTCTTTCCTGAGATAATACTTTCAACAGAACAAGAATATATTCCTAAAGTCCATCTGAAATACAGGCTTCTCAGGAGAAGATCACAGACAAGCCACCAGAATGAGTTTAGTGGAACATGAAAGCCTATCCTCTGAATGAGTTATAACAGTGGGCTCAACTATTCCCACGATAATAACACCATTACTAATGTTCCCTTATCTAGTTGTGACAAAGGCAATCAGGCCTTTGTGAGGCTCCAAAAGCTACACTATGGAGTTGTTTGCTCTATCATCCTCTTAGCAATTGTTGAGAGAGAAAGCATCTTCCACTGGCTCTCCTGTGGTCCCCTGCTGCAGCTGGCCAGTGAGTCACAGCTCTGTATGACAGCACTTACCAAGGCTTCCTTGATATTCAGTAGCTGAGGCTTCTAGCTATCACTCCAAGCATCTTGCTTTGTATCTGGAATCACAGACTTGTAGCTACAGCTATAATCACAATTATTATATGACTGCTTGGACCACTGCAAGCCTACAAGAACTTTCTGCTTTATTTGTACAGCTAAAATCTAACCTCGCACTCTCTTAAACAAGGGGCAAAGCTCCCAGTTACTTCTGGATATAGTATACTCATGGATCTTACTGTTCTATTTTATTAAAGGCAGAGAATTTCTGCTAGAAACAGTATTTCATCAGTGGCCTGGAGTCCCACCAACTATTACTCTGACAATTACACAGAAATCAGCTAAAACCAGTCAACTGGTCAAAAATAATAACAACTGAAAGATGTACTTTACATTGACTGAACAATTCTCACACATCCTCTGAAGTATTTTCCGGGTTTTCAAGTAGGGAAGTGAAATAAAAATATCTGACTTCCGTAAGCTACACTAAAAGCTGTCTGGGTGATTTACGGACTCCTAGACAGGAAGAAGAGGTAGTTGGAGGAGTGGTAAATTGAAGATCTCTACTGATGCTAAATCAAGAAAACATGCCAACTGTTGTGCTACAGTTTGGTACCAAGTATGCGTGATAAGGTATTTATTTATTTGCTGAAGATAACAATATTATTACTTTGTTGCTTTCTCATGTGTGGTATAACCTCAACCATATTTCTAAGCATGCTAAGAACATGCACAATTGTTCCTCTTCAACTACTTCACCCCAAACCATTTAAAGTCCTCCAACAATATTGGGGGCCCTGCAAGGGAAACATTCTAACACATTTTTATTGTCAACTTTTGGCCTAAGAAGCCCCACTAGGAAAGAAAGATATCGTAGAAAGATAACAGATAAAATCTCTGGCTTTCTTATGAAAGCATTTGTAGGCTAACAGGATTGGGATGCTGTAGCAGGAAGGGCAGGGAACAGAGTCACAGAACAACGGAGAATACAGAGCAGCTTATCCTCATGGCAAGGTAACCAGTAAGCAACTGGTTTTGTGCACACTTTTTATTCTGCTGTAATACAAGAGAGCTGGTACAAGACAATGACCAAATAATAAATTCGTAGCTTCAGCTTTTTCGGGAGTGCAGAGGGGTAAATTGCTTGAGTGCTCATCCCATACACTGTTTGGGGTGCCCCCAGAAATATAACTCACAAAATGATTGCTAGAATTGTACTTACGAGCTAAATTGTTTCTTTGTCGTGGTTTAAGCCCAGCCATAAATCAGCCACAAATCAGCCACACAGTTCACTCGCTCAGACCTCCCCTTTCTCTCCCCCACCCCGCTCCTGGGGGGATGGGGAGGAGAATCAAAAGAATATAACTCCCATGGGTTGAGATAAGAACACTCCAGTAACTAAAGTATAACACAAACCACTGCGGCTACCACCAGTAATAATAATGATAAGGGAAATAACAAGGGAAGAGAATACAACTGCTCACCACCCGCCGACCGATACCCAGCCTGACCAAGCAGTGATCTAACCCTTCCGGGTCCCAGCCCCCAGTTTTTACATCCTGGGCGTGATGTGCTGTGGTATGGAATACCTCTTTGGCTAGTTTGGGTCAGGTGTCCTGTCTCTGCTTCCTCCCAGCTTCCCCTCCTCCCTGGCAGAACATGAGGCTCAGAAAGACCTTGGTCAGACTAAACATTACTAAGCAGTAACTGAAAACATTGGTATTATCAGTGCTGTTCCCAGGCCGAAAGTCAAAAACACAGCACTGCACCAGCTACTAAGGAGGAGAAAAATGACTGCTACTGCTGAACCCAGGACACCAAAATATACAAAAACATACAAAATATACACCCAAATACTAAAAAACAAAACCCCTACTTATTTCTCCCTATTTATTTGGTTATAAATATTTAAATTTCCTGCCTGAACATGCTTATTTAGAGATCACACTACCGAGGCAGAGGCAGGTTCATTGCAAAACCAGCGGTCCTCGCAAACAGGCTATTGGCACATTGGAAGTACTCAAAACTTACAAATGGGGAATTTTAACTCCCCTGGCCAAGCTGATTTACTGAGGAGGCTGGAGTGGCAATCAGTGACACACATGTAACAAGAATCTGCAACACCACAGGCAGCAAGAACCTTGCTGTATCACTTACTGTAATTACGGCCTCTGCTCGGCTGTAGCAGTCTGACTGAAGTTGGGCACTCAGTAAAAACGCACTAACAATACAGAAAGTTGCTAGTGTTGCAAATGTTACCAAAACATACATGAGTATCCTTTTAAAACCTTACAGCTTTCAACTCCAGCCTCGCTAGTAACAGTTACAAAACAAGAGTAAAATACGGGCAATAAGAATAGATTACAACCACTTTTTAATGGAGTGCCAGTACCAGCAGACTGAAAATGTCATTAGTCTTATTTGAAAACAAGTTCAAATATTCTGCTCTTCAAAGAAAACGAACTTAGAAATACAATTAAAAAATATTCAATTGATGCCACTCTTGGAGCGTACACTGGAGTTCAGATTTAGACACCTCTTCCACCGCTTTGCTCATTGGAAGTTCAGTTACATTCCAGTTTCACATAAAAGTCTAGTTGCTTATAACAGCACATCTAGTAACACATTGTATGTCGCTCTGTATCATCTAGATTTGTACACACTCAAGCAAAAAAGGGAAAGCCTGTAATTAAAATGTTCAAAAGGCCTTTATGTTTCACATTCCTTATAGCTAGACAAGCATGACATCTCTGTCTGTCATTAAAATAAAAAAGAAAGCCTACATACAGAGGGCTCTGATTTTTCTCTTTTGTGCTATGTAGCTCCACTGATTCAGCACAGTTATTCTTGTTTTAAATCTATCTAACAGCCTGACACAAAATAGAACCAAATAGACTGTTTTCACTGACAGTGAAAGGCATTCAATCAAATTTACATCCACGATGTAGAATAAGCTAGGTCACCCAGTGAACTGGACTTGTTGAAATGATGTTGTTTTATCATACTGACAGATGCTAAATGGATGTCTAAGCACAAGAAACAGTGACCACATCCTCATAATGAGGACTGCACTCAAAAGGAAGAGCTTGAGCAGATCTAGGGCTCAGAAAGTACAAGCAACACATAAGTTCTGCCAGGATACTTATAATAACAACAAGATGGCACGATTGCAGTATGAACAATTGGCTGAGGTGGTAATTAGCAGGAACAAAGTGATTTTACTTGTGTAGATGACATTCATGAGACTGGCACTGAAATACTGCATCTAATTCAAGCTGGGGGTTGAAAGAGAAGCACAGTAGCAGGGCAAGTGTAAATCAGAATGCTGAAAATGCTGAAGTATCACAAAAAGGATTTTCAGACTGAAGAAACAGAGGGACTTAAAGAGAATTATTTGTTCTGACTACCAAGATAAAATTGAGCAGCAACTTGACAATAGCTAACAGGCATTAGAAGGGCTTTTTAATCGATTGGAAAGACATAGCTAGAACCAAAGACAGGAGCAAAACAAATTCAAAGAATAAATAAGGTGCAAACTGGGGAAAGAGGGAACCCCATGAAGCAGGAATCTGGAATCAAGGAAGCAGGAAATGTTGGCATACCATGTCTTGCTGTCAGTAGATCAACTCACTGGGACTAATACACCAGTTACTAAGCAATGCATTAAGTTATTAACTTATTATGTGTTAATGTGCATTAAAACATTAATATGCAGTACACCACATATTTGTACATGCATTAAGTTCCAAAGATGCAAAAGCAATTCTAAATAAAGCAGCATTGTTGCCTGTCAGCTGAGAAAATATTCGTAAGTATCAGACAATAAACACTCAGATTAGCAGAAAAATGCAAGGCAGGAAAGATTTTTCTAATGCATTTAGGTAAAGCTTGTGCTCATATAGGGCCTGTAAACTTAGCAGATAAAAAGATTGCTAAGATTTCATAAAGTCAGCCGTCGTGTGACAGACCTTTGCTTCTGCAAAGCAAAGCAACACATGCAAGGCACTGAGCCATCCACACTGGCATCACAAAAGACAGGTTACAGGGATTAGGAACAACAAATGCTGTAATTATATGGAGAACCTGAAACCTGTGCTGTACTAGCAGATTGCAAATGAAATTGCAAAGGCTGCACCAACTTGAGCCAGTGGTGAGTAACCAGCTTGTGACTTTGTTGCTTGCACACTGAACCTTACATGTATCACTTGCAGTACTTTCATCCTTCTTACTAGATTTCCATTCCAAGACTGAGACACTGGTGGAGTAAGAGGGGGAAAGGAATGAGAGCTTTTCTCCCTGAAAGAATGGAGATGAAAACTGCCCTTGAAAAAAACGTATGAATTCATGCTTTACTACCAGATTTCTTCCTGGCTTGAGACGCAAACTATTAAATCTTCAGATTAAACTAAGCAAATACTAGAACAGTGAAGGAGGCAGATTATTCTGGTTAGGAAAGAATAAACTCCTCTTGTATGTGTGATTTGCTTGTTATGGTCAACCTTTGAAAAACTCATATTGTGGGCAATTCATAGCAGAAGTCTTTGTCATTTTTCCAAGCTCATAAGACATCTATCATGTGTTTTGTTTCCCAGGGAGATCAGAGAGTGAGTGATTTAGACTGCAGCTTCCTGTAGAAAACACCAAGTATTTTATGGCCCTCTCACTTGTCACCCATCCCACAGTAAACACAGATGCTACCACTTCAAAGTTAGTAAAGCCCATTTTTACAGACATATAAAAATAATTTCTTTTCTTTATGCAGATTTAAGCAATAACCAGCAAAAACAGGGCATTATCTACAACAAAACCCAACTGAGACCCCCAGTATCACTGCCACACAGATCCAAGCTTCAGCTGGCACCTCCCAAAGCCATGTGGATTCAGTAACAAAGCAGGATGGTGAACCTCAGGGACTGCATGCCTTGGCTAGCGGATGTCACTCAAAAGGGGTGACCTGAGGTGGTGGCAATCTTCTCCCTTACAGCAGGTGAGGGTTACAGCACTTTCCAGAACTGGTCTGGGGTTTAGTTCCATCTCAGGGAAACTCAACTCATCATTCTCATTTTGCAAGTGAGTACCAGCAAACCAAACACAAGCTTTAAATAGGGCAGATAGGGAGGATACATATAATTGCATGACCTCTGAGGAGGAAGAGCTGTGTCCTAGGCTCTATGAAATGCTGGAGTCCTTCTCAACAAGTTATTCGCAATAAGAAGATTCACAAGCCACTCAGAACCATATAATGTTAAACAAGCACTGGCTTGCAAAGCTTCAAAACTCAAGCTGATCTTCTGATCTAAGTTAAAGAAATGCACATAATGTGGCAGCAAAAGTGCTGGCTGCTGGTGAGCAAGCACAGTGACTCATTGGGAACAGGGAGGCTGTGACACACAGCCTGGTGCAGCAGCAGCATCCCAGATAGGACAAAGGGATGGAGAGAAAAGCAAAGGCAAATCTCCAGTGGCCACCACATCTAAAATTATCTGTCTACTACTCGTTTTGCATTTGAGGCTTGGTTCCTGAAAATGCTCTGAAGCTTATTTGCCTCATGCACTGGTATATACACATGCAGTTAGATCTGCATACATTCTGCATACATTCACTTGTAGTTTTGCTATATCCTAGTCCACATCCATTGAATAGTACAGACTTGGTCTTAGCCTTAGAATCACATTTTAAAAGTTTTTTTACATATATATGCACATTCATATACATACAGATACAGATATATACATTGACATACACATTCACTCACTCTACAGAACAGAAATAGTCCTGTAGGGGACTCTGTGGATGGCATTTGATTGCTTGAGAGTCAGCCCACACAGCCACATGAGAAGACTGCTGTTATCTGAAATGCCTACATGTAATGGGCAAACATGACACAGGACCTGTCAGTCCTTTCTGCCACAGCAGATAGGGTAAAATTCCCCAGCAAGAATCCTAAATGGTACACTTAAGGGCACAGATTCAAAGTCCGAGAGGGTGAACTGCCTACAAGCAGTCATTCAAACCAGGTCTTGGAATGCAACCTATCTGATTCCCTGTTACCTTCCACAGTGCATGCAACAGCAAAAGGGAAAAACAAGAAGAAAAAAAAAAGTACTTAAAAGCTTGTGCATGGGCATAGTAAAGAAAAGGAGATGACACCAAAATGCAAGTATCAGGACAGCTAATAACACACTAATGGATCTAACGGGTTAAAACTGTGACATAAGAAAATTGAAGCAACATGGAAAAGAGAGCTGTTAAAACTGAATATGACACTGGGTAATCTGCCTTTGTTTTCTCTAAGGAAGTTCTTAGATAATTACTTAGGTATACCACAGAAGTCACCCACAGTCATTATCTATGCTACACGAAGATATTCTTTTAAGCATTACTTTAAAGTAAAATATGGCCAAGATAAATATGTAAAATATGTAAAATGTAAAATATGGCCAAGATAACAGCTCTAGTGCTATTTTGTGTAAAATATGTAAAATATGGCCAAGATAACAGCTCTGATGCTATTCTGTGTAAAATACGTAAAATATGGCCAAGATAACAGCTCTGATGCTATTCTGTGCATTGCCACTGTCAAGGAAATATTCTTATATTCTCAAACTTGGAAGTAATCACACCAAGGCCATTCTAGATTATACCCTAGTGAACCAATGGTAAGGTAAGCCTTTCCTAAAGAAAGTATTTCACAGGTTCATTGTGCCTTTAAAGGACTAAAAAAGAATAGAAAAGTCACTCAACAATCAGAAAAACTCTAAGTCTTATGAAGTAAGACTTCTCATATGCCTGAAGGAAAAAATGAATGGTTAGGAAGTACAGCCCTTCCATAGGATGCCACTTGGTTTGGAGCACAGCCAATGTATCGCTTTTTCCAGGATGTACAGTGCCGTGCTTCCCTAACCCTACGAAGACAAAGCATCTCTAACATGCACAATTTTGAATGCCTATGAAAAAAAATTGACATAGTTTCTCTACTAATTTTTCACAAAAGGGCTGCTTTATTAAAGCTGGCAGTGGATTACACTGGCTTCCTAATATTCTGATCCCCATTAAAATTACACAGTTTTCAATTTAGCAGAGGGATGCTAACCTACACACTGAGAGTTGCCCTTATTTTGTTATTTTTTAAAAGGAAAAAAACCAAAAAAGCTCAGTTTCACACCAGTAATAAAATGAAGCATCTGGAGCACAGAACTGATACACAATGCGCAGAGCATAACAGAGGAACTTATTTCTCCCTATTGATACAATTGTCACATAGCTCTGCACATGTTGGGAATGTTGATAAAGAAGGAAAGAAGAAAAATCATAGAATCATAGAATAGTTAGGGTCGGAAAGGACCTTAAGATCATCTAGTTCCAATGGAAAAAATAATCCCCCAGAAATGTTACAATGTTTCAGAAACATTTTGTTTGCTTGTTTTAAACAGACAAAACAATAACAAGTTGTCATTCCCCTCTCTCCCCGCTCCTGTGAAAATTACATTCCTAACTTCTCTCACTTCTGAAGTGGGAGAACACTAGAGATCCAAGGGAAGAAGGAGCAGATGAATCAGGATCACAGAGCTGAGGATCCTCATTAAATGAAAATGGGAGAGGTAGTGCTTAGGTCCAAATTTAGAGTGACACAGCAGAAAGGCAGAGAGGTGTCCTTTCAGGTCTTAGTTTCATGAGCTAAATGGCAAATGTGCATGGTCTGGAAAGCTGTAACACTGCCAGGGGTGGAACTCAGGGAAACTAAGTGTGGGAATCCCCTGTTCTGCACAATTATTTGATACAATTCAGGAAATGAGACTGCTTTGCACATTTTTTTCTCCCCACACTCCCTTAATCCCACATCAGAACAATTCTTGAAGGATCACCATTACTTGCATGGCAATGTCTCAAGTTTACCCAGGAGTCTTCCCCAAGAAACAGCTGCAGAGGAGCAGGAACCCAGTGAGATCACTACTCCTAACAGTGCGTGAGACAAGTTTCTAGGACATGCAGGGGCTCCCAGGACTGTGCTTATGCATTCAGGGCCTCTGAGGACTAAGAGTAACTGCAGCTTAAAGCCATGTATCCAGGCAGCCCTTCATTCAAAGGGCAGAACTGATCAGAACAGTCTCAGATACACAGGTCCTTATTCAAAATTCATCCCAAGGAGCAAGGATAAAAAAGTAAGGTTTTTATCTTGTCTCTCCTTTCACAGAAAGTTTGAGGAAAGGTATGAGAGGTAAAAACTCCACAAACAATAATAGAGAAGGTGATGGATTTTGTGCTTTCTTGCAAAAATGCATATATTTTGCCTTCAATAGTAAACAACCAGATTCCTTACATATGTAGCTAAGATGATACTAGGACTTAATAGAGCAGGACTGATAAGTAACATTAGTTATGGAGAAGGAAGTACTTCAATAAAAAGAGAGGCATGGCTTTGTGGTTCAAACACAGGGCAGGCTGTATTTCTCAGTTCATTTCTCGCCTTTGCCCTGGACTCTTGGTGTGACATATCATGGTGCATCAGTTATCTTTGTCCAGGGTGACATAGTGTACTTCCCTTTATCTTCTAATCAGACCATAATATCTTTGATCACACATGCCCTACCTACAGACACATGGAAACAGTATGCCAGTTTCAATACCTTCCCAATTTCAGCTGGCTTTGGAGCATTAATAATTATCAATGGGACCTTTGTTGACAGTTTCAGCAAGGACGAGGCAAGACCAAATGTGCCATAAGGACAAAGCTCTCCTTCCCACACAGTAGGCTGGGCATTGTAGGGTAAAGCCAGTGGTGCTTCTGCCTATATTAAACACACACTGCAAGGCACTAGGAGGTCCCCAGCCTTCATACAAGTGAAGTTGGCTTCTTTGCCCATTATTAATTTCACCTTTTAAGCGCAACGACAAATGCTTTAAAAAGTGTTCTTACCTCCACCTTCTTTCCACTTACCACATTAAAAAAAAAAAGAAGATTAATAACGCAATGTAAAAATCAGTAAAACGCAACGAGATTATAGGAAACTGCACTGCCTCCTGCAACCAACCTGACCCCAGAGCCGCGGGGCATAACCCACCGCCGCACCGTACTAACCCCTGCACGCTCCACCGGCCAGAGACAGCTCGGGTTTCACGCCTACAACGCACTCGGGCGGCCACGGGCCTGTTTCCACCTACAGACACCTTGACAACGGCCGGCGTCTGCTGTTTGCAGAGTCTCCGCAGCCCAACAAAACGCCCGCGGTTTCCACGGCGTGCGGCGGTTATTGGAGAAAGGGGTTAAAAAAACAAAGGGAAAACCGTGTGGGAGGACGCGGGACACCGCGCAGAAACGGAGAAATCCTACCAGCCCCTGGGGCCTGGAGAAAGCACCTTCTCCCTGCCGCTGAGCCGGCTCCGTTCCTCCTCCGTGGCGCGGCACGGCCCGCGGCACCGAGCGCACCTGCCGCCCGCACTCACCCGCCGGGGCGGTCGCCGCCGTCGCCGCCGCTGGGGTGGTAGGCGGTGAGGACCACGCCGCGGGAGCTGGACCGCCAGCTCATGGCGAGCGCCGCCGCATCCCTTGTGGGGACGCCGAGGCGGAGCGGGGCGGTCCGGCCCCGGCCCGGCCCAGCCTCCCGCCGGCAGCGCTTTCTGCGGGCCGCTGTCGCCCTCCTCCTGGCCGGGCCCGGCCCGGCCCCTCCTCCCGGGAAGGACACCCAAGCGACCCGCGGACGACGCCAGCAGGACCCAGCAGCTTCCGGGAGCGGGCGCGCTGATCTGCCTTGCCCTGCGCCGAAGCAGCCCAACCCGCTACGGACCGCGGGCACCGTTCGCATTCTATGGGCTCCCATACACCATGCGGTGTTAAAAACCAGAGTTCTTCGGCCAGGCTGGAGTTTCGTTTAAACGTCTTGCAAAGGAATCGGTGAATTAAAGAAAAGCTGCCGCAGTTTCAGACATCAGCTGCCTGAGTGCAGGAGCTGCGTGCCACACGGGAATTGCTGCTCCCTTAGAGGTGCCTTGTGAGACCGTGATGCTGCAAATGCATTTTCCAAGAGGCTCTTCTAGGAAAGATAAGGAATGCGTTGAGTGATTGTCCATTTCACTGAATCACAACATTATTCAGTGCTCGGCTTTACCTAACATACACCATTATTTATTTATTTGGTTTTATAATTACAAGCTATTGTTACAAAAATTACCACAGGTGATAGCATCAGGCCAGGACACAAGGGGACTGGGCTGCCTCAGAGCTGCTGGGCCCTAAACCAGCTATCATTAGCTCCAAGGTCAGGCTTTACCAACCAGTGGCAGCTGGAGCCGAGCAGTGTTGGGTTGGTTTTTTTGGCAGGGATAGCTTCCTCTGCCTCCACACAAACTCTGGTGAGATGGGAGTTACTGCCTTGGCATTACTTTTGAATTAGTAGGCCAGGATCTGTAACACAGCATTCAAATCTGTGGGTTTTTTTTTTTTTTCCACAGCAACTGTAACATAACCTGCAAATGTATATATACTATTCAGGTTCTTAATTTTTGACTGCATTCACAGAAATGTGTGATTTGTCTGAATTATAACCGCTTTGTGCCAGAAGTGAATGAATCTACTTCAATATGAGCATAGACAGCTTCCACTGCCCTTCATTGTTCCTTCTAAAATAATTTGCAAAGAAATCATGCCACTGCTTTGCTTGCAGATGAAAAGTTCAGTACAATGCTATGTGAGGTGCTGTGAAGCGTGCAGGTTCTGAGCCTTCACTTACTTAAACCTGTACACCTGAATTGGAAAGCTAGGTGCAGGTGCAGATGGATCACACATTTTTCAGAGTCTTGATGCCTACAGCTGGTGACTTTGCAGAGTTCACAGGTCATACTCAGACATAACTGGCTGTCATTGACATAATCAGATAAATTCATCCAGTGGGTTTCTTCTTAAAAGGGTGGCTTCCTAAAGAGCGCCAACCAGAACATCCTCGATTTCTTTAAAAAGGGTAATGTCACCATGGAATTTTGAGAAGAGTCCCATCATTACAAGCACAGGAAAACTTGGCTGACATTCAATAGAGTAACCATTACAGAGGAACTTTTTCACTTCTTAAACCACTGAAGGTCAAACTGCTGCCTTAGTTTGAAGTTCATGTAAAGAACTGGGGGTAGTTAAACCCTGCTTCTTCCATGGCTTCTGTAAAATGGTTTATCTGTAGGCAGCTGGCAATGGCATTTCAGCTAAAATATTTTTTTATATTGTTTTTAATCAAAACTTTCACATTAACTGTTTTTTTTAAGAAAATTTATTTAAAAGTCAACTTTTAAATATAAGATAAGCTTTGCATATAAATTAAGAAAAAAGAACTGGTCTATCTTGGACTATGTAGATTTTTTAATTTTTTAAGATTTACAGTACATAGAAAAGAGGCTGGTGCTGCCCCACCTCCCCAGATGTTCTCTGTCTCCAAAGGGAGTGGGTAAAAGAGAAGGCACAGCTACAGTCCTACTTAGTAACATGGCTACAGCAGCTTAACTAGCAGTATGCACCGAGAGCAATACAAAGGGATAAATTACCTGCGTGTACCCACTCACAGGCATACATACACAACCAAGGACACAAAACCACTGCAAAATTTAGAACCATGCAAAGATTTTCGTGAAGTACTCCCACTGCAAAGGTACAGCACTCTCTCTACAAATCAGACTGTGTTCAAATGCAAAAATTGGCCTAACTTCTCACATAAATACATGAACAAGACTCATCTGGTTTCAATGCTCACTTTAGAAGTACATAGCAGCCTTTTAGTACCTATAAGGGGGGTCTACAATAAAAGTGGAGAGATTAATGGCTTTAAGTGGAAAGAGAATAAATGCAGATTCTCTATTTGGAAGAAATTCTTCACTATGAGGGTGGTGAGGCACCGGCACAGGTTGCCCAGAGAAGTTGTGGCTACCCCATCCATGGCAGTGTTCAAGGACAGGTTAGACGGGGTTTGGAGCAACCTGGTCTAGTGGAAGGTGTTCCTGCCTGTGCGGGGGGGTTGAAACTAGATGAGCTTTAAGGTCCCTTCCAACCCAAACCATTCTATGATTCTGTGATTCTATGTTAAGCATGAGATGAGAAAACATCCCTTTAACACATGTAATTATACCTATTAGTTGGTGCCAATTCAACACTTGTGGTTAATTGTCAAACAGCCTATGTAGAATGCAAAATTATTTTCTGAAGGACCCAACCTTTTCCTTTTAAAATAAACCAAGAACACTAAATATGTAAATACCAGGGTCCTTAGGACCTGGCCATTTCTAAAATTTCAGCTAATTGGCTGCATGCCAAATACCCCACTTTCTTATAAAACTGCCTTTAAAGAATAGCTAAAAATAACAAAAAGTAAAAACATATAAAGCATTCCATGTTTTAATGAGAGCTTTCCAAAGCCCTTTACCCAAACTAAATATATATTAGGTGCTCTAAGAATAAAAATATGAACTGCTTTTTCTTTGATAAGCATCTTAAGGCACATCGTAATTAAGGCACACAATAACATGCTGCACTGCCGCTGTAAAAAGAAGAATGCAGAAACAAGATGTAGCCAGTGCAGTGTCACCAGAGACTGCTCAAAGAAAATTTTACTGCAACTGGAGAAGGGGAAGAGCCTGCCTTGTTCATGAAGGGGAAGATTAGGAATAGGAAAACACAGAAAGTTTGCAGCAGGCAACTGGGGAGTAAGAAAGCTTTTGTAAGTACATCACAAGGAGGCTGGGAAAAGGAGCTAGAAGGAAGTAAATTATATTAATAAATGAGAATAGCAATTAAATTGCTGATAAAACCACCAGAGATAGTGATTCCTTTCTTAAATCTGTCCTTAGCATAATGCACTTCGAATGTGGATGTGGATTTAGGAGCTTAACACTATGCACACTTTTTTCTTTATGAAGTTTGACAACTTAATAGGATCAAACTCTGTCCTGTTAAATAGCATATCAACAGCGTAGTTTTCTTTGATGAAATTATTCCAAGTTTAGAGTGAGTCCAGATAAACAATTCTGATTAAACAATAATACAGATGTATTATTGCTGGGAACTGACATGGATATCACTGCTGTCTTTCACTGACGTATCTTCTGCCTAAACCAATTTATAGTCAGTAATTACTGAGTTTGCGGTTAATGCTCATGTTCTTAACAAGGTATGGACATGCTTATTTGGAAAGTAAGGTTGTTTGCAATCAACTAGATAAAAATGCACCATTTGAAGCATTTAGGTTTCTGTGACAAAGGAGATATCATTGAGAAAAGAGATTAAAAATCAGAAAATCAGACTGTCTTGCCCCAGAATCCAAGACTTTTTCGAAGAGTTTAAATATTTAAATGAAGATATCATGCAGTTCCTTTACACTCAATATAATCAGTCTCTGAAGCCAAGCAGATCATGCACAGTTCTCATGCTTAGAGCTGTCTTTACAGAGAAATTTCTAAAAAGAGAACTTCTTAGCAGTACCATCCTTCATTGCAGCTTTACAGGGTTTGAATATGCAAGTGTTCAACATATGCTTTTGACTCTTCACTGCAGAACAATTTTTTTTTTCAAGTTTTCCCAAATAAAAAAATAAGTCACACTGATTTTCGTATTTTGTATAAATACACGACTGGATATTTTATATATGTGATGAGTGATTTCTCACATTCCATGCTCCTGATGATGTGTCAATTATCAGCAGGTAAAACTGCAGTCCACAGAGAAGCACTGGCTTGAGGAAGTAGTAACAGCTCAGCTTATAAATTCACATTCACAGACTGACTTCAATGGCAGTAGATGGATTTATTCCTGCTGAGGTCCAGAGATCCCCCTGGAACCAATGCCAGTGCTGCAGTACAAGTACAACTGTACTTCAGGACTTCTGAAGTATCTTCTTTAACATAGGAGAGTTTCGTCCCTTCGTTAGCATTATGTACTGTAAAATCTGTTCAGACTGGCTTCATATGGAGCAGAAAATATCTCTTCAGTTCACTCACCTAATTCACATTCAAATAAAATGGCAGCACTTCATTGTCGAAATTGTGCTTCCAGGATTCCATCTTGCAACCAGAAAAGACATGAAATGGAAAGTTGTTTGTATATCGCAAGATGAAATCTAACCCTTATTAAGTGTCACACTTCATGTATTGCTGCACTCTGCTACATAAAGAACCACATACATGAGTAGTGTCCTGCAGCTACAAGCAACCAATGCTAGGAGTAATATAAAAAACAATATTACAAGTTACATACTCAGCATATGATTTCTGTTACTTAATTCTTGATGCCTACACCCATGCAAATGATTTTATCTGACACTGAAAGTCTGTGAAAAAAATTCACTTTTAGAGGGTAAAATCCTCTACCCTGTGTTAGACTTCCACTTTAGGGCATAAAAATGGATCACAATCTAGAACTGCCCAGTTATTTCCGCTGACTAGAACGGTTGACTGTGTTCTACTCATGTGACCTACATTCAACCTACATGCTAGTTGAGTAGGTCACATGCAGATGTCCAAATCTGTCAGATAAGCTCCACTTTTGATGCTTTTATGTTGCCCTTCAAAATATAAAGATTCAACATTCTGTTTGAGGGGAGACGTTATTGCTCTCTGCAACTACCTGAAAGGAGGTTGTAGCAAGGTGGGTGTCCACGTCTTCTCCCAAGTAACAAGCAATAGGACAAGAGGAAATGGCCTCAAGTTGTACCAGGGGAGGTTAAGACTGGTATTAGGAAAAATTTCTTTATCAAAGGGCTTGTCAAGCATTGGAAGAGGCTGCCCAGGGAAGTGGTTGAGTCACCACCACTGAAGGTATTTAAAAGATGTGTACATGCAGCACTTATGGACTTGGTTTAGTGGTGGACTTAGCAGTGCTGGGTTAACGTTTGGACTCAATGATCTTTAGGATCTTTTCCAACCTAAATGATACTATGATTCTGTGTGTACTATATGGCATACACAATATGGAGTAGTCAGTATTCTGACATGTACAGTACTGGTGTATGTAGGAAGTGTTTCAGATCAGCTTGCATATCCCTGAACATCAAAGATAGGGATGAAGTTACACACGTGTAAATAGAAAGCCAGTAATATATTTGCTATCCAGCATATTGCAAATGTTTCTTATGGTCTGATCCTGCAAGCTTATGTGTATCCTATATTCAAATTTTCATAGGATTTTTTAATGGAAAAATATGTTCAATACTATCAGGAGGCAGTTTGATATGTGGGGAAATTTAGCAAGCCAGACAGAATTGGCACAGAAGCAACTGCAAGGACATCCCTAGAGGTAAAAGAACTGACACCCTCCCAGCTTTCTGAAAGTTTTCACTTTTTTCCTCATTGTCCTCCACATACATATTTAAACATCTGATTTTTTTCCTATAGCAAGAAGAAAATAAGAGGGACACTTCTTACATTCCTCTCTTTTCTTGCAAGTTGCTCTAAAATGCATCTGGTGCACTCTGGTGGCTGCTTTGGTAATTCTTAATTTGATGACTGCAAAAGGTGAAACAGTAACTATGGATGATGATTTTGAGATTATCCATTCAAAGACAAATGAGCACATGAATTTATTCTAGTTTATCCAGTTTGATTTCTCTTGAATGAACTCCCTGGATAAATTCAGTGCTTGCCATCACAGCCAATCTGCTTACCTTATCACGGGGGGGGGGGGGGGGGGGTTAAGTGCTGAAGTTCTCATCTCATCTGCTTTATGTTTTCGCTTGTGGTCAGACAGCTGCTGAATTTTTCCCAGAGGTATATCAGTTTCAGTAGTTGTAATTTATCCACATTTATTTGTCGTGTGACCTTGCACAAACCCTCGTATCAATTCTAGCTTCCCTTTCCCTATCCAAATAACAGGGCTAGTAATATCTAGGTATTCATGAGGATTATTCACCATACGGTCAATTACATTGAAAGGTACCCAAAAAAAAGAGCACATTTCCTGCCATTATACCACTATGTTTACTTTCTTTTGGTGCATGATTTAATAGGGGGAAAGTGACATGGATTTCTGTATCCACAAGCACAGAGAACATATGATAAGTCTAGTACACTCTGCAGGACCTCCATATAAGGTACAGGACTTTTGAGGAAAACTTACGACAACAACTGATGTTTCATGCTACTTTTGGAAAGTCAGCATCAGTGGTGGGGACCAAGGGATTTTCACTGGTAACTGAATGCCCTTTTTCTCTTGAGCTAGTTTTAATACTTTTGGTTTTATAAACCATGACTTCAAAGATGCCGCTAATTAGGAAAAGACAATGTATTTTCAGAATATGGCCTCAATCCTTCTTCATTCTTCCAAGGTGTCACCTAGATGGGATGCACACCAAATGCATTCATTGAATAGGAAGATACAGTCTACTAGCATATGAAAATGAAATAAAGATAAAAGAAGATCTCTAGAGCATAGTATCTCATGTTCCTGTTCAATCCATTTTACAAGGCAGCTGTATAACTCTTTGAGAAGAGGTTTTCTGGGTTAAACGTGCTATGTATTTTTGGTTTTCTTTAAGGGAGATATCTTCCATCCTTCTGACCATCTTTGTCGACTCTGCATCTGTTCCAATTTGAATTGATCTTTCTTAAGCATGAGGGCTCTGAACTCTAGAGCAACTGGAACCTTGAAGAGCATCACACACTCCTGACACAAACATGGTATTGGAAAAACATCAGCTTTTTTTCACAGCTTATAGACCTTCTATGACTGACTGATCATATGTGTGTATGACACACTTTGAGCAGATTTGTGGAACAGTTTGCACATCAAGTCACATTTAGGAAGGTAATTTTGAAATTTCTGATAAGGGGTATAATACAGGGTGCTAGGGGCATTCAATTTGTTGTTGTGAGGGTGCTGTCATGTAAGTACCAGAAATCCTGGTGTGCCTTTTGGACATCGCAACCAACACCAAACCCACTGGAAAAGCAGGAGCAGAGAAGATTCCTGTAGCTCACAACTTCATCTCTTCTCCTTTGAGTCATATCCAACTTTTATAAGTTTTAAGTCATATCCAACTGCAATATCCAACATTTGGAGTATAACTGAATGGATGAACTGACCAGCTAAGTTTCATTGCGATGGAGATGGTGATAGCAAATGAGAACATACTTGAAAATAAATGTATGATTTGCTGCTTTAAAAGGCAGACTGCATTCATCACTTAGGATCACAATCTGTGCCAGCTACTTCCCTGCTCCTTTAGATCAGGTTTGAGTAGGGGCTGAGATCATTTTTTCAGTCTACATCTGGCTAGGAAGTTGAAACCTTGCTCTGTCTCACACATGTTCACTAAGTCAGCCTGCACATGGACTGGGAGCTCTTCTGTTCATTACTCTTCTAATTTTGCTGTTGCCTGCAGATTTGATCACAGCTGAATTTGTGCCACTGAAACATCTGGTGAAGTAAAATGTAGAGCAGCCATGAAAGAAAAGAATTTCTTCTGAGTTCAGTCAGTCAGAACAGCTCATGAAAATTGTGATGAAATCCTAAACTGAGCAAGGCAGAGCTATCCAGAAATGCCACTATGAGCTGAGAAGAAAAGCCTCAGAACAAAGAAAGGAACAATTGCATGAGTCATAGGCTACAAGAAAGAAACCACTTCTCTGCAAGGGTTTTGAAACTGAAGATTACCCAGTAAAACTTCAAGTTAAACAAAGAAAAATATTCTTAGCTCGTTCCTACTAACAGAAATACTCATTTTGCATCATTCTCTTTCATCCCAAACAAATCTTAGAACTATGTTTCCTTCTCTCACACTTCACAAAAAGCAAACAAATTCAGCCACCCTTAATACGGAGTATTTCAAGCTGTCAGTATTATTTTTTCTGTTTAGAATTGAAACAATCTTATTAATTCAACATTAATTTAAAAAATGGTTCGTATCAACTCAGAAATGCATTTTCCAGAATCACAGAATAGTTAGGGTTGGAAAGGACCTTAGTTCCAACCCCCCTGCCATGGGCAGGGACACCTCACACTAAAATTCAACTAGGAATTCAACTAAAATCCAAAAGAAGGGCACCATACTTTAACCACATGTGAAATCCTGACTATAGTTTAAGAAATATCATTAATAACACAAGGAAAATTAATATGAATGCTTGTGTAAAAAATTGTACAAGAAATACTTGTGGTTTAACTTGTTTATTTATGATTGAAAGCTGCCAGTGAGAAAGCCAAAAAGATGCCAGTCATACAACAAGAATAATAAAAACTCAAAGCACTATTATAGCTGTACTATATTGCTAGATACTTAGTTCATGAGTAATTCTAGACTGATGCATAGCCACACACATCAGTTACAAATAATTTTAAAGCAGTCATCAGATTTGTAGCCTCTAAGACTTCAGTCCTCAAAGGGTACATTTGTGACAGTCACAGATGACTAAATTTAATAAATCACTTGTTGCAGATAATTTGCTCATCTCTGACTGCAGAGAAATTGTGACAGACAGGTTTGCACAGCAAAGTTCAGACAAAGCTGCCGAAATACAAGTCAAGAATATACTAGCACTGGTGTGCATATTGGAAGCAATAGCCGGCGTTACAGAAGGCTAAACTTGAAAGTTTGCTTACATCAGGGTATCATCTGTGCAGTTTCTGCAGGAAAAACATAATGTTTGCAGTTCACTTGGAAGATATTCACCCCAAAAAAGGGTATTTATATTATAGTGGTTAGATTTACTTTGATTTAATATAGTGTCTTATTATTTTGTAACTCACACTATGTACAATACTGCTCACCATATGTCCAGGAAGAAAACAAAAAAGAGAGAGAAGCTGAAGTATTTTTTAAATTAGCATGCCTATTGGGAAAAGCAATGTAAATGTACATAAAAAAATGTAAACAAACATACACATATCATAAATATTATGAAGGCACCTATGATCAAGTCTCCTGAAATTTCCATCTATGAAACTCACTGGGAGAAATTAATATGGTTGTGAAGAAAGTCAGAACTAGAGTGCACAGCACAAAACAGGCCAGGAAGTGGGGTGGCTTGCAGAGGAGGATGCACACACATGCCCACCAGGAGAGAAGAGCACCCAGGGAATGGCTGGAGCCATATGGCTGCCACAGGGAAGCAGGGCTCCAAGTGAGCAGTTACGACATGCGGCTGCATCAGGGGGTTGTGGTCTTTGATGAGAAGCCATCTGCAGCCCTTGGCTAGTGCTCTCAAATCAGGGGAGGGTTACAACTTGGCACTTGAAAATGAATGGAAATTGTGCTAATAAATTGCATCAGTGGAAGCATGCATTTTCCTCAGGGAGAGAAAGCAATTCCCAGGATCCAGGAACACCACCCTTTACGCATTTTCATGTATTTTTACTAAATTCAAAACCAAATTGCCAGAAGGCAGTATAAACTGGTCACTAGTATATCCATCTTAGAATTTACATGAGTCCATCCATAACTTGTAATGGGACAAATTATCCAAAATATGAAGGAATTATCATCTTCTTTTTTCTACCCTTCCTTGACCATAAAAGAAAGCATTCTAATACATTACATACTATGAACTTGTGTATATGAGAGACATACAGAGGCAAAGAGCTAAGGACCACATTTTGCATTAATGAAAGATAACATTTCTGAGGGGGCACATTGTTTCCAGCCAGAGTAAAATCTCTGTCAGTAACCATGCATTTTAACAACACCTGTATAGGAAGTAGCCTGCATAAACTTCTGGTTTTACCTAAATTTTCCAAACTAATTTTCCCAAACTAATTTTCTATCATCTTTAAAACTAAAATATAAGAAGGACTTTGAGTAGCTTAAGGTATTTCACGAATTCTCATTGAGAAGAGACTCATCTTGCGAGTGTGTATGACAATGAAACTTGGCAGAAAACATTACAAAAAACATACTTCTGAAACCATGAGCTATGCTGCTCTTGAGAGCATTTAGCACCTATTTAATTTAGCTTTGTTTTAGAACATCTTACAGAAGTACATGCGGGGATTATCATCTGTAGGAGCTTTCATCACCTGCTAGAGGATGTACAAAAGCTTCAAATACACACATGTACCTCTGCTCCAGGGGAGGCTACAATTTTCCCAGAACTATAACACTGATATTAACAAATATCATAAAATCACATTTCTGTTAGCTGGTTAGAGGTAATCAAGTAGTAATCATAAGAAAATTACATTGTGTTTTGCATCTCCGTGGTATCACATATCATCTGGATTTAAGAGGATAAGCTACGTAGTGACAGGTCAGAAACATGGCAAAAACAGCACAACAGGCCACAAACAAGCAAGACTCAAATACTGCCCAAATATTTTTCTCCCTAATTTCCTGTATATGCAGACATGCGATGACCAGCACTTGTCTCTGGTCAATCAAAAAAAGATAATTTTAATTGCCTAATTGACATTACCATAGATTGTGTTATGTTCTATTCTTATGGAGACAGAGAGGATAAATATTGATAAATAGATAAAAGGCAAATTGATAAATTACATGGTAAATGCCCACATTTTAGGACAAGAAATTATCAGATTCCACAGCTGGAGTCATCAGTGCTTGTGAAAAAGTAGCCTTATTTCACCAAAGGCTGAAAAAGCTTTAGAAAATGGGACTATAAATGACAGGACTAGAGTACAGCAGCTTTTCTATAGCCAGAGCACACAATGCAAAATGTTGACCCCACTGGAGTCAGAAACTAAGCCTCTACTGATTTTCCTGGGACTAACATTTCAGCCCTGAGTTCCTGTCCTGTGAGCTCAACATCAGCTACAACACTTGGGCTCCTTTATGCTTGTCCCTGCAGGAAAGACAGGCATCAGGGTGGCTCCAACCAGGACTTCAACCCCCTTGCTTTGCTGCTGGCCTAGTGCTGCTGGGGCTGGAAGGTCCACCAGTCTGTTTGGGCTTCTGAATTGTCTGCTGAGAAATAAACAAATTTATGAAGGAATTGTTTGCTTTCTGGGGTTTTGCTTCATAAAACATTTGTAATATTTAAATTGCTTTTTCCTTGTGTTTTGGTTTTGTTTGTTTGTTTGTTTCTTGGGGATAGCTATAGGACAACCAAGTATTTTCTTATTCTGCGTCTTGTTTGCATTTTTTGCTTAGATCACTGTTTGATTTATTTCAACATCATTCTTTGCACTACACAGGTCTTTTATGAAACAGCAATACGATAACAAATTTAGACCACCCTTTTGGGGGGTGTAAAAAAAAAACAGGCGGGAGAAGGGAACAGTAATGTGAAACTGCCAGAATTTCCATACTATTCTTGGCCTCCCATCCCATGCTTCCACTGAAATGATAGGATTCAGCTCCCTCTCCCCTTCAGGTTCAGAAAGACATTTACAGTTCAGTCTGGGCAGTTGTCAACAACAACTGATTTTGGAGCACTTCCCCAAAAAATCAGAAGAATTATGGAAAAGGAGCTTTCTCACTAGGGCCTTTACATATAAATTTTGCCAGCTGAACTCTCCTAGGATGGGTAAAAGACAAGAACCTAGGGTAGGTAAATATTATCAATATAATAATACGTGTAACATTTAGTACCTGTTCTGGAACGTAGGTGGCTGTAGCAGCATGAAGTGCAGCTGCACTAAGGCTTTTACTAGCATAGGTATTGTTTATGAAAAGCCCCCGCATTTCTCATGGATGTAGGCTGGTTTGCAGGAGTGCAGAAGCCCACAGAACACTCACAAAAATAAGGAAAATTAATCTTCAGACATTGAACCTTCATCTATCCATCAGTTTTAGTTTTACCAAAGCAGCAGCAGAGACCATGTCTGCATGATGATTCTGGGGCTCCTGGCCATGAGCAAATGGTTAAGGGGAAAAACCTGCATGTCTGCCAAAACTAATCTTTTTTCTTTCCTCAGCTTGCTAATTTCTTCCCTTCAGTTGCTTTGGGGCATCGCTAAAAATTAAGACAAATCTGCCATAAAAGTTCATCGTTACAGTAAGAAGAGAGGCTCACAGGAGCAGATTTCAAGCTGAAGATATTTCTTTTTTCCTAGCTCCAGTTTGAGAGCTATCTATTTGTGGAAGCATCAGGTTCTACAACACTATCTACGCAAAGTGTATTTTCTTACAGTAATCACAGGAAGGCATTTTTACCACAAATCAGCACAAAGTATAATGTGTGCTGTAATGTTATGAAGAAATGTGTATTACAATATACAACCATAAGAGTTTTAAATATCAGAAGTGCTGCCTGAAACACATGGACAAACCTGGAATACTGTTTCTCCCCATAAGCAAGTACATAATTTTTTAGCTGCCAGCAAGCAGTAAAAGTGTAGAAACTTAGGACATTGCCATATCCCACCACCACAAATGCCAGCCTCCAAAGTCTCCAAGTACCCTGCTTTAGTCAGTAGAATACCCTCATTTTAACTATTCAATTCAGGGTACTGTAACTATTTTAGACAAACTAATTTCTCATTCTTTTGACTGCAGGGAAATTCTTTAAAGAAAAGCAAGGTCAACATTTTAAAATAAAGCTTCATCACTTCATCCTTTACAAGGAGCCAAATTTCAAAGCATAAGGACCCAGGAAGTATATTGTAGTTTGTATTATTCACATTTAGGAACGGAAAGTACAGAAGTGGTGGAATAGAGGATTGTGTACCATTCTTAAATTATAAACATATAGCAAAATACAGACAAATACTGGGAAGATATTTACAAATGTACCAATTGCATTTATACTTGGTGTATGTAACTCAAGTTACATGGCAAACCCTTTTGGCCTAACATACTTACTGAAGTAAATAATGCATGTTAATAATAAAATAAGTATTGGCGTAAACTCTACAGTCAGATCAGGTTTTCTGTTAAGAGACTGACTGCCCCCAACATCCAAACAAAATACAGTGGCAGCTGTGTTTATTTTTGAACAATATTCCAATTTAATCCATTTAAATACTGTTTCTAGTTCAAGGCTTAGTTATGTATACCTTGCTCATATCAGTAACTTAGAGATTTTACTGCCAGCTACTGTAATTATAAGCTCAATAAAAAATAATAAAAAAATAATGATGAAGAACCCCCCCCCAAAAAAAACACCAAAAAAAAAAAAAAAAAAAAAAAACAAACCAATCCCCAAAGGGGGGTAGAGAAGGTGGTCTGCAGGTGAAGACTGGGGCCTAAATTAGTAAGATGCAAACTTTGAAGAGGAAAAAAAAATAGTTTTATCAACGGGCTGTTCACTGTCTCTTCCAGTATTAGAACTAAGGGGAAATAACTATAATTACAAGGAAAAAACTGGTTCAAAACAGAGAGTGGTAACATTTCACAAAAATGCATCATTACGCAGTGTAATTGCTTGCCACAGGATGCTGGGGAAGCTAAAAGCTTATAAGCTTATACAGGTTTCTGGCAAGACCAGACATATTTGTGTAAAAGAAATTCACTAACTAAACACATTAGAAGAACAGCTGGCTCAGGAATTGCCTGGCAGCATATCGCTGTAAGCTGGCAAATGCACTGGGAATGTCAGCCCTACTTTAAAACTCTTATGTGGTTTCTTTTAAAAACAGGTAGGATATCAGATAGATAGACTTTTGGTCCAGTCCTGTACAGCCACTTTTATGTTCAAATAGCAATAATTGAAAATATTTCTTGTCCCTTGCAACCATGAAAGTAGTGTAAAAATGCATATGAATGACAAAAAATACAAATTATGATTCAGTGTAGGACAATAGCAAAAACCTATTATATTAGATTATTTAAAAAAATAACATATTTAAAAAGTTACACAGCCTTTTAATTTTACGGTTTCATTTCTTGAACTTTCTGAGGATAAAATTTTTTTATTACATTTAAAAGCATCACTATTTGAGGAAATCTGGATCACATTTAACATGCCATGGACACAAATAACTCAGCCCTAAACCTGGATTTTGTGATACACAGTTTGGCCTGCTCCTGCTTTGCAGAATTGAAGCAATTTTCAATTCTAACCCGTGTAGCTGAAACATTTGAAACACAGAATAATGGTGGCAGTGTACTTATCTGCAGAACACAGGCCCCTCTCTAAATTACAAGCCCAGTTTTTAGCTCATAGTAGATGTTCAGTGTTATCTCAATTCAGTGAATTATGCATTGGCAAAATAAACATGTATTTAAATTTTAATGGTGCATTTTAGCCAGGTGAAAGTGTTGTGTTTATGCCCTGATTGGAAATGTAAATATCAAAAATGTCAATGGACAAGCAGAAGGACATCCTCTGCATCACACTAAATTTCTGAATGATATTTTCAGTTGAAGAATTACAACTGTCAAAGGCATTTTGCGATAGCAAAAAAGTAAAATAAAAATTAAAATTAAATTGTCAGTATATTATCAGCTCCTATGTCCTTTGAAAAATTATATTCACATGCATCATAGAATCATACAATCATAGAATAGTTAGGGTTGGAAAGGACCTTAAGATCATCTAGTTCCACCCCCCCTGCCAGGGGCAGGGACACCTCCCACTAAACCATGCCACCCAAAGCTCTGTCCAGCCCGGCCTTGAACACCACCAGCAATGGAGCATTCACAACTTCCCTGGGCAACCCATTCCAGTGCCTCACCACCCTCACAGTGAAGAATTTCTTCCTCATATCCAATCTAAACTTCCCCTGGTTAAGTTTGAACCCATTACCCCTTGTCCTCTCACTACAGTTCCTCATGAAGAGTCCCTCCTCAGCATCCCCATAGGTCCCCTTCAGATACTGGAAGGATACTATGAGGTCTCCACACAGCCTTCTCTTCTCCAGACTGAACAGCCCCAACTTTCTCAGCCTATCTTCATATGGGAGGTGCTCCAGTCCCCTGATCATCCTCATGGCCCTCCTCTGGACTTGTTCCAACAGTTCCATGTCCTTTTTATGTTGAGGTCACCAGAACTGCACACAATACTCCAAGTGAGGTCTCAGAAGAGCAGAGTCGTGGGGCAGGATCACCTCCCTCGACCTGCTGGTCACGCTCCTTTTGATGCAGCCCAGGATACAGTTGGCTTTCTGGGCTGCGAGTGCACACTGCCGGCTCATGTTAAGTTTCTCATCAACCAAAACCCCCAAGTCCTTCTCTGCAATCCAGAGCTCATAGTCCAGTTCATACTGCTGATCCCCGCAGACTGTCCCAGTGATTATTTCGTTTTGGTGTCATGTTTGAGGCCGTAGGGCTGAAACCTAAGAATGTATTTTAAATAAACTGTATTTAGTTCAGACTAAACCAAGGTAGATGGTGTAAATAAAAGAAACCCCCTTGAGAATACTCAAAAGAATGTATCTGTATAAAGATAGTAATAAATACAGTTCACACAACAAGTCTTTAATATAAGCAGAGTATTCCATATTTTGTTTCATTCCATTTCACCCCTAAGCATTTGATCACTATTGATACATTCTTCAGTGACATAAAAATGCCTGCAAAATTTAATTCTATCGTGGCTTGCAATATTTTTATTTTGCCACAACTATTCATGTTTGCATGCAAAGTCTTATTATTGGAAGCAGCAAATATGAAAGAAAACTACAGAATCCAGTGGTTTACTAAGCTAAAAATCTTAGCATGAATCTTAGCTAGTACAAGAGTATGTCCAAAGATACCCTGAATTACAAATTAGGGGTTGCACAAACTCCACAGCATGATTCTAACAGTGAATGAGAAGTTCAGTCTCTGTGCAGCCAGTCTATGGTGCGTTCCAGCCTGTGGAACTATCGTCCTCAAACATGAAGTAAGGAAATCTGCTTCTCATAACGCATAACTGCTAGGGAGAGCAGACAGCCAAGTAGCACCATCTGTCCTTTCTGTCCTGCTATTAGGAATATCTTATGTTTTGCAAAACAGTGAGCAGTTTTGGTTTTGCTTCCTTCAACAGTTACTGGGCTTCTGTAGGTGGATTTTAGAGACCTTAACCGTGAGCTCATTCACCCCCCAGCAGAAGCTGGGAGTTCTGCTGCTAGAAGTTAGAGCTGTCTTTGAGTATTTCTGCTGTCAATAGTTAGGAATGTGTAACAATTGCATAACAATTCCCAAACTGACCTTCACATAATCCTTTCTCCCCTTCCTGTGTATTAGAAGGCTGTTATCCTTAACATGATCTGTAGCACACACACCCAGGCCTGGGTAACACTGGGTTCAAACCAGGTGCCTACCATAGCTGTCATTTTTCTTGTAAATGTAGACATCCCTATTTTCAATTCAAAGGGCTTCACCTGAAATTGTACTCAAGTACTTCAGGACTTTTCAGTTCTGAGTTTCTACTCTTGAAAGGTACAGAATTACTTGCCTGACTTCCAGTGTGACCCTTTTTTTTCCCTCCTCTCCTTCTATGTCTGCATTTCATGGTGTTCCCAAGCTGAACTCAGAACACATCCATAAAGGACAGGATCTTTAGGCCAAATTCTCCCACTTCACAACTAACAGTGCATCACCAACTCGAAAGGATATTTAAAAAAAACAATAAAAATTCAAATGTTTGGTCTTCTGCTTTCAAAGAATACTTTATCACTTAGCAAACCTTTATTTGATCTCCAATAACAAATGTATTCAACATATGTGAACATACTGGTAGCTGTCAGTTAAACCAGCACCTATGATGAGACAGTGATTCAACAGTGTGCAAATCAGATTCTCATGCATTAGTTTTGGAACTCCAAGCTCCACCTAAGTACCTCTGCTATTTGAAGCTCAGGGAATATGTGAGGCAAATGCAATTTTGTATCCTGAAAGTAGCAGCTGGCAGGAAATACAGACTTCAGCCTGATGTCCATTTCCAAGGCATGACCTTCAGCTCCAGTGGCTTCAAAAGACAGTCCAAACTTCATGCTTGGCCTTCTTCTAAGAGTGGCAATTATAAAGTATCAAGACATGCAATGTTAATTCACCTTTTGATGTGCTCCAAATACCTGTTTTTAACCATGATACAAGTTCTGGATCCTGCTGTCCCAAACAGCACGCTCCCAACGACAGAACTAATAATAAAACGTCAGTGCAGAACAATGTTCATTGGTTCTCTGGGTACTTATTAAAACAGTTGCCAAAAATAAGCAGGACTATACTATATGTAATATGTGTATATATTTAAGTGTTTTTTATTATGATAAGTATGTGTATTTACTAAGACATAAATTGGAATGACTGAGCTTGTAATGGCACAAGCAACAATCTACCACAATTTTTTTTCATTAGCTTAAGGATGAAACAGCTGTTGTCAGATGGCAGCGTGATGCCAACAGTCAAACAGGAAGGTTTACAGCATTTGAGTCATATTAATCCTAGTGGATGAACATTAATAGAGGCTTTTCTTTCATCACAAATGACTAATGTAGCTAATCTATGACACTAGCCTGAACTTCTGACTTGCCTAAGAAAACTATGCTGTTGTTAGCAGTGTAATTGATGAATTAATGTTTCCTTTAGCAAAGAATGTCATGAAGAACTTATAAATCTGATACAAACCATTAAATGGATAGCAACACGAAGCCCAAAACATTAAAATGGTATTTATGTCTTAGCTCTAAAGACATCCTGAAAGAAAACGTAACACTCTGTCCTGCACTTAAATTCTAGCATATACATGTCATTGTGATTTCCTCTTCATCAAATTGAGCTAGACCTTACACTCTGCTGAGAGAGTTCAAAGGAAACTGCTAAGGACACAGAGTGCAGGGGCAGCCAGCGTATACCAGGGAGTTCACTACATGCAAACTGCTGTTGCGTAGAAGCAACAATGGAGTCCTGAAAGACTGAGAAGACACTTCAAACTGACACTTGTGTTCCACCCTCATTTCACATCAGTCTTATTTCGTAATACTGAAGTCTTTGTAGCAAGTGTATGTACACAAGCATGTATTCATAATTCTTATTATCAAATCAATCTTAAAAAGTCTACTTACTGCATATCACTGTTACATTTAAAATTATATATATTTAATGTACTTTTATTATTATCACCTATATTTTGATGAGTTTTACAGCTATTTTTATGATAGCGGTCATTTTTTAAATTATTTCAATTTTGTTTCAATCAGTTTTTATTGACTATCTGGGTACATCACTTACCAGAAAGCTGAGTGTGACTGTGGCTTTCTGGGGAACAAAAGCTAAGGACGAATCTGCTGTTGCAGACAGTTCAAAGGGTTATCACACAACCCAATCCTGAAATTTTATTAGAAACTGATCTCTTAACTGTATTAATTATCCACAGCAGGTTTCTATCCAAATTAAGTTTCCTTCTTAAGTTTGTCAAGAGGCAGATATTAATCTTTAAAGATTATTAGATATATAAACCATTCAGTCTCATATATATAATTCCAAATCAATACCGGGTCTCTAATTCACAGAGAACATGTGCTTTTCTCTGGCTCAAGAATCTTTTGTCTCATTATATCAAAATCTAATTGCATTTGCTGTCATAATAGCAAAATGTGGCATTTATCCATGATGTTAATCTATTGCTAGCGCTGGCCACCAAATGTGGGACCATATGCTTCTCGACTGTGAAGAGCAGAAAGGACCAAAATTGTTTTCATAGAATAAAAACTTCCGACAGGAAAAATACAAGGGAGACCAGTTCTCCTCCCCCACCCACCCTTCACTGTAGTGATCCCATGCCAGAACAGGGTAGGAGCAAAGGTCCTACAGCTCACCTCTGTGGCAGACTCCATTTAATCATCTGAGACAAACAAAACTTGTTCTAAAGGACATTTCTCTCCTAGTTGTCAGATGTTATCACAACTGCAATTGTCTTTCTGCATGTTCATCTGCACATCTGAGCAATGCAGACTGCAACAGATGCCTCCACCCAGGGGATTCAATGGCCCTTCTATGAGTGAGAGGCTCAGAGAGTCTTTTCCTCACAGGGGAAATGGTGAGGCTCACATGGCACAAAATAAGGCACATTACTTTCCCTTTAGACAGTTAATTTCTTACTCAGAGCAATCAGAAACATTAAACACTACTGAAATTCTGTTATCCCTTAGCTGCTGTTAAATGTGCATCACATAACAGCATGCAGCATAAAAATTGATCCACATATGGATCAACTGAACCATAAAAAATTATATACTACTGTAGCAGCATTAATTTAGTTTATAATTCTTATTTAGAAGTGGTCTAGCCTTCTTTCCTCTGAATAATACTTGTACTTGCAATCTTTGTTCATTTTTGTGTCCAAACAAAAGTAATACAGAAGTATTATTAAAGTATTGAAGTACTACACTCATGATGGCTAAGCATCATATTTCCTTGGTTATTTGAATAAGCGTAATATTCAAAGAAGGATCCCAACTCTCAACAAATGCAATTCCCTTTCAGGTGAGTGATCATTCCAGCCATTTAACTAGCTCAATGTGACACTTGCAAAGCATGAACTGAACCACCACTTCACTTCAGAATCATAGAATCATAGAACAGCTAGGGTTGGAAAGGACCTTAAGATCATCTACTTCCAACACCCCTGCCATGGGCAGGGACACCTCCCGCTAAACCATGACACCCAAGGCTCTGTCCAACTTTCCTACATGCTAAGACTGTCTTTTATTGCAGATTTTAACTGGACATAATGAACCCACTTAGCACAACTTTCCACAGATGCTTGAGGCTTTTTTCATGTTAGGGCCATCATAATTTGTACATAGGAATTTCATAGTTTTATTTCAAACAATGTCAATAACTTCTATAAAAACATTAGTAAGTGGTAGTTTTCTGATAATCCAGGTCTGTAAAAACACTCCTACAAATGTTATGTGACAAAATAGATGGCAGGAATGAGAATTCTGATTTTGCAGTTCCTCTGTCAGTTGTAACATTTAATGAAAATATTGTTTTCCGCTTGATTTAATAGTGAACACAGACTTTTCTTTTTTTTTTCTTTTAACTTCATATTTGAGTCTCTTACACACACACACACACAGTTGCATGTTGATTTCTGGCTGTCTTTTATAATTTGTGTGCCAAAAAACCCATAGTTCTATTAATCAGCTCCTACAGAATGGACTATAGCAGTTGACTTACACCTGTGAAGAGGGGGAGGGACTGTTTTTCTCACTTCTCCTAGAGGAATTGACTACTTTAAAGACTATGCATACATTTTTTTCATCCTATGTCACTTTTAAACAAAAATAAGAGTTCAAGCTTACACACAGATGACCCCCAAGTCTAAGACTTTGAGTACTCTGTAATACTGCCTTACTATGATCTTCTATCTACTGTAGAAGAAGAGCTGGCAGCTCCACAGAGAAAACTGACAAGTGTGCAGCCTCTTTAGTTGAAAAAATAAATGGATTTATCTAAACACTGTATAAGGTATGAGCAAAAAACCTACAAGAAAGGATGAGGTGGGAGGGGGGCACTAGAGTATGACAAGAAAGCTCTGTTTTAGAAGTCAAAAAGAGTACGGATAAAATGAGAATTGCCAAAATTTAAGCTGAGTCCTGACAGTTGACAGGTCCTGAGACCTAGCAATATAAATTAAAATAAATGTACACTATTCTTTGGCAGTACAGAGAAAAAAAAAACCAAATGAAATTGCAGTGAAGTTGCTACACAGTGAGAACAGAGTTGAGATAATGTTGGCATGGCCACCGCAAAACTTTCTGACTCAATCTTCTGTAAGGAGAATGACAGTAAAATCCAGAAATCTTCTGAAAACGTGTGTACAATGCTAAATCACATCCAAGATAGAAGCAAAGTTTTTTTAAAGCTTGGTAAAATCAAGCCAGGCAGAACAGATAATTTCCTGCACCAAATATTGAAACAATTCACTATGAATTCAATTGTAATTAAAAACCTGTATCAGCTCAAGGGGTTACCAGAGAATGTCAACTTAACAAATATAGTTCAGAAAACCAGAAAAACTGACAACTTTACATCTGTTACTCTGAGATTGATAGTCTTTTTCAAAAGTCTTTCTAAGAACTTCAAAGGAAAGAATATTTTGAGACATACAGGTAAATGGAAACACAAGATACAATACAAATTGGCTTTACGAAGGTGAATACAGATTTTGGTAATAAAAAAACTTCTTGTATAAAAGATGGGGCTTGCAGTAGACGTAACCTAGATGGCCTTCAGTGTTGCATTTGATACAGTATCACATAAGGAAGGTAACTACATACATAACACAAACAGGAGGTTGGTAACAGTGTCAGTTTGTAAACTGGGGAAATGTTTAGTGAAAAAGCAACTGCAATGCATTACACCAAAAAACATCGATTAACTGGGGGAAAGAGAATCTTCCTATAAAATTTCTCAAGGTTCCCTCTTACTGATGATCTTATTAATACTTTCATTCACAGCTGTCCTGGTTTCGGTTGGGATAGAGTTCATTTTCTTGCTAGCACCTGGTGAAATTGTCTGACACAGCATAAGCAGCGCTGTGTTTTGGCTTTAGTCTGAGAACAATGCTGATAACACACCGATGTTTTAGTTGTTGCTCAGTAGCACTTACCCTCATCAAGGACTTTTCAGTCTCTCAAGCTCTGCCAATGAGGAGGGACACAAGAAGCCAGCAAGGAGCAGGGACAGGATACCTGGCCCAAACTAGCCAAAGGGCTAATCCATACCACAGTATGTCATGCCCTATATATAAAATGGGAGGAGTTATCCAGAAGGGAGCAATCGCTGCTCAGGTCTCGCTGGGTATTGTTTGGCAGGTGGTGAGCGATTGCATTGTGCATCACTAGGGTTCATTGGTTTGTTTTTTTTTCTTCCCTTTTTTAGTTTTACATCCTCTCCCCTTGTTATTTCCCTAATCATTATTATTAGTAGTATTAGTAGTAGCATATTATGCTTTAGTTATTAAACTGTTCTTATCTCGACCTGTAGGTTTTACATTCTTCCGATTCTCTTCCCCAGTCCCCCAGTGAAGGGACATGGGCAGGGGGTGTGAGCCAGCAGCTGCATGGTGCTGAGTTACTAGCTGTGTTAAAAGCATGACAATAACTTCAGCACAGAAACAAACAAACAAAAAAAAGTTAAATTTACTGACATGATGAAATTAGGGATATCAATTTAGAGAAAGTCCAGGATATTATACAAGAAAAATGGATAAATAAAAGGATTGGGGAAATAGAAATGAGATACAAGTGCATGTATTTAACACACTTAATAATGAAATTTCATACTATAAACCAGGGACTTACCAGTTTGAAATGACAGAGATTAACTGGTCACAGGGCAACCATCAGAGACAGTGTAATACAGCAATAAAAAAAGCATATAAAGTTCTATGAGTATCTAAATCTATTAGGCCGCATAGCAGAGTTTTAATATCATCATAAATATTGATCAGACATTACTTAAAATTATATTGTCACTTCTGATAATTTATAATCAAGAAAGATGTTTTCAAACATGGCAATCGCATGGGAAAGAACAGAATCCACTCAGCATGTACAAATAAGAATCAACAATAAAATTGCTGTTTGCAAGTACTCATAAACATAGATACCTTGGGTGAGAAAAATCCATTTCAGTTAATGGACAATGCTGATACAAAACAAATATGTAGAATCTTTACATTGGCAATTGTAGGTTCAAAATCAGAAATCCATTTCTACATATCAAAATGAGCAAGGTTCCAGCACAGCCTGCAAGGACAAGCTACCTAGTCTTTAAAAAAGCATAGTATGTTTATGAAATGGATTAGAGACGGAAGCTTTCTTATAAGCCATGATATAGCACTCAGTGAACTAGGAAGTCCCTTCCAACCTGGCATTCTCCTGTGCCCTGTTTGCATACTAGGGTAGAAGAAGTAACAGAGTAGCTACATCAGATACTAAGCTTTTAAGAGAAAATGAACTCAGGAGCTGCAAAAGCCCAGAACATCACATCAGGTCTATATGTACCATAATGTTAATTGTTTTAATCTATAATTTTGCAAGTGGAAGAAAATTATGTGCAAGTATACCTTTGGATTTGAGGGAAGAGAAGGAGTTGGTAAGAATCAAAGACCACGTAGACCATTTGTGTGCTAGTGAAAGAATCATAGAATCATAGAATAGTTAGGGTTGGAAAGGACCTTGAGGTCATCTAGTTCCAACCCCCCTGCCAGGGGCAGGGACACCTCACACTAAACCATGCCACTCAAGACTATGTCCAATCCAGCCTTGAACACCACCAGCGATGGAACTTTCCCAACTTCCCTGGGCAACCCATTCCAGGGCCTCACCACCCTCACAGTAAAGAATTTCTTCCTCATAGCCAATCTAAACTTCCCCTGTTTAAGTTTGAACCCGTTACCCCTTGTCCTATCACCACAGTCACTAATGAAGAGTCCCTCCCCAGCATCCCTATAGGCCCCCTTCAGATACTGGAAGGCTGCTCTGAGGTCTCCATGCAGCCTTCTCTTCTCCAGGCTGAACAGCCCCAACTTTCTCAGCCTAGCTTCATACGGGAGGTACTCCAGTCCCCTGATCATCCTCGTGGCCCTCCTCTGGACTTGTTCCAACAGTTCCATGTCCTTTTTATGTTGAGGACACCAGAACTGCACACAATACTCCAAGTGAGGTCTCATGAGAGCAGAGTAGAGGGGCAGGATCACCTCCCTCGACCTGCTGGTCACGCTCCTGTTGATGCAGCCCAGGATACGGTTGGCTTTCTGGGCTGCAAGTGCACACTGCTGGCTCATGTTAAGTTTCTCGTCAACCAACACCCCCAAGTCCTTCTCTGCAGCACCGCTCCGAACCTCTTCTCTGCCCAACCTGTAGCTGTGCCTGAGATTGCTCTGACCCAGGTGTAGGACCTTGCACTTGTCATGGTTAAACTTCATCAGGTTGGCATCAGCCCACCTCACAAGCGTGTCAAGGTCCCTGTGGATGGCATTCCTTCCCTCCAATGTAGCCTAAGAAGCCATGAAATAATACCTGCGCTGTATAACCTCACCTGCAGAACTTTGTAAAACCCTGTATCCTCCACTTTACATTACAGATGGCTATGCTGTTACTAAGACCCCAGAAGAGTGGAGATAAGGACTCAGAAATCATGATAGTTCCCTGGGGTGTTCTAAAGAGGGACATGAAACCTCTGAAAAATAAGTCTCACAGAGAAGCACTTTGTCCAAGTATGGTAGCCAATGGTGCTGAACCAAGAGGTCTAGATTATGTGTTTTTGTAACAGCAATATCAGCAGCTTCAATCTCTGCTGGACCTTTAAGCAGGAAGCAGGCATGCTCTTTCCTCAGCTTCCCCATTTTGTCTCTCCTCTCTGCTCCTTCCTCAAGCCAGCCATGCACAGCCACAGGCTGAGGTGTTGGTGCAGCAGTACAGTGTCTTGTCCAAACTTTTTGGTCCCAGTTGCCTTTGAGAAAAATGTGGCAGACCAGCTAGAAACATTTCTCAGGCAGGATTTAGTCTGCTGGCCACTTCTTGAACCGTGCAGACCCAGCTCATGGATTTTTAAGAAACAGATTCTTAAGTCCATGCTCATACCAAAGCCTACACAACCTAAGTTAGACCTCTTGGTGAGCATAAAGATGTTGGAATCAGAGGGATGAAGAAAGATCTGACTCACAGTAGAAATTCTTTTATTTGCTGGCCAGCTTTTTAAAGGTATAAAAATATCACATATAAAAGTAGGGATCTCATGACCAGTCCAAAATAGTCTTATTAGTTGCTGCTTCAATTAACAATCATGTTGTATTACATAACATATACTGAACTTCCAAGAGAGCACTTAAAACCAGGGACAGCTCTTTTCAACCTGCATAACAATCATTTTCATTTCCAAAAAATGAAGAATTACCACAGCCATGCTTCAGATCAAATTTCTACAATACAATTTACTGTGAAAATCTCCTTCACAGCATTGAATGCTCACTCACCCTATGAATGCCTTACATTCATAAGTCTATATCTTTGTCTCCAGTTTGCTTGTGTTGCCTGGTATTGTCCTTGGGAGCTGCTCTATCTGCCGCCATCTCCTTTGTCTGTTGTTCTTAAAAATCACTGCTCATCTCATCATTTTTTTTATGATGCTCTGCTTTCACTTGGTGAGCAATCTTTGCTTATGTAGAGATAATTACATAGTGTACATTTATAGGGAAACACCTCGGCTTGCCAAGAATGCAATTTTGTATTTGTATAATTATTTTCCTGCCTGATCCATTCCCTTTCAGTGAGCCTGCTTTTGTTTGACTGAAACTAATCACAAGTTTATGACCAAGCTGAATGGGACTTAAATGGGTACAGAACCATCCTCATAAGGGCTAATTAGTCAAGGTAAATGTAACAGACCATGTACTGCTACATGATTTCTTCTAGCAATTATGAGTCCTGTATTTCAATGTATTTACTTCTGATTTTCAGAAAAGGCATTTTTTAGAATAGCTGTATAGTGTCCAAGATTGTAATATTATTCCTGTAGCTTTGAAATCCTGTGTTTTGCAAGGTGTCTGATTTAAAGGTAAAACAGATTCCTATGATGTCCGCATTTCTGCTAACTGTGCAAGTCCTACAATGATTTGAATTAATTATCAGTTTCTCAGTAAGTAATGAATTAAGGGCATAATTATGATTCTCTAAGGATCTGATTACAGTAATTGGGCTGCCCAGTATGCTGTTTTACTGGCATAGTCTAATCTTTTCACAAACTGTACTCTTATGAACTTTTTAAGTACAGTTTTTCAAGTTCAAATATATTTATGACATATTAGCATAATATTTATTCACTTAACTGTGGCAGAACCTTAAAATCCAATTCATGGACCAGAACTTACACAGAATACAAAAACAACAGCTGATCCTTAGCATTTCTGCATATGCTGCACTTGGGGGAGAAAAAGGGGCAATGCTGATGATAAGCATTTTTCCCAGCATACCAGCCACCTATTTTTAACTCAGTCAAACTGTTTATTTTTCAGTTTCCTGGTTGTTAATTGGTTTTTAACTACTTTCACTCTCACTTATAGTAAAAAGTATTATTGCATGGCTAGCCAGAAACCTACTAAAATGATTTAATCAGAAATAAATATATTTCAAGAATATGTCAGACAATTTCACATTTATGTACTCTCTTCTCTATTGTTTTCCTTGTTATATTGCTGGTTACTTGCTAATGGAGGCACAAAATAAGCATACAGTAATGCCTAATAGTAGCTGTTCATGCTTGACTGGCACAGATTGAAACATCCATCACCTATCTATCATGATTTTGTGACATGGATGAACAAAAGTATTTTGTGATTTTGCAAAATCAAGCTTCACTTTAAGCCTGCAGACTCACTGAAGATGACCAAGTGTCTTTCCACGATGTGCTCTACATGCTCTATCTGGCTGATGTATACCAGTTCCAGGGAACACTCTTTGCTAATTTATGTCCTGTCAGATACTGCCACTATGTACCATTCCACCAATACTCAGTGAAGTATCTATTCTCTTATTTAGCTTTGAGAAATTGAAACTCATCCTAACTCACGCTCACTGAGGACTTATTCAGGTCTTCATCTGTTGCATGTACTGAGTAAATTGCTGGACTTTTTAACATCTTCCCTAATTTTATAGATTTCCTTCACTCACTACTAAAATAATCAAATTCTGCTTTCAGCCAGGTCACTGACCACACATTCTCAGATATGTTCATCCCACTTACTCAATACCTTGATGCTCATCCAGCCTAAGAGCTTCCTTTAAGTTTAGTAAACTTGTTAGCCTCTTTGCATCTTGTCTCATGATACTTACAAAACACTTGATAGTGATCAGGCTGCTGATGGTTTAAGAACATAACTTCCCTGCTTAGCTGCACTCTGCCATCTGTCTGTATTACTCACCATTTCCTAATTCCTTAATTATAAAACCTTTGAGGAAGAGTTCTTTTTTTTTTTTTTTTTTTTTTTTCTCTACATTTATAAAGCAAATAGAACCATGAAGCTCTGGTTCAAAACCAGCAGTAAGATCTTGCTGAACAAATAACCACTGTTCAGAGGAGGACAAGAGGAGGGACACAAGCATGAGGCATTGGTGGGGACTGCTCCTTCTTGACTTCCCTCTGTAGTTGCTCAGCAAAAGAATGGCAGCATAAACCTGCACAAATTTATACACCTAGAGCTGTGATTTTGGTTAGGCTTGCAGAATTGGTTAAACTATTTTAGCAATTAAAACATCCAATTGGGAAAAAACAGGTTAAACCCCAGTGACATTACATGCTCCTCTCATGTAATTCATGCCAATTCATACTATTTTCTAATAATCGTTAAAAGATATCTACAGACTGCAGATATCAAGTCTTAAATCATACTAATAAAAATTTACAGTACATATGAGTACCTTTTTTCTGCTTATTCCTAAGGCTAACTTGGAAAAGTTTAGCTAATGAAATCAGTTCCTAGAGCAGGCATACCTTATGTGAAAATGCTGCATAAAAATAGCACTGCTTTCACAAATTAAATTTCTGGCTCATGGTATGCTCTCTTGGTAAATTTTGTTCACATTTTCAGTCAAGTCTTTTGATGAACAATAAGTGAGAAAAACTGTGATTCAACAAAATACATAGTGGAACATCACCAGGACTACACATTTTTTTGCTTTCTCTCCACTCAAAGCAAACGTATTTGCATTTATCTGCTAAATTCTAATTAGAACAGATGATACAAGAAAAAAATGGCTTAGTGCTATATCTTGACAGAAGCTGCATAAAGACGAAGAAATACACTATTTGTCTAGTCCATGATACTATAATCACGCTACACAAATACTGCGGAGACCCTGAACTCACAACTGTATTTATTTCCCACGAGGCGCCTTACCGTCCCGCTGCGCCGGCAGGCGCCCTGCGCAGAACGGCTGAAGCGCCGGGAGCGAGCGCACATGGAATGTCCCAGCCGGGTCATGTACCGGCTGCGGGAGCGGACCCGCTCCCACCCACCGCTCCAGCCCCCCCGACAGTCGCTCATTCCCGCACCGCAACCGCGCATCTTTCCCTCCCTGCCCCTTCCAGGTCACGGTTCTTGGGGTGGGCCCTGCGACAGCGCCCATCGGGAGGAGCAGGGCGGTGCCCGCGGTCGCCCGCCCTTACCTCAGGTGCAGGTAGTGCACCAGCTTCGTCACTACAGTCACCATCTTCCCAGGTCACCTTCCCCGTAGCTGACCTCCGGGGCGCCGTTGACCCGACCAGAAAGGCGATGCGCTACTCGTCTATTCCCTCAGCGGCTCTTCCCGGCTGCTTCACCGTCCTCAGCCCCCTCGAGGCGGCAGCGGCTTCGCCTCTCGGCCGCTCACCTGCCTTCCCGGCCACCGCGGCCGCGCAGAGGCCCGCCCGGGCAGAGGGCGGGACCGTTGCCCTCCCGCGGGGCCGCCCGACCTCCGCCCCGCCCTGTGCCCGCCCCATGGGATCAACGCTCGGCTGCCGGGTTGGGCAGTGGGGTAGAGCTGCTGTATCATTGCGGGGCTCAGGGTGCTCGGCCGTGTTCCCGCTGCATCCTCGCAAGGGGAAGAGCGTGGGGTCTCCCGCCCGGTGGCCGAGCCCCAGTCCGCCGGGAGCCGTCGAGGGCAGCCCCCGCCCGCCCGTTTCTCTCTGCTCCGCTTATCCCCGGCCTGCGGAGGGGCCACCGTGGCATGCCAGGCAGCGGGACGATGGGACTGCGCCCTGTGTCCTCCCGGAGGGGCCAGGCTCTGACGGCGGTGCCCGAGGGCGTCCACACGCCGCACTGTGTCTCGGGACTAGGCAGAAGCCCGGGATGCCGTCGGGGTCTGCGCTTGCTTCTGAGGTGGAAGCCCGGCTCCCCTGAGAGCTGGACACGGACGCCAGGCTCCCGGGCGGGGTGTTGGGGAGGTGCTCGGGCTCCTAGGGCCGTGTTGGCGCCTGCAGTAGGGAGTCTGTAGGCCGGTGGCCCGGTCAGCTTGCGCCGTGCGGGACAACGAGGGCCGGGAGTGCAGGGGGTAAGCACCCACGGAAGTAGGAATACGGGCCCTTCCCTCTGTGTGTCACGACTGAGGGCCTCGCGGTGCCCGTATGCTCGTTCAAAGGCTGCTCGGTGAGGGAGATGTCGACAAGGAGCAAGGGAAGGGCTGCAAGTGTGCGCAAACCTCCTCGCCATACAGAGGCGGCGTCTTCACGCCATTCTGCTCAGTAGAAGACGGGGGAAGAAGAGGAGATTTGGTTATGGCATGTGGATGCTTACGCAGGAGGATTTGTCACAGCAGAGAGCTCTTTAATCTACCAGAGGCAATAGAAGAGCCAAAGGACAGGAGCAGAAGGTAGACAAATTCTGGCTGGGAACAATGGAACACCTTTTGTGTTACCATAAGGATAACACTGAAACGATAAATACAAAGCACTAGTGGATCTTGGATCTTTTGACATTTTAGCTCTACAGTGGGCGACTTCCTCATATAAGTGACATATAAATAATCTGTACCTGTCTGGAGTTCTGTAGACAATTCTGTGGTCTTTGTTACTGTGGAAGATCAGTTTAGATGATCACAGAGCAGATGATCAGAACAATAACTCCAGGTTTCAAATATACGATTATTAATTAATTTCTTGTACACTCCAAATTGATGATGTCCCTTCAGCCTTTTTCTCCCCTTGTGTATCCACCCTGGGCACTGAACCAGGCAAGGCTCTTGAAAAAGTAGTATGTACTGTCTGTAATTCAGAGATTATCATAATGCACACACTAGCTTGAATGAGGAAAGGTTGCAAACAAAAATATATCCTATATTTTCTGACTGAGAATGTTTGATTTGATTACTTACTGTAATGAAGCATTTCAGTGTGTTGATAACATTCAAATTCCTGAAACTTAGAAACAAAGGGAATTCCCAGTCCATAGAATGTTTCCAGTTCACCAGGAAGTATTTGAGGACTGTGGATAGCTTAGAAATAAGTAGTGCCACAAAGGTATAGCTTAAACATTTGATATAAATTAGAAGTACCTGCAGGTTACTATTCAGTCACTGTACCCTCTTGAAGTGAGCTGGCTACTGTAAATTGTATTTCAGTTTTTGTAAGAAGAACTGATTGGAAAACCCCATAGACAGGAAGAATTTCAATTCAGTGCTGGTTTGCTGTACTCTCCAATCCCTGTTGTCTGCATGTTCTTGACAGTATCAGACTTGTGAGAAAAGTGTGTTTAGTATTTGTTGATGCATAAGAATACAGAGGTTCTGTAAAAGTACAGAGATGATGTAGATATTTAATAGATGTTGGTCGTCTTTTGTTGGTTTGTTGTGGGGTTTCTTTGTGTTTTTTTGTTTTGTTTTGGTTTGGGGTTTTTTTTGTTGTTGTGGATAAATTCCACAATTTGAATGTTTTTGTCCCATTTTACATATGGTTTTATGTCCCATATCCTCAAACTTGTTTTCATTAGGGAGCATAAAATAGTTATGTTAAATTATTTCTATACTTCATGTATTCTATACTTCATGTATTTCTGTCAAAGCTCCAAAGTAGGTGCCCTTCACTTGCTAACTTGTTCTTAACAATGTGCTGCTCTCCACCATTTATAGCTCAGCTCCATCAGTGGGGCAGAGGCAAACTGTTTCATCTCTAGCAATTTTAGCACAGCTGGCTTCTTTTTTGTGTTTAATGATAGCCCTTTCCATAGTTCTTTTTAAAAGTCATTATTTCTTACTAGCATTCCTTAACTAATCTTTACTTGCTAATTCTATGCTTGTATTTATTCATATAATAAATTTGTTTGCAAAAAGATTTAAGAATTGATGTAGTTGTGATCTAACAGCACTTGTAATTCAAATGCTTGTTCCCCAAACTATATGAATCATCTTACTAGACTAAAAATTGATCTGACATATTCAGAGTTTTTTTTCTTTTTTCCCTTGCAAGAATTTAAACTTTCCATGAAGGAAAGACATTTCTGAAAAGTCTGGTTTACAATTTCTAAAAGAACCTATCAGAATGTTTGAAGTTCAGCTCTGTTTCAGTATTGCTTTGCTTTATTCTATTGTTTTACTAATTTTCTTACATCTTCTGGTGTATTTCAGTAGTCAACAGGATAACATAAGTATTTTGATTTTATTCTCTCAGCAAACATCTACAAAAAGAGTATTTTTCCTTGAAACTTTTAGATTTTGTGTAATCAGCATTTTCTAGCAGAAAGATACCCATCAAAGAGGTTTAAATCATTGCAAGCACTGAAAATTTAGCCCACTATTTTCACAATGCTAAGGATGAAGCGAAGCTTTTCAGGCTAAGGTATTTGGTGCACATAGTAGCCAAGTGAAGCATAAACTGTTGGAAGGGGAAAATTAATGTCTAATCTTATTAGTTAATAAATGGCTTATTCCCAGCTGTATTATTGTGTGTTCTTTTTACAGTACTTCATTTATTTAATACAATTCTATTATTTCACATCCTTATATTTTCTGCTTGCAGTCCTTATTGGGATGTATATAAATTGGCAAACCTCAACATGTCAGAAAAGGGTGTTGGGGTAGTTAGATTGAAATAGAAGAAGACCTGTGTAATAGGTATAATTATGGGTAAAGAATTCGAGAAAGAGTTACCACTTTTTGAAGTCAGAGCTTTGCCTACAGAGAAAATCCTTGGGAAAGGATTCAAATAAGCTCCATGGAGTGAAGAGGTACAGTTCATATAAATATAGTCTCCATCAAAATGCACTCTGAGTATTGTCAGAAGAGTTCACTGGCACTAAAATAAATCAGGTGATTACGATGAAGTGTCAGGAGAATATAGGAGCTCTCAGATGTCTTGAACATATCATGTTCTAACGCATAAAAGCAAGCAGTTCTACCTAGAGAATGAAGCGTTCATAATTTAATATAATCTGTAGGTAGAACTCCAGAAAAGAGGTGAAAGAAGATTCTGGGGGTAAAGCTGGGTTGCCTTTGTTTGCTTCAGACAGTTTGCATTTGTGAGGATGGTGCGTTATAGCAGCAATTGTCATTGTGAGCCCTCGAATCTGTGTGAGACTTAGTTTTGATAATTCTGAAATGTGCAGATTTTTTTCTCTTTTTTTATGGAGAAAGCAGGTTTGAGGACAGAAACACACCATGTGACTTCTAACATCAGCAAGACTCTAACTGCAGCCTCAGAAAGAGCATTTATGATTGCAATAAAGTCATAAATGCACAGCATTTGTACTGCTACTGTAACCTAGTAATCTAGTAGATATATAATGTAGATATATAATGTAATAAAACCAGCAGAAGTTTAATCTCCTCATCAGTTAGTCTGTATCATGAACAGTATTTGTGCATACTTAACCATAAACAATACTTACATCTGCTTTATAATTTGCTTTCCTTAAGAAAGCAATAATATATTTCAAAGTTAAAAAATTATGAAATTACATAAAATATATGCCTTCCTTAAAATCTCACCAACTTTCCATGTGTATTAATTATTTAAGAATATATGGAACAGTTTTTCCTATACTATTTCTGTGTAAACTACGGTGAAATTCAAAATTTGTTAATCTGCTACTAGCTGGTTATCAGGTGTCATTTTTGCCTTATTTGCCTTCAAAGACAACCTGAAATCAGTATGAAAAGGATACTGAAGCACTTAGCCATACTGTTAATTTTCATGGGAAAAGGCACTTTGTGGGGGGGAGGGGGAAGAAAAAATAAGAAAGGTTCAGCTTCAAGGTAACAGCAAGACATCAATTTTCTGCTTTTGAAATTAACATAATGTTTTACATAATGATCCTCTCCGCTGAACATTAAAATAACGTAGTTACCTCGGCAACTGGAGAAGTCTGCAAATGTTACCTAGTGATACATAACTCATTCTAAAAATACAACAAATAATGTATGAAACATTATCATTTTGGGTAAAAGAAAAAAAAAATCAGTAAAAACACCTTCTGGTCTAAGCAGATTTTTGTGAGAAAATTTCAGTTTAATGCAGCTTTGTTTTTCATCAAAACCAATTTTATTTGCTCAAAACATGAAGAGATGATGTTGTTTCATTTCCCGACAATGGAAAACAGTGGCTGCTTTTCAATTACAACTTAAATTTTTCCTCAAGTGTTACAATGGCAAATGTTCAGAAATAAGATTTGTTTCTAAAGGGTCCAGTATCACTGCAGCCCTCTTGTTCTCTTGTTAGTACCCTGAAGAGTCTAATCTGAGCAGCGGAGATCTCATGTGACTGAAACGAACAATGTTGAAGGAGCTACATTCTTGAAACACCCTCTTCCCTCCACCTTTGACACTGCTTGCCCTTCTCTCTCCGGGATGTGTACTGAGGAATACTGTCTACTTTCACAGAATTCACTTTAATTTTCCAGTGAAGTAGTGCTGAAACAATTCTTTAGAATTCAGATAAATTTTAAATACTAAATCCAAATTAATGTAAATATGAATTGCCATTGAATTTGCTCATGTAATTTGTCTAATATGTACAAATTTTTTTTCAGTTAATACCATATTAAATATCAAACACATTGATCTTTTTTGTCATTTCTAATGGTACATCTTTGTGTGAACCTTCATCAAGGTTTATGAAGTTAATCAAAGCAGGTTTTCAGTATATTTTGACTGCTACAGTTGTAGATGTAAATTCAGTGCAAAGGTTCTGAAGACTACTAAGGAATTGATAATTCTTAATGTGTTCAAGCATTTTGTGTTTTATTTAAAACCTGTGTTTTATCATTGATGCTGAAAATCTGGTGACAAGTTTGCTCTGAGAGAGGGTCTTTTGATAGAGTATTGTTCCAATAGAGATAACAGGACCTTTGCTGTTGGAAGCAGATTGGATTCTTTATTTGCAACTCACTTTGCAAATCCAGAACAAACAATCTTATATGAGGATTTATTTTCATTGGAAAATATGGAACAGTAATGGCCAGGCTGTGACTATCTTTGATTTAGGACAATGACAACAAGGCACTGAAAGTACCTTGCATATTTCTTACAGGCTCTAGTTTGAGCCATCGTACTTATATTTGATTGCAGCTGTTTTCTAGGGGTAGGCAACCTTAAAAGACTGGGGCCAAGGCCTTCCCTCAAATGTTGGCTGTCCATACTTGGTGTCCTATTGTTGCTTTCCAAATCCCCAGTCCAAGCCAATGCCGTGCTACAACTACATTTCAGGGTGACATCCAAACACATCTTTCCCTTCTTTTGCCCCTGTTGGCAGAGGAAATCTGACTCTATGAACTGGGAGAGACTGCAAGGTATTTGTTTGGCCCCCTGCACTGGAGAATGGATGGAGTAGGATGTAAGTCCACCACAGACTGTGCCTGCCCTACAACATAAGCATAATTATCCTAGTGCATCTAAAGAGGGACTCTGGAGGGGATGGGTATCATTCTCCCTGAGCAGAGGAGAGGCTGGGACATTAGTCTGCATCTTCAAATCATAGCCTCACACTAAGAGGTTTAAAGCTAATAATAAAGGTATTAATTATACCATCAAATTTTATAACCATTCCTAAGACCTTTATCCTCTCCGACATCTGATGAGAGAGTGCATGCTGTCTGGGACTGTGATTAGCACACAAAAAGGAAAGATTAGAGTATTAGCCATTACTGAGCAGATGGATCATTATGCAGGATCTTAAGCAAAGAAATAAATATTCTAAGACACATTTGGAAGACACAAAATATTTAAATAAAGATTTAAATACCTGTGTAGATTAATAATGATATAGCTTTACGGTATGACAACATACACACCAGATGATGGAATGACAAATGTGTAGGGCTTGCACATCTCTTTTCAGTTTAAGAAAGCTTACTTGGTCATGATGGGTATTTCTAGTCAAGAGACTGTGGGCCACAGGAATTCTGTGCATGAATATCTGCAGTAGGACACTGCAGTCAGGTGACTCATCTATCCATTGCTGGTGATCTAGTATTCATACTATGTTTTCTGTAATTATTGGTACTTCTAGGAATACAGAAATAATGAGTACTGTAGGGTTTTGGTTTTCTTGCTTTTTGAAATTTAAGTACAAAAAGTATGGAAATATTGATCAAGTAATTTACAGACATGGAAAATTTACAGTGTTAGTTGAGTAACCAGCTCTTGACTTCACTAGGAAATTATAAGTATTTAAAAATATTTTTACAAAAAATGCCAACTAAAAATCATTACATTGCCTGTCCTCCATAGTTTGATATTTGGTTGGTTTTACACATTTGAGAGAATTTTCTGGTCCCAGGACAACTGTTTTAATTGGCTTACTCTTTGACATTACACTGAAGGCGGTGCTATTAGCCTAGAATACGCTTAGAGTCTCCAACGAACTGCATTTCACTTGCATTTTGTTACAAGTAAGACACTTCATTTGGAACAAGAATGAATGCAGAGTATTTTAGAGAGAGGGCTGAATTGAGAACTTTAATCTGTCTCAGTAGGTGGTTGGATATGATGAAAAGGAGTTTCTTGCCTCTGAAAATAAACCTTAAAATTACACTAAGTATGGTATTTTTAAGGTGTACCATTTGTGTACTAGTCCATTGATTTTTATATCTAATATTTGCAACTTCTAGCCTTCTTCTCTGCAAACTGCCTGGAAGTGGATAAAGCTTCCATCTGCTTGTAATGTGTTCTAGACTCTTTACACCCCCACTGATACCTGTGCAAACTCATGACTACTAGACTGTATCACAAGGGGTTAAATATCTTAAAACCAAGCCCACACTAACTAAATTAAATAATATTCATTTGTCTAGCTAAGTCAGAAAGCAGAGAATTCTGTGACTCCTGGGGCAGAAGCTGCAGGCATGACATCTCAGATTGTAGTTGGAACTATGGATGTGGAGACACCTTTCCTAGAGTCATGTATACATCACCAGAAAAAAGATTGTGCTGTACAAGTGGCAAGAAGTCTCATTTTATGAGACTCCAGAGCTGCAAGTTCACTCTGCAGATTTTCATTACTTTCACTGATCTTGTCCATTTCTTGCTTTCATTGAGCCTTTTTTTTTTTCCAAACACATGTCCCTAATGCTGCTTTCCCTGTTTCCCTTCTGATTTCTGTCGTGGTCTTTTCTTTATGTTTTCAGCTGGTCCATTGTGAAACATATACAGTGACCTTCGTTTTCTTCAACAGCTCTTCTTTCCCACCTGTGTGTTGACTGTTATGAAACAGTCACATGCAAATTGCTCGTGGGTCACTTTATTATTGTTACAGAAACAGCCAGGTTTGTCATATTCAAAAGTACTGATTTGGTGTATCAGATAAAAATCACACTCTATTAGGTATTATCTCTGAAGTCTTCTAACCAGATAATGCCTGATCATGAGCTCTTTCTACCTTAAGTATTTTGTGTAATATTTATTATTAATGGTCAACATAAGAGTGATGAAAAAGTTGAAATAAAAAATGCTGAAATTGTCTCACAATTCCATATCTGAAAGTAATACACAGAGATAATGACTGTTTAATAGCTGGAGTGAGGCTTTTAGTCCTTGATAGAGTTCTTGCTGTGATAGTTTTTCTAGCGCTGGCCAGGTTGTATGTGCTTTGGAGGAATCCTGGGGCTAAAGCACTCTTCATATTAGCCTGAAGGTATCTCTTGCCAGTGATTTAAGTTTTAAATAGAAAACAAAAGTAAAAAATGTCAAGACTGGGTAACAGACCTACAACAAGCTCCAGCTGGGCTGACATGCATTGAGGAAAATCCCATCAGGTTAAAAATAGAAACTTATTCCACTCGTGGATTAAGTTTCTATCTAATCCACTCGTGTTCTGCCGCACGGCACACTACCTACACACATAAATGGTGTGAGAACAAGTACTCCCTTTCCATCCATTTTTATAGTTCTGAACTGAAACAAATCTATAAGAAATGTGCAAATATTTTTCAAACATGTAATACCAGGCGGTTATCCGCACACTAATGTTTCTGGAGATACAAATCGATCAAACTAAAAACAGTCCATGGTTCATACCACTGATAAGTGCAGGTCAGTTAATTCACTTTCCAGAATTATCTCAGCTGAGTTCAGTAAGTAAAGTCTACCTCTATTTAATGCTATGTATTTACATATCTGGTTTGTCTCTAAAATGACTTACATATCTACCATTCAGGAGATACAAACTCATTCTTCTGGAAGTCTTCTGAAACATGTTTCTTACTGAATGTGTACTTTCAGTATTGAACCTTCACTGAAAATTTTAAAGCTTGTAATAAATTTTAAGATGATTAGATCATCAGGGGACAGATTCTTCAGAAGCATTATCTGTTGAGTAAGATTAAGGCAAATGCACATTTAGCACTCCTGTGCAAACAGAAATCCACTCTTGCTCTTCTGATCAAACTGCAGTTGAAATGCAATCACTAGTATCGTATTTAAGATGAAGTTGCCTTCAAGCAATTTTCCTGTTACAGCTTTATTATGGTTAAAGAGATAAAGAATTGCTTGAAGCCACTACTGTGGCTTGTTTGTTGGTTTTAATTCCACTACCCATAAATACACTTCAGCATTGACTACTTGCAGCTGGGTGAGAGAGAAAGGAGCATGTAAAAAAGTGGCTGTCAGTAGCATTTGCTTTTCCTCATTTTCCTCATTCCAGCACAGCCAGGCCCTAAATAGATCATTAGCAAGAGAGCAGCCTGAAACTATTGTAAAAAACATTTGTCTGTAGCATCCCTGGATGCAAGGGGGTCAACCCAACAGTGGAGATTGTACATCTTGTGTGCCTGCTGTTGTCTTGACCAGATGAAAACCGTAAGATGGGAAGAGATGCGCAGCTCTGTGCTGTTCACAGATTATTCTTTGCCAGGGGTTTGCAAGTAAAGACTGCTTTAAAACTCCAGTGATTTATGCTAGATAAGTGGACTTTAAAGTTTTGCAGTGCTTGTATGAGGTCAGACTCCAGGCTGAATTAGAGTCAACATTGCATAGAATACAATAGATACCAAGCACCCTGAAAACATTCAATTCAAATCTGTTTTTCCCTTTTCCTTGTGGGATTTTGCAAGGAAGTTGTCTCATTGCTCCTATCCTCCTTCTGGTTTATTGTTTTTTAAAAAAGAGACAGCATATTTAATTATTTGTTTAATGGAAATTGCACATACAAAAGGTAAAAGTGATTACATGCAACAGCTAAGACTGATGACATTGACATTGCAAACAAATTAAGATACAAGAGATCTGGTAAGCTAAATATTAGCCTTACAATTAGACAGTTGTTAACTTGATTTTAATTATGTTGTTAATGAGACCATAGAATTCATGTAAATTAAAAGACAAGTTCTAATTTTCCTATTCAAAAATCATCTAGAATTGGGTAAATGAAGTTGTCTTTGAATAAGCAGTATGCCAAGATCTGTCCTCCACAAATCATTGAAATTACTCCAGATCCTGAAAGAAAATATATGACTGGTTTACATTAAATTTTATAGTGAAATACAAATGTTATGTTAAAACCTTAAAAAGTTATTCTCTTTATCTTCAGTTTTTTTAAAAATGGCCTGTCTATTTAAACATTTTGCCTAAGGCTTTAAGCACCTACAAAGATATCAGCCCCAGCAGCTGCTTATACAAAACCTGTTTCGGGACAGGGAATTTATTTGCCTGTCCCCATCATTTAGGAATTTACTGCAGCTGTTGATCCTTGTTATCCATCATACAAAGAAAGGCCAGAAGCTAGCCCTTCTCCCTTAACTATTTTTCAAGATAATATATTCTAGTTCAAAGCTATGCTTTTAATTTTGCAGAAAATTAAATGTTCAGAAATATAGGTTTGCTATTCACAGTAAGAAAATGTGATGATTGGGATTTATCTCAGCTGTCATAAGTACCTGTGCATAGTATTTATAAAAATTGCCTCTGAAGGTGCCTGTTTCTTTCCATTGACTATAAGGGGTACGAAAGAAGACTTGTTTGGACAGCTGCCTTTCTAACACCTGAATTAAGTGAGATAGTTTGATTAGTCAGGACTTAATCATGATTTATTTCAAGAATGAGCGTGTATCTGCTGTTCATTAGCTAGATTAATATAAGATGAGAACATTCTGATCTTAAAACAATATTTTTTTAGGCAAGGCAAATGTTAGCCCATTATTACTTGCTTGTATCATTAAAAGAAGTGTAAATGAAAAGTATATATCTATTCTTTAAATTAGAGATATGCTATATCATATATTAATTCTCAAATTAGTGAGACAACAGACATTTAATAGAAACAATTCATCATGTAAATATTATTTTTCTAGAAAAGTCTACCAATTTAAACTTTAAAGAACATAATTATACCTAATGCCAACCACCAGTGCAACATGAGGGGGAATTCAGACATAACTGCAAGAAGAAAAGGAGAAATGTAAATTGTTAAACAATAAAGATGGTGACATGCAAGTATTACATTATGTTATCAAAGGTCTGCTTAGTTATGTTTCATAAATTATATACCTCACATTTATTAAAATTGCAAATGCATATTTAGGTCCTGATCATTCAGATAGTCAGGCATACCATTAAGCTTAGCCTGGTGAACGATCCCACTGGAAGTCAAGTCTTAAATCTAGTGTGTGCTCAACAGAACTCTCCAACTCTGTGGAAGAAATGCCTTTTTTATTACTTACGTGTATGCAGTTTAGCACAACAGAGATATCGATCCCGTGGTAGAGTGCCTACATATTGCTGCAATCCAAATAAATTAAGCTGCCTGACATTTTCAGTTAAATGGGTAATGCACTGTGTGATAGACAGGCTAGGGCTGAACACCACAAGTTAGCACTATTGCACAGTATGATCTCTCCTGTGCCAGGCACTGCCCTTGCTTCACGCAAGCTGACCCACATTTCCACTGTATGATCAACTGCACGACCCAGCATTGCCCACCCCACCCCCATCCCCCCAAAAAAAAGAAGAACTGACATGACTGTAGAGCTAGTAAAGAATGCTGAGGGGCACATTGCATGTGCTGGCAGCTCAGTTGGCCAGCAGAGATTCGTTGGCCATCTGAAAGAAACTATAACAAATCTGGGGTTGTTTGGACATCAAGATGCATTATCTAATATAGTTATAGAAGATACCTTCCTGCACAAATGATATATAAAGTGGCTTTTGTTGTAGCTCTTGTAATTCTTTGATTTAAATACTAAAGTTATTCATAAGGAGCAACAGTAGTTTAAATTCCAGGAAAAAAAAATTCAGTAGATGGGAAATTATGCTTAATTACTTAAGATGAAGTTTATGTTGGTCTCCAGCTTAACCAGTTGTGGGAATTGGGGAATCTCTGTCTGTGCATAGTGTTAAAAGGCAAATGGATAAAGCATTGGCAAATGGAAGATGAATTATTAGGTCATAGGGAAGGAGTCCTAATTTGTGAGCAATATTTTTTCCTATTTCTAAATTCTAGAATAAATACACTGAGCTCATTGTTACAGGAGGAAAGGACCTCCAAATGGGCCCTGGCAAGGATGGTGTTAAGGTATATTTCCTAATCAGCTATAGCAGCACCCTGCTAAACAGCATGAGAAGAGGGAGCAGGTTACTAGGTGCTGGCAAAAAGTGATGATGAGTCTCATTTACAGCAGCCAATTCTTTTACTTTTCTTTCCTTTGAGGGAAAGAGTTTCATGGCAAAAAAAGACACTTCAATGACAAAATGCTTAATTTTCCTCAATCAGATTAATTTCAAATGATCTAACTTTCGACTCTGAATTGGCTTTGCTGCAGCAAGCCTCATTTTTACTCTGAACTAGAGCTGAAGTGTTAATGAGTAGTTCTTAAAGTGTCAGGACACGGGCAGCTATTAGTTTCTTGTGTTGGAAAAAAACATACCCCCCAGAAGCTGGCATTCTATCGAGGCTGGATGTATTTGATATGAACTGCTAGATTATGAACTAAAACTCTGAATTTCTTGTAAGAAACTAGTATTTTAAAATTCTGCAGCAAAACAAGAATTGAGTTTTAAATGGGAGGATTTAAATACATGCATGAGTCAAACGGATGGAAATTAAAGGCATATAGAATCATAGAATAGTTAGGGTTGGAAAGGACCTTAAGGTCATCTAGTTCCAGCGCCCCTGCCATGGGCAGGGACACCTCACACTAAACCATGCCACCCAAAGCTCTGTCCAACCTGGCCTTGAACACCAGCAGCAATGGAGCATTCACAACTTCCCTGGGCAACCCATTCCAGTGCCTCACCACCCTCACAGTGAAGAATTTCTTCCTCATAGCCAATCTAAACTTCCCCTGTTTAAGTTTGAATTCGTTACCGCCTGGTTCTATCACCACAGTCCCTAATGAAGAGTTCTTCCCCAGCATCCCTATAGGCCCCCTTCAGATACTGGAAGGCTGCTCTGAGGTCTCCACGCAGCCTTCTCTTCTCCACGCTGAACAGCCCCAACTTTCTCATCCTATCTTCATACGGGAGGTGCTCCAGTCCCCTGATCATCCTCATGGCCCTCCTCTGGACTTGTTCCAACAGTTCCATGTCCTTTTGATGTTGAGGACACCAGAACTGCACACAATACTCCAAGTGAGGTCTCATGAGAGCAGAGTAGAAGGGCAGGATCACCTCCCTCGACCTGCTGGTCACGCTCCTGTTGATGCAGCCCAGGATACGGTTGGCTTTCTGGGCTGCAAGCGCACACTGCCGGCTCATGTTCAGTTTCTCATCGACAAACACCTCCAAGTACTTCCCCTCAGGGCTGCTCCGAACCTCTTCTCTACACAACCTGTAGCTGTGCCTGGGATTGTTCCGACCCAGGTGGAGGACCTTGCACTTGTCATGCTTAAACTTCATCAGGTTGGCATCAGCCCACCTCAAAAGCATGTCAAGGTCCCTCTGGATGGCATTCCTTCCCTCCAATGTGCCAACCGAACCACACAGCTTGCTGTCATCGGCAAACTTTCTGAGGGTGCACTCAATCCCACTGTCCATGTCACCAACAAAGATGTTGAACAAGACCGATCCCAACACCGATCCCTGAGGGACACCGCTCATTACTGGTCTCCAGCTGGAGAGTGAGCCATTGAGCACAACTCTTTGAGTGCGGCCATCCAGCCAGTTCTTTATCCACTGAGTGGTCCACCTATCAAATTGATGTCTCTCCAACTTAGAGACAAGGATGTCACATGAGACAGCGTCAAATGCTTTGCACAAGTCCAGGTAGATATATTTATTGAGCATTAAGGAAAAAATAAGTTCGTCCAGTAATACAGTAAATGAATCATAGTTGATTGGTAGGTATATATTTAGCAGTAAGCCTACTTACCAGCTGAAGTTATGATGATATGAATCATAGTAACTGTTATGGCATAATCCCAAACCCATTCTTCCACAACCAGGGCAAACAGCAGGCCACAAATGAAGAAAGTTGTTTCCAATGATATCACAAGAACTGTAAATTAAAATAGGATATTTACAGCAAACACAGTTTTGGGATGCTTTTTCTCATATTCAAAATGACAACAATAGGAAGTTAAAATGTCTGAGGTGGTTATTAATTTTTTTACAAGATCAAATATTACACTAATGTTTCTATTATAAAGTTCATTACTAATTTTGCCACAGACATCTATATGAGTGTCATGGGTTCAGCAGCAGCAGTCATTTTTCTCCTTCTTGGTAACTGGTGCAGCGCTGTGTTTTTGATTTTGGGCCTGGGAACAGTGCTGATAACACCAGTGTTTCGGTTACTGCTTAGTGATGTTTTGGTCTGGCCAAGGACTTTCTGAGTCTCATGCTCTGCAGTGGAGGAGGGGAAGCCGGGAGGAAGCAGAGACAGGACACCTGACCCAAATGGACTAAAGAGGTTATTCCATGCCACAGCACATCATGCCCAGGATGTAAAAACGGAGAGAAGAGACCTGGAAGGGTGGGGGTGCACTACTGGGTCGGGCTTGGTATTGGGTGGTGAGCAGTTGTATTCTCTTTCCTCGTATTTGCCTTGTCATTATTATTATTGGTGGTAGCGGTAGTGATTTGTGTTATACTTTAGTTACTAAACTGTTCTTATCTCAACCTGTGGGAGTCGCATTCTTTTGATTCTCTTTCCCATCCACCCAGGAGCAGGGGTAAGAAAGAGAGGGGAGTGAGTGAGAGAACGGGCTGCGTGGTTTACGGCTTAAACCACGACAATGAGTTGTATCCTGATTTGCCTATAGACTTTCAGATGTTATATGCCTCATGTAAAAACAAAAAGATTAATGGGTTTATGACCAGTTTCTATAGCCTACAGAAGAAACAGTATGGAAATTTCACTTATGAATCCTCTACACTCTGAATTATTTTGCCAAATAGATTTAGCTGATAGTGACTTAGGTAAAATTTTTCTTATCCAAACCAGAATTGTGTGGTTAATAGATTGTTTGGTATGAAACTTCATAGCTTTCTTCCTGTTGACTTAATGGCATCGTTTATAACGTATACCAGAATATATAGAGATATATATCAGAACAATTGTAACAATTAAGAAATGCAAAAGGAGATAGAGCAGAGAGCCTACAAGGTGAGTAGAGGCCATCCATCTGTATTAATTTCATGGTGCATACAACCAGGAGCCTGGCTTTTCTCAGTGCTGCCATAGGTACCACGCTGTCACTGTGCCTGACATTCAGCAGCTAGCTCTGTGTTGTGTTAAACCATAAATGAAGATTACCAGCAAAGTGATAACAACTACATTATGTTGTCAAAAGAGACCATGAAAGTTATCTGATCAAGAAAAATTCTTCTCTCAGTGACAAAACAGTGCATTTCTGCCCCCTGTTTTTTCCTCTGGAGTGTGCCAAGCCATGTGGTGCCACCAGCCTGCATCAGCCACCTCCCCTGGTGTAGGCACAGCTCTGCAAAAGCAGTGGCAGGACAAGCTGTGCCTCTCCCGTAGGCAGGAGAACAGTCTGGAAGGCACGGGGCAGTGACACTGGGAATGGTGAGGAACCTCACATAGCTTTTGATGAACTGTATTCTTCAACACAGTGATGAAGTGACACTTAGCTTGTTTTACTTGCTATTACATGTAGTGGGATCAAAAATGATAATTTTCAGGGGAAAGTTTGACTTTATGCTGCGTGGCTACCTGGGTAGCAGGGGGTTAAATGGAAAAACGTGTGATTTTTCTTCTAGCTGCATGAGTTCCCATACAACAGGCCATAATAGTGCATTTGTAATTCATATGATTTTCCAGGTAAATGCATTTTGTTCTTTTTCAGGATACATGCGTATAGAAGTCCTATTTTTAATAGAATTATTTTTTTTCATTGTTGCAGTAATGTAATACCTAAGATTACTGTAGTTGAGTAAAGAGGCCATTGTTATCTTTCAAACCTGTATTTAATTTATACATTTGGCAGCATTTTGCACTTTCAATTTTATTCTTTTCTTTATAAAATTTTGTTTAGAATTTTATAGGATTTCTTTATAGAATTTTATTCTCTTCAATTAGTTCCTCCTGTATTATAGATCTATTACTCAACAGTTGAAAAACATGAAAAAAATAAGAAAAAAGTAACTGGAAAAAACACGTAGTTAGGAAAGTGGGAAGTAATGCTGCGAACAATTTCATGTTTAACAATGCGTTTTAGTATTTTTAGTTTATTTCATTTCATGATGACAGTATCACTTTAAATTATGCCAATAATTTTATAATTTAGAAAGTATGCATAGTGTAGACAGATGCTGTTTAAACTTTTTTACAAAACTGGGCCAGTAATGACACCTCAGCTCTCAGCTGACTTCATTTTTATTTTGAGATTATCTTTTAAGGACATAATTTTGTTTTTAACAGGCACAAGTGAGAATCTTGAGTAAACTAATTTTCATTTGCAACACCATTCAGAGGCCTTTGCTCTGTCTCTGTGCCCACAGACTTTAAATAGATCCTGTTACATTTTGCTATTCCATGTTCTTTCATTGGGTGGACAGAAGGGAGGGTGGAATACTAGCCAGTCGCATGAAATAGTTGCTGTCTTTGGCATAAAACCATGTTGCATCAAACTAGCTGGCAAAATTCTTGTGGGAAAAAAAATAATATTGAGATACAGTAATTATTACATTAGGGCCCTTAAAAGTTATTCTAATTGAATACGATTTAATTTTCTTTTCAACTGCTGCAACCAAAATGGTCTTTTTACCTCTGAAATCCCTGCATTTCTATTACTCCTTTTAACCAGATGAACTAACCAATTTGCATTTGAGCTTTACTTTACCGACAGATGATGTGGTTTGCCTTTGCAAAAGATATTACAAATCTGGTAAAATTTAATGTTGAGAACTTCAGACAAAAATGCATTAATTTTTTTAGGATATATAAATTTATGCTTAGGGTTTGAGCTATAATAAAACCCTGAAATTTTAATGCCCACCAGATTAGGCATTACTAAAACAAAATTTCTAGTAGTTGAATGTATCCTAGATCTGGATCTAGTAACTTATAAGAAATTTGCCTCAGTATGAAAAGTAAATTTACAACTCTGTGAAGGAACTTTACAGAGAATAGGTAATTGTTCTGCAATGAAAAAGAAGCATCCTGGCAAAGCAGCAAATTTTCTTCAGATGATGCAAGATCAGAAGAACCACTCAAGGAAAAGTCTGACAATCACTTGAATGACAACTAGCAATACAAAAATGAGAACTGCTGGCAAGATAAATAAGCATTTAAATACAGTGTAGTTGAAATACAGAAATCATTAGTATTACTAAACCAACTTTAAAATGCTGTCCATAACAAAGACAAGTTTACATCCACATGCAATCTATTTTCTTGACTGAGTGGAAAAAAAAAAAGAGAAACAAACTTCAGTTACCTAAATAATAGGGGTTAATCCATGAGGGATTTGTCTTAAAATCAAAAGGTGCCAAACCATCCAACATTTTAATCCTGTGGAAACAGAATGAATAAATTCAGCCAGAGATTTCCAGTAATGCCTTAGTGATTACATGACATATGAGTGCTTTTAAATATGATTTCAAATGAAAAACTCTAGGCTTTTACAAGCTCTCTAGGTCCCATTCTGTGTTGTAGTCTTGCCTTTGCCCACTTTTATTTACAATGTTTAGCACGATACATGCTAATCAATAACTTCCCCAGAGAACATAATTTGTCTTTCTATCAACTATAAAATCTTACTTTTCCTTTTTTCATCTTTTACATTCAGTTATTTACATGGTGCAAGTGTGACAAAGTATATTAGAACCAACATTTTATATTAGTTTTGAGTCTCTGTTTGCCAATTTTTGAATTTGAAAGAAGGTCCAGGTACACTTGAACTGAATTTGAAAAATGTGTTCACAGAGTAACTGGGACTGGATGCCTCCAGTCCGGAAGCTTCCTTTGAACAGTCATAGCTCTGCCCATCATATCCAGTTGCAGTATGCCAGCATATTAGACTAAAGACACGGAAATCTTACTTGAATACTGCGAAGCACACAGATAGGACCACATAGTACACAGTGTAGAAAACTGTTATGCATATCAACAGGTTAACCAGAACAACCTGCAACAGAGAAAGATAGTAAAACCTAATGTCATATTCACATTAAATATGTAGTTGTCAGAAAATAATTCCAGATTTCTATCAATCCCATGTGGGTGAAAAAATAGAAAATAAAATAGACACATTTTTTTCCTATTGCTGATTATATATATGAGTTACTAAAGCTCTTTGGTGCATTTCAGTGCCTCATGTGTGGCTATAATGTATAGCTCTTTGTTTTTATCATGTATTATAGGACAAAAGATATCCTTTTCCTTTTTCTTGGCATCTTCATTTTTTCTGCTTTTTGAGTGAGAAAGTAAGCCATTTCTCATTAAATATCTAGGGCCTCTTCTGGAATGAGAGAGTGAAAAGCCCAGGGAAGTGGTGGAGTCACCATCCCTGGAGGTATATAACAGACATGTAGATGTGGTGCTTAGAGCCATGGTTTAGTGGTGGACTTGGCAGTGCTATGTTAATGGTTGGACTCGATCTTAAAGGTCTTTTACAACTGAAATGATTTTATAATTCTAAGATTATTGTATGCCAATTACTTACTGAATTTATAAATGTTCAGAAAATTAGGACATTTCTTGACAGCTATTACACAGGAGACCTTGAGAGTTTAAGTTCATCCAGATGTTTAAATAAACCTAGTTTTAACTTAAAAGAAATGCCATCCTTGCAAGTATGTTGAAACTGCATGCAAATTAATGCAGAAAATTGCAAAGCAGTAACTGTTACTTTTCCCATCATCTAGAAAATGTCACCCTAGTGCTTACTTCCAAAGGTAAGGGTGTACAAAACTTATGTCAGTAATGAGGGATTTCTGTTAAATATTTTTCAAAGTTTAATTGTTTATGAATTTATTCTAAATAAATTCCAACTCCAAATTGAAAAAATACCCCTAAAAATGTAAGCTTCATAAAGAAATCACTATCTTATGATCCAATGCTGTGTCTTTAATAAAAGAGAAACAGTGTATAGATAATTATATAAAGTATATATATTTGCTATGATATCTTGCTATTATTTTTTTCATTCAATTTCAGTGTCTTCATTTCTAAACTGAAGTGTCAGAAGGAATGCAGCCAGAGAGAAACCTGTAAGCCTTCACCTGATAAAGTTCAAAAAATGCCTTGAGATCCTTTCAAGTGAAGCGTGGTTCACACATCTCCAATCATCTAAGCTGGCTTCCTGAATTATGCAGAACCCTAGGACTTGTATTAATTCCTACAGGGATAATGTAAAACTATGTTTTGAAGGATAATATGTTTCATTAATAATAATAGTCCTGCAATGTGGAACACTTTAATTTCTGGTTTTGTGTGATGTATCAGTGACATTCCAGATGTTTATTTGAGAGGATGTGTAGATACATTGTGCTTTTTGATATTAAAACATTCAAGTTTCTGTTTTAAGAGTAGAGTATTGTATGAATTATTAGCCCAGGTACAACACACATAATGAGTTAAGACTTTTCTTGCCCTTTTTGCAGTTTGGCTATCAAATATTTGAAACTAGCAATATGTGTTTACCTGACTCACCTGGTAAGACCTCCATAGACCTCCAAACTATGATCCATTATGCAATAATGATCTATGGGCAACATAATTACAATATACAACACATAGTGATTCCATTATTAAGTAAATATACTTTGATATCTAAATATGGACATGAAAATGAACATGAGCCGGCAGTGTGTGCTTGCAGCCCAGAAAGCCAACTGTATGCTGGGCTGCATCAGAAGGAGCGTGACCAGCAGGTCGAGGGAGGTGATCCTGCCCCTCTACTCTGCTCTTCTGAGACCTCACTTGGAGTATTGTGTGCAGTTCTGGTGTCCTCAACATCAAAAGGACATGGAATTGTTGGAACAAATCCAGAGGAGGGCCATGAGGATGATCAGGGGACTGGAGTACCTCCCGTATGAAGCTAGGCTGAGAAAGTTGGGGCTGTTCAGCGTGGAGAAGAGAAGGCTGCGTGGAGACCGCAGAGCAGCCTTCCAGTATCTGAAGGGGGCCTATGGGGATTCTGGGGAGGGACTCTTCATGAAGGACTGTAGAGATAGGACAGGCGGTAACATGTTTAAACTTAAACAGGGGAAGTTTAGATTGGATATAAGGAGGAAGTTCTTTATTGTGAGGGTGGTGAGGCACTGGAATGGGTTGCCCAGGGAAGTTGTGAACGCTCCATCGCTGCTGGTGTTCAAGGCCAGGTTGGACAGAGCCTTGGGTGACATGGTTTAGTGGGAGGCGTCCCTGCCTATGGCAGGGGGGTTGGAACTTGATGATCTTAAGGTCCTTTCCAACCCTAACTATTCTATGATTCTATGGCCCTAAGACTACACACTTTTTTGTTCCCTGCAAGATCTCATGCTGAATTTCCTCTGAGATGAATGGAACTGAACTGACAGCATAAGAGTTCAGAAGTTTTGCTGTTTTACAGGACTTCTTGTCTATGTTGATAAAAAATAAATTTAAAACGGAAAAATGAAGACTAAGATGATGACATTTTCTAAATACAGATATTCAATTAGAAGTAAAACCATGAAAAGTGACCCTGCATAACTGAAGTAGTAAAATATCAGGGACCCGATGCAATTTCTCAATGTATCAGAATGACAAGCAGAAACTATGGACTATGGACTATGCATATAGTGAAGCATTATATCAATGCAAAAGATGCCAGTCTTTACCTCTTTGAATGTGACACTATATTTGCAATGGGAATGAATGTTAGAAAAAATAAGTAACAACTAATAAAGGGATAGGACTCAATTCTGAAAAAAGGTAAAAGAAATAATGTGTATAGGTTGGTTTCAGGGACCAAGATATGGGAAACAGTAATTGCATATTCAAAACTAAAAAGGAAGAGGACTTATTTGGAGGACAACTAATAATAAAGGAATGAAACTAAAACCCAACAATATAAGATATTGTGAAGTTTAAACAATCATATAAAAAAGTTTCAAAGAGACTTTCTCTTTTTATATATTTGCTTTTTTATTCAAGAATTTTTATCTAAATTGGTTATTGAGTGTCCTTATTGCTTTAGATATTGAGGATAAATTTGGATAATGTTCTTGACAACTGTCTGAATATTAATAAAGGAAAAAAGTTTTAAAATATTTTCAAGTCCACATTTTTAAATAAAACACAGCTGGCAGGTGAGATGGCAGTGAAAAATGTAACACAAGACAGCTCTAAAGTGCAATTTCCATTTTAACACAGTTTGTTATATGTTGGTAAAAGGAGCCCTTATTCACGGAGTCAGTGACCCTGAAAAAGCCTGTAGATGAGCATTAGCTCATACTAACTCGTTTTTATGGGCTTCTCTTGCAATATTGTGACACAAAAGCCCTTAAGGCTTTGGGTTTTAAGGTGGGAGAAGATGAATAGAAACAAGGAAGAAGTATGACCTCTAAACACAGCATTGTGAAGACAAAGTGGCATCCAATTCAGTGCCAGCAATTTTTAAAGTAAGTTAAAAAATTAGGAAGGTGCAGAGAAGAGCTACTAAAGGGAGCTGATGGCTAGAAATGGCATTGAGGTTTTTTTTTTTTCATTAGGACTACAGCCCTGAAGAGGTCAATCTGCTTACCTCTGAGGGCTGATTTGATTATGATGGATAAGTACCCTCACAGGCAGAAAATACCAGGTACTTAAGGGCTCTTTAATCTATCAGAAAAGCCACAAGAAGTAAACAGCTACAAGTTACAGCTAGACAAATTCGAAAGATGTGTGAAGGGCTTTTTTAATTGTAAAGGCAATTAGGTAATGGAACAAACTGCCTTTGGAAATAAATAATGCTTCAAAGCAAAACCAGATGCATCTCTGGATGAAGCTTCACTCAAATATCTCTAATGTTCACTTCTGGCCTTAGTTATTTGAATGGCTGTGTTTTGGATAACATGTTTACAGAACCACCCAACATTGACAGAAGTGTGGGCTCTGTGAATTTAGCAAAAGATTACCTTTTATATTGCTGAATATTGAAAAGTGCTAAATATTGAATAGTACATCTATCTCCTACAAGGAGAGAGAGTGAGAAGCCTTATTTTCTAACACAATAGGAGAGAAATCCATCATGCCTATACAAACTGATGCTTGTCAATAAGTAAGTCTAGCACAGTTTTGATTCTTTTCCTATATCAAAATAAAGCCAAACAAAAACTGGGAATGATTAACCTCTTCAGCCAGGTTAGTCTGAGAGCTAAATACAGCTTTCCTATTTTCACTGTTGTCTTATTCTAAATTAAAATTGGCAAAATAACCCATTTGATCACTTCTTTTCCACAGTGTAATCCATTGTTGCTGCAATGTTAATTGACTACAATGTGACATGCAAGTTTGGCAGCCATGCTGCCTCCTACCCACCTGAAAGTATCTCTAAGCCTTTGAAGTTGGCATATTTTTGGTGGGGATAATTTTAATTCCCTCACTCTGAGCAGATGCACATTTCCTGTAATTCTCCTTTATCCACTGCCCCTCCTCTAGCAATTGCCTCCTTGAAGCTTTATCTGTTCTAGATGTAGATTCATACTGTAATAAAAGCAGTTAGACAAGACTTAAGTGAAAATCATGGAGCTGAAGGATGGCTGTGAGCTAATGACCAGTTGACCTCTAATTATAGTAGGTGAATTCCTACACTCCCTTGAAGTCAGCAACAAACTTTCATTTGTGTCAAATGCCCAGTATTTTTCTCTGTGTAGCTAGAATATTCTTGGTCCCTGTCCTAACGATGTAGTCATGTATTAGGTATAGCATGCCTTGCTTAGTTGAGTAAACGAAGGAAATGCATGTAACATGAAAATGAAAACCCTTTGAAAATTTTCCAGTTGCATCACATTCTACTTACTTTTTTTCTTTTTAGTTCACTTTTCCACTGAAAGTTAAACATGTATTCTTTAAATCTCAGAATACTTTTTGCTTTCGAATTCTTTCTAAATATTCAGGTATTTCAAAGCAAAAAAAAACCAAGTTAAAAACTGCAGGGTCATTTATTAAATGTTAACTTTAAAAAAAACTTAGGAAATCGCTAGTGTCATCAAAGGTAGGATTTTATTAGACACTTCCGAGAATAGTATCTCATAAATAGAACTACATCATATATTTTGAAAACCTTTTTAAAAGATATATTTTGCAGTACTTACTACCAGCACTGTAGTATAAAGTGTCCTTTATTTTGTGGTTTGTTTGTTGGGGTTTTTTTTAGGAAGAAAACATTGAAGAACACACTAAGAATGAAAGCAACAGCTTTTTCAAGCCCCACAGTAGCTGACTAATTCTCTTAATACTATCTGGTGACATACAACACTAAACAAATTCAAATTTCCTTTACCTTGGTTTCAGCAGTTTTGACCTTGAGAGCCATGGACACATGATGAGTGAAAGGAAGTGCCGTTGCTATATTTCATATGCCAACATCAGCAGGAAGAAGCAGCTGTTTTCCACCCAAAAAAACATTCTTATAGGTGAGTATAGAACAGAGTGAGGTGAGTAGATTGGATTAAACTGAATTGAGACAGAAGCCATCTGTGAGCTAACTGTAAGCCGCTGAAGAGTAAAGAGAAAATCCTACTAACTCATTTAATGTTCATACTTTGGTAGCTAGTCAGCCAAAGCACATCTACAATAATATAACTTGCCCATTTAGAAACAACATTATTAGCATAATTTTCTACTTTCTATTTGCTTTTTTCAGCACTCATTTGATCACAGTTCCTTGGTGTTACTGTACCTTCCTACTTTTAGTTTTACAAATCCTAATTCTATTGAAATATGTAAATGTAAAGTGGTACATTCTTCACAATGTTCTTTGATAACATTCATCTTCTGACTATCACTTTCTTACATAAAGTACAATTCACATGAAATTAGGCATAAGTAGGTTAAGAAATGACGGATTTGTGTTATGATTCTTCTTTTCCTGAACATTATTTTGTTCCTTCAGTAGAATGAATTTTAGTGTACTTTAGAGCAGATCCAACTTCTACTGAATAGTTCTTTAATGGATGCAAATTTGACTTTTTAAACGCATGTAGGCTGTGTTATGTGGAAAAAGGAGGTCATATAAGGGAACATTTCTGAAAACAAACCAAGAATTAACTTTTTTTTTGGCTGTCACTAACATAGTACGTTCAAGTTTCTTTAGTTTGGAGTTTTATTTAGCGGGTGTTTATGCCTTTTTGATTATACAAAATGAAAGTATCTGCTTTAAAATATAGTCTGCACTCAGCAAACAAGTGCTTTCTCTCATAGATTCCATAGCTCCAGATTGTGAATACTGTCAGAGAAATTACTTCCTGTGCAAAATGCTAGCATAAAGATCTGTACAGCAGTTAAATCCTATGTTGTGGGCTGAAATGATGTCAAAGGAATAGACTGAAACAAAATTAAAAACCTAAATTAATTTACTTAAACAGCTGCAATAGTCGTGAGTAGCAAATTAATGAAGAAAAATTTGCTTTAATTATTAAAAAAAAATATTTGAAAGGAAAAAAAGGTTTCATTCAAAGAGCATCCTATCTACAAAATTATCAGCTGAAAACAGCCATGACCCAAAATTAATTCACATAAAGTTTTTGGAGTAGCTCTAAGTAGCAAGATAATTGAAAAAGTAATGGATTGCATTAATCTGAGACCATTATTAAACAGAACAGAAGTTTACATTCACTGACTTACTTCTTCACAAAGAGTCAACTCAACTAGGCAAAGATTGCAGATAAAACCAAAGTCACCAAGTTTGACTAAAATGTAATGGAGGTTATAGGCATGGATTTGTTGGGGAGACAAAGAGGTTCTGTTCTTATTGCACAGTTGAAAACTCTAAATACCACAAGAGAAAGGATAATATTTCTGTTGCATCCTTGCTTCTAGATTGGAAACACCTGTATTGTGAGAATCCAGTGAACAGAAGCAAATAAAAATTCAATTAGAAGAAACTGTTTGTGACCCAAAATACTGAATACATAACTCAATAATGAATGTTAACTAAGAGATGTGTTGCTGTTAGCAAAATGCCAAAATAATGGAATAATCACTTTTTGTATTTCTGGAAACATTTAGGAAACAGTTACTTTGGTAGGGTATCAATATATTACCCTCACATATTTGAGAACAGTTAATAAATACTGTTATTTGGCATTTGGCTGTACCCATGTACTTTCTTTGCAGTGATATGTAATGGACAAGATTTAAGAGACTGACAAAATTGTTGCAGAATGGAGAATTTGGAAGTGAAATTAAGGATACTTTTACGGGGCTGCATCACTTTTTAAGAAACTGATAATGGCCTTTAATACTACCCAAGCAATACCTAGTTCCTATGTGCTACCTGGGCCAAAACAAAAAGTCAATTCATAATAATGAACTGTTAGCAAGTTTTTATAAAACCTTCCTGCTAAGTTTGGTAAATTTATTACATAGGGTGTTTTTTTAAGAATGTTCCCATTTAAGCCAACAATTTATGATGTGTCAAATAGCATTGCAAAAAAAATGAAGAATGGCTTCAAGAATTGTATCATACAGCAATATTGCATTGAATTTAACAAGTGGTTTGTGTTGCTGTTGTGCTGATTGTTTGTGCTACAGCACTGTGCCTTAAGAAGTAGAGCTAGACCCAGAATCACATTTCTTAGGTTATTCAAAATGTGAAAAAAAAAGATTTTAGATCAGGAAAATTACTAAAACCCAAGGTATGTTGATTCATTATCCTGGAATCTTTAAGAAAATACAAAGATCAACCAAAGGGATGCTATCTGGGTTGCGTGGTGGGACATTTTTAATTAAATGATGACATCAAAAATTGTGTACTCTGTCTCCATCTGCTGATGGGGAAGAACTCTACTTACATTGTGTACGAGGCTAGAAGAGCTTGGAAAAAAAACCCAACAGTGCCCACTATTTTTGTTCTTTCACTGCAGTGACTGGAAGACTGTCAATGCCATGAAAGGAACTTGGTGAAAACACATCTTTAAAAGTAAAAAGCACTACATTTCTTGTCTGTTACTTGACTGTTCTTGAATGTGTTACAACTCTAGCAAATATAGCTTAATTGTGTCCTATGAAAGACAGCCCCTACACTTTGCTGTTGATTATGTATGCATTATACAGCCTCAATATGACAGCTTGGCTCACATATGGAAGGAGCTAGAATTGTGTGAGGACTATGCTCTACCTCCATGAGGATTAAAGCAATTGGGTTCTTTCCTTCTCTAACCTTGGTTGCAGATGGATAAATTTTGAGGTATGTGAAATCTGAGAATTAAGTGGAAGCAGGAATATGCTTTTAATGTATCAATCTTCTATTATTATCATTAATAGTAATATGAGTTCCAAATTTTGTTGGATTGCTTTAACAATGTCCTCATTTCTAATAATATAATGTAAAAGAGCTTTCAATGTAATTGATTAAATAAGAGGTGAATATTAGGGACTAAAAGCTCCTGAAAAGTTGTCTCCTTGAATTTCCGTGAACTCTAAAATGTTCATAATATTGAAAGAATTCAACTAAAAATAAAAAGGTATAATTCTTTCTGATTTTCCAATTGCAAATTAATTGGATTCTTTTAGAGATAATTAACCCCGAAGAGCTACTTGTATCTAAGGAGCTGGCTTAGTTACTGGCAAAAACAGTAAACAACATCTTTTGTTTTGTTAACTGACACTGTTGGCTTTGTGAAGAAGTTAAACATAAAAACTTGAAAGTATTGGCAAAAGAACCAATTTGGTAGGCTTCATTTATTCAAACTGGAAATTAATTGTGTTGTTTGTGACTGGTGTGGGATTGATAGAACTGAAAACAGTCTTCTGTTTATCCAGAGAGAAGCTATAACACAATTGCAGCAATGTAAGCTTTCCACCCTGTCCCCACCCTATGTCTAAGACCCAATTTTAATTGTTTGTGTTTTAAAAAAACAATATTTGGCCTTTCTGCTGAGAAACTAAATGTGCTGATTACCACCACCTACATTTTGAAGATATTCTGGCATCTCTGTTGGTGTTAGTGGGAATTTTTGATGAGTACAGTGAAGCACTGAAAAATCACTTTAGGCCCACAAGACCTGACCCACAGCTGCAAAACTGATGCTACTGTTAGAAGAAAATATGCTGGATCAAATAGCCTGAGAGAGGCCAGGCTGCTGCAGCTCCATATCCCCAGGTCCAAACAGTAGCATGGCTGAAATGTATTCCCAGTAAGCACACACAGACAGAGCATACATATACATCACGTATGTGCATATATATATATACACACACATATATACGTATGTTACACAGATCACAGATAGGCACACAGAGTACCCCCATGAACACAAACACTACCAGTAGTGTCATCCTGCTCCCCTCCCTGGCTGAGAAGTTTGGAAGCACTTTAATGAGAAGATAATCTATACACATGTACAAGGTAGATCCCCCCAATGTGTGGGTCAGACACTGTCTGAAGTAGCTGGTCCTTGGATCCTAGTCAGCCCTCTTGTTGAGACCTGGATATACAAGCCCCTTAGGCTGCAGACCTATTCCAGTTACTGGTCTAGACTCACAACCACAAAAGCACTTTTCCACATTTGCATCTCTCCAAATCACATAAAACCCCCATTTTCCAGCCTTTGTTTCCTCCCCTAACATCCTGTAACAAATTCTCAGCAATCCCCAAAAAGCTCTTTTCCTGTGTCCCATGTGTTCAAACCCCCTTGGCCTGAAAAGTAATCCAGGGACTCATCTTGGGTTTCACACCCGGGCAACAGTGCTGAGGCTGTCCTGGTAAAAAACTGTAAGAAGACAGACAAGGTGTTTGCTCCTCAGGAGGCTGTAATTTGGATTCTCACCTGCCTCTGTGAGTCCATGCCTCTCTGGGCTTGAAGAGATGAACCAATGGCTCTCCTTGATGGGTCTGGGAGCAGCCCATCGTGGTATTATTTGGAATCCTTCTCCAACATTGTCTCTCTGCATTATTTCATGGAACTGCAGATGGGCTGTTACCACATAACCTAACAGCTACCAAGCCTGGTTTTCGACTATTTGAAAAAGCCAGAATCTAGCTGACACAATATAGTGAGTGATTTTGGAATGGTTGAACATTTTATTATTATCTATTTTTTCATTGATTCAACTATAGTTTTTATACACTACATGAAAGCTTAACAAGTAACAATACACTACATGTATACTAACACCATAAAAGTGCCATGAATGCTCGTGTGCCGCATGGTATGACATGTCTGGTGTGGTGTGTACTCTACCAGACAGGGTGGCTGATCACAAGCTGCCAAGGAGGCATGACTCAGTTCTGTGCCAGCCTCCCCAGCTGTGCTAGCTGGCATGGGCTAGAACCCATCAGCACTTAATTTAATGTGCAATCCCACTTCTGTGCCCAAGAAAGTTCCCAGTCACTGATTTAATTTACTGGGGCAAATGTGACTGTACAGCCTCTAAGAAATGACCTAACAAACAGCCTCATTTTTGTTCACTGGAGGCAGGTGTCCCCAGCTCAGTAATACATGGCACTAATTAACCATCTCTTTCTGGCATTCTGAGGAGAGATACCAGGTTGGGGCATGGAAGCTGAGCTCCTTTTTCATTTGCAGAAGCATACCTTCTGATTGAAAGGCTGATTCGAGTGCTGGAAAGGTAGCAGAAAGAAATTTGCACTACCAATAGTGATCATAAATGTGTTAATACAAAGCTGGGAATTGCTGGGGAAGGACTATCGGGACACTTCCATGTTCGCACGTTTACCTTTGCTCTCTGAAGAGGGAGTTTAAATAAATCTGCCTCAGTGCTTTTACACTGAGTTCTTAGGAATATGCAGTAAATTATCCTGCACGCATTTTGTCCTGTTCATGGGGTGATGCTTTTGCTGCATTTATCGGTATTTATGGAAAATGACTGTTTTAAAAATGGCAACCTTGTAAGCAAGAGGTGTATATATAGAGAAGTCAGGATAAAGTATATATTTTCTTATTAGATTGAAAAATGCCACAAACTCATGTTTTTTGTTATGCGCCTTCTTGATGCTGAACTCATTGTTGTAATGTAAGAAAATACAGAAATTCTAAAATTGATCTGATGTAGAATAAACCATATCCAGGGTGCATTTCCATCTACAAAATTTTCTCATTTATCTTTATTTTCCTGCCGTCATAGATATGCTGCATTTGCCTAGAAAATAAAAATGTGTGCTGTTCAAACAATCACATTATTCACAGGCTTGAGTTTAGAGGGTTTGAAAATGAGAGTAAAGACAACGCTGGGACATTGTCTGTTTTCAGACCTGTGTTTCTAGAGAAAAAAAAATCTTCCATTTACAAGTAAAAAGTCATTTTTTCCAACTTTTCACTCCAGAATCAATTTTGGATCTTCAAGTCAAGCACTTGAACACAACAGACATCTTCTGCTCTCAGTTACACCTGTTGAACTTCATTATCTTTTGTTCTGTCCTAATAACATATAGGCAAACTCATTCACTTGATCTTGATGACCCTACCATTAGAACTTTAACTGACTCCTGTGACCATGACTCAGGGACCAGAATAGAATGCAAGTCACTTTATCACAAGTATGTTGGCAACTGGGGCTACAGTATATTTTCAATGAATTGAGCATTTGTCTGTGATCACTGAGTAGGAGGTTGAATACAGATGCATTCAGTAACTCAGTGAAATATCCATGTATATTTATATTTTTGACTACTACAGTATAAGCAGACATACCATTAAGCTAAGAAACCTGATAAATTCTCTCATCTAAAAAAATTTTCTCAATTTTACTGCTTCTCTGACATTAGATCCAGCTAATATTTGTCAGAAAACAAACAAAAAATTGTATTTAAGACATCTCCAAAATGTATTTCAACAGCTTTTTAGTAAAGCTCCAATTTAATAGGTTTCATTATTAAATGGTTTTCTGCAGGATGATAGCTAATATGACATCCTAATATGAATTTCAGCAGCCTAAATCTTTCCTAAATCAAATTTTTCACATCATATTGCTCAAGTTTTCAGTGTTTGGGGGATTTCCCTATCAATTCAGGATACTCTAAAATTGGAGAACCTGTGTTCATTTCTGACCTTCTATCACCCTTTGGTTCCAGTCATTCACCAAGGTTAGCTACTGCTAGCTATTTGGCATGTCTTGTAGGCTGACTGACATCAGTTGGCTGTCAAGTGTTTCATCTCCATCACTGTGGAATTGGGTCCCAGTAGATTTTAAACATGCAGGACTCATATCTTTTTACTATTTTAAAATCAGCTCTAGGGACACTATTCGACACAGGGTTTAATATTTTTTTAAGCTTCTTATGAAATGTATGGAATTCCATGTTCAGAAGGAAAGGCAGAAGTCTTTGCCACTTCGAGTTTGAAGCAATAAGACATTTATCTATGTAATAAGGTAACAGCATTTCCCTATGTCAGATACATTTCCCATGTCATGATACTTATGGTAATAATAGTAAGGCAATGAATAGTGTAGTAACAAAGATCATTTAAGAACTACAAGCACATAAACATCCAGCTGCTCTTAAGAATAGTGAAATTATCATTAAAAGTAGGCAAAATATGCCCACTTACATAAATGCTTAAGTACTACCAGGCCATCCACCCCCAGAAAGTACACCTTTTTTGCATTTCCTCAGGGGATTCTTGTAGCTGCTTTGGGTTAGAAGGTATGGCATGTGGTCGTTAGCTGTGACTAGTCTTTCTGTTAGTAACTCACAACCCTAATACAAACAATCTGACTTGGCCATGTCTTTGCTTTTGCCATATGAGCAGCTGCTATTCCAGTCATTGTGACTACTTAGGTAGGGCCACAGTTTGGCTACGTAAATATTTTCAGTAGCATCTCTTTTAATCCCAGAGAGACTGGCAGAAGGGTGAGATGGGGGAATTAGAAGACGTCTAATTATCAGCATTTTGTTCCACCTTCTTTCATATAAAATGCTGCAAGTGATATAGATCCAGCCACACTGTACAGAAAGCGCAATTGGAAATGGTTTTATGCCAGTCAGCTTAGGTCAGGACTTTTTCACTGTCTGAATGTACAATGATGAGTAGAGATTCAATTACCTTTTGAGGCTTTAAAATATTTTTTAAGGGATAATAGACGTCTTCATGAAACTCAGATAATTTAATACACCTTGGTGTTTAAAGTAACAGCTAACGTTTTAAATTAGTCTGTTCAAAATAGTTGCCACTAGATGGCAAACTGAGTGTACGCAGACTTCTACACAAAGAGAACCTCTCAGCTGTGTGCCAGGCGACTAGGTGAACGTATCGCACCAAATTTGTCCTACCCTGATTCCGTTGAACCCAGTGGAATTATGCCAGAGAAACAGATGTCTGTTTAACCTTAGGTACTGAAAGCGCCTGCAGTAAGCAAATATCATATTTGTTTCTGTCTGTTTGTCTAAATGAAGTCTGTTATACTAAAGCTTTTAACTTCACACAGGCAAAATGCAAGAGTTGAGGCCAATCATTCTGTTTTAGGTACCAGGTATGTTCCACAGTACTTAAAAAGTAGTGAGTAGCACATAGTGACAAGACAAAAGAGACTTGAAAATCAGAATCCCTTTTTATGTGTGCCCAGTTGTACAAGACCCAGGGAAAAGATCACATTTTACAGCACATGATCCTTCATGTGCCACAAATCTCTGATTGAGATGTCTGTATCCATCAGTTCACACAGAGCCTAAGCCAGCGCCAGGACCTCTTATGATGTTATCCTTTCCTTTTCCTTCATAGTACTACAATAATGGAAGGCTTTTCGAAGTAGATGCTGCACATTTCCATTCACAAGTGCTATTTGCGGTCACTTATGAAAACACATTAATATACTCAAGATCTTCATTTTATCAGTTTCACACCAGTGCCACTTTACTGTTACTATCATAATGCAAGAAAATATTTGATGATTCTACGTAAAAAAACAATTGGCAGAGGCCTTATATCTGTTAGTATGCTTTTCTATTGTGCACTGGTCTGACACCACCAGTCAGAAACACAGATCTCTTTTAAAAGCATGAGATAGCCAGAAACTTGCTTGCTGTATTCTACTTTCCTACATTAGCAGATGTATATATATAAAAATGCATGCCTAAATATTAAGTCCTTGCTGTGCCATTAACTGGTGTTTGTACCTATCTTTGTTTAGTTTCTATTTGAAATCAGAGTTTTCATCTACATTTTTTTGTGACTTAGTTTGTTAGAGATTTAACAGTTCTTAAAGGCAAAGGATCAGCAGTTGTACTGCCATTTTCTTATGGAAATAGGCTTGAAATTCTGATTTAGATTTATTTTTAACACTCGTTTAGCTTTCTGGTGCTATGCTATCAAAAATAAAATTGGGGATCTGATTTTATTGGTGTGGCAAATAGACAGTATTTGAAAAATATGCAGAGTTTAGGACATGTCAGAATCTCAAGCAAGATTAATTCTAAAAAGATTTGCTTTAATCCAGTTCCTGAGAGAAAGTGTAGTAGGTTCATTGGACTGACTGGATAGGTGCGCAGTTCTCTCTGGTTTTACCAAGTCTGCATCTAGTGAAGTGATGTTTATCTTCATCCTTCATAGGCCTCGGGGATATTGTAGGCAATGCCCTCAACATGTAGTGAAATTATAGTTGTGCAGTAAAGCAATCATTACAATTGGTTCTCTCACATAGGGCCATTAGTTACTCACCAGCAAGAATCAGTACAGTATTTTTCTGCCTCATGTACAATTAGCAACATGTGAGTGAGTTATCCTCCGAACTACCAGAGATCAACCACACCTGGGTATGGGACCTCACGCAGAATGAATTCCTGCTTTAAGGCTGTGCTGAAGATCTTTGCTTTTGCAGTCCTGCGTTCTCCTCATATATTCAGATTTTCACTCATTACCAGATTTGGAGGTGGAAAGGAATAACCTTCACATTAGATCTAACAAGTGCTTGAGAGGACCTTTTCTTCCTCTGTAGTGTGAAGTGCGGTTCATCTTCTGCGATAACATCACCTACTGGGTCATCAGCTCTTTCCGTGACCTTGGGCATACGTGTCACCATATGCATTCTGTTTTCTGACTGTGGCTAACAAATCTCTTACTCCTCTGGGCATTGAAACCTTATTCATCTAGCTTAACTCCTTGATTTTGCTTTAATACAGAAACAGATCTGGATGAAACCTATTAGTTTATAGAAGGTAAGACTACCGGGTCTAATGACCCCTTCTGGCTATAGGCTGTGGAAACAAAAGATCATGCCTGCTACAACTTGCAAGGTCACATTAGTGCAATGCTGAAAGCTATGTTTTCAAGCTTTTTGGCCAAAATGCTGGACCACTGACCTGCATATACTGTTATGACTTTTCCCTTGCAAAATTAATTACTCTTGAAAATTTAGCTCCTTCACAGCCTTTCCTTTCATACAAAAGGGAATCCAGTTCTTACACTAAATCATCTCTTTTATGGTTTCAGGGGGCTCTTTTAAAGAAAAGTAATGTTTAAAAAGGATATAGTGGTTTAGATTATAATCTCATGAACTTGTTTTCAAGACAAGACAGTGCCCTGCTCAAAGAAAAATTAGAGAAAACCCCTGCAATGTTTTAGATCTGTAATTCAAATGCAGTAACATTCATTCTCACAGCCTAGAAGACGGGAGTCATTTTTTTGTAATGGATTGTTAACTTTTCCTATGAGAAAGGAATTTTTTTTTCAATAAAGTGTGCATGCATCCTCATACATGTTTAAAATAGAAAAAAAAAAACATTCCTTATTTTTGAATGACCTTTTTAGAAGGGGAAGGATTGTCTGTGCTGTCTTAAAAGCTGTGTTGAGAAACAGAACAGGGTCTGAGGAGTTTGCTTGTTTCTCCCATGGACCTTCTCTGTGGAATTTAGGAGGCCTGAACCTTCCTGTGCCTCTGCCAGCAGTCAACAGTTATGTGGGAGAATAACAATTTTCTCTACTATAAAGTTGTTCAGATGTTTGGTTTTGGGGGAGGTGGTATTAGAGCTGTTAATGCAAGGTGCCACAGTGCATATGTCCAAAATGGGAATTAAAAAAAAAAAGGGGGAGGAGGGAGGGAGGAAAATGGGCAGATTAAAAGGAAAAAAAGAATAGCAAAATTAGCACATACATAGCAAATGACAGGTTCTAGTTTAGGTTTTCACCATTTAATGCTCAGGGAAAAAAAAGAACAAAACCAAATCAACAAAACCAAACCACATTGGATTTCTTCTGTGTTATCTCCAGTTCTGATTTTTTTTTTTATAATTTGATCATGAGCTGTAAACACCAATCCAGGATTATAACTGTCCTGAGTTTGATTTCAGCTGAACCAAGCATTCTTCTGTTTTCCCTCATGTAACCCTTTGCTTTCAGTCGTCTAGCCTGAGAAGTTACATAGCAAGCTGTTCTGCTGTTAGGCACTTATCTGAGTATGTAATACCTGAGTCATTAAAAGATATAAAACACTCTTGAGCTTCACCCTCCCACATTACTACAAAAAATGTTCCTTTTCTATCCCAGGTTTTTGGCTTTGTATCTTCCTACATTAGCTGTCATTTAATGAACTCTACTTGGGTATAAAAGAATCACAGTCTGGGTTTCCTGAGTTTGAAAATGAAATGAATGCAACACTTCAGACTATTGTTCCGCTGAAATTAATTTGTCTACATGATATTTTACTGTAACTCCAAACTGTACTTTGGTTTCTATCCAAAATTTGAGGTTCTATTTTAGTTACAAAGCTTAACCGTATAGGTTTTATTTCAGTAAATGCAAAGTACAATGGCTTTCTTATTCCAGAGCCACTGTTTTTTTTCTCCTTATGTATTTAATTCAAGAATCTAGTTGACCCCTTGCATGAGATGAATCATAAGCTAATGAAAAAAGTGCCAAAATCCCTGTAGGATTGAACTAAACTTTCAAGATGAACCAAACAAATCCATGTAGTTTTGCATAAATAGATGTTTTTTATTGAGGTGTTCAACTTCAAATCAATTGTGGAATAACCAAATTAAATTACATTTCCAAATGCAATGTTTCCCCAACATAGGAACATGGAACTGTTGGAGCAAGTCCAGAGGAGGGCCACAAGGGTGATAACGGGGCTTCAGCACCTCCCATATGAAGATAAGCTGAGAAAGCTGAGGCTGTTCAAGGCTGGGGAAGAGAAGGCTGTGTGGAGACCTTGTAGCAGCCTTCCAGTATCTGAAGGGGGCCTACAAGGATGCTGGAGAGGGACTCTTCATCAGGGACTGTAGTAATAGGACAAGGACTAACAGGTTCAAATTTTAACAGGGGAAGTTCAGGCTACATATAAGCAAGAAGTTCTTTACTGTGAGGGTGGTGAGGCACTGGATCAGGTTGCCAAAGAAGTGGTGAATGCTCCATTCCTGGCAGTGTTTTAGGCCAGGTTGGACAGAGCCTTGGGAGACATGGTCTAGTGTGAGGTGTCCCTGCCCCTGGCAGGGGGGCTGGAACTAGATGATCTTAATGTCCTTTCCAAGCCAAACCATTCTATGATTCTATGATTCTCTATGATTCTCTATTTGGAGTGACATCTGGACCTGAGGAACAGTTTGAGGTAAGAAATATTAACTGCCATAGATTGGGAAAGCAAGAACTTAAACTGTTTTGTAATATTCAGCATCCAAGGTGCCAAGGACCTGCCTTTTCAAGTCCTTATGTCTGAAGTGTTGTTCCAGGAGAATTCAGCTATGACTAGCCAACACTACTTCAAACTGGATCTCAGATCTCCGGGTAGCTGGCTGAAAATGTGTAATTAGTGACCATCTGGGAAAGTTAGGTTAAATTTACTTGTTTGGCATCATGAGAACTGTCAACGGCAAAGAAGGAACCTAATTTTCAGCATCTCCATGCAGGTGGCTTTCCTTCTAGCTTAGTGTATTTCACACCTTCTAACTGCCAGAGTCAATGAAGCAGAAGCTTTGTAATCTTCAATTTATAACCTTGTGGAAACCCAGAGGAGATTTCTTATAATGGGGTTCCATGAGTAAGGCTGGCTTTCTGTAGAAGAAATAGTCTATCATCATGCCATAATAGTTTGAAATCATGCTTGTGCCCAAGGGTTTGAATTAGAGTTTCAAAAGCAGTATCAATGCTGACATTTCCTATGTGTTAAAAGCTTGCATTTAACTTTCCCTTGCACCTTTAAAACATTGTTTTAATGTTTTGTTTGACTCTTACTCGCAGTCCTCTTTATGCCTTTTACATTCATGTCTTCTTACCTACCCAAATAATTCAGCTTAATCACTAACCATCTCCCAAACTATCAGTTATCCTCTTGCACTACCCAATCCCTGATTTAGCTGGTGCTCGTTTTCAATCCCATTCCCTGAAATCCTCCTCAAATTCACTTCACATATTTGTCCTGGTCCCTTTGCTCAACTAACCTCAATTCTCTTCCTTTTTCCACCTTGGTTGGTTGTCATCCTCTAAACCTTAACTTCCACACAAGCTCCCAGTCCCCATCTCCTGCATCTACACATGGCATTTCATGGTCCCACCCTAGATCATCATGCTCCTTCCACTTCTTTCTCCGTGTATACAACCTCTAACTCCTAAATTCCACTTTTGCCTGCACTGCATTCAAACCATTTTTTTTTCTCCTCTGCACTCTGTCAACTGAAAAGGTCCCTGAGAGGAACACATTTTGTGGTGCTTGGCTGTAATCACAAGAAGAATTATGTCTGTGCAGCCCTGAGTAAGACCACAGCAGATCGGCTCTTCAGAGTTTTTATCTCTAGTTTAAATCTGTAGCAAGCCTTTGCTGAACATTTTGATATGGAATTTTTAAAATGTGGATAGATTTTTCAGATTTTTCAGCTGGAATATTTCACTAGCATAAAGCCCCTCCACTCCTGTCAAATACAGTATTTTTACTTCAGCGAGTTAAGTAAAACTTCAAAGGTAAAACTGTACATTTTCAACATGGACAACATAATGCATTTTTTGTCTAGCCCCACTCTCATAAAGGCTTACAGTATTTTATCTGTCAATTGAGAAACAAACAATAAAACTATCAGGATAAGGAAAAGCATCCAATAAGATTTTTTTCTGTCTAAAGACCATTTGGCAAAGTTATAAGTAACTAAAAGAGGTGTCTTAAAGTGTGAAATGTTGGGACATCTTTACTACAGACTGTGCTATCAGACACAAGCAAAATATATACAATTACAAGCACTGTGTATTAATTGTCTCCAGTGGAATAATTTCCAAGGTGCCAAACCTTAAAGCAACTTCAAGCAGTATATTTATAAAGATGAAGAATATTCAAACAAAAATGAATGCATACAAAATGTTCTTCCAAATATATATTACTACCTACACAGAACTACTCAAGCCTAAGGCCCACCTTTCCAACAGTCTGCAAAATTACAGTATATATGGTATATAGGAAAAATACGTTATGTATTCTTATATACATAATACTTACATGAACAATAATGATAAGTTTGTACTCCTGTCTGTTTTAATTTAGGGTGCATAATTCACCTAGCTCCAGGCTCCATAGTAGATGCTCAGTTCCAGAGAATTCAAACCTTAGGTTGGGTTTGGGGTTTTTTTTTTCAGCTTTTATACATAAGAATGAAAAATTATGATATAGAAAAAGTGAAATATTTTTTCACCTTGAAGATCAGAACTGCTAATTTTTAAGCTACTTGTCAAAACTCAGTATGACTTTTACTTTTTTTAAATCAAGATACCTGGGCAATATAATCCAAATTTTCAAAGCAGCTAATGACTCCCACATCCAGTGGATATTATTATATGTCCTGCATAACTCTGACACACACCTTTTCCTATGGTAGCAGTGGAGAGCTGGCTGGAGGCTCACCAGGAAGAGCTTGCTGCTCAGGCTCTGCTGAGTCCAAGAGCACCAAGACTTCCTGTACCTTGGATCTGGGGACGTTAAGACTTCACTCCTTTTTTTCTTGCTGGTAAAGACCAAGTGAATCATATCCTCACAGTCAACTCAGCATGAGTTTGGATTGCCAGGGGGGCATGGGAGATGTTCGATTTTGTCAAGAAGCAGTGATTCTTGTCAACTGGTTTGTCGAAAACTGCTTTCTTTGTGACTCCGCTTGCTGGGAATCATTACATAGCAGATGAACTGCAGTCAAAAGCTAGGTTAAGAAGTCAGAAAGGTAAATCTTGGAATGAGTTACTTATTTCCCGTAATCTGTGTAGCTCACAGAGGCTTTTATATGAGGATGACAGAGACGTCTTAAACTTGCCATCTAGGTCTACATGAACTCTTCAGTTATGGGATTGGAGTGACTGGAGTGGATGAGTGGGGATGGGAGCTGTTGCTGGAGCTAGGGAAATCTCCCAGCTGTGCATTCCAGATTCGGGTGAACCTCAGCTGTTCTCACATGCTGCACAGTTGTGCAAAGTCACTGGAAGTTCAGTTCCCTGGGCTGTCATAGCACCTTTTAGAAAGTTTTAAGTTTAGAGTTTGCAAAGCCTTTGAGTCCAATATAAAAGATGTATGTAAGATCAGATGAATCTGTAATGCTCGCTGCAGTTCGGAGAGAGGGCTGCACTCAGCAGTTTGATATAATTACCACAGTCACTTTGTTTAGTTGCTTTAATTTACATGGATTACTTTTGGTCACATAGATCAGTCTTTCCTAATGTTAAGCATATGTAAAACACAGCAATTATTATTTTTTTTTCTTAGCATTCATAATGTTAGTGGTATTTTCACATTCTGAAGTTCCAATGTATAAACACAAGATCCACTAAACTCATGAGGTTTTGGCTCCAGAAACGTTAGATTTCTTTAGACACAGGCAAAATTTTCAAGATGGTCTAAAGGTTTTTGAGCCCACTTCCCACTAGGAATTAACGTCCTATTGATGTGGGCTTTTGTTTGACCAGCCGCTGAGTGGGTTTTAGAAGTACATTTTATCTTCCAATTTTTTATTTTGCCTCATTTCAAAAACATACATAATGATCATGCTATTGCAATCTCACACAGGTATATACAGAATAAGGCAGTTACAGTGTTTGAAGGATTGGTGCCCTCATGTCTATATTGTTGCCTTTATTTCAAAATATCAGCATTGCTATCTGGCCCACTAAGCACCTGAGAAATTTGCATGTTTTCCTGGGATATAGAAACTACCTGGTCATATATGCTAACTGGAGAGTTATGTTGCAGACTTGATCTACTGTATATTCTACTTATCTTGATCTACCACAAATTTCTGCTATAGATTTCTTCTTTAATTCGGTCTATGTTGGAACAAAGGCTAAAAAAAAGATAAACTATTTTGATGGGCCTTCAACAACCAGTGCAAGATGACCTTGTAGTCTTGATTAGTTTTCAGAGAACTGGGCTCTATGTCATGGAGAACAACTAGTTTTTGCTCTTATTGACAGAGTCAGCTGAAATACGTTTGAGTCAATGTGCGTCAAAATTGAGCTATCTTTCAGCTAAGCTCAGGTGGCAACTGGAGCCTAAATTTGCCTCAGGTGGCTACTTTTACATCTGCATTAAGGCAGAGAGACTAACCATTGGAAAAATAAACCAAAACAGGAATTTTTTGCCCTTTCTATGCTGTACTTGAACGATTAGATTCATATCTTACTGGTTAAGCAACCAGATCTATGCTGCAGAAAGACTCCCCCTTATATTATGACCTCTGTGTTAGAGCTACGAGCAGGCAAGTGCAACAAGGTTAGAAGTGGGTTTCCTTCTAATGTCCTATTTTCAGTCATTCATTACTTATGTACTTTAGGCTGAAATTCTCCATGCTTAGCTTCTACCAACATTTACTTTTCACCTATTAGAATACTAATGAGAAAAAGTCTCTGTTATGAATGAATTCCTGCCACATTTTTTAAAAAAATAATGTTATAGACCATAAAATTTAGAATTTTAAATAGAAATTGATAAGGATATATTCATTACTTTGGAGTACATGATCCTCTTACCGTGATGAAAACTAATTCTGGGTTAACTAACCTTTAAGAATTCGCAGGTTGCCTTGGAGCACCAGTAATGGTAGCTACAGTTAAAGAAAGGTGTTCATATTGTACACAGTCTGTTGGTTTAGGAACAGATATTGCTTGGTAAAAACAGATATTGCTGTGAGTATTGTGAAGTATTAAATATTCACAATTACCATGTTATACTTCCAGCTGTTAGCTTTGAAGAGAACTACAATTTACATTATTTGGAATTTATGCTTGTGAATTTGAAAACTGTGCAAGAGAGGAGTGGTGACAGTAGTTTTAAATACACATTGGTTTGAATTCCAGCTGAGCACCTACCTTGCCTGTGATGAACATATGCATGTGTCTGTTTCTATAAGCATGTCTTGATATATTAGCTATTACAGCAGGAGAAGCAGCATGTGCAGCAAGTTTATATAATCTATCCTATTCAAATCTGCAGCTGCAGATGCCCTGATGTGTGCAGAACTGTGTTCACCAGAGCCCTATTCTGATCCGTTGGAGTAACGTAAACAAAATTGTACAGTACTGTGGCCTATTCCAGTAATTAAATAATCTTAATTTTACTTAATATTTTTTGTATGCAGCTTATCCTTCTCAGACTATGTCATCTTACATCAACCTTCTGGTACAAATGTAGATCATGCTACTCAGAACCAAGTATCTTCCCTGCAAACAGCATTTTACCAGGAAGACAAACCATTCATGTGTTGGCTCACATGCATGTAAACCATCCTATTGCAGAGCTTCATGGGTGTCTAATATAGACCAAATATTACATGGCTTTCTTTATTTAAGTCCATTTATGTAGGCGCTTTCTACCTTCAGGAAATTATACAACAAATACCATTTTATTATAATGTTATTTTGTTATTATTGATGTGGGTCAGTCTATTTTTATGTGTGCTTATATCTCAATTATTTGTTTCCAGCTGAAACTTGGCTTACATTCCATACAGAAGAACATCCCTGCTACTTGTCAAAGGTTAAGTATTTTAAAATAAATAAATGTATATATAGAATACACTCTTGCTCATCCAGATATATTTAGGCAATATCTCTTTTTCATTGGATTCATACTCAGAGCTATGTCATTCAAGACAGGTGAAGTCAGAAATATTATGAATGGAAAGAGATCATCCATCATCATTATGTAGAAGACAGTTTTTACGAAAGTTTCTGGACTGATAACTGCAGTTCAGACATTCACAGAGTCTATAATGTTAAGGGAGGTTGGAACTAGATGATCTTAAGGTCCTTTCCAACCCTGTATAGGTAATTCACTGTATAGGTAATTAAACACAATAAACTCTTGAAGTATATGTTTAAATCCTACTCTAAGGAATGTTCTTCACACCACTGACTTTACAGAAAGCCTTAGTCCAAGCTCAGCATGTAAGAGAGATGCCAGAAGTCAGCCAGTAAGAATAGCCCCTAGATGAGCTTTGTAACAGTACCCTTGCACATCATCATAGAATCATAGAATAGTTAGGGTTGGAAAGGACCTTAAGATCATCTAGTTCAAACCCCCCTGCCAGGGGCAGGGACACCTCCCACTAAACCATGCCACCCAAGGCTATGACCAATCCAGCCTTGAACACTGCCAGCGATGGAGCATTCACAACTTCCCTGGGCAACCCATTCCAGTGCCTCACCACCCTCACAATAAAGAACTTCCTCCTTATATCCAATCTAAACTTCCCCTGGTTAAGTTTGAGCTTGTTACCCCTTGTCCTCTCACTACAGTCCCTCATGAAGAGTCCCTCCCCAGCATCCCTATAGGCCCCCTTCAGATATTGGAAGGCTGCTCTGAGGTCTCCACACAGCCTTCTCTTCTCCACGCTGAACAGCCCCGAATTTCTCAGCCTATCTTCGTACGGGAGGCGCTCCAGTCTCCTGATCATCCCCGTGGCCCTCCTCTGGACTTGTTCCAACAGTTCCATGTCCTTTTTTTATGTTGAGAACACCAGAACTGGACACAATACTCCAAGTGAGGTCTCATGACAGCAGAGTAGAGGGGCAGGACCACCTCCCTCAACCTGCTGGTCACGCTCCTTTTGATGCAGCCCAGGATACAGTTGGCTTTCTGGGCTGCGAGCGCACACTGCCAACTCATGTTCATTTTCTCATCAACCAGAACCCCCAAGTCCTTCTCCACAGGGCTGCTCTGAATCTCTTCTCTGCCCAACCTGTAGCTGTGCCTGGCATTGCTCCGACCCAGCTGTAGGACCTTGCACTTGGCATGGTTAAACTTCTTAAGGTTGGCATCAGTCCACCTCACAAGCGTGTCAAGGTCCGTCTGGATGGCATTCCTTCCCTCCAGCATATCAACTGAACCACATAGCTTGGTGTCATCGGCAAACTTGCTGAAGGCGCACTCAATCCCACTGTCCATGTCACTGACAAAGATGTTGAACAAGACCGGTCCCAACACCGATCCCTGAGGGAAACCACTCGTTGCTGGTCTCCAGCTGGACATTGAGCCATTGAGCACAACTCTTTGCGTGCTCTTCTCATTGTCCTGAGGATCTCGAATTTGACCATCTTATGATCGCTGCAATCAAGGCTGCCCTGGAGCATCACATTTCCAACCAGCCCTTCCCTGTTGGTGAGGACGAGGTCAAGCATGGCACCTCTCCTTGTCGGCTCCTCTATTACTTGCAGAAGGAAGCTGTCTTCCACACAATTGAGGAACTTCCTGGATTCTGATTATCTTTGTGATTAAAGAATATACATGGTGCTTTCAGAATTATTAAATATTTGTGAAATTATCAGTCACATCCATGTTTGCCCAGGTGAGCGTTAAGAGAGGAAGACACTTTCTCTTTGGAGCCAAAACAGTAGTCCATCATTGATTTTTAGCCAGTGATTTCAAAGTTCTTCTGTGCTTTCTTGGATACTAACAAGATTTAAATGTTCCTTGGGAACTTGCCAACACCCTCGAATGCAGTATTTGTGCACTGCAAATTTAAAAGTCCTTCAATATTAAATGAATTTTTCCAGTTTAAATATTTGCAAGTTAGGTAATATAGGGTATATATGCTTCCCAGAACAGTACTATAGTGATTATATGGCTCATGTTCCCATGCCACATCATCTTCTTTCTTAAGCCACAGAGGATTTTCAGTTTGCAAAAAATTCCCTGGGTGGGTAAGAAGCTAGGAGGACTTGATGTAAAGTGTTAGATGAAGTTTGCCTTGGAACATGCGAAAATGAACTAGTTTCAGCAAAAGTATCTTTTCTGAAGTTCAGTTCCTCTTGATTGCTTAAGAGCATGCATCAGCTCTGTTATCACTGGATACTGATATTAAATTATGTTGTGAGAAACTGTAAATGTAAACCAACATGGGTAGATTTTTCCATGAACAGGCATCAGCCTGCACAGACTACTAACATATACAGTTCTGAACTCAAAGCAAAAAGAATATCCTGTCTGCTTTGTTGTGGTAGCCAGAAGACAGAGTCCTCCATTAAAACATGTTTGTCAAACCTTGCAATCTGTAGCAAGCAGGTACTCCCACCTGTTATTATTGTGCATAATTATTTTTCTAAGAATATTAGTTCACACTCATCATTATTTTCTCAATAATAAATGAGATTTTGGTAGATTGATTTCTTAGCATGAGGCCTTAGTACATATCATAAAAGTCCAGAAAGAGAACTCCCTTTTACTTACTGAAGCCACTATTTACATTTAGATGTATCAATCCATGATAGCAGGTATATAGCCTCAATGCTCACTATTCAAACCCAGGAACTGTAAGAGTTGGATCCACAAAGCCTCATGACTCAGGATTGGCAACAACAGAATATAATTTTCTTTGATTCTGAGTAATCCATTTGTTGTCAGTCTCAGAACCAGGGCTCATTAATATTCTCTGTAGCTTGTCAAAGAAGGGAATGCTATTGCTGCATGTCCATGTGACATGACGTCATTGGAAAAATGTGAAGGATGCACTTCTTGTTCTACAAGGGATGTGGGGCCTAACAGCAAACAGGAAAAGCTTTCTCTATTGCTTTAATTGCAGTTGCATTTGGTAGGCCTAGAGGATACCTGCAACCCTAATTCTGAATTCTCAGGTAAGGAAAAACTCTTATCAATGTCCAAAAAAACTTTGTTCAGTGTTTGCTACAGCCTCGCTGCATTTCTGTTTTCTTTCTACTGCCTTTAATCATTGTCATCAGATTTTTGCACTAGCCAATTCAAGGAGAAATCTGATTGCTTGGAGTAAACCTGTGTGTTATCCCACATACATCAAGTGTGTATTGCCTGTTATATGCAATCTGTCTTATATCATCAATGCCTTTTTAAAACAAAGGGGTTTATTTACTTGTTGAAGGACACTATTAGATAAAAAAGACTGAAAATAAAGAAAGCCCGCATGCATACTTTGAGTTATCTGATCTTATGTCAAGTAAAGCAATATTTAGGATTTTTTCCTCTTCATCTGCTGCTTCATCAATTCATATTTTATGAGGAATGTCCACATGTGGCTGTGAGTCACTAAGTCTGACACATGTTGCTCTAAAAACTGTTCTATTGCTCTCCAGGGAGAGCAAGTTCTCATTCTGCCATTGTATCTTAAGGACCTTGGATGGGACTTCCTCCTCCTTTCCTTTTGCTGCCGGGTTTTGCTGCCCAATCAGACCCACAGGGTGAGCTATTTATTCCCTTCCAGATATTTTCAGCAACAGTTATGGATCTAGAAATTCTACCAACAATTATTAAAATAACCCCTTCATTTGTTGCATTTCAACAGAATTGTTTTCCACAAAAGGAGTGCAGCCTGCAACCCTTTCTCATTCAGCTTCTGTTCCCAAGAGTGATGTTTGTTCCTATGCTGCCTCATCAATCTGCCTTCTTTGTGCTTATTTAAAAATACAGCCTTAGCTCTCAGAGTGACTACTAGCTTTTTGGATGACAGGTCTGGAGTATCCAGCTTGAACAGGCTTTCCAATGTAATGCTGTCCCGCAAGGCCGTTGTAATCTTATGCATGGTTGGACCTGCAGCCTTTTGCTAAGGGAGATGATAATGGCCCTTATATGCAGAATGTGCCCACACACCTTAGGTAAGAGCATGCAGGAATAGAGGCCTATGTGAAAAAGAATTCTGGGGTGGTTGCCCTCTTCACCACCCATAATCAAGATATTTCTCATTACTACTCCTTCAAACTTCATCTATTAAACTCCATTTTTAGAGACTGTAAATCTCTTACTGTTGCAGCTTTTCCTGATGCAGGTTCCTTCCCTTGTTCCCCCTTTCCTTCCTTGCCCCCTCACACACTCTTTGCCCCTTTCCACACCATTTGTCCTTCTCTGTGGTAAGCCTCTCTTAGTACTCCTTACCCTCCCACAGGACCTTTATTCTTGCTCATTTCTTTTGCTCTAGCATCCCTTCCAGATTGCACAGTCTCTGCTGTACCTTTGTATTCCTCCTTCCTACTGCTTGAAACAGTGCTGCCTCTTGCTTCCCTCAACTAATTCAAGAGTTTGTCAGTGCTCCAAGCCATTCCCTAATGCCTGACCCACATGTCCAAGCTTCCAATTTCAATCCTCTCCTGGCTAAAGAGTCCTCATCAATATTCCCAATAAAAGTCTCAATTTGCATTTGACCCACTCTCACAAATGACTTCTGCTTTTATACCTCATTATTCTAGTCCAATTCTCCCCAAACTTTTCATACACAATATGGCTCTGGATTCACTTCACACTGGATGACAATTCTGTAACTCTGGTTACTTATTTGAATTTCTTCAGGATGAAGACCACCTGTGGAAACCTTCGTAGTCTTGCAACTTTGATGAAATCTTTGAAACACTTACTTCACAATGTCTCAAAACTCCCAATCTCTAGAAACAAACTCTCCAAGGCTGCACCTAGAGAACATCCAGGTGCATACTGGGCTGAAACCTTCCTGGAAAACACTGCAGTTTCTTTCAAGTACTCAGGCTCAAGCTTTCCTCCCAGGAAAAAAGACTATTACATACCCAGTTCTCACTCTGGTATGGAGCTGGGATGTGGTCAGGGCACACATTCAAATTTCAAAGCTAGGAAATAATACTGGTTCTCCAGTCCAGCATGGCATCTGAATCAACTTTGATAATTATTGTGGGCTTAGTGGCAAAACCCAGTCAGTTCTATTGAAAATGACTCGGTTGTTATTTCTTCACATCTACATGAACATTAAGTTCTCTGCAGAGGTAAGAGCACTGTTGAAAGGAACTGGAATCACCATAGACTGCAATTTGCCTGTCTTTCTTACTAGCCAGGCCCATACACCATCTCTTCCCATCCCCAGTTTCTTAATGCTTTTACACTTCTTTTTTCCTGTCTTAGAGTTTTATATACAACATAACATACACAACATTTTTTTGCCAGTGTTTTTTTTTTTTTTGCCTCAAGCCCTCTTTCCTGTCCCCCTGGCTTGGCTTCAGGAAGAATCAAGCGGCATACTGGTGCCTGTCACTGGTGAGAAAGGTCACACAATTTGCTGCACAGGCTGCTAGAAGGGTGATAAAATGTTATGTGCAGGCTATGTTTGAGAAATAAGGCCATCTTTAAGGTATCTTAATCTGTACTGCAGAAAGCAAGAAGTGCTAAGTAATTGGGATTTGGAAACCACGTATATGGATGTTCATGCACATGCTGTTAGAAAAAATAACCAGTATCTGGCTACAGCACAAACACCTATTCAGTGACTTACAAGAATACTTAGAGATCAAATTTAGCTATGCCAAAATCTGTCATTAAACATACTGCCAATATCATATTAAACGCCATACTTATAGAAAACAAGTGTTCAAAATTCTCCATCTTCGGAATACAGATGGAAGTCTAGCATTAAATAAAATGGCAACAGAATTAATGTTTAAAGAGCATACTTTAATAACATTCAATCTATTTTTACATGATAAATTTTATTGACAAAATAATGGGCTTATTATACATCACGAACTGTCACAATATAATTAAGGCAAAGATCGAAGAAGAGAATGGAAGGTACCTTTATTAATTTCCTAGGTTACTTTAATCAAAGGACTATCCATTTGAAACTACTGATCCAGTAAGGCAGCTATACCCAAGTTCAAGTACTTGGTTTCAGTTCTGACTTCTAATGTATATCCTTCAAGGAGCTTTTTCACCTCTGTCTTCATCTTCTTTAAGGGGCTACACTCCTATGACTTCTGCAAGTAGGTTAGATGGATTACGTTATAAAGGGTTTTACAAGTTCTACGTTTCCCTTGAAGATTTTCAAAGGAAAAGGGACAAAGTCTTTCAAGCATAAATAAAATAACTGCAGATAACTCATTATTTGTATTCTTAGAAATGTCTCTTCATAGCAGGGCATGGTACACCCTCCCCCAAAAACCTCAATGTCATCTGGAGAAATAATTAGTACAGGTCAAGCATCCTAAAGAGTTTTAAATAGTACCAAATTGTATCATTCCTTAACAGTCTCCTGCAGAGCCGAGCTAATTTAAGGCTACAATAGTATAATCTAGTTATTTGGCAACTATCTGCATAAAACCATTTTAATAACATTGGGAAATAATTTTCAGAAAAAACGCTGAATGACTTCAGTTACAGTTTATTCTTTGTTTCTAACCCATGAATTTCCTCAGCTGAGAGTTCACTGGTGGAAAGCAAGAATTTTCTCATCCTCTACTATATTTTGCATCTGTGTTTGAGAAGAGTTTAAATTTATGTTATCACTAATCATTACAATTAGGTTACTACTGTTTTCTGCAATTAGTTTCTAATGAACATATGTCCATTGACAAAAACTGCAGCCTATATGATATGCCATTTGAGCTGAAGCTGCGTGAGAAATGCTCATCATAAAATAGCTACCATTTATTGTGCCTAGGCACCAATCTTGCAAACACTTTAGGGGTGAGTCCCATTTTACTGTTCTGAGGAAAAATTGATTTAGATAAATAGAAACTCTCAAGATAATATGGTAAAAGTCTAAGTGAAGTCATGTCTGAATTGTTTCAACATGGAGAGAGGCGAGCTGCCAAGTGTCATTCTTAAATATTTTAATACACATTCTGAAGTAAATGCTCTACTGAACAGAAGCTGAGACTCAGAAGTCTCTTCAGAGAAGGAACGCCTCTAGCCTGTGTCCAATGCAATGCTGCCCCCATCATGGGATGCTACTATAATAGAATACGTATCATCAGTAGCAAAAAGATTGCATTTGGTCTTGTATAAACTATTTTTTTAGTGAGTCTGACTTTGTAGGTGAGCATTTTGACTATCTATTTATTTCTATTGATATTTAATGCTGATTATTATTCCTGGATATTTATCAGTTTTTATTAGTATTTCCGTTGTAGTAAAGAGAAAGCTTGAACACATCATGACTGGGATTAACAAAACATACATAGAGATTTGAGAGTTATATTAAGAGATATATAATAATAAGCCAAACTATTAAAAATTCAAAATTCACTTTGCCAATTTTTGCCTTAAGGATGTAGTCACCTTAGTGAGATATTCCGTGGTCTAGAAAAAAACATTAGGATTAGTATAATAAAGGTTATGCTCTGTGTTGTTTTACACTTTGCCTGAAACTATATATATTTTTATGGACATACATTTTTCAAAGTGTGTGTATATATATATATATATATATATATATATATATATATCTCTCAACACCTGGTTGTGATCCTCCCTCCTCTCTCCCTCTCCCTCCCCAGTAGTTAGGCCTCATGTAGGTCTATTTTGCTTAGTGTTCTTTTGCATAACTGACCTCCTTGTACGTAAAAGAAGTCCACCCAGGCCAATCCCATGAAATAGGAGGGCCTTTAGTTTTTACTGTTTTCTGAGCAACAAGTGACAAAAAATAAATGCTGTAGGTGGTATTTCCGTATTTTTCTTTGGTAATGCAGGGCAACGATAGAGAGAAGCTAGGCAGGTGGCACATCAGAAACTACTTTTAGCATGGAAGAAGGCTAGGTTTTAAACGAGACAAGGCCCATCCTAAGGACCATGCTGAGGAACCCCGCGTTTCTGGGACGTCCGAGAAGCCCGGCTGCGGTGACCCTCACTGGAAGCAGGGCGGGCAGCGCCCTCCCGCCAGCGCCCCGCTCCCGCCGCCGGGGAGGAACTGTCCCACCGCTGCCTCTGGTCCGTTTCACGGAGAGGACGGGGCCCAGCCCCTGGCCTCAGCAGCACCTGGCGAGGAGGCCGATGCCCAGCCCCACAGTCCCTCTCCCCGAAAGTGCGAAGCATTATTTTTGAAGGCGCCCAAAATAGCGCGCGGCTGCTGCACAAGTCTCCTTGTTATTCCTCCGGCGTCGGCAGTAAATCAGGGAAGATGATGCACCTCCGCCAGAGCCGCTGGCGGCGGCCGGGGTTCTGGGGAGGGCGACGGCTGCCGAAGGTGGCCGGTGGCCAGTGGCGGCTGCCGGAGCTGGGGCGCAGCGGCAGCGCGGGCGAGAGAGGAAGAGCCGCCGCGGCGACGGCCGTTTCCCCTTTCCCCAGCCCCGGCTCGGCGGGCGCATGCTCACTGGTGCCCGCAGCCCTGGACCATATTTGTCAGAACTCCTCGAGAGACGGAGAAAAGAGAGAGAATTTGGGGGGGTAAGGAGCGGCGGGTTCCGAGCTAATCCGCCAGCCGGGCAGGGAGCGGCGGCGGCGAAGGCTGGCGATGGGGTTTGATTTTCCCCCTCGGTGAGGATGAAAGTTGGGAGAGAGCGCGAGAGATAAAGGGAGAGGCGCACCTCCTCTCCCTTCCTTACGAAACGTATCTGGGGAAGGGGAGGGGGCTTCTCCCCCACCACCTCGGGCAGGGAGGATGGAAGTTAATGCTGGGGAAAGTGGGCAAGTGACTCGCAAGTGACTGGGGAGCGGCTGGGGCACCGGGGACCGCACTAAATCATAAGTGTGCGAGTGTGAAAGAGGAACAAAAGAAAGAGAGAGGTGCCTGGTATTTCTTTTTCTCTTCCCAAACACACGAAGGGAGTACATGGGTAGATGTATGCGCTGTGTATTTATATACGCACACGGGCACGCACGCACGTATGTGTATGTACATACATATCTACGGGGGAGGGAGCTGTGGAAATGTGTTTTGGGGGGCCTTTTTGGGGAGTGGGGGGGAGTAGGTTCCGAAGTGAGGGGGAAGGGAAGGGGAGAGACATTTTGCAGACTTGCCCCACCAATGAGCTTGTCAGTTGGCTCCATTTAATGACACTTACGGGGCACCGCCGCGCTGTTGGGAACAATGTGATGCGGGTGCAGCGGCGGGGTGGCGGGGGGGGGACGGACGCGGACGCGGACACGGGTGTGCGTGTGAGCGCCGGGCGGGGAGCGAAGGAGGGGGGATGGAAAGAAGGAAGGAGGGAGGGGGCTCGCTGCCACCCGAGCCCCCCCTCTCCAGCCCCGGCTCTTTGTTCACACAGACTGAAGGACGTGGAGAAGTGCGGGCTGCGAGGGGGCAATGCGCGGCGGAGAGGGGTGTGAAGCAGCCCCGGGTTGTCTTTCGGTCGGAAGCGGCGGGAGGTGGCGGCTGCCGGGATATACCGGTTGAATGTGCCGTGGGTTCCCGTGTGCGAAGGCCTCTTCAGCGCGCAGCGGAGTTTGTGTTTTCCGTCGCTCCTGCACTTTGTGTGATTGTGTGCGAGAGATATTTAAAATATAATCATCTCCCAATTTCCGCCATTTTGGGGAAAGTTTGCACACACATACACATACAAAAAAAAAAAAAAGCTTCTAGCAATTTTTTTTTTTTTCCTAAGAGGCGAAAAAAAAAGTCTTTAGCTCGAGTGCTCAGTTCCTGCCTCTGTGCGGTGCGTGCGCGGCGCTCGCTGCGCTGCGGCAGACACGCGAGGCGGCGGCGAACGGCCCCTGCCCGCTCCGGGCTGCGGGCGGCGGCGGGGCCGGCGCCTGTCACCGCCGGCGGCTCTGCGGGCCGGCCTGGGGGGCTCCCGGGGGCTGCCCCGGGGTGCCGGCGGTGTATGTGAGTGCACATACACGTGAGTGCGCATTTTGCTGGGGGGGGGGGGGGTGAGGGGGGCTGGGGGCAGGGAATAGGACGCGGCTTTCCTGTGAAGTTGCGCGCTCTCGGCTGGAGTGCGGCCGGGCTCGGGGAGCGGCCCCCGCGCACAAGCCTGTCTCTCCCTCCCCGTCCTCGCAGCCGGTGCACATAACAGGATATGGGCACACTTGTTCTCGCAAATGTGTGTGAGGCGGTGTTTTGTTGGTGGGGGAAAGGCGGAAAGCGATTTTTGGAGGGATGGGGGGTGGAGGCGGACTACGGGAAGACGCTCCGGCGGAGCCGGGGGTAGGGAGAGGCCGCCGGGGCGGCAGCGCCCGAGGCGGGGGGCGCCGCGCCGGGGCCGCAGTGGAGCCCGCTCCCCACCGCCATGGCTTTTTTCCCCCTCCCCGTCGGAGCGGGCGCACACTAGAGCGTGAGAGAAAAAGTTGTAGCGCGGGGCCGGGCGCTAGCGGCTGCGGGGCCGGCGGGGGGCGAGCCCTCGGGGGGCGGTGTGTGCCCTCCCCGCCCGCGGGAAGGGGCGACCTCGCCGCCGAGGGATGCAAGGGGATCGGCTGCGAGCGGCCGGGGAGCAAACCCCCGCAGTTCCCTCGGAAAAAAGAGAGAGCTCGCCCCCCTCCTCCTCCTCCGCGCTGGGGGAGGGGAGGAGGGAGGAGAAGGTAACATTTTTTCAATTTTCAAATACATTTTTTTTCCCTTCCACTAGGAAAGAGCCTCCTTTTCCCGGATCCCGTTCTCGGGGGGGCAGAAGGAGGCGGGGGGGGGGGGGGGAGTTAAAAAAGCCAAGGACCCGGTAAACAAGCAGAGTCCCTCTCTCGTTGTGCAACTTCCTCAGGAACACTTAATACCCAGTTCCTCTCCAACCCCCTTGCACGGCGCTAGCCCCCTCGCCGGGCAGGGGCACTCCCCCTCCGCTGCCTTTAATTGCCCCCGGAGGGGGTGTGTGGGGGAAGGCAAATTCAGGAGAGAAACGGTACAACTTGAGAACCGCTTTCCCGAGGCGCTCCCCGCAGAAGGCGGCCGGGCGGGCGCTTTTGTCTCGGAGGTTCTGTCCGAGCCTGGGGAAGACGCGGACCTGAGCCCGGGTTTTCTCCAGAAAGTTTCAAGTGCGGCAAAAACACGCCGCAAAACTGGCCAAGGAGGGACCTCTGGTGGTAGGCCGCGGGCTGCCGGCGCCGGGGAGCGGCGGCCGCGCCCGCCGGGCCTCGCCGCCGCGTTCCGGCTGCCGCGCCGCTCCGCTGCGCCGCGCCGGGAGGGAGGGAAGGAAGGCGGGAGGGAGGGAGGCAGGGCCGGCTCCGGGGCGGCCGCGACCCGGGCCCGCTGGCTCCAGGCAGCCTCGCCGCGGGTGGGCCCGGCCCACGGCCTGCGTGGGGAGCGGCGCGGGGCGCGTCCCGTGGCCGTCTCGCTTGTCCCAGTGGAGAGCGCGGTGCGAGCGGCAGCGGGTAGCGCAGCTGGGGAAAGAGGCCCCTGGAGATGCGGCGGCCTCCCCGGGTGGTGAGGGTCGCAGCCTCTTCTGTGGTGTTTAATTACCTGTGCTTAATTAATAGCATGGGGGGTGTGTGTGTGTGTGTGTGTGCTTTACAGTGAAGGGTACCGCGAGTTCCATTTTCACTTTTGTTCTATTTTCCGTCTTAAATTCCCTCGTATAGTTGGGTGGCGTTGGACTGACCATTTTTTCTGTTTGTTTCTACTCATGAATGGATGCTTAGTCGTGGGTGCTAAAAATCAGGTGGTGACATAAATAAAACTCGGGATACAAAAACTTCAGCGTGTGCTGTTTTCGGAAATAGTCTGTGTTCAGGATCGTGACACAGTTTTCTCAATGCAAATTTAAAAGCTGTTCAGGAAACTGGTGCGTTTTACCAAGGAAGTTATCAGGTTCACAGAAGTTTGTGTGATGAGTATCTGTCAGAAAGAAACTCCCTGAAACCGGCAGCTGAACGTAGTCATGCACTCTGCTTAAATCGGGTGGTGCGGCTATTGGTTTTTTCCTGGTGTGACTTCAGCAGCTTTGACTGTGATCCAGTTGGTCTTCTCCTAAACTGGTGCTCTAATGAAGGTGCCCAAACCAATCATCTTGGATGGTTTTTGTTGACAGTTGGGCAATTGCAGTGAACTCTGGGTTTGTGCTGTTGTGGTGTATGTTTCACCTTCAGCTTAATGAGTTTTTCTACTGTTGATTTTAAAAGTTCTAGCAACTTAAGAAAATGATTATGTGATGAGTCCTTTTCCTCTGACTTGTTCAGTTTTATTGGGCATCACCTATTCTGTGAGGAGAGGCTGTTGACCTTTTGCGGGCTATTCCATTTACTGTCTGGGTTTTTTAAATACTGCTGGTAAGTAGGATGATGGTTGTGAGTGGTGGGTGTGAGGACCCAGTGATTACCTGGCATGGGGGTTCCTCAGAAGTTTGATAATGTGTATGCATAGTTGTAGCTTATTAATGTTTTAGTAGTAGGACTGCTCATCGCAATGGGAGAATCGAGCTCTTAAGGGGGGAAAAGGGAAGGTCTATAAACGCAGTCACCTGTTGAGTGTATTTAGGAGCTAGAAAAAGATTAATTAATTGTTAAAGGACAGCAGAGCTCATGGAAGCAGCTGGAGCTGGCAGAAGAGGAAGAGTAGGGCATGATTCAGACAAAAGGAGCCGTCAGACATATATTGAATTAACTTTGCGTAAAAAATAATATGAAATCGGTCAGGTGATGGATATTCAGTGAGAAGATTTGGTGCATCACAGTTCTTCTCCAGGTGTCTGCACAGGAGAGGGGGCGCAGATACCCAAAAGCAGAAATTTTCTGTAACTTTCTGTGCCTGGTTCAAGGAGTTAAATCAAGACTTTTCAGAGTTGTTGTACTCAAGTATTGCTATCTGAGTAGGTTAAACTTCCACCCAGGCCTGCACAGACAGTAACAGAAATAAAGGAGTCATGGAAGCATTGCAGAGGAAATAATTTTCTGTGTGAAGTGCAGGTTCTTTATGAACAGGATGAAAGTTGTCAGTGGTTTGTTTCATTAGATGATGGGATAGCTTTTTGGTATTGGGTAACTGTTGTTACTGTAGAGTTCTGTGGATATTTGAAAATTAGGTGGTAGATGAAGCTGCATGTAACTGTGTTACCCAGTTTCTTTCTAGAGATGCTACAGCAATACCTGTGTTAGCTTGCTGACAAAGAAGACTCAGGTGAGGACAGCATGAACCTCCTTTAGCGCTGGTGCAGACTCAGGCTTTGCAGCATTTTGAATGCATCTGTGTCCAGATTTGTTCTGTGAGGAAAAAGTTTTTAAGCTAAAGTATTGGGAAGCAGGAACAGACAGACACAATACCCCAGCAGAATCTAGCAGGCAGAAGAGTAGCAGCAGATGAAGAAGAGGAAATAATGCTGAAGAGACATCACCAACTGGAAATCTGGTCCATTTTCTGCAACAAGTGTTAAGAATGACAAAGATTTTTAAGCTGTCGTCCCTTTTTGAGTATGTATAGAAGCTATGTATCTTTAAATTAACTTACTGGTAATGAACTTCATAAGCAACTGGCAAAATAGTAAAATTTACTCAAACAGCTCTTCAATGTACATAATAGAAACATGAAAGAGCTAGTAAAGTAGTTCCTAAACAACAAAAAATGGGACTTGGAAGGAAATGTGTAATCTGCAGATATTTTTTTTAACGAAACATGAAAATAGTTGAATCATTGAACAGGTATAAAGCAAAATGTATATTAAAATGTGGTGAAGAGCCTCAAAGTGTTTTGCTATTTCCTGCACTGTTCCTGTTGTGGTTGTTTTTCTTTCAGTGAAGAATCAGGTGCAAAAAGATGAAGGGTGATAAAAAGACAAGTGTTGGGTGCACTTAGGCCAAAGAGGGGATTGCGAGGAGAAAAAGCAGAGATCTCCCCTCTGGGTTTACAGTGAGTTGTCTTTGGTTTTGCTGTCATCATGAAGCTAGCTTAATACGAAGTCTCTCTGAAGTAGAGGCAGCTTAAGATGTGAGGGGTATTTCTGCTTTGTGTGGCTTCGGCGGTGTAGCAAGTAAGCCTGGTAAGTATTCACATTCTTACATGTCAAGTAAAGCTGAAGCTGAGCATCCACTTGTCCCTTGGTGTCTAGAAGTGAGTAAGTGTATTTGCAGATCCGGTACACCAAGTTGTCCCCTTGTGATCTGCTTTGTTTTCCTGATTTATTGTGTAGGAAAAATGTGACTTTTCAGCCCGTGGGTGCTATGCCAAGCAGCCTCCTCCTTGGAGGTGCCCAAATTAACCATCTGTGATGTTAGGATAAAAAACTCACCTGTTGCCTTTGTTTCTAAACATCCGTCAGTGGTGGTGTCACCCAGCCTTGTGGAGAAGAGGGACCATGTCTCTGCTCTGTAAGGATCTCTGTTTGTTCCTTGGACCTCACCCTTGGTGCCACTGTCGGAGACCTCCTCTGGCTCCACGTGCAGTTTTGCCTCTTCTCACAAGAGCTGTTGGCTGGGGAAAGGACCAGCATGGGGGAAATCTGCTAGGCTGTCCTGTCATGGTGGCTGCAGAAATCCTTAAAAGTAAAAATAAAAGTACACAGGGATGCATGAAAAGAAAAGACGTGCCATTGCAGACTGGTTACGCCAGTCTGGCAGTGCTGACTTTGCTGCTGAAATCTGCTCTCTCTGCTGCCCAGTGACCTGGTATCGTGTTGGCCCCACTGGTTAGAAATCATGCAGACATTTCACAGGTAGCATCTTAGATTTTCAAAATTTGGCTAGGTGTCAGGTAGTTTTTAAAGCACTGACTGAAAAAAGTATCCTATTACTTTTTTATGTATTCAGTACATAACCCTATAATTATTTCAAAAACTACTTGTAAGCTTAATTGGCATATTCTCTCCTGTTTCTTTGCTTTACATCTTTGGAGAGTCTTTCACCAGATGAAAGTATCTAATTTTTAGTGCTGTTATTATGTCCTCTATGAGGGACTCATTTACTGTTGAACCAGTTGGCAAAAATAAAGTTATTTCTAAGAGATGTGTCTAATTTTATTTTACATGATTGCTTATTTTAATTCATTTATTACATATGTCTAAAACAAAGTTGATGTTGAAATATTAACATGCAGCAAACTCCTCTATAAATGTTATAGCTTATGGCTGTGAAGACTTGAGATTCAGCTACATCCCCAATAGATTTTGGAGACGCTTTTGGAAGATGACTGTTCCAAGTTCTTACTTTTATGTCCTTTCCTTCACGTTAGATGGCATTCAGTGATAGGCATAGGAGCAGTACCTTAGTTACTTTGCCTTGTTAACCTGGTATTATTATTTATCTAGTTATTTGAGTATTTTTACTACTTTTCTGGAAGCGTAGCAACGAAAATGATAGCAAATGAAATCGTTATGGAAGGAGTTACACTGGTTCAAAGAACTACATCAGAGCTTTTTAAAAAAAAAAAGAGTAGATAAGACATTCTGTAGTTTTCTTTGTTCTGTGATTTAGATGTATATATTGTGATGATTTAATCCTTTTTTAGTACCTTATTGCTGTAACAAATTAACTGGTCTCTGTCTCACTCCACATTATCATTAGCAGGGGGAAATAGTCCTCTCTTTTATCTGTTCAAACTCAACAAAGCTGGAAAGAGATATTTTGTTAAATGTTACTCCTTTTGGTAAATTAATTTCTATCTGCGTTGCCCTGTGACCTTTTCATCTCCACCAAGAACACTTCTGAAGGCTGCAGAGTGTAAAAGTACAGATTGTGTCTTTGATGTTAATTTTAAAAGGAAAACACTAATGAATACCTTATCAAACACTGGAATAGATTATTATTGGTGATTGTTACCTGAGGAAACTTTTTTGGGTGTAAATAAGTTAAAATCTGTATATTTTCTTGAGAGAAGTATGCCCTGAACTTTTAAAATTTATTTTTATTTTACTTTCACAGTTCTCATCCTGCCTAAGTATGCTGGGCTCTAAATTTTCCTTTTTCCCATGTCATTTTTTTGCAAGCGTTTCTGTTGCAAATGTGTCTATAACAAGATTGGCACTATCGAGAGACACCAGCATTTGATGGAGTGCCTGTCTGCTGCTCCTTGCTCAATGGGACAGCAGCCACTGCTGGGAAGTGTTTTCCCACAGCCTCCCGGGTCTCTTCCCATCTTCTGTCCTGCCTTCTACAGAAACCATTGGAACATGTTTTCTCTAATGAATAAACCACGGGAGGATTGAGTGAAGTGTCTTCTAAATAGGGTGGTAATTTAAGATTACCTAGAAACTTCAGTTAATACAGAAGGCAGCTTTGTGTTTGCTTAGCCAGAGTAATCATGGGAAGCTTGTTACCTGTGATAAGCCCTGGTTTACTGATGTGCTTAAACCAGCATGTCATCAAAATTTCACAGGTTCCTGGATAGATGCAATTTTTCAGCTACTCCTTAGCAGCTTGGGTCTTGCATTCTTGAGAGAAGGCCTGCACCTCTGCCATTGTGCTGCAGTTCAGTTTGGTAGAAGCCTGCTTAAGCTGGTCTGCTGCTGTGTGGAAGCCTGGATGTTTGGAGGGCTTGAGCTCTGCCATGTATCATGCTCTTGGATTAGAGGTCATCCAAGCTGTATTGCAGGAGCTGCCCCGAGGTAGGGTGGCAGGTCTTGCCTGGGAGTGCTTTTAAAAAATAAGGTCTGTCGGTTTTGGGGGTTTCTCAGTTTGCGCTGAATTTGTTTAGATTTATTGACATATTTTAAAATCAATTTTTTGTGTATCGACAGTATGCTTTTCAATACTTTCTCACAGAGGATTACTGAAATTGGGGATGGAGAAGACACAATCATGTGGTTCTAACTTCAAGCTTGTCATGTAAAATACACAGCGTTTTCTCGGAGAGCCTTCTATGAACCCTGTTGCATGAAAAGGGGAATATAGAAGCTTTCACCCTAAGCAGTGGTTACTGACTGAGGTCCAGCTCCTGTTATCTGGTTGATATTGTGTAGCAGCTCTAGTGTAACCAAAGTATTCGTGGAATAAGGTGTTGTTCAGGGTTTTAAAGAATTCTGCTGGGAATGAGGAGGAAACCAAGGAGAAAGACAAGGGAGTCCACATTGTAGACCCAAAGCTAGAGTAGTGTCTGTTTGTTGTGGTGGTTTTACAGTGATTGGTATGATTTTTCTGACTAAAAAAAAATGTAAATTGGGTTATTTTTTCATGTAACAGTGTTAACTAGCTAAGCATTTTTCCCCTCAAACTTTCAGTAGAAGGCTTCTAGGTGACCTCAGTTTACTTCTGCTTAGTTTGCATATTTTTCTGTTATCTGTGAGTGAACAAATACCACTAAGTCTTTTTTTGTGGGAATTCCAGATTTCCGGAGCCTATTAATAGATATTTACTGATTTTGGGACTAGGACCTAAGTTAGAAATTAGATTTTAGGAAACAAGGTCAAGCACTGAGGAAGCTCTCTACCTATTTGAATTTCAAATATCGATACTTGCAGCAAAAGTTTACAGTCTACAGACGGAGTATGAGGCTTAGAAAGCATTTGTGAAAAGGTTCAGAAAGTGTAAATTTACAGAGGGGTGAGTTTTTGCTAATAGTTCACAAACCAAAGACGGAACTAATTTTCCGCAAATTATTTCAGCTGCTGGGTGTAGCGCAGAAGTTCTTCAGGAAGAAAATGAATGAGTCAGATTTCACATTGAACAGACAGTAAATTAGGTGCTAGGCCACATATTCAAAGGTTGCTGGGTTTGTAGGAAGTGGAAAGGAAGAAGTTGATGGTAGTCAAAACTGGCTGCTAGAAACATTTACAGTTCAGTGCAGCTGATGCTGTCAAGCGGTGGGCCAATGCCAGGGGTCAGTGGCAAGTGTTATTCTTTTTGTGCAAATTATTCGGGTTAAACTCTGCCCACAGAAAAGGATGTTCAAATCCAGTATTTCTGATGGTAAATATTCTCTCCTTTCACTGGTCTGAAACAGAGGGATCTAGTAAAATAAAGTCTTGCAAAGCAGAGTGTTCTCTGGTGTATATGTGCTTCTCTCCATGTAAATAAATCTTACAAATGCAAATCAAAATTTAGTGAAACTGTATGTACAAGGAGTATTTGAGTCTCCTGAGTCAGATGGTAAAAATGAAAGACAGTTTCAAATTAATTTTGAGATTTCAGGTTGAACCTTGGTGAAGCATTTGCAGCAGCATGTTGTCGGATAGTAAGGAAATGCAGGTCTGTTAATGAGTGCTTAATATATTTGTTTTAGGCATGCACTCAAGTCTTGCTTTCCCCAGAACAAATGTTTTTTTTAGGTTTACTTGAGGTATGTTTTGCCCTTGTCAATTTATCTGCAGTTTGAACGTTCTCATTTCTTTTCAATACAGCCTCATTAATAGCCTACCTGTGTGTTAAACAGGTATTATTTTTTAAGGTTTTCAGAAGATTTCTCCTTTTAGCACATTAATGTGTATTGTCAGCACTGTCATCTGTTGTTCACAATGCCAATATGCTGACGGAAGCATTTGATACTAGACGATGAAGTGCATCTGAAGAAATTTCCAGTGATACAAGCATTAAACCACTTACAGCATTTTCAGATAAAAATCTTTATTTTCTGTTTTGTTTTCTTTTTTGTTTTCTTTTTTTTTTTCTAGTACATGCATCATGAACGAATCTGCCTCTAGTGGAAATGGTCAAGAGTTTGATGTATTTAGTGCTATGGACTGGAAAGATGGCATAGGTACTTTGCCAGGAAGTGACCTAAAGGTAAGATACGTAATTTTTTTAGTAAGTGAAATAAAAATGTTAAATGATGAAAGAATGCATTTCACAAGCTGGTGTGTAGGTACCTGGTGTTATGAATAAAACATAAATCTGCAGCTCGAGTTAAGAGCCTGTAGCCTGTTAGCTTTTAGCTCTGGAGTTTCTTGATTCAGTTTCTGGTGCTGGCACAGACAGCCATCATCCCCGTAGGAAGGCATAAATTAGCACTGCCTCACTATATAGACAGAAGTAATCAAGTGCACAAAATCCAAAAGAAATCTCAAAAGTGTGAAAATTCAGTCCACTTAAAGCATTGTATTACCATATCACTAAGAATCTTTATACTGTTATTGACACTCAACATCTCATGTTCTTAGTCCTTTTTGTTTCTAAAAATGGTTTTTTTTTTCTGTGCTTTTGTCATGTGGTTGCCTAGAAAAATGAATAAAGTGAATGCTTCTGAGTTTGATTTAGTTTAGAAATTTGAATTACATTGGAATAGTACTTTCAATTACATTTTTCTCTCTGGTTTTATTTTTTGAAGAAAATTATAACAACTTTGCTTTCAAAATATTTTTTATTTATGTGATACTTTTTACTGTGTCGTCAGATGTCCTCTGCTGCATTAGCTAAAAATACAATTCTGATATTAAAGACTTTCTTGTGCCTATTTCCTGTTGATTATAGCCAGTATTTTCATATCATTTCATTTAGACTAACATTGATGAGATTTTATCAGAGTTTATTTTTTTTTAAAAGGGGTCTCACAAGAAACTCTGTTTTTTAAAACAACTTTCTATCTCTTGGTGCCTGCTACAAGTTCTGTTGAAGAGTCAGAAAAGTTTGAAAATCAGTACATATATGTTGTGAGTTTGTGTTGGGGGTTTGTTGTTGTTATTGCTGTTTTTTCTCTTATTCATAGAACCATGGAATAGATTAACAGAATAATTTTCTTTGGAAAGGACCTCAGGACACCATAAGGACCTCAGGGCCTTGTCCTGTACAGATTTGGTTATCTGCAGGGTTGGAGATATCACAATCTGTCTGGGCAACTTGTTCCAGCATTTGACCACCCTCATAGTGATTTTTTTTTTTTTTGATACTTTATTTGAATTCCCCTTTTGCAGCTTGTGTCTGTTGCCTCTTGTCCTTTTCCTGTGCCCATCTGAGAAGAACCTGGCTCCATCTCTTCTATATCTTCCCATTAACTACTGGAAGACAGCAGTAAAATCTCTCCTTCTGTTCTTAGGACCAAGCAAACAAGTTCACTTAGCCTCTCTTTGCATGTTATCTGTTGTAACTGCCACTTGTTTTGGTGGACATCTACTGGACTTGCTTCAGTATGTCAGTGTCTCTCATGTACTGGACAGAATGGTATGGTCATATCAATGTTAAAAAGAGGGGAATAATCAGTTACCTTGACCTGCTGGTTACCCTCTTGCTGAAGTAGCCTTGGATGCTTGTGGCCACCTTTGCTGCCAGGACGCATTGCTAGCTCATGTTCAACTCTTAGGTTGTCTTCTGGAAAGCTGTTTTCAGATAGTTGCCCTGCAGGCTATACTAGTGCACTGTACTAGAGCTGTGCTATCCCAGGTGCAGGGCCTTGCGTGTGCATTTGTAGACCTTCACGAGATCTTGTAGCACATTTCTACAGTGTGTCGAGGGCTTTCTGAATCATAAGCCTGCACTTCAGCCACCCCCCCCAATTTGGTAATTTGCGTTTGCTGCCTGTACACATACAGAGACCTTTCTTGTTGCCCTTGCTAGTTTCTTCTCCAGCTGAGCTTTGTGTTTCCTAGTTTCATCATTGTACACTGCAGCAATATCACTATATACCTTCTCTGTATAACATTTCCCATTTTACCAGCTGCTTGCTTACTTTTCTATTTGAACTAAGTCAGGAGTCCCTAGTTAATTCTTGTTGGCCTTCATCTACATTTGCTTAACTTTTCTTAACTTCGCTTAACTTTTTTGCGCATTGGCATGCATCATTCTGCTGGTTTGAGCTCCCTGGAGAGATATCCAGACTTCCTGGGCCTCTTTACCCTTTAAAGCAGTCTTCAGTATGATCCTGCCAAGCAGATCTCTGAACAAGCCAAAATCTGCCTCTCCTGAAGTCCAGTGCTGTTTCAGTATTCATTTTGCTTACTTCTGTCAGGATTTCAGACATCTCCTGGTTGCTGCTGCCAAGGCTATCATCAGCCTCCACATCCCTGACCAGTTCTGGGCTTTTTACTCTTTTTTCTTTTTGAAAGTCCAGCCTTTTAAAATTCCTTTCTGTTTTAATAAGCAACATTGTGTGAAGGGCAAACATAATATTGAAATGTTCAAGGAATACAAAGGGGAACAGTATGGGAAGATACAACAATCTCATATAAATTGCTGGTGCCTGCTTTATTCAGCTCTGGTTACTCTGTGTCAAAAGAAACAAAACCAAAGCAAAGTTTAGGTCATTAGTTAGGTGAGGAATGGGAAAGCTTCCATACAAAGTGAGGGAAGAGACCAGAAGGTGTAGCTGTGGGTAACGTCAAGAAATCATGTAAGAAGGTTCTTACTGTTCAAGGAAAAGCATGAGCTTCATTTTAAGATTGCTTCTCTGTTGTTTGTTTGTTTGGACTGTTTTGTTTGTTTTGTTAGGTTTTTAGGGGGGTGGAGAGGTGTTTGTGGTGGTTTTCATTTTTTTTAATTTTTTTTTTTTAATACAAAAGCAAGGAGTTACTGGGTGAAATTGAAATTGAGTCATTCCAACACTGACTGAAGGAAAAAATATTTTCTAACAATGCAGAATTAGCCTGAAGAGATCACTGGACCAGGGAGCACGAAGAGTCAGTGAAAGACTAGGCATTTATATAGATAGCAAAATAATTTGAGCTGTTAGAATAGTAAGATTTTTTAAGCTTTTGAGATAATTGTAACAACTCATTTTTCAGGGCTGCTTCTAAATACTGATGGTTGAAAGGGTGACTAATCTCTTGAAACTGTAAATGTGATTGTGGAAGATATGTTCTACTCTTTGTGGAATTCTCAGAATAGGGTTAGTGTGGATGGTTTACTGTCCTGATAACAAGAGTATTTTAATACTGTGTCCTGAACCTAAAGAAAATGGCCTTACGTAGCAGTTCTTGTAAGCTTGCATGTGCCTTTCAAAAATTATAATAGACTTATTCCAGTAAAGATATTAAACCATTGCAATGTATTTACATTGACATGCAATTGAAAAATCTGGTGAAAACACTACTAGCAAGATGCACAAATCCAAAGATTATAGCTTGCTAGTAGATTAGAGTGCTTGTGATTTTTATAATAATAAGCAATAGCTGAACTATTCATTGCAGACAATGTATTGCTTACATTCTCACATTTAGTCCTTTTTCTTCATAGAATGTTGGGGAAAACTGTCTTTTAACCTGCATTTTGTGAGCATGCTTTAAGTTAAATGTACACCAAAATGTTGAAATGCTACTTTTTAATATTGACGTTTTGGGATTTACCTACTTGAACTTTTTATCTTTAGTCATATAAGTCATACGGCATCTGGTTGTCTTTACTGCTTGCATGATGAAGCTTCATGCTTCTTTTTACATATGCACTTTTAAAGAAATCTCTTTCTTGTGTGCTGTATCAATATCCAGCCTTGTCAGGTTACCAGGTAGGTCTATCTGAGCAACCATTCTTTTTAAGAACCACTTCATTTTTTTGAATATAATTTCATCTATGAATAAAAACCTATTTTAAATAGTGTAAAATGCTTGAAACATAAATAACTTTTCTCAGTATTTTCTTATTGCTTAAATTTAGCTTTTCTTATGATACAGAAGAACAACCAAATCAGAAACAGGAAAATGCGTTACTTCTTTTTATTACAAAGTCCGATGGGCAGTTTCATGCCTACCAGACGTTTCTGCACCAGGGGGCACTCACTTCCCAGTCTCATCAAAGCAAGAGAATCAAGTCAGTTGCCAAACTTCCATTCTCAGCCATGCTATGTTCTCTTGTGCCTACATCTGTTTCCACATTGGTAAAATGCTGGAAATGTTCTTTTCCTATTAATTTAGGCAGTGTTAATGGTTAGATTTCTGTCATCTGTTGTTGGAGAAGGCTGTAGAAATACATTCTCGCACAGATTTTGTTGAAACTCTTTAGCACAAATAGTCATAAAATAGTTAATACTTTTTGAATCCTGCTTTGAGCATGCTGTGTGACAGGTTGTGGAAAACACTAGAATTTCAAATTACAGGGGGGATAGGAAGAATTAAAAATTGTACAGTATGATGCACCAAAGACTGAGAACAAAAATTTTGGCATTGTATATTAGTTCTTTGAAGATGTTTAAATAAACCAGAAAACTTGAATTCCAGTAGAGTTTAAAACAGTTTACAAATTACAGAATGCCTTCATGTGGCAGGCTAAGTAATGTATGCTCATCTGAAAAACATCAGTGCTTACCGGTTACTCTGCATGGTGTGAATGTAAATGTGAAATACACTTCTCTTTTCTCTTTTTTTTCTTTTTAATCTCTGTGCTGAGTGCACACAGTAACACCATCACTTCAAGATTTAAATGTACTCATTAAATTGGAAAAGCTGTAATAATTTACAGTCACTTCCTACTGCAGTGACAGAAGTTTATGAAATACTTCGTAATGAGTTTTCTAGTGCTTGTGTTTGGAAAGTGAGCTATTATATACTGCATGGACAGAATTTTGGTCATTATTTCCAGATTGCAAATTGCGCTTGAAGGGAAAGAAAAAAAAAAAAAGGATGATGAAGAAATTAAATAAAGAAATGAGGTTGGGCAGCTAATACCATAGGAAACCAACTATATGATAGTGGACCATGAATGGTGGAATAATGATCACTGGTGTTTGGTATTTCCAGCTGCATTGTAAAGAAGGTAATGGTGATTCAGAGTGTTTCTGGATGCATATGTGCAACGATTCAAGGCCATAAGATACATTCTTCCACCTGCCCATTCTGAAATTGCATTCAAGCTTGCTTGAGATAATTAACATTTTGAAAACACTTTTTTTTTTTCTCACAGGATTATATGTCAGAAGTACCGGTAGTGTCTCAGGCAATAACTAAGCACAGTGTGTTTTTAGTGCAAAGGTACTTCATTGCCATAGGTTTCTGGTTAAAACTTTGTATTGTCATAAAATGATTTTCCCTTATTTTAAAAAAGAAAAGAAAGGAAGTTTCACTATTAGAATTGCTGAAACTCCAAAGCCAAGAAATGCTGGAATTAGATTTGCCTTTGTATCTTTAGTTGGGCTTCATCATGTGTAGTCATGGTAGAGTCTTCAGTTAAGAAGTCAGTTGCTATTTTACTTCAAAACGTACTGTGTCATTTGCTGTGGATGCTTTTAGACTTGTAAATAACTGGGCAGAGGATTTCAGGAGGGAAAAGGAATAACTTTATGGTTAATGCAGGTAAATCCCATACAGGAAAGCTCAGTGCTGCACTTGCTTCTACCACAGCTTTCCTGTGTGGGCTGAACAACTTTCTGGAACCAAAACTTTGGCAAGTAGCCTAGCTATTCATTTTTTATTTGTAACTTGCTTGGGTTCCCCGTGAGGTATTAGTGTTTGGTATTTAGAAATATTCCGGCCAAATTAACTGAGAGAGGGTTGCTTTGTAGGTCAATTTCTGGATCCGTAATTGTCATCTTGGCAGGCCTTGACTTCTGGCTCTGTCACTAATGTATGTGTCACCTTAAGAAAGTCTGTTTTGCTGCAATTTCCCACTCAAGTGGAGATAATAAGGCAGACTGAGTTTGCAATGGAGAGAAATCATTGAGAAGCCCTCTGGTACTAAGATAATTCTTGAGCACTCAGGGTGGAGGGCGGGGATTGGAAGAGCCTGGGGAGTGTCTAAGAATAAAGTAGACAAGTGCTACTGCAAAGACAGCTGAGGTATCACCAATTTGCTAGGGAAACGTCAGTCTCTCTTGCTAATGGTGTATATTTTCTGATGGTACCTATGCTTTCAGTTCAGAAGTGATGATACAATGTTTGGTTGTTTGTTTTTTTTTAAGGTTGTAATATGATTATAATCCTTTCCTGCTTATGCCTGCCCAGATAGGAAAAAATCTTTCCTTTTGGATGCAAATTGTTCTCTCTACTCCATTACTTCAGGATTAGCCTATTGCTAACTGAAGCATCTTAAAACTGATCAAACGTTGCTGCTTTCAGAATCAACCTGGTGAGAGGAGGTCTGGCCCTGCTCCTTGGTCATGGCGTGGATTTTAATCTCTGCCAGTTATGATTTAGGGAGCTCTAAGCAGCCTGGGATCCTACTTAAAGTTGTTTGTCTTTAGCCATACTTACAGAGCAGGAGCGTGCTGCAGGATCCCTTCTCATCATTAGTGAAGAGGAATAGTCAGGGGCAGGGACACATCCCCCTAACCTTTTTTATACCTGAAAAAGTCAAAATTTTGTGACCAGGCAGGCATGAGGGGTCACATGCTTACTGTGTGCTTTGAAATAAGCTGGGAGCAGTGCTGAGAAGGATGAAGAGCTAGGAAGAGATACTTTTATTTTATTTTGTAAGTGGCTGAGAACAGATTCTGTTTAAGGAATTACTTTACACTGCATTGTAACAGTAATTGCTAGAGTGCCTAAAGCTTTTTTAGATACATGCTCTTTCAGTGGGGTTTTTTTTGAAAGAAAATAAATAGTCATTCTACTTTCAAACCATGTAGAGTAAATAAGACTAGCCTTACCGCTTGAAGAAAGAGCATAGAAATACCCAGCTGCTGCCTCATTTTCTCAATGCTATCCAGCCCCTGCCTGGGGCAGGGGTTCTCTGGAAAAAATAATATGTGATCATGCAAGTAAAGACTTTATCACACATACACAAAAGACGAGAATGGTTGAATGGACAAGTTCTGGCATTTACTAAGTTATTCAACTTAAGTAATATGTAAGAAAAATAGCTTGGCTTATAGCAGGATGTGGTTGGACAATACAATGTCTATAGGCGATTCCTTTGCTTTAAAGAGAGGAGGAGCTGTAAGGTGCCAGAAAGGCTCTGATTTATCTGAGCAGTCCTACTGAAATCACTGTATGGTGATTAAAATCACAAATGATGGTAACTGCTTGCTAACCAGAGATCTGAGTGTAGTTCTTTGGCTTGTATCACTATGGAGTCCCAGTTGTCGGTCCTCTTGGCAGACTGCTATGTAACTCTGCTACTTTAAGTATAGTTACTTCATGGGCATAAAAGTGTTTACTCAATTTACTTTTGTTTTGGGTAATACAAACGTTGCAGGGCCCTTCTGAGCTAGTCCACACTCATACTGTGGTGGGGGTCAAGATGAGTTTTGTTCTTAAGGTTACTGTCAGAATGCAGCAGCAATTGTCTTCATTGCAATGCATGCTTTGTCCTTAACTTGCCCAGTAGATGGTACTGTTGGCTGTTTTATCTAATTTATTTTAAAGCGACACATTAAGATGGGTTGGCTTTTCTCTTCTTTTTTGTCCTTTGCACTTTGATTGTATTTCTTTTTTCTTCCTTTTCCTTACTGCCTGTTCTCCCAAAATGCATTTTTATCTTGTATGAAACAATAGCAGCCTTTATTCTGATTTGGTATCTGTGGGTACTGATGACTCTTTATATACTCTTAAAAGGGCATAAATAACATCAAACAGATAGTTTGATCTTTCTTGCTCTGAATTAGACACATGCAACAGCAGGGACTCAGTTTCAAACTAGATTGTATGTATTTTTTCCCCACAGGTTTGCATTTCTTAAGAATTAATCTGCAATATGATAGACGTTTCACATTATTTGCACATTTATTTTTACCCCATGTAGTAACAAATTTACAGAGTATTTTTGTGAGATGTGGAGAAAGAAAACTGAAAGCCCTTTTAACACATAATTCCCCCTACATAAAACTATGGAGTGCCTTCCAGCCTGCATGGTGAGGCAAAGAATTTCCATTAGAAATTGAAAGGTTCTAAAGCCACGGCAGGAGGGACAGCAGAAGTCTGCAAGAAGAACAGAAGGAGCTTGTGCTTAGCCTAATAAAATTAAGTTTCAGGGTAATAATCCCTTGCTTCAAATATATACGCATAGTATGTGCTGGGGTACTGCAGCTATGTAAAAAGTTAGAAGATTTTTTGAGAAAAATTCAGGAATGGACACTCAGTAGAGGCGCTGGTAACAGAAAACTGGCTGTTTCTCCATTGCAGCTGAAACATTTATGAAATACTTTATGTGGTACTATTGCCTGCAGTGAACAAAGGCTTCATCTCAGTGCCTTATGATACTTGTTCCTATCCTGTGTAAATTTTAACCCAATTTTAATTTTTTTTTTTTGAATGTGTATTCATAGTCATTTTGATCCATGTAGAACTTAGCATGTGGATAGACAGAAATTGTTCAGAAAGTATTTATAATATTTGATTATTATTTATTTAGGCCTTCATTTCCCTCAGTGTGTTCTATATTTGTTCTATGAGGATTAAAATATTCCTAGGGATGAAATTAACTGTCATATAAGCTGAAATCCTGGTATATCAGGGCATCATTTCCTCAGAATGTGCAAATGTATCTCAGCTCTTGAGTGGAAAGACTCTCTAATGATGTTTAGATGGAAGCTACTGTTTAATTCCCTTTTGATCCTTGTGGAAACTTTTAAACAAGGCAGCTAAGTAACTTTGTGTTGTATACTTTACTCACTAACAGTTGGATTCATCCTGCGAGCTCAATTTATGATATATTTATATTAAAAGACCATTGGCTTAATTGGGTGTCATAGAAAATTATCTTCTAAGAGTTTACTTAAAATTTGCAAACATGTATTTGATGAAAGTTGAGTGGACTAAATTCCTACCCAACCAGCTTTATTATTTATTGTCTTTAAAATACTGAAGTCACAAAAATCAGTTTTTTTTTGTGAGATTATTTTAAAAGTATTTGGTAATGGCCTGAATTTATTTCCATCAAAGGGAATTTTACTGTTTGCATTAATGAAGACAGGTTTAAATAAAATCCCTTTATCCAGTGCAAATTTATATATTTACTTAAGTTCTGTGATTTAAACCCAAATTTTTACTTCTCAGAAAGCTATGGATCCATCTTCAGAAGTTAGCTTAATATCACTATTTTCTTTCCTCTATATCACCTGCTGCAAACTTCCAGACTGTCAAGACATCTAGGGAAATATATGGGAGGACTGCTGTTAATATATTTTGGCTTGGGTCACCGAAAATAGAAGAAACGTTATGACAGAACCTTACCCCTTTTTTTTTTTTTTTTTTTGGGAGGGTTGTTTGGGTTGTTTTGTTGCTTAATTTTTAAGTAGAAGAGGCTTACAAAAGTGCTAATTTTTTCCATAGACACATAAACCTACCATTACTGTAGCTCCCTTTTGTCACATTTCCAACAGTAGACACTAGCTGGCACATTGCTCTGGCAGCTCTTACCGTGTGATAGCTTTGTGCAGCATGCTCCTGTACATCTATTTATCCTGGGTTTAAGCAATTAACCTCTGTCACAAGTTTTTCATTGCTTTTCCTCCCCAGCTAAAATCAGAGCCCCATTCCCCAGGTCTGAGGCATTTTTCTGGTCAGCTACGGAGAGCTCAGCATGCACAGTAATGCTAAAGCTTTAATTAGGGAAGCAATGAACGAAAGCAGACGTATCTCCTTCAAGTCTGTGTCCAAACAGGAGCTGGAGGCCCTAACGCTGATAAAGTGGAGGCTGTGGGCAAAAGCAGGAGATACAGAGGTCAGGTGAGGCAGCATGCTGCCGCGTGTCTGTGTTCTCCTGCCTGCTAAGGCAGTACTGACTGGTTATTCTCCATCGCTGCACCCATCTTGGTGTGGTAGCCCAGCTGTTGAAGAGCTACTTCCTTAATGGTTTGGCTCTTGCTGCCATGAACACCCTCCAGTGAAAGGGTAGCTGGGAGCAGCCTTCCCTACAATCATCAGCCTTTCATCATGTTTGATGCCTGTCAGTCAGTCATCTGAAGCGAGAAGGGCTTCAGGAGGCCACAGTGGAGGAGGAACATATGGATAGTGTCAGGGGTGAGCATCAGTCTGATCATACAGAAGTATCATAGGTATTAATTGGACTGCTTAGAAATACCTTTGGTGTACACATGTTCTGGCTGATTATGTATGAAGGTGCCGGCAAGTGTTTCCAGCAGTCAGTTAGTAACCTCTCTGGTAGGCTGCAGTGCCATGTTTTAGTCTGTGCTCACAGTCTGTTTGCTTCGCCAGCTCTTGTAGAGTTAGAGCCTTTGGAAACAACGAAAGTTTTCCTTCTGGCATCCACTTATTCCAGAGGGAGCAAAGCACCAATAACAAAAATTAGTGTAAACAAATAGCAAACATAAGCATAGCCAAAATAGGAACCCTACTGGGTACATACGTCAGCTATAAGACACAAAGATCCTCTTCTGAATAGTGACTGCTATTCTTTGGGTGGAACAGAATGAATGTCTGTCCGCAAACTAGAGTATGAGCATATGGTGTTACTGCCTTCAGTTAAAGGCTGAACTCCTGGACTTTCAGTCCAGATGGATGTATCAACAGTTTACCCACACTTGCATACCTGTTCTGAGCATTGTCATCACAAGTGGAAATCTTGGCTCCAGAAGTCTTATGACTGTGTGAGGTCCTCCTCTTCTTCCTCTCCTCTCAGCTCATTCACATTCCTTAGGACCCAGCGGTTCTTTGCAAATGCTGAAGTTGCAAGGACTGTATTAGTGAAAGCACACTGTTGTGGTACATATGCATGGGGCTTAGCTTTGCTTTCAGTCAGAATGGCTTATTTTCAGTACTATAACATAGCAGGGTCCAATTCATCCTGCAGCCTCGGGAGGCACAGAAAAGGTCAGCATAGTGCCAGGCAATTGTTCTCCTCATTTTCCCCAGGTGAAGTTGCCTGACCAGGGAAAGAAATGGACTTCATGCTATTGCCCCTAAGGAATATTCTCACAGGTGGGTGCTGTGTAGCTTTGAGAAGACTCTCAGTTGTAATTATTCTTGTTGATCTCCATTGGTGACAGGATCACACTTCTGGAGACCTGTCCTCTGTGGCAAAGCTCAAAGGGATATTCCTTCAGTGTTCAGAGCAGGCAACCAGGGACAGAATGCTGCATTGAGTTCAACATGTGTAACCAGCTGGGCCTGCAAACAACATAGTGACTGGAAAGCTGACGTTTATTTTGATCTGGTAGTGCTGTAATCATTACAGTATTTGGAATATGGTTTTCTGCTGGCAGCAGAATGGCTATAACTCCCGGTGCTCCTGTGTAAGCAGCACAGCATGTGGGGTATTGTTGAGCCTTGTTTCTGGCTGACAGTAATACCACGTTCAGCATGTAATTAAACAGCTCATAAACTGCCTTGAGATGTTTATTTATGTGCACTTTACAGCAGAGAAGTACTGTCTTTTCAGAGGATGCTGAAATTTCTGTACTCTGTGAAGCATTTGTATTTGACATTCAGTTCCCTTTTCCTCGACAAAAGTACTCAGTGAGTGGAGTGTGTTGTTTTGCTGGCAATGAAAAGCATACAGTTAGGAGATTTTCCCATGAAATTCCGTTATTGATTTTTTGATTATTGTTTGTGCCTGTGGAGGCAATTTATAGCATTATGTGTTGCAGATTAATATTTTTAGATAACAAAATGATTTTGCATTTTGTTTGATAGAAACAAAAAAGGCTTGTTTCCAATTCCTTGGGGATAAGCAGATGCACATAGGAATTAGGTAATATGGTGAGGACACTGTGTAAAAACTATCTTGATGAATAGAAGAAGATGCCAAAGGAGTATATTAGTAAATTTTTACTATTTTCTATGGCATTTGTGTTTTCTTACAGTTTAGAGTGAATGAATTTGGGGCCCTGGAAGTGATTACCGATGAAACTGAGATGGAAAGTGTTAAAAAGGCAACTGCTACCACTACCTGGATGGTTCCAACTGCTCAAGAAGGTCAGTTAAGAGGTGATAGACATTTTGTGTGATAGACTATATTTTAATATATCAGTTTTTCTTGAAAGGTTGCCCTGCGAAAAAAAACAAACAGGCAAACCAACCTTATTTGCTTTAATGCACAGGGTGTCTCTGATTTCGCTTGTTTCTTGGGGTGTTAATAAGTATGAAAAGGAATACATTTTAAGTTTAAAGGAAATAATTCCACTGTTAAACATCTGAAATTCAATTGCTGTCACGTTTTTTTCTAACAGTAGCTTTTTCTAAGTTTAGAATTGTTTTTTTCCCCCGTCAGATTTGCAAAATAGTCAGTTTCTTACTTTTAAATTGCTGAGAATTTTTCAGATGTTATTTTTGTTGAACTAGTTCACCAGTCTGCCCACAGGCTTTACTAACTTCCTACAGTTCATTTGTGACTGAAATACTGTGCACTGTAAACTTACTTCACATGATGCTGGCTATTGCTCAGCTGCTACCACTGATGTCAATGTATGTTTGCACTCTTGCCTGGCTCCTGCTGATTATGCTTTTTTACTGTATTAAAATTAGTATGTAGTAACCATTTATGTTTATCTTGAATAATAAAATTTTAATAGTTGTAGTATCTGTCTGCCAAATAAGGTATTTCCTGGATTTAAAATACTGATCTAAGGAAACACCTTTTTTATTCAAAGAAAGCTGGTTTTACATGGTCGTAAGTTCTGAAAATCTTGATACTCTGACTCCAGCAATGAAGGAGTGGTGTGAAAGAGAATGTCACAATTGGTTTTGTGATTACCTACAACTACCTAGTTAATTTCCTTGTTGATACTGTATTTTACCAATTTGCTTTTAAAATGCGCATTCTGTAAGGTCTTTGAAAAGCAGACTTTAAAATTTTGATTTAATAATTATCAGTATAAACGCAATAAGCAAAGTCAGTGGTAGTTTTCCTTTGCTACTTTCCCACCATTAAGTCTTGTCTTTTGTGAATAGGTGAAACATTTACGCCAGTGGGAAAGTAGTTTGGACCTCAGCTGTGAGGTCTTCAGCTTCACACCACAGCTACTCTGTTCTGTAGGTCTGTCTCCAAGGCAGTGACAATTATTCAAGATTCAAATCTGTGATGAGAGTAGCAAAAGTGTGATAACATAGAGGCAAAACAGGTTCTCTCCTTAGATTGAGAGGTCACAGTTAACTGCAGTAAAGCATGCAACTATTATCACCTCTGGTCTGGGAAACCTAAAGAACCCAAACAAATAATGCTAATACTGAATTAAAGTATGTTTATGGACACATAAATATGCCAAGTAAGCATCCTACTACTACCTTACACTGTTCTTGATTAATTTAATGCTCTCCAAAAGTAAAAATATTGCTGAAATTTTCCACTGAGAGGAAATAGTTGGTTTGAACCACTAATGATGCTGGAGTGAAAAGAAAACAATAAATGATATATTCTTCTAGTGGAGATAGTCTGCACAGATGAGTTCATTTGACTCTGCCTTCAAATACAGTAGGGTGCTCAAGCAAAAGAAAGACTTTATGACTTGAAATTTGCCTTTTTGGGGGCTGCAAGTCAATGACCTGCTATAGAAGCTGCAGAATTTTACAGTGCTTCACACTTGCCGTTGAGTGAAAGAAACTGCATTCTCTCCGTCTACACACCTCTTGTGGAGAAATTGTAGCTTAGGATGAGTGGCTTTGTATTTGACAAAAATATTGTTACAAATCAGTGATTTTTTTGCTTCTTTTGAGTGTCAGGCAGGTTGAGCAGTAGCTACTGCTCTGAGGGACTGTAGATTTAGTCAGTGATTTACTTCCAGAAATAAGTTTCCATATTGAAAGATAACTCCTCCCCAAATCTTTTTTCCAAATACAGGTCAAAAATGAGGCATATCAGCAGGAGGTGAGATGATGGGTTCCATGCAGTGATGGCTGGGCAGTCAGTGTGGTGCTTGTCACAGAATTCACTCCTTCCACAAGTAGTCACATCAAGCAGTGTCAATGTTTCGCTGATTGCAGAAGCATGAAATCGGTGGATTGCTCTCTGAAAACCCAGTTTGCTTGTCAGGAATATGGATCCCATACAGGCACTAACTCCCAGTTCTTAATTCTAGCAAGAGTGGTGTGACTTCTGTTTTCCTGTTTGCTTGGCAAGGCCTGCTGAGGATGGTTGGAAATGTGTCACCTCTACCTAAGTGAAGTATTTTTTTTCAATGTACAGCCTTTTCAGAAAAGACAGGGGTCCCCACAAGATTGAAGGAAACTGCAAAAATGGATGGACTTGTTTTCTGTGAAAACTGTTACCACTATGGTACCATAGAAGAATTTGTTCCTGAAGGAAAGTTTTGCAGCCAGAAATGTGCCCAGCAAGTAAAAAACAAGTAGGTGCTTTTATAATGCATAGAAACAAATAATTTGGCATTAATGCAGCATAAAATCAAAGGGAGATATTAAGCAGACACATTTTGGTGAATTTCCATTGGTTTCTAATGTTCTTCCACTATTTCTTATGTAAATGCATTAACAGTATTTGGTTTTGTCTAACACCGATGTTGAAGGCAGTCTTTTTTGCTCAGCGTGCTGTGTTCTACTGTCAGATGCAAGCGGTAAAACAGTCTATGGTATGCATGAATCTGTGTCAGACTTGTTTCATAATCATTAGAATTAAGATAATCAGTAACAAGATGGTTGGTGTGGTAACTTAATTATAATTAAGTGCAAGATGACAGTAAGTGAAAACATGGACATACTTTAGTTTCTCAGTTCCTTTTAGCTAGTGCAGTTCATCTCATCATAAAAGAAGGCTTGTGTTAGTATGTCCGTTTTGCATTATATATTACTGCATTATGCAGTTTTTAACATCTGTGGGTTTTTTGCGCATTTTCCTTCATTTTTATCTAATTGCTTGAAAGTTTTCTGTTCTAATTGCATGTTTAGCAATTTATACATCACATACGAACTTTCTCTAATTGGATTTGTTGGTCTTAACAATTACCTTTGCTTTCCTTTTTGTAAACTGCCCTGCAGTCCTAAGCATTTCACAGCTTGCTTCTCCATGAGACTTGATGTACACAGGAAAAGACACACTGTTTAAAACATGCAGAACTTGTTTGGTATGAGCTGACAGCTTTCTTTCTGCAGTTTTTATTCTGTATCTTTCAGATTAGTTCATCTGACAGATGTAATTTCCAGTAGCATTCCTAAGAACATATTTGGTATAATACTCTGGGACCAACTTGACCTTCAGATTTACTTGCTGTTTACTTGTTTTATGAATATGAGAAGTGAAATAATATTGGGTTTGTGTCATTGTGTCACTCTTGTAATAGAGAACCAAAGGAGGAAAAGCCCAGTGTGGAATGCAATGGGGAAGATGATTCCAAAGGCATTCGGAAAAGAAAAGCGAAGTTACCTCTCAGAGAAGAGTCCAGGGATAATGGAGAGAAGAAAGAGAATCCTGATGAAACTGTTAGTATGCATCATAAAGCCATTCCTGCAAGTATTTCACTGGGAGTTTTGCCTTATATTGCAATGTCAGTAATGTCATCAGTCTACAAAGAGAAGTGACGGCATCACTCTGTCAGCACCACAATAACTAGTTGATTCACTTACCAATTTAGTTATGCCTCATCTGTAAATTGTAATTATTGACAATGAACTGATAAGAGCTGGTTTTGAACTCTTTTTTCCTTCCTTTCTTAAGAAAACTACAAAAAGAATTTAAAGGGAAAACAATACTAACCTAGACTTGTTATATGTTCAGCATAGAAAAATAGGAGTACGTATTTGCCAACACCTGTCACTTTGTCACTCTGCACATAAATAAATGACTAAAGACCAATAATTTATTTGCAAAGCTTCATTGCAGGTAAGAAGAGAATAGTTTCGATTTTCTTAGTATAATTTGCCTTATAAAATTGTGGATAAAGATTTGATTCTGGTTTATGTTAGTATAATGTCTTCTGGGGTACCTTTTGGTTTTTTCCTTTTGGATTTATTCTTTATTTTAGAATTAACTTATCACAGTATCTTCCTATCATGTTTGTTTTCCTGCAATATTTGTTTTCTTCCTAGTAGCTCTGATACTGCTGGGAGGAGCACAGTTTTGAGGGAGAAAGGGAGAGCTCTGGAAGTGCCAAACTGTCAAAAGGCTGAAGACAGTAGGGTTGTTGGAAGGGATTTTATAGCTGTCCGTATAGCAGTATGTTAGGCAAAAGTCGGGACACTTCTGTTGCCTCCATGTGTCTGCCTTCCTAAATGGGTTCTTACTCTCTTCATCTATTCAGCAGTTAACAAAACTGTTAATACACAAACAGTGAAATAAATAAAAAGAATCAGTGCCATTTTATAGTTAGTAAAGCAATTGTACATTTAAAAAGTACGGACTAAAGCTGTAAGAGGTTTTCCTTTAAATTATTTTGGAAGCATGAATTTACCAAAGATGCTGCTATTTATCTCTGGTGCAGTAAGACCTGCTGCAGACTTTGTGATCTGTTCCTGGCCTCGACAACGCTGGCTGGCTGAGTGCTGGGAGTTGAGAGTCCTCTGTCATTTTCATTGTGTTTGCTGTGATTTGTCACTGATGGCTTGCTTTGTTCTTATTAGACATCTGCAGGTTTGTTTGAGATAGCAGAGAGCTATGTCAGTAGCCATTTAAATGAAGTCATAGTTGAACCTAGGATGTCTCTGCTTTCACTGTACTAGACTTCTGAACTAATGACGTAACTCTATTTTTTTTAATTTAGGAAGACAAACCTGAAGGAAGGATCTTGAGAGTCTCACAGAGAGCCAGGAGAAAAAGAAAAGGGGAAATAACAGTTTTGAAGCAAAGTAAGTTAGATTACAAAATAAAAATCTCAGCTATCAATTCTTTAGGTAATATCCATCTCTTATTGTGAATTGCCAGCGTTGTTTGACTGAATCTGTATTCCCTATTGAATACATTTTTTTTCCAGTTCAGTTCTGTAAAAAGAGAGCATTAGTGTTACTTATAGCAATTAAGTTTTACGGACTGAAAAAATTGCAAGAGGCAAGAGAATTCCGGGGAAAAACCCCATCACTTGGAGATTGATTACCTTTTACAAAGAACCAGTTTATATACCTCTGGCAGTGAGGAGGAGGATATATATAGTGAGTATAAGTGTAATTGATACACATTTTAGGGATTTTTTTTCATCCTTCTAAAGAGTGTCAGTATTAAAGGGAATCAGGCCCATTGAGTTCCCAGATGTTGAAAGACATGTATTAAAGTAGAAGTGAAAGTTTACTTTTGTTTCCTTGGGGATCAATTTTGTATCTACCATATGTGCTGGAAGGAGACACATTAATGGAACTGTTTAGGAATAATTGCTGTAATCAGTCTAAAGGGACATACACTGCATCAACCAGCATAATAAAACATATTTTAAATGAGTGCAGTTTTTTCAAGCTGATAGATACTTTCAGGAAGAATGAGAGAATCAGTAGCTATTATACCTCAGTGATACACCACGCACAAACCTACATCGTGCCCTGCAAAGTGTTTCTTATGGTAGACTGGGAACCATTACCAGAAGTTGCCGGGCCACTAATCATCACAGAGCTCCAAACAGCTCTGCTGCACACTAGGCAGATAAAATACTGGTTGAAGATGCAACACATAAAAGTTATGTTGGATCCCCCCTGAGATAGAATTACTCCTGAAATAAGAATATTATTTCTAAAGTTGTTTCCAGAGCTGAGGTGATAAGACGCTTGTGAGATACAAGCACAAAGCTGATGTTCTATGGAAATCACTGCTGTCCACTGACAATGATCTGTACAGATTTCTTCTGTTTGTTTTTATTTGGGAAAATGTCAGTTCAACACAAAAGATTTGGAATAGAAGACCAATTTATATTCAGGACCAAGCACATACCTGTATTGTGCTGAGCAACACACCGTTTAAATGGTGTAGATAAAAGCTGGGTAAATCACAGATAAAATAAGATGAATGTGCTTTAATAGTGTTGAGCGATCGGTGTCATTCTGAATTTTGTTATCTTTTGATTACATTATCAGCTTTCTTCGGGAGAGTTTGGCATTGTTTTTGTTATGGTTCATGTTTTAATCATAAAAGTACTTATCCAGACTGTTACTTAAGGGACTTATTTCTCTTTTGAGTAGTCCACGATCAGTATCGATCCGAAATCATAATGTGGATTGTGAGGAATCCTCCTGGCAGCATAAGCTTATGGACAGAAATGCTAAGCTGCATGGGAAGAGACAGCATCTTGGGTAAAGATAAGTAGAGGAGGGTGGAGGCGTATGAAAGTAGATACATACATGGCCAGCCTCACAAACCATCTGGTTTTGAAGTTCTTGGCTTTTGCTAGTGTACTTAGCACCTTATTTTCAAGGCCTAAAAACTGTTATTCAATGATGTGTCTGTAGCCAATATTAAGGTGGACTGTAACCAATATTACAATTTCCACTCAAGGGTATGTGAGTATTCATACTACACAAGCAAACCTGAAACTGGAGATTGTTGTCATGTGGTAATAACATGATGGGGGGAAGAAAGCACTGGTGACAGTTTTGATGGCTTGGAGAAATTACTGTTAAATCACTACCTCTCCACCCAAAACCATCAAACTACAAAGATGGAGTAGGTTAGAAGCATTCTGAATACGGTTAAAGAATCAAGTGTTTCAACTGTGATCAAAAAAAACCATGTCACAGGTTCCATCCGTTTGCAAATGCTTTCCTGGCAAAGAAATTCTCAGGAAAAAAATAAAAGTAAAATATTGAGCTACTTTGTGAGTTTAACTGGTCTTTTGACACATTGGCAAATTGCATATCTTAATGCTTCTTATGAGCAATAAGAGAAAAAGGACAGGGGGCAAGACTTTGTAAGTTGTTCTTGTCACCTGAAAGACCTTTTTCTTACTACTAATCAGATTTGTGTTGCCAGAAATCTTTCTATGCAAACCAGGAACCTTTGTGTTCTGGGCGCTGTTAAACCTACATAACTACTTATTTCCTAGAAATAAGTGTTGGGAAACTCCATGAATGCATTTACTAAAATGTGGATTTGAGATAGGTATATTATAAACATTGAAGTTGTTTGGGTTTTTTATTTTGTTTTTCTTCAGAAGTAACATTACAGAATTCCTTTGCTGTTGTGTGCTTCTCTACAGCTATACCCTCTAAAGGAAGGCAAGCATGGTGTTGGGCATCCTATCTGGAGGAAGAAAAAGCTATTGCAGTACCTACTAAGCTTTTTAAAGAGGTATGACTTTCTGAAGTTTAAGTCTGTCAGCTACCTAAGATCACGAAATTTCTAGGACATAATTAAAAAAACTAATCTGGAGATTTTAAAATTCCTTGGGGAAAACCCTACATGATTAAAATAATGCTATCCATCAGCAATCGTCATGATAGTTGGAACATGTGAAATTAGTTATCTTTCTTTGCTTTTTCAGAGAATTCTGTAGTTGCAGATGAATGCTGTCAACTGAGACTACAGAAAGCAGATGCTTTTCCAAAATCTGCAAGTTGTAGCCTTTCCTTCTAATCTCTAAAGCTAAACATCTAATAACATACCCTCATATTTTATTGCATATCATTCTCTTCAAACATGTTTAGAAAGGTGGTACAAAGGTAATCTTTTGGCTTGTTGCTTTGATTATATTACCAGTCTTTTTGCAGCTCTTGCTGACATACGTTATTACATTTGATACTGGTTTGGCTTGTTCCTGTTTGTCTGTCATCCGAATGGATGTCACATCATCATCTCTTGCTTGTCCTTTCCTGGCTATCGTAGTCATTGTCATTTGTCATTTCAGTGCTTTCTCTAGTGCTGCCTCTCTTGCTTGGAAGAGAGTTCTGTACTCAAGTTCCCAAAGCTTCCATTCCGTTCTCCTTTCTTGCAAAACCTGGCAAAACATGTGAATGTGTCTCAGCTGCTGTACTTCTGCTATGTATATCCAGTGTTATTTTTTGATAATTCTGGTCAAACTTGTAGTCTGTTTCTTGCATCCATTTCTTAGTTTGCTTTACTCTTCAACTGTTAAATCTTTTGTGCAGAGATTAGCTTTTCAGTTTACATGTGCATGTGATGCTGACCTTTAATTGGTGCTTTTAGACATTGCTGACATACAAAAATAAAGAACCAGGATTGCAATGTACAGAATCAATAGATTTGTAGGTGCAAGAAGGACAGTTACCCAACCATCCTTAGTTATATACGCCTGTGCTGTTTACAGGTTGAAAATTTAACAAGAAAAAGAATCTGGATATGTAGTTACAAAGTGTTGCTCTGCCTCTCTGAAGTTCCATGAAATGCTCTTGGTGGCACACAGGCATATACCAGCCTTTCTGGGAACTGTAGTGGTAAAGTCTGGAGTTACATGATGATGTACTGTTTCCTTTATTTTTCTCCACAGTGTACCTTTCTCATTCAATGCATATTATTTCATATTTTATTTTAAATTCTTTATCCCCTGGGTAACTCTAGGGTTTTATGTAGTGTGCAGTATTTGAAGTGTGTAGTGGAGAGAGAATTGTTAATAACACTCAGAAGTGTCCTGGTGATTTTTTACAGATGCACAAACAAGCCACAGGAACAGGAAAGTTAAAAAAACAAAGCAAAATAAAACCCAAAAACCCAAAAAACAAAACCCACAAAAAACCCACAAAAAAAAACCCAAACCCCAAACATCACCACAGATTTTGAATCATCATTTTCCATTTGGATCATAAGAATTATTTTTTCTCAGTTTTTCCAGTTCAAAACCAGTACTTTTCATGGTGTTTTTTCATATCCTTAATTAGGAATGGTCAGGGTAACAGAGTCCTTGCCATTTCTTGGTCCTTAAATCTCAGAGTTATTTCTAGGCTGTGACTGACAAGCTGTTTCTGCTTCAGTAAAACAAATTATTGACCCCTGAATTTGATTTTTCAATCCCCAACTCCCCTCATGTGATCTTTTGGGGTTTGTGTTTGTTCTTGCACCATACATAAGCATTTGTGATCCTTAGTTTGCCATCTTCTCATTTGCTGACTGACGTTATCTTTGCTCTTATTTTGTTGTTGTATCTCTCCTTAACAAAGTATCTTTAAATGTTTCTTGTGAAGGTAATGTGTGATTACTAAGTTTGCCGTAGGGTGATGTACTGAGAATAATGCACAAAACTGAAATCTCTTGAAGAGTAACTGAAATCTCTTGAAGAGTGTTGTCAAGTTACTAGTCTTCTAAAAGTTGCCTGTTATTTTACTGTCACGGAAAAACAGATTGTGTTGCCTTAGAAGTTTTAGACTTGATAATGAAAAGAATAGTGATTAATTAATGTCTTAAATTTCAGGAAATACCTGTCTGATAATGGCTTCATTTTTAGTGTTTTGTTTGTAGAATTTTATACTGTTTGTACAGTAATGTTTATTATAATAATGAAAGGATAAACAGATTTTTGACTTTTTAACTGTTTCCTTTCTTTGTAATTTTATTTGTGCTTGCTTTTGCAAAATGTTGGTTAAATTTTTTGCTATTGTTCCACAGTGTGTCAGTATTTCTAGAATTTTCCAGAGTTTTTTTATCTGTGAAGTATTTACGATGCAGATGGCATTAACTGCAAGTCTGTGTACCAAGGTGAACCTTAAAAATTTGAGTTTATTAATGTAAAAAAAAAAATGCTCTGCTTTCACAATTCACATTTCCTCTTGAGGAGGTATCTGGAATTATGCACAGTGTAACTTTATTAAACATTCATTGATAATGAAGAAGTATGGTGATGTTTGGATGAAATAACTTCTCAAATGCATGTTCTGCAGTCAGATACTCTGATGCTTTAACTGAGGTCTACAAAACTATCTAAGCTATTTTTAGATAGGGACTTAGAGCTGTGGTTAAACATCTATTAGCTGGCCACTTTAGGCTGATTCAAACTAGTCTGGTTCTCCATTTCCCTTCCCCTTAATTGTGTATCCCTGCTCTTGTGCCATGCACTTCATTTTTTCTCCTGGGTTTATTATTCAGTTATAGCAGTTGCAGCCAAAGCCACCAAAGAGAGGATTTGCTTCCTTCCTAGTAGGTGAGACACCTGTGACTACCTCCCTTGGTACTCTTCTTTTTCCGTTCACTGCAGAGATATTGCAGATGGCTAGGGAGCATGCATAGCTTTTAGGCGGGAACAGAAGGAAGGAGTGGCATGTAAGATGCTTCTCCTATATTTTCTCTATAACCATTTGGGACATAAAAACTGGCTGTGAATTTGTTAACCTGTGGAAAGAAACTCTCTTCAGTTTTAGTTATTTTTCTGATAATCTCTCCCATTTAACATTAATATCCTTCTTTAACAGAGGGCAGGGAGCTTGATGAGTGAGATGCTGATGCCTTCCAATTGACAAAACTGTTCTGCTTTGCCTTGTTTTCACTTTATCTTCCTTGAAAGGTATTCCTCTGGGATCATCGTAATGGGATACAAGGGTAGTCATGTTCCTGTGATGCAAACATATTCCTGAAAAACTAGCTAATATGGACTCAACGTATAAAGGGGAAAATCATAGAATCATAGAATCATAGAATAGTTAGGGTTGGAAAGGACCTTAAGATCATCTAGTTCCAACCCCCTGCCAGGGGCAGGGACACCTCCCACTAAACCATCCCACCCAAGGCTCTGTCCAGCCTGGCCTTGAACACCACCAGGGATGGAGCATTCACAACTTCCCTGGGCAACCCATTCCAGTGCCTCACCACCCTCACAGTGAAGAATTTCTTCCTCATATCCAGTCTAAACTTCCCCTGTTTAAGTTTGAATCCATTACCCCTTGTCCTGTCACTACAGTCTGTAATGAATAGTCCCTCCCCAGGATCCCTATAGGCCCCCTTCAGATATTGGATGGCTGCTATGAGGTCTCCACACAGCCTTCTCTTCTCTAGGCTGAACAGTCCCAACTTTCTCAGCCTATCTTCATACGGGAGGTGCTCCAGTCCCCTGATCATCCTCATGGCCTTCCTCTGGACTTGTTCCAACAATTCCATGTCCTTTTGATGTTGAGGACACCAGAACTGCACACAATACTCCAAGTGAAGTCTCACAAGAGCAGAGTAGAGGGGCAGGATCACCTCCCTCGACCTGCTGGTCACGCTCCTTTTGATGCAGCCCAGGATACGGTTGGCTTTCTGGGCTGCAAGCACACACTGCCGGCTCATGTTCGTTTTTTCATCGACCAAAACCCCCAAGTCCTTCTCCACAGGGCTGCTCTGAATCTCTTCCCTGCCCAGCCTGTAGCTGTGCCTGGGGTTGCTCTGACCCAGGTGGAGGATCTTGCACTTGTCATGGTTAAACTTCATCAGGATGGCATCAGCCCACCTGACAAGCATGTCAAGGTCCCTGTGGATGGCATTCCTTCCCTCCAGCATATCAACCGAACCACACAGCTTGGTGTCATCGGTAAACTTGCTGAGGGCATACTCAGTCCCTCTGTCCATGTCACTGACAATGTTGAACAAGACCGATCCCAACACCAATCCCTGAGGGACACCACTCATTAGTGGTCTCCAGCTGGACATTGAGCCATTGAGCACAACTCTTTGCGTGCAGCCATCCAGCCAGTTCTTTATCCACCGAGTGGTCCACCTGTCAAATTGATGTCTCTCCAACTTAGAGACAAGGATATCGTGTGGGACAGTGTCAAACGCTTTGCACAAGTCCAGGTGGATGACATCAGCTGCTCTACCCCTGTCCATCAGTTCCGTAGCCTCATCATAGAAGACCACCAGATTGGTCAGGCAGGATTTCCCCTTAGTGAAGCCATGCTGGCTGTCACCAAGCACCTTGTTGTTTTTCATGTGCCGTAGCATGCCTTCCAGGAGAATCTGCTCCAAGATTTTACCAGGCACAGAGGTGAGGCTGACTGGTCTGTAGTTCCCCACCTCATCCATTTTCCCCTTCTTGAAAATGGGGATTATATTTCCCTTTTTCCAGTCGTTGGGAACTTCCCCTGACTGCCATGATTTTTCAAATATGATGGACAGTGGTTTAGCAACTTCATTTGCCAGTTCCTTCAGGACCCGTGGATGGATTTCATCAGGTCCCATGGACTTGTGTACGTTCAGGTTCCTAAGATGGTCTCGAAGCAGATCCTCTCCTACAGTGGTCCCAGGGTCTTCATTCTCACTGTCCCTGCGTCTGCCTTCCAAGACTTGGGTGGTGTGGTCAGAGCATTTTCCGGTGAAGACTGAGGCAAAGAAGTTATTAAGAACCTCAGCCTCTCCACATCCAAGGTAGCCAGTTCTCCCAATAGCTTCTGGAGAGGGCCCACGTTGTCCCTAGCCTATCTTTTATTTGCAATGTACCTACAGATTCCCTTCCTGTTACCTTACCATCCCTAGCCAAGTTTAATTGTAAGTGGTCCTTAGCTTTCCTAACCTGGTCCCCAGCTTCCCAGACAACATCCCTGTATTCTTCCCAGGCTGCCTGTCCTTGCTTCCACCTTTTGTAAGCCTCCTTTTTCTTTCAAATTTTCCTCAGCAGCTCCTTATCTATCCGGGGAGGTCTCCTGGCCCTCCTGCATCACTTCCTTTTGGCATCAAAGAGGCCATCCCTATATACAATGTTTCATATTTCTGCCATACAGCTCATTTTTCATAGCCTGAGATGTGGAAATGAAAAGGCAAACTACAGCATTGTCATTATTATAGCAGGAAAGATGATAGGAAGGTGTCCGTATGTTACTGAGCAGGCTGAAAAATCTATAATTACATTGTTAAAATGTTTTATTGACAACTAGTAAAAGAAGTTGAGGGTAAATCATGTCATCTTCTTTCCCTTAATCATTTTACTAGTTTTTTATCATTTTCTTACATACTCTCAAGTTTTAAGTCATTCTGGTATCAAGTTTTTTTTTAAACATTCATTCTTTCTTTTCCACTGTGTGTTTTTAAAAATACAAAACTTACTTTACAGTGATTTATGATTAAGAATCATTGTTCTTTTCTTTGTAAAGATAGTCTTTCTCTTTTGTATTTTCAGAAGTATTGAAACTGTTCTTTTCCATTGCAGTATCAGTCTTTCCCATACAACAAAAATGGATTCAAAGTAGGGATGAAGCTGGAGGGTGTGGATCCTGAGCACCAGTCAATATACTGTGTTCTCACAGTGGCCGAGGTAAGTAGAGGCTGCGAGCAACCATGGTGTGCAATTACAGGAGAGACTGAACCAAACCAGCAGTAGCTGAAAGAGCTTGTTCAACCCTAACAAGCAGACAGAAACTGTATGTGGGAAAATGTTTTTTAACTTAATAATGCTATATTAAATTTACCTGACAGGCATGTAAAGACTGTCCAATGCCATGCAGCAGTGACTGTTTACATATATTTAACGTCAGCAGGTAGAAGAAACAGTATTACACTAGTTGGATGATGTGTGATTTTTCTGTAATCTTGTAGTTTAGATCTATATTTAAAAGACAAAGTAAGCAGGAAAAACATAAGTTGACAACTGATATATAGTTGTTTTATAGACGTTTGATAGTATTCACAGTTGCTTCATTCACTGATACAAATACCAGGCACTTTCTTGTATTGCAGTTGCACTAATTTTTCCTGGCTGATGGCCTCCACAATTGCCTCTACTGGCAACTTCTACAAGTTAGTATACAATATAAACAGTATACAATATATATGCAGTTTGTGGTTTTGATGCACTTTATGAAATATTTTTTCTCAGGGCTAGCTTCTTTGCTTGTAATGGTATAGATGAGAACCTGGTTTTCAGTTACATTTTATATGTCTGTCAAACATACCTTGCATTGGTTTTTACATAGTTTAACTGAGGATCCTTTTGTAGTTTTGTTTTGTCTATTAAAACAGGGAAACATTAAAATTAAAATTAGAGTTAAAACAGGAGTAGGTAGGTACTGTGTCACTGTATTCTAGGCAACAGCAGTTTTGCAGTTTATATTTTAATAGCCTAAGCTTTTGTGTTCCCATTTCTGGATCTCTTCATGGCCCATAGTCATATCCCATTTCTGCAGATGTCTGTTACATTTTCTTGCGGATGGTATGTCAGTAGATGAGTGAACTGAATTCCACAGATTTCTGAGATGGCAAACTGAAAGTTATGTCAGAGTATAAATGAAGTACAAAACAGGGTGACCTTGATGTCAAGAGACTTTCACTGGTGACTCTCATAACTCAGGGAGATGTGGAGAATTTTTGTCCTGTTTTTCTCTTCCTCTCAGTGGTTAACTTATTACTTCTTGGAATAATGAAGGTTCTGGGTGGTACCTCCACTGACTTCTCATCTTCAGTGTTCCCAGTATCTCTCTGGAGAGCCTGTTGAACATAGTTTTTGCTGAGTGCTCCCTTGGATATTGATTAATAGGGATAGCTTGAGAGCATCATTATCTGTGCTTTGTCCATGATTGCATTGGATGTATTCATGTTTTTCTGTCAGGTTTCTGCTTTGTTCTGATGTTGGGTTGAACAGTTTTCAAGTTTTTAGACAGTAATGGCAACATCCAGCTTTTAGTTAATTCTTTTTACCAGAAGAGGAGGCACTCAGACTGAGAATACTTTCGCTTTTTTGTTCTTTCATTTTTATCAAACAAATTGATTCATTCAGTATTGGCTTTAGCAGAAGTAAAAGGCTGACTGAAAACACACTGTTGTTATACGTAATACTTGAACAGAAGCTGTTGTGTGTAGGTCAAACATTTTAAAACACAGTGTTGTATGTTGTACATTCTTGCTTTCAGGTTTGTGGCTACAGAATACGGCTCCATTTTGATGGATACCCGGATTGTTATGATTTCTGGGTGAATGCTGATTCTTCAGACATTCATCCTGTTGGATGGTGTGAGAAAACAGGTCACAAGCTTCATCCACCAAAAGGTATTGTTTAATTGAAATGTGTGTGTTTCTCATAGTTCTGAGATTAAGTCTGTCTGTATAGTACTGTAATTTTTGGCTTTGGCAGGAATGTTTCAGTTTAATCAGAGTATTTCAGTGTGACAAATTAAACCGTTTTAGTCTTGTTTAAAATCTGAAGGCTGAAATCCTACCTTTTTTATTTGGTGGAAGTTCATAGAGAACAAAATGAACTATAAGAGTCAATCATAAGGCATTAGGAAAGAAAGTTTAGCAATAAACCTAGACCCCAAATGAATGCTTATTGCAAGTAAAATGGCAGCTTTCTGATGACATGTATGCTTAAATTGACATCTCACAGGCAGCTGAGAATCCTCTAGTGGAAAGTCTTAGGACATTTGCATTACTAGATACTGATCGTCATTATTGTACATGTGTTGGCACACACTAATAGTGATTGCTCTCTTTCCAAAAAGAGTAAGCTTGAAATAGAAGTGAAAAGAGGAATGAGAGATAAGGATGGAGAAAAAAGGGTAAGACTACAAGCCTGAAAGTGTAATTTGTACATAGCTTATGTAAATGGTATACAGGTGTTGAAATATGTCATTTACTCATGTAACTCTTTAATTTTGGCAGATGGAGGGCATTTGCACTGATCTGTGCCATGAAAAAGGGATGAATGGGCTCCCTTTTGAAACAGGGAAGGGAATATGTGGGGATGAAGGGAGCAAATCCTGAAGAAAGGAAAGTGAGAAATAGATGAATGTGGTGTTTTGACATACACAGTGAAGGCAGAATAATGTGGTTTGGAAGGGCTGAAAAATGATGAGTGTACAGAGTCAAGAGGATGTGTTACGGAGGATTATAAAACGGGGTGTAAGCACTGAAGTGTGGAAAGCGAGGGTAAAGCCACTGGAAGTGTAGAGTCATGGGGCCTGCCAGTGTGGGAGAGCATGGTGTTTTCCAGCTGAGCCTTGGAGGAATCTGAGTGTGTGCTGCTCATGAGTGCTCTGTGAGCTCAACTCTGGCTACGGGCCAGGGAGTGCTCAGTGCTGCCACTCCTGTGCAGGATTTTTCCTTGAGGCACAGTTCTGCATAACTGTGTAGAATTAGCAGTTTCTTGAACATAAATTGGAAATTCTCAGAAGGTTAGCCTCCACTGAAGTAGTAAGTTATATGTAGCAAATGGGTAGTCCCCAGTTGTAGAGTACTGATGTTATTATAGCATGCTTAGGAAGTTCTATATAATATTTTCTATCTTAAATGCCTGTTTTAGAAAGCTTCATCTTTTATTAACCATTACTGCTGCTGTAAGAAAGTTATTTGACTTTCTCTGAGTCACTTTTATGAAAAGTTTCTTTAGTGTCTCTTCTAGTTTTAAGCTGGTGGGAAGATTGTTCTTTTCTGGTTTTTTTTCAGCATACTGAAGCAGTGAATGGGGTCTTTCACTTAGGAAACTCATGGAGCCTGTCAGAGGTGTTGAGGAGACAAGTTAAGGGGCGTATATGAAGGTGATTGTGAGGAATCTGGTTGTTATCCTACACAGCTGTGTACTATCTCCCAGTCATATTCTTGACTCTGAATAGCAAGATTGTTCTCTGATATTTTTATCTAAGACCTGCAAAATACTGTCCCCTCTGCATGATTTGGCTGTTGCTTCACCCCTGTGGTAAACAATTTTATCATTGATGAGGTATGGTTTGAATGCAAAACCTGCTTTTGTACTCTGGGGATTTCTTCAATTGGCCCACTGCAAGCTTACCTTGCACGTGGGATAAAAGAACAAGCAGTATCGAAGAGTCATGTGTTGGAAGGAGGCTGAAGGCAAACAGCTGTTCACTAGTTATACATACTTCTTCTAGTTTTACTGATATTTGTGGAGTTCTGTTATTCCAAGGGGATGGAGAAGATGCTGATCTTAGGTTGTTGGGGCTTCTTGTGTGTTTTTATTGGGTTGGAGAGATTGCTTAGATTTCTCTGTGGTATAACATTTTAATGATTTCTCTTTAGTGCTCACTGCAAATCATATGGATGCTAAAACTATGCTAGTTATGACATAGGGCACCATATCTTATATAAAATACCACTTCAGAGAAGAAATCAAAGGTTTGCATTAGTAGCCATTCATTTTCCAGATATAATGCAAATTTATGACCTTCATGTTATAAACCAGTCTGGAACCCCGTGGCCTGAGAAAGGAGCAGAGAATCCTGTCTGCTTTTCTGTGCAGTGTGGCCCTGGTTAATAATTCCTGCAAGCTTGGACAGAAGTGTCCTGCTTCACAGGAGGGGATTGTAAGGTGGGTGTATGCTCAGGGACATTTGGGGGCTCAGTAGCTGACTCCTTGTTTTCTGAGTGGGTTGAAAGTGGGTAACTTTCCAAACAGGCATAAGTTGATCTTTCCTGATGAGGGTTCTGAGGCTAATTTATTGTCATGGGAAAGGACTGTGGGGGGTGAGAGGGATATGAGAATGGAAGAATATTATTCTAGATGTTTTCTGATAGATATTTCTATTGTTGTTTATTAAAACGGAAAAGATGGGTAAGCCTTGGTACCTCGCAGCAGGATGTCTCCCATCCCTGTGGCAGCAGAGGCAACAGGTGGCTGCTGCTGGGCTGCCAGCAGGCACAGGGGAGTGGAGCAGCAAAACTGAACTGGGCTTCATGGGAAGTAAAAAAAGATGGTGTTTCAGAATGCTGTTTATTCTGTGTGCACAGGGAGGTCACATTTCTGTCTCATGTAGGTGAGACCTGCAGAGAGGGAATGGCTGTGTGTGTATTCCTAGAATTCTCATGGGTTCTGCTGTGATAATACTGGTTTTGCCTGAATTGACCAAGAATCATATGGGTGCAAAAGGGAGAAGTTGGTGCAGCAGAGGCCACATGGTCTTCTGAAACCGCTTTAGAGGAGCTACTATGCAGTCAGCAGAGAATGGTAGAGCCTTGAAAACTAACTGTCACCAAAGGTCCCAAAATAAAAAATTTCATTGCCTGTTCTGTATCTACCGTGACCAAATCAAATTCATCTTTGGCCCTTTTTGAGAGGTGGGGTAGGAGCTAGAGATCTCCCTATCTCACTTAGCGACAGAAAGAGCCCTTTGTCCAGACACTGTTTCATGGTCTACTGAAGCCAATTTTTTTTCCATGTACATTGTGCCAGTATGAGTAGTTGATCTCATCACACACACCGTAGGTGGGAGTTTTGTGATGTCTCCTGTGAACATTGAGTCAGATTTGAATATCCTCTAAAATTACAAAGGGAAAATTAAAAGCCTCGATACCACATTCTTTTAAAAATGGTTACATCTACAGCTGTAGTGTATCAAGAAGAGGCAATTGAAGTATAAAGAAAAGTACTGTTGTATGGACTTGGAGGTTAATGTATTTTGGCTGGTATTTAAAATGGTAAGCGGGAAAGCCAGATGCAGAGAAGGTGAAGGATTCTTTACTTGTAGTTCCTTGGAAAGTATGAGATTCTCCGAAGGTTAAACAGCAAATATGCCACAAATATGTCTGTGGCATATTTGAGTAACACTTCAAATAGTCAAGAGGTTGACGCATTTCAGAAAACACTGAAGTTCCTTGTGGTTTTGGTCTTGTTTTACTGCATTGTAACTTAGGAGCTAAAGTAGATGTTTCTATAACTATTTAACAGAACATAGGAGGAAGACTATTTGCTTCCAACTATTAGGATTGTTTTATAGAATAGAAGTACAAACTGTTCCTTGTGAATTACTTTATGCAGTTCAGTATAACTTGAATGAACTTTATGCAGTTCAATATATTACAAATATCTTATTTTTCCTTAAGAAAGTAGAAGGGGCTTGTTTTGAAGGTGATATCAACACCAAACTGAAATCTCCTGAGTTCTTTCCTAGAGTTTCGTTTATATGACTAGTCTTCCTTCCAGATGAAAATTAGGCAGTTCAAATGAAAGTCCTAGACAACTATAAGAAATTAGTAATGTTCAGCTCAAGGAGACAGAGTTTAGTTTAGTTTCAGTTAGTTCAAGGAAAGCTTGACATTTTGTTAAGGAAGCTCAGCCAACCCTAAAGAATGTGATTCCTCTTTGTAATACCAGATATTTGGTAAATAAAATCTTTACCAAATAAAAATAGAAGAGCTTCATCAACTTTCTTCTGAACTCTAGAAGTTCCTGTAAAGTGTGTCCTGCTAAAATTTCAAATAATCCAAACTGGTGCTCCCTCAGAGACTCATCAAGTATATATTGGGGCAGAATTAATAGGCAGTTTTAAAGTAACCTTCCCCAACATAGTCATATAAAATTAGAATAAATAGTTAGTTGTACATAATCTGTTCTATCTTGAAATTTTAAGAAGCAGTTCAGAACTAGATGGGGAAAATAATTTCATCAATTATAATCAGATTGCCTTCATGCACCTTTTGTTTCATGCCTGTCATTTTTTGCCCGTCTTTTATGATCCTCATTTAGGATATAAGGAAGAAGAATTCAGCTGGCCCTCATACCTAAAGGCATGCAAAGCTCAAGCTGCTCCTAAGTCACTGTTTGAAAACCAGAATGCAGTAAGTACTCACTTGTTACTAATGGCACGGAAAATTGCTAGTATGTTCATATGTGTGGTACAGACTTGCAGCAGCACATTTTAGTAGTGGCAGACATGAAACCGAAATTTGAGATAAAAATGTTTGCAAAACATACAATAAAAACCTCCACTTCAATTCACCTCTGCAATCCTGATCCATTAGGTTTTTACTAATCTGTTTAAATATCTGCTCTGGCGCATGCAGAAATAGTATAATAAATGAAATTGAACACTGTTGTTAGTACTGTGTCTTAGAATCATAGAATAGTTAGGGTTGGAAAGGACCTTAAGATCATTTAGTTCCAACCCACCTGCCAGGGGCAGGGACACCTCCCACTAAACCACGCCACCCAAGGCTATGTCCAATCCAGCCTTGAATACCACCAGCGATGGAGCATTCACAACTTCCCTGGGCAACCCATTCCAGTGCCTCACGACCCTTACAGGAAAGAATTTCTTCCTCATATCCAATCTAAACTTCCCCTGTTTAAGTTTGAACCCGTTACCCCTTGTCCTATCACTACAGTCCCTCATGAAGAGTCCCTCCCCAGAATCCCTATAGGCCCCCTTCAGATATTGGAAGGCTGCTCTGAGGTCTCCACACAGCCTTCTCTTCTCCAGGCTGAACAGCCCCAACTTTCTCAGCCTAGCTTCATACGGGAGGTGCTCCAGTCCCCTGATCATCCTTGTGGCCCTCCTCTGGACTTGTTCCAACAATTCCATGTCCTTTTGATGTTGAGGACACCAGAACTGCACACAATACTCCAAGTGAAGTCTCAGAAGAGCAGAGTAGAGGGGCAGGATCACCTCCCTCGACCTGCTAGTCACGCTGCTTTTGATTCAGCCCAGGATACGGTTGGCTTTCTGGGCTGCAAGCGCACACTGCCAACTCATGTTCGTTTTTTCATCGACCAAAACCCCCAAGTCCTTCTCCACAGGGCTGCTCTGAATCTCTTCTCTGCCCAGCCTGTAGCTGTGCCTGGGATTGCTCCGACCCAGGTGTAGGACCTTGCACTTGTCATGGTTAAACTTCATCAGGTTGGTATCAGCCCACCTGACAAGCATGTCAAGGTCCCTGTGGATGGCATTCCTTCCCTCCAGCATATCAACCGAACCATACAGCTTGGTGTCATCGGTAAACTTGCTGAGGGCGCACTCAATCCCACTGTCCATGTCACTGCCAAAGTTGTTGAATAAGACCGATCCCAACACCAATCCCTGAGGGACACCACTCATTAGTGGTCTCCAGCTGGACATTGAGCCATTGAGCACAACTCTTTGCGTGCAGCCATCCAGCCAGTTCTTTATCCACCGAGTGGTCCACCTGTCAAATTGATGTCTCTCCAACTTAGAGACAAGGATGTCATGTGAGACAGTGTCAAACGCTTTGCACAAGTCCAGGTAGATGACATCAGCTGCTCTACCCCTGTCCATCAGTTCCGTAGCCCCATCATAGAAGACCACCAGATTTGTCAGGCAGGATTTCCCCTTAGTGAAGCCATGCTGGCTGTCACCAAGCACCTTGTTGTTTTTCATGTGCCTCAGCATGCCTTCCAGGAGAATCTGCTTCAGGATTTTGCCAGGCACAGAGGTGAGGCTGACTGGTCTGTAGTTCCCCGCCTCATCCATTTTCCCCTTCTTGAAAATGGGGATTATATTTCCCTTTTTCCAGTCGTTGGGAACTTCCCCTGACTGCCATGATTTTTCAAATATGATGGACAGTGGTTTAGCAACTTCATTTGCCAGTTCCTTCAGGACCTGCGGATGGATTTCATCAGGTCCCATGGACTTGTGTACATTCAGGTTCCTAAGATGGTCTCGAAGCAGATCCTCTCCTACAGTGGTCCCAGGGTCTTCATTCTCGCTGTCCCTGCGTCTGCCTTCCAAGACTTGGGTGGTGTGGTCAGAGCATTTTCTGGTGAAGACTAAGGCAAAGAAGTCACTAAGAACCTCAGCCTTCTCCACATCCAAGGTAGCCAGTTCTCCTGATAGCTTCTGGAGAGGGCCCATGTTGTCCCTAGCCTATCTTTTATTTGCAATGTACCTACAGAATCCCTTCCTGTTATCCTTAGCATCCCTAGCCAAGTTTAATTGTAAGTGGTCCTTAGCTTTCCTAACCTGGTCCCCAGCTTCCCAGACAACATCCCTGTATTCTTCCCAGGCTGCCTGTCCTTGCTTCCACCTTTTATAAGCCTCCTTTTTCTTTCAAATTTTCCTCAGCAGCTCCTTATCTATCCAGGGTGGTCTCCTGGCCCTCCTACAGCACTTTCTTCTAATAGGGATGTATTGCTCCTGAGCTTGCAGCAGGTGATCCTTGAATATCAACCAACAGTCTTGGGCCCCCCTGTCCTCTAGGGCTATATTCCATGGAATCTTACTGAGCAGGTTCCTGAAGAAGCCAAAGTCTGCTCTCTTGAAGTCCAGGCCAGTGAGCTTGCTGCATGCTCTTCTCACTGTCCTGAGGATCTTGAATTCGCCCATCTCATGATCGCTGCAATCAAGGCTGCCCTGGAGCATCACATTTCCAACCAGCCCTTCCCTGTTGGTGAGGTCGAGGTCAAGCATGGCACATCTCCTTGTCGGCTCCTCTATTACTTGCAGAAGGAAGCTGTCTTCCACACAATTGAGGAACTTCCTGGATTGCTTGTGCTGGGCCGTACCATCCCTCCAACAGATATCAGGGTGGTTGAAGTCCCCCATGAGAACAAGGGCCTGCAAGCATGAGGCTGTTCCTATCTATCTATAGAGCGCTTCATCCACCAAGTCCTCTTGGTCAGGCGGTCTGTGTCTTGCACCATAATGTTGTGGAACAAGCACAGTCTTCCAGAGAGAGTATCTAAGAGTTAAACCGAACACATTTAATTTTAACAGCATTGTTTAGGGCTTTTTTATTTCAGAAACCATGAGCCTCTGTGTTTAAGCATCTGTCACGTCAGCTAATTAGGCTGCTGCAACTCTGTTGGGGCAGCTAATTGGGAACCTTAGAAGTGACATGAATATATTGATTGTGGACACGGGGGTGATTTATGGATTTATAGTATCTATTTTCAATTAAATGTCTTTCTCTATGTAGACAGTGATTCCGTCGGGATTTCGAGTGGGGATGAAGCTGGAAGCTGTAGATAAGAAGAACCCGACTTTCATTTGTGTTGCTACGGTAACAGACATGGTGGACAATCGTTTTCTGGTTCATTTTGACAACTGGGATGAGAGTTATGACTACTGGTATGATGTTTTTGTTTTGTATCTTACAGAGACATACCAGAAATGTGATAGCTTTAAGCACTATTTTCAGTGATACTTTCCAGACTGTCGATACAGTTACCATACCAACTTTGCTAGATTTGGGATCATGGCCACCAATGTATGTGGCCGACTGGAGGAATCAAATTTCCTATGTCAGGTTGCACATAAAAAAATTCAAGACTGTGCTAAATGAGTATTTGCATGTGCTGTTACATCTGGACCTGTGGATTAATTTTTATTAATGGCATAGTATCTTTTTTGATTAGCTAGTGTCTCTGGGATTGATAGCTTTAGTGAAGAGTACACACCATGATAATGTGACTAACCGTACTTGGAGTTAGATTTACATATTGTTATAAATTGAAAGAAAGGCTGATTTTTTTTCCTAAGGTTCTTGATCCACTGACCTTATTCAGACTGAAAGGTAGCCATCTTCTGTAAGGCATTCTGTAGGCATTTGTAGTTGCAAAATCTGGTTTGTCTTCTGTGTTCTACGTTCCTGTGAAAACTGGGATCCTGTTATCCTGATCTGTGGTAGAGATGGTGTTTCTGCATGTTGTATGGTGGAGGGGCTTTGTGTACCTATAAAGAAAAGTCAGTGGAAAGAACAGGACATACTATGAGCATAAAGATACTGAAGGAAGTTCAGGCTCTGACTGTCACAGTGTAGGTTTGTATTTGCACTTGATTCTTCTTTTGCCAGATCATTTAGAGCAAAGTAATATATCTTACATTCTTTAAAGACTAAGATACTGCAGAACAGGTAGGGTGTTGTAAGCCTGCGTCTTGGGTTCAGCCGTGGCAACTTAATTGTACAGGCAAGCCTGTAAAAATGAATGAAGGAAGTTTTCTTCGTCTGTATTTGATAACTGCTTTAGGCACTACATCAATGAGTATGGTGTGAAACTGTTATGTAACTTCAAAACTTTGTGAGTCTATCTCTTGAAATAATAATTGTATGAGCTACATGACAAATAAGCTGTAGGAGAGCTAAATTATTGAAGCAGCAGTGCAAAGGCATTTCTCTGAAGTCAAGAACTGAATATCAAGATAATTGGCCATTTGAGTCAGAGACCAGAATGATAAGTGATTATTTCCATGAAGAAGTAACACAGAACATACGTTTCCTCTACAAAGCAGCAGGAAACTGGGGACTGGGAAAAGGTATTCTGAATTACCTGGTATTTGAATGTTCACTAATAACAGTTTATGCCAGTAATTAATAATGAAAACAGAAGTTAGGCAAGGCTTTTAGGGGAAACAATAATGCAATATAACCTGTAGTTTGTTCTGTGGTAGCATAAGTATCTCTAAAACATTGCACTGTTATATAGCAGCCATACACTGTATTTCAGGCTTGTTAGTATTCCCATGTCAACAGGAATTTTGTCCTTCAGTCCTCTCAGAAGAGGGAAAAGCACTTTTTAAGTACATAACCAGGCTTTACGTTTTTGTAATCATAGTATTCTGAAGTGGGTTTTCTGAATTTCATCTGTAGAACACATGAAATAATACCTTTTTTGAAGGATGAGGGAAGATTGAAGTGGAAAATATATAGGTGTTTGAGAAATCACTGGAGTTGTATTTATACTGAAGCCAAACTGAAGATTTGCTCTTTTGATGAAATTGTAAAATACTTTTCTAGAAGGAGCAAGAAAATGCTGCTGGAAGTACTGTGCATTGAAATTAAATTCTGAGTGGCATGACCTGCCTCTGCAGTGCTGTGATTGAAAACAAGAGTGAATAGAGGAGGGGAGGGAAAGAAAATAGGGTTCTTTTGAATGCAAATGAAAATAGTGGTTGAGTGTCCAACAAAAAGAAAGCCTGGAAATGCGTCCTGAATGCATCACACATTTTTAATTGTAGATACCAGGTTTGTAGGGGCCTTAAAATACTTTAGGTGCATAAATTTCACATATACCAACTGGTGTCTGTAACTAAAAATGAAAAGTTCTTCTGGGATTATTCAGAGCAGAGCCTCACAGTTTCTCTGTGCCTGCATGTAAGTTTCTATTTCAGAATTATAATGAAGGAGAAATGTACTCAGGTATTTTCAAACAAGTACCTTTTGTTTTTCCATATGCATTTTGTGATTTAGTTAGTTAGTTTGAGTAGACTCAACTTTTTCATTGAGGTTAAATATGTTTTCCTCTTTCTGGATAACTAAAAGACAGTTGACTGATTTCACTGGACTTCAAACAACAGAAATTATTATCACCTAAGCTTTTTTAGGTGTCAGGCTTTCAGCCTGAAGATAAGGAACTCTTCTTGAATTTCCCCAGGGTACTGGAAAATACATTAATGGTTGAAAATAAGTACCCTGGCTAGAATTAGTCATTACTACACTTTAATGCATGGTGGTGATACTTTCTGGGCATTATAAATCCCATTAAATTGTCCTTTGGCAGTAGCTTTTAGAGGGAGAAAAGTGAACAAGATTGTGAAATTTAAGACTCCTTCAGGAAGGAAATTTTTTACCTACATGATACAAGCTATCAGGCCCTTTCCATCTGTCCCATCTTTTTTGATGAAACAATACTTTTTTTTGAGAGCCAAAGACGTTCACTCTTAGCAGAATTTCCAATTTTTCTCACGGTTCTCTGAGTCTAGAAATAACATTTGGGTATCTTTGCGCTTGTCACTGCTTGCTCACAGGAGAAGTGGAGAGATGCCTGTGCTGGACACGCTGCAGCCCAAACTCGCTGGGTCAGAGAGCTCTGATGGCCCTCATCCTTGGCTTGGTCTGATCTCACCCTGCAGGGAAGGTGCTAGTCAGCTTTTGAGATCAGCTTATCAGGAGCATGAGAAAATGTGATGTCTCGTGCTTCACTCACCATTCTGTTCCTGTCTGTCTTGCATAGAAAAAATGTTTAAAGCGCGTTGTGAAGACAAATCAGCTTTTGATTTTCTGAAGCGTTTTCTAATCTGTATGAGTTTTGGAACAAGACTGGATTTTGGTGTGGGACTAAGAGGCCAGTTATGCTCTCCACCAGCATTTGGTACTTTGCTAGCAGCCAAGTCCTAAAAAGTTGTGCTCTGCTTGTTTCTTTTTTGAGGTAATCAACTTTGTTCCACTCTCTCATTTAAGATGAACAATGGGTTTTGAGTGGTTATATTATGTTCAAAGAAGGTAAAGCAGTCTTGAAGATCCATGAGAAACAGTCCATGCTCTTAACTGTTTAAATGGATAATGGACTATTATCTGACCCTAAAGCTCTAAAATTCCATGCAAATCACCATGCTCCTGTCTTATTAGACTTTAAATGGAAAATATGTTAATGTGGCTTACTATATCACCTCTAGACGAATAATCTCATGGGCCATGTTTTGAGAATTTCTGACCTAAAATAATACCAGTTTTTTACTTGTCAATGATGAAGTATTCTCAGTTATGCACTAGATGGGGCTGCAGAATGGTTTCTGTGGTTTACTCTTTTTATACAGTTAGATGACTGACATGTCACAATCAAGAAGTTGTAAAAGTAGCATTCTTGAGGGCATACTATTATTTATGGATAAAATGCATGTGTGTATGAACAGGTTTTAATAGGTAACATATTCATTGCAGGTTATATCTACATTTAATAAAGTAAAAAACAAAATACCAAAAGGTTTGTTTCCCCAAAAGGGAAAATCAGATGTTATTTCAAAACAGAAAATGAGTATAATACATACAGCTAATTTAAAGAAAATTATGATTGCTAAATAAAACTTCTGTCCAGATCTTCAGGTGGAGACCTGTTTGGGGAAATTTTTTTCTAGAATTGAGTATTCATTTTTTAACAATGAGCATTATCATCCATCTCTCTTGATCTGAATGTAATGAGCTGTATATATGAAACAGATTTTGGGGGGAAATTAACAGGACAGATCAAAGCAATCAATAGAAAAATACTTAGTTGTCTTCCATACCCAAGTCTTCCACTGGGACGTGCTCTTGTGCTGTAACTTCAGGATTGTTGGACTGCATACATGTTCCTTTCATACAGAGTGGTTGGTGTGTGTACCAGAGGGTCATGCTGTCAGCTGCCCTCAGCTTTCCTTATTGCAGAACTTCTTCCTGGCCCTTTACGTCATGTAGCTCTTCCCTGCATTGATGTCTTCTCTAAGATGTAGTTAAACTGCCCATAACTCAGTGGAACTGCAGCTTGTTCTGTACCTCTGCGTGGCTCTTTTAGGGATTCCGCTGGCACTCTCTGCTGCTTTTGGCTCCACTTCAGCTTCCTGAGTTAGCTTTAGTTTCCAGTATAGGTAATAGATGTGTTTTTCTGTCTGGATGTTCTGACATTACAAAAAGAATGGATAGCAAGTGGCATGAATTGTGTGAATGTTACAATCTTGCTTTATTAGTTGAGCATGTCTGTGTCTTCACCTTGTGGTAGAAGGTGGTGGTGCACCGTTGAGGCCCAGGGGTAGATAGGTTTGGAGGTGCAAAATTCTTCAGCCCCCCTGGTGGTGGTAATCTTCTTTGGTCTAGCATGCATCTTCATAATTCATGGATCATTGTGTTTTATGACGCATGTGAGCCAGGTGATCTGCCTTTTGTTTTGGAAGAAAGGAGATAAAAAGCTGTGGAACGTGACAAATCGATTGCGAAAAGTCAGAGTAGCCTTTAGCATTCCAGCTGACATGTCTTGCTGTAGACCATTGTTGTTCTTCCAAACTAGATAATATGTCCATGAAATAACACACATTAAAACATAATAGTTTTGCTTTAAACTGTGTGTGACTTCTACCGATCTCTACTTTTTATTATTAAATGGACTGTTAGAAAGTAAAAGGCTGTGAGAAATCAGTACGTAAAGATGGACTGTATAACCTGGTTTTGCTGGAACAGGGATGTTGGGTTTTTTTCCTGGAGCCACCGTGGTTACAGGAGTTTCTTACAGGCTCATCTGTAATGGCTGGGTTTTTCTTTTAAAGCAAATCGGAATGTTATGGATGTTTTATAGTGCTGTTTTGCAGTGCTGTGGTGTGTAGCACTTGTTACTGCATGTTCCATGTTCACTCCCATTGCTGTAATGTCAGAGCATCTTCCAGGCGCGCATCTTTCATTGCAACATACGTTGGTCGCTTGCTTCTTGAATCTTCAAGGCAAGAAGTGTGCAGTGGCATTTACTTTTCTGAATTTTATAAAAATGTATGTTCAAACTATGCTTGAAAAAGCAAAACAGAACAAATGCATTTGGAAGGTTTGTCCTGGTAAGTGTTTTTACACATCTTCCTTATTGTTTTAATACAGTATAAGCTCATAATAACATAGTGACTCATGAGCATGCACCTTGTTTGCAAATTCAACTCATTAGACTTTTGAAAATAATTTGTGGACTTTACTCCAAAGCATTTCAGGAAGTAAGAGGATACCTTATCCATGTAAAATTCTTCCATGTAAAACTCCAACTTGAGAGGGGTAGGACAGAGAAGTGCTGCCCCTCTTGCTTGTTAGCTTCTCTTCAGAGTTACTGTAAAGTGAAAGGAGGAGGAGAAAGGGAGCATGAAGCACTCACCTTTTCAATTTATTTGGGGCAAAGCATTTCTAGGAGTCAGATGCTGAGTTTTAACAGTGCAAAATTATCACAGAAGTCCTTTTGCTTGCTTTTATTAGTGGCAACTTCAGTGATTTAGAGAGTAATTGCTGTGATACTATAAATACTAGTTACATACTGTATAGCTTTATATACTGTAGTAGGACAAAAGGTTGATTTTCTTGAAGTGTGGGTGGAATCCTTGTCTGTTGTCTGAGCCATTACAGAGTCTGTCAAAGGTAGGTTTTATCTGCTAGAAGTTGATCTGTTCATCATCATTAAAAAGAAATACTAGCAGAGCTCTTCCATACATTAAGCTGCAAGATAATTGTAGTAGGTTGGCCAATATTTTTCATCATTAGTGCTTGACTCTTTTCAGGTAAAAGGCTAGAGAAGTGCTTGCTATGTGTGAGTCAATGCTTCTGAGACACCCATCCTGCATTTCTGTTATTGAGGTGTACCCATACTCCATGCTGAATGTTAGACATCATGTAAAATTGTTTTTCATTTTTTTTACAAAAGATTGCTGTTATTGTGTGTATTCCAAATATGATGTTTTCCTTTGGTTTTCTTTTATGCAGCAGAGGTTCAAAACTACAATGTGGGAGTAGCCCAGGGTTCAGTCTTGTCTTTTCTGTGTTGTGTTTCCCTTTGCAGTCCTTAAAACATGTTTCTGTTCAAGATTTGCAGACATACCATTTTGATCTGAGCCTTAAGATGTTAGTGCGCCCGCTGTTTTGCTTTCGACTTCATTTTCTGTCATGCACAATTCATTACACCTTCTTAGGTATTACAGATTATCAACATGGTATTTTTTTAAAAATATACATTACCACTGCTAATTAAAAGAACTTAATTAATATGAACTTCCATCATGCTAATGCTTTCTAGGTAGATACTGGTAATGATTATGTTACAACAATCAGAGAGAGCAGACCCACTGTTCAGGTATTTTGCCTTGTTGAGGAGAAAGGAAGGGAATACATGTTACTCTCCAGCCTAATGGTTGACACATTGACTTCAGAGAGGGATTAAATACAAACTGGATCAGGATGAGGGTTTCAGTATTTTATGCAATGATTATTGTATATGAAGTGAGCATCTTTATGCATGGATGCTCTCTGCTTTTTCTTCTTTTCTCATTGAATATTTGAGAAGTATTTGGAAAGCAGCATTCAGCAGGAGGGAGAGACTTTCTATTTAGACTGCTGCTTGGCTATTTAAGCTCGGTTTCTTGATCAGCCCCTGGGGAATGAAGATCTTAGCTACATCAGCTTATTCAGACTTCAGTTTATTGGCCTTGGTGGGTCCTTGGAGTGAGTGAGGCACTGGGCTCGTGGTCACTGGAGAGACAGAAATGCTGATGGGATTCTCCAGAAGAGAGAGGGCACATAGTTGGGAATATTTAATGTCAGCTACTGAAGCACCCTTAGGCTTAGGAAGTAGTGTAAGAGAGAGCTAGGACACTGTAATATTGAATTTAACTAACTAAAGAAGAAATAAGGTGGAACAGACTCAAAGAGAACTTAAGTCCATAAGAACAAATCTACATGGGGATTTCATGGTAAGAGATGAGTTTCTAGCTAAATGGCGGTAAATGATGTGTTTGCAGTGTAGTGCAATGCTGTGCTTTTTGTGTCAGTATGATGTTCCTTAGTCACTCTGACTACATAAGTATTATCTGCTTCTTTAAAAAACACTGTTAATTGTTCAGACCACTTGGAAACAATCATTAAATGTCAATGCAGGCACAGAGATGGTGCATGTTTCATAGCAGAGTCTGATGGCATTTTACTGTTCCAGTAGATCAGTCTTACTTTTTGCCTTCCTTAATAATATTGAGTAATAATATAATATTCATAGTAGATACATTACATATTCTATACAGTATATGTTATATTGTACATAATTTATTATGCGATGAAATCATATAGCAATATAACAAAATCATATTGTTCTATATATAATAATTTCGTAATACTGAATCCTAGAACCATAGAATAGTTAGGGTTGGAAAGGACCTTAAGATCATCTAGTTCAAACCCCCCTGCCAGGGGCGGGGACATCTCCCACTAAACCAGGTTGCCCATCTTTGTCCAACCTGGCCTTGAACACTGCTAGGGAAGGAGCATTTACCACTTCTTTGGGTAGCCTGTTCCAGTGTCTCACCACCCTCACAGTAAAGAATTTCTTCCTCAGATCCAATCTAAACTTCCCCTGTTTAAGTTTGAACCTGTTACCCCTTGTCCTCTCACTACAGCATCCCTATAGGCCCCCTTCAGATACTGGACGGATGCTATGAGGTCTCCATGCAGCCTTCTCTTCTCCACGCTGAACAGCCCCAACTTTCTCAGCCTATCTTCATGCGGGAGGTGCTCCAGTCTCCTGATCATCCTCGTGGCCCTCCTCTGGACTTGTTCCAATAGTTCCATGTCCTTTTTATGTTGAGGACACCAGAACTGCACACAATACTCCAAGTGAGGTCACACGAGAGCAGAGTAGAGGGGCAGGATCACCTCCCTCAACCTGCTGGTCACGCTCCTTTTGATGCAGCCCAGGATACGGTTGGTTTTCTGGGCTGCGAGGGCACGCTGCCAGCTCATGTTCTTTTTCTCATCAACCAACACCCCCAAGTCCTTCTCCACAGGGCTACTCTGAATCTCTTCTCTGCCCAGCCTGTAGCTGTGCCTGGGATTGCTCTGACCCAGGTGTAGGACCTTGCACTTGTCATGGTTAAACTTCATCAGGTTGGCATCAGCCCACCTGACAAGCGTGTTAAGGTCCCTCTGGATGGCATTCCTTCCCTCCAACATATCAACCGAACCACATTTAAACAGTTTTTCTCTCATCTGCTTTTATATCAATTATGATTTTGCAGGGTGTATCTTTTTGTTTTGTATTGCTAACAGAACTTGATAGCCAGTGCTCATTGCTGCTTTCATTTAAGCACAATGTAACAGAACCAGTGAGAGAAGTGAGAGTGATCTCTTCTTGCTTTCGACAGATGTCTGCACATGTCAAGTATAGCTCACCCTGCCTTTGTTAGTCCTCTGTGGTTCTTGTGGCATGCCACGGACAACAACAGTCATGCAAAATTTGATGACAGAAATCATGGGAAATTGTTAGTCCCTGGAGTAAGGGAGTTTGATCAGTTCTTTTAGAGCAGTTTGCTGTCTTGGATCACTGATGAGTTCTGGATTTTTTCAGACAGTTTGGGGCCTAAAATGCTTTGTTGTTTGTTTTTTTAAGTGACAGTGTATCTCGGATCTACTTTGCTTATGTGCTGCTGGTTTATAATAATATGTTTACAGCTCCATTCAAGGCACTCAAAATAAGCTTTTGCATTTTTACTCATTTACTGGCAGTGCATTGCAGTTATGCATGATTTTCTAATCTGTCTCCAGGTGCAACTTTGAGCATGAATCAAGGTCTCTAAGCTTTTGGTTTAAAGCTTCAGTCCTGCCATTGCAAAACCCCATTTTTCTGATGAGGTTACTGTGTTCTTGCAACAAGCCAACAGGCTTCTACCATGAATCTCTACATGTGATTTTTTTCATGTCCAGCGTTATAGCTTCTCAGTGATGATCTTCCACTGAATTAAATGACTTGATCTTTTGATCTTCCAGTGGGGAGTTGATTTTTTGATCTTCCAGTAAAAAAAACCCTTATGCTTGCTTAAGTATTAATAAGTCTGTATTAAATGTGTTCTTATCTTCAGGTTGTTTTTGCAGTTTAAGTGTAAGTTGAAGGTGTCAAAGGTTAATTGGGGTTTGTTAAGTCTTTCTTTGTATGTCTTGATTTCTAAGCATAATAGGATATCTGAAGAACTGCATTATCAATCCCCTTTTTTCTCCCTTCCTCCAGGTGTGAGGCAGCTAGCCCACATATTCATCCTGTTGGATGGTGTAAAGAGCATAAAAGAACTCTCATCACCCCGCCAGGTTTGTATCTTACTACACATCTGAAAGATTTAAGGAGGTTATAGTCAGCTAGCAGCATTAAAATTTACGATAAGTTTATTGTACCTCTCCTGAATTTTTCTTTCTGTAATTAAATATTGGTATTTGGGGAGTTGAATTTTTTTTTACAGGACATTATGCATTGAAATTAGAATTACAATAGATATTAGGTGATAAGTATGCACATGTGTCCTGCTTTAGTAAAGAGACATCTATCCATGAAAGATAACCCTCGGAATCTGAGCAAGGTTGTTTTTTTAGCTGAATGTATTCCCTTATTTAAGACTCACATTATGAAAACACTTATAAAACAAATTTCATGTGTATGAGATTGTTACATAAGAAACACATCTTCATGTGAACTAAATATGCAAGATAACATGCATATGATGAGAAGATTGCCTTGGGTGATCAAGGAATCAAACTTGTAAGGGCTCTTTGGAAGGAAGACACGATGAGAAAGACGATACAGAAGAATGACAGTGTATTCATTAGTATGAACTATAAGACTAACGCTGTTTTTCAGGGCTGTTGTGTGTAGCTGGATGATCTAAATGCCCTGTTGCAGAATCTACCACTTGTGGTTTGAGAACTTGGAAAATTTTAATTGGTTAAAACCAACTTTGACAGAAATTCTCATAGCCAGCAATCTTGAAAAGTCGTAAGCAATCTGTCAGGAGGTTAATTACAGCCTATTATTCAGTGAAATCCCTTCTATACTAAGTCAGAATTGGTTTAGTTGTCTCCTGGATTATAAGTCACGATGTTTAAACTTGGAAGATAAACTTCCAGTGCAGAGTAAAAGCAAAAGACACACACTGCCTTGTCTTTAAGAGCAAAGCTGTCTTTGTGTTTCTTGCATAAAGTGTTTGTAAACATGACAGTTTCTGAAAAGGGCAACATCTTATTTGATGATGTCAGTACATTATTATAGTAAATGACCAGGCTATTTTAATTTTTTTTTTTTCAATTTAGTTAAAACAAATTCACTAAAAAAATAACAAGTAGTCAGGTGTGTTCCACTGTGATAAGAAGTTATCACTGATTAGATTGTGTTATCAATGAATCATTGTTAACAAAAGACAGAATTAGGCTTATAATACTTGAATAAATTTCTTGAATTAAGTGGACAGATTTTTCCAGTCCACATTATTTATATTCTCATATCCAAAGCAATTGTGACTTTTTCTGCTAGCTACTCAGTGTGGTGGATGAGAAGATTGTTGGGTTTTTTAACCTACATGGTGAATGTGTCTGAGAGAATTTAGAATAGCCTTTCTTGTAATAATTTTATAAATGTGAAGCATAACTCAGAACAGTATTATGAAAGTATATGCATTCTGTGAATTAGCCATCAGTTTTGCTTTTTGCACTGCTGTGTTTAATTCTGCTCGTATTTCTTCTGTGTCAGATTATCCACATGCTAAGCATTTTTCTTGGGAGAAGTATTTGGAAGAAACCAGTTCATTACCTGCACCTGCAAGGGCTTTTAAAGTGGTGAGAAAATGCTTACGTTTTTTCATGTTCTTAAATGCCCGTAATTAATTAGTTTAAAATAAAAAAAAAATAAAAGAATACATATATAGTGTTCCCATGTTTCCAAATGTATCCAGTAAATTAGTTGCATAATAGATGGTTGCAAGTTTGCAGTTCACTGTTGGAAATCAAATAATTGTTATAAATCACTATCACTATTTTAATCATTATAAATGAGATTAAATGCTACAAAATATTACTAATGAATGTAATTTGCTATGCAGAAATTACTGCCTAGTTATTAGAAATAATGAGATAGCTATGGATTCATCATAACATACTTTGAACATATGTGTTTCTATCCATACATCTTAAATGGTGCCATGGATGCAGAGAGAATGTAAAACTGATTGTTGGAGATCAGTCCGGTTTTCCATCTAGTCCGCTGTCTCTGGCTGTAGCCAAGAGAGATTCTGAATTTAATACCCTTCAGTGGACTTTTTCATCTGTGAGCTTGTGGGTAGGGCACATGGGCAGCATCCATAGGCACCTCCCCATTTTAACTATGGTGTCTGTGAGCAACATTCTTTTCTTTTAGCTTTGTACTTCCTAGTTTCTTCCAGTAACACTAATCTTTCTTGAGCTCCTAGGATTTCAGTGAGCAAAAGTGCACTGGTCAGCAATGCAGAAAGAATTGTCTTGCAGTGCACTCAAGCTGGTTTGCCTTCTCATCTTTTCAGATTAATGTCGCTAATTCTGAATAATGCTTTGCTAAGAGCTGTATTAACAAAAGCAGAATAAATGTAGTCCTTATAGCAGTTCCTGGGATCAGCAGATCACTAGAGTTTATTACTGACCTGCAGTTTATCACCTCAAAATGCATCTGGCTAATAACATGTCTCAATCTTGCATTCTCAGCAAGAATACTCAGGGCAAGGATTAGGAAGGTATTTGGTTATATCTGAGAGGCAAAGCAGTGAAGGGCTGTGACCTTGACTGCATCAAGCTAAAAGCAAATGTTTCCTTTTCCTCTTCGAGCATCTCTGTTGTAATTTCTCCCCCTGGGTTCAGGGAGAGACCAGGCACCCTGCAACGTTCAGCAGTGGGAATGCCCCGCGAGGGACCCACAGGGTCCTTCAGGTAGCAAGATCCATCTGGTTGTGACTGCTCTGGGAAGCTGAACAGGACACGCCACAGGTGTGCAGCCGTTGACAGCATTAAACCAGGAGAGAGCTAGTTGGCCTGGCTCAGCACTGTTCCAGAAAGCATATGAGCAGAGAGCATCTGCGGATGGTGTAGGCCCCAAAAGGTAGCTTAGACAAGGCTACCTGGCTTTGAGGATGGAGGGGAACAAGGGCATGACTGAGGGGGGGTTGGCTGTGCTCTGTCTTTTGGTTTCACAGCCAGAGAAAATAACTTCCCTGCTTTCTATACTAATAGTATGGTAAGCATATTAATGAGTTGTTTTAAACAGCAAGAAAGCAGGTTTCATGGGAATAAATTGCTGATTGTATTGGAGTTTTATTGAAGTCATCCTGAGACAGTCACAGTGTTTTATACTGTATTATGGAAGTAAAGAGAGTTAAGCTGCTGCGGAGGAAAAAGCACCAATGTTCTCAAAAGTCTTAGAGGGACAGATATACTATTTTCCTAGAAATCTAGAATTAAAAATATACCTGTCTTGTTCACATGTTCCTTTAAAATGGCAATAATTTTTTATTAGATTTCATATCTAGGTGGCAAAGACAAAATTTAGTGCTCCTAACAAAGATACTATTTTGGCAAAAAAAGTATGAAACAGGTATTTGGTCCTGTTTGTTCTGAGTGTTTACTGTCATACCGTGTATTAGTTATGTTTTCAGTAGGAGACTGAAAAAAGAAAGTTTGATTCACAAAGTCAAAACACATATTAAAAACCATGAATATGTTTCCTGTAGACAGTTTCATAGACATTTCAGGCTGCTGGTATGTAATAATTAATTCAGTACTGCTTTGAAACAGTTGGCCGAGATATCTGAGAAAAGTATTTTAGAGAATTTAGGAAAAAAACCAACTGATTCAGAATAAAATTCCCCACTTACTTCTTTGCATGGCTTGAATCCAGTCCGTTCCAGGAGAACCTGGAATCCCAAAGTAGTTACTTTATTTCTCTACTTTAATAACACTGGTTTGAATGATGCTTTTGTGCTTGGATTTGTTCGAGGAGAAGGGCAGATTTGAGAAAATGAAGGCAGAAAGTTTTCTATGAATTTTATATACTTTACAGTTGTGCAAGATTTTTGAGGTTTTTTTCTCTTTCACATAATACTGTTCTTCTTGCCTAGAAACCTTCTCATGGCTTTCAGAAAAACATGAAACTTGAAGTGGTTGACAAGAGAAATCCAGTATTTATCAGAGTAGCAACCGTTGTAGATACTGATGACTATAGAATAAAAGTAAGTTTCTTTGTCTTACTGTAATATCCTGCTTGAGTGACTGATGGGTACTCTGTAAAACCAAAATACTGTAGCTGTAAAACTAAGCACAGGAAGAAATGAGTCACATTGCTGTGTCCTGATAAGCTTTTGCTTATCCTTTTTACTGGTCTATATGTGCATAATTCCTTTGGAAAGGGCTGTTTTATTGTCCTTTTAGTTACATTTGCTGACATAGGTAGTTAAAGAGCATAGTTGAATATATTGGGAAATTGCTTTGGGAATAGTTGATAAAGACAGTTGTCCTATCAAGAAATGATATGATTTAACATCAAGTGTCAAAGGCCTGCTGTGATGTTTATATTAGGGCCCATAAAATATTTGGCCTAGGTTAACTGAATCTGTCTCTATAAACTTCCAGGTAGGAGAGAGATGTAAGTGAAATATGAAAAAATAACCCTGATCTCTTGTGCCTTGTCAGTGACTTTTGCAATTCTGAGGCTTATATTGATTATGGACTTTAGATTGGATTAATCTCAGATAATGTATTTTTAAGAAATGGCAGTTTTGCAGAAGTTGTATATTTGAATTATTTTTCTTTTGTTGTACAAAACCAGTTTACACTTGTAAACTCTTAACTGTTAAAAGGCCTAGAATATTCTGGACATCCAGTTAGATGGATATGAAGGATATTTTTGTTTGTGGTTTGTAAAGATTTATTGGGCATACCTGGTATTTCAAGCAGGAAATGCACCTGACATTTTGTTTTGAATCTGAATTAACTGGTAGTAGGGAGCCATCAGAACTAGTATCTTCATACCTACACATTTTCTATCTAAACTTTAATTGTTAATGAAAAAAAAAAGCCACAAACAAACAAACAAATAAAACAAACACCAAAACTTCTTCAGTCTTATTTATTAAAATTACAGGATTTGTAGCTTCTACAGTGGTAATTTGACTGTAGCATATGTTGATAAAGCTCTATTTGTACGTATCTGTGTGTATGTGCATCCATACATGTGCACATGAGAGATCTGAGCTAGTTACTAGTGCAAAGGTCAAGTAAAATTTGAAGTTATTTAGTTTTCACTTGAAAAAAACCACATGTATAGCCCATATTGGTGGTTTTATGGGAGGGCACATACTTCATTTTCTCTTCGGTTTCAAGTCCTTACCCTTTATAGTCTGATTGTAGTAAATCATTAGGGTGTGTTAGGGTTTACTGTTCTGCTATTCTTAAATCCTGTTCAAGGAGTTGAAAAAATGTTTGGATTTTGTAGGCTTTTTGAGAGAGGAAAAAGGCAGAAACTCACATTTAACTGAAATATTAATGGGATAACTAAACTTGTCCTGCTTTATTCCTCAATGAGACTGATGATCCAAGACTTAGTAAACAGTCAGTGACACCTCTTGCCTTTTCTTAGTGCCAGTATGCATGGGTACATTATTCAATGTACATGTATTTTCTGTGTAACTTTGATAGTTCTGTTGAAGTGACTTCTCTAATGGACATGTAATTTTTAGAGATTACTTAGGGAAACTTATTTTATAGAGAATTTTTCTAATCTTGTTCTCCTTTTGATTTTAGGTCCATTTTGATGGCTGGGATAGTATATATGATTATTGGACTGATGTAGATAGCCCTGACATCCATCCTGCAGGCTGGTGTACGAAAACTGGACACCCTCTTCAGCCCCCACTTAGTAAGAGAAATCACATTATAATGTAATGATGTTAAAAGGCACGTGTACTGTGCTATCTTTTTCTCTGCCAGTGCCATGCAAGGAAGAGGAGCAGCTAGGATATGCAAAATAATGTAAATGTGACATTTAGTGCAAAAATCAACCATGGGTAATTAATCACTTTTTAGTAGATTGCTTTATTGACCCTTACTGTAATGGAAATACAGTGTTTCTCTGTATGCATAAGAACCGCAGTCAAAGCCTGAAGTAATGATACAGATCTCTTGAAGCCACTGATAAAACTGCTCTGGCACTCAGTAGAGATGATTAACTCTTAAAATCTTCTGTCCACAGCCTCTTGAAGGTTAGTGTGCTTTTATCTAAGAATAGTTCAGACTTCACTGAGAAGGCACTCCTTTCAAATGCTGTTGCAAATCCTTAAAACCAGCTAAATTCCTTTTTTTCTGCAGCTGAACAACGAGGGGATAATGGTGCCCACACTGAAAATAAGTTTAACAGAACCATGGTGTCAATAATAATACTGTACTTACCAGCTTGCCTTTTCTGGGAATTTTGCTTTACTTGTTGAAGTGGGCGGTCTGTTATGAGACTGAAGAGTGCAGGGAGAAGGGACTTTTGTGGTATGCACCTGTCTATGCCACTGTGTTTCTGCATAATGGTGGTGAAATCACATTAGCCAGACTTGTAGCAGATGATTTTTAACTGAGTGCTTTTCTTTGGGATCATTTTATATTGTGACTCTGAGGCATGCACCTCTACTGAGTGTTCACAGCTGTAACCAAGATTAGAAAAAGCTGCACTTGGAAAATAAGAAATGCTGAGCAATGCCAAGTACTTTGAAAAAATGAAATTTAAAATAACTGGGATAAGGCGCACACAGATTGTGTGAACATGATACCTGAAAGTCTCGGTACCTCAATTCAGCATCTGTAAAATGTCAAGCAGAAATGTTTCCTATCAAGAGCGTGATCAGCATATATTCATTAGTTTTCTGAGCACTCCAGTGGTACAGTGAAGACTGCATGTTAGGAAGTTAATCATTCTGCCTTCAAAGCAGAGTTTGAATAGGGTGACATGACTGCCAAAGCATGAAGTGAATAATGAGAAGATAAAATGCTGCATATCTGCTTCTTAATCTGAGATGTGCATCTTACATACTGAATGAAGGAACAGTCCAGTGGGAGAGGTGGTCTGTGGCCACATAAATAAAAATCTTATCATATGGCAAAAGAGCTGAGTAAGGTTGTGACATTTCTGTTACCTAAGATTGCAAAGAAAAAAGATTCTTAGCCTAGGTGTCTTCATTTTCTTGGAGGCATTAAAAGAAACAAAATACAGATGCCCATCACATAAAACATGTCATCTCCTCTAGGTAGTAGCATAGGAGGCACTGTTCTCTCATGCACTACACCATTTTAAAGCCTATGGAATTCTTTGGACTTCAGTGTAATCACAGTGGTGTAACAGTTGGAGTATTTGTTAAAGAATGCTTTTTGACTGTCCTCATTTGGTCCTAACATATTAATTCTCTGTCTTTCATTATCCATCTGCAAGCAAGAATCTTATCTTTCATCTAGGAAAATTTATTAGATAGACCTTTTTATTTAGTACTGTAACTGTAAGAGGAGATACAAGTTCATACGATTTGCAAGTAAAGCCAGTACTAGAGAGACAGTGCATGTTTGCAGATCTGCAGCAGGCGTTCTCAGTTTCATGTACTGGAGTAAGTCTGTGTCCCACTTGCTGTGAAACAATGGGTTATATACTATGTTAGCTGGAGTGTCAAAGCCTGTTTTGACAGCTGTGTGCTTTAATGTTTCTGCAGGCATGATTGTTTCAGGTTGATGAAGATCAGGTAAACACATAAATTCAGATAAGTAATAATGAGAGTAATAAATCTCCTGACAGCTTGTTCTTTTTAGTAGTATTTTCAGCCTTTGTTTTCATGTCTTGTTCCCTGGAAAATTTGAGCTAAAAATGGAGGTCAGTACCCATTGCAAACAGATCCCTGTCTTTGGGAACAGCCGAGTAACTTTGTCAGTGCTCTTGCAAAACATCCAGGTTCCAGCTACCTGTAGTTAATAGGAGAGAAACTTGAAGTCATATAGTTCGTCTTTTCCTGTAGAGATGTACTCACACAGAATAAAATTTTTCCTCCAGTGGATTAAGTTGTTTGAATGTCCATCATGCTTTTGCAGAATGCTTTTTAAAAGTACTTTAGAATTAGCTTTTGTTTGCTTACTTATTCTTCATGTTTACTATGATAATCCGGTATTTCTGCGTATCTGTATAACTTTTAAAGATTAGAGATTTTTTCTTAATCTCTCATCTGATTTCCCCTGACATGCAGCTCCCTTGGAATTGGTGGAAGCTTTAGAGCATGGAGGGTGTCCCACAGCAGGATGTAAAGGAGTTGGACACATTAAAAAAGCAAGACATATCGGCCATCATAGGTATGTGCTGTGAAACTGTAGTTTTATTCTTTCAACTGAGTGATGTCTGCACATTTTTATTCTTTTTAATTTGTTCACAAGAAAACAGATACAAGCTGGAAGAAAATAGGGAATATTGTAAACCTAAAGATACACTGATTTCAGTTGCCATGGTGAGCATGCTGAAATAAACATTAGCAATCTGTAACTTCATTTCGCCAGTGTGTGCCAAGATCAGATTTGTTGAACATCATTGTCACAATTTGTAGTTAGTCTCTTGTTTTGTTCTGATGAGGATTCCTCAGCTTGCTGTTCAGATTACAAAATGTTATTAACAGATACGTATAAAGCAATAACTCTTGAACCTTTCAAAATATGAGGCCACTAATTTTCATATAGCTTGGATGTCTTTGTTCCACTTGGTTGGTAGAGGTAAGGATTTGTTTGTTGGCTAGGAAAGATGCGAGAAAGGAAGTTCAGACTGACATATTCCCGAGTGACAGCCTGAACAATTTGCTGTTTGCACATAGTGTTTCTAAGGATGTTTTTGTTATAAACCTTTGAAAATATAATACAGAAATGTGGACATCCCAAGCTGTCCTAGAGGAGAGTTGACACAGAGAGAGCAGTAGCATGGGATAATGGAGTGGGAGACAGAGAGACAATGTCAGAGTAAATGGGAAACATTTGCTGAGTCAGAATTTTATGATTTTTAAACTATTTGCAGTGTGAGGTGAATCCTGAATTTCAGTAAGAGATACACAGTTAAAGTCGCATGTGAAGTTGAGAATCAGTTATCATAAATGTCATCGTATTGCCTTTTTTGCAAATTAAGGCTTCCAGAAGTTTTCACAGTTTTTTTCCATTACACAGTCATACAATCCTTGAATGTCTTATCTCTTAGTGCTTTCTGCTTTTAGATATGGTTAGCGAATTGCTCTTTGGCTGTTTGTCTGTTCGTGGTTTTTAAGTATATTATTAAACTGCCATGATCCAAGAGTTAGCTCTGCAATTTCTTCATGTTCTTGATGAGAGAATTGTGTCCTGTGGACTTGAATTATGCTATGAGGTTTTGATAGTGTATCAGCACTTGTTGAAGTCCTGACTCATCCCTAACAAAGATAACCTGCCAGCAAAACTCACTGTGTTGTTACATGTTTAGTGTAAAAAAGGCATCTTTTGCGGGAAGGTTTTTCCTGTCTACAGCAGTGGCATTGTCCTTGTGCTGTTAGGAGGCAGAACTCCTGATGCTAGTACAAGCTTTATCTCCAGGAAGATACCTGTGTAGGTTAGCGCCCGTGACAAAACTTGTTGCAGCAGGAACTGTGGTGGATTGTCATGACACAGTATGCTGCCTTGCTGTCTTTTAGATTATTCTCATGCTTTTCCTTTTGTCTTTTTCTATGTTCTTTTTACCTTGGTTTATTTTTTGCAATTTTTCTACCTTCCTTTTTTGAGAAGGTTTGTTGCACTCAATCAGTAGGATAACTCCTTAAACAGTCAAGTTAGTACTTAAGACATTACCGTTGAATCAGAGTCATCAACTGGTTAGGGTAGAAAGGGACCTTAAAGATCATCTAGTTTCAACCCCCTGTTATGTGCAGGGACACTTTCCGTTAGACCAGGTTGCTCAATGCCTTGTCCACTTGGCCTTGAACACTTCCATCCTTCAGTTAGCATATGGTAACCTACTGCATTCATTTTCTTAGTCCGCTGAAAATATGAAGAAAACTAGACTTGCCTAAAATGCTTCCTGGCTGCTTAGCTGAAAGCCATTTTGTTTCATATTCCAGTAGGCTAAATCTTATCTAATTTATTAACACACCTGATCTGTAAGGCAATAAATTCCAGTTCCTTACTGTGTACTATCTCAGTTACTTAGAATCAGGTGAACGTACCAATTCTTAGTCCAAGGCTGAAACTTAAAAAAAAAGCCAGTGTGTCAGAGAAGATGATAATTTAAAATGCTAAGTAGTTCTGAAATAATTTTGAGAGCTTGTTCCTTAGGAAACATGAAAGCCTTGGTGATTATGTAGGGGTTAAAGCATTTACTTTTTCAGAAAATTGATGTTAATAAGGACTTGGTATCTATCTCCAGTTGATCTAGAGTTTTATGCTGCACTGTTGAAACTGAGACTGATATGCAGGTTGGTAGCATTATGCATATCATCCTCATGTTTATCATTGTGAATTTTATGTTCTCTGATGTTTAATGCATGCAATAATTTTCAAGTTCAAGCAGTAATGCAAGGTAGTCAGTTGTAAGCAGGCCATTAGTGTTTTGGGTAAGCTGTCCATGAATAAAGATCTTTACCAGAAACATGACATGTGTTATGTGTAAGTTGAGATAAACTGAATGTGTCATGGTGGCAAATGTGTTGTAAGAGAACAATGCAAAAATGTGGGAAACCTCAGCTCAGTAGGATATCACATCTATTCAGTCAGTGACTGTTGAAATCACTCTTGTCTGATTTTGATGCCAGTCTCAAATTTCATTTTATCTTTTATGTAAGGTCATTCGGGCACAACGAAATTCTTATAAGCTACTCTCGAATCACCTTTAGACTGGTGAATGAAACAGCTCTCTTCTGAAAAAGAATGCTTTGATGAAGTTGTGAATTGTGAAAGCGAGCATTTGTATTGCTTGTTTCCAAACTAGTTAAAAATCTTTTCATAAAGTCAACTGAAGTGATCACTTGACAAAAAACCAACAGGAAAAAAAATACATCCCGCAGATGTTGTCAGGACCGTTTTTGCTGGAGGTTTCTTGCTAATCGCTTATCACTACCAGCGGATGCAGTCATTTTTACATACGCTGCTCTAGATAAAGTCTAATTCATTAGTTAAACCAGTGTAGGAGTTTCACCCATCAAGGAAGACAGTTTGAGCGAATCTGAGTGAATTTTCTTGCAACTGCCATACAACCTTATCCCTTGGCAGTGCTTGGCAATAACCTGCACCTGAATGGTAATGCGGACCTGGGCTTGATAACATTTCCAGCTAGTACAGCTAAACCAGGAGACCTGTCCATGGCTTCACACAGGTTGTGAAATATTCCAAGCAGTCATAAAGACTACAAATCTATATTAAAAAAATACTTTCATATTAACATCCTTTTATCAAAGAGAGTGCCACCTCACTGTTCTTCTTCAGGTTATGAGAGAATCCTGGCTAATATTCCCTTTTGATGTTAGGTGTACCTGAGGCTGAGTAATCCAGTTGGACTCTGTGCTTCAGAAACTTTGCATACTACTAGAAAATAGGAGCATTTCCTGATGTCTGGACAAGACTAAGGTCCATGCCCATCCATCAGCAGCCCAATTTTATGCTACTACCCTAGAAATTTAGTGAAAAAAGGTCTGTGTGTAACCCTATCTAGAGATAGATTTTGAAAGTAATGGAAGAGCAGTTGCAAAATAACCACAAACGTGGTATGCTGCCTCAATGCAGCATGTTCTGGAAAGGGATGATTACATAAAACCTCCATTGACAGGAAAACCCCAGATATGGGATCCTGAGAATTCTTCAAATGATACCATGATTTGATAAAAACAAAAGCTTATTTTAAAGCTCAGTTTGTACCCAGCCTGTATGGGACTCTGGAAACAGTGGCTCCCTTTTGTCAGAAAACTGTTACGAACATGTGTGTTGCCAGACACTCTAATGCCATTTCAGTAGGATGCAAAGTGTATTGCAGACAGCTAATTGCTGTGCAGTCTTGATCCTTCACCATTTTGAAGTGGCTGATTACTCTCCTGTGCAGGGGGGTCTGGTGGTATTAATGTGGATGTTTTGTTTACCGAAGCCTACTGAAGCAGCTGAGATGATAATTGAGATCATCATATTGTACTGGTTTCAAAGCTGTGGAGCAGTGCTGGGGGGTGTACAGCCTTGTCAGATGTACAGCAGAGGTTTCAAATTGAGTAACTGCTGCTGCTTCTGCTGCTTGCTATTCTCCCTGTGCCTCTGGCAGACCTTGGTACTGCCAAGTCAAGGACATCTGATCATTTTGGAAACTGCCTTCTGAACTTCTGCTGTTCTGCAGATAGTTTGCTAAGGCAACATATAAGCAGAAATGCAGGTTTAAGTTGACAGAAGAGCTAAAAATCCTAATTCAGTGTTAATTAACCTGAGCCTTGAGATAAGTCCTTAAAACTTACAGTCTTGTATAAATCAAGTGCTCATGTTACGTAGGAATAACAAGATTAATCTTATATTCTTTGTAGTAGACAAGTTAAACTGAACTGAAGGCTGGAGGCATTGAGATTCAGGGGGATTTATTGATTGATCCAAAGCCATGTAACTCATACACAGGCTCATTCATACTGTGCTTTGTTGAAACAAAGCCAACAGTGGAAACCATGAAGGTTCTTTTAAAAAAAAAAAAAAAAATCATACAACAACTCAAGCAATTAATTAGAAAGAAAACCTCATCAGAATCTAGTGTTCTAAAGCAATATTATAACTATTGTCGACTGAAATTGTCATTCAGATTCTGTTTTTCCGGAAAATACTAAAGGAAAAGACAGTGTGTAAGCAGGCAAGTTCTACTAATGAAGGACTGAATTTTGAGGCCTTTTTTTTTTTTTTTTTAACTTAAAACATGTTAGTGGTGTTTGTGAACAGAAGATCTGCTGGAGACAAAATTGCGTTGTCAGATTTCATTGTTGCTTGTTCAATACTATGCAACTGAAGTTAAATAGCACAGTAGTAGTGTTTAGTGTTTCTTTGAGACAGCCCTCTAACTGCTTAAAAACACTAAGCCTCAAAATACCCCTATAAGCATAGGAAGCAAAGAGAAGATTGCATGTTTTGCCTCATAGCAGTGGCAGAACTGAGATTAAGCAATATATTCCTGAGTTTCTGATAACTGTATTTCATCACGGTGGTATGAGTTTGACACAGCAAGAATTTGCCACTAGCTTTGGCTCCTTAAAACCTTTTTCTGAATAGAAGCCTGTATGTTTCATCTTGTAGTTCATTTGAAAGGGAAAAACACATCATTGTGATAAATGCAGCAGTATAAAGAATTGAAAATATTAAACAATTTCCCTTCTTTCCTGCTGTTCCTGTTTTCTTCCCCATATTTCTGTTAATGGACTTTTTTTGTTCTTTTAAGACATCTGGCAGAGTCTAGCCTTATGACAGACAAAACCAGTAGGTCGAAAAATAAATGCAAGTAGAGGCATATAAATAAAATAAAATGCCAAATGCTGCTTAAGAGAAATTAGAAGTTAAAGGTAATGCCCAGAGGGGTTTTTTTTAGTATTATTATTTGTATATTCTGTTGCATGTCTGTTAAACAATTTCATTAACAAAAGAGAACCCAATGTAAAGTGCAGTGCTTTGGTGTCCAGCTACGCATTTGGCTGTATCTTATTTGGCAATGTAACTAACTGTATGAAGGTTCTTATGGCAAAAAACTTCAGTGCCTGTATCTCAGAGGGGGTGCTGGGGACTAACACCTGTAGTAGCCTTAAGGAATTTTTTCCTTTTATGCTAGTGGTGAGAGAAATGTAAATTTCCACCAACATTTTTATGGTGGTTAGACCAAAATGAGACCACCAGTATTGGTTCAAGCTTGTAAGAGGAGTTGATTCATACTCACTCTGAATCCAAAGCTTCATCAGTAAAGGAAACTGAGAATGTGCAGCATATTTTTATAGGCCTTTTTTTTTTTAGATGCTATGCTTTATAAAACATGATTATAAAAGCTGTTGGTTTTCTATTTGTTTTTGTAAATTGGAGATGGCAGGGCATGTGGCTGGATAGGTAGACTTGTTTGTATTAGTTCTGTTTGGAAATCATGCATGTGACAATCAGTGAAACAAATAAAACATAGCTGTGGAAAGGCAGGTAGTTACATTCTTAAGTAGAAAATAAGCAATATCTTAGGACATACTTTTGTCGTTTGTTTCCTTTGGTTGGTTTTTTATTTTAATAATACAAGTAAGTAGGAAAGTATGATGTTAGATTATAGTTCATGTCATACCTCATGAGCCATGTACTAAACAGAGCATCATGTTTAGTACAGCCTCTCCTGTATCTTAAACCGAGATCTGAAAACTTGAGCATGCTGTTATTCACTTTTGTGGCACATATAACCCTTTCACAGTTTAGGCTATTATCTTTGAAGTGAGAGTAGATAGCCTGACTGATCCATTGAACACTCCATTCTTCTGAAGAAAAGATCCTAGTTTAGCCCATGTGTTTTGTTTTTCTGTTCTTCCCTCTCCTAGCTTTTGTGCAAATACAGGTTCTCTGACTTTAGGAGGTACAGCACATTTACAAGTCATTACATCAATGCAGTGTCAAATTTTCTGTTTCCCTAGCTGGAGTGCAGTGAAATAGGGAGTGCTGAATGATAGGAAAGACTGTGAAAATAACAGTGTCTTTTAATGGAATATCACAAAATGGCATTTGCGAAGATGGGGCATTCACTGCAGTAAGAGGATGTGCACCATTCCTCATGCTGTGCCCTTGTAGTACAGCTGTTTTGTGGACATACAGAATAGAAATACCCTCCTTCACACCAAAAGTAATCATGGGAATATGACTTTATTTGGAGAGAGGTGTGCACAGTCAAAGGCACTTGTATTTTATTTATATAATGCTATTAAAGGTATGAAAAAGCAGGCTAAACATCACTTTTCCAGGTTGTATACTGTAATACAAGTTCATGCAATTTGACTTACAAGTTGCTGTTGAAAAGAAAGGTGAAAAACCTTCAGGTTGAGGTTTATTAACATTTTAAAGTATGACTACTTACTGCTTTTTTTCCCCCTAATCTTCTTTATATTAATTGATTGCAACTGCTTCTACAAAACTGGTCTCTGATGTTATTTCATTTGAACTGAGTGAACTGACAATAAGGAGGCATTTCTCTTCTTAAACTTCTAGTGCAGTCAGCTGCCCATATTCAGAGATGAACTTGAACAAAGAAAGCCTCTTACCTGATCGGTTGAGCGGGGAGATGCCTGCAGCCAGTCCTGTCCCCAGAAGCAGAAAAGTGGAAGCAAATGAAAGATCCACCTCTCCTGTAATCAAGTAATTACCACTGAAACAATGTCTGTGACTAACACAGTACTTTATTTCAGTGTTCTGTAATTTAATTTGTGGTTCTGTAATGGCTGAATGGTTTCAGAAAGGCCTGCTTATTTGTCTACATACGGTTTCATCAGTGCTTATCAAAAAGGTCACCAAGCTGTCAAAGACTGGCACTGATTTTACTGTGTATGATTTAACAAGTATTAGGTTTCATCCTCAGTGTAACTATCTAGACTACTAAATGGTTGATTGGAATTTAAAATGGAGTGTTTGCCAGTTGGTTTCACTTAAGAAAATTATTTATTTGAATTTCTTTTGCTTGCTGGGGTGGACTTATGACTGTAAATTAATGTTGCGCTTTGAAGAATAGCCACTATAAATTCTGCCATTATTGTGGGAGTGGGGAATCAAATTACTGGGAGTGAGTTTTGCAAGAACAATGTTAAATTCTGTAGCTGAAGCTTTTAGAAAGAGCACTGGGAAAAAAACAGAGGCATGTGATATCAAGATAATGATTTTCAGATTATCATTTTCTATCAGAAATTATGGACGCTTACTCCTGTGCTTATTTTGGGCTGTGGGGATGCATAGTGAATTTAAGAAGGAAAGGAAAAGAAGAGAGTCTCTCCATTCTTTTCAAGGGCTATGTTAATGTAAATGTGAAAATGGGAATGTTTGTAGTGAAGATTTCCAGTTCCCATTGTAATGACGGCATGTTTTCAATAGATGGTAATTTAAATTACATTCTTGGACACAGATTCAGCTTCATGCTTTAAAAACCAAAATATTTATCTGTCACAGTGCTGCCTGGTTTGATTGTTCCTACAAATGTAGGGTTGTAGAAATCTGAAGTGACTTAATTGCCCTCTGACAGGTAGCCCAGGTACCATCCCAGTGAAGCCAGTAACAGTGAGAAGTGCTATGTGTGGCAGGGACTGTGTCAAGTGCTGTTTTTTATATTGCCCCAAGTAAGAGACTACATAAGATTTTTTCAGTGTTGTGGCTGCACATTTGTGTATCGTGGAAGGGAGAGAATGGATAGATGAAAATGATACTTTGGAGTCATCTTGTGTTACAAATATTTGAAGTGAATAGCTTATTATCAAAAATAACATTAGACAAGTTCTGTTCCTGCTAAATTGCCTACGTGTATTGCCTTTGATTTCATGGAGAAGAGAGTTCTGTATTGTGATTTCTGTTGGTGGCAGGTAAAAAACTTCTGTGTATTTCTTAAAACAAATGAACAAAACTCTTTTATGTCAAGTACATGAATGATTCTTTACCCATAGAGAAAATAAGGTGAACAACAACTCAACTGCTGGAGTTTTAAACATTTTGTTAATTTGTTTTTAACAGTGACAGAAAATGCCCCAGCCCTGGTCACATAGGTATGAAATCTTCAGCTCACAATCGATCATCTGGAAAAACTGTACCAGAAACAACTAAGCAGGAAGAAGCAGAAAGTAAATTTCCTTGCAAGAAGACCCTGCTATGTGATGTGAAAGAAAAGAAGGCACCTGGGTAACTGTTGGTTCCTTTCAAAGTATGGGTTATTTTGAGTCAGTCAGTTTAAAATGCAACTTACCGGGCAATGCAATACAGTGATTTGTCTGTGGGACTGTTGGAAGCAATGGGAAAGGAGATACAAGTTCTTCAGTTGTCTTTATATTAGAAATAGGAGGGAAGGGAGTGTTACAATGTATTTAAGAAATAAGAAATGCATATCAGAGAGGAGAAAAAAAATACTGCAAGACAGAGAAAGTATTGGAAGTTGCGATCCTTCTTCCTTACCTTTCTAGAAATGTTATTGTATATGTACAAATATGTACACATATTTAAAAATGAAAAGTAATTCCTTAACTCTCAGGATTTGAAGTATCTTTTTGACAGAAAATGACATGAGATAGTTTCCAAGCTTGCACTGAAAAATAATATTTCTGGTATAACAAGGCTATCTTTGAAACTAGAAAGATGCAATTCAGTGTTTTCATGGGGATATGTGAGGCATTAGGATTCTCTATGTTTTTAATTAGTTACAGTATCAGTGCATTATTTTATTGGGGTTTTTTTATACAGAAATAGAAGACACTGGATAAAGAAGTGTCATTTGTTACATATTTATGTCGGCTACATTATCATGCATTCATAATATATGAACTGTAATTTTTAGCAATAGTAGTGTCTTGAGAAACTTTAGAGCATTCATATTGTACAGTAAATACCTCACAGTAAAGGTGGTGATTGGAACTTAACTGGTTTTTTAAGAATCAATTAAATCCGCTGAAATGAGTCTGCAAGTTTTTTTTTTCAAACTGTTTTTTTCAGATGGGGTTAACCAGATCTGGCAGTGGGGTTTGATTTCCCTTCTTTTTTCCATTAGATTTTTTTTTCTTTTCTGAATTATTATTGTTTCCTCTATTCCAAAAAACTATGCTAATAAAAAAAAAGTGTCGCTTTATACATCTTTTGATATCAGTCAGTTTTTCTTTAGAACATTCTTGCACATTATTTCAGTCAGATGATATTGTTCATATTCTGTTGAAAAAGATCTAGTAGGAACATCAAGCAGTGTTGATATAATTTCCGTAAGTCAAATAAACAGCATTCACTAGTCATCCTCAAGTGATTTTAAACAGTGGAAAGACAGTTTCTTGTGTAGTTTTGAAAACGTGTATTAAATAGCAGTTGTTGTTCATCACTTTAACCAGTTGTAGTAAATTAACAGTTGTAGTAAATTCACCTTTTTTTTAGAAATAAACATTGACTTCACAGACTATCTGCTAAAATTAATTGAAGAACAATTCTTTTTTTATTTCATTTTTTCGGAGGCTGGTATCTTTATAAAGACCTAAAGGAAGCAGTATCTGTGCTGTCTGTTCACTGTATTGAGTCATTTACATTAAGAGAATAACAACCTTGTGCCAACTTTGAACTCCCCAGAGACTTTGCAGTCTGTATTTGAGCTGTTTGAATACACTGATGACTACTCATTTTATCATCTAGCTTTCCACATTCCTTATGTATCCAGCATAGTCAGAAAGGACTTCCAGTTGAATAAACTTCCTTTGAAAAAGGCATGAAAAATAGTGTTCACAAAATTAGGTATATGTGAACTGCTAAAGTTCACATACACAAATATTTAACATCTAGTTATTGCAATACTCTGGATCTTTTTAGATGTATATTCAAAGTACACATGCATAATAGAAAACATAGATACTTGTGTGCTTTTTAGCTGCTGAGCTTGTAGTGTGGATTTAATTTTGTTTGACTTCATTACAGTTGTGTATACCTTCATATTCCAGGTAATCTTATTTCTTACAAGTCCTTGTTTGGGGAAGAAACTACATATGAATTCAACCATGGGATTTACTTTTTTATGTTATATCTAAGTGGTACTCAGCTAATCTCCCATTCCAATTTACTCCTTGTCTCTTTTTTTTTTAATTTTTAACAAGTCAGAGGTATCTGTACATACAAACAGCTATACTAGAAAATTTTGGTTTGCAAAAATACGTGTGTAAAAACTGCAGTCTGTCCCTCTGGCGTGTTCCTGAGATGAAAATTCAAAATAAAAATCATGTGCCTCAGCATATTCAATTTTAATTCAAAAGTATCTTTATGCTATCTTCAGAGTAGCAAAAGAATTTCACTGTTAGAATATTTCCACTCTGGAAATGCTTACAGTGAAGGAAGGTGAGCACTCAGGCTTGAGAATCAAATGGTGCTACCTCTTAAAAGAAAATTCCATTTATCTTCCAACCCCTTCCCCGAAACCTTCAGCTCATGACACTGTCTTGTATTTAGTGAGATGAAATTTCTGGTTGTATATTGCTGTGAGAATTGTCCTAAAGAAAATTGGAAGATACGTGTTTCCTCACAGGTTTTGGTGATCTCTCTTCTTTATGTTGAATTACAGTGATCATTTAGTTTGGCTTTGGTATTAATTGCACTACTTTGTATTATCTTACTTTAAAAGTTTTCTGTGTCTGTGGAGTTTAGGGAAATAATTTCAAAGTAAATAAATCGGGTGATACTTCTGAGGAAGTGACGGTGGAGGAGTCTTTTGTGGCACAAGAAGGCATGCCTGCTGTATGCATTCCACTGGCATTGCTTGTCGCACCTTTGTTATTTGTATCCTACCATACTACTAAGGCTGTATTTTTCCATTTGTTGTGTTCATTTTGCACCATTAATAGTGTGTTAAATAGATTTTTGTTAATGTTGGTGAACTTGTTGATTTATTCCTAAATGCTTACCTGTATTTAATAGCATAAATAGTATTTAACAGTATAGATGTAAACAATTGAATTGAAAAGGCCCGTTTCTTCCGTGGATTCGTGTTTTGAGGGTTGCTAATCTTGATGTCTAACAAAGTGTTAGCTCTAGTTTGGCTTTTTATCTGTGTTTGGGACAGGTGTGAAGGGGTTTTTGTTGAGGGCTTCTCTGGTAGATAGTAAAGCATGGGTTCATGCAGTGGATTTTCTTGCAATCTAGACTTTAAGGTGCCTGTTTTTAGAAAAAGGTCATTATGCACTTAGTATCTCTGAGAGCTTTGCATCTGTGATGGTTTAGTAAGAATTGGCCAGAGGGTTACCAAGTTCTTCAAAGCAGAAGGAAATGCACACATAATGTCAGCAAGTTCATGTAAACTTCATTTCTGTAAGAAACAAGCCTGGAAATAACTTCTGAAGGCAGTGTTTGAAAAGGAACTTCCCAGGAACTGACTTTAAGATGCAAATACACCCATCCCCCTTTGAGAAGTTCTCTTATTTCCAGCTCTCTTGCCTTGTTTTTCTCAGTGGGGGGAAGGCATTCCCTCCTTGCAAATGCTTAGGCTGGCAAAGCTTAGGGAGTAGCCACAGGCACCAGGGGTAAGGACAACTGTTTTAGCTGGGTAAGAAGTAATGCAAAACCAGTAATGAATACAGATAATTTCAGTGGTATTGTTGGCAGTTGCACAACAGTGTCAGTATAGTACAGGAGCTGGGGTAGGGTGGAGATGAAGGTTGGGCAGGGAAAAAGAGTAAATGTTGTTTCAGACATCTCCTGAAAATGGCCTGGATAGCCAGTAAGGCTTTGTAGGAGACGGAGCTATATATGTGTTCTTCACTCTTCCCATCTTCTGCTATGGACACATCCACTGCCTTCATTTGTATATTTTCCAGTTTCAGTTATGAAGTTGTATGTTGCTATGATTTACATAATCTTAATCTATACTGTTCTCGAGCCTTCGATGCAAAATACATGTCAGTAGTCATGCCATTTGTCAGAAATTAGATCCTCTCTTTTTTTACTTTATGATGATAAAACATTCTTTTTGTGGGAATCCTGTTGTGTAAATGGCATTATTAGCAAGAGATGTCATCGTGCTTAGTGATTTTTATGAGGTATTAATAAAAAACGAACATTATATTTTCCTCAGAGGAGTGCTACAATTGAAGGAGTCCATAAAGAACAAAGAGTGTGAAGAGGAGACAGAAAATAAGCTGCTCATTTCAAATGAAATTAAAGGTAAATTGGCAGTATTTCATTTGTTTCATATTAAAATTTTCAGAACTAAAGGAGTGTGATATTTCTTGGAATTCTTTATACAACTGCATTGCAACGTATTTTCCACATTCACTATTTGTGTCCAAAAATTTCTTTACAGCAACACTTTTAATGCTGTGTTTCTTTATCTCCTTATCATTCAAGGTTTTGCCAAGAACTTTGTCACATTTGTAAAGATAAGTGCAAAATAAATACTGGTATAGAAAGTTTAATTTCAAGAATAGCTTTCCACTGACTAAAATAGGTAATTAAACTAGTATGAGTTGTAAAGGTGTAATTTCACTTACTGCTTCAAACATGTACTGAAAGAAAGTTAAAGCATTTATACATTACAGGCATAATGCAAAGTTAAGGTGACTTACTCAACCCAGCATCAACCTGTTGTGCAGTCTGATACTTTCTCGCAGCCCATATGCAGAATGAGCCCTTTCTTTTTAATGTGTTACAGAGGGATGGCTAAAATTTTTATTTCACTGAAAAACTGGAGACAGACCAGTGGAGGGCCACCAGGATGATTAGGTCGTTGAAGGACTTGACATAATGAAGAAAGGCTGAAGGAGTTTGGGAAGGGAAGGCTTGGATGAATCTAGTCACAGTCCTTCAGTAACTAAAAAGTAGTTACAGAGAAGATGGAGGTACCCTCTTCTCTAGGAGTCACAGTGATGGGAAAAAAAGAAATGGACACAAGTTTCATCAGGGAAAATTCTGTCTGAATCTAAGGAAGAAAGTTCTCAACATGAGAACAATTGGAATAGGCTGCCTGGAAAAGAGAGTCACTCTTGCTGGAAATATTTAGGACTTGACTCAGCAGGGCCCTGGGTAACTTAGTCTAATGCCCCACTCGTAACAGAAGGTTGCATTGTATGGTCTCCAAAGGTCTCTTCCAACATGGACTTTTCTTTGGTTCAGTTATTCTGCCTGGTTGTGTGGACTGCTGTGTTCAAAGTCTTGGCTGTTCAGTGATCCAGTTGGACAGATTGAGGTAGCTGTTCATATTCATTTACATCTTCATTGTTTAGACAGAATACAGTACAAATCCAGAACATCTCAGTCTTGTGTGTCTTAACAGTTATCACAGTCTTAAGAGTTATTTTGCATGTGTGAAACTTAGTATGTCAGACTAGTTACTGGACTGAGTCAGTGCGTTTTTTTCAGTACAGCTTTTGCTGCAGTAATTTTATTAACTCATGTAAGTTCAATGAGAAGCTAAATTTGTTAATTTCATAATTAATTCCTTAAATGTTTAGATTGTTTTCAACAGCAATTTGTTGTGCAACATAAAATTTGTAAGGCTTTCGTGAAAAATCTGCAGATTTGAGTAACTGATTCTTTGAGAGCTACATTTCTTACCTTTTAAGTGAGCTCAGTCTTGTAAAGCCTAGGAAAGTCTTTAAGGCTAGTAGAGCTTTGCATAAAGATGAAATTAAGGTAGCATTTTATTTTTAATTATTTAACTTTGATACTTTTTTTTATCTTAAATCGTTTGTCTGCGAGTACTTTTCAGATAGATCTAAGAGGTGCTTTGAAGAGCATGTGAAGTATGACAGCCTATCTATTACAAGAGCTGAGCGAAAGGTGTAAAAAAATCCAAGTTTTTACAGTATTCTGAAACATGATGTAGTTCAGAATTCTGGACAAAATTAAGCATTAAAAGAAGAATCTCTCAAAAGTAGATGAAAGAAAGAGGGTTTGGGGGTGTTTGAAGTATTTTGTGTCAGCAGAATGGAAATATACTTTTTTGATCTTGACTTTGTGTTTTGTAGCACAATAAAGAAAAATTTAAAATCAAATATTTAGGAGCATTTCAAATTGTCTGCAATTTTTTCTTTATTCTAAGAAAACTGGCCTGGTTTTGTGAAGCATTTTGAGTTTAATGAAATTGACTATTTGGCTAAAGTTTCACCAACAAGGTCTGGATACATTTGTGTGTAGAGTCTTGCATAAATAGATTTATAAAACTAGAGTACTTTCTTACATTATTGTTTAACAAAGTTATCCTTTTAACCTCATTTCATATATTTAATTTTGTGCCATTATTTGTTTAAATGTGCCATAATACTTAATCTTTAGGATTAAGGGGATCATTGAGCTCTTGCTACTATAGTCATGGAAGGGTCAAGCTAAAATAGTAGCAGTTGTGCAGACATTCTTGAACTGTGACTGCTGGTACCTGTGCTTTTTGCCCTATTTTTTTTCTGCATGTCATATTATTATTCTTCAACCTACTTTTGCCATACTTACTTTACCAATTCTCTGCTGATACTTTGTAAAATGTGTGCTGCTATCTCCCCATTTTGGGGAAAAATTATTTGGAGCTAAAGAACTCCACTGAAATCATAGCTTCATACTAGCTTTTTTTACAGACACAAATCCTGTGCTTAACCTGATACATGAAAGGAGCTAAAACATGCAGAAGGGAATGAACATTGTTAGTGGTCTCTCATTAATGCCAGAAAGTGTTTGCCGTTTAGCTTCTTTGAAACGATAGGTTATATTTTGTTGGAAGGTAACTCACTAAGAAAAATAGAGATGAATTAAAGAACGTGCGGTTCAAGGAGAAGGATAACAAGGTGGCATTGAGTATGGAGAAGAATGTAGAAGCAGGTGGGCTGATGCTGAAGCAAAATGTCAACAGAGAACAACAGTGGTATTAAAAGTGTGCATTTAATGCATCTGGCTCTGCTATCTCATATAGAGCTGGCAAGCAGACTTTGTTTCTTCACTTACATGGTTCAAGGAGCTCTTTGTAGCTCTGTGGTGAAACGCGCTAACCCATGTTGCACCTCAGATTGCTCTTATCCTAAATGTCCAAATTGAGACATAAATTGAAGTACATCACATATTTCCTCTGGCCCCAAACCGCAGATTGCCTCTCTATGGGAAGCTGGGCTTACAGAGCAAGGAAAACCAGAGCATGAGGGTAGGGAAGATTTTTAAATGTCTGGTGTAGCAGACATAGATTGTAGCCATAATACTGTGCTTTGCCCTGTTTTTTTTGCAATAAGTCACCTACACTGAACTAAAACTTGCTTTTGTCAGGGATGTGGCTATACCTGCTGCAGGGTTGGGGTCTTCTTTCTTTTCCTACACCTAGTTGGGTAAATTCACACTTCTTATGCTCCTTTTGTGCTGTTGATCTTACCCATGAGGCAAATACCACAGGCTGAGGAGCAGAGGCATTTTTTTCCCACATCCTCAAAGGCATTAGGCACTGCATTCCGTTCCATGACACTAAATAGAGCTCTTGAATGTGAATAGATGGAATACAAGGTTTAGCATTATGCAGTGTCTTGTTAGTGAACTTGCTAACCTTATTCGTTACCAGCTGACCTGTGTTTGCTTGAAGTTTTCCAAAAAAAACGATGGCATGGACAGATGTCCAGCATAGATTTTTTTTATGTGGAACTGTTAGGATTTGACACAGCTGTAAACTGTTGAAAAGAGAGACAGATAGAATCGCTTGGTATCCTTAACTGTCATTGCTGCACTCACTATGCATGCAGTTATTTGCTCTTACATATACATATGTTTAAATGTGTGAAAATGGTGGGTAATTTGTTTGGAATTTTCTTCACACAGTATTGTCATCTGCTAATTATGCTACAGTATCAAAGTGTTACACATTTTGTGAATGGAAAGCAACAACAAAAAAAAAGCTGAATACTTATATTTTCAACTCTTAAGAGGCGTTTTTTAGGAAGAAAATATCGGGATAAGGATGGAGAAGGGATTCAAGGAAACTATGAGATAGATACTATTTGGTAAAACAGGCTTTGCATTCAGCATGCTTGCTGCCTTACAAGACTCTTTCCTTTCTCACTGAGATTTTTAGTAGTAGTAGAAGCCCTAAGGAACATTTGAAGAATAACAGTGAAGTGTAACCAGGCATTTAGAGAACTCACTTCCAAGAGTAAGAGTATGATGCTAGGAAAAAAATGAGTCTTCTAAAAAAGTATAATCAGTTGGCTGACAATATTGACTAAATGGCTTAAGACTCAACTTCTGAATAATCAGCATTCATACGTAATGAGGATAAATCCTGGAAGTAACAAAAATTTAAGCTAGAGAAGCAGAATAACACAAGTGAATGTAATCATGTCCTATATTGGCCACATGATACATATTCTAGACCAGTCCCACTGTGCTGGGAAAAATCTGTAATAGGAATTTTTGCCCTACTTGTTGGACAGAAATGTAAGAAAACTTGATCAGTAAGGTTAGGGAGAACTGTGAATTATTGCAACTTCCCAAAAATGGAAATAGAATGGAGCTGTAATGGAAGTGAGCGATCCAAACAAAAATAGCGCAGGGATTTGTGAGTGATTGCACGAAGCCATGTTAGTAAAGAATATTAGCCGTAGGTTCTTTGTTGGCTGTTTCATTCAGAAATGAATTTTGGAGTTTTTCCACAGTGTTACTTGGCAATTGGGAAGCATTCAGGCATGTTGCTTTTGTATTTGCTATGGGTCTAAATGACTGTAGATGTCTTACGCAGTTTGACATCATTGGAGACATGCTTCTTACCTCCTACACACATCTGCAACTGCTGCAGCTCTCCAGACAGCAACAGCAGCAGGTGTTTGAAGCCACCCTCCCACCAGTACATTACCTTTGAGGCTGGTGGGATGGGAGCTTATTCCTTCCATTATGGATAAGTGAGATAAAAAGGGAAATGACCTTATAAAAAAAAGCCAGCACAGAGCAGCATGGAGGAGTTAAATGTTGTTTTCCAAATAAAACAGTTAAAGTGGAAGTAGGGAATCTTCAGACATTCGTGTTGTTTTTTTTCTCTCAGAAGCAGTGAAAAGCATGTTGTTGTGGATGAGGCGTAGATGTTGTGTGGGCTAGAACTGATTCACTTGGAATTTGGTAGCAGTGCAGTGCTGCTTTTGATGAATTTATAGAAGCTCAAGCCTGGAATAACTTAGTTCTCGTACTGCTGTACAGCTATTAAATGTGGGTGTGATTTAATGTATCAAAACATTTAAAATTATTTGACCTATAGTGTGGTATACCAACAGTTGTGTTGGCATAGAATTGTGTTGTGTTGGAAGAGACTTTTTCCATGTAAGAGTAGTTACATTTATATAGAGCCAATATAATCACAGTCATACTAGTGGAAGAACAGTCATGGTGCTACTCTAATTCTGCTTTAAGCAAAGCTGCACAGCCTGTGTAAGGAGGCCCATAGGTACCAACAGAAATGAACATGCTTTCACTGTGACTGATCGCATCACTGACTGAGGGATATAATGCTTGTTGTTGCTTTCTCTTGTTGAAGATGTTGAAGAGCCCAGCACACAGAGGCTTCTTTCTCAGCCAGTTATTGTGTCTTCCAAGTTGCAAATCCCTGGGCTACCTTTGCGCTGGGAACAGCAGAGCAAGCTCCTTCCAAGTGTAGCTGGAATCCCAGCCAGTAAAGTTTCTAAGTGGAGTACAGATGAGGTAGGTTTCCCCTGTATCTTCTATCTCACTACCACTGCCCTGTGGAAGTCTTGGTTGATTCAGACGTTTAGATTAACCCATAGATTAACAATAATGAATTAGTACTTCAGAGGATTAGAGTTAGCCAGACCTAATATAACAGATCCCCCGTGGCTGCCATTCAGCCCTGGAAGCAGTAAGTATTAATTCATCTGTGTACAGACAGAGATAAATATGTGTGTGTATACACATATTCACTGGGGTTAAAAAGGAAAACAAAAAAAAAAAAAGAGAAAAAGCTAAACATATGGCCCAGCAGGTCAGGTGCCCAAGGTCTACACTAAAAACGTCTAGCACCCACATGGGTATTCTGGAGGAATAGTTTAAGTGTCAGCATGGACCAAGGAGCTATTTCTGGTGCATAGTTTTGATATGGCACACTGTTTTGGAGGGTGAGAATATAGGGCAGAGGGGAACTGCATGGATATGATCAGGCCATGGCTCTCATTAAAATCTTAAAATAATGGTTTCAGGATTTTCGAGTCCTGTTGCTGTTCAAGTATGTAATAATGCTTGGACAGACAGGGTCCAATCCCTGCTTTAGTTTCAGAAGTACTTGTAACTAAGGCAGTTATCTCCATTGGGACAGTCAGACCTTCTCTAATCAGAGAAAAGAAATATGTGTGAAGTTTGAAAAAGGATTTACTAATCTCTGTGCAGTGAAAAATGAAGAAAAGGAAGGCAGCAAACGTTTTGTCAGAAGTGATTCACTGAGGGAAGATCCATTATTATGGATCTGCATGGATAGAACAACATGAGTAATTTTGAGGGAGTAGCCATATCCCACTCTTAGATGTCTTGTGGAAAAAAGTGGCATATGGTCTTTTAGTTTGTGGATATTGTGAATCCTGTCCTTAAACGACCAGCTGCATGACTCCATGTACTTATAGAAGAAGGTGGAGCACCTAAAATGAGGCTGTGAAAGAGTAGCTGAAAACCTTTGATGATTGTCAGCCTTGGAGACTATTTTGAGAAAACAACAGTCTCACTGTATCTTTTGTTGTATACTTTGGTGGCAGGTCTCTGAATTTATACGGAGTTTACCAGGATGTGAAGAACATGGGAAGGTGTTCAAAGATGAGGTGGGTGAATTTTATTTCAAAAGGACACAGAGTACAAATCTTAGTGAAAAGATTAATTTTATGTCATAATTAAAAACTGATATAAAGTAGTAGGATGAATTGCATGTTGAAAGTAAAACGGAAATAGATGGAAGATTAAGTTGGTTTACATGGAGTAGGAAGTAAAGGTAAAACTAGCTAAGTATCAGATAGGTCTCTTGTGGTTCTCTAACTTTGTTACTGCAACTGAAATTACTTAGAACTAATGATAGAAGAGGAGGAACTTTGTGATTTATTACTGTTTGTTCTTCACCTGTTTTGAGAAAGTTTGTTACTTTAGTTCTGCAGGATGTTAATCAGTAAAATAAAGCAGTGGTTCAAGATAACCACCTCTTAAAACTCTTTGCATCTTGTCTGATCACGCTTGGCTCTTGATGCTCTATTTCTCCTGATATAGACAGTTTATGAATATGATTTGAGTGAGCAGGAAGTGAGAAGATCTGAAGGCTTCTGATGAGATTCAGAGAAGAGCGTACTCACTTTGTGAGCATGACATGCATGTATTTCTGGTATCTGAGAAGATTACTGTGCCAAAGTTGTCATTAGGAAGTGATAGGGATTTTAGGTACAATAGGCCTGCATAAGCTAGGTTGGCTTTTCTTTGGCGTTCAGAAGTCTCGTTACTCCTGATAATGCTTAGTTTTGAGAAGGCTGTTTGATCACAAATTGCGTGAATAGTTCAGGTGTTTATTCCAGCCAGACCACCTGAATGGGCAGAGTCTGATACTGTAGTATCCCAGGTCAGCCAGCCTTTCAACTGAAGAATAATTGGTACTTAGACTTGAGAAGGCACCTTCTGAGTTAAATGCATACAGATGGCCCTGCTAATCTCCTGCGACAAGTTTTCAGGCTGTGCTGTAAATCAGAATGACTATTACAGTTGCATATCAAAGGACTGACTGGCCATCTCTGGGCATTTTGTTCACACTTGCTTAGATGTTAGGCATTCTACAGCTGCAGCAGGTATGCAGGCCTAGATCATCCCCTGTGTCATTTAGGGTGTCTCACCAATTAAATTAAGATCAGTAAAAGCTGGCATATAGATAATCAAGTCATCATGTGGGAAGTGCCAGAGAGACTGATAAATCCTAAACACTTTCATTCTCAGAGGTGTAAGAAAATACTTCGTGTTTCAGGATTCAGCCTCTCATGCTTTTGTCTGTGAGTAGTAAATTAAACCTCTACCAGTGAGGCTAACTGGCATGGACTAGCTGGCATCAGTAGGTCTTTCAGTAGGTAGAAGGTGCTGGTTCAAACTTTGCTGGAAAATCAAACCTTATCCTCCTTATATTAAATTGCTGCAAAAAGCTGGGCACTCCCACATTCACACGTTTCTGGTTCAGAGCCCACTCAATCTGGCTTTGTGCACAAAATGAGTAGTAACTAATTGTGGTAACTGTGTGATGCTATTCTCACTGAAGTGCTCCTTGACTTACAGTGCTGGGATGTACCTTGCAGGCTTCCCTTTGCAGTGTGTCTGATTCAGAAAGCTTGTCTTCCAGTCCTACAGAAACTTAGTTACACTGGTTTTATCTCAAATTAGTGTCTAAGACTAAGCAGTGCTCCTGATAGAACCACTGTTGATATCCTGCTTAGGTTACGCTGAAAACTTACTATAGGTACCTGAAGTTGACACAAGAAGTGCTGGCCCCATTGAAGCCCTTGGATGTGAGGGCCTTGTGGCTCTTCATGTTCAGATTTAGCACTCCTGCTGACTGAGAGATTTGCTTACAGAATATTCACTTGCAACATTTATTGAAATAGTAACACTACAAAGCTGGAAATAAAAATACTCAGTGTTTTGACAAGCTGTGTTTGTGTCAAAGAAGCAGTTATATGTAGCCTGGCCCTTGTTTACATCTGTGACCAACTTTGTTTTAATTTGCTATTTAATTAACAGAAAGGGGTGGCCTGAAGGGGGTTCCAGTTCTGTAGCTGGGAGTGAAATCCAGAAGCTCTCTTACAAAGGCTTGTATAAAAGGAGTAGCTAAGATGTTAAAAAGCATTACTGTGCTGCAGTACAGTAGAATTTATCATTTCATTTATCCATTTTAATTGTCAGTAGCTTTTACTTTATACTGTCAGTATGAAAATAAGAACTGGTTAGCTAAAATTTAGCCAAACAATTGTTTTCAGGCAGAAGGATGATCATCATCTTGTTCTTTTAGACTGGCTGATCTGTTTAAAAGGTTGAAATCAAAGCTGTCCTGAAAGCATTTCAAAGTGTTTGTATTTAGCCGTTCCTTTACACTGTCTGAAATTAAAGAATTTTCATGTTTTCTGAAACATCTATACTGCTGCACTGTCAGACCTTTTGATAGCTTTGTGTTTTTTCTTTTCCAGCAAATTGATGGAGAAGCATTTCTGCTAATGACCCAATCAGACATAGTCAAAATAATGAGCATTAAACTGGGACCAGCCCTAAAAATCTTCAATTCCATTCTGATGTTCAAAGCTGCAGAGAAAAACTCACACAATGAACTTTGAAGAGAATGGAAATGTGTACGAGTCAGCTTTCTCCACTGGAGCTCCTGTTTTATTCAAAGCACAAAGACTTGCTAGAACTAATGAGTAAGGACTCTCAGAAAGGAAGAAATATATGTTCAGCACTGGTGAACTGTTTATATTCTCCTGGAGCCAGTACACATCTGAATCCTTCTGGGAACTGTTCAAGCTTTTGAGAAGGTACTGTGTAACAGCCGAGTCAGCTAGTCTTATTTACCAAACTAATGGCGCTAATTCTCCAATGATGGTTAGGATCCCTAACTTTCTCTGGACATCAAGAAAACCTTCATGAATTATTTATGCTGTATTATATAAGGGAATGTTAATATTTTATAAGATTTCTTGAATTTACTTCATGTACCCATTTTACTTTTCAGAAGCTTTTACTTCATACTATCAAAAACTGAATAGCCAAAAGTTAGGCTACAGGTAGCCAGATGAGACTGTTATGGCTAATACCTATGCGTGCCATAGTATAAAAATGAAACACAATGTTACATACGTGACACTTTATGCTACAGCATATAACTTTACAGATTATAAAAATGTCCGTTTGCTTGTAACAAAACAAACCTTGTTGGGGTTGAAATTATAATGCTTTTTTGATAACTGAATGTTTTTACTTTTGCACGATTACAAAAATGTTATGTGAGTTTTTCCACCAGCATCTTTAATGTATTTTACCAAAATATCAGTATAGAGAAGGCTGCAACTGAAAAATAAACTTTGACTTCATAGAAGACTTTTCGTTAATGCTGCACAATAGAGTCCCAGCCTTTCACATGGGAACCTGCTACAGTCCTTCAGCACATCAAGGAAAATACATATATTTTGAGGTAAGGACATTAGCAAAAAGAAAATAGATTCATTCATGTCTGCAGGTGCCAGTCTCCAGTGTAGTTACCACAACAGTGGAGAAAACCAGGGTGCCAAAGGTAGGACTGCTACTCTGGCTTCATATTCAACATAAGTTTGTTCCCGATGGTGAAGAATTATTTCACCCACTACTTCCTAGTTGGTAAGTCTGATTATAAACAAATAAGGCATAGGGGGAAAGATAAAGCATGGAGGAAAAGGGTACTTAAAGACATATGGTGCATCAGCACATTTTGGGTGTAAAATGCACCCATTTCACTGGGTCATTAGCAGGCTGCAAATGCCATCAGCAAGTACTTATGTGAGGCAACCTTCCTTCTTGGAGGATTATTATAACGATTTGTCAGGGAAAGTTGTTGCACTTGGTATATATAAGATGTAAACCAGATGCACTTTAAATGGGAGAAAGCCTAGCTATGTGTGTACTGAGGACTGTTCCAGAATACTACTTTTGCAAGAAGAAAGAGAAGAATTGGATCAGAATTTTTGGCAGCCCTCTAATTAGTGCTATGGTGGGCAGTTGCTCAGCCTTTAGAGCTGAGAACAAACAGCATTTCCGTTGCACAGAGCTGGGAGGATTTTGCACCTTCCCTCAGATTTTGCCTGGCTATTCTTTGACTGGAGTTCCTTAAGATTTCAAGAGCGCTGTGCCCTTTCCAGATCATGTAGGTGACTGGTACCTGCCATAATAGGAGGTAAAACAGGGTCAGTATGAAGTAAGTTGCATTGCTCTGTTAATTGCCTTCCATAGCATTGCATAATTAATATTTTTTACATTTTGTTCAATATTTGTACATTCAAATTGCACTCTTATTGTACTACAATACAAATAAAACCTGAGCTGGAGCTGTCTGTTACATGTGTGTGTGCCCAGGATTTTCAGATGAACCCAGCTGTACCCAAGTAATTCCTCACTGTAGCTCAATGTGGCTATGAGTTAAAAAAGGAACTTAGCTACTGCTGTCTGCCCTCTCCCTAAACACTTAACCCCTAAGGCTCACAGGCCGTTTGTGGACCTGGACAAAGTCACTGGCAGCACCTGAAGTTGCCCATGCAGATCAGTCAAATGCCACAGTCTTCTGTTTTCTTTCCTTCTGCCCTTCCATATAGTTTATTTTCCTTCACCCTCTGTGTCTCTCTTGTGAGCCAGCTCTGTAGCCTGCAGCGAGAGCCAGTGATTTGCTGCTCAACAGGGATTATTTGGAGGTCTTAGCAGCTCCCTGAATTTTTATATACTTACTTACAAAGTACTGTGGTTTAAGAAATGGGTTTGAGTTAGTACTGTTAACAAAATTTAGAATAAACCTCACTTAAATGGTACAGAGACCAACCTTCTATTCATACAGCTATGGCAACAGTGAGGACATGCATAATCCTTACTTTTGTATCCAATGTGATGAGATAGCAGAGTGTAACCACCTCTGTTACAAAAACTATACCGGGCAAATTTACTTAGAAACAAACTGCTCGGGACACCTACTGAATCCTTAAAACGGCTGCTGGTATTGATTTGTATGTTGTGTTGGAGGTAGCCCAGCTGTCGCGCAGGTAAAAGTTGTCCCTGGATTTCCATGGAGCCACATAAAAAATACTAAGACTTCAGTAAGAGAGCCTGGCCATCAGATGCAGTGGGCTCCCCTTATCCTGCAGGATCTCCCAGTGTAGTCTCTGCACTGGAGTCACCCCTGCACAGCTGAGCTTTAACAAAACAGCTGTGGTCTTCCCAGCCGTGTGTTTTGAGTGTTTTAAGAATGATGGTGACCACAAACTGCTTTGCCTGCCCAGACATTTTTAGAATGGGTAGGAGATTGATCTCTGGTAGAATGCAATGTTTTAATAAAAATTCATTTTGATTTCTAATTTCATGCAATGAGTCGTGTTTGAGGGCTGTTGCTACTGTCCGTCACTAGGTGTTTGTCCAAAGCCATGCAGTGGCAGGCAGTGGCCCCTGGATTTCCAGATGTGCAGGAGTTAGGAGGAGCGTGTTAGGGAGAAAAGGAGGCTGTGGAAGAAGAGAGGAAAGGGCCTCCGCTCTGTGTGGGCAGACATAGTCACCATGTGGAGAAGGCCAATTTGTTCTGGGGAACAAATTCAGGAAAATGAGGCATTCTCTCCCTGGCGCCAAAGCTGTGGTTGCAAACACACATGGCAGCATCCCAGATAAGTCATTCTTGCTACTTTGAGAACTCATCTTAGAATCCTTATTTAGCAAATTCAGGATTAATGTAAAAATAAAAAGGTTTTATGCATGGAGAGAATACTAGAAACTTATCTTCCTGCAAATTAAAAATCAGGCCCACCATTTTAAAATACAAAAATTATCATAGTAGGCTTTTAGTGATGATAGTATAATGAAATGATGGTAAAAAGGAAATCTTTAATTTGTGCCACTTCAAAACATTAACTTTATTAGCATCTGAAGCAGTGAAGTGCTCACACTGGGTCACAATGTGGTTTTTAACATTCGGAGGGTCAAAATATTATCTGAATTTGTCAAATGCTCCATATGGAAAAATAATACATGACACATGCAGTAGTCTAGAAAATTTTATTATCTCTAATGCCTCTAGATTGCTCTAGAATTTCCATTTAAAATACTGAAAATGCTTAGGTTTAAATTGTTGTAAAAAGTAGCTAGTACAATTGAAAAAAAAGGCGTTATTAAACGTAACTGTTATAAATATACACACACTTTCACCAGAAAAAATGGCACTGATTTATCTTCACAACAGACGGATTTATTTTGACAAATTTGTCAAATGCTTCTGAGGGGAGTGTTGTGTACACCATCAGATACTGGGATAGTTGGGTGTCTCCAGCTCTCTCTTTACCTGGGTGAACAGGGATGCTGGGCTCCTCACCTCAAAGACCAGGGACTCCAGGAAGTTCAGTGTCCTGTGGATTCTCTTTGGGCACGGGATATCGAACACACGAAATGCAGCCACCAGTGCTGCCAGGGCCATGGTGCAGTTATCGAGCTGGGCTAGCTCTTCTCTTTCTACATACAGCACAAACTCACATGAATTCACGTGAAAAGGATTTTTTACTTCCAATACTGGTGTCACTGCCTTTACCTAAATTAAAAAAAAAGATTTCAAATGATGCCACAGCATCACTTTGGTGAACAGGTCAGGGAATTAACAACACTTTTGAATTTAGCTAGTATTTCTATGGATATTTGCCATCTACCCAAAAGACAGACTAACATCAACCTTTTCCAGGAACTAAGCTGAGCAACCAGAAGGCCAAGTGATGCACCCAGGCAGCTGATACAAGGAAGAGAGACCCAGCCTGCTGTGCTCTGTCTCCTACCTCCTCATTCACAGCAGCAAATAGACTGGAATCATCTCCAAAGACATCTGGCAGGAGTAGACATGCAGCAGTCATTTTCATATCTGTAAAAGGCAAGGATTTCTACTAAATTACAAATGCAAACATTCAAGCACTGCAATATGGTCCTGGAAAAGCAGATTGCAGCCTCTATAATAGTTAACAGCTCAGCAGTGGAACTGTTCAGTCCATTTTGAAGAGTAGCTTGTACCACAGTGAAGGTTTAGGCACCTCAGCTGGCAAAAGGTATTCAGATAATTCATGGTACTGCCACTCAGTATTACAATTAAATTTCTCTCACCATAAGTAAGTAGGCCTTTGGGTTGCTTCTGTTGGGAGTTTGCAAGCTGAGTAGAGCTCCTGCACCCCCCATCTGTGCCCACACTCTTCTCTCCCTAGTAAATCAGATATTTCTGGGGAGTCCTGGTGCCAGAGCACTCCACTTTGAAGGCTGTGGTACGAGCTGGTGCTGCAGGACCTCCTGGAGCATGGTATGTGCTACCCTCTGGTTCAGCTACTACTGCCTGTAACATTTTTCTTGTAGGTCAGGCTTCAGGTGCCATGCACTTCACTGAACCTGTCTTGTCAGGCATTTATTACCTAGGTGCCAGGTCATGTTGTTTGTGATAGAAAAACAGGAAAGTAATGGCCTTGGGACTTTACTAAGATGTTGAGTTAAAACTTTGTATAAGAGAAGGGGAAATTACTTACGTCCATAACTTTCTAAGGCCAAAGGTATGAGTAGAAAGTCCATAAATGCTTTCTGGATTAGGCTGCCTGCTGACACTTTTTTATCTATCATGAGCTACTGAGTACTCATGGTTTTGAGCTTAAAGAAAGAAACCCCCAGTATTTTAACCTACTCTGCTGGCTTCTTTAAGAAATGGCCTGGTAATAAAAGGAGTGAAACTGCTATAGGAAACACATGTATTCATACTGTGTCACTTTTGATTTGACATCCTGGCATTATGCCTGTGTGATAGAAAATGACAGTCTAAGGAGCACTTCTCACAGAGCTAAGCTCAAGCATAAGCACTGACAGCTGCAGTTTGGGAAGAATAGCGATTTCGAGTAACTGCTTCAAAGGTTTTCCCCTTGCAGAACCCTGCTCCCCAGACTTCTCAGACTGAAAAAAGTTGAGTGGCAGTGGGTGCTTACTCCCTCACAGCCAGGAAGTTGAACACTTCGATGTTCCTGGACCTCTTCGCATGACCGTGGTACCTGCTCACCAGAGGTACCAGTTTGCGCACTTATTCCTGCAACGTGTCTGCAGAGATGAGGCATTTGAAGCAGTGGTAATTACTAGTTGTATTTCACTGGGATGAAGAGTTCACCTATATAAACAGTACCTTTCTTTCTAAAGGAAATGGTCTCTTTTTATGAGACTATTTCTAAACCAGAAAATTTGTTTTCTGTGTGTATTTTTAGAAAATAATAAGCACTCCTTTACATATCCAGAAATATATAACTGCTCATCTAGCTATACTTATCCTGCAGTCTTTCCTTCAATTAAAAGTTTCAATACCTGACTTAATTTTCCTAGTAATTCATTAGCTTTTATTCTTAATGCTTCCGCATCGCTGTGTATTTTTTCAGACAACTGTGACATTTTTAATATGTTTTTGCAGTAAAATTGGAGCTAGTTTAATTACATAAGTAACAACAATTAGCTACAACAAAACTCTGATATTCAGAGCATAGAACATTTGTACTGACATTTCAGAATGTCTTGCTCTGTGTGACGCTTCAGATTTTCTTGCAGCATAATGTTAATTGGATTATTCCTCACCGCATACAAAGATAATATGTTTTCTGAATAAATCTCCAAAATCTCAACTGTTTTCTTATAAATGTCCATGTGTGTGAGAAGCTGGAACTCCCTAAAAAGCTAAAAGAGAAACAAATATTTGGTATTACTGCAATCCTGGGAACTGAAAACAGCACAATGTGCACACTTTGATGACAGGATAAAACTGGCTCAGTACGAAAAGATCATAAATCAGAGGGGATGGTTTAATTTCATTTCAAAGCAAGGAAGAAATACATCAAGTAACACCAAAATACTGCAAATAATGCACTGGTGTTGTATGTGGTATATTTAACACAGGACTGGTGAATCTTTCAAAGTGGTGTTAACAGCAAAAAATGTGAGTTAGGTTAAAGAGAACAATGTTGGATACTTCACTGGAAACATGCAGTAAAACTCATGCCTATGGTTATATCACATCTATAACATGAAATTCAGTGTCATTATTAAAAATAGCTATTACCTGATAAGGGCATCTTAAGAAAGGAAATAGTCTAAGAATGTCTTTTAAAGGTGCCTTATCACTGATCATCTTTCTCCGCATTTCAATTGTCACATTCATTCTGTTATCCACTTCTTTCCAGTTCCTCTGAGTTTTCAGATATTCTTGCTTAAGCCATTTAATGTGTACATGCATTGCACTGTCTTCAAGATGAACTGGTTCTTCCTATCAAGAAACGAAGGACAGAATTGTGACAAATCACAATTTTTATCTGATGTAGCTTATGTGTTCTGAGTGTAGTCATAGTGTAGAAATGCTCAGCAGAAAGTACCTGTAGTATAGTTTCAGTACCAGCTCTGTGGACTTGTCTTCGTGTTCTAATGGTTAAAGGAAGAACTGTTTTCATATAATATTATAGATATCAGCCAAGTCTCCCAAGCTTAAATTACATATTTGAGGATATTAATGGAATTCCTAAGCTTGTGTCTGGTTTGTCTAATTGAAGAAATAGTATCTTCTTCTTACTCTCACAGGTCCTAAAAGCAGGACAACAAACTTTCACATTTATGCAACTGAAGTATTTACCTCCAAGGAGACCAGCTGAACTCAGATAACTCTTAATGGAAAACATGACTGAGTAGTTTGACTGTTAGTGTATTCAAAAAGTTATTTGGTACTTGAATATTGTTAACAATCATCTTCTTCAAAATTACTATTATTGTCCATGCTTTAATTCCAAACCCAGTAATTTATAAGAACAGGAGTGGCTATCCAAGGGAGTAGTAAATCAGTGGCAGTAGCCTGGAGCTGTTAAGTTTCTATCAAAGTATGCAGTGAATTTGCTTATTGAAACAAGCTGAGATGATGTACAGATGCACTGTTAGTACAGCTACTGCTCCCAGGCTGTATTTACCTTGGCTTTTCCCATATGTATTATCACTGATGCAGCTGTTGTCTCTGTCAGTGGTGGCCCATGGGTCAACATCAGCAGGAGTTGAAACACTTCATTGTGTTCCCCAGAACATTTAAGACACAGAGCTACGAAACATACAACATCCAAAACTGCTTTGCAGTGCTCTGTATGTGCAATTAAACTTACCGGTTTATTTAACATCCTTTCTTAAACAGTGCATATGGCATTCCAAGAATGGTTGCACAACATGCACAGTTAAAAAACCTGTCTCCCTCCCAGTTTATATCTGTGGATTTCTTTAGCATAGGGATCACAAAAGAAAATAAGCCCTACATGCAAGACAGGTACCTACTGTGACCCCACAGGTACTCCCCTGGCCCATGCTAGGCTGCTGTGTTAGCACAGTCTGCACTCTTTCTAATAGAGGACTTTAATCGGGATTGCATTGCAAGAGTAATATTTGTCCATGACCAACTTGAGTAGGCATTCCTACCCTCCTCCTCACCGCAAAGGAACAGAGGTGGTGGGTCAGAAGATTAAAGGCCCATACCCTCCTCTACCTGGCTGAGTGCTGCGAAAAAGAATTGTAGAATCATAGAATAGTTAGGGTTGGAAAGGACCTTAAGATCATCTAGTTCCAACCCCCCTGCCATGGGCAGGGACACCTCCCACTAAACCAGGTTGCCCATCTTTGTCCAACCTGGCCTTGAACACTGCTAGGGACGGAGCATTCACCACTTCTTTGGGTAGCCTGTTCCAGTGCCTCACCACCCTCACAGTAAAAAACTTTTTCCTTCTATCTAACCTGACTTTCCCTGTTTAAGTTTTAACCCGTTACCCCTTGTCCTATCACTACAGTCCCCAATGGAGAGTCCCTCTCCAGCATGCTTGTAGCCTTCTCTTCAGATACTGGAAGGCTGCTCTGAGGTCTTCACACAGCCTTCTCTTCTCCAGGCTGAACAGCCCCAACTTTCTCATCCTATCTTCATACGGGAGGTGCTCCAGTCCCCTGATCATTCTCATGGCCCTCCTCTGGACTTGTTCCAACAGTTCCATGTCCTTTTGATGTTGAGGACACCAGAACTGCACACAATACTCCAAGTGAAGTCTCACGAGAGCAGAGTAGAGGGGCAGGATCACCTCCCTCGACCTGCTGGTCACGCTCCTTTTGATGCAGCCCAGGATACGATTGGTTTTCTGGGCTGCGAGTGCACACTGCCGGCTCATGTTCATTTTCTCATCAACCAACACCCCCAAGTCCTTCTCCACAGGGCTGCTCTGAATCTCTTCTCTGCCCAACCTGTAGCTATGCCTGGGATTGCTCCGACCCAGGTGTAGGACCTTGCACTTGTCATGGTTAAACTTCATCAGGTTGGCATCAGCCCACCTGACAAGCGTGTTAAGGTCCCTCTGGATGGCATTCCTTCCCTCCAGCATATCAACCGAACCACACAGCTTGGTGTCATCGGCAAACTTGCTGAAGGCGCGCTCAATCCCACTGTCCATGTCACTGACAAAGATGTTGAACAAGACCGATCCCAACACCGATCCCTGAGGGACACCACTCGTTAGTGGTCTCCAATTGGATATAGAGCCATTGACCACAACTCTGCGTGCAGCCATCCAGCCAGTTCTTTATCCAGTGAGTAGTCCACCTATCAAATTGATATCTCTCCAACTTAGAGACAAGGATGTCATGCGGGACAGTGTCGAACACTTTGCACAAGTCCAGGTAGATGACATCAACTGCTCTACCCTTGTCCATCAGTTCCATAGCCCCATCATAGAAGGCCACCAAATTGGTCAGGCAGGATTTCCCCTCAGTGAAGCCATGCTGGTCATCACCAACCACCTCATTGCTTTTCATGTGCCTTAGCATGGTTTCCAAAAGCATCTGCTCCATGATGCATTAAGTAAGGTTGTGTATGTAGTGGTACCTCTCCTGAGTTCTGTGAAGACTCCACTGAATGGAAGTTTGTGGACTCCCAGGGATTATGGCTTTATATTCAATAGCCTTCAGTAGATTTTTTCATTCCATTATTTTTTCCCAGTCACTTTTCCAGCTCTCATAAAATCATACATCCTGCATTAAATTCAGTGGTTTAACTGTGGACTGTTGGAAAATATTTTATTTTTCTCTTGCTGCCTCTGCCTTCTAATTGTCATTCTGGATTCAAAATCTATTCTCCACCTTCTTGCCACTGTAGTGTAGATATTTTGCATTCTGTCCTCGGCCGCCTCTTTTCCAGCCGAGACTGTCCTAAGCTATTAAATCATTCCACATAGAAAACCCTGTCCAAACTTTCAATTATCCTTGTTGGTGTCTTTTCATATCCTGTAATTTCACTACAGCTCTTAGCTAGTTGGGATGTTGAAACACCACAGGTGCATCCAGTGGAATAACATGCTCCCTTTTGTTTCTTTCTTACATAATTCTGAGCATTCAATATAATAACATGCTCCCTTTTGCTTCTTTCTTACATAATTCTGAGCATTCAATATACATTTTTGTACTGCTGCTTAGCATTGTGCCAAGCTTTCTTTGGCATAATATAAAAATATCATTTGTGAATAGTAAGAATAAGCTCAGAGCCCATCACTGCAAATTTTGTTAGGACTGGGTTTTCTCTTTGTGCCTTAGTTTTCATCTAACACTCTCAAATTTTATCTGTTGTTTTTCTGCCCTGTCACTCAGTAGCATGGGGTCCTTCTGCAGTTCTTCAGACGGCCTTTTCTTGTTACTGCCCTCAGTAGCAAGACCCTTGTAGTCAGCCAACTATCCTCCTTTTTTCCACACCATTTAGAAATATATTGAACTGCTTAAACTAAGCATCAATAATTTTTCTGCTGTAAAAAACAGCTATTTCTGCCTAGCCTTCTTTGTTCTAATTTATTCATGCAAGGACCTTCTTGCTTACCTTTTTGCTTATCCTTCAGATTATATCCTCTAAGAGTCTTTGAAAGGCAGATGGTGGAATCTCTGAAGTTAAAGTAAATTCTGTCAGTTGGATTTCCTGTGTTCTCAGGGTTGTTGAATACTTCAAAGAGCTAATGAATTTATGGAGAATTACTTCTTTTCACTGAAACTGTTGATTCCTTCCCAATGTGTTCATCTCTTGGGTCTGCATTACAGTTCTTGCCAATTTGGCCAGTAAAGACAGTAGCTTTCTTGGTCAATACTGTCCCTACCAACTGTGAATACCATTCTAGTATACACACATCTCCAAGTCAGTTATTCAGCTGTTCTTTAACCTGCTAACTTGCTCTAAGTTGGATGGACTGGCTCTTGCTTCAGTGTGACCACTGCACAAAACCAAGGGCTGGTTTATTCCTGTCAGTCTCAAGATGCTCATGCTTTCTCTCACACATGTACACAGATGGTCAGGTTTTTTAATTACTGTTGTGTTTTTCACTCCAGGCAAAAGCTAGTTTGAAGTCTCTGACTCCAAAGAGCTGTTATTACTGCTCTGGGTCTGCTTCCAAGCCTCCTGCCCATAGAGCAGGAGCTTCTTCAGCCACCTGCTGCGGCTTGTTTCCAGAGGGGCCATCACCTTCAGTGCCTTACTTGCAGAGGCAGGAAAGCAAAGCAAACTCAACCTGGTGTGCTGTAACCACAGACAAACTGACTGGGTTGCTTAGAAACAAACACTGAGAACAAGTTATGACCTTTACTCCAGCTAATTTCTATCCCCCTTGTCAAGGCAAACACAGCTCAAGCTCTCAATGTAGTCAGCTCTGTCTTTGAGAGCTAGTTTAGCTAGTGATATTATTGATTATCTAAATGAGACTATTTGACATTTTTGTAAGCATCAGGGGCAAGCTACCAATAGAAATACAGCAGTAGTGTAAGGAAGAATTGCTGTCAAACTTATCTACTATGAAAAAAATAATGTGATGGAAGGCCAGACTTCATTGTGTAAATCATCCATTACATATAAGTAATACAAGCAGAAATCAGTGTTAGAATTGGTTTTTTTGCAGTGTTCAGCCTGCTTAGAGCAATGACCATCTGTAACCTTTCCACCTTTTTAAGCTCCATTTCTAGGCTGAAGAAAGGTAGCTCTGAACTGTAAGCTCTTTAACATAGCTTGTTTAAGCTAGTAGTCTGTGTAAGAGGTGTATATTTCCAGCTATGAAACACATCTTAAAAATTCAGGCAAGTAATAGAGCTCCAGAAATGTCCCAGATCCCTGGTAGCATTGTTTGGATATCAGTTAATGACAGTTTTCTACTGGTGTTAGTAGGTATTGCTGTTTCAGAGATTACTTCTTGTTTATTAAAGTGCAGTGGAAACCTAACAAGTGAAGTTAATGTACTTTGAGGATGGGCAATGATGAGTATGATGTAAAATACTTGGGGTGTTATAAAACAATGCTGCATGCAGTGAAAGAGCAGGTGAAAACCCAATTCTAAGGTCGGCATTAGCAACCAAAGTTGCTATGATCTGATCTTGACTATACATGATGGCTTTAATACAGTGACAGAGTGTGCCTTATATATCTAATCACTTCATTTTGTCCCTGGACTGTTTCATTCGTACTGGGGAATACAAACAACATACTGTAGTATATAGTGCTATGCAAATATAGATCAGTTGATAATTGGGAGGATAGATTTACTGCATTGTTGCATATTTCTAATTCCAGCTGATTTAATGCAAGTGATCCATGTTTATCAGCAAAGAACAGAACACAGCAATAAGACCTCACTGGTACATCAAGTCAAATGGCAGTGGCTGTCTTTAGGAGAACCCGTGTGGAAGTAGAGAACAGTGACTTTAGATGTTTATGGATGAGTAGCTGTTTTCAGTCAACCTATCTGAAAAGGGCAAAAACCTTCTGATTTATATTCTTCATTATTTCTAAGCATAGTTTTATTGAAATACAAGCTGATGGTTTTTGATGGAGCAGGAAAGTTTGGCATCACTTGAATTCTACACAAACTATTTCTGACCTCAGGATTTATTAGATTCTAACATCAAAAAGGTTTATGCTTTTATTGAAAAATTGCAAAATACTATGCTTGCAGCAGAATGCATTTGGTAACTTGCTTCATAACTCAATTCCCATTATATTTGGACCTTCTTCCTGTTTTGCAAATTTGCCTTTTTTCTAGTAAAGTGCAGTGAACTGATATTAACTCAGCCACACCTAAATGCAGGAATCACTTAGAATGTTTTAACTTTTTCCTTTTAGTTTTCCATTTGTGAACAAGTTAATTTTTAAGGTAAATGGAAAGGTAACCAAGAGTTGGCTTTCTTTGGGGGAAAGAAGTTATCTCAGTGGGATGCCATTTTGCAAAGAATCTGGGTTTGGAAAGCTGGTTACTGAACCATTATAACAGCCTATCACACGCTAATTTTGGGAGGACTCTAGATCCTCTCCACTTTAACCATCAAAGTGAGAAAGCTAATCAGAACACAGCAATATATCAGTAGAATTTTGATAGTAAGGTTAAAGCTCAATTATTAGCTCAATTATTTCAGTACTCAGAAAAGCAAGTCTACCTAGACCAAAGCCAGGAGCTCCTGTCTCCATGTCTGAAGAAAAGAAGCCAAAGCTAACAGTTCAGCATATATGCAGGACACAAAAAAGAGCCGCTTTAAATGAGGAATCCTTCATTCTTCAGGTCACCAACCTCCAGTGTTAATTGGTGATCTTTAATTATTTTTGTATATAGATTTTTGTCTTATTCAGCAACATACTAACTTCGTTTACAATGTAAAGAATTTCCTTTCTTTTTAAATCATAAAAGTTCTATTTATTTTAAAAATATCTTTCTGGAACAAATGAGTATTTACCTCGATGCCTTTAAAAAACAAGCAGCCTTTATGTCTCAAGCTCATGAGAAATAAAGAAAAAGGTTAAAAGGATGCAGCAAAGGAGTGAATGAGGTAAGCAGAGGATATCCAGTACTTGCACGGCAGTGTAACCTAGACCTTGCCTGAGGGATGGTCCTGGAAAGACTCTTAGCCCTTCTGTTGGATTCACACACAACAGGAGACAGCAACAGGGAGCCCATCCAGAGTGCCCATGCCCACAAGCTCCCTGAACCTCTTGGCATCTCAGATATCTGTGACTAAAGCCACTGGATTTAGAAGCCACATGGGTTGTAGGGCTCTTTGCCCACACTCCAGCTGCCTTTCCCTAGTGACCCCCAGTTGATACTCACAGTTCTACTTGGAACCATATACAAATAGGTTGTGTTAAGATGCTCACATTAAAGCAGGAAAGCATACATATGAAAAACATAATTTCTTTCCACCAAAAACTCAAAAAAACCCTCCAAATCCTTCATGCCTCCCATCTCCCGAAGCAAGAGGCTCATTAGTCATTTGCTTAGAGACAGGTTTTTAAATAAATGCCAAATTCCTTAATGTCTTTTTGATGGATCTTGATTTTTCCCATATAATGAGATTACATTACTATATTCTTGTAAAAAGCCCAAGATAGAGGGACATTTTTATGAGTCAGTGCAGCAACCAAGGAAGTGAAACTGCTACATGTCTTTGTGGGGAGGAATGGAGCAATTCTTATGAATGATGTGTATCTCCAAGGTCTAAGCTTTCAGTTACTGTTTAAAGCCAGCATCATAAATCCTTGAAGTCATTAGTGTCAGTAACAAAGTAACATGACTGCCTAATCACAGTGATGGAAGCTCCTCTTGTGAGGACAGCAGGAACCTCCTCTCTTTACAAGGTTTTACAGCAGTTTCTGAATGGTAAATGTAGCCTGCCCATTGCTATCAACAAAGATCAAGATCTCTTTTTTTGAAGAATGCCAACAGAACCTACTGGTTCCTCAGTTTGAGAGACTGACTTCAGATAGGACCAGCAGAGTTAAAGGGATAGATATAAGGATACTGCACTGCATGCTGTTGTTCTCTTCTCTGCCAACCATGGATTCAGGTTCCTCACCTAGGATGCTTTGAGACTGTTTCTTTGATGAAATTCCTTTGGATGGAGACTAATCTGCTTGCTGGAAAGGGCAGAAACCATGCGATGGTAGTGAGAACCATCTCCTGCAACAGCAGTACCACATAGACAGGTTCAGTGGTGCTGGCACCGAATGGGAGCTCCTTTTACACCATACTTTGGGACTGGGTTGCTGATGGGTAGCAGTGTTAGTGCAGCTGTTGTCTTGCCTTTCATTATTACTGCTCCTGTCGGCTCCCAGCAGCAGCTAACCATATTTCATTTGAAAAAACATTTCAGATTTTTCTTGCTAGATGCCAACATATATGCCAAGTTCTGTTATTGCTTAGAACACTGCTGCTGATAACACTTCTTGATTGCTGAGTCTACACCTGAATCAGAGTTAGCATCAATGCTCAAGGTACTTATGCAAGAAAACCTGACAGTAGCAGTTTCAGTGTCTTCTATTTGCCTAAACAAAGAACATGGTGCTTGAATACTCCCACTGGGAGTATAGTGGGACCCTTGTTTCCTTGTTTGGAATAATCTTTTCCATTAATCGGGTTTTATAACTTCTTCAGGATGAGAAACAGTTTTCACAGGTAGTAAAGTAAGAACTTCCTTAGTTCCAAATGTGTTTCTACTTTGAAAGCAGGTGTGTCTGACTCTAAGGTCCTGATTTATGTCATTACAAATATGCACAGCTGAACAAGATGTTTAATATTTTTTAAAACAAATGCAGTGTTGGGTTTTTCATTCTGTATGTTCATTGGCCCACATAAAGGCACCTTTCTGCCAATCTTGGCACTAACTGCTTTGTGATAAATTTAAACTGCTAAACAGAGTCTTAGCATCAAAAAATAAATGCTTGGTCTAGAAGCGGACACCACAGACAGAACCAAACGGTTCTCAAATTATCATTAGACAGATTCCCTTGCCTTCATCCCTTTTCCGAGTCTGGAAGAACAGATCAGCCTTCTGCGGACTAGAAGTCAATGCATCAGGATTATTTAAGGTAAAAGGGTGGGAAATGAATTCTAGGTTAAGGAAACCTTTGGAGAATAATCAGCGAAAGATTCCTAACCCCTTTGTGTCATCACACTCTCTCTTAGCTGGCAGAGTTGAACATTTAGGGCATTATAGGCCAAAGCCAACTGGCAAGCAGTGCAGATGAAAGAGCACATCTGTTCCCAACAGATGACCTACTTACCAGCCACACAGCTGACTTCTATATTGAGCTTTAGTTTCTGAACAGCCATAAGATGTAACTCTGTCAAATGTGTTTTGTGTCAGTGTAATCTTGGATTGTTAATGTTATCAAACTGATAAAAAGATTATTTACTAGTAAGAAATGCCTCACTGGCATACCTGGCATTTGGTTTCATACAAAAGAGTAATAAAGTTAGTACTACTAATGAAATCCTTAACCACTCTTCCTATTTCATCATGCAAAAAAACTGTTGCTTGCCGAGACATGCTTCCTACGGTGTTCTGGGATATGCTCAGAGACACAGATGATGTCTGCCCCTTGGCCTGATGAAGCCCCGTTACCAGCCAGCAGGCATTCCTGCTCCAAACACAGCATGAGTGTTACTTCGCTTCCTATGTAGGGCATTGCTTCCAGATGTAGCATCTGGCATTTTCCCCAGTTTCTTTTAAACATCTGCTGATGTGTTCCTTGTTACAGAGCATTATACTCAAGCAAGATTGAAGAGTATACTCACTTTAGAGTGCTAGCACCACAGCAAAGGTCTTGAGGAAGTGCAGGGCTCTAAAATAATGGTAAGCAAGCGCATAAACACATGCTGGAGGTGTCCGTCACTGAAGGATGTTTTGCTTAAAATGATGTTCCCTAGTTGAGCCACCACTGGAAAAATTTTGGACATCAGTATGAGCCTCCATGTCTGAGGGATATTTAGAACTTGAAAATAAGGAAAGCCTTCTTAATTAACAAATTTTCTGGCTATGAGGTGAGAATCCTTCTCAGTCATTGAAATGTCAAGGGTCTGGCTATAGGACAAACTCAATACAAAATATGTTTAAATAGGATGAGATCACTTTGTTCTCCCCTTTAATGGTACATAGCCTTACTGTAAGCAGAGGAGCTGGAAGACGCAGAACTCAGCTAAGCACCAAAACCAAAACCCTTACCTCTACCTGCACCTGGACATTGTCAGGTTTGTTTTCAGCAAATGAACATTTCCTGGTCTGTCCTCTCCTGTGGCCAAACTTGCATTTGTTCCTCAGGACTTGCTCATCATCTTCAATGGGTCTCCGCACATACTTGAAACGATCCTTAAGGGCCCGTTTCCACAGCAACTGCATGGGAAAAAAATATTATGTCATTACCAGTATCCTTGTAAAATTTGCCCCATTCCTAAAGCAGGTCACTTTGTTTTATCTAATTCTACTTTATAAAAAAGCATTTTGCCACTAAGCAGAAAAAGACTCTATAGGGTGGCATCAGCATACTGTGGCTTCAGGACTGAAGGAAACACAAGTACCTGTGGTATATGACTATGGCAACTAAACAGCCAGGCTACTGGCACCACCATAGTTCGTTAAGGATGATGGCAATTGAACCTAAGGGCTAGATTTATCCAATATAATCAGGTCTGTCTGTGAAATTGCAGTTTGCTTTCTTTTTCTCAGCTCTTTCTTTGGGATGCTCCATTCATGACATCAGGTCATGAAACTACACAGTGAATTGGATCATGCCACAGAAAAACTAATGGATTTTTTTTTGAGTGGATTATTTTTCCTCTTCCTCTGATACCATCTACCTAGTTGTACAGTTGTATGATTATTATATCTAACACAAGGGAGTGGGAAAGACACAGGGGCATGCTCCTATTTGCAGAGAGCCTACAGTTGCACTGGATCAAGTGTATTATTAAACAGAACTCAAAATTCCTGAATTAAAAGGATTGTTTAAGTAGGCCCTAGTGTTTGTGAGACTCCTCAAGACAGATAAATTACAATTTAAAGGCAGTTCTGCACTGCAAGTAGATGCAGACCCTGTTTAATGGGCCATTCATCACTCCCTGGCAGCCAAAGATGGAGTTTATGTGGTCCCACTGCTTCTATCACACTTGTTTCCTTTTTCACCTAGGTACAGAAAATTCACTTCTGAAAACTGGATGGACAGCAACTTCCTTGTGCATCCTTATGAACAGACACCTGTTTACCTGCAGTCCCTGGCTGGGCATCCTGTGATGGGACCCAGCTGCGCTAACTATCAACACACGGAGGATAAATTACAAAGCAAAGACTGTTAAACATGTCTGCATGCAAAACAGGCAATTGTAAATATTGGAAATGTTTCACCAGTTCCTCAAAAGCAACTGCTTATTCCAGTCATTGAGGGGTTTTCAACAGTCAGAGGGAACAAAAATTAGTCTGGGAAGTGACTTCAAATGACAGGATGTGGCAAGAGATATTCAAACAGCTGTTACTTTGCTTTCTAAAATCATTTTCTAAAATTGACTCCAATACTATACTCAATACTACACTCAAGCCTGTACAGACAGACTTACTGAAACAAATAGAAGCAGGATTACCCCAAATTTCTTGCTAATATTGTGACCTTTATTAGTAAAGGTCATATGATTTTAAGGGTTAACTTAGGTGTAAACCAGAATTCAGTAAAAGAAGACTAAGAAGTAGTGTCTTTCTTTGCAGCGAGTCTGACATGCCTGCCTTTCTCACCCACAGGATATGGTTAGAAGGGTCTCTTAACAGACAGTGGTGAAAACAGCATGACCATGTCTTTCTCCTGCTGAACATACTGCGCCCACCTCTGTAGGGCACTAGCTGACTTACAGACCCTTGATCCTAAAAGCAAGACCTCTAGTAATGGCGAAAAATGACAGTGGAAAAGCTCCAAAGGCAAAAGTCTTGTAGCGTCTACCTTGGCTCTTCTTGAGCAGATCTGGGCCAAACCGGGCTTTCTTGGGGGGTATGCTTTCTACCACCCACCAACAAGCCCTTACAGAAGTACCCTCTCGCTGCCAGTCACAACTGAACATCCAAGAACTGGAAAGAAAACAAACCCATCTGCATTTCTAGTACGTAAACTCCAGACTTTGGATTCTGCCAGAGCAGCAGCGATGACATCACCATGCTGAACACAAGGAAGAAGAGCCACTGTTTCCAAAAGCAGTGAGGTGACAACACGCCTTGAAAATCCCACTTGCTATCGGCCTGAACCATTAAGGATCCTAAATATTTTTACAGTTCTGTCCTATGCGTTTACATTTTGACGTAAATATCCCACATGACATGCCTAGCAGCCTTTATTTGGATCATTGTTATTTTAAAGCTGTTAAGAAGAAGGCAAACAAAAACCCTAGCTTAATGCTTCTCTGAAGTGTTCAACAGATGTTAAAATATTTTAATACATTATCATCCCAGAATACTTTAGCAGCTGACAATTTAAATATCCCCTTACTTGAGTTTTACATAGTTTCTTTCTTTTGAAAACTTTTGTTTGGCTAGAAGACATTTTTGCTTATTCTTCCACATGACAGAATATACTGACACCTATACAGAGCTTTAAATATCCCTCAAAGTTCAAAACATTCATCTGTTTCATCCTCTCACCCTCAGATAAATCAAGATTTCTAACTAAATCTATTTCTGTACTAGGATTCTCGTAAGATTAGACAAGTCCCTTCTCACATATCTATGTCATGAATGAGACTGTGAGCACATACATTTATGGGGTTATCCTAGTGGGTAATGTGCCGTCTAAAAGGGATATCTTTGTAACCGTTTTTTAGCTGATAACTTTATTTTCTGTTAATTTCCACACATGCACTCAAAAAACCCCAAACAACCCACCCAAACCACCCCAGGAAGGTTTACAATGCTTGTACGGATGCAGAAGGATTAGTCTGTGTCTATCTGACATAGGAGGGAAAGGATTACACGCCGATTAAAAGCAGTAATTTACTAGCGAATAATCATTTTGGTCAGCAGTTACGTAAATAAGGCATGTCAGTCAGCACAGGCATCCTGGGCTTCACCAGTGTCACGGCACCCCTTGGCAGCCCCGAGCTCCAGGGAACTGCTTATGCAAAGCCCACTGGACAGCTGTGCGGGTGAGAGAGCCCTCTCTTTTCCTTCCTCATGTAACATAAATTCTTGAAACTGCACAATATTCAACACTGGCTGAAATGAAATTAAATGAAATAAGGGCAGTGACTCTTTCCAAATGGTTGGTTGTAACCCTTGTGAAAAGGATAAATACAAATAGAATAGTATCTTGTGAGTGGTCAATTATTATATTTTATTATTATTATTATACTTTTCTTATATACTTTCAATGTACTATTAAAAAATTGTTATAATGTCTAATTATTATAAATAAACAAGTTTAAGGCACTCAAAACCTCTCAATGAGCAATACTTTATGTCTCACAAGACCTGTGAGTCAATAGTGATATCAGGACCAGCAAGCAGTAGGTCTTAAAGTCCCGTGCAAGCCTGAGGCAATTTTAAAAGAAAAGCTTACAAAAACTTCACTTTTTTTTTCAGCTGCTGAAGACTCTTTTCTGAGAAAAGATGAAGGAATGGTGGTTAGCCAATTTGGCTGCTGTTGTTCATTTGTTTCTTAAAAGCATATGAATTCAGTTTTACTGCAAGCCTCATGCTAAGTAGCTCTGCAAATGTTGTAGGGTTTGTTTTAAGCTGTTTTTCTTGTAACGTACAACTATCTCTGATCAAGAAAAAACAAGTATTTATAGCCTTTATGATCATGAAGGAAGAACAAAATGTCTAACAGTATGGCCAATAAAAATAGCAATTCATTCTCACCCCCTCATCTAAACTTAAGCATACAGACATACACCTTTTTTCACACCTCAACCAAAGCAACAGTGAGGGGCCAACTTAGAAGCGTTAGACTAGCAACACTGAGAAGTGCTAATTCCAGTTTCCTTGCTTACTTACTGTGGTTTCTTCCAGATATGCTTTCTAGTAAGCATGAGAGAAATATCAAAATATAAAGAACAACAACTCTGAAGTCTCTGCCCCATCACATAACTTCTGCCAGCACTAGTTCTGGGATCGATCTGGAAAATGATGAGCCCTTGTAACAATGGAGTTATAAGGAGTTTCACCCTGTCTATGGTCCTACTGCAATTAAAGCCCTTTGAAAGCCTGTCTTAAAAACTTCGGTTTAAAAATATTCTTTAAAAGTTAAAGGCTGTAAAATGATCTTTGGACCTGACCTGAATGTCATCCCAGCTCCCCTTCACAAAGGGAGACAGGCAAAGCCTTAGCATGACCCAGGACCATGGCTGAGGACCCCCACTGGTGTATTCAGACAGGCATCCTGATTGAAAATAAGGGTGAACAGTTGTGTGCTCATCCTTCTGTTCCCTTTCTCCTCTCTGAGATGTGCTTGTTTTCTTTAGTCCCTTTCCTCCTACAATGCCTGGACTCAGGGGAGAACTAGAATAACCACCCCTTAATCTTCCCATTTTTTTTTTTATTTTCAAAATTATTTATTTGGCTTTCTGCAGTAACTGCACACAAGAGATATATTTATATGCATTTAAAGCTAACAATCTCCACTGAGTCTCTGCACACAAGAGATATATTTCTATACATTTAAAGCTGACAATCTCCACTGAGTCTCACAAGCTTTTACAAGATGCTATAAAAGAATCACATGGCAAAGCAATGATGTGAAGTCAAAAGGTGAATACTATCCTCTGAGACCACAGACATGTACCAGAGTTCAGAAGAGTGAAAAAATGTAGTTCAAACTTAAGTCATCTCCTTCCACTGCTTTCTTTTCTGTCCCCACTTAGATCACAACCAGTGTTTTTGAATAATTATTTTTCTTTTAAATTAGGCCTAGATTCCAGACATACTTAAACCAGTGGTACTACTACACACTGTAGCTAGATATCTAACACACAAGTGATCATAGTAAATTGCAAGAGCCTCAGTCATGTTAGTCCTCATACAATTTCCTAAAGACTCAGCTTCCTTATTTACAAACAAAAATAAGTCACATTTACTTAAATTTACCCTTTGGGAAAAATCAATCCAGAAAAAAAAGTACCCAACAAGCAACCAGGGACTTCATGTACAGGTCTGCATGATCTCACAGTGGCCTTGAGGAATGGCTATAACTGGATTAATTTTTAATTAAAATCATGAAAGAAGAATGTAATTTGCCACACATATCAAAGTGAAGCTTACAGCTCTGAATAGAGCCGGTATATAAGAAATCAATATTGATTTCCTCTGATGTAGGTTATTTTCTTGTGATTATGTGGAAAAAAAACCCAAACAAATAAATAGAAAAACCCAAACAAACAAAACCTGCATTTTTCAAGATGAAGTACTCTTTACAATACTTACAAAGCCATTCCCATCTTCATCAAGGAAGGGGTATGCCTGCAGCAGAGCATTGACAACAATGTTATATTGCTGACTGTTTGGATACCTGTGCAAACAAGACAGAGATGCAAAAGGAATAGTTGGTATTCTAGGAAGTACGAAACACTGTCTAGAGTCTATACTGAGCTACATTAAATTGACTATTCCTCAGATTATCGATTCCCCTCCAAATAACAAGGGGAACAGCTTTAAGGTTTGCATGAAATCGTCCTGTTGGCTTCAACAAGTTTCAGGCCCTTAGCCTCCTCTATTTCAGCAAGCATATTAAAAAGAATGGTTTTACATCTATGTGAAAACTTGTTTCTGCAGCCAGTAGGAAATTACCCCCAAAGAGATCTAACAATGTTTACTTACAGTGATCCTTCTAGGTATTTTGTCATGTCTGCTTGTAAAAATTCAATAATTCTTATTCTCATACTGTGATCAGGGCATTTTTTTTCTGCTAATATGCACTTGACATCATAAGGGAAGTCTGGCAAAGCGTAAGAACTTGTCCACTGCAATGTCTTGTATCTTGCAAAAAATGATTTCAGATTTTTTCTGTAAAAGAAAGTATTATAGCGTCATGATCACATCCTTCTCCTATGGGAATGCAGACAGGAAAGAAAAATACAAGCAAAAACTCAAAGTTGTTGCTATAGAAATTCAGATCTTCCTCTCTTGGTTTCTACTGAGACAAGGGGAGCACGAAATCACAAAATGAAATATATAAACCTTTAGAATCAGTTTTAAGTAATGTTAAGTTTGATGGCTTTGTAACAGTAGCAATGGAAAATTACTGAGGTTCATGATTCACAGAAGAAAAAAAAATAGAGTCCAGCTAGAGAACATACTGAGAATTCTTGCATAAGATAAACCATTGTATTTGACATAGTTTTAGGCCTTTATGACCTTAGTACAAAATGAGTGTGAGAAAAACAGGCTAGAAGAACAGGATGTAAGGATAAGGAGCATCTGGAACAGCAGGTGTCCAGGATGGGCTGCAGTTAAACTAACTGATAAGTAGGACAGGCTGATTGTTATGTCTATGGTGTTAACGAACCAATTAAGCTGGTATAAGCATCTACTGCCTGTGCTTCAAAGGCTGCCAGGAGTGATGAAGATTGTTGGAAGAAGTAAACGACCCTCAGAGGCCACCACCACATTTCTGTACATGCAGGGAACTTTCTGGAAAATGATGCAATCTATACGTAAGCCTCATGAATATGTATGTGAGCCCAGCGGCTATATAAGGACGGCTTGTGTAGCAATACAGAGACACACGTTAGGTGGAGCTGTCCCCCATGTCTCCCGGCGCCGCAATAGAGAATACCTGCTTGTCAACTTAAAACTTTGTTGGCAAGTTTGTTCCTGGAGTATTCTCCGAATCACTACATAAAGAATATATACAAAAGCTGCAATCACTATGGGATTAAAACCAGATGTCAAATGTGAAGTGTTATAATCAGCCGACGCTAGAAGGTTGCCACTATCTGAAAGCAAAAGGCAAAGCAGAGGAAGTCACTGGGGACTTGCTACTGTTGCAAATAACTCTTATCTGTCATAGTTTATGTGTTTCCTACCAGTTCTGCTAACTTACTACTGAGAGTAAGATGAACAGCTTAATTGAATAAAATACTATCCATGTCATTAGCTAAGACTGTCCTCCCAAAAGGGGAAGCAGGGAAGGAATGAAAGCAATTACCATCACCACGTGGCTGGAAATAAAGCAGGCACAGCCCTTAAGTACCTTCATCTCCTCTCCCAAGACCACCATAAGCACTGTCTACAGATGTTGCACCCCAGCTGGGGTGAGCCTTAGGCAGGATATCACCACTGGTTACCCAAACACTTCCCACCTCCAGAAAGCCTGCCAAACCCTAATTCCAAAGGAACAGAGGGAAAAGTAAAGATAAATTGAGTTGGAAGTCAATCAAGAGCCACCTTGAATCAAGATAGGGGGTTCTGGCAGCCCTAGACAGCTTTCCAGTCATAATGGTCCAGACAACAAAGAAAACTCAAATGAGAAGTACCAAAGACAAATAAAGGTCCTGTTGCATAGGTGGTATCACTACATTTTATGTTTAATTTAAATTGCACAAAGCAGTTTGGAAAAAACTAGTAGATTTTTAAAAGAATTTTAAAAATAAAATAGTATCGTTATAGATGAAAAATGTAGTTGCTTACATGGTCTATCTAAATTAATTGTCTGTAGTCCTTTTCTATTCACTGAGGAAAGAAACACCACTGAAAGATGACAGAACAACCAAAGACATCTAAATCAGACCAGGTGTTCTCTCTTATCTATTTCCCTCTGCTAATGATGAAGGAAATTAAGATAAGTACTAAAGTTATTGAAATCTGTGTTGTATATGTCTTAAGTTAGGAATTCCGCCATGGCAGATATAAGGGAAACCTCCCACACAAACACTTGTGGCTGGACTAGGCATGCTCTGGTGTCCCTTCCAAGCTGTACTAGATTTTGAGTCTATGAAAGTTATGGAGCAAAATACTGCTAGATTTCATCCAGTCAACGTACACAAGTTTCCATTCCTTAAATAAATAAATAAAGGACTCTATTGTAGCCTGTAAGTGAGAGCTAGGTATATAAATATGAGCTGTGAACAGTTTTTTAGCAAGGCCTTCACTGGAAAGTTTTGCTGTCCAGACTGTTTTAGATAAGGATGTTAAAAACAAACAACAACCAACACCCAAAAAGAAAAACAACAAAAACCATGGTAGCCAATATCTTTAAGCTGGCAAAATGAACTGCAATACCAATGAATGAGCATTTGCAATAGCCTTGTTTACACCAGTTTGAAAGACTACTATGTACCTGGGAGGCAACTCATTTTAGGCCAGTTACAACCTTAGTATCTTCTTGAGTGGATTAGCCTGTGACTTTCAACCTTGTTGACCTGGTTATGCTGCCACAACAACTTGGCATCTTTTAATGTAACTTGCAGGTTAGTAAAAGCTCTACAGCCATGACACAACTGCACCAAACCCAGCACTAGGGCAAATTGCTGTGCAGTGCAGACAGAGGAAAAAAAAAAAAATAAAAAATCATCTAATCCTAACAGTTATATTCACAGTAGTAGCAGTACTCAGAGCGCTACCACTTCCCCGTGTAAAACAGGTACAAAATAGACAGGGCTGCTGTCTCTCCAAGCTCACCAGATTGTATGGGACACAGATGACTAACAGTAGATGCAAACTGCAGTGAACTTCTATTATCATTTTGCAGTCTCAAAAGAAGGAAAAGCTGTGCAAGAGTGACAACATATCCACATAGACACATTCATGTCCTTGTTTGGTGATAAACTAATACACAAATGGGAAATTTAAGCCCAACCCAGATTCTGAAATCACTTGGAAATCCCTCCTATGCAAATAAAGTGCAGATGTTCAGTATAGCATTGAGGAGCGATGTCCCTATCAGTTTGAACCCTGTACTTTCACCAACTTTACTTATGAAAGTGATGTAGCAGACAGGCTGCAAGTTACGACATACTCTTCAACATGCTATATCATTTAAACTAGCTCAAAAATGGGCAGAAGTTTAAGTATTCAGTAATTTGTATCTGAGCAGCACTGAAATTTCTTTTGTTGCTAACATCAGTGAAGTTGCCCCTTTTTGAGAAGGCAGTTCAAAGTTTAGCAGGTTCAGTTCACACAAACTCATTACTTGAAGAAATAAAGGTTTCTTGCGGTTGGGATAGCTAATAGCCAGGGAAGCATGGGAATTCTCCCCTCTGCCAGTCCCTTCACATTTACTAGTACAACAAATATGCTCCAAATTCCATTTCACTTCAGCTTTACCCAATACAAAATACTTCATTGCTGTCCAAATAAAATCCAAAAATTCCTTTAGTCTCCACAGTGCAAGAGATTAAATGTTTTTCTAGCTTTGCTGGAGCCGTTGCCGTTGGGGAGGCATGTTAAATACGTGCAGTAATATTTTACAATGAAATAGAAGTCTATTTGAAAAGAGACACCACTCCACACTACATCCCCAGAAAAGCTCACATGCAAATTTGTTTAACTAAAATAACAGCTCAGTTAAACTGTACGTGCACTGGGATTTATGAACATAGCCAAGACCTTCTGTGATTGTGGAGAACAGATTACAGCAGTTGGAGACTTAGGTACAAGCATGCATAACCTGTTTCTAGCCAGTCCCCCCAGGTCTTCCAGCTAACCTGAGAGAGGCATAAAATCCAAACCCCAAAATGCAAATTACCACATCTTTTTTTTTTTACTCTCAGTTCTGAAGACATTTGATGCTGTAACTAAATCTGATGGCTAGCTCCTGCCAAAAGTCAGCCCCCTCTCCCTCACTGTCATATGTCTCTACCCCTTTCTTACTGGTACTGGGAAGCCTCTAACCTTGTGGCAAGTCACTTCAAGAAGCTACAAGTGAAAAAATTCTTAATTTTATCTCACGGTTTAGTTTTCTCACAGTTTAGGTTCCCAAAATGTCTCCCTATGAGGCAAGAGAAAGCAGATGAAGCAAGATTTATGTTTAACTGCAATATGGAACTGCATGCTAAGAATCATCTCCTCAGGAAGGCCACAACTAGTCACAGAGCTGTTGACCCCTCAGCTTTTGTAGATGACCATCTTGCTTACTATACTAAGTCACATCACTCTTTCACACAGCTATTTCTTCCTCTGGCTCCAATACATTGCTCATGCACAGCATATTTGCCAAGACAAAAAGAGTGTTAAATAACATCATTTTGAGAAGAGCCATTTGTCTCCTTCAGCTGGAAAAAAAAAAAAAAAACAAACCCCAAAACAAAAAAACAAACCAAAACAACCACCCCCCAAGTCCCTACCTCACTGTCCTGTGCAACTTCACACAGAGACACAGAGCTGCCCGAATTAGCTGTAACAAGGCAGTAAAAATAATCTGGATGTCAATATAGACAGCGATAGATAGCGGTGCAAAATGTAGTAGGGTCCTAGAAACAAGTTCAAATACTAGATCATAATTAGACTTTGTCAGTTTTAAGCTACTTGAGCATACTGGTAAGAAGGATCAGTTTCCTGTATCTATTTAATTCATTTAGGAATAAAAGTGTCCGTCCTGGGTTCAGCAGTAGTGGCCATTTTTCTCCTTCTTGGTAGCTGGTGTAGTGCTGTGTTTTCGACTTTCGGCTTGGCAACAGCACTGATAACACCGATGTTTATAGTTACGGCTTAGAATGTTTCGGTCTGACCAAGGACTTTCTGAGTCTCATGTTCTGCCAGGGAGGAGGGGAAGCTGGGAGGAAGCAGAGACAGGACACCTGACCCAAACTGACCAAAGAGGTATTCCATACCACAGCATGCCATGCCCAGGATGTAAAAACTGGGGGCAGGAACCCGGAAGAGTTCAGTTCACGGCTCGGTCGTCGGGTGGTGAGCAGTTTTATCCTCTTCCCTTGTATTTCCCTTGTCATTATTATTATTGGTGGTAGCAGTAGTGATTTGTGTTATACCTTTGTTACTGGACTGTTCTTATCTCAACCTGTGGGAGTTATATTATTTTGATTCTTCTCCCCATTCTCCCCCCCCCCCCCCCTTGGAGTGGGGGGGAAGAAAGAGCAGGGAGTGAGTGGGCGGACTGCGTGATTTACTGCTTAAACCACAACAGTGTCTTAAAAGCTAACTGAGCACATGCATACATATGCTGTGTGCAACTAGCTTTTATTATTACCTGCTTTATGAAGTTCATGAGTCCAGAGCACCCAATACTACACCCAGTCAATGAGAGGACATCGCAATTGAGCAGAACTTTGCTGACATCAGTGGGTTCTCATGTTCAGTTCATCTAGATAAAACTCAGCATGAGTGGAGCCTCAATGGATTCCCATTTTCACAGATTAAGGTCTAACCTTTCATGTGTCTACACCACACATCAGCAAGAGACTCCTGTCTGCATATTTGTTGGATAGAAAAAAGCTTATGTCTACAAAGTCAAGGAAAAAACAGAAAACATGGAACTTGCAGATGTGAAGGAAAGGAAAAGTCTGCAGCTGTAGAAAATGTTCCGTTTCCCCAACTCATATATAATATTCTTTCAACTTTATGACAGTGTTTAAGGTTGTAAAGGTTATTTCATCAAAAGGAAAAAATTTTGACAATGAAATATCAAAAAATCTCTTTTCCCCTCTTAATAGGAGGATAAAATAGTGTTCTCTTTTTCTACTCACAGTTCTGAGATCTTGTCTGAAAGCTTCTCATGTCTTTTTCTTCATGTGCTTCATTGCCATTCCTACTTTCCAGAACAAATGCGCAGTTTCCTAGTTACTCCCTGGAGCCTGGGGCTAGTAGTCTATCTAGTGCTTGATGAGGTCTTTCAGTTTTCCAGTTCCCACTAAATGTATGGCCAGGTATCCTTTAGACTGAAAAAGGAGTTACCCGCAGCAATGTTCGCTCCAGGTAGGCTAGGACACAGGAGCAGAGAGACATACCATAGCTGCCCATTTCCCAGAGCAGCTCGTGTTTCAGTTTATCCTGCAGTACCCTTGCAATAGAAACCATGACATTCAGTACAAACACAAAGTTCCAGACAAAATTAATCAGCTTAAAAACACGGTTTGTGAGATGCAGACACAACCTTCTTCTAGAGGGAGTCAAGATTTTTTGACAGTTTCCATTCTGAGGAGCTGTGTCATTTAAGTGAAGGCCCTGCACTTCCATCTCATGCAGGGGTAGCAGCTGCAGGTTACAGACGGGGGGAGAGGAAATGCTCCTTGGGGAATCTGACTGACAGAACTGCCAGCTAAATCAGGCTATTTTAAAGAAACAAGGTTTATTTGCATTCACCCATGTAAGATGCGTTATACTGCATCCAGATAACTATGTGGTTTTTTTTTGTTGTTGTTGTTTTAATGATTTTGCTAAACCTAAACAACACAATGCAATTAGTATTTTCTGAAAGTCATTTGTAAGGCTGGTGTGGAAAAAAAACCCTGAAAGCAAAACACCCCATGAAAACCAAACATTGTCAAAGACTAAACATAGGGGCATTTTCTGGCTTCTTTTCATATCCATGTGAACTGAATCATAGAATCCATCAGGTTGGAAAAGACCTTTAAAGATCATCCAGTCCAACCATTCCCCAGCACTAATTCAATAAAAATCATTGCATCTACTAGAAATTATTCTGTTACATCAGCAATGAAGTTTCTGCATAGAAGCTAGGAAACTCTTCAGTTATATATATGTACAAAGGCACAGTGCAGCTGAGATTTCATTTGTAGGACTGTTACTGCATAAGAGCATGTATATATACATATAAAAGTAATAATTGCTCTTTCGCGTAAGGAAAACAAAATCATCTGAAATAGTTGACCAAGTGGCAATTTCTCAGGCTAGATACTATTTTTTTATTTATTTATTTTTCCCCATTCTTTTTAAAGCACAAACATGTTTCCAATAAAATACATTAAACACAGACCAACAGTACTGATGTATGGGTAATAGGGAAGCAAAGGAAAGAGTTCTGTGAAGATCACTAGCAGAATGATGTGCCAGAACTAAACCACAATTCAGATGCACCTACCCAGTAGTCTCTGCAGTGGCCTTTAGTCAGACTGAACTAGATGCAAGACTGTCCTAGCTAAGGAGGTGTACAGCATCATTACAGTCGCTCCATGCTGTGCTCACCTCCAGTCCCTATCAGTGGGTTTGTCATTGCAGGCAAGCCAGCTCCATGGAGGAAATGGATGAACAGCAGTTTGCAAGCATACATGCGTGGCCATCTTGGAGATAAGTGTATTTTCAAGTGCATCTTCCAATTCATTGTACTTGCTATCAGCACAAATTTAGGCAGACACCAGCACCAATATACTGTCAATGCTGCTAGTGGCTTTAGTGGTATATGAACACCTAGCAGGCCCAGGTTTAGCTGGGCACTGACTATATCTTCCAAACTCACAGCAAACAGAGAAGCTCAAGGCTGTCAGGGCTGGCTAGAATACCTGTTACCCTGCTTGTGCACATCAGCGTGCTCTGAGCAAATTACCGCAAGACACTGAAACAGTAAATCTGTTACACAACACTCAGGAGTTACAAAACACGTTTTTACAGACAGAATATATGAACTGATAAAGCTGTATCAGGACATCAGTCTTGAAGGAAAACAGTCAGACTGTCATATTAGAAACAGTGAAAAGAGGATACATTAGGGATGTCATTTGATAAGCACCTTGAGGAAAGGCAGACAGAATGTACAAACCAACCAATAAAAGGTTAGTTTTTCACAGCACTATCAGGTATTTACAAGTAGTGACAGCCTCTGTCTTAGCAACAAGATAAACACCAGGGTGCCAGGAGCCATCAAACTGCTGATACTCTGATACAGAAAAGCAGGTATAGGGCAAGTGTATTTATTGACTCATCCTCTGTAGTTATCTTATTATATTCACAGAAAAGCACTGCTTTAAGATTAATCTTCTTGGGAGACTGACAAAAAGACTGGTTTTACTTCCATAATTGCTAGCAAACAGTTATCCCACAGAAGTAACCTGCAAACCTCATCTGCTTACACATATGCACAATTTCAATACAAAAGAAATTATATTATACAATTGCTGCATCGACTTACACTCTATTTTTGTGTTTAATCAATCTTCCTTGATTTTTGTAATATTTAGTAATAAAGAGCATATTTAACACAGCTGTTAGGACTACCTCCACAGGAAACATAGAGACACTTTTAGCCAGTTCACCAGTGCTAATAATCTAGAAAAGCACCCACAAATTCATGTTGAGTAAAACCATGACATTTATTGAAGCTGTAGTTGCATGGGTGTTTTGGGAGGAAGAAACCCCAAACAAAAACCCAATCCAGCTTTTAAGCTCTTTTATAAAGTGGGGGAAATGAATGAGAAAACAGAGGCTACAAATGTAACACTAGCCGGATATCTATCATTTGAACTGTACATTTAAACCATCCCTACTGAATGAAAGTAACCCCTGTCAGAACTCACTCTAGAAGAGCTTATATGAACTGCTCTGCTGCCAGATAGGCAGGGGGGTACAAACACCCACTAAGGAAGTGTGGAAGCCATCACTGTTCTTAGCTGCTCTTCCAAATCTGGCCTCCTTGTTGAGAAACAGGTACCTACCCTCCATCTTACTTGGAATAAGACAGTCCAGAGTCTTTTCTTTGTACAACCATCTCCCTATATTACTACATTTTCCCTTTCCCCATAAGTTAAGATTAAAGACTAGGGGAAAGAAACAAACGCAGACATTTAAACATTCCGAATTTATAGTAATGGAAGAAATCCACTAGTTGATTTAACAGAAATATCAATTAACATTATGCCAAAATACAATAAATAGCCACACTTAACGTGATGTGAAAAATCACTTTTCACCACTGCACATAAATCCATTGTTATGGGTTCAGCAGCAGCAGCCATTTTTCTCCTCCTTGGTAGCTGGTGCAGCACTGTGTTTTTGATTTTAGGCCTGGGAACAGCGCTGATAACACCAGTGTTTCAGTTACTGTTTAGTGATGTTTTGGTCTGGCCAAGGACTTTCTGAGTCTCATGCTCTGCCAAGGAGGAGGGGAGCCGGGAGGGAGCAGAGACAGGACACCTGACCCAAACTAGCCAAAGAGGTGATTCCATACCACAGCACGCCATGCCCAGGATGGAGGACGGAGAGAAGAGACCCAGAAGGGTGGGGGGTGCACTGCGTGGTCGGGCTAGGTTTTAGGTGGTGAGAAATTGTATTCTTTCCTTGTATTTGCCTTGTCATTATTATTATTGGTGGTAGCAGTAGTGGTCTGTGTTATACTTTAGTTACTAAACTGTTCTTATCTCAACCTGTGGGAGTTGCATTCTTTTCGATTCTCCTTCCCATCCACCCGGGAGTGGGGGGAAGAAAGAGGGGGAAGTGAGTGAGAGAGAGAGAGGGTCTGCGTGAGTTAGTCTTAAACCACGACATCCATAAACTGGAACTTGAGTGAACAAACAAACCAACCAACCTAGCTTTCAAAGTATATTAGCAGAGCAGACAGTAGGGTTACTTTTATACTCTAGACTAAGAATCTATCATTATATTTTTGTCAAAGCAATTTTTTCTGCTCCCATTATCAAATGTCTAAAACATCTCGTTCAACCCTTCACAACCTGCTTATACCTGGCATAATGCCCTCAAGCATATAAAACATTAAAATATTCAATTGGTTGTTGAAAATGCAGTGAGTGCGTACTTTAAGGAAAGGCAGGCAGGAAGAAGGGGGTGTATGTGTGAAAATCAAACATAAACTCTATAATATTGTGTTTATAATTATGGGTCAAGTCACAGACATAGCTAAAACAGCAGCATTCACATCCAAAAATAGTATTCAGCTTGGAATGAACCTCGTTCAGCAGTTAATGATGCAAGGGCTCTTTCGTTCCATCCTCCGTCTTAGTCAGTTAAACAGCTGCTTCTGAGAAAGACATTTGCCAGCTTCTCATCTGACCTTTAAAGATAAGCTCTCATAAAATTTACTCAGGTATCCAAGACTACAAATCATCACAGCTCCACTGACTTTCAGAGCATCTACTACTTCACCTAGAAGGGGCACTTCATTTACAGAAGCAGACTTCCCTCCTCCTCTGCTTCTCTACCCCAAGGTGAAATGGCACTGCTCTTCTATAGTCCCTTTCCCTTAAGAGGCCATTATAGGCCTTTTAAAGTTCAGTACAGACAACATTTGCTGAGAACATTTCCTACAGCCAGTCTATTCTGGGGTTTCACTGATTCATACATCCCATTTAAAACTCTTTATACAGTACAAGGCCAATTACTCATCATTAATTAAAAATAAGTATCCTTTAGAAGCATAGGCTAAAATCCATCATTACAAGATCGTATTAATGGTTTATTCCAAGGGTTTAAGTGATTTGGGTTTGCTTCTTTTGTAACAATGGTGACAGTATCTTTAGGTTTTGAGGTTTTTTGTTTTGTTTTTTTGAAGCTTGTAGCAAGACTTTATTTTAAAACCATTAACTATGATTCACTAAGCTCTCTCTACTCTGTTCCCAGACAGCCTTATCCCCAACTAGTTACTTTTTTAAAGTGATAAAAATAGACTTATTTCTGCAAGAAGACCTTCCCTTATCTCAGAATAGTGAAGATATCAGTCAAATCTAGGGGGGAGAATGATGGCAGGGGTAGAAGTTATAGCAGGTGGGAACACAGGGGGATAACAAAGCTTTGCAAACAAGAAAACGATTGCCTTGAAAGAGGAACAAGGTTCTTCCAATATTAAGTGCCCATCTCAAAGGAGAAAAGCGTATGTAGAAAAAAAAAAAAAGAATGAAAAAGAAAGGGAAAGAAAAAGAACCACCACCCAGCACCACATCTCACCTCCAGTTTTTAGGAAGCCTCATTTTGATACCCAAGGAAAATGAGAATACAAATGCAATTGTCATGCCTGTCTTCCTGAGTGCTATATTTAAGATGCCTCAAACGTGAATATTTTTATAGCCATATTCCACTCTGTGGTGATTAATTTACCAGATTGCTGCTGAAAACACATCTGAAAAAAAGGCTTTCTAAAAACTAGACAAAAACAAACCTATAAATTGCCCCCTACATAAGACAACATATGAGACAGTGAGCAACGGCTGAGGATGGGGGGCAGAAAAAACACCATTAGACTATCTAATTCAGTAAAATCTTAATAAATTCCTGCTTCTGCTGTTTTTTAAATATACCTGGATGCACCTGAACCTGTCTTCCAATAACTAGGACAATTTTTCATAAATTATCTCTTTAGCCTTATCAGAGCAAAAAGAAGTGTTTATGTGGGTTTCAAAACATAACAAAGATTTATTAAATGCATTATAAATTACTCACTTTTGCTTTAGCACTCTGTGATCAATTAGTCCTTCTTCCTTTTCAGTTGAGTACAGATATTTTTTCTGCTCTACAGGACCAGAAGAATTTAACATTTGTCTGTCAGTAGCCCTGAAAGAATAAAAAAATTATTTCATTAATAAGTATTTATTTAATATCAAATATTATTAATTTATTTAATAAATAAGTATTTTCATTGCCACATTTTGAGCAACTTATAGAAAAATATTTTAGGTTTCTAAACTACTAGTGGCCAAAATAAAAAAGAAGAGAAATTAACATACTTATTGAATAGTTATGATTTTATGTGATGCTGATATTTCTTAATCAGCCTTTCAGTTCACTTATCAGACTCTGAGAATTTAAAAGGAAAATTGTTAATAATATTCCCTAGTGATATTCTAATCACTACACTGATGCAAAACCCAAGAAAATAAACCTTCTCAGAGTTGCAGGATAACTGCCATCTTCATAACCTAGCACGTCTGGGAATAACTAAACATTACAATATGTAAGGAGTGGGGCGAAAGAGTCATTTATATGGTATTATAAGGCAGTTTCTATTCAACTTGAACTTTGAAGTGTTGTTTCTTCTGGAGGTTAAGTAAGTCCTTCAAGTCAGCCTCATTTTTCCGTTTATTTCTTCTCCTTTTGTCAGTAGAAGCAAACATCAGCATTTTTACCCTGCACTGGGGAAAAGGCAGAGCTAAGATAGGGGCTATTGTTATGTTGCCAAGAATTCATAGATGTCATCAACCATCTGGGGAGGCGGGGATGATACAGCTTTCTTTCTGAACCTCATCTCCTAAGAACCTCCCAACTTCAAAGATGCTTTATAAACTGTTCCAGCCTCAGCTGCACTCACACATGAAAGACTACTATTGGAAGTCACAGGCTTTTCACAAATCAATATTTTTCAGCTTTCTAGTTAAAACAATACCAAAAAAAATCCAGTATGTTCTCTATGTTGGTCTTAGAAACAATCAATCTTGAATTGGAAAAGATCTTGCTGTTTACCTCGTAACATCTATGGGCAAGTGCCTCCTATGCACATAAACACAGTTTCTATTGCATGACCCAGAACACTTCCACTTACTAGAGACAGACACAAGACAGATGTTTTTTCTGTGCTCTAATCCCAGCTGCTGGAGATGCAAGTCATATTTGGTGTCCTTTCACAAGTCTGCTACTTCCACACAGAAAGTGTTCACATGCCATACTCAAAACTCCATGCCCAGCCAATGACTTCTGTTTCTAGCAGAAAGGTGAGCTGAACACAATTTGTAAGCAGTTAGAAGATGTGCTAAGGACAACAGGATAAAGAAGTGGCTAGCCAGGAGTGCAGCAACAAGCACTGGGGATAGCATCCATGTGAGAAATATGACAGGGACCAAGACTGCAATTCAGCCTAACATAACTGGGCAACAAAGGAAATGGGAGTTCACTTCTCATATATTGTGGATCTATTAATTTTTGGTTTTGTTGTATATTCTGTTCCTCTGTGTCAAAGCAGCATACCAAGAAAAAAAAAAAAGTTACTTTAAAACAGTGCCCCATACACTTTCTTCAAGTCATGAGTCCTTGAATTATGCCAAAAGGAATTATTCTTACAGGAGTTTGTTCAAGATGTACCAGACAAAATAATTCCTAACTACATCACAAACACAAGCACTCCAGAGTTAAGAAATGAGAGCTAGTGCCATCTGCGTATGAGGATACAGCCTATAAAAAAATACTATTTTTACCCCAGGAGCTTTTCCATCATTCTATACTGCAAGCTGCATAGAATATCATGATTTTTTTTACTCATCCAAAAATACATGACTCAATGCATTTCTTAAACTTGCTTGAGTTTTATTCTGTGATTCTTGACTCTGACACAGAAAATATTTCAGAAACAGCAGCCTATTTACTTCACTTCCTGATAAACAGAGGAATACCAGCAGCTTACTTTCCAGGCAAGACGTCTAGATAGGACAGATTGTAAGGTATATTCTATTATATTCACTAATAGTTGAGATTTTCAGCATTTTATTTTTTGGAGTCTGCAGAACTTCACAGAAAAGGTGTGCCATCACACTACTGCACCTGTATGTCCTTTGTGAGACAGCAAGGCCTGATTTACAGGAGCTGAGAAGTACACAGGGAACAGTCACATCTGAGATGCAGTCTAGCCAAATTTTTCTGAGAGTCAAGGGTAAAACCTAAACATTCAGAGCAGCATTCACACTGCCTTAAGCAGAAGGACAGGTTTTCTTCTGCATCTCCCTGCTGAAATCACTATGTATCTACCACCCTTTGGATGAAGTACAGGGCCCACATACAGTAGTCTTCACAACAGACACTTGCTCTACCTCCAAAGAGGAAGCTTTCTATAAATCAAGTGAGGCAGGACCCTGGAGCTGGGAAACAAGACTGCCTGTGATTGCATACTTCAGGTCTGATAAATCATACATGTGGTAACATCATATTCTTCCTGTACCCTCTTTCCCTCCAGTGATGCAGGACAATTTACCCAAGGGGTTTCATAAATACAAGGACAAGAGGATGTATCATGTGAGCAAGTTTAGTTCTGCTCACGGGCACAATTTGTCTGGAAATAACGAAGTCATCACCATTTACCATGCTTTGGTTTGCACCATGGAGTCATCTCAGAATGCACAAACTGGACTCCTTTAGGAGCAAGGCAAATGCAACAAAGAATGCTCTACAGATCTATTCCTACTGGGCTACAACTGTGTACTAATACAAGCTTAGTGCTAGAGTTCTCCCCTTTGTTAAAGGGCATTTTGCATCCATGACAAGCCATTCTCTGCTGTCCGAATTCTTTGGCTTAGAAGAGAGCACTCAGAGCTCAGGATGTCTCTTTTCAGCCAATACATCTGAAAAAAAAAATCCTGCAAGATTTACAATAGATCAGAATGAAGGGGTGGGATAGGGGAGAAACCAGACAACCCACCTACCCCAAAACCCCCAACCAACCCACACCGAAACACACAACCAAAAAATCCAGAATGTGCCCAGTTAAGGGAAAAAAAAAAAAAAAAAGCCAGAAAAAAGAGCCAAAATGTGCCCAGTTGAGACAATCTCTATGGAATTTTGTTTCTAAAAGTCTACCTAGTTCCACACAGTGGGGTTATTAAATGCTTACACCTAGATCAAATTCAGAGCTTTCTTGGAGGGACTGAATTTAGATAACTGTGACACAAATACCATCTCTGGCTAAATCACGATTTTACTCCCAGACTTGCAAATATTTAGAAGTGCTTCACAAGCTTAATATCACAAATACAGAAAGTTATAGCTATAGTTGAACCTTATGATGCCTCATCCAAATGAAAACTAGGTCCTAGAACTGGAAATGAGCAGCTTTAATTAATGGTGCTGTTTAGAAATGTTGCTGCCCTGTTTAAAACCACAAGGTAACAGCCTTTTTTTGCCTTTCACATGTTGTTAGGGATATTCAAAGTACAAAAATCAGCCACAAATTAGAGCTGAAGAGCTAGTAAATGTGAGTTTTAAAGTGTTATGAAAGGAATACAACTATACCCAAACTGATATTTTCTGTGCCATAGACAAACTCACCCACTAATTACTTCTGGAAATTTTTGAGAAGCTGTTTCACAATCATATGTAAGGGATTTCAGCCCACTTTTTTGTTGCTGATATTTATTAATCAGGTCCATCAGCACAGCCTGGTGCCCTATCTTCTTCACCAGCTGCTGCACCATACGATCATTAAGAGCCAGAAGAGCTGCTCCACTTACTTCTTCTTCTGCAGATCAAAGGGAATGAAAAGATTACTGAAAAATAACTTTACAGTTACTTCTATATGCCTAAAAACATCATGACAGGTCAGAGGCAAGGATGCTTTCTACTTCTGATGGTCTTCAATTGTTAAAAAGCTGTTTTAGATACTGTCCTTTTCCTAACAGCGCCAGGAGTCCCAGTCACTGACCAGATAACTTTCCCCTGACAAAAAGCCAAAGAACAGTGAGCTGACTATTTTAATGCTTTAAATCGGGCCTTGCTTAGACCACAGCAGACTGTTACTTTATTGAGGAAGAAAAGCAAGGGTTTTTTTTAAGAAAACACATAACAAATAGCCTTTTGACATAATGGTTTCTTATGCACTCTTTTGTAGAGTGTTTATATACTCAGACATAAACCATTTACAAAGTACAGTTGCATTATTTCAAAAGATTTATTCAATATAAAATAGGCCTTTTTTAACTGGCGGCTTGAATTGAGGTGTAACTATTTACATTCAGGCTTAATCTCATCCCCCAGAATTTCTCAGAGACTTCATAATAAGTCTGCACACTTATTTTGATTTGTCATATTTATGTTAGTCATAATTAACTTCTGTAAGTCTGAAGCTAATACGTATATACACGTCCTGTCCCCCCCCAAGGTAGGCAGTACCAATTTAAAGGCATAGAAAGAAATACTAAACAAACCCCACACAAACAACAGAAATGCTTACCACGAAACTTAGGTACTAGTTCGCCTAAATTTCTCTGTCTCAACCAGTCGCAGACTTGATCAACAGACCAATTTTCCATCTTCAGGTGTTGCAATGCAAAATTTCACTATGAAATGAAAAGAGAGGATTATTTTTATGCCAAGCTCCAACATTTCAAAGGAAAAAAAAATGCACTTAGCAAATAATGTTACACTTACATGCTCTGAATAAAACCAGCACAAAATAATCCAACTAATGCCTGCTACAAGTGGCAGTCTTCCTGGATCCTTTTCTTCACCTCCTCTCCCTTCCCTGCTTTCCCTCTGTTTTAAGAGACAGTCTCATTTCTTACAAAATACGACCTGCTCCAGTACCATTAACACCCAGGTTTCCACACAGAGGAGAATAAAGGTGTGAAATTCACCACTACCACGCTCCTCAGGAAACGGCTGACATCTTACAGAAAGAAAAAAAAAACAAACCACCCCACCATCAGATAAGATTCTATCACACACATGCTAAGAGTCAATCAAACATCTTAACCCTTTCAGCACCACCAAGCAGGCACTCAAGCAAATACTTAACCCTCAATTACCAGCAATTAGGAGCAATAAAGCTCCTGGAAAATGGAGGAGAGGGGGTAATACCTCTTGTTAGTTCTATCCTTGAGGCTCTAGCACTTCTTGGGAAAATGCTCCGGGCTTCCCGGGAAGGAAGAGGGTCCAGAGACAGGACCTAGCCTCCGATCCCCATACCCGGTGAGCCTATCTAGCACGTCTTGTGTGATCCTCCCCGAAGAGCTGGCTTCAACAGAGGGGAGGGGGGTACATCGCCTACCAAAACGACTTGCAATCTCAAGAGAAGATGATTTACAAAACCAAAGCCTGTCCTACTCTGCCAACTCCTTGACAGTAGAAAACTATCTCTGAGGGTGATTTAGCTCTAGTACATAAAGGAGCATCCAGTGCTCTATGACTATACTTGCAATTCACAGCAAGCAATATGTCATTGTTTAAGTCCAGTCAGCCACGTAGCCCACTGGCTCACCCCATCCACCTCCCTCTCCCCACTCCCAGAGGGATGGGGAGAAGAGTTGAAAGAATGTAACTCCCGTGGGTTGAGATAAGAACAGTCCAGTAACAAAGGTATAACACAAACCACTGCTGCTACCACCAATAATAATAATGACAAGGGAAACAACAAGGGAAGAAGAGAATACAATCGTTCACCATCTGCTGACCGATACCCAGCCCGACCTGAGCAGTGGTCTAACCCTTCCAGGTAACTGCTCCCAGTTTATATAGTGGGCATGGCATGCTGTGGTATGGAATACCTCTTTGGTTAGTTTGGGTCAGGTGTCCTGTCTCTGCTTCCTCCTGGCTTCCCCTCCTCCCTGGCAGAGCATGAGACTCAGAAAGTCCTTGGTCTGACTAAACATTACTGAGCAGTAACTAAAACCATCGGTGTTATCAGTGCTGTTCGCAGGCCAAACGTCAAAGCCACAGCACTGCACCAGCTACTAAGGATGAGAAAAATGACTGCTGCTGCTGAACCCAGGACATAACATTAGAGGAACTTATTCAGGTAAGGGTTTGTTTGGGTTTTGGATTGTTTTGGGTTTTTTTTTCGGATGAATATATGAGTGTCTGGCATCATTGGCCAAAACTTTCTTTTCTTGAAATGTACCCATGAATAACCCCTGAGCCTGCAGTGAGCTCATGGGCTCTAACATGAGGCTTCATCCACACAAACCTCACCAGGATCTGGCCCACTGCACTACAAAACTCCAAAACCAATCCCAGAAAAAGCGCCATGCACCATCCTTGAATAAAAACATCCTCATTTTCATCCTTCACCAACAGAGACCCCCAAAACAGATTCACTTCAGCTTATGCTCTTGTGCCACTAGATTTCATCAACTTTAGAAGGGTTAAGCTTAAGAGGAATGTCTTTCTGAATTACATGAGTGGATTTAATTTGATGTGACAACAGTAGCCATACATGTCCTCCCGCAGGCTAAACAGCAATAACAGGGTGTGAAAAGTCATTATTTGTTGAGAAGTCTGGTGTAAATTAAAAGTCACACCTTCCAGTCACACTTCTTACTTCCTTGCAAAGAGTAAGGTAAAAAAGAAAAAAAAAGAGGAAAAGGCTCACAAAACTTAAAAGATAAAACTAAATGCAAAGCAGAAAGATACTTGCCCTGTCAACCAAGCAGTGTGAAAGTAGCAAGATACATTAAAATGGTGGAAAGGTCCTGCTTCATCCTACAAGAAGAAGCTCTCTAAGACTCAATTTGGAGTTTTAGACAGCAGGCATTCTTTATTGTAGCACTGGGTGCACACGCAAATCATTTCACAAAGGTGAGAGCCCCTGGAGTCTACAAGCAGCATCCATATCCAACAAACTTATGCATGCTTACAACCTGTCCGGGAAATGTCTTACATATTCATTAGATTTCCTGGAACTAATTGTAATATTTGCATTTTAATTATTCATGTGCTTTTCTTGTTGAATGGTGGTCTCAAGGGGTCCCTGATGATTGCCAGTACTCTTCCCTTGACTGATCTGTGTGCTTGTGCATGTGAAAAGACTCTTGTGAAGTACTTAACTATTGTGTCTGTGTTTTAGATTAGTTTGTTGGGATTTGTTCCTTATGTTGAAGAACCTGCCAGTCTGTCTTGGTCATTCCTTTCTTGTCTTCACAAGATACTCTTGTTTTATACATACCCCAAGGTCCCACCCACCCATCTTGCTCTCAACAAAGCTGTCCCAGTTTACAACCTAACATCTTGCTCTCAACAGAGTGGTCCCAATTTACAACTCAGTATTTTAGCTTACAATGTGTTAAGGGTCACTACTCACAAATACTTTAAAATGCTTCTCAAAAGTTATTTCACTTACTTGCATATTCTGTGGATAAAGGAACTAATAAAAGAGCACACCAGACTACTAGCAGCATTATGGAGGCAATGAGAAAAACTGAGCACGGATCCTGAGATTTATCTTCATTATTGATTCTATTTATTACAGTAGCATCAAAAGTCTACCCGGTGAGGGGTTCCCTGAGCTCGGTGTGGTAAAACACATGATTATTTATGTTCTTCAATTAACTCTTTAAAGTTAATGAATGAATATGTTAAATAATGAATACGTTGAAAATCAATGGCAGCATTTTAAAGACAGACAGTATTTACAGCATAACTTAAAGTCAAATTCAGAATAGTTCTACATATTAGTGGTCCCTGTCTGTTAGTAAGTACAGCCCATTTTTACAGCCCATAATAAATACTGGGAACCATTTCTTCAAACACCTAAGGTAAATGCTTATCATTAGGACTTAACCAGCTGTGGTTGATGAAATTAAGTAGTGAAATTAATAAAAATTAATTTTCCCTAGGATGAGTCAGGACAACACTTACTTTTACTGTAAAATGCAGTAGTTGATTTTCCAACCTGGTTGATTCTATGATTCTGTGAAAATCTTGGGGTTTTTAATCACATCAAGCTAAAGACCTATCTATGCTACAGATTTCCACACAATAACAAGAGATGAGGTTCCTGACCAGCACACCTGTGCTGGCAAAGGCATACTATGCATGCAGTAATTTACTGTGCACGTTTCATGAGAAGATACAATGGGCTACCATCAACTTGACATGACATTTCTAAATGAATAAGCCTGTACACCAAAATATTTTAGACAAGAAAATGTTGACTTGTGAGATACTCTATGCCATCACAGGTTATAAATATCACAGCCTTTGCCAGACCTCCATGTCGATGTCACTGAAGTTAGAATTAAGGTTAATTTTAATACATTTTAATACAAGACTGAGGAACGTGATATGTGCATATCTATGCCTCACAGCTGTGTGGTGCATATTGTAAAGGCCGGGTCTCAAAGTTGGCTTAGTAAAGGACTCTAGCTCCTGTCACTGAAAGGTGCCAAGATATTTGATAGCTAAGCCCTGCAGTGTGATACCACAGCAGCCTAAATCACAGCAGTCATAATCCAGCTCTCTTCTTTGCAGCCATCTGAATGATCATGCAACCAGCAGTGCAGGCTAAGCTGAAAACATAATTATTTTTATATTATTTTGATAAACATAATTATTTTGATATTTTGGATGGATCAGTGCCTTTAAACAACTCCCTGGCCAACTGAGTGAAAATAGGTGGTGGAGCCATATCCCTAGATTCATCAAGGTGCAGACTGATCATTGTTACAGTGCATTATAACAACAAAGATTTCTATCTTAATGGAGCACTGACTTGTAAAGTTAGGCCAGAAGCCCAGACTGTAAGTAGCAACCATTCCACCTCCAAAAACAATTGGGAAATGTCCTCATCTCCTTTCCCTCAAATAATTTTTCTTGGATTATACTGGCCCTGCTTCTTGCAAGGTAACTCTCATTCTTATTCGAAGCCCATTCAAGCTTTCCTGGTGAATAAGATGTGGAGTACTCATAATGGTGAAGCTAATCCATCAATTACTGAGAAGGATGGGTGCAAGTTTCTATTATTTGCTTGCTCCATTCTTGATTTAGAATCGTAAATCAGTTCAGAGAGCTGAACTACCAGTCAGTCTTCATTACCTTACAATAAATGGTTAAGGTTAACTGAAAATAACAGCTTACCCAATCTATTCTGACAAAAAAGGGTTGGTGGCAATTTGTAAGTGCTTCAGTTGGCACCTCAAAGATGCTAATGTTTGACAAAGCCGCTAATGTTTGACAAAGCCACTCTGTTGCTCCTAAGGGATGACTACAGAAACCCTTTTACCCTGTGTGACATCTAGAAAGAGATACATATCCCTAAGTGAGTCTGCATAGCTGAGCTATGACATAAATTTGGTCTCCTATGTGAAATCACATAGATACATGGCATTTACATGGTTTTCCCAGATCTACAGAGCACTTAGACCTTCGATACCTGAGAGGTGTTGCAAAATATATCACTTGAATTTTGTACATATGCTTTAATTGGTTTTAGCCTGTAATACAACCTGCACTCAAAATAAGACTTTTTGGCCATGTTTGAACAGTGAAACAACCTACCAGTGCAGTTGGAATAAATTTTAAAGAGGAAAAAATTTCTGAGGATTTGTCCTTCAGAACTCTGTACTTGCACTGTCTTTCCAGATTCACAGGGACTGCAACAAACAACTGCACATGTCTTTAAAACAAGTCTTGCATCAACACCAGATTTTGTCAAGCAGTGACTCAATCATGCCAAAGTCAGGATCTGACCTCTCTTTGCTCTGTGAAATATATCATCACCACCCTGATGGTGTCTGAGATAGCCCAACCTCAAAAAGGCCTACTAGCTAGATCAAGAACTGTTTACAAGACAGCAAAGAAACAAGAACCTTAATAAAGGATTTTGAATTCTGCTGGCATTTGATAAGCTGGATGAATCTGCCAGGTAGAAGAGTGACAGTTACTGGGAAGACATACAAGGAAACCCTGAAATCGAACAAACTATGCTCACGGATAAAGACAGGTGACTGCACACAAACAGTTTTGTCCAACCAATGAGAATCTGTGCAGAGGTCCCTTTTCAGGTGTTCACTGTATTACTGGGAAAACTAGAGCTTGCTACACCTTATGAATAGTTAGTAGGATGCTCACAGCTCATCAGCACTTTGAAAGAATAAAGCAAGTGAATGTGTTTGAAGCAAAGGACCCCAGGTCTGCCTAGCTCAGGTAAAGACACCTCCGGGGTTTGTTTGGCTCATGCTGAAGTTAGACAGATGTGGGGAGGAAGGGGGCACAGTAAGTCTCTCCTGCACTAGCCTTTCCTTCCTTCCCCAGGGAGCTGGGAAGGAAACTCTTGGGCAGGACCTCCTTGGTAAGAAATACTGATAGCCTTCAGGAATCACTGAGTCAAAGCACAGCTGCTAAACAGTGCAAGCTGCCACCTACCACTTTTGGATTTCTATTTCAGCATGATTGAGGAATCCTGAATTATATGGTTACTAACCACTGACTGTACTCCTACTCCAGCTTATCCATCACATGTCTATGGAGGCAATGATGAATAATGAAGTTCTAACACATGATGTATATTTTTGGTTTTGTAGTATTAATTCAAAATGACAGATCCATTTTTGTGTTAAGGAATAGAGTTGGCATATGCAACCAGGTGAGCTGGGAATTGTTGAGCTAGATGGAAAAAACAAAACAGGTTGTCTCATAAGCCTATTTTATGCACTAAAAGCAGTAGCTTAACTAATTCGGCATCCATTGGTACAAGCTGTTTATGTACAAGGTGTTCTAAAGGATGACCTAAGTAAAGCAGTATTAGTCTGAAATAGATGTCCGCACATCTATTTTGGACTGGGGACAGAGTGATTGCATTTATTTAGTTCATTGATATTTAGGACACACACAGTCCATTTCTTACTGTATTACCATACCAAACTGGTATTTCTGCCCAGTGCTTTTGTGTTACCATCTCCTTGTCATATCCAGATGTGGAGTGTTTACATGACTTCTTCATCTGGTACAAGAATGCTAGTTGAAGCCACCAGTGGAAAGAAAATCAATAATCTCTACCTGCATGATGGAGATAGGGAACTGGAAAGTCTGAACACCTATGCACTCCTATTATGTTGTGATACTGTAATAATGACATAAGTAAAAGAATTCACAAGCCTAGTTAATAGAACTTTTCTTCTCCAGGAGAAAGGCCAGGAGTGAGAATCTCAGGGGAAAGGAAACACTTTGCTCAAGGCTTAAGATAGGTAGATACTGTGCATTCAAAGCATTCATATGATGTTTGTATTATGCTCGTATGGTGAATTAATGAAGTTAAACTTGTTTCCCAAACTAGCTAGAAGAAATCAGCTCTGTGATTCAGTCTCAGGCAGTTACAATATAGGTGGGAAAATGTATAAGTTCACTGATTTAGCTTTGTTTCACTCATTCTGTGACTCCTAAACCTACACGCTTGTCCTGGGTTCAGCAGCAGCAGTCATTTTTCTCCTTCGTAGCAGCTGGTGCAGTGCTGTGTTTTTGACTTTCGGCTTGGGAACAGCACTGATAACACCGATGTTTTTAGTTGTTGTTGTAATGTTTAGTCAGACCAAGGACTTTCTGAGTCTCATGCTCTGCCAGGGAGCAGGGGAAGCTGGGAGGAAGCAGAAACAGGACACCTGACCCAAACTGACCAGAGAGATATTCCATACCACAGCACTTCATGTCCAGGATGTAAAAGCTGGGGGCAGAAAGCCAGAAGAGGGGGTTCAGTGTTGGGTCGGGCCTGGTTATCGGTTGGTGAGCGATTGTATTCTCTTCCCTTGTTATTTCCCTTATCGTTGTTGTTATTGGTGGTAGCAGTATTGGGTTTTGTTATACCTTAGTTACTGGACTGCTCTTATCTCAATCCGTGGGGTTACATTATTTCGATTCTCCTCCCCATCCCCCCGGGAGTAGGGGGGAAGAAAGAGGGGGGAGTGAGTGAGCGAACTGTGTGAGCTGGGCTTAAACTATGACAGTGCTGTATAAATAAATCTTTTCTGACTGTAGGTCTTGTTTGCACTGCAGACAGTCAGACTGAAGCAGTACAATACCAAAAGAGGTGTGAAATTCTTCTGCATGTGGGTCATTAGAGTGCTAATGTCAAAACATCATTTCTCTGTTAAAATGCTAATAATTTTAAGCAAATGTGTATGCCAAGCAGCTACACACATTGCTAGTTATTTATATTTAGTTATGTACACTTGTCAAGTACAATAGAATATATTTTGGTATACATGGTTCAGCAGTCAAGGATAAGAAGCATGCCAAAATCTTCCTGACACACACACCGCAAAGTCACATCGTCTGGCTTTAATAAAAGCAGGAATGAAGGCACTTTTCTACCCAGCAAATGGTACAGGGGTGCTTCTGTGACAGTCAATGTTGTCGTGGTCTGTATTTCATAGAATCATAGAATAGTTAGGGTTGGAAAGGACCTTAAGATCATCTAGTTCCAACCCCCCTGCCAGCGGCAGGAACACCTCCCACTAAACCATGCCACCCAAGGCTATGTCCAATCCAGCCTTGAACACTGCCAGCGATGGAGCATTCACAACTTCCCTGGGCAACCCATTCCAGTGCCTCACCACCCTTACAGTAAAGAATTTCTTCCTCATATCCAATCTAAACTTCCCCTGTTTAAGTTTGAATCCATTCCCCCTTGTCCTCTCACTACAGTCCCTCATGAAGAATCCCTCCCCAGCATCCCTATAGGCCCCCTTCAGATATTGGAAGGCTGCTCTGAGGTCTCCATGCAGCCTTCTCTTCTCCACGCTGAACAGCCCCAACTTTCTCAGCCTATCTTCATACGGGAGGCGCTCCAGTCCCCTGGTTATCTTTGTGTCCCTTTGGACTTGTTCCAACAGTTCCATGTCCTTTTTATGTTGAGGACACCAGAACTGCACACACTACGTCTTTCTCTGAAAAATATCTAGAAAATTTTATTTTAAAATACTTTTTTCTTTCCATAAATACATAGCAACATTACTGCATTGTTATTTCCAGTCATTTTTCTCTTATTTGCATCTTTGGAATCATACCAAAAGACAGCACAGCTTACTGTCACACAGGCAGTATATAGACACTCACATACAGATATATTAGTAAGATTTTTATGGATGCAGTAATATAAAGATAGTATTTATGGACACAATAGAATCATAGCATTTGTGCTGAGAATGCAAAAAGACCTATTAAAATTACTTTTTGAATGAAAGAGCAGAATAATAATTTCCCCAGACACCCAAGATCTGATTAAAAATACTGTATTAACTTTATGTAAGTAAGTAAACTGCTTGGGATTTCTGCTACTCCTATGTTTCACTGCGTATGATATGTATGTGTTACTAGGTATATTACTATTGAGGGACTAATTGTAAGATGTTACTAATTCAGCTGCCACATGCAGCCTAGCTGAATACTTGAAACTGGGCATTTATGAGAGACACTGCAATGGGAAAACCATGCTTAGTATAGAATCAGAAAACTTTTGGAGATTAACATGTTTTTTTCTCCAAAACTTTGAGCTAATTCAAGTCATTAAAGAAAAAAACAAAACAAAATGAAACATTATCTTCTTCCCTTTTCTCATTGTTTGATTAAATAAAAAGCCCTACACAGTCCTTTTGCCTGGCAACTCCTTTCTGGATGCTCTGTTGCTCAGCTCATTTAAGCACTGAGGGTGTACTGAAAGAAGCTGTCTCTTCACCTTCCGGTCCGCACTGCCTCCACACTCTCTGCCAGCACAAGTGCTCTCTGGCATATGAGCCACATCAGAGGACCAACACCACTGAAAACTGAGAAGATTGTGAGTTTTCTGTCGCATCTGGTCCCTTGTCCAGTTCATTGTACAGTTGTATGAATACTTGAGCTGATGAAAATGAGCTGGTGGAATAAAGGTGGCAATGAGCTACCATCAGTTTATGGATTCAGACTTCTTCGTTTTGGCAACTATGTTGGCTTAAAATATCTATTGAACTGGTGCCTGATTTAAGTAATGATGTTGACAAATAGTCATTTTGGAAAGAGCTACCCTGATGTGAAGTGTTGCATCCAGCTGCTTATTGTTTCTTGGCTGGAAAGCTGTTAAAACGGAGCTGTTTGGTTGCTCCTGTATACCAGGTTAGCTATACACTAGGTAATCACTGATACAGTAGGCATGATACCTTAAATCACTACAGCTGTTTTTCACAATGAGTCTGACTGAAACATCAGATGCCAAGTGGGTGAGTCTTTATCAACTTTAGAGATCTCCATATTTTCAGCAGATCTTACAAATCATATTGATAGGAATGTTTGGTAAAGGGTTGTCATGGTTTAAGCTGTAAATCACACAGCCCGCTCACTCACTCCGCCCTCTTTCTTCCCCCCCACTCTGAGGGGGGGGGGGGGGGAAATGGAGAGAAGAATCGAAAGAAGGTAACTCCCACAGGTTGAGATAAGAACAGTCCAGTAACTAAGGCATAACACAAATCACTACTGCTACCACCAATAATAATAATGACAAGGGAAATACAAGGGAAGAGGATACAACTGCTCACCACCCGACAACTGAGCCGTGAACTGAACTCTTCCGGGTTCCTGCCCCCAGTTTTTCCATCCTGGACACGAAGTGCTGTGGTATGGAATATCTCTCTGGTCAGTTTGGGTCAGGTGTCCTGTCGCTGCTTCCTCCTGGCTTCCCCTCCTGCCTGGCAGAGCATGAGACTCAGAAAGTCCTTGGTCAGACTGAAACACGCTAAGCCATAACTATAAACACCGGTGTTATCAGTGCTGTTCCCAAGCCGAAAGTCGAAAACACAGCACTGCACCAGCTGCTACGAAGGAGAAAAATGACTGCTGCTGCTGAACCCATGACAAGGGTGAATGAGGATTTCCTGCAGATTAGGGTCTGTCTTGTCTCTGGAGTTCTCTAGATCTCATCCATGCCTCACTGCTCCCGGAGCCCTGGGTAATGGCTGGTACAGTGAACTGTTTTTCTGAAGGTGATGCTGCTGCTGCTGTTCGCTCAGGCTCAGTCTTCTGAAAGAGTGTTCATCAGATCCAAATTCAGTGCAGAAAAGATTCAGTCTTTAGGTTTGATGTGGGTCCATGGGGCTCCATTCATCTGTTTGCAGCAGAAACGACTGGGACAGTCACTTAGGAAGTCAGTGCTCTGACTAGTAACAGCATTACTAGGCCACTTGAATTATTTAAGACTGCTGGTATTTGGAATTTCTCACATTACACTTGCAAAACTTGTATTCCTTACAAGTGCAGACAGAGGTTTTTTCCTTCATATCTTCTTGTCTAAGTACAGTTGGGAGTTTAGGATTTTTAATAAAATCCACAAAACCTTGAGTCTTCCTGCCACAGCATGAGGTCTGAGTTGCTATATTGCTGAAGCTCAGATGTCCTCTCATAGCTGAGGCCAGTCCAGCACTGTGCAAGGCTGGGTCTAGAGCGTAGCACAGAACAGGTTCTGCGTGCCTGTAAAAACGGGTGTACTCATCTCTGCATAATATGGAGGAGGGTTGCTTTTCATTCAGTATGACCTACAGACACTGTGGTTCCCTCTCCAGCCCATACTGTGGGGTCCTGAGTGAACCTGGGGAGAGCTTAGCAGCACTTTTGTCTGGCTGCTTGGTGCAGAGAAGGGGATATAGCAGGGAAAGCACAGCTGCACGAGCAGCCTCAAAACTGGTCCTGTCAATTATTTGTGTTCTCTGTTTTGTTTTCATTGAAAACTCTAACAGCCTCAGGATTGCTTTGCCCTTCATATTGCCTTGTCCTGTGTCAACTAAGGTCTGTCCATGTTCTTAATTGCCAGTCATATAAAGATGTTAAGATTAGATGGTTGAATGTATCTTTGCATCCTTAAAGTTTATGAAGTATCTGAAACTCAGCTATACCTTAAAGGGCTAAAAATAACCAATGCTGACTGTTATTGCTTATGTAATTAAGGCAATCAAAGGGTAGCACAGTGACTCCTAATGAAGTTTCAAATGCTACCATACAGTAATGCATCTCTCACACTTATTCGATAATTTTTATAAATGCTTGTAAAGACACAAGGTATATTATCAATTTCATTTTACAAAGCTGTCTGCAAAACTAGTTTTACTGAGAGGAAATAATTAGCTGCATTCCCAGTTTTGACTGTTAGGGTCTTTTGATGTTAAATAGTTACACCAAACTGCTTCAAAGAGGTAAACAACTTTTCATCAGTATTTGTCTAATGCACACCCTGCTAGGGTAGTGAATTATAAAAGCAAGCCACAGCTAGTTCTGCATTGCTTTAAAATACCAAGCTATTAAATGGGTTAGTTTAAGAACTGTTTCACAACCACCTCAGCCTTCTTTTCTAAACAGACAGCAAATTTCAGAAAAGAAACCCTGGAAAGTCCTCCCTGCTGCCTGTCTTTGTGTGTGTATGAAATATTGTTACAGTCGGCATTTTTGGAAGGATAAAGTAAAAGAATTGAAGTCAAAGGAAATTTTGGGTGGCCGAGAACATGAATTTTGACCCTAGTACAGGAGCTGAAATAGTACAAACAAAATGCTTGTGGCTGGGAACAACAGGAACAAAAGGAACAACTCCAACTGTTCAAAAACTACAAGAACAATGCAGAACAAAACTGGGTTTAAAAGTTTATAGCCAAAAATGTTAATGTGCTCCTTTGTGCCAAGCACATCTCACATGTATCGTTGGTTTTGACCAAACAGTGATCAAATTTTATAACATGTCAGCATAGTAGAAAGTGTCATAGAAAACTTTCAGAGCTACCAGCCTTATTGAACATAAGCAGGAAATAAAAACCAGCAGGTTTATTTCTGGTTTTATTGACAGTGAATTATTGCTAGATATTTTTCTCCTGTTCTGATATTGTATGATTGAAAGGCACCTTTATGTCTTTTGTAAGTGACAGCAATAATAAACTGCTGGGTTAGACTGACTTCCAAGCAAAAAAATCCTGGGGGCCAGGAACAGATAAACTGCTTGAAGGAACATTCTGGGCAGGCTAACCCAGTTTGGCCAGGAGCACTATGAAGCTGCTGCTTTTAATTTGCTGACAGCATTCTATGCAGATCCCCTCATTTGATACCCCACATGGTTTGCTCACTGTATAGGCAACCTGCACGTCTCAGAACTAGGGATTTTATGCCACAATAATTTGTCCAGGAATTAAGCATGTAACACCTTGAAGTGTTGGTGATTGGTTCACCTCAGTGTGAGATTATGGCAATTGATAATCACATTTGGTTGGGAATAGATTTTCTCCCTTATTTTTGTTTGAGAAGTTTGAGCCACACTAAAATAATCTAATCTTTCAGTGGCATATACTGTATCTGGTACCCTGATGATTGCATTACTGGGTAAGTAGAGAGAGAGAGAAAGACACCTAACTTTAAAAAATACAGATGCTTTAAATATTCTCAGAACAGAGCTTTATTTTAAGTTATGCTCCTCCAGTAAAAGGGATATGAGCAGCTGCCTGAAAGAATGGAGATCAGTTCGATTGCTGTATCAGTATCTATAGTTCAAGCTATATGTGAAGCAATAGATGTAGTTACATTTCTTCCCAACATACATGGAGACATGGAAACTGGTCCAGTAGACTGGTAAAGGAAAATGTTAACTAAGCCATCTGTCAACTTGCTAAAGCTTTGATGCAGGACACTCGACAGTTATCCTTTCTATGACTGATATTTTCCTAATTCCATGCAAAGTTATGCATTAACTGTTTTTGCTATAATCTCAGTGGGTTGCTATTATTCATTTATTTATTTGTATGCATACTAAGACATCAACTGTAGTCAAAACAATTCGTTACTAGCTAGCTCAGACTTCCCAAGGCTTCTGGGTTTTTACAGTTTTGACTGACTAGTTTATCAGAAACTGTGATTCACCTTCAGCCCAAGGACAGCATATTTAATGAACAATTCACAAACCTTTTCCAGTAATTTTATATGTGAATAAAAATGTATGCATATGTCTACTCTCAAATATTACTTATGTTAAAAGCAGATGAGTGATTACATTCATTTCAAGTAAAAACATAAATCAAAACAAAACAAAAAACCCTTTGTAAAACCCTCATGGCTACTTAAGAAAATAAACTTGAATCATAGAATAACAGAATATCCTGAATTGGAAGGAACCCACAAGGGTCATCAAGTCCAAATCCTGACTCCACACTGGGTAACCTAAAAGTTCTTGCCTGTGCGTTTAAAGACTTTCTGTACCTAACCAGGTCTCCAGACAGAAATAATTTCTTTCTTGTGCTACACTTATTCTTGCTTATGAGGAGCTGGATGCTTCATGCATGCATGCATTCATGCATGCAGCATGCAAACTGGATCCTGCTTGCCCTATGTACAGTGCAGACTTTGAATTATAGTAATAATTGTATTTATCTCAAAACTTAATCAATGCTCTTTTAAGACTGCATAGAAAGTTAAAGAGTAATTTGTAAAGCTCTGTGGAATAGTATGGTGAGAGTCCTTTCATGTTTCTTGGCACAAAAGCGAAGCATGGCTTTGTGTGCATGTGGGGAGTGGTGGTGTCTCACTGAAAACTCAGCAGTTCTGGGGTTCTGCTTATTGAATGCCTAAGCATGCACAAATAATAAGGCATTGGTAAGGTGAGAGGCACAGGTCACTGCACCTGCTAATAGTCTCAAAAATTGTAACTCCTTTCATGTCACTGCAAACTTTCTGCATGTCTGCAGGGGGTAAAAAAATGCAACTTTTGTGAATAAAAGTACTCTGTTGTAGCTCCAGCATCAGAAGGAGAGTCTCTGTGTTTTTCATTTCAGAGTAGGTAGCTCTGGCCTACCCAAAGGATGTCAGGTGAGACAAGGCTGGTGGATGATGTCAGCGTGTTCCTCACTGCCCTCCCTTTACGCCTTTGAAAATAGGCATTTGACCTGATTCTTCATTAATGACTCCTGCAGCTGTATAAAAATGTGGCTGATAAGAGCTCCTCCCTCCTGCCTCACTGCCCTTCCTTTGTGATGATAATGTGACCCTTACCAGGCATCCAGCACCTGGCAAATGATACCAGCAGAGAGGAATATTTGGTGAGCTACTGAAAAACTGGATAGCACAGAAGTGGCTGAGGATTCTTAAGGCTAAGAAGGAGAAGAGAAGAGCTGTGACCACGGTGCTGGCAGTATGCAATATCCAAGAAGACTGGACAGAAAGGTTCATAGTTAAGGAATGAAGAAATGTGATTTGTGGAAAGTGTGAATAGTCTGAGAAACTTCTGGAATACATGCAATGCTACCCCATTTTTTTCCCCTGAAACAGCTCCCCTGCCTTACATGGCTCCATCTGATATGGCACTGAACACCTCTTACTCATGTAAGTTTTGCTAACCACAGATCCTCCTACCCAGAAATTTCACTTAGATAATGCCGCATCTGAGTTGCTATGTCCATATCAATTTCTGCCATGCCTTTCCCTCTCAAGTATAACCAGGAGAAAACTTGGAATAATATTTCCCTGAGCTGTATGGCCCAAAGATTCTCTCATTCTCAGAATAGTAGCACTGGACCTACATTACCAGGCATCCCAGACAAAGGTTGGTTTTAGGAACCCCGGCAGGACTATTCAGAAATGGTAATATGGCTTGGATTCAGATTACACACTTCTACCAGTGAGGGAGTAGCTTTCTTTCTGCCTCAGTTTACTTGCCTTTCAGACTACTCTGTGTGTTTTCACTGTAGAAAAGTTTCTGTGAGGTCTTATTCTGTGTTCTCACATGATTGACCTTTCTCCCTTTTCATTCCTTTAGAGGAATCTGCAAAGTATCACCTAAGTTATATCATTAGGTAATTATATGACTTGCACTTCCAGGTGACAAGCATATCTCTGTAGTACACTGTACACCAAATCCTCACTGAAACTTTGCCATGACCAGGACTTTACACTCACAGTACCTTCAGTAGTCACCTGCTTCTGCCGCCAAATTTGATTCTGGAGGTGCTCTTGATGATATTTTTGAAGATTAAATAAGAAACTAGCTATATGCAGTAATGTGGCTTAACTGCTAAAGCAAGATCATTATATACATCACTGTATATCTCCGAAGGAAACAGTGATAATGTGGCTAAGTGCCCACTACCCTTAGGAGTTATGCACCTGCAGAACTGCATCTCAAGAGAAATACCTGTGTAAGACATTACTGTTAATAAATAACATTACTACAGATGCATTCTGAAATAACTTATAGTCAATTGAGATAACATTTAATGTGATATAGTTAAGGCTTTCTGCTAGGCTATTGCTTCTAATTTGTGCAGCTAATACCTTTTTGAAGTACAGAAATAGTTCTAAAGTCTCTCTAAAGCAGGAAATGAATGTCATACTGTATGGGATTATTATAAACCATGTCTTTTGGTTCTCAGGACGTCATATAATCCTGCATTTAGGATTACATGCTGCATTCTGCTGCTGATTTACCAGAAATAAAAGCAGATAATTGCCTATTGGAAAGTGGTATGTCTGGAACAGCTTACATTATGTACTGAAGGTTCCCAATGTTTGACTAACTACCTGATAATTTCTCATTCTCCTATTCATTTTTTTTTTAGCTATCTTGAATAGAAAAGAGCAGCCTTTGTTCACAGGAGTGTTTCTTCAATATTTCTTAATACCACAGCTAGATACTTTTTTACAGACATCATAGGACGAAAAGTAACTTTACCAGTTGATACCTTAGTTAGGATAAATTTTAGGATATAATGATCAGTAAAAACTCTTATAAAAAATGAACTGCAAAGTCCTTTAAAGACTAAAAGTCCTCAAGAACTCCATTTTACATCTGATCTGTAAAATCAAATGCTCTTCAGGCTTTGGGAGATAAAGTTGCATTGTCTAGCCATGCCCTGTGCTTCATCAGAACAGCCTGAACTATAAAGACAGATTAGTGTGGTGATAATTTATTTAGGAAATAAAACACAGGGCTTGAAAAGTATTGAAACAGCTTCTGTCAATCTAAATCTTTCATGTAAATTCCAATCTTATGTAAGCTTCAGACTGTTAAATCTAAGGCTCGTTCATGCTCCGTGGTTCATGAGTGCTAGGTTACTGTAGACATGCTTAAAATGAGCCTCAAAATACTCATGAGAGATGTGTCTTCAATATGAAATGGTTTTATTGTGAGCCATCAATGTGCGTATGCTCATATATGTTTTGATGAAACTTGGTCTGGGGAGCTACACATCTGAACTCTATTTGGATTATGAGATGATTGATGACATCCAAATTTGGATTAACCTCCCAGCATTTCAGACCTGCTCAGAGTATTCCATGTTCATTTCTGTTTGTCCTTGAAAATGAGAAACAGTGTGCAGTGACCCATCTAGGAAAGAGATGACCTGGACTTAGACCATCTTCAGTCTGAGGGTAGTGGGACTGCCAGGCTGTAGAACAGCCTGGTGTAAGACTCTCCAGGACACGTCAGCTCCAGCACCAGAGGCCGGAGAGGACTTTCCTTTGCAAAAGTGGAACACAGTTTTATGAAAACAAAGAGCAAACAAGATGCAACCCTAACTGCAGACTGGCAACAAGAAAATTGGCCCTGAAACAAATGTATATTATACAGCCCTTGATCAACTGTCTTTGTTTTTCTAGGCTTATTTATAATAAGTGTATAGGATGAGGAGTTTCAGGATGCATTTCTACATCTGTGAACAGGGCATTAAGATTGCACAGATTCCCTTTCAATTGCATGGGAAAGACTCTAAATGTTAGGTAACAAGTGACTATGCCATGAATTTCCTTATGGAATGCTAATTACTGTTAGCAAGAATTGATTTTGCTGTGGATCAGCTGCTGTTGTTTCCCAGTAATAATCATTTTACTCAGAGTTTTCCTGCAGTAAGATGCACAGCAGACAGAAAACCCCCATTCAAACCCTCTGAATGTGTGATTTCCCTAGATGACTGAAGCAGCCTTTTTTCCTTAAAAAAGTGTTTTCAAACAGGGGCTGCTATGCTTGTTGGGCAGATGATTTCTATCAACAAGTTTGGCAAACATATGGATTAAGTATTGCAGCTACAGAAGAACCAAGTTCAATTAAATGGCAAATACATTGATTTTAGTTTTGTAGGAACAAACCCAGGATGGTTGCTAAAATGGTGACATTTTAAACATTAGAGAGTGGCCTTAGGCTTCAGGATTAAGATGTTTTGGAATTCTGTAGAATGATCCTACAAGAAAAGGGTCTTTAATGAATAACAACAGTGCTCAATCTCGAAGCATTAGCATTTTTCAATAGTTGTATCTGGTTATTTTAAACCAAATTTTAAAGAAAACTGTAATTAATTTTATTCTAGCTTCTTATTTTATTGAAACAGTTCTTAAAATAAAGCTTCTTCTGCCCCCAAAACAGGAGTTAAATCTCTTTATGAACAAAAATATTACTGGAGACAGCACAGACTCACTAGGTGGCAGCACAATTAGTAATTTTCTGAAAAATCTACCTCATATTCCATGAATGCTTTAGGTATTTTTTGGCCAAGCTGGATATGAAAACAGAGAAAAAAACCAGCCTCTAAGAAAGCTAATATTTATAACATAGTGAAGAAAAAAAAAGCAGTACATGACTCTTTCAGAACTTGCATTAATTGAAGGGTATGTTCTGTATCTAAGATAAATCACATACATGTGTTCTGGTGTGGTAAAGATCCAGATTAGAGCAGAAAAAATAAAATTCCTAAAAAACGGTTCAAACCATAGCTTTTAATCGAGTCTACAGCAGATGCAACTGGAACTGCAGCTTCAGATAGTTAAAAAAATAAAACGAAAGAAAAAGGTAAAATGCAGCTGTTAAATGTACTAGAAACAATCTGAGTTGGCCCTAACCAAGGGAGGAATTCAGTAAAACTTGCATCTCAGGAGATACAATAGCTGCCTGCTGTGCTCTCCAGAACCAGGTATAGAGCAAACTATGGTGCCAGGCAGAACCAAGAGAGCAGAGAAGGAAGCTTACCTCCATGCCTGACCATTTTCTAAGCTATGTTGTGAACTTACAGCTGACATCACCTTGTCTTGTTGCATATGAAACTGAAAATGGATCTTATCTGCTTCCCAGAACCTCTCTGATTTCACGGTTTTACTGTAAATTATGATTTGTTTCTTTTTTGTTGTTTTTTTTTTCCCTTCTCTTTAGAGTAAAAACTAGGTTAAAACCTTCTCAGCAGGGAAAATGGATACGAAAATACATTGATACATGGACTGAAATGATGTAGTCCTTTCAACTTTAAAGGCTCAGATGCACTGATTGGCCTTTCTCACCTCTGTACACACCTTATAATCAACAATCAGAAATTCAGAATGGATAATGATGACTTACTAAAATATTTTTTAAGCAAGCTCTTTCCTGGTATGGATCAACATCATTATCCAATAATATCTGTTCTGCCATGCTGCTCTCAGTCAGTTACACTTGATATTTTTTGCAATGCCACTGCTGGCACATGGGGAAGCCAGTTGTACAGTACTTACTCAGAGAAACTTTTATCTGACTGTCTAATTTCCTCTGCAATTAATTGCATTAATGACTGCAAGATCAGTTACTTTATATTCCAATCTTTAGGACTAATCTCTGCCCTGCCAAGTCGAGCATTTTTTCTTAACAGTGTCTGTAAGGTAATTTTGCAGTGTAGTTCAGGGTAATTTCTTGTGCCTTTGACAACTTTCTTTCACCTAGGAAAGGAACAAGGGGGGTGGGTGACAGTAACACAGTCCTGAGCTAAATTCTAGTCCTGGAATTTAATCACAGGGATTGACGACCATTCACAAACTGCTTGAGCTGTGCATTTGCGGTTTAGGATCTCAGCATCATCCCCTGATGAAATTACAGTTTCAATCAAGATTGATGTATGCTTTGAGACTTTTGGTATGCAGAGGACCTACAGCTCACAAATTACGTGTAGTGTGTTACAGATGTTGCTGTTTATAATGAACTAGATTTTGTATTTTTAGGGAGCTTGTATATACTTCAGGGCATAGAAAACAATATATTCAGAGAAACTCTAGTAACTTTAATTCAAATTAAGCATAACACAGCTTAAATAGTAACCATAATTTCTGAAGTCCAGTAGAACAAAGATGAAATATAACACCCAAATATGTGTATTTATTTTTAGAAACTGTACACATTGGTGTGTGATATATAAACATTAATTCAATTGTTCAGATCCATTTTCTTGAAGAAAATTGATTCTATCTTCAACCTTTCTTCCTAAGCATGGACTGGAAGATCAGCTGTCAAAATTTCAAGTCTTGATGATACTCTGACTGAAGTGCATGAAAGTCTTGCTGCTGCTACCAAACTAGCATGAAAGTTTCTCTTGCTTTCAGTGACAGTCCATCAGGACTTAGACACTACCTTGCCTTCTGCATCTCACAAGTCAATATTCTGAGATGTCAGTATTTTAGCCAAGGAACTGATGCTTCCTTTCCAGCAAGGGTAACAGGGATCAGGGCCAGGCTGGTGGTGTACTTGGCCCACTCTATCATGCCAGATGTCAAATCTAAGCGTGCTTCAGCACAAACCCAGAGTCTACTGAAAACTAATCAGGAAACATACTGAGGTCTTTTGCCTTGTGGAAGGAAGAAACAAGGAAACATGATTCCTGTGTTGTGAAAGCAGAATAATGGCATGCCATCTGCCTTGTAAAAGGCTCTTGCCAAAAGGTATAGCTCTAAAACTGTATAAACAATTTGGATTAAGAAATATTAAACACACACCTGCTTTCAAGCTCTGAATCTGTAGCTCTGTAAAATGTCATCTACTCGAAGAAAAGAAGGTATTTTTCTTTCAGTAAACGTCTGTTAGGAAATTATAAACTTATTTTTCTCCTATTATCTTTCTTATCTCCTTTACCCATTTATCTTCCTATTAGTTGACAAATATCACTGATTACCACCGCACAATAGTCATAAATAACAATATTAAGCTATTCCCTTCTTTGCCTTCTCTCCTTGGCCTATAAGATGAAGGTTTTTAAAATAATTCCACATACAATTGCCTAAATTTAAAATACAAAAACACAAAACCCAACAATTTGCTATGAAGTATTGAGAGCTGGAAATGTATTATTTTGCTCTACTGTTAAATATAAGAGACTTTAATTTGAAAGCAATCAAATTCAAAAAATGAAAGACAAATCCTTGTTTAAAAAACATCCACGACTTAGAGACCAACGAAAAACAGTCCACTAGGCAAGAGTATTTGAAGTGAGATTTGATTTTATGAGATATCCAGTTAGAGGAAAAGTATTTAAGGCTTGATTGGAATCAATCTGTAATTTAGAAGTCCCAAAGATTAGGAAAAAGAGTAATTAATTCAAACATTCACGTAAGAAAACTACCAGGTGTTTCTTCAGAGGAGATTGGACACGGTAGGAAATCAGTGAGGCATTTAACAGTATAAACACGTTAATATTTGACATGTACTTCAAATGTAACGCTATGATCCTGGCAACGTGTTCCAATTCACGTAATGTTTCTGAAGTCAAGGGGTATTTTTGTATAAATGAAAGCACTTGATCACGTTTGGTTCTGTATTGTTACTTGCAAAGACATTGAGTTTGGAAGCTGTAATTAAACCTTTGTAAGGTAAGGTATATTTAATGAAATATAGAATTTTCCTGTTGAAGCTCCTGCGAAATCATCAGTGCTGTGGAAAGTGCTGGACAGTATTTAATAATAATCAATAATTATTTATTTACTTATTTTTATTTATTATTTATTTATAATGTAATTAGTATGTATTATTTATTGCCATTATTCATTATTTATCTATTATTATTTATCATTTATTGCTACTATTTATTATTTATTATTATTTATTTTTTAATAATTTAATTTGATTTATGTACACAGTGAAAGTGGTGTACATGTTTTAAAGGAAACTGAGAAAACAGATAATAGAAAATAAGAGAAATATAATATATAAGTTTAGAAACCAGTGGAAAGGCAAATGGGTGCATCAGTAAGGTGGCTGCAGCTTCATTGTTATAAATACATTATGTATTGTTAAAGTTCACCTAGGGAACTTGGTGCATCCATGCTGCGTACTTGCAATTAACTTTAATTGATATGAAAATATGTACGGCCAGCCTGTTGGAAAACACATTAAGTTCAACTTACCTTCAGTGTTTTTCCTTAGCTTTTGCAAAGGATAAATTCCAGCTTGCTAACTTGAGATAAAAAGCCTTCGCTAGTATGTAAATTAAAAAAATCATCAGCTTTTGCATCATCAGCAGTGGACAAAAAATAATTCTACCCTCTCCTCATCCGATAAATCCTCCTGCAATGAGTAAATCGAATGAGTAAATCACAGAGTGATTGAGGTTGTAAGGGACATCTGGAGGTCATCTGGATCAACTCCCCCTGCTCAAGCAGGGACACATAGAGCCATTTGCCCAAGGATGGAGAATCCACAGCCTCCCTGGCCAACCTCTGCTAGTGCTCCATGACCCTCACAGTAAAAAACTGTTTCCTCATGTTCAGAGGAACCCTCTTGTGTTTTGCATTGTGGCCATAGTTCTGGTCCTGTCACTGAGGACCACTGAAAAGGGACACTGTAATCAATATATGTTTTGCAGTAGCTATCCATGTTGACACACTACAGTGAAGGCAGAATATCTATCCCGTAGAAGAGGATTAAGCTGAATCCGATAGAGGTCCTAAATCCAAATAAATTTATCTTTGTGGAGACTGTCTGTAAAACAGCAAATGAAGTTTAAATTCATGCCTTACCTTGTGTTATTTTCATGTTATGGAGATAAGACTTCAAATTTCTCCACAGGTCAAAAAAAACGAGCTGTTTCAAGAACTCCAGTGTTTTAAATGTTTTTCAGAACGTCTCACACCAAAAGGCTTTCCTATTTCCAGAATTCACAAATCTGTAGCGTTCACGTGCATCATTACAGGACAAAAGGTAGGCACTTTGCTAGTATTTCTAACATCCCCTTTCAACATACCATACGCCTGAAAAAGACATCTGTAAAGAATATCTTTGTTATTTTCCAAACCTTTTTTGTCAGAAACATTGGTTCTAAGAGCAGGTTTAAATCAGATTGGCACAGGTATTGCAGACTCACCTGCATAGCCATTTCTTACCTAAAATTTGCACTAAGAATGCCATGGGAGACTCATTCCCCTTAAATAAATTAGTGCCTATATTTACACAGTCACTTTTATTTTGATGCACTTTCAAAGCACTCCATAAAATTGGGATATTTCCTATACCAGCAAATTTCTAGCAACCCTTCTTTCCTAGTGCGCAGCAGATGGCTGCTCTGAACAATGGAGGGCAAACATCATTCGCTGCACCCGATGCCACTGCTATTGTAATGCTTTTATGTTTGGCATAGCATTATGTTACTTGCATTTTTGAGTATTGCCTTTTCATTGTCTTTTATTCCAGAATGCTCATTTCTACCCAAACCCCTCTAATTAATACTGTGTGTGAAAAACTTGGACTAACAAACTCCAACATTTTTGTAATGAAAGTTCATTACTTCACATGGTCCTAAGCCAGCATGCTTGAACACTTCTGTCACAAGACTGCATGTCCTAAGGTCTGAAGACAAAGGCCCTGGCAATGAATATAAAGCATACTTGTAGAAATCATACTCTACCATGTTATTCTATCCATGACAGTCCATCACTCCAGAGGACCACAGTCTAACCTCACAGGGAAAGACACCAAATTAGGAAACATGATGGAACGTGCCTGGTCAGCATGCCTGATGTTGGTCTCAGTGTTGCCAAATGCTTTTAAAGAATCACATCACAGATAAGGGAATTTTAATTGAATTAAATTGGTTACCAGCAAAGTTAGTAACAGAATAGATGTAAAAATTTATTGCAACTCAGAAGCATTTTTTTCCCCTAAAGATATTGATTTAAGCTTCCCTTGATGGAAGAAACTCTATGAGAATAGTAAGATGCTTAGACCCCATGGTAAATAAACGGTAGAGCTGAAACACAACTGATGACTAAATGAAAAAAGGAGGCTCTCATGTTTCAACCAGCAGTGTACAGCTATGCCATTTAACAGCTCTGGTGAAAACAGGAGTGCTGTGACAATTGGAAACTGTAGAGGGAATTTAAATAATAATAATAATAAAAAGTTAAATATGTGTTCTGGAATGTAACTGGGAGACCAAGGTTAACATCAGTAGATTTTTTCTGATGGAAAAAATACCAGAAAGAGAATGTCATTACCCAGTGCATAAACATGATGGCTTTTGTTGACAGGTAAAATAAAACTAAGTACTAAGCAGTACCTCCTCTGCCATAAATTCGCACTGAAGTCAATGAGAATTTGAGCAGATGGGTACATAACAAACTGTCTAGTTAGGTATAAATAACCATAACAGAACTGCTCTCCTGAGGAAGATGTTACCCAGCTCTGGTCAAGCTGTGAAGAAAAAAGATATTTTCAGAAGAGACAGTAAAATAAACAAAGAGATACTGACAAAGATCCTTGCGCTTCATTTCAACACAATGAATAAATTGATATTTTGGCAAACTTCATCAACAGAAGCTCCAGTCAGCCTGCTGTGTGCTCATCTGCAGATGTGATGAAGCAATTAGCAATATGCTAAGATAGTCAAGCTCATCCTGCAGAGCATTTTGTTACAGAGTATCTCCTTTAACTTAAATGTTTGGAAAATTGCTTACAAATACCTTTAAAAGAAAATTCTTCTAAAGCATTCTTCTCCTAGTATTAGGTTAATACATTTTGTCACGATCCCTTTCCATAATTATCACTTAATTGAAGTTATCAATACTTCTCTGAAAGTAATTCTGCTGTACTCAGGATTTTGATATAATAAATCCTGGGAGACATATGGAAATAATGAATAACAGGCTCCCCTTTATCAAGCTTCTATGTTAATTACCATTTAAGCAAATCAAATATTCATAAATAACTATTCAGTTATAACCCATTCATAAATGAGATTTGACGTAATGCTGTGATAAAATATGCTGAGTGGTAGATTGATATGATTGTTACATAATTACTAATAACAGAAATTTTTAGACATTAATGAATGGCTCCACTGTTATTTTTCTTGTCCTCTTAAGCATCTTATGCCCATAATTCACTGGAAATAGGCAACAGATTTCATGTTCATATCTAGATCCTCCCTAACAGGCATTTACAATTCTTTAAGCAGAACAGAGACCTTTAAAAACATAAAAAAAATCCTTCAATGGTATCTTTGTAGAGGTTTGTCCTATCTCTAAATTTTTCTTTTTACATTTTAGCATAGTAGCTACCTTCACAGTCTCTTCTAAAATAATTTCCTGATATAAACTATGCTGAGAATCTGCAGTGTTCTGGGCTACTGGTTCAGAAATGAAAGTGTTGTTTACAGGCTTCTCACTCATGACTACAAAAATGACAGACAGTGGAATGCACATTTAAAATGGGCCAAAAATTTCAAGGGTGTCTTTCCATTTAATTTTGTGAGCTAGAACATATCTTTCAGATTCATTTGCTTTAGTATACAGTCCTCTAAAGGTACTTCATCTCCCAGTATGTTTTACTTAATTCTAGTGGGAAAACTCAAATTCCTAAGCACTGCAAAATTTCTCTGGACGGAGGGAAACCTGAATATAATGCATGTTTTCCAATCAGTAATTACAATATATAAATGTATGTATGTATGCAAGTATGTATGTATATAACAAAAATCCACTATTTACAAGTACAAATTCCATACCAGAAAAAAACCCAAAACATTTTCTAAGGAGCTGGGAAAAAAAGTAAGTTATTGCAACATGTTACCATGCATCTGTCTTTGGGGCATGTGACTACAGAGGTATCTCTCATAGAGATCCAAATGAAAAAAGCATGAAGTCATTCTGTCTTCTTTAACTCAGGGTTTAGGATATTTCTCCACTGTTTCAGAACACCTTCTGAGGAGGACAAGCAGATTATGTGACGAACCTTACTGCTGAGCTAAACTGAACTCTGAAAACTACAAAACAGTAATTTTTATCTAGCACCCATATTTTAGTAAATTTCTAATACGAAGTGAGACTCCAATATTATTATTTTTACAGCATGAATCTTATTATTTTTCTTATTATTTTTATTGCTTTGTAGACTTAAACTGAGTCAATTTATCAGGACACAGAGAATACTGTCCAACTACAGTTTGTTTGGTTTTTTTTCAGTTGCGTTATTCATGTTTGAAGTTAAATATGTCTTGATATGTTTTACTGCATAGTGGCTGAATACTCTAGACTTCAAAAGGCTCAAGCAACACTTCAGTAAAAGAAATACTTGGGGTACTAAATTTAAAGGGAGTATTGCTGTTGATTACAACAGAAATGGGATCATTCCCTTCATTCTACTGTTTATTCTTAGTTTTACTCTCTTCTTTCAGTTTTAATCAAAGAACATTGCTCGCTGGCTCCATATTCTAGCTGCTAACACTATTGAAATGTAAAAACCAAAACCAGAGCTTCTCCAAAAATTTGCAAAAATTTGTCAGTAAACGGACATTCCTTTCTTAAATCTTCACTGGAATTAAAAACCAGAGAGCACGGTAGGTAAAACTGGTCAACGAGAGGACTGTTGAGACAAAATCTACATGGACTAATCTTTTATACAGGGTTAAGTCCTTGAAATACCAGGTAACATAGGCTATAGATTTGTATTGTGTTGGAACTAAAATTTTGGATTAGGTTCAAAATGTTGGCATAAATACCATTTTCATAACTATTCTCATAGTAAACTTCTTGATGTCATCAATGAGTTTGCTTTAATTGCCACATTTGGTAGTCTTTGTTACAGACAGCATTTGCCTTTCAGAAAGAGGCATAAAGAAGTAACAGAACAACAAATCACAATCTCTTTTTCATAAATCTTGGAATTGTTGAATTACATTTTAGAGTATATTTTCATGAAGACCTGATGCTTAGGATTTTGTGCACCATCTTAAACTATGTGAATAAAACACAACTCCTGTCTAGACTGCCAGCAGGACTCGGTTATTTGGGAGACTTGCATAATCATGTCACAGACGGAGATCCTCATGACATCAGCCTAGATTTAGCACAAACACACTTCTCCCCATTAGAATATGTACAAGCACTCCACTATTATGTGGCATCCTAAAACCCATCCTAACAATCTTTAAGCATAATGGGAATCTATGAAGATGATTTTGTGACAGTTTTCTCTGCTGAAGATGTTTTACCTATTTTCCTTGGAACATCGATATTTCTCTGAAATATTTCCTGTAATTTAAGCATTAAGATCTAGCTCTTTAATCAAGGATAGACACTAATGGCATGTGTTATGTGGAATAAAATGCTAATGACTATGGGAGAGGTGCACCTTCTTTGAGGTACCTGTCACTTTGTAAAATTTCTGCTTTAGCAAAGCTTGCATATCTGGTCATGTCACAGGAGGCTTTTAGCACCCTCATGCTTTCTTGATGAAGGAAGCTGTAGTTCAGTTCTAGTTTCTTTATCTAGAAACAGTAATATTTAGGAACCTCATTGGTAGCACTTGTAAGTAATTAATTACATGTATCACATAACAAGATTTGATTTTTTTTCCTACATAAGTAGGCAGCAGGAGGAATAATTGATATTTTCCTTAATGATGCATTTCAGTAGGGATATATGTATTCAAATGGGAGTCATCTGTTCACTTTTCCTAGTGCTCCATAGCTTTTTGCCCACAATGATAGAAGAATCTGAGATGGTATGGAATGGCATGAAGTGTGAACTCACAACTGAAATGACCACAGATAAATACAACGCAACATATAAAATACTTCAGTAAAATACTTCACATTCAAAATTGTGAAGAAATTCTATTTTCTCAATTTTTTAGATTTACATTCAGAAGACCAACAATGTTTTCTCAAAGATAGTTCTGCTTCACTTGCTTCCAATTTCCAAAAGTCCCCAGTGGAATCTTATATGGAGATAGTATGACTGCTGCTCATGACAACACTTGCATGGGAAGCTTGTTACAAAACTAGCATTTTAAATCACTCAGTATGTTGCTTTTTGTTATCTTCCCAGAAATGCACGATGAAAAGATGGCAGTTCTATAAGCCATCTTGTCTTTTGCTGGCACTACTGCTAGCATTTAAAAAGAAGAGACAAGTCCTTATGCAAAGAAGGAAATACACTACCTGTGGTTGCAGCATCCCACTTACCTGTCTTGAAACAGCCCAAACAGAAGACCTGTGTGTTTTGATTCATGATGGAGTATCAGGAAACTTTAATGCAGGGAAGAAAGTGTCTGCTGCAAACAATTCAGTAACCTGAGAAAAGATTACATTTTCTATATATTTGTTAATTAAAAGAAAAATTTTAAAATTCCACTAGTACTCTATCTATTGAGGGCTTCTGCTATAATGGGTATAAGAGCTACATAGTACTCTCCATCTTCCTTTCAAGATGGTGCTGCTATTTAAAGATGCCAACACAAGAAAGTCTCCTAGACATAGATCAAAGCTTAAATTGCAATGATGAAAATAAAAGACATGCCTTTCTGGAAGAATTTTTTTCTTCACTATCCTATGCCTTAAACAAGAGTTCCAGTTCATATGCATTTAACTTCCTTTCCTTTACTCAGTGCATTATTCAGAGTCTCTTCACCTACATGCACATATAAAAAATAATGGTTCTATTTCTAGGTAAGATTTCTGTGTGGTTTTATTAGATACCAATATTATATATTCCAACATATACAGGAATTCAGAATATAACAACACTTTCTTCAGACAAACATTTCAAATAAAGGCATAATAAAATTTTATTACAGAATTGGAATATGTTTAAGAAAGCCTGATTTCTTAAACCACTTCAAGACAGATTAAAACCTACTAAACTCTTGTTTCATACTTCACTTGTTAACAAGAGAACAGATATTCCAGAAAAATTCTTTATATACAAAAAGCCCTACATATTCTCAATTCTGAGCGGATAAAAAGTTGACTTTCTATTTACAAAAACTACTAACACACAATTTCAAAGGATTATTTTTATACATATACATTTTTTACACACTTGGAGAGCAAAGTGTCTATTCTTCTTAAAAAAGTTAGACTGTAGGAAAGCATGAAAGGATTAAATTAAACCAGCATTGTAAATATTGTTGACACCCCATAAATCATTTGGAAGCAGACATTTCTATCTGTATTCTCACTAGCTTCAGAAAGTGTTCAAGGTAAAGCTTAGGTCAGTAAATGGTAAATTACATAGTATTTCATGCTGCTTAACTATTCTAAAGATAAACAGTGACACATGCCAGGATCATTTTATAGGATTCTGACATTTTCTTCGCCCCGTGTTTCTTGGCTTACATTGCTGTTACCAAATATTTGCACCATAATTCTGCTGAATGGGACCTCACTGATTTCTTACGGTGGGGTACAGATGAAAAACCAAAGATGCTATCTGCCATGAAAAGCATCTGGCTGAGTAAAGAGGGCACGTAACACTAGTACCAGGAATTGAACTGGTCAGCCTGAGAGTCAGTGGTTTCAACATTGCAGCAGCTTAGCCACTTTCAAGATTTTTTAGGGCAATATAGAAAGGACTTTCACACTAGTGTTACAAGGACACCCAGTGAAGTAGCTCTAATAATACTTCCCATGAGCTCCTGCTAGGCAGGAGCACCATAGAATAAAGAATTAATTGTTTGTTATACACCTTAGCAGTTGTCCAGGAGCTGACCTATCAGTACAGCATGGGATAAGAAAAGGACATGGGATAAGAAAGGCACCACTGCTAGACCTCTGATGGTGAGGAAAAGTTGCTTATTTTCCAAGAGACAGATAGTGGGAGGCAGTGACAGCATCACAAGTTAGAACAACTGCCTTTGTGTCATCATTCCTCTCTAATAATAATTTCACTGTCTTACTTCAAGGGAAAAATACAGTAAAGCATACAATGCCATTTTGTGTGCTCTAGAAGTATATTACAGAAAAAACTACACTGTTAACCCCATTTCCTGATGGAAAACATTGGGGTGATTCAGGTATTTTATGACTGAATTTGCTTACTAACTTGTACTTCCTGATAACACATAACATGCTTGTGATTTAATATTTATAGACACTATTTAGATCTTTGATTGCTTAAGCATTTCTCATGTGCAGATCAAAGATCTTAAGATTTTGCATGTGTAGGGGAAGGAACCAGCCATTAAATCAAAGACTTAGACATATTTTGCAGTTACATGTTTATTATTTATTGACTAATATGTAATTTATTATCAACAAGGAACTCGGTACCCATATTTACTGCTTACAGAGACCAAATTCTCACTGATTAAACTGTAAAAAGTTAGGTATGAACAAATGAAAGGTTGAAGATTTGTTTTACATCTTAATTAGAATGAAAGAGATAACAGCTTCAGGGTATTTTTAAAAGTTTAATATAATGTGGAAAGTAAGCTACGTAAGATAACTGATTCTCAGTACTATTCACATTAAGTCTTAGCAAAAATAAAAACAGTAATACTCCAGACTTGACAAGAGCTCTTCATCTCTAGTGGGGATCCTTCCAACCTTCAATTTCATTCGTGTTCCAAATTCAGAATATTTCACACTTACCTCCTTATCACATAGGATAATTAAGTGTCACAATTTCTAGCCAAACTCAAGCCAAAGTAGCAAGGAGTCTAGTTCTTAGAAAAAGTTCCTGTCCAAAGGAAAGAACTAAAAAAAATGCCAGCCTTCTCTTTAATTGCATTAAATTTACAGAAGATATGCTTACACTTTAATCCTCCCACAGTCTTGCTTATACAGCAAATGAATGACTTTTCATACTACAAGCAGAAAGGTGTGGGTTGGAAGGGAAACTATAACACTACTAACATCCCAACTTGCAAATAAAAGTACTCCATGCTTTTAAATAAATTAAAAGGGAAGATTTCACTCATGAGGCTTATTAATGATTCTTGCTATAATCTCAAAAGCAACCACCTTCATAATTAATGCATTGTAATATTTGTTTTAATGGGCATTAGCAATATCAGTTTTGACTTTCAAAGCCTGAAATATTGGTCTTGACATTGGCTGACTCTCCAGAGATGGGCAGACAACTCAGATCTGAAGAGCTCAGGGCATTGGTATCTTCTCTACTGCAGATGAGGAGTAAATTCCTTAAATCAATGGTCTTAAGATCAGTATAAAACTGTCATAAGTAGAAAAAGTAACAGGCACTACCCCTCTTTAAAAAAACACTGATAGAATTCTAGAAGAATCTAGGCAACACAGGTAACAAGCAAAACTGAAAGTCATCTGCTTGAAAGACACATCTCCAGATGTCTGTCACATAGGAAGACCCTCTTGCTGTACCATAATACACAGCAATCTCCTATATAATTGTTTGATTGTGTTGCCCACAATCATTTAAATTGTTTGTCACATTTTCCTACATAGAACTTATGGGCCGCATGTAAAAACAACAATCCTGACGTTCAGTGACAGTGTGGGTTTTGCACATACAGCAAATGCAAGGGGAATTCTATCCTAGAGATGCTTCTCACCCCAGCAGCACTACTGAAATATGCCCTGCAACCTATTCACTCTGTTCCCAAAATCACACTGGCTCTTACCATCACCTGCCTAGGATCTTTTTCGAGGGGGGCTGTTTGAGAGCATAAATCATCTGAGGATTTATTTTAAAAGCCAGCACTTACAAAAGGACAAAATTTATCTGAGAAGGATCTTATGGCATGAAAATATGAATAGAGAAGTGCACTGGTTTTGGCTGGGGCAGTTAATTTTCTTCATAGTAGCTTGTATGGGGTGGTGTTGAGTTTGTGCTGTAAACACAGCTGATAACACCATGATGTTTTCATTATTGCTGAGCAGTGCTTACAGAGTCAAGGCCTTTTCTGCTTCTTACCCTAATGCCACCAGCAACCACGCTGGGGGTACACAAGGAGCTGGGAGGAGACACAGGCTGGATAGCTGACCAAAGGGATATTCCATACCATATTATGTTATGCTCAGCATATAAACCTGGGGGAAAAAGGAAGGAGGGATATTCAAAGTGATGACATTCATATTCCCAAGTAACTGTTAAGTGTGATGGAGCCCTGCTGTCCTGGGGATGGCTGGACACCTGCCTGAATTCCTTGTTTTGCTTTGCTTGCATGTGTAGCTTTTGCTTTACTTATTAAACTGCCTTTATCTCAACCCATGAGTTTTATCACTTTTACTCCTGTCATTCTCTCCCCCATCCCACCTTGGGGGAGTGAGCAAATGGCTGTGTGGGGCTTAGTTGCTGCCTGGGGTTAAATCATCAGAGATATCTGGTGATACTGTACCTCATCCAGTATTGGAGAGAAAACAGAGGTCATTAGCAAGAACTGAACAGATCATTTTCCTCGCAGATTTACAAGTTCCAGAGCAGTCATCAAACCAGCACTGGTTCACATCACACCTTTGGTACACATTTCATCATCTACTGATAGCACCGGAGGGTGAAGTTTCTGTCTCTTCCACTGTGCCATTTTCTATAAATTCTAGAGAAAATTTCTCAATTTTTACTTGTAGAGACACTGCATCTAAAAGGGATTTGGTGGGCATATATAATCTTTTTATTCCTTCCCTCTGTGATGCACAGTTGGGTCTTAGGGAGTTTGACATCTCTGAAGTACACATACGCCTGAAGACCTGCTCTAGCTGACATCAAATGCATGCTAAATTACGCACAAAATTACAGATCCAGTACTACCTGAATGGACAGAAATCTGACACTTGAAAGTGATTCTTTGTTCCTTGAATCAAAATATGCTGAACAGCTGGAAATTCAGTGTTTCAAACTTCTGAGGAATGTTACTCTTCTCTTTGCTAGTCCAGAGTTTCCGACATGGGTGCCTCCTTGCTAGAATAAGGTGGTAACAGAGAATATATTTAAGGTGGAAGCCATTGCAGCCATGAAGCAGGAGTATAATTATTATAAAGTGTACACTGAGAACTGACAACACACTGTACAACCACAATACACACTTAGGATTTAAAGTCCTACTGCAGGGTGGATGGAAGCTACTAAGTCACTACCTCTCTTGAGAAGAACATTACCCTAGATAAATTTATATATGCTTATGTCAAGTGCAGCATTTTTATCTCTTTTGGGGTGATGCATTAGGTAGAATTTCGGTAAGTCACACAAAAGGCTATGGCAATACTTAAGTCCAACCAATTTTTGAAAATTAAATAAAACCTTCTCCTAACTAAAACTGAGTGCAAAGCGTGTTTTTTCCCAAAACAAAAAAGGTATGTTCTACTTACAAACGTGGAGTTCCCATGCAGGCCGGAGTCTTCACCTCTTCCAACCCCATTTGACGAAGGTGCTAGCAGCAGGCAGCTCAGCTCCCTAGCTGGACACGAGAAGTGGGCGGGCGACCACAAAAAAACCCAAGCCGACAACAAAAAATAAGCAGAAAAGGAAAAAAAAAGAACTGAATCATAAAAGTGCAGTTGCATCTGAGGTGAAAACCCCCACATCTCGGTGAATCCCCCCGCGCTCCCACGGCTCCCGTCCGGCTCCACACAAGGGAGAAGAAGGGAAGGGAAAGAAGGGCACACCCCAGCGACCCCGCCGCGCCACCAGCAAGCCCATACTTCTCCCCAACGCCCCTCCCTTGCCGGCTACTCCTCCCTCGCGGCCGCGGCCCCTCGTCCCGCCGGGGCGGTACCGGGCGCCCTACAAATTCACCGCTTCGGCGGGGCCGCGGGCAGAGCGGCATGGGGAGGTTGCTGAGAGGCGGCGCCCCGGCCGCTTGGTGCTGGCAGCTTGCCGCGCTTCTCCCTGGGGAGAGCCGAAACTTCCCTGGCTGGCGGAAGGTAGAGAAGAAGCCGCGTCCCCATCCCGCGGCTCCGCCTGCCCCTTTCCCTGGCCGCCGTCCCGTCATGTCCCACCGCGGGGTTCCTCGTCCTTAGTCCCAGTAGAGCTGCCTACTCCCCGCTTAGCCCCTCAGAGCTCTGGCTGCAACCTCAGCGGGCGACGGGCCGCTTCGGCTGCTGCCAGCCACCATCCTCCCTGCCGCGGCTGGATATGGGGGTGTCGTGTCTATGGCGCCGGGGCCGCAGCCCGGAGGCTTCAGAGTGAAACTTTGCCTCGGGCGGTGCTGAGGGGCGAGGCCGGCCTGTGCCGGTGGGGCGGCCGTGAGGACAGGGCTTACGCTGCCCTCCCTGGGGGCGGCGGCCGGGCACCGAGCTGAGGAGCCGGGAAAGTTTTGCGCCGCGGAGCAGCCGCCCGCCTACAGCTGCCTGACGGCCGTTCCCCCTTCCGCAGCTCCCGGCGGCACGCGGAGCCCGCTGCTATGGCACCCGCCTGTCGCCGCGGGGAGAGCAGGGGGAGGCCGCCTCCGGCTGGCCGTGCAGAAGCGGCGGGGGGGTGCGCAGCCCCCGGTCGGCGGGCGTCCTCCTCCGGCCGGCAGTGACCGCCCCGGCCCCGTTGCCTGCCTGTTCACCATGCCTACCCCCGCCCGCGTATCGCCGAGAACGGTACCGGGAAAGGGCGAGGGGAGCCGCCGCCCTGTCACTCCCTGAGCCAGCCGCCGCCTCACCGGAGAAGCCCCTTGTGGTACGGGTGCAGCGCAGCCTCGCCGGGCGCTGAGGGCTGCCGATACCTCGCGCCTCCCCAGAGGTAAGCGGCGGGGCGGGGGGTGTGTGTGGCGAGGTCCGCTCGTCGTCCCAAAACTTCAGCCCGCTCGCAGCCGGCCGGCAGCGGAGGGGCTGGGCCGTGTCCGTTCCTACCGGTGGCGGGGAACGGGGAGACACGCCCTTGCTTGGGGCTACTGGGGGCAGGATGCGGGCGGGTACGGGTAGGTGGGCTTTGTCCTGCCAGAAGCGGACTTTCTGCCTCCGAGCGGCGCGGGCTTCCACTCTCCGTGCGGCTGCTACACACCCTCTTTTGTCTGCTCTCGTCTCCGAGGTACTTTACGCGCTGGCATCGCCTGCCCCGCCGGTCGGGAGCCCTGCCCTGCTGAACGGCTGCCCCGGGCTTCGCCCCCGTCGCTGCTCCCTCCCCGGCGGGTTTTCCCTTTGCATAGAAGTTGGGTTTTCCTTAACCTTTGTTTGAGGAAAAAAATGGTGGTGTGCTGGTTATCTGGAAGGATGAGAGGCAGATGGGGACGACACGGGGGTTGCCCTGTTCCCTTGCGTTTACAAATAACTCGCTGCTAAATAAATCGGCTGTAGGCTAGACATCAGCTCACTGGTGAGGTAGACTTTGAAACAAAAGTACTGCAAACAGCTTGGGTGCGTGGTACATACTCCTCATACCTTCCTAACATAACCATTGTTGGTGCTTGTGCTTGAATTCAATATGCGTGCAGCTGTTCTGCAGATCTGGAACTGCAATAGCTGCATCTACTTGAGAATTAAGACTAACTGTCATTAACCGCTGCTAGTCTATGCAGTGGTTGTGAAAAATAAAACGGGTTTTACTGTTTAAAGGCTAAACTATTCAGGCGAAAGTATTCCTCTAGTATAGCATTCTTTGTAACATGAACTACAAGATAACCTGTAGCAATGTAGTGGACTTGCACTTCATAATGCTTTTAGGACACAAGGACTATATTGTTCAATGAAATTCTGTCAGCAAAGGTTTTGCCTTTTCTGGTTTACCCTGATGCTAGATCAACTAGCAACTGTTCTGTTATTTTTCTATAAGGAGGTGGTACTTCCAATCCATGTGGTGGAAATCAAGTAAGTGTCCAGATAGAAAGGAACAGTGCATTTTTTTTTATTTAGTTGTTTCTGTGTTGCTTTGCAGAAGGTGGGGGGGGAAAAAGCCCGTTTATACCAGAAAATTACGTTTCCATTGCATATAACTTAAATTACTTGATAATTAAGCCAAAAGGACTTTCAGGTTTGGAACATTTTAATGTACGTCTCCTGTTGCCAGGAAATGTACTTTTAGCAAAATACTTGTTAGAAGATAATTATAAGACAATTTTTAGTAATTTGAAACATGAGTTATAATTAGATTTTTGTCCTGAGCACAGAAAGACACCCTCATGGGAAAAGGTATGTGGTTCTTTAAGTAGTAATTTGGAAAATAAAATCCTATATAATTTATATTTTGTTGGCATAGAAACACATTTTATTTGTTGCTCTTTTGTTGGGTTGCAACAATGATCCAAATGAAAGTTGGAAAAAAGACTACCGATACAAGAGTTCAGCATATTAGAATGATTTTATTCCATAGACAGAAATGGTTTTGCCCAATACAGCCTTGCAGCAATTGTAACAGAATTTCATTTTTATTGAAGCTCAGTAATCAGATTGCAAAAGTTGGGCTATCTGAATTTAATCCTATGAAGTATAAACTAAGCAAGCTCTGAGAAAGCACTGATGTGTGCTGACGCTCAAGCAGGTAAGTAGTTCCAGCCTCCAGCTCTAATGATGACCTGTGGTGTGAGTTCATTGCACATAGCAATAGGTCCTAGTAACTTCAGTGAAACTGCTCACTGCCTTGACTGCATTGCTGGACTTTCCCTGGACCAAGCACTCTTTCAGCGTGTTCTGCTCCAATTTCCATGAATGCTGGACATATGACACAGACTACCTATGCCATATGCAGATGCTCACCTCGGCTACATCTCACAGATTATATATACTTGATTGACTCCTACTTCTCTGGGGGCAAAAGGGGAAAATGAAAAGTGAAAATTGGTTAAGGAGTAAAATGCACGTATGGAAAAGCAGGAGGAAACTGCTACTTCTTATGCCTTGTTCAGTGTATTTTAAGAGCCAAAAATCTGAAATGCTGAAAATCAGTGAAAACTCCCACTAAAACTGCTGAAACCAGACAAAGTTATGATATAAAAAATATGAAACTTAAAGGTTGCTGTCACGAATATTTATTTTTTTTCTTTTTAACAGAAGAATGTTGTCAGTCTTGTCTATGATAGTGGTAGAGAATGTAGTGGAAGAGGAACTTGATATCCCAGCTAGTGATGATGTGTCCATTTGATTTGGTGCCATTATGCTTTATAAGCAGATCAATTACTTCTAGTCTACGTGTTTGATCTTGTGATACTGGAACAAAGAGGAAATTGTAAATAATTTTTCATGTGCAAGATTAGAGAGTAAAAGTGGGGTTAATTCATTAAATCATAGGCATCTTGTGCCAGTTTAGGCACTCTAAGATGTTTCAGACCTATGTATGAGGCTGGCAACCAGGGCCCATGAAGAACCCAAGCACTTCTAGAAAGGCAAATGAAGACCAGGTAGAATATCCTATTAGATAATGTTTGTACTACAGTTCTACATAAAAACCTTTAAGAGGACTTGAACCTGTTCTCTGAAACATTGTTGTCAAGATTTCTGATGCAGCAGAGTATGATAGATGTGGGAAGACATCCCGAACATGACATTACTATCAGGATTTAGAGAAATCCATTCTTGATGCTCACTTTCGAGGAGAATCTTTGTATTACTTCTGTGCTGCTAACTGGTTACTGCCTTTGAGTACTGGTTACTCAAAGATACTAACCAATAGTTTAAGAATTAGCAATCTTCATAGAGAAGTTCGGTACTTATTTTAAAATACAGCTGTGTACGCTCTCCAAGCCAACTAGAAATAAGAGGAAATCACAGACATTGCTTCAGTTAGTGCTTTATTTTTAGTAAGTACTTTAGTTTTAAAATAAAAATGTTGTAAGGAGAAGTTTCTGGTTTTCTTCTTTACTGAGTAACACAAAACACCATACAATCTCTGGGTAATAAGGTTCTTAATAAGTGGACTGTCAATTGTGTGGAAAGGTGAAATGCTGACAACATCAGTGAATTAAACTACTGAACAGATGTTTTGCACAGCTGTTATCCTACCCACTAGTTAGATTAGCTCCTGGGTGTCCACTTTTTGTGAAGTTTGTGAAAATAAATGCTGTTCTAAACTTTCATATTGAGACTTCAGTGTAACTGTGCAGCAAGAAGTTGTTACTCTATTCCACCATTTACCATTTCTACATGCCACAGTAATGTTGTATGTATGTAATTGCTTTTCACGTGGGTGAATCTTGTCAGGAGCAGCTCAAGTGGACCTGATGACTAAACTTAGTACTGAAATAGTCACATTATACTGTTCTCTTAGTATAAATGGAATTACATTCTCTTTCCCAGACTTTATTACAGGATTAGTGATTTTAAACTTCATGACTTTGCCCGGGTGCCTGTCCTTAAAAATCAATTTTATCTTTCTTTGTACAGCTAGCCAAATGAGATGAGTATTTGTAATACAGAGCTACTTGAAACCTTTTATCTGCAGCAGTAGCAGAACATGTTTGTATCACTCAGTTTTCTTATTTTGGTCTTTTGGTGACAGAAATATTGCAAGGAGCACTTGGTATTTTTTGAAAAGAATGATCAGAAGACCTGAGAAAGAAGATTTTTTTTTTTTTCCTCAGTAATCTCCTCTGCTCTTCTGTGTTTCATGCTGGGGAAGGTTATTGTTCTTTTTTTTCCCCTCCATGTTTCAGTACCTAAAAAAAGCAAGACAGGGAGTTGCAGGGCTACCTTACCAAAACTGGGTATCTAAGAAACAACATTAGAGAGATGTGATGATGTAGCAGACATTTTCAGGCAAACAGACTTGTAGAAAGTGAAACAATGAACTACCTTTTTGCATATAAAGTCTCTGAAAAGTCTTCGACGACACATGCTGCTTTACTCTTGTGTGCATTTATATAAATGTCTTGTTATGATTTATATCCCACTGGAATTTTAGTTGTTGGAAGTGTGGCCATTTTCCTCCAACTAAAATAAGTAGAAACAAAAGGCATTCTTCTACACTGATTTTTACTTCTGTCCCACTGAGCTAAATGATGAAACTCTCTTTGAATCACAGAAACTAGGATTTTGTCACTTCAATGTAACATGCTTTAGGTACATACAAAAATCAAACAGATTTTAAAAATCACAAGAGATATAAAATATAGCATAGGTTACTTTTTCAGAGAAACTAGTTTAAAGATGAAGAACTACAGAGGAAGAGGAAAAATGTGGTTTTATATGAATTGTTTTTTCTTTGCTGCTTCACAAGTACGGTTCATTGCATCCCAGTGCAATGGTTTTTAAACCCATCAACAAAAAGTGCTAAAATTTGAGCCTGTTGAAACTGCAGACTTCTGTAATTCACTCTGGCTGGAAAGTGGGAAAGACATTTTCAATGAAGCGTTGATACAGTTGGGCACTAATAGCCTATGCGTTCTGGCAGTTGGTTAGTGGGACTTAATTTTTTAACTCAATGTAGTAGGAGTTTATAGTTTAATGCCTCTAACTTATGCTGGGATGTGTAACCTTAGCTCAGAGAGTGGACATGAAATCAAAACAAGCTTTTTACATCTTTCCAATGATAGTCATGCTACTTTTTTCCAATGAGGGGCAGAATTCCAAAAATACTTTTAGTTTTTGTCAATATAAACCACCTTCAAAGCAGATTAATTAGGAGGCAGTTAAAAAACTTCAGTTTTTGTATTAAATTTGATGTGTTAGTGGTAACAGTAATAGAATTTGATATTTTTTTTCACATTCTCCATCTGAATGTGCTTGAATAAATGTTAAATGGCTCTGCTTATCTGTAATCAGTTGCCTATTGTTGAAGAACAAGTTTGTACTGTATTAGTTTTATCACTTACATTTTGCTATGTATTAAATGAAAGAAAAAAAAGTGCTATTACTTGTCCATCCATTTAGTTGCAGGTGTAAAGTTGCAGCTGAAAAAGCACTGGAGTTTTCTCTCTTCTTTGTGTAATTGAAACTAACAAAAGCATACCACATATTAAAATACAGAGGAAACACAGAAGAAAGTAGGTTGTAATGAAAAAAGGTCCAATTTATGTTTGTTGTTATTGAAAATCTACTTATGATTTGTTAGGGTTCAGTGTGCAAGAAACTGCAGATAAATCAATAGCTCTCAGAGTTATTAGGATATCAAACTATTTTCCTCTGTACTGGAAAAACTCATAAATTGAGAATTACATTTCCTTGGTAGTGCTTGCTCTTCTTCATACAAGTTGGCAGGATTGCCAAGGAAGCGTATTCTAGCCTAGCAATTGACTTGATCGTATTACCTGTATTTTTAGATATGATACTTTCTCTGCACAGACACTGTCTATTTTACTCAAATGTGAAATTTGGCATGCATTGGCACTGTACATGAGATGTATGTTTTATGTATTCCTTTATGAAAAGGGATGAAGGCAGCATCACGTCTTGGGGCAGCATTTTGCTGCAGCAGACTAGCTTTCCTGAGGAAGTGTTACTTGAACACACAGGGTGTATATAACTTAGCTGCTGGTGCTTTTCCTTTTTGCATTATGTTGTGCTAGACAGTCTTGGGGCATAAAGTATGAGGCAGCCCACTGGACTCAGAAAAAAAGATGCGCTGTGGAACTACGCTGTTCTGGAGACACGGATGTCATGGTAGGGCTGTTGGAGGTCAGTGAGTAAACCTGATACAGTGTCTGAGACTTGGCAGTTATGTACTTCTTGCTACGAATTACTGTGTATTTAACAGCTTGTTTCACCTGAGGTGTGACTATATTTCTGTAGGAAGAAGTTAAATTACATATAACAGACAAAAACCGAGGAAGAAGGCAGGGGAGAAGGGGAAGTGGAAAATAGAGCAAATGGCAAAAAAGAAATATTGAAGAAAGGAAAAACAAACAAACAAACAACAAAGCAAAGGGAAGGCAGAAAAAGGGTGAGATATAGCAAGTTGCAATTGTAAAGATGAAAGTTATTTATAGCACTGAATGTAGCTAATGAATAGAATAGTAAGACCAAAGGATATGGTAGTGTTTCTTTTTTTTTTTTTTTAAGCATTCTTATCTTTGGACTCTGGAAAATTAAGAGATTAATTCATGTCTCTCTAAGATGCATTTTAAATTATTTGTCTGTTGTATATCAAATAACAATGATCTGCAAAAATTATGTTAAACACTGCTTACAGAAGTTATACTGTAAGCAAATCAGTTCAGACATGAAAGGCAAGGCAGCTAGGGAGTATAGTTTGCTTATGAATATAGAAACTGGATTTTGAAGTGCTTGCAAGTTAGGTGAACTGTTGTTTCTGTTTGCAAACAGCTTAATAGTCTGATCTCAGAAGTTAAAACCATGCAAATCTATGTAATCTGTCATTGTCTCACAAAAGACTAGCAAGCACAATAAGAACATTGGGGATTTCCTTCAAAATGGTGGATAATTAAGTGGTATTTACCAAGTGAATACTTGGCTACCTACCATACTTGGCACAGATTTTTCTTTCTCATACATGTTAGCTATGTCTGTGTTAGGATACTAATGAAGCAAAGACCTGTTCTCCATCCGGAATGAGCCAGACTGGTCTGGCTATGTGCAGGTATTAAGCCATCTTTGAGTTAGTCACATCCCAACTGCCTGGTTAGAAGGAGCTTCTCGACTGAACCAGCTAAATGCCTGAGAGAGTGCTAGCTGACCTTAGCCACAGATGCCCTGGCATCCTTGTAATAGTATGAAAGAGACATGATGGCGTCCCTCTGCTTGGGCCCATGCGCAGGCACAGCAACTGATACTGGGCACTAGATCCATGATGTGTTAAAATGATTTTCCACCGCAGCCCAAACAGTCTTCTTACAATAATTCTAATATACTCCGATTTGAAATAGAAGTAAGATATTAGAAGTTATCTTTGGAGGCCTCCATTTGCTCTAATTACATATAAACAAATCTGATGTCAATTTTCTATCTCAGTAGTAACTTTGCTATTATGGAAACTGGAATATGGAACATTATATTTGACTACACAATATAGTGGAATATACTGGGACACCATAATCCCAAAAGGGTTACAAGAGGTTTACCAACCAAACACAAACTTGCACACGAAATACATCTGTAGCATGTCAGAATTATTGGCCTGATAATAATTGCTAACCATTTTTGGACCAGGCTAATATTAATAATAAACATCAAGAGGCCTCATAGATGCTTCTTGTGAAGTAATGGCTTGGCTATTAATGCAGGTTATAGACTTTAAAGCAGTAGAATCACTTTACATTAACTGAGTGACAAAGTGCTTTTCCCAAACCCTTCTTATGACCCCTGCGAAGTGTTAGCTTTGCTCTTTGCCAGGAAGAAATATCTTTTCAAATTACTTCACAGACGCCTATTCTGAATTTATTGCCATTCTTTTTCTGATTCAATTTTATCCTCCTAGGACTTGGCCTCATTAATTGGTGCCTGTGGTGGAATATCTGCAAGGTCCTACATACTTTGCTGGAACATAGTTCAATAGGCTATATTGTATTAGAAAGACACAAGTCATACCAATGACATTACACACAGAAGCATTTAAAAACTCCAGTTTGTAATTTTTCGTTGTCCTATTGGCTGTAGAGTTTAAATGGGAATGGAAAATAGCTTATAGCTGAGACTGTGGTTATTTTTTAGTTCTTAATGTCATGAATGTTTTCTTTCAGTTAGGTTTTTATTTTTATTTTCCAGTGGGATTTGGAGGTTATGACTAGATGGTATTGTATACATTATATAAAATTCCTGTAAAAGAGCTAAGTTTATCACAACTCAGATTTGCACTGTAAGAAGCTGGGCTCAGGTGAACTAGTATAACTTTCTGGTAATGTTTTCTAGATAACTTTACCAATGTTTTTTGTGCTGCCTTCATAGCAGTTCATACAGATACATTGTTATTGTGCTTTGTGACATGACTTCATTGACTTTATGACATGTGAAATTAATTGTTTTTCCTACTTTAAAGAGTTTTGGGAATACTTAATCTTTGCTTTTACAACTATTTTTGTCAGTGTGCATGTTACTAAGCATTTACCCTGTGTTTGGGAAGACAAAAGTCGAAATGGAGAACCTGGAGCAGAAGATCGTCTGTGTGATCCTTAGTTTCTACAATCCCTCCTTCCAGAGTTTAGACCTAGTCTCAAGGACAACTTCTCTTTTGTACAGACTATTCTAATTGTTACTAGACACACTGTCATTTTGAATAAGGCTTGTCATCCATGGTTTTCAGGTTTGAGCTCAGAGGGTAATTTTCAGCCCAGAATATTGAGTGCTTTGGAAATAGGCCTAGCACATTGCTTACAACTCCTTGAGAAGCCAATATCATCACCTTCAAGCTAAGTGTGCTTTTGTTAAACTTTGTGGCTGAAGGGATGGACTTCAGCATTCAGTTCCAAACTTCTGTCCTAATCTAGCTATTCCCACTTTACAGTTCAAGAAGCACCTACTGAGGAAAATGGGGAAGAAAAAAGAAATGAAGGTCTGCTACAGCAAACTGTGAATTCAGAGGTGGAGAGAGAGAGAGAGACAGGCTGGTAAAGTAGTCTGACACAGAGATGGTCCTGTGAGAGGGTGCTGATGTTATGGAAATTTGGGTTGGAAGATTTTTCTGATGAGTCATGTGCTCTGGAATTTATTGAGGATGTTGCCTTTCGACAGTGAGGCTTTGTCTGGGAATACCCATATTCCCAATAGCATGTGGCTTAAACACTTCTAATACTTGGGGGCTTAGAGCTTCCTAGGTTAGACTTGGTGCTTTGAGGTCTGGATAATGTTTGTGGTGTGGATTCTTCTATTGCTTTATATTAATAGCACTGTTATGCCCAACTGCCTGCATTTGATTCAGTTGCACACATTCAGTAGCTCCGTGCTGTGCAGAGAACTCTGAAACTGACACAGTTTATTACACTTTTCTAAAAAAATGTAGGCAAACCATCCACTCTTTGGCAACTGCAGGACTGTGAATATAATGATATGAAAGCAGACAGCAGCTAGAGAGAAAGATAGGTCAGTAGCGTAGCAGCAACCACAAACATTGATTATTCTATAGGGGAAAGACTATATTTTTGCAAATAATGTCTTAGACAAATAGTAGGGAGACTCTCATATAAAGAAATGGAAGTATGAGGAGTGGGTCTAGAAGTAGTAGTGTGACTAGAAGTACGTGTGGCATTAATATCCTAACAGTGTTTTCTTTCTTGTCTTTTGGTAAATCCATAAGGAATAATGAGGCAAGACGTTGGCATTTGCCATGGTTAACAATTCAGAAAAGATGTGGTGGGGTAACACCGGATTTTTCAGCAGTGACAGCAGAGACTTTGACACGCAGCAGTAAAAAAGCCCCAGAAAAGGGATCTGATCTGCCGTTGTGCCCTACTATTCTCCAGAAGTTTGCGGCTTTTGAACTCTTCACAAACACTCAACTTGAAAACTTCTCTAGTAACAGATGCACTGTACTGAAAGTTTGCCTTTAGCATGGTCATATGCGTGTTTGTACTGCTTCTTGTCTGCCTTTCAACCAAACTTCTGCATTTTAGACTGTGATGTACTTGGTCATGTGTAGTGTGTCCTAGGGGTATATTCTAGACAAGCTCCAGCCCACATATGCTGTTTCACAGTATGGAAGGTAGACAAAAGAGGAAGAGGTAGTTGTAGAGATTGTTGAGATGAGCAGTAAGTTCAGACTTGCAAGATTTTTCTTCAAGATCTTGCAAGATCTTGAAGCAGTTTGTTTTCAAAAGACGAGATTTTGAGCATGTAATCACATGGGCTTTGAAGTTAAGGTTCTGGGCAGGTTTCTACAATTCCTGTGCCTAAAATCTTATCTTGATTGGAAATTATCTTCTCAGATGGAAATGTCAATGGGGTGAATAAGACAGCAAATGTCTACAGACCCTACTTTATACATTTCTTACTGTTTTAGATGTAGTCACGTTTTCTTGAAGGGGAGAGGGAGTGAAGGAAAAGAATTTGAGATTTGTTCAAAACAATAGAAATGGTTTAAAAAGCATTTAAAATTACTTTCACATACATCACATATAAAACCAGGTGGCTGTGATTAAACAAGTTCATTGTGTGCAAAAGCCAGAGGATGACTGTTACTGAGTATAACTTGCTTTTTCAGAAGAGCTCTCAGTCAGAATGATCAAACTGTAAAAACAGAAGATATGAGCCACAGCAGAAATCTGAAAAACAGCCAGAAGAAACCATCCTGGATTTCATAAAAACCCCAAAAGATTATACGACTTCATGTCACAGCTTTGGGAGAATGATAAAATTGAAGTTAATAAATGGCTTGTGTTAATGATTCTATATTTGGCTTGTGGTTTAGTTTTCAGAATACTTTTTTATTGCTTGTTCTCTGTATAGGTTTTGTTTGTTTTTACTGAGACAGTCTGTATATTTATAGTGCAGCAACTCTCTCCATTCTGCCTGGATAGTTCATGAAGAGGGAGCTTGAAAAAAGCATGGCTATGTAGCCAAGACAGTATTGCATTATTTGAATGTTTATCTGAATCTGCTATGGCTCTTCTGTCTGATCTGACAGTAATTTCTGTTTTTCTCAAGCAGACCTGTTTTTTCTATGATTCTATATGGAATGGTTTGGGTTGGAAGGAACCTAGAGATCATGTAGTTCCAACCTCAATGCCATGGGCAGGGACACCTCCCACTAGACCAGGTTGCTCAAAGGCCATGTCCAACCTGGCCTTGAACACTGCCAGGGGTGGAGCATTCACAGCTTCCCCGGGCAGCCTGTTCCAGTGCCTCACCACCCTCACAGTAAAGAACTTCTTCCTTATCTAACCTGAACTTCCCCTGTTTAAGTTTGAACACATTACCCCTTGTCCTGTCACTACAGTCCCTGATGAAGAGTCCTTCTCCAACATCCTTGTAGGCCCCCTTCAGATACTGGAAGGCTGCTGTGAGGTCTCCATGCAGCCTTCTCTTCTCCGGGCTGAACAGCCCCAGTTTGCTCAACCTGTCTTTGTATGGGAGGTGCTCAAGCCCTCTTATCCTTGTGGCCCTCCTCTGGACTTGCTGGGTATGCATATGTGTGTATATATTTAATCTTGAAAGGAGAGTGGGGAGTTCATGGAACTATTTTCCCTCTTTTTGTTAAAAACAACTCAAAACAAACTCCAACCAGGTAGTGGATTTGCCTCGTATGGAGGCATGTAGGCTCTAGTTTTGTTGTGTGCTTCAAAGGATATCAGTAAAGCTCCTTAATGCTGTAGCCTTACTTTATGATGTGAACCTGAGCCACTCCTGTATAGATATAGACAAGATACCAGAATGTAGTACCACACATAAAACTTTCATGGACACGATGTTATGTGAAAAGTTTGGTAACAGCTGACATACTCCATTCCTGAGACAATCCTTTAAATCCTTCACATTTTTTGTGTCTGCAATGGTCTCTCCTCTATTTATATCAAAGGAGATCCATCCTCTCCTCCTTTGCTCTGCTTCTCCCTTTTTGCTTTTTTCCTACAATAGAGCAGCAGGAAGTGAATGGTATTTAGATTTGCTTATATCTAGGGTGCACACAGCCAGGAACTGCATACTGGACTACCCAATGACTCCTGCAAAGTTAATTTTTAGAGTTGTACAAATTACACATGTTGGCAAAGAGGTAAGAATTTGGATTCTTTGCTATCATTGCTAACATTTTATATCAGTATAAATCCTTGATTTTAATGGAAGTTTTAATGTATGTCACAAACCTGGTGGAGGGTTAGATACTACAGACAGAATTGGATGATGTAAAAAATGGCCTCTCCTCCTGTGATCTCAAGAACACTGTAAAAGATTAAATTGTTTGCTTACTGTTGCTCTGGTAGTGTGGTGAGATCCTGACCATATGAAATCAAATGCAGAATTCCTATGTATTTCAACAAGATCAGGATTTCATGTTGGAAAGGACCTTAAGATGTTAGAAATTCAGTGTGTGAGGTAGTCATGGACCTGGTATTAGTTCTTACATAGCCCAGAAATGTCAAAGATGTTTTCTGTGAATCATGCCCTTATTACACTAGCAAACCAAAACTGCTCTCAGGAGCTAGAATAGTTCTAGTTCAAAGCCATGACAATCAGTTGCAGCTAATAAGTTGCCATCCTGGAAAAACCTCCAAAGCCTTCCAAGATGTGCAGAAAAGACTTTCTAGTTTATCTGAGCCATGTTCAGGTGGTATTTTTTCTGTTGTTGTTTTAACATCCCTAAACATACGCTTTTATTGCCTGGATTTTAAAATATCTGTCTTCATAATCTCTAAATATCATATCTAATATGTCTGAGTATCTTTGGAAGTAAGAGATACCTTTTTCCCCATCTAATTACATTGATTATAATAGAATATTATGAAAGCATATGGTAGGTTAATTAAGTTAATCAAGAATTTGGAGTAGATGTTCAGTTTTCTTATTAGTGGTATTCAGACTCTTAATAGAATCACAATGGGGAAGTTGTATCTTCACTCGAGGAGAAACACTTTTTAGAGAACTTTCAGAAATGCCTTAATGCTGATAGGAAAGACTTTATGAGACGAGTAAATCTTGGGACAGATATTCATTTTGCAAAAAGCTGGCCATTCATGAAAGCCCATATCCCTCACTTCAAAAACAGTAGTAAAATCTCAGTAACCTTTGTGTCCCAGCATGCTTGAGCAGTAATATTGGAGCTGTGGGAAAGATTATATAAATGTACTGAAAATCTACTTTCTTCTGATTCTGCAATCCCATCTACTGGGTTGGGAAACACCGTAATTTTCTGTCCCTTACTATGATCTGACCTGCTTTGCATGGCTGTGAGAGTAAGAGATCTGTGCCTAATAAGGCTTCTCTCAGAGTATACTCTGATAGCTATTAGCTGCATTTTGGAGAAAACCTATTGAGTTTTTTCATCTACTCAGTAATGTGCATTGACCCAGAAAAAGCTTTCCTCCAGGTTCAAATGTGAAAAGAAGCAGCTGAGTGTGCACATTTCCATTGACATATAGTCACTAGGGACTAAACTGTTGGGCTGAGGTCTTCATTGTCTCTGCCATAGGTCAAAGTTTCAGCAGCTGCCAAGGCAGATTTGGGCTTGCTGCAAATACAGGTGTTTGTGAGTCATTAGGCTTAAAATGCCTTACTGTATGAAATGGGGTGAGAACACCCAGTTGCTTAAGCAGCGTAAAGCTTCTTGCATTCCTGTGCTGGATACTTTGTACCATTAATGTAATTGAAACATTAGTATTAAATTTGCAGTGCCTTTCTGAGTGTTTTAAATACAGACTTGTACGCTTCACCTTTATACAATGGTATCTAGAAATAATGATTTCAAATCATAATGGCCTTGCTATAGAACTCCAGGTATAAGAATCTGACCATGAGGGTTTTATTCTTCGTTCTGCCAGGAGCAGTCTGTGACTTCAGAGAGCTTGCCTGACCCTGCCTTCCCAGAAATGCATAAGCACCTTGGTCCCATCACTTGTTACTTTCATCCTCTTGAAGAATATTATTTTTAGTGTCTTTTCCTTCAGTTTGCTTATCTGCAAAATGGGGATATTTCTATAGGCAGTTTAACACTGATAAATGCACATGAGGAATTTCTCAAATACTTGAATGAAAGGTGCTAAGCAAAATCAAATCTGTATTATATATCCTGAGTGAAGAGCTCTGAGAATGTTGGTGTCTGAGCAGGCACTAAACTAAAGGCAGAAGGAATCTTAGTGTACCATAATGTCTTGGAAATTAAAATACTGAAATGGAAAATAAAATAACAATTGAAATTGGAAACATTTCTAACAGTGAGAAGAATTAATTCTCAAAGTACCTTCCAAAAGCTGAGTTGGCTTTCTAAAAATCAAGGCTGTCATTCTGAAATATCTACCTTGCGGAGTTACAGGTGTGATATGAAAATCAGAGGTGAATTTCCTTGTTTATGTGTGCAGTGTGCGGGTGACAATGATCTTTTCTGGCCTAAAATATTCATGCATATATATATATTTTGGTGGAACAGTTATACGCTTGTGACTAAATACTGCTTTTCTCTAGAGGGATTTAAATTCCATCAAAGCTATTACTTTGAAATGTATAATGTAAGCTTGTTATTTAGACAAACATAATGGCCTAGATGTTTATTTTAGGCAACTCTCTCCAGCTGTATTGATAAATAGATGTTGGAGAGATTCGATGTGGTTCTCCAGCATACAGCTCCTTGGATAAAGTTTAGAATACATATGTTCAGTGTAGTGAATGGAACAAATGTGTCTACATAGGAGTAAAATTCTGCAGATGGACCATGCCTTTAATGCATTATTTGTGTGGCAAAAGTAGGGTGGGTATTGGTAAGCCTCCCTAATGAAATTTAGTACCTTGTATTGATGCCTGAGCTAATGGGGGCAACAGACATTGGATGGCTATTACATGTTTGCTCCATTATATGTCTCCATGTATGTCTCCTATATGGAGATGTCTCCATACAGGACTGGGTAATTTACACAAACCCTGTGAGTTCGGGAGCAGTTGTCACACTACGAGTTGTAAGGAGCAAGGTTTAATGTACAGTACTGTATACAAGCAATTTGGTAATATTCTGAATGGACTGAACAAAGACTTGTATTATGTGTCTTATATAGCACACAACTAGATCATCTCAGCACTTTCTGAACTGTTTCTAAGTTGAAATAACAGTCTTTTGTCTGCTGTTTTATAGGCAAAGAAATGTGAATTACATACCTGATCTAACTTTGGAGTTAGTGGTGGAGATCTCTTCCAGCCTAAATTATTCTATACTTCTGTGATATGAGTGGGCTTGCTTTGTATGCATGTGAGTCTGCATGCTTCAGGGCCATGTAGTTGGACAGATACACGTATATATGTATATAGTTGGAGCCATTCCAGCTGTGGAGGAGACTATAGACACCCTTATTGACTGTAGAGGTGAGGGCTAGTGTTTATATTGTGCTTTTGTGAAGGCTGTGACTTTTGCCCTGTGAAATTCTCTGCCTGAATTCTTGGTTGCTCATTGTCTCAGCAGTTCAGCAGGAAAACCTGGACCTTACTTCTGGTAATTAAAGGAACAATAGCTCGAAGGCGGGCACTACTTTTGTGTCTTAAAACCTCTTGTTAGTGGAATATAATTATTTTTTTTCATGCCCAGTGTTACCTCATGTTGCAAGAAGTCTATCAGGGCTACCTTTCTGACAGATTTTTGACAGATGGAGCATCATGTGTGGTCTTTGTATTAATTCCATATCCTGGCTCGGCTTCTGACTGTCCGGAAACATCTGCCAGTAAGCGGCAATAGCTAACTGCTTGTCTTGCTCAGAAAAAGCATTGGGCAGAAGAACAATTGGTTACTATGGCCATTTAACTGCAAGACTAACTTTTAATTAAATAAATTTGTGATGAGATACTTAAGAGTATATTTTAACACCACAGTATCAAGTGTCAGAGATTTTGGGTTATAAGGTTCTGTATTTTTCTGAAATTTTGGGAACAAGTCTGCCTGGGGAGGCAGGGAGACACCCTGTCTGCTATAGGGCTATACGGGAAGTTTGCCCTAAGTGGAGAATGGCACATGCGGTCCAGTTTGTGAGGAGGCTCTTTCCTTTCCTGGGGATATTGCCGAGGCTAACACTCTTGATAGCTCTGTGACTGGCATCCAAAGGTAGGAAGTGATGCTGTAGGAGACTACCTTTCCTCTTGCCTGTTGGCTGAATCACAGGTGTCTGGCCCCTGATAAGCCTCAGGTGTGCAATTTAGAGATTCTGTCCAAGGCAATGATTAGGATGGATCATAGTTTTGGAAACAGGGCATTATGACCTTTGTTTTTTGTTCTTGGTGAAATATTGGACTGTTCCCATTGGAAAACTTAGCAGAAGGAAAACTGGATATGCTAGTTCTTCCCAGACAGAAACAGGCTGGATGACAGTGTGGCCTGGATAACTATGAATAAAGTATTATTTTTAAACATACTAATCCCTCTAGCATCCCATGTGAATACTATCTAAAAAAATACTTAGTTTAAGGAGAAATATATGCTTTCATAAGCAAAATAACATTTTGGCTCTTCTATCAAAGAATATAAAAAGTACAAGCCACAGTGTTTGTGAAGAAGTTGGTTTGGCATGTTCATGGGATAATTAACAAGGTGAAAAAGTTTTGCAGCTAGCACTTGCTGATGGTAGTGTGAAGCAGAATTGCTGTGTTGCTTACATGTTTGCAAGCTTAGACCAAAGTGTGGGTGATATTCTTCACTTCATATTCATTCAGGTCACAAAGCAACACATGATGTGTGGTGGTCAAAGAATCACTGACAGTTTGCCTGTTAATTTCAGTGGGACCAGAATTTCATATGCACAATTAAATATCATAAATGATTTGTTAATTCTAAAATTTTAATTTGCTACCCAAAACTCTCAGGGACTTCACCAAAGCCTTATATTATATTATTATATAACCTGGGCCCGAAGTCTGATTTTCACAAATTAACATGAGCAGACTTTGTTATTATTCAGATTCATAACACAATATGATTCAACAGTTCTTTTTCTGAAGTATCTTTTTTTGAGAAGAAAAATCATTTATATGAAAGGTTGACAGAATGTTATATGAATCATTCAAAATTATTCCCATTCTTTTTTAGGTGGGTTGGTTAATAATGGAGAACTTAGGTATTCATTTGCAAAATCTGTATTATATAAAGAAAGGTTTTGTGATTTTTTTTAATTTTTTTTTTTTTTTCTCCCTTTAAACAGTATTTTGTAATTTTGGGCAAAACAGGTTTATTTTTTTTGTGTGTGTGTGTGTATCCCGTTCTTTGAAGTTATTGCAGAGTCTGAACAAAATTGACATCAGAGAACTCATGTCCCATTTAGGTTATACCCACAGTCTGCAGAAAATTTATATGTGTGTAAGGAGTTGCAGATTTTGAAATAACCAATTACAAATATGAATATCACCATTGCTATATATTTTTCTCCAATCTTATTTAGTAGTTAAGCAACCATTTTTTGGTGAGGTTTTGTCAAAAACATCACAGATGCAGAGCTGCCCTGTTCCGTAAAAAGCCATAGCTATTAAATTCTGGCAAAACTACGAACAAGAATTTACAAAGAAAATAATCAGACAACTGGTTAACTTGGCAGCATTTTAAATGGACTTTGGAAAAGGAAACTGTTTCCTTTGCAGTGGTACACAGTATAATATACCACAAGAAAACAGACACGAAAGGACATTGAGAATGGTCATTTTATGATTTCTTGTGGTCTATGGCAGAATCAGCTGGAACTGCTAGACTGAGTACTGTCAAACCATGATGTTTCATTCTCATACCTGGCACACAGTTAAAAGAAGCATTAAAAGTTGAAGGCTCAGGTTGTCTTTTAGAGCAAAATACTTGAAAATAATTTAGATCTAGAGCTACCTAGTCAGTTACAAATTTCATCTTTCCTGCAAACCAAAGGTTTCAGAGAGTTACAAGAAAACTACTGAGGAAACAGTATCTTTAGTGGATAATCTTGACAAATATCAGCAGGAAGAAGACAAGAATTGCCAAAGGATTACAAATACTCATAACCATTTCTTCGTTATAAAGGTCGCAGAAAGGAGGATGAATCATACTCTGTATGCATTTTTTTTCAATGAACTATGGGAGGTTTCTGTATGCTCAGTTTGACTTTACGTGCAAAAGCTCTTTGTCTGCAATATATCTAACTGTAGTAATTGTTAACAATGGTTACATTTTAAATTGAGGTGCTGATAACAGAGAAGGCAGGAGATTTTACAGAGGGGATGTTGAGCAGCTGTCATATGGGGATTTCAGATTTTTCATAATAATTTAAAAATTCACCTTCAAGCTCTACTTTTATGCAGGTTTTCTGAAAATCTGAGAATTTGTATAATACACAATGTAATTTAAAAATTTTTACAGTTGTATACTCTTGTCCTTCATTTATCTGTTAGTGAATGACAGTCAGAGATATTTTGGCTTAATAAGGTTTCCCAAAATCAAAATTAATGTCAGATTGTTGCAAAATACTAAGTGGCCTGTGACGGACCTTTTGCATAAAGATCTTCCCCTAAAATTGTTCATTTCATATTCAACTTGGTCGTGTGTGTTTATAGAGAATTAGCCTCTGTCAGTCCCACAGAGCCATGCTAAAAGATGACTCCCTTTGGATGAATTCAGAGGACAAGGCATGCTGAGGCACATAAAAAATAACAAGGTGGTTGGTGACAGCCAGCATGGCTTCACTAAGGGGAAATCCTGCCTGACCAATCTGGTGGCCTTCTAGGATGGGGCTACGGAACTGATGGACAGGGGTAGAGCAGTTGAGGTCATCTACCTGGACTTGTGCAAAGCGCTTGATACTGTCCCACATGACATCCTTGTCTCTAAGCTGGAAAGACATCAATTTGATAGGTGGACCACTCACTGGATAAAGAACTGGCTGGATGGCTGCATGCAGAGTTGTGGTCAATGGCTTAATGTCCAGCTGGAAACCAGAAATGAGTGGTGTCCCTCAGGGATCGGTGTTGGGACTGGTCTTTTTCAACATCTTTGTCAGTGACATGGGCAGTGGGATTGAGTGTGCCCTCAGCAAGTTTGCTGATGACACCAAGCTGTGTGGTTCGGTTGATATGCTGGAGGGAAGGAATGCCATCCAGAGGGACCTTGACATGCTTGTGAGGTGGGCTGATGCCAACCTGATGAAGTTGAACCATGACAAGTGCAAGGTCCTACACCTGGGTCGGAGCAATCCCATGCACAGCTACAGGTTGGGCAGAGAAGAGATTCAGAGGAGGCCTGTGGAGAAGGACTTGGGGGTGTTGGTCGATGAGAAAATGAACATGAGCCGGCAGTGTGAGCTTGCAGTCCAGAAAGCCAACTGTATCCTGGGCTGCATCAAAAGGAGCGTGACCAGCAGGTCGAGGGAGGTGATCCTGCCCCTCTACTCTGCTCTCGTGAGACTTCACTTGGAGTACTGTGTGCAGTTCTGGTGTCCTCAACATCAAAAGGACATGGAATTGTTGGAACAAGTCCAAAGGAGGGCCACGAGGATGATCAGGGGGCTGGAGCACCTCCTGTATGAAGACAGGCTGAGAAAGTTGGGGCTGTTCAGCGTGGAGAAGAGAAGGCTGTGTGGAGACCTCAGAGCAGCCTTCCAGTATCTGAAGGGGACTTATAGGGATACTGGGGATGAACTCTTCATGAGGAACTGTAGTGAGAGGATAAGGAGTAACAGGTTCAAACTTAAACGGGGGAAGTTTAGATTGGATATGAGGAAGAAATTCTTTCCTGTAAGGGTGGTGAGGCCCTGGAATGGGTTGCCCAGGGAAGTTGTGAATGCTCCATCGCTGGTGATGTTCAAGGCTGGGTTGAACATAGCCTTGGGTGGCATGGTTTAGTGTGAGGTGTCCCTGCCGCTGGCAGGGGGGGTGGAACTAGATGATCTTAAGGTCCTTTCCAGCCCTAACTATTCTATGATTCTATGACAAGCACTGGTTCTCAAAATGTGAGGACAGGCATGAGGACTAATTTTCTTTTGCACTTTTTTTAGGATACAACTTCCTCAGACAAATGGCAAACCATGATACCAGTACATGAAGGGCATGGATAATAGTTTTTGTGAGAGTCCTTCAGCTAATAGCTAGCTCTTCAAAGCAAAGTTGGTTGTGTGTACACATTGCAATGTCAGAGATTTCATTATCGGCTTAACCAGCATCATGCCATCTGGAGAAAGTTGCACTTCTGCAAAAAGAAACAGAGAAGTGATGCTGCAACCAAAGCAGTAGGAGCTGCTTCTTACAATATCAGGTAACACTGAGCACCCTTGCATGGTGCTTTGTTTTGAACTTTGTTAGCTGTAGCTCAGTTCAATTTACAACACTTCATTGCATAGTGTAATTATGCCCAGTGGCTACAATTCTGACTGATAATCAAAGTGAAAAATCTATTTTTTAGAGATGCAAAATATCCTGCATCTCTTTTCAAAAGCCAGGCAACAAGGTGTATGCAGTGATTGTTGTAAAAATATTACTAACATTGTAAACCCAAAGATTTTGTAATATCTATTAGCTTTATCCGTAAAACTTCCTGTTTTACCTGAAAGTAACAATTTACTATTTTTTATTTATTGCAGTCTCCACACTCACTATGTTAGTACATTTGTACTAATGTACAGGTACACTGTGTACATTAGAACATGTGCACTGAAGATAAAGTACGTATTTTTCCAGTTCTGTAAAAGCTATACCGCTCTGTGCATTTATAGCATACATTAATCTGGTAATTCCTTTATGATTTAAAAGTACTAATGATTATGATTTATCTTTACCAAAAAAATCTGTCCAGTGCTGCCCTGAGTGAAACTCTTAAGGTCTTGGGACAAATGAGCGAGTCATGTAGTAAAAGCTGAAGAGCAGCAGGGAGAGCTAATGAGAACAGTGATAATCCAAAGCGAGCTAGTATTTTCATTAATTCCTGTTCTTCCTGTAATGTTATCTTCTTTTACAGGGTCATATTTTTTATTTCTTTTTTTTTATGTGGTCTTCTTTATACTGCACATGTAGTGGACTTAAGTGGTTACTTTGCCTTAAGGTTGCTTTGGATGAGGCCTTTATTGTCTCTCTGAAACCGTGTTTCTGAAGGAAGATGAGGGAATAGTAGGTGTTTAGTAGAAATGTCAATCATTCTAATAATTAGCATTTTAGAATGACTTTGATAAAAATTACCACATGAGTTTTCCTGGTTCCTCTACAGAATCGAGAATCTAACTAGCCTTATTTCTAGGATCCGAACATGTATGCTAACATACTGACAAGTTGTCGTGGTTTAAGCCTCTCAGCCATGCAGTTTGTTCATTCACTTCCCACTCGTTCTTCCCTCTGCTCCCAGAGGGATGGGAAGGAAAATTGAGAGAATGCAACTCCTACAGGTTGAGATAAGAACAGTTTAGTAACTAAGGTATAACACAAACTGCTACTGCTACCACCAATAATAATAATGACAAGAGAAATACAAGGAAAGAGAATACAACTGCTCACCACCCGATCCCAAGCCCGACCCAGCTGCGAACCCCTACCCTTCTGAGTCTCTGCCCTCTGTTTTTACATCCTGGGCATGATGTGCTGTGGCATGGAATACCTGTTTGGTCAGTTTGGTCAGGTGTCCTGTTTCTGCTTCCTCCCGGCTTCCCCTCCTCCCTGGCAGAGCATAAGACTCAGAAAGTCCTTGGTCAGATCAAAACATTACCAAGCAGTAACTGAAAACACTGGTGTTATCAGTGCTGTTCCCAGGCTGAAAATCAAAAACACAGCGCGGCACCAGCCACCAAGAAGGAGAAAAACAACTGCCACTGCTGAACCCAGGACACAAGTAATCTACCAAAGAGAGATCAGTCTTTGTTTCAAGAGCAGGTTGGGAGCAATCCAAAATAAGGCTTTTAATGTGCAGAGCCATATGACAAGCCTAGATTAAAAAGATACTCAGAGAAAATATTTTTCTCTGTGGTCATACCATACTTAACTGTAGTCAGCTTTCTAAGCATGAAAATATACTGCTGAATGCACATTTCAATTAATTTTAATATGAGGAAGAACTTCTCAGGATAGTTGATGTGCTGTAATAGAAAGTGAAAATCTAGGGGGAGTTGTGGGAGCTATAGTTATATTACATTTGGTGGAAGCATATACACAGATGTGCCTGGAGGAGGGGAAGGTGCTTGCTCTCTGCAGTCACCAGAATTAGGTGAGGTAAAGGAAATGGAGAGGTCATAGTAGTTGTCTGGGTTTTTTTGTTTGTTTGTTTTTCTCTCCCCAAAATTGAACTTGTTAGGAAAATAAAAAGTATAAAGCAGTGAGGAAAATTAACGCGTTTAAGATTTAAGAAACAAATATTTTTGAGATGTGGACTAATTCGTTCTATTTTTATAGCATGTGTTGCTGAAAGGTCCTGGTTGGTGAAAGAACTCATAGGTGCTGCTGTTACTGTGTATGACCTGCTGCTGACAACTTGTGAAGTAGTTTTTTTTCTTAAGTTTAAAATGGAAGAAACTTTACACAGCAGGACTACTTTCAAAAATAGTTTTTCAACTTTTTGGCGATGTGTCTCCTATTAATTCATTCTGGCTGGTCAAAGTGTCAATCCTGCATATAGATAAAATACAAGCTTAGAAAAATTATACAGCTCGTGTTTCATTGATAAGCGAAACCATATGAAATTACACAAATTATTAGGTCTGCCAGTTTATGCGGAATGACAGAATTTTTCTTTACCTGCCAAGCAGCAGAATGAAAAGCTGTAGTACTCTGGCCTCAGATCTACAAGTTCTTGCCAGTTTTAGCAGCTATTAGTCTCATGAAAAATCACACCGATTGTAATGGAGGGAATTCCAGGATTTAGGTGCACTAAAGGCATTTTCTTTCTGAACAAATTCTGCATCCAGCTTGTAAGATTATAATGTTATTTTGCATACAGGTGCAATAACTATGAAGAATTTACTGTAAAAGCTTTATGACCTTAAAATTAAGAAGAAAGTGAAGGTAAGCAGGTGTTTACAGATCAGGCTGTCTATAGAAGTTTGTTACATTTGTAAACATAAAGCATAGTTTTGTCACTATAGAAATAATAATTTAAGTTCCCATACTTCCTGTGGGTCCATTAAAATGATGAAAAGATCAGCATTTTTAAGTTCCAAGGTAATTATCATCATTATGTTTAATAAGCCAATTTAATGCTGAAGTGTGAGTGAATAACAAGATCAGATCTCTCAAGATTTGAGATGGACAGCCTCCAAAGGCTCAAAAGCATGTAAATAATAAACCACAGTAGCAGTTATTTTGAAAAGGCAGCAGAACGCACACCAAGAAGAGAAGGAAAAAGAAAGAATTCCAAGTCACATATAACATTCTGATCCCATTTAAACTGATGCCAGCCTCCTGTTGCTTGAACCTAGGATTTAACCTTTTGTTTTGTTACACACTTTCAAAGCGCATATGTAGGCCTTTGATATCTAATTGATAAGACAAATGACCTGAAAATTATGCAGAGCACAGGGAAATATACATGAACGATAGACAGAAAGCCTAGAGAACAAAGTTAACATTAGAATTTGCTTGCTTCCATACATCTTCCTTGCTAAACTTTTTTCTCAACTGAAGATTAACTCATGTATCAGTTCCAGAACTAAATGTCTAAACAATGTGTGGGCTTATCTCCATCTCTATGGCATACCTTTACTGTCTTTCTGCTGGGATGGATAAGATGTATTTCTTTTTTCATCTATTTCAAAATCCTTAGCAGTTTTCAGGAGCAGTGAGCTAAGACCTATCAGCATGGATTAAATTTTTTTCATAATGGGAAGTTGTATTATGGGTTGTGTAAAGAAGACCTTGCTGTTACTTAAGAAATGTTGATATAAGGCCGAATATACATCAGCTTTAAGCACAGTTAAGGGATCTTATAAGTAGCCATGGCTTCCAGCAGCTCCAAGAGTCTGGAAATTCCTACTGCATGACTGCTGGAGCCCAGCAGGGTGCCCTGAAACCTAGAGGTCTCCATCCCAGACTGATGGGCATGGCTGCTGCCTTTCCATTTCCAGGTTCAACCATTAGCAAGGCAAAGCACGTACCCCAGAGCCACACACAGAGAGAGGACGTGTGCATGGTTGGCTACACAGACTGCCATAAGCAAGTCAATTCCATCATTGTCACCCACATGTAATGCTTCTATGAGTGAACTAACAGCCAAGTCTTCCTCCTCTTTGGCTGGTAAGGATTGATGTTCACTAGTGAATGAAAGCACACATGCATTCATGGATCCCCCAAGCACTGGTGCAGCCCCTCCTCCTGGGTCCCCCACTCACCAGCTGGTCTAGTTCAGTGCTTTTTGCAGTCACATGTACTCACACTTGTCTCACAGGCACCCCATGCTCATGGGTTCCCTCAAATACCAGCATGAACCCTATGCCCACTTGGTACCCCTGCTAGGTCCCAGAGCCTGCTACTCCCTGACTAGTTCAACTTGAAGATTGTGGGTGAAAACACAGTCATGCCCCATGCATGCTGCGTTAGTTTCATAATGCACCATCTATTAGTATCCATAGGTCTTTGGCATTGTCTGTGTTTATCCCTTGTCTATCAGTTTGTGTGTTTTTGTTTGTTGCTTCCCTCTTTGCTTATTATCCCCTGATGTATTGGAAAGGTCCTTATTGGATAAAGTTAATGAAGCATATAGTCTCACTTTTTATATGCCCTCACACAACAGGCTTCGTGCAGTGTTGGTAGAGTAACAACTTGAGCTCAGTAACCTGTGCTCCATCTACTAAAAGGCTATGCAAGCATCTGGCTGGTTAGACAGCACTTCCGGCCTCTGACCCCAGTTCAGTAGCAAATTAAGCTATGGTGATTTAAGATGGTTCTTCTGCAACTGTCCATCCCCGTGCTTATCAAAAGCTTTCTCTGCTCGAAGCAGCAGGTGAACACGTGATGACTCCTCCATTGCTACAGTTAGTATTTTAGCTTCTTAGCATGAGTTTTTAATGAAGAGTAATAAAGTGTTCATGTATTCCATTGCAGCTTGCAGGAACTTTTGCCCTGGCACATCTGATTCTCATGTTCTGCAAGGGCACTGCAAGAGTGAACTGAGAAGTTCTAGGGCTGGATGCAGCCGGGCAAAGCAGTTAATCCATTGTACTTCATGCATGAGGGTACTTCCCCTGGTAGCAGCCCCCAACCCAGCTGAGCTGAAGCTGACTCAGTTTAATTGAGAAGAGCTCCAGTCACTGTTTTAGTAGCCTTGTGAACATATCCTATCTGCATGTTTCTTAATTGTCATTAGAGTTTTATCTTGCTAAATTTGTTTGTTTCGGGGTTTTTTAATGTTTTTGTTCTGTTTCCTGGGTCTCCACTTGCCCATTGTGCACAAATCAGAGTGTGGGAAATATTACAGTAGGTCAAAGAGCTTGTTGGTGCCAGCTACTAGCATTTTTGGCATAACAGATCTTTATCTCAGATCTTACAGTCCTTCCAGTAAAATTAACATCCTGAATGGTTCATCTCCTAAATAGGAAAAAAGATGAGGAAGGTTGAATAAAGTGAATGAAGAAAACATTTAGTACAGATAGAATGGAGAACAGCTAGAGGAACACATACCCAAGTACAGAGTTATGGAGAGAGATATGTAGAGCCATAATTCCAGTGCAAGGGAAAGCAAGGAAGCCTAGCAGTATGATTTGAGGGATCCTTGGTGACCAAGTGAGAGACAGTCAAATCCCACCTGAGGAAGGTGTGGGCAGGTCCTAAGGAGAAAGTGGCACATAGGAAAGTTTAGGACTGGCAGTGGAATAAGGAGACGCCGCCTTCTACAGAAGTACCAAAAGCATTCATAGGGAACATTGAAAGTGTGTTAGTTGTTTGGCCTGTTCTTAAGTCTCCTCAAGGATTTTAGAATTTGCCTTATACAGTGTGTTAGAAAATGGATTTTTCTTAAGAATTATAAAGGTCCAGCTGTTGCATCTGTGCCAACAGTAAATAAAATTCTACTTAAATGAGTAGCCCCATTTCCACTTGAACTGTTTCTAACAGAAGAAGGTACTGCATGGTGTCTGTAAGGGCCCCAGAGTGATTTCTGTGAGCTACTGTTGTACTCCTACGTTGAACAGACTGTAGATCACAGCAGGATTTATCCTGTGGTGTGGTGATACCTCAGATGAGTCACAGCAGCAGATTCTAGCCCCAGCCAGCAAAGTGCTGATTGTGGCAAGAATGCCTGCAAGGATAGGCAGCGAATCGCTACCCTGTGTTCAAGAATATGGCTGAATTTAAGCTCTATGTTGATGCCATGTCTGTATCAATATCTTGATTACAGACAGAAGTTTTTTTAGCCCCTCTGCCTTAGTTGGGTTAGGATTCTTTTACCCCATCTCAGCAGGTACCCCGAGAGAATACATGTGGCTTGTAATGCAGCTGTGGATTTTTATGACACCAGGGCAGCAGATGTTCTGCATTTGAATTAATCTTCAGATGTTACTACTTTGATAAACAGCATCCAGAGACTTTTTACTTTGTTGCTTAAGTGTTTTTCCATTCGGCATTTGCCGAGTGGAATGTTGAATTCTGAGGCTATTGAAAATGATAAATCAGTAATGATGGCTTAATCATTAACACAGATGAATTGAATAATAAGCAACCAATGTGAACATTTGTGCAAAAGGAGCGGCATATTTTTATATTTTGAAAATTCCATGAACACCAGGAAAACATCTTCTTAAAGACAGAAATCCCTTTTTTTTTTTATCCCCCTCCTCCCCCCATTTTAGTTCTTAGGCTAATGTATGTATGCTTTCTTCCAGTGACTAGAAGCTGCATAGTAGGCACTTTGTTTCTTCCGATTTATTCTAGTTTCTTATTTTCATTACTTCTGATCAGGTCTACTTATTCTTATGTTGCAGAGATCTTTCTTAATTTGTCATAGCACTCCCCACATTTACATGTATTTGAGACACCTTCTGGCTGAACGAAATGGGCTATTTCAGAAACTACTAAGGGTTTCCTAGCAAGGAGTGTAGGGAGTGCACATGTTGCCATGTCTGATTCAGTCAGAATCAGCATGGAGAGCCTGAATCCATCTGTGTGGAAGATCTGTTTCATAGCACAAGTGTGCCTGTTTAAGACATCTGGCTGTTAACATAATAGTTTGCTGTGAAGATTTAGGGAGTTCTTTGGCAGAGACATAACAGGCATGAAGAGAGATTTGATATTTGATCACTCCCCAATTCTGTCATCTGGAAGTCAGTTGACATGAGACCTAGCCACTGGCTTTCGGTAACAATCCATTAATGACCCAAGAAATTTGGAGATCTGAACTTACTGTGGCATGAGGACAATAGGGTTTGCCCACGAGAAGTTAGGAAGTCAAAAAGTTTGCTACAATATCCAGACACCTTTATGGAATCTTTCTGACATACAATCAAGACATTTTATATATATGTTTTGATTTTGTTTGGGTTTTTTTGTCCCCTGTAATTTTTCACAAACCTGTCTTCTGAGTTTTCAGTTATTTTTAAAAGACAGTTCATTTGGCTGCTGAATTTCTGTCTGGCTTTCACAATGTGATCTTTGGGCTCCATGGAGAGTGGAAGGGTCTGTGGTCTGTGAACAACTTCTTAGACTACTTCCGGAATATGACCGAGGAAAAAAAAGTTCACATATATTAACGATACATGAGGTTGCGTTGGAAATTTTTTAGGTGTCTACAAACATCAGAAGTTTAAAAAATCACTGATTTAGAATATGAAGATTTTGCTAGCTGAATTACAGGTGCTAAGGCTTGCCCTCTTCTTTGCTTTTTAGTCTTTCCTAGGCATTTTGGCTCTGGAAACGGGAATTTGGTATTTGCCTTTTGGCTGGTGGCATGATGCAGTTTTCTTGAAGTCTTCTCCTGGAAGACATCGCATTTTATTTTTCATTGTGAGTTTCATGGTTGGGTGTTGGGACTAGTGCAAATAATTGTTTTCTTCTGGCTTACATATGTATTATCCATGTATTAAAGAATATTAAAAGCCAACATGCATTAGAAATTAGTACCTAATAAAATTTTCAAATGCTAGACTTTTGAGTGCTCCTGAAAATGTTAATGCTCTTATTTTCTGTTTTTTATATTGTCATGTAAAAAACTCTTACAAATAACAGTTGAAAAGACCGCTTAAGCGAAACTTGCTGTACAAAAATACTTGGCAAATAAAATTAAGAAAAGGTAAAATGTGGACTTTTTCTGGTTGCTCTCAGTTGTTGCTGCAACAAGTAAAGCAAACAGTAGAAAGTATTTAAAATTTGATTTTATTTTAGTTACTATGTGTAAATTTTAAGTGTGGAGTAACACCACATCAAGGTGTTGGCCTTTTTCTGAATTGGAAGATTCCTGTGTGGGTCTGAGAATGTGGTGTTAAGCAACCTGCTCTCCTGATAATGCGTCTCAGGCTAAAAAATTTATTTCAGAGGACTGGATGCCAAAGTGCTCAATACCTTGCAGTATTGATTCCTGGCAACTTACAGGCTGATCCTGCATCAGAAAATGTAGTAATTTCACTGGTGCTTTCAGTTGGAGGTCGTATAGCGGTGTCTTAGCAGGGTCTTAGTATTTGATATCTCAGTTCTAAATTACATGTTATGTGTTAATATTTATCCAATGCCAGCTGCAAGCAGTTACATGATGTTTTATAAAAATTTAAGTAATTTGAATGTTGAAGCTAATCATGAAGCTGACTATTGTAACCAGTGTCAAAGTTGGGAAATGAGACTGCACGGAAGTTAGTTACAGCTGGGGTGCATACAGAGGACTACTGCCAGTGACAAAAGGTATTTGTGACAATACTTGGGTTGAGGGATTGATGGGAGTTATGTGACTGTGAATTTAACCGTATCCTTTCACCAGTCTGAAGCAATGGCATCTGTTGCCACCACCTGTTCCGCTTCTCTGCTTATCTTGTGATAAGCAGATTCCAGCAGATACGTAGGATACCAGGCTGGTAGCCCCAAAAAGGGGACAAAGGGGACACTTCAATGAAAGTTCAGTGAATGCTGTTCTGAAGTCCCCAGTCAGCAATTGGAGCTTCCGTGAATAGGTGCAGTCTTTTGCCTGGCAGAGAGGAGGATGCAACAGGGCTGCTATGAATGGGATTAATATCCTGCAAGGAAGTTTTCCTGACTGAGCTTCTATTTAGGATAAGTAGTATGTTGTCTAACAAAAAGCTGTAGTGAAAATAAGGTTCAGAAAGTCAATCACCCTTAGAGAATATCATTTGCTACAGCTTCCTGATTTAAAGTAGCGTTGCAGCTACCATTTAAAAGTCCATTCTTTATAACCCTCAGCAAACAGGAGTAATTAAAAATTTTGGCAACCAAGAGTAGCTTTCGGTGAGAGAACAATGGAATACATTAAGGCGAAATAACTGTTCATTGCCATAAACATCTCCAGTTCTAATAAATCTCCTGTATTTGGGCAGCAACTTTTCAGCTCTTGGCAGACTTGTAGGATGTTCCATTGCAAAGAAAAGAATTTGGAAAACTGGGCAAGCCTGGCTGCAGTCTCTGACAGCTGGTAATCTATGGTTCTGAAAATGGTGTGCATATTGTGTAAAAATTTCTTATGAGCAGCATGATTTGTAGTGTTCAAAATCATATCTCATAAAAACAGATAGTTTTCTTAACCAGATGAATGTCAGTTCTATGTGAAGTGTTTCTTTCTTTTGACAGAAGTTGTGTGATTTATAATATGACTCATTTTCTGTACATGCAATATTTTGGTTAAAAAATCACTTTTACGTGCGAAATATTTCACTCCCACTCAGAGTTGACAATAACATGAAAGAAGAACTGCTGTAAAGTTTCTTTTCATCATTTTTTTTATTTAATAATTGTCAAAACTTTGAAGTAGGGTGGAACTGAAATTGAGAATACACTACATATATATCAGAACAGCATTTTTGCTAATGAAGTCTGTTAGCAAAAATGCAGTATCGTTTGAAAGAAGACATACCCTGTGTGGGCATCCATATAATCATCAATAATGATTGAAAACAGATGTTGAAGCAGCCAAAATACTTTGAGTTCTGAAACTGAAACTTCTATTTTTTTTTTCCTTTCAAAAATATGTTTTTAGTCAAAAATCACACTGAAAATAACTTTTTTTAAAATGGTAATGAAACATAGAAAAAAATATGTTGTTTGACCTAGAACTAGTTTTGCGTGGTTAAGATTTTGGTAAGAAAGCTAAAAGCTATTTATGTTCACATCCAAACAATTTTCTGTATCATTCCATTTTTAGGATCACTGCAAGGGTACTGGGCCTAAGATTTCCCAGCGTATCGGCAACTAAAATTCAGAATGCTGAGTTGACACATGTGTTACTGAATATCCTCTAGAAAATATTAGAAATAATTATGTTTTGGTTTTGAAAAACTAGCACTGTTAAAAAACCCCAGTAATTCTTGCATACTCTATTTTATGTATTTCCTCTATGGTGTTGCCCACATTTGTGTAGCTTCCAAATTATGGTACTTTGTGTGAAAGAAATGCTTTGAATCATGGAACTATTTCGGTTGGAAAGACCTTTAAGATCATAGAGTCCAACCATTAACCCAGCACTGCCAAGTGGAATGACACTTCGGCAACAGCATGAAAAGTCTGAATGCTGTTTAAAACAGTTAGAAATTGAACTAAAATACCTAAATTTGTTCTACATTGAGAGGGTAGGTTTGTAAATTTGTGCTTTCAAAATTCAAAAGATCTCATCACCAGTGTTCTTTGATCACAGCATAGTTATGTGGTATTCATAATCCTGTGTCATTTTAGAGGGACAACTTAATATCATTTTGTATTCCTTGCAGGTTCAAAACTTCCATAAAAGCTAATCACAATTTTATATGTACTTAGAAAAGTAGGACCAGGTCTATAACTGTAGATTAATTTTTTTTTCTGATTTGTTTTTAATAAATTATACTAAGCATAATCCTAAAAGACATTTACAGATATAATTTTACATGCCTTAGTAATGCAAAGTTCCTGTTGTGAATTAAGCGCCAATAACAGTAGCATTTGCTTAACTATACCATCATTGAAAAATCTTCTGATATACAGCAGGTAATTTCAGAGATAAAGAGAAAAAGAGACAGAAAAATAATATCTATTACTCTGCCTTCTATTTTGGGATAATTAAGTTCAGAGGTTCTGAAGCAACATTGACTGTGTTACAGGATGTCCTCCACACCAGAAAATGAAATCAATCAGTCATTGCCATATTAAGTGAAATGAATTAGTTGCAGACAAAACATTGTACTTTCATTAGTCATGTCAAGATGCAAATGTGAAGATATATATCTTCACGTAAATGTTCACAGATAAACAAAATAATTAAATTCTCTGTTGAAACAAAATAATTAAATTCACTGTTGTTGAGCAACAGATACTCTCTGAAGTATATGATATTTGGTTTATGAGAGTACACAGGCGGTTCTTTATCTGTGTTTTGTCTATGATGATAGGAGAATTTAATTTTGTTTATCGGGGGTGCCTGGCAGGCAGTGAGTCAAGAAAACATCTGTGTTTATGCTTAGTACAAACAGTCCATCTAAATCTCACTGGCTGCAAGTTTATCTCTTTTTTTAATAATGTTCCCCTGAGGAGTATAGTACACAATCTGATCTCAAGATTTTGCAAGTGTCTGTCGGGATTGTTTCAATGAGGACTGTGGGGCCACTTTTTCCCAATGACTAGAACTGAACCAAAAGTTTTGCTTTATATATTTTCAAAGGATTTCATTAGTTAGTGTCAAAGCAAACTTCATTCAGAGCATTTGCTTTAATTTTGGAGATGTTTCTAGCAACAGAAAACATTTTAAAATCTTCTGTTAATTAAAAATTATTTAAAATTTAATTGACTTAGATTTTTTGCTGTTGACTTGAGGGAACAGGAAGGGATGCCTTGCCACATTTGAGTGGTAGTGATATATGCAACTTGCTGTGTGTACATCAAGGTGAACTTCGTACAGCTTGGAAGACAAAAAAGAATCATCTACAATGTACCTGCGCTATAGATTTTACAGTATAACATGTATGTCTTCATCTCTTCTTCATTCGTGGCTGATGAGCATGGAAGACTGAGAAGACTAAAGGGAAGACTGTAGAAGTCTATGAGTAACCGGCTTTAGAGTGGCAATAGGAGAATTTTAATCAGATCTATTCTCATAAAGTACAAAATTCTTTGAAGAATCTAGACTGAAAGGGTTGGACATCAGACAAGTAACATACAATAGGAGACAAGGTGAAGGGTTACAAATCAATGAGTGTAATGAATGGGGGTGTTTTGTCTTCACCCACATGAGAAGCAGACTGCATTAAAAAAATAAATCAAAAGAAACAACACTTCAGATTTCATATTTGAAATCAAAAGCTTTGTAAGCTTCGAAAGAGTAAATATTTGCTGACAGTATTTTCATTATATAATAATGAAAAATAAAGTATCTTTTTGTTATAATACAGGCATCTAGGGGTAAATATTTTTTCTGTAGTTAGTATGCCTTACAACTGGCAGTGCAGTTCTTGCACTTTTTACCAGACATAGAGAAGATGCAGGTTAGGTGCTCCACTGCTACAGTTCACCAGATATTCACTGATACCAGGTAGAGCACTTTTTTCTTCTTTGATTTCTGATTCCTCATCTGAATTATATGTGAATATGGTATAGATTGCTAGAGTAGTATTAGGTAAGTATGATTAAAGAAATGAGAATTACTGTGTTAAAAGTGAACATCAGCGCTTCCTTTCCCTGCAAATGTTTTACTGTAACTGAGGCACAAGCTTGTCCTCACTACATCGGTTCTTTTTGCTGTTGTGTTGGCTACTTCAGATCCTGACCTCCTGCTCCCTTGGCCTCATTCTGCAACTTGAGGAGCATATTGCTTCAACCCATCAATGCACAGAGCATTTTAGCTTAAAAATGTGAAGCGCACTTGTATTGCTGTCAAGGTCAACTGCAGTATTCATATTAGTAAAATTTAGCATGCATTTAAATGTACTGATGGATCAAACAAGTGCTCTGAGAATGTAAAAAGTGATGAATCTGTCCTGTTTAATGTTACTGGGTATTCTGAAGGTACTGAAACAAATTATTTCATTAGAGAGAGGAACAGCAGTGTGTTGTTTCAACAGCAGAGATGCATCTCAAAACTATAGTTGTCTTCAACTACCTCAAAATATGTTGCACAAACCCAAATGAGCATAAAATGAGCATAATCCGGGAATAAAATGGAGCTGGAAGTGAGAATAATGTTTCTAGATATTGTGGCAAAGTGATCCCAGTGGGACAGTGGGAACCAATACTTCACTTTTAAAGTGGCAGCTGTAAATTTATTGAAAAAGTTTATAAATGGCTTTTGATTGTAAAGTAATGAAGCATACATCTTTTCCAGTCTTACATTTTTAAAACTGTATCTGGTGTTATCTTCACCACTGGTAAAGGGACTAAGCTAATTGTTTTCTCCCTAGATTTTAGTTTTGCTTTAAGATCAGAATTGAAGAGAGAGTGATTAAAAAAATAATCAAAAAAACATTTTCACCTAATTGGCAAGAGTTTATATTATTTTGAATGTTAAAGTGCTGCAATTGACATGGTACAAAGCATGGCTTTCTTTTAAATTTTGTGTAGAGAAAGAACACAATTAATGTTTACTGTGCAGCTGAATATTAAATGTAAAACATGAAGTGATCCCTAGGAAGAAGACACTGTCTAGGGACCAGCTTCAGTGTTTTAGCAAGTCAGACTATATAGGGAAAAAACCCCACAAATCCTTACCTAATCTGTTTATTCTGTTAATATGTTTAATTTTTTTTGTTTGTGTAAACAAATCAATTTTGAATGTGTGGTATATTCAGTAATGTAGTCCTTGTGTAATCATTTATACAACAGTAGAAAGACACACGATTTTGAATTTACATATATTTCAGCATTTTTGTTATTAAGCATGTTAATAATGTTGATGCTAAGTCCCCAGGTTGAATGCTCAACTGACAGAGAGCTTTTGAAGAAACTATTGCTGTTGCCCATATGTCTTACTAATATTTTATAATAAATAATGTTTTCCATGTATATTCATGATGTATTATTATTGTTCCGCCCTCCCCTGTAGTTTTCGAAGGAAATGCTCTTCAGAAGTTCACAGGTGGGCTGTGAACGACAAGGAAGCATATTTTCAAAAAGCAAAATTGAAAGACTATAATTAGAAAGGTCCTTTCAGCAAAAGTCTCGTAAATCTTTGATAGTAACTTTGCTAATGCCTTCGGAATTGACAGATTTTTTTTTTTTTCATGAACACAAATCATGCATCCTATATTTTGTTGCTATATAAAGCCTACTATAATTTGAAGGAGGTATTACTGAATTTGGACTTCATTTAGCATTTAAAATCTGCTTTTTGTGTAAAACTCAAAACCCCAAGCAGACTGAACTGCTGAAATAAAAAGTGGAAAATGCAAAGATTTGGTCCCAAATTAACGACAGACACCATCCTATAAACACATTAGGGCAGTGACCAATATGGCCTGTGTATACTTTTTTGAAATGGTTTTCTTCTTTTGCTCATTAATAAAGACCATGGACTGTAGAGCCCTACAGGTCTGCACACCTAAAGACAGCAAGATGTGAATTCATTGGTTGAAAGCTTGCCTGAAAGTCTTAAACTCAATTCTTTATAAGATTGATGTATGTGGAGGAAAAGGCAGAAATGGGGAAGGAATAGCTGTCTAGGGGGAACAGTTATAACTTAATTACTTGGTGATTAGTAAATAGGAATTTGAAGAGGGTGTTGTAGGGTCAGAGCAAAAGAGCCATGGCCCACTTAACAGATGGAAACAGCGAAGTTCTACATCAAATGCTTAAAGGTGAACCTTTCTGTAATTGAAGGTTCAGACCCTAAGGGTAAAAGTGTCAAAAACATTTAAGCAATATGGGAACAAAATTTCCATTTTGAATTAGGATTCCCAGGTAATTTCTGAAAGAGGTTCTGAATCACTCTTGAAAATTTTGTTCTAAGCTTTTTTATGCATTAGGTGTTCTATGAAGAGGAAATGGATATTAAGCTTTTTAAACTGTTTTAAATTCTAGTGGTAATAATCTCCTGATGACATAATTTTCATAGCTATATTCTGGGCATCCTGGAACACCATTTTACTTTGATATTGACTAAAAGGAGGTTCCAGTATGCTGGGGTCTGGTTGTGATTTTATAGGTAAGAAACATGAATCAGGACTTATTAGCTTCCTTACCCCATCAGTAAGCCAACAGAGTAAACAAGTATTTGTCACTATCCCATAGCTAACATCAATCCTCAAAAGTTGGCACTAGGTGGATGTAATCTACTTACATTTTTGGTGAAATAAAGATTCTTAAAAACAGAGCTATAATACAGCCATGTGCTGTCAAAAGGAAAGGGTAGGAATGAAGATGTAGATGAATAAAGGTATTCTGAGTAATATATGCCTATTGCAGCCCATGCAAATATAAATCTGTAAGTTCCTCCCTAAAACACATGTTGAGTTCCCATCTGCCCTTCGTCTTGTTCTTATTGACCCTGTTCTTTTTAAAGCAATGGCTTTCTGTAATAACAGTTTCAGCAAAGTACACCAAGCTGAGGAGGGGCATATGATTAACCAGTGCTGGATCAGGGATGCAAATGCTGGACAGCGGTGTGAAGGAATGGGAACCAATTAATGTAGCCTGTACTGCAGAAAATCACAACAGGATTGGATTAATCAGCACAGTGTGTATTGAAGGAGGCCAGGGCAAGACCAGTTCAATTGAGTTTCAGCATGTCACTGCTTTCCAAGCCAAAGTGCCTGTAATTAAATTCAAAAATCAATGTTAATGCTCAGCTGGGTCACACGGCTCAAATCAGAAGATATTCAGGAAGTGCTGGAAAACTGAAGGTTTCATAGAAATATTCTGTTGGCTGTACTGCACCTCATCAACGTGCTTCCGTAATGTCTTTTCAGAGCAAGTACTACACAGTGGTGTAATGCAATTAGGACTATATGACGCTCACCAAGGACAGGTGTTGCTACGTTTATTTGTGAAGTATAACAACAGTAGAACAGAAAAGGGGTGGCATAGGGTGCCACATCATGCATGGATTGCGAGTTTCCAAGCTGGAAAAAACTGGCACATTGCTATCTCCACTCTTCTTCACCTCTCAGCTCACAGGACATGACGCTTTCAGAGTGACATGAATCTTCCAGCAGTTCTGAAAATAGTTTAGGTGACACCATGGTCCTGCTTTTAGGAATTGTGTGATCTTTATCATACCTTAGATGGCATGATAAAGAATGAAAGAAAATTAGAATCTATAAAATAAATATAAATAAAGGATGAAATAAAATTGGAATCTCCTTACATATGTTGATGCTCTGTGAGCAGGATCACATGGGATGATATTTATGGCACCAGAGGATGATGATGTCATTAGCACTAGCACTCTTTACTGACATTCCTGTAATGATTTCAGTGTAAGTGAGAATATTTCATCAAGAAGGTTTCTGCATGGACTGCGTGCAAGGGCGTCATCTTTGTTGACTGGTAAGAGCTGGAGAAGCAATAATTCCTTCCAGTTTTAGGCATTATTTAGGAATTTTCACACCTGGTCCCAAAGCAGGATTACTCATCTGGGGTTTTTTTGTTTCACAATCTGCTGAGGTTCTACCGTGGCTCCATATAATGTGCGCACAAAAGCTTTATGTAAAATGGGTCATAGTTTGTTTCTCAGGTGTGAAGTCTTCAGGCTATGTTTATGGATCTACGTATGGATTATGAACTGAAAAGTTAGGAAAAAAGTGCTCAGATGGGTTTCTGTTTGCAGATTTAAGTCAGCTTAAATAAAGCGGACAAATATTGAGCACTAAGATCGTAATACTGTGTTCCTGCTTTTAGCATGTCTGGCAGCAATGAGCTAGATGTTGTGCTCCTGTTATGGCAAAGGCATGTTGTAACAGCCCTTGGGAAACCATCAGGGTCAATATTGTCGCTGACTATTCCTAGGTACGTGGAAGGCTCCTTCTGTCTAAGTGGCACAAAAATGCTGCTGTGTGTTATCAGCAAGTACATAACAGAGGTCTGCTATGCAAGCATCTCTCCATGGCTTGGAAAATGTGACTTGGAACTGTTTGGAGATGGACTGTCCAAGTGAAAAATCTAAACACAGCTTTCAGCCAATCTGAAAAGCTGGGGATGTTCATGGTTGCCATCTGCAGCTGACCAGAAGTCCTTCAAAGATCCTAAATAAAACATTACAACAAACAGGAATTTGCCAACAACAACAAATATACCAACATGGTCGATCTTACTTTCTGATAGTACAGATATTATATTTCTAATTATGTAGTAGATAACTTGTCTTTGGATCTTCCTCTGCTGAATTTAGCTTTTGAGGGCTACAGCAGAGGTTTTGGGAGTGCTCTGTTCTGACCCATTCTTCCACCCACTCAACAATCAGCCATGAAAAATTGCAGGGGGCTTGTGTTAAACCTTATCTCAAATTCACAGGTATTTGAAAGGCAGAAGCATCAGAGTTGGCTGGAATTTGGAACACTCTCAGTTGGGATGTGCCTCAGAACCACACCCTGGGGTGTCAAGGCAGCATGAGAAGCTGCACTTTTGTACCAGGGCAATGCAGGTATGTGTCCAAGGGAGCCATCTGGCGCAAGTGACTGAAGCTTAGGTGTTTATGAACAGCTCAGAGTACTGCATACTTCTCTGACCGACGGTGTCTGTGCTAGTTGGTTATACTGAGTATAGAGCAGTCCCTGACTCCTGGACTTCTAGGACTGTAGGAAATTTTCTTGCTATTTTAGCAATGCTCTAGGATAAGGAAGACTGAAGAGTAAATGAGAAGCCTTAAATGAAGCACCTGTGAAGTGGTCATTTCAGCCACCAGGCAAGTGATGGTTGATCTTTTTCTATAGAGGAAAAACAACAGTGTGATGTGAAAGGAGAAGAAGGTTCTTGTTTGGTAAAATCTTATCCTCCAGCTGAATCTGGGGGATGTGTTCAGCTTCCAAGTCTGCCAGCAGCTGCAAATGTATCCAACTAGTTAACTCCCACAGACCCTACACATCTCCTATGAATAAAACAGTTCTCATAAGCAGATGCTTCTTTTACCTTCCCTTTTGGTTTCATTGTCATCTGTCATGTTTTTCCACTGTTTGCGTAGGTCTCTTTGTTGATTTGATTTTTGCTTGCCTCCTAGCGTGTTCTAATTCAGTATCTTCATTTTTCGGGCATTTGCATTGGTTAAATTACATTCTATCTCTGACATTCCAGGCTATTTGCACATAGTTGCACTATCTGGTTAATCTCTGTATAGTCCTTTACCTCTTTATTCACTCTGGGTGGTCCTCAATGTTTGCAGCTCTATCAGCCACTATTTCAAATGTCAAGCTGAGTTCATGTTGTACAGAACTTTTTCCTTCTGATATTTGCTCTGCTAATTCCTGGACATATTTTTAGAAAAAATAACAATTGTTCTTTTACTGTCTTATGTATCTGGCTTACTGTGGCATTGCTGCAGTACTTTCATTGTCTTAAACAAGTAGTAATTACTTAATTCACATTTTAGTCACATAATGAACTCATGTACATATATATATAGTAATACAGCTGTCTAACCCATTTACTTTACCCTTGGTTTTCTAGGAAGTGCCTTTTCTGCAGAATCAAAGCTCTCAAGGCTTCCCCAAAGAAGTGAAAGAGCTAACTTAGTGCCTGTCTTAAGAACTGACCTTTCAGGACAGTATCGCACAAAACTGGAGACTGGTTACACTTCAGGCATGCTCTGGTTGGTGTTAACTGCACTAATCTGGATAGTCCCAACTACTTTATAATGTCTGTTGTATTTTAATGTCTGTTGCCTCTTACTCCATACTTTCACTGACATTGCTGCTGTCTTTCTACTAGGAGGGACAAGCATTGAACCGTGACCTTTAAGCACAACCGCGAGAAAAGAGGAATCATAAATAAACATTAGTTAAAAAGTATTCTGTATATTTTCTATGAATTTTATAGAATATATTCTATTATATGTGGATCATTTTCATTTTAGTTTTGCTTGTTGCTTTATCTAAGTAAATCTATTTCAAGTAATTTGGTACATTGCTAGCACATTGCTAGCCTTCTAAAAAAATAAGTAACTGGTGACATTGTATTTCATTTTTTCCCATATACTCTGAACTTAAACCTTTATGGTGGACAGCTGGCAGCCTCCTGCTGCTCAAGCCATAAATATATTTTCAACTTACCTCCTTCTCCTCATTTCTTCATCCTGCTTTTCACACACAGAGCTGGTATTTTATCAACAGTTTCTTAAAATTAAAAAAAAGTAACCCATGTTGTATCTGTTTGTACTTGGTAGTCTGCTGAGTTTTACTGACCTTTACTTTCTTTTCTCGTCAACAGTGCATTTAGGATTAAGGCTAAAGATTTAGGCATACCAGACTTACTGACACCTGCAAATACTCTGTGATGAGCTTAGAAGTCCCTAAAGACATACGACAAAAATGTAAATTTTACACTAACTGGAAGAACTTGACGGTATATTTTCTGTCTTGACTTTTAACTCATTATTGAAATAATCTCTTAGTTGTTCGTGCCGTCTATATTTGCATCACAGATTAACCAACAGTTTGTAACAGGGTACCTCAAATAGCTTCAGTTTATATTCATTTTAGTTTAAATGTGCCTTACTTATAAGTGCTTGATTCTGAACGTTATGCTGGCTTTGTGTAAGTCAGGAGGATATTCATTAAAATAAACTGATACTTATCTTTTTAATTAACAATGACCATATCCAGGCAAATTAAAAATAAGTAAAATATTAGTAGCATATAAGATGTAGCAATAGCAGTGTAAGTGAGCACCTCAAGGAGCTAAAAGAAAGAGTACTGCGAGTCATTTGTGAATAAATTGCAGCCTGTAATACATGCTAATAAAAGTTGTCATCTGCTAAAATTAACATGTTACCTAGTATCAGTCAGTATTGACATCTGTCCTGATCATATGGGTCAACTCAGTTAAATTACACGGGGTAGCTCAAGGATGTTAAAACACAGACGTATAGACTTTATGAATGGAAGGCATTGAAATTGTGCAACATACTGGATAAGCTAGCAATGCTCTCTGTAACACAGCCATTATTAGGTCTTTAACTAGGGCATCGTGCTTTAGCTAGCAGTACCATTAATCATTCCTCATGTATAAGGACTATTCTCTTTTTTTTCAGACCTGGCAGCATGTTATTCCACAAACTCTCTCTAAGGGAAATCTAACTGGAACAACTGGGTGGAGCTGGTTTTCTGTGGAACAGCAGGACAGGCATATGTTGATTCACAGATGCAAAATGAAGTAACAGCAACTCTGCCATATTTCAGAGGCTTTGGTCTCATGGCAAAGCTGTATATATTTGAAATGTAGGGCAACAGGAAGGCGTGTAGATGTCTGAGGTGAGGGAGGCGGACCTTTTAAAGGTTGTGAAGAAAGTTTTGTGCTAGGTGTAAAGTTCCCTGTGTGAACAACACCTGGACATTCTGGAAGCAAGTAGAAGGGGGCAGGTAGCAGTTTTGCTCTACTTTATGTACTACCAAGGAATTATTTGGCTTCATCTCCCAATGCTGTTCACATATTATTCATGGTAAAGGGAAAAAAGGATTTACTAAGCAAATCACTTATCTGTATGAGTTAATTCTGCTTGTCAAAGCTTAAGATACAATTCTATAAATGTGACCCACTGTATTTCAGCATGTCTTTCTCTTAGCATCTCATTACTCTTGGGTTACTTGGCACCGTGTAGGTTCTTCCTTTTCACAGTATCCTTAGTTTTGGCTATTACAGCACAAGGAGAGTGGTTATTATAATGGAAGTGATAATGGAGTTGATTAGAAGTACAGAAGAAATAGTGAGGGATAATTTACATAATGGGGGTGATCTGAAGCCTTCATCTTGACATTTCTATTTTATACATGTACAATATTATTTCGTGTCTTGAAACTCCTGCTCCTATATGTACTTCCTAACTTGTGTTTACCAGTCAACAAGCTGAGTAGCAGTGTGGATGCTTACAGGTTCTACTGATGCCCCCATGTGGATGTCTGTCTCGATCACTGTAGTCTGCAGTTGAAGACAGGGTTGACTTTTACTGCTGATTTAATCATCATCTATTTCTGTGACATCCATTAATAGACAAAAAAGTTAGACTGTGAAGGATACCAGAAGTATTTTTGAACTGTGATTTCCATTCTCTATGAAACAGTGCCTGACTTTTTTTGTATCTAGCATTTGAAACTATTGTTGACTTACTGGGAATGGCATCACACTAACCAGTTTACTTATTTTCAGGGGATTCCTGCGAATCAAGAAAATTTTCATTCTATTATTAATGTCCTAATAATATAATGATGCCCTATTTGGTTTAGTATTAAAACCTATTTGGATAGAATAACCTAAACCTCGTACACTGATTATTATGCCCCTATGGATGAATATAGTTATATTGTAACTATCTGAGAGTCCATCTGCACCCATGAGTCGCTGAAAGTTTGTGTAGAGATGCTGGAACTGACTTAGATGTGACAGCTCAGATACTATGACTTTGCTAATTATGGCAACAGACCTTAGGAGGGGCTGATTTGATTTTCTTCTTGGCAGTGCAAATTAACTCATACAAAGGTCTTCAGTGTTAAAGACATCCTAACGCTGAGCCATGTTTTGTAAATGTTCCTTAGATCATAGTCATGAAAGAGTATTTCAGAAGGCAATGACAGAGCAGATGATTGTAACAATAGCATAGGGCCACAGCTCAGCTATGCAGAAGCAGGTATTCCTTTTGGCCATATAAACATTCACACCTTGTGGCTGGGGCACCCAGGGAACCAGGAAATGTCATGGCCACTAATTTAAAACTATGCTGCCAGGTTTAATGAACAAGTAGCAGTGTGGCTTTCACAGTTACTTTTTGATCATAGGTCCCTAAGTTCTGCTAAGCTGAGCACTTTGCATGTTTTTTGTACCTCTATCATGCACTGAGATTTTCAAAGAGAACCACACAATGTGGTTGCATTATTTGTGTTTGAAAGATTGGTTCTAGGTCTCTGACAGTAAACAGAGCATCCTGACTTCTGCTTCTTTGAGTTTGTACATTTTATAGAACGAGAAGTATTTTCTAGGTCAGTGGGAAAGCTTTGCTCAGACATCTTTGTTGTGGAGCAAATAGATTTTATATCATATCTAATATCTGTATTACTTGCACCTTCTTTGAAATACCTACTACCTAACTGTTGCTGATATTTGATCTTACAATCATTGCGCTTGTATACAGTGGGAAATTACAATTGTTAGAACCTGCTAATTGACATGATTAACTGAGCATGTATCACAGATAAGGACATTTGTTTGGTCTCATGACAGCTGGTCACTGCCTACATTAAGCGTGTGTCTAGGCTGGAGATTTTGCCTCTGACTAAATCAAGTAACAGATTGCTAGTTAAGCTAGAAGATGTGAGTGTACATGGTAGCCAGAGCACTCCAGCACTGTTTGTGCTTTTATACCTCCACACCAAGTGTCTGCCACTGTTTTATTCAAAATTTTGTGCATGAGAACTGGAGAACCCAAAATGCTAATACTTGTAAATGAAGATATTTCTTGACAGTTTCGATCTTGTTTCGTGTTCAGTTTGTATTAGGAAACTCAATTTATCTGGCACACTGAGCCCTGGAGTATTTAATCATGCCTTTCCTTTGCAGTAGATGACAGAGAGCATACCTTTTACTCTGCTTTTACACATTCAGTCTTTTAGAAACATCTAGAGACCTTTATAAAATTTGCTTTATGACATGTGGTTGATAGCTGATCAATACTCTGATCTGTGTTGTTCGAGCTTGCTTCAGAATTTCTATTAGATCTGTGCATTTCGGATTTCAGTTCTAGGGTTGCTGAGCTATAATATTACCTCACAGTTTTCACTTTCTTTCTTCTAAAAAAAGCTCCTTCTTTTTATTTTTTGTAATATTTAAAAGATAAAAAATGAAAAAAACCCAAACTTGAATAAATTCATTGAGATCCACACACTTCTTTTACACATTTTAAATTAGATTGTGCTCCTAAAGTGATTATTTTCAGTAAAAAACTTTACTTTCTGTTAGCACTGAAAGCAGATAGTTTGTGTGGCATAAAAAATTTAAAATAGTCTACTTATTTCACCTGTAAACGTAGACAACCCAGGATCTTTTAAAATGGCTAAATATGAACACTAATAATGTGAATGGACAAATATGTCTAAAATAATTATGAATATTTGGCTAAACAGGCAATATCTGCTTCCACTTGTAATACTGATTTTCACTAGAAAATGGATGTACGCAAACTGAAGTGCTAAAATAGCTTAGAAACAGATTTTGTCACTTTAGTCATACAGGATAGTTATCACCTTACTCAGTTTAGGCTAGAAAAACCAAACAAGACACCCTAGCTGCTTTTTAGTGGAAAAACTCAGGCAAACTGGAGAATGCAAGCAAATAAAAGCAAAAGTAAATCCTACTATATCGGCTTTTATTTTCCTGTATGCATATTCTATTTTTTTTCTTCTAGGAATCACTTTTTAAACACCTTGTCTGCAAATCTAATAAAGCTTCTTCCAATTTTTGTTTCTCCAGTCTTATTTTTAGCTCCCTGTTGCTTTTTGGTTTAGTTCTGTAACATACTTTGGAACAGGACATGATGTATCTGTGCATAAGTGAAAATTTCTGTGCATAAGTAAAGAAGTTACCAGCGCACACATCTGAGAACAAGTTATAGCTCTTGATTTATTGATAATTTAATACCATGAGTACATAGGTGACAGTAGGCTTTCCACAAGTACATCCAGTGTCTGAGAGCTTGTTTCTTTAGTCTGTCATCAAAGACCTGAGCTAAGCTGGTAAAGCTACTGTGGGCTGGACAGCTGGAAATTTGGGACATCCCACATGACAATGGTGGGGCAGGTGGGATTACATTGCATGAGACAGATGTTTTGTGGCCTTGAGAACATGTTTGTTGTGAGAACATGTGCATGACCCCTGGGGAGCTGTTCTAGACATAAGAGACGTGGTGCCAAGCTCATGTTACTTGAGGTTTATGCTGGTAAAATTAATGAACTTCTGTAGACTCACACCTGATTTACTGCAGCGTGCCAGTAGATGTATCTGAGGATGGAACAAATTTAAAAGTGAGTGCAACTGGGCCAGGCAAAAGCCTGTACACCAAATCTAGGCCAAGTCATAGAGCAGTGACTTGAAAGCAAAATATAGAAAGTCAGGTTCCTTCTTTCTCTTTTTGATGTGTGCTCTGTGCTTTTGTGAGTGGCTAACGAGCTCTGTGTAATGCTGCCGATATTGAATGTTGCTGATTTTGCACAGAATTATAGTATATGACCCACTGAAACTTTCTGGCTGAAGAAATAATAGCAAAGAGGATAAGCAGTTCAGACATTCATCTTTGCACAGTATTGCTGGGTGTTCAGCTTACTTTTGACCTTGGCATAATAGTTGAAATAATTAAAGTATATGGGAGATACTGTAAATGATGAAGGAATCCAGAAGGGATTTTTGTTTGGTGTGATTTCAAGAATGCAGTCACAGAATTCTCCGAATCTGGGTAATGGACATCTTCACTTAGCTTACAATTATATTTATCAGTATTTCTGAATTTGTAATTTGTAGTTGAAATTCCATAGTTACTGGTTGATTATTTCAAATTAGTTTAGAGCCAAATAAAATCTCAGGTGATTTTAAAAAAGGGATTTCACACTAATAAAATGTTAAGACAGACACTGGCAGACTGGAGTGAGTTCGGCATGGAGCCGCTGGGGAGGTCAGGAACTGAAGCTCTTGTGAGAGCTTCAGCAAAGAGAATGAGCAAGTGAGTTTGGTTCAGCCCTGCAGAAGAGACAGCTCTTGTAGGACCTATCAATATCCCTACAGTACCTACAGGGAAGTCGCTGAGGAGACAGAGACAGGCTCTTCACAGTGCCACATAGTGTTAGGACATGAGACAATAGACACAAGTTGCAACAAGAGAGGTTTGGTCTGAATGCAGTGAGGAATTTTCTCCCTGTGGGACTGTGGGACCAGAGGGCTATGCCAGCTCTGTCCTGGGGGCATTTCCAGACCAAACTGGACACAGCCCTAAGAAACCTGGTCTGACTTTGCAGCTGGCTCTGCTGTGAGCAGGAGGTTGGACTAGAGACCCCAGGAGCTCCTGCTTAGCTTGGATTATGCAGTATCGTAGGATCCTATATTCACACTGTGTATATGAGCCAGGGCTCTGACTTCCTGAGTCAGCTGTCTTGGACAGTGTGTCCCAAAATTTTGTTTGAAAAATAAAATTATGGTCTTTAAGCTCCATTTCATGTTTTCTAAGGGAAGGAAAGGCTTGCACTGCTGCTGACGCAAACTGATTAGCTGTGAAAGGTTGGGTACCAATCAGTTGTATCTTTGTAAGTTCTATTCCTTGTCCGGTCAAGAGGTTCACTTAATAGTAATGAAGTATGATTTTATAAGACTGGGTTAGTGGGGTTTGGGTTTTTTGTTTTAGTTTGGATTTGGGTTTGATTGGGGTTTTATTTTTCCCACCTACAAATAATAACAGAGGGTTAAAGATTTTTTTTTTTTTTTGTTAATGTATTTTTTGTGATTTGTGGTAATTTTGTAACCTTTCCACTGAGTCATTATGCAGACACTTAGTGTAACAGCTTGAGGAAGGCTACATTAGGAAGCTGAGTTACTCATAGTCGTACTTGGATGTTCCTAGCTGTGAGAATCCCGCTTTAACACAAGGCAGTGGGCAGTCATAAAGGTCAGGATAGGGAATATCATGGCCCAGGCCTGCTAATGAAATAGGATGAATGTTAGTCCAAACAGAGATTTGATATATTCAGTGTGGTTCCTTCAGAGTTGTAACAAAATCACTTTGATAAAAAGGAACTTTTCAGCTGGAAATCTCAAAGCTTTAATGTTTTAAATAGGCATGCAGTTTCCTATCATTTTGCTAGCATGACTTTAAAATCCCAGCTGAATTTATGAAGATTTTTGATACCACATTTCACGTGCTTTCTTCTCACCTATTGTCAATTAAAGTGCATTTAAAATACCCCATAATCACAAATACAGAGGAAAACTGTATTCTTGCTTCCTTTTTTTTTTTTAATCTGTTCCATCAGGTCGTTTTTTGAGAAATGGATGTGAGTAGAGAGGTGCATCATAAGGTATTCCCACTGGTATGCTAGGAGCTTGAAGGAGGCTACTTGTTAAACTGCTAAATAAAAATGTAATTTGGGGTGATTTTTTCTGCTTCTTGTGGAACTATCCTCTGTTTTGCTATTGCTGTGTCATCTCTACCAGAATGATTAATTCCCTTGGGACTATGAAGTTGCGTATTCTTATCTTTGGAATAGAACAGATTGTACCAGATGACAACACCTATGCATCGATAAAATTGATATGTATAGTTGTATATCGGGAGGAAATTATGAATGTGTTAAATACAGCTTAATATTGATTTGTTTACTCAGTTATGTTATCAGTTCTATTATTGCTTTATTGTGTACTTCCTGGGCTGCATCAAAAGGAGCGCGACCAGCAGGTCGAGGGAGGTGATCCTGCCCCTCTACTCTGCTCTTGTGAGACCTCACTTGGAGTATTGTGTACAGTTCTGGTGTTCTCAACATAAAAAGGACATGGAACTGTTGGAACAAGTCCAAAGGAGGGCCACGAGGATGATCAGGAGACTGGAGCACCTCCCGTATGAAGATAGGCTGAGAAAGTTGGAGCTGTTCAGCATGGAGAAGAGAAGGCTGTGTGGAGACCTCATAGCAGCCTTCCAGTATCTGAAGGGGGCCTATAGGGATTCTGGGGAGGGACTCTTCATGAGGAACTGTGGTGATAGGACAAGGGGTAACAGGCTCAAACTTAACCAGGGGAGGTTTAGATTGGATTTGAGGAAGAAATTCCTTACTGTAAGGGTGGTGAGGCCCTGGAATGGGTTGCCCAGGGAAGTTGTGAATGCTCCATCGCTGGTGGTGTTCAAGGCCGGATTGGACATAGCCTTGGGTGGCATGGTTTAGTGGGTGGTGTCCCTGCCGCTGGCAGGGAGGTTGGAACTAGGTGATCTTAAGGTCCTTTCCAACCCTAACTATTCTATGATTCTATGATAAGTAAGCAGTCTCTTACATACCTGGTTCATTTCTAGACATCCAGGTTTTTTAACTTTCCTTGATGTTAAAATTTGTCCTTTTGTTAAAATTTGAAATTGAGTCACTTTCAGTCACATCTCTGAAAAAAAGTTAGTTGACAGCAGTACAGTTAAGATGATGCTAGTCATTAGGGATGAAATACGGATTTTAAGAAAGAGGAATATTAAGGCAGCAGCCTCTTAGGTAAAAGAGAAATAAGTAGCTTATAGTTTGTGGAACCAGGAGAAGTTAGTTGGAGCCACTAGAACATGCTGGAGTTCCTTCCACTGAATCTGTGCTCTTGCACATGCATCTTTCAAATTTTCCTAAGCTGCTTAGCACTGGAGCCATTGTCTAAATAGCAGCTCTTGCCTCAGTTGCTGTTAAAACAGAAGTGTGCAGTCTGTAATTGGTTCTTGCAGTTGACACATCTCTTATATCTGGGATAATCAATCAGTGAGTCAACTGGACTCAAATCCCATGAAATCCTATCCCACCCATTTTGTCATTTGCTTAGCTTCCAAAGGATAACTGGGTATTACTTCTATAGACAGTTCATAGCTTCAAAAGGACTCTGAGTCACTTCTTTTATCTGCCATACATCCCTGTGGACATGTCCAAGCTGTTCAGGTTGCTCTGTGCTCTGCAGCTACTCTAGTGAGATCCCAGGTTACCTGCTTCTCTTCCTTTCTCTAGGCTGGCAAAGCCAGGTGTGGATAATGCTAGCAGCATAAATGCACCATATTTCTGTCTGATCATCAGTGATAGCCTGATATATTGTTACAAAAGAGGGATCTTCATCCACTTGTGCTAAATTACAGTTTGTCTATGATAATTTACCTATGCCTTACCTTTGTATCACAGAGCGAATCTACCATTTCTTTGTTGATTTGAGTTGTTTGGCCTCCTGACTTTGTTGCTTGGTGAAAGCAAGTCTAGTGGTTACTCACAACAAAGTGTTTTGTGGAAGCTGTTTTTACCCTCTTTCTTATGTTTCCTTTATGACAGCCTTTCCTTGAGCATCTGAGCAACCTTTCCCCGTATGGAAAGGTAATAAAGGAGAATCCCTTTCAGCTTCTTTGGCAGCCTTGACTTGGGTAGCCAGTATAATATAAGGAAAAAACAGATGTCACTCCACATCCCAAGATGACGCTTCTTTTATCATTACTCATTTTGCATCATGTCAGCAAACCTTTCCTGCATGAACTTAGTCCTCTGGCTCTAGTGTTTTCTTGTTGGATGGTCTGCAACCCCTCCTGTGGCTCCTTACCCACCCATGCTTTTGCAGGTGTTATTGTACTGGGTTTGTGTGGCAAGGTTTTGGTAGTAGGGGACTACAGGGGTGGTTTCTGTGGGAAGCTGCTAGAAGCTTCCCCTGTCTCTATTATAGCCAATGCCAGCTCCAGGACAGACCCACTACTGGCCAAGGCCATGGCTGAGCCCATCAGTGGTGATGATAGTGACTCTGGGATAATGTAGCTAAGAAGGGAAAAAGTTGCTGTGCAACTTCAGCCAGAGAGAGGAGTGAGAATATGTGAGAGAAACAGCAGAAGCCAGGGTCAGTGCAGAAGGATGGCAGGAGGCACTCCAGAGCAGAGGTTCCACGCCAGCCTGTGATGCAGACCATGGTGAGGCAGCTGTGCCCATGCAGCCCATGGAGGTTCCGTAGGGAAACAGATCCAGGTTTGGACCCCACACCACAGCAGGGGGATGTCTGAAGGAGTCTGTGACCCTGTGAAAAGCCCACACTGGCGCAGGCTTCTGTCAGGACCTGTGGCACATGGAGAGAAGAGCCCATGCTGGAGCAGGGTTGCTGGTAGGGATTTGTGACCCCATGGGGGACCCACGCTGGAGCAGTGCATGATGAACTGCAGCCTGTGGGAAGTACATCTTGATAATGGCTATTGAAGAGGTTAGAACTGAAGCATCAAGAGCCTGAGTCATTCTCCTCTGTGAACAACGCAAAGAGAGTTTGAGAGCGAGGGTGAGTGGGAGCTGCTTTGCAGAATCTCTACCAAAACAGGCTTTTTTTGGCTGATCTTTGAGTGGCTGACAGGGCTGGTGTCAGGGCCACTCCATAACAACACCACATTGCAAAGCAAAGCTAAATCTAGAGGTAAATCTGGGCCACTGCTTGTTTCAAGACTAAAACCCTAAGATGTCCTGGCCTTTGGACTTGACATTCTTGCTAAAGTTGAAACAAAGAGAGCAGCTATGAGGTTAGAAAGTCACTCAACATTTGTTCTAAAGAAGTTTGGCAGCTGTGGTGCTTTTGTATCAGCAGGACAGTTGTGTTTTATAAAATGAATGACAGTCTTGTCCCTTCCTTTTTGTTCTATATTCCACATCCATTTTATCATTCGTTTTAGAGCCATCCTGTGTCATTCACAGTGCCACCAAAGAGATGCTGTCTGAGCTCTTCATGCAATCTTTATTTACCTCTGAGACAGTCTTTTAAGTCTTGCTTGTTCAGAAGTTTGAATTCAAACTTGAGGATAAAAGAAAATGTTATCACTGTACTAAGTTAAATAAGAGAAGCAGCATTTGTCACTGGCACTCATGGCTGTTATGTGGGCAAACTAAAAAGATTTGCAGAATAAATCAAATGTGTATACAATGTCACTTTATTCTAAATGTAACATTTCCTAAAAAAAAAAAAAAAAAAAAGAGGTTTACATCTTAATGTGCACTTCTTTGTAATTAGTTTCTGAAAAGCTGTCATTGTGAAATGAAATCATCTCATAGCGATATATCTGTTAATACCATTAATTTTACTAGATATAGAAGAGATCAAAATTCAGCTGTTAAGTAGCTCATAAGCCTTACCAACATTGTAGCTTATTACAAATTATTATTTACAAACCTGGTTTTGTTTTTTTCCATGAAGAAGATTTAATAATATTGATGTGAACAACTCAGGAAAGAATCTTTCTATGTATAAAATATACTTGTACCTTGTTACTGCCAGACTTTCTCACCCCTGTGCTCAAGTTCTGATGCAGGTAAAATGAACAGAGGAGCAGCATGTTCTCCTGAAATGCTGGGAGGAAGTCAGCCACGTGGCTTGAGAGATCTTGCTTTCTGTCTCACTTTAACTTCAAGAGATCTCAGTTTCTATATGTCCTTTTATGTTAATAACGAAACTGAGATGTGGTTTTCCTGCAATCTTTTGCAAAATCTGCAAATGAGAACTTTCTGTGGAAAGACACTTCAAGATGTAATTTTTAAGAATGTTTTTATTGTTTCTTCTTTTCAGAGTTAGAGAGGAGTTCTTGCTAGAGGTTTGTTTAAAATAATTAGCAAGACAATGTGAGTTTACACTGTTCATCCTTTGGTGTAATCCAGGTAGCTGTGATAAACACAGTACAGTAAACAAAATAATAAGTCTTACCAACAGGCAGAATGTGGTTTAGCTCTAACCTGCCATACTTGTGGAGTTCCTTGGCAGTCCTGAGTATGGACAGGGTGAGTTGACATGTGCCTGTAAAATACCACATGAATATGGAAACTCCTTTTCCCCCCCACCCAGAGGTCTGGGATTTGGAAAAGAATAATGGAATAAACTAGATTATAGCTAAATCATTATTCATTTCAGTAAAGATATGCTAACATTATTGTAATTTATTTCATAGAGAAAACTACATTTAATTAAGTAATGACAAAACACAACAGCTTTTATAACAGACAAGTCATTTATTTCTGTCTAGAGATTCAAAACGTTGTTTTGCAGAATAATGATCGTTTTTTTGGCAGAAACACTTAAACACATCAGTGTCTGAGAAAGTTTTGGTTTAATTTTTAAAGACTATCAATGTCAAATAACTTTCTTTGGGGGATTTTCAGTTGTTACATAAAAAAAGGCTTTTCATGAAGCATTCAAGAAATTAATTGGCATCAAGCTATGGAAATTGCCCAGATGACAGCATAAAAATGGAAGGGAATTGCAAAGGGTGAGAATTTCCAGAGGAACGTGAAACATGATCTGAAGGGGGCCTACAATGATGCTGGGGAGGGACTCTTCATTAGAGACTGTAGTGATAGGATGAGGGCTAATGGGTTCAAACTTATATAGAGGAAGTTTAGATTGGATATAAGGAAGAAATTGTTTACTGTTAGGGTGGTGAGGCACCTGAATGGGTTGCCCAGGGAAGTTGTGAATGCTCCATCGCTGCCGGTGTTCAGGGCTAGGTTGAGCAGAGCCTTGGGTGACATGGTTTAGTGGGAGGTGTCCCTGCCCCTGGCAGGGGGGTTGGAACTAGATGATCTTAAAGTCTTTTCCAGCCCTAACTATTCTATGAGTCAATGACAGTACAAGTGAAATTTCGGAGATTTTTGGAATAATGCTATGAATTTCCTTCAGAAATTCAGAAAATGCTGTATACTTAGCACCCTAGGCCTTTTTTCAGGTCTTTCTTCATGAAGAAAAGGTTTCTCACAGAGAAAGGAAGTGCTCTGTCCTTGAATAAAGTTGGTACAGGGAGGGAGTTCAGGTTGCTACTTTTTCTTTCTGTCATCTGAATTGCTACTGAACAGGTAATAGTGAATAGTGGAGATATATATATATATTTCTTATTAGCCCTTCCTCTTGGCCCCTTTCTCAAATTCCCTATTAATTTCATGATGAAGTTCATATGGGGTGGGTTGGACCGATTTCTGTTCATAGATATGCTTATGTGACACCTGCTAGCAGTCTTGGAAACCTATGCTAATGTCCCAATGTACATCTGTCTGTTTCTCATACCATGATACATCTAATTGGCTTTTTCTGATGAGTGCACTTTTAGGTTTTTTTAAAAAATATAAGTTTTTTAAAAGATCTGATGAAAATTGAGGCCTGTAAATTGCAAGCAGTCACTGACTTGCTTTGCCTCTGCTTTTCAGCTTCTCACATTATTCACCTAGTCCAGCTTTAGCTCTATCTGCTCATTAATCCATCCCCAACTTCGACAGTCTTTTCCTCTGCAACATACTGTTAGCTTTCTTTATCTCTGAGCCTAGTAATGCCACTGAAGAGAACATAATTTTTTCATGCCTGGCTTACAATATCTGAAGTTTACTCTATAATGTTATCTAGTATTCATTCTAATATTAATTAATAAAGCTCAGAAACTATTTTTGAGTCTGATTATAAGATGCCTTATAAAATAAAATACAATTATAGAATCACAGAATCATAGAATGGTTAGGGTTCAAAAGGATCTTAAGATCATCTAGTTCTGACTCCCCTGCCATGAGCAGGGATACCACATGCTAGACCATGTTGCCCAAGGCTCCATCCAGCATGGCCTTGAACACTGCCAGGGATGGAACATTTACCACTTCTTTGGGCAGCCTGTTCCAGTGCCTCACCACCCTCACAGTAAAGAACTTCTTCCTTATATCTAATCTAAACTTCCCCTGTTTAAGTGTGAACCCGTTACCCTAAATGTGTTGTTCCATTTATTACTCTTACTCATATGAAACTGTCAAACATGTCTTTCTCTTTTTAAACCCATGCTCATTAATATTTCTTGTGTAATAGACAGCCAGGCATGAAACTATGTCTAAAATGAATAATTTTCCTTATAAATGATGAAGCTTTGAATTGATGAACTTGAAATTTATGAAGATTTCTTATCTGGAAAATTAAACTGTGGACTACAGCTACTTGTGTGGTAGTCCAGGAGGAACCAAGAAGGGGAGAAAAAAATATCTATATATGCATAAAAGAGAATCAGCTTAATTAGGAAAGACAAAAATGGTTCTCAGTTGGAACTACTCTATGTAGTGCAGACTCAGGTGATCTGAATAGGCTTAATAAAAGCGTCTTTAAATGATGAAATAAATATGTATTACTCTATGCTGAAATCTTTAAGGAAAGATCTACTAAAGGGCCTATGTAGAGTGAATCCATGTTCATAGTCTTTTAGAAGTTTTTAAAAGAAGTTTTTAAAAGAATTTTTTTAAAGAACTAATAAAGTGCTCAAATTATCTAAAATGCATCCAAGGTAAATATATTACTGATTTTGCTGCAGACCAATCCAGAGATAAATTGTATATTAAGACTTCTGAGTATTTCATCTCTAATACTGATATATCACCAGTAAGAGCACTAGCTCTTATATATTAGCTTTTAAAAATCATTAATATTATTATCATCTAGAAATATCTGCAGGTTAACAAAGTGCTGTTTTCATTTGCAGATGCAACCTTTGCTTGCCTCAATATTTATGCTTTTTTGTTCTTTTTTCGCCTCCCCAGGGTACAATATAGAACTATGATAGCAACCGGAGGAGTCATAACAGGTCTGGCTGCCTTAAAAAGGCAAGACTCTGCAAGATCTCAGCAACATGTAAATCTTTCTACAGCTCCAGCTTCTGAGGAGAAGAAACCAGTTAGATGCCGGCCTAGGGCAGATGTAGTTATTGTCAGGGGCAAAATCCGTCTCTATTCTCCATCGGGATTCTTCCTTGTTTTGGGAGTGCTTATCGCATTCTTTGGAATTGCAATGGCCATCCTTGGATACTGGCCCCAAAAGGAACAGCTTTTAGGATCTGAAGATAATCTGTCTGTAAATGAAACCCAAGTCCTGAGAAGCCAAGGAAGCATTTTACTTCGTTTCTTTGAGCAGCATGTGCACTCGGATAAGATGAAAATGCTGGGCCCTTTTACTATGGGCATTGGAATCTTCATTTTTATTTGCGCAAATGCCATTCTGCATGAAAACCGTGACAAGGAAACAAAAATCATACACATGAGAGACATATACTCCACTGTAATAGACATCCACACACTGAGGATCAAGGAACAAAAGCAGCTGAGTGGTGCCTTCACTGGCTTTTTGGGGGAAGGAGATCTCGGGCACAGTGGGAGCTTGTGTGCTTCACGGCTGGCTGCGAACACAGTTGCACCTTTCTCTGGCTTCAAGAGTAATTTTAGAATGGATAGTTCTGCTGAAGAAGATGAGACTACCCTAAACGAAGACAGGACCGCTGGTAGCCTCCTGCCACCTCTGCTGACTGAGCAATCTGCTTCAGTCTTTGGACTTTACCCTCACTCAAGCAAGGCTTCAGATGACAAAACCACTAGCTCTATAAAGTGTGAAACAAAATCCATTGTATCATCTTCCATTAGTGCTTTCACACTGCCAGTAATTAAACTGAATAACTGTGTTATTGATGAACCCAGTATAGACAACATAACTGAGGACTCGGAGATCACTAGAAGTCGGTCTAGAAATCTGTCGATGGATTCTCTGGCTATTCCACTAACTGATACCAATGAATCCTATAGACCAGCCTCTACCATGCTACCAAGACACAATTCTTTTGGGGACAGTCCATCTGATCAGTTCAAATCTTCTATGACCCTCGGACCAAGCACAGGAAAGCTTTTATCTCCTGGTGCTGCCAGGAAACAGTTTGGGTCCAACACATCTTTGCATCTTCTGTCTTCACATTCCAAGTCCCTGGACTTGGACAGGGGTCCATCTATGCTCACTGTCCAAGCTGAACAAAGGAAACACCCTAGCTGGCCCAGACTGGATCGGAGCAACAGTAAAGGATATATGAAACTAGAAAACAAAGAGGACCCAATGGATAGGTTACTTGTACCACAAGCAGCAGTCAAGAAAGACTTTACTAATAAGGAGAAACTTCTTATGATATCAAGATCTCATAATAATTTGAGTTTTGAACATGATGAGTTTTTGAGTAACAACCTGAAGAGAGGAACTTCTGAAACAAGATTTTAATATTTAAATTGCGATTTAGAAGATGTCACACAGTATTTTTTAAAAAAACATTTTGACAAGTGTTTCCTTTTCAGTGACACTAGTACAAGCCTGTTTTTAACCAAATGCTTAATATAGCCCACCAAAACTGGTTTGTGTGAACAGAGACCTTCATCTTTGTAATGCCAGGTTTTTTGTCTTAGTAACATACAGCTGCAATACTCTACATTATCAATTGCTCAGAGAGTTTTGGTAGAACTGATTCTAATTTTCCCTGAGTCATTATTCCTTTTGTTCTATATAAGCATGCTATCTTTTATCAATTGACTCCAGAAGTCTGCATTAGGAAAAAAGCTCCATTTACCTGTAAGTTCTATCTATTTAATAACTGCAAGAGTCTGAAAACAGTGCTTGCAGTCTAGAATGGGAAGTAAGCAGGAGCACACCCTGGAATTGTCAAATCCAGGCCTATATCCTAGGTGTTATCTTTTACATACAGTACATCTCAGTAACTGCAGTCTTGCCATTGTCATTGTGAGAAACTTCTTTACATATTGGGATGGGTGGATAAAAAATAGTGGGTATAATTAAAACCATTTTTGTAAATTCATTGTAATTGGTCGACTTGAATACCAGTGTTGTGAATTACTAACTATGCTTTGTACAACAATCTTTCTACATCCATTGTAATTTAATCTTGTAATTCTGGGAAAACATATATAAAGTAAGAAATCTGAAAATTCTTCTGGGATTAGTTATCTAACCCACTTTGATTGGCAGCAGTTTTAAAATAAAAATATACATATTCAATTAAAATCATAGGAACATGATGAATGCCAACAGAATTTTAGAAACATAGTGTATAATAAGAGTATATTGTGACATGCATTTGAAGAGAATAATGGAAAATGAATATATTGCCTCTCATTACAATAGCAAGAGGTTAAATAGCTAGATCTCTGTGTTCAAAATACTGATACAAAGCATACAGTTCAGTATGTATACTAACATAGTATGAAAGACCTTTGCCTGAATTTTGATTTCTGTATTTCACATAATTATTGGTGTGATGGTTCACTGAAGGTTTAGCTTTGGCAATTTACATTACAAGATTTTGCAAAAGGAAGTGACATTTAAAACAATGTTTTTCTCAGCAAACCAAGCTTCACAGTTGACAGTTGTATTACTAAAGAAAATGAAAATTTGAATGTGCATACCAGAAGGTTTTCATGTATTGCATTAAGGTATTTAGTCCACAATCCTGCCGTGACAGCCGTGCTAGAGAATGTCACTTCAAGTGACATTTGTTGCAAGGCTCACCTAACAGGATGTTGGTCTTAATTGGTTGGTTTTGATATTTTTACTTAACCTAAATACTCAGGAATTCTTTTTAATGGCTTTTCCCAAAAAGAATAAAACCCGTTAAAATGTCGTTGTTCTTCATTTACTTTGATTATGGAAGATCAAAGATAAAAATACCCTCTCTTTTTTTTTAATATTAAGCTCCATATCTCAACTGCGTGATGTTTATGTATCAGAAGCATTACTTACTCAGTTGAATTGAGGCATAGTGTTAACTGTTAGAACCTCAAGCCTGTATATTGTAACAGAGTTGGCTAAATATTTTGCTATGAAGCTTTTAATAACTTTCTGGTTTGTGTTCTTAAGACATTTGCTATTTTTTGAAATAAAATGTCTATCTACATATATCTGTTTTAAGACCTGTTTTTCCTCTATGCTCTCAAATCTTCCATACCAAAGTATAATTAGATATCATAACATTGTATATAACATTGTGCTTAATATATTTTCTTGCTACTAGATATTTGGCTATGACTAATTGATTTCAATAACATCCCTATAGATGTAAAGGCTTGGATGTTTTTTCGCCATGTAATGTTTTGATATAAGGAATTTTTTTATAAAAAGAACATCCTGTTCTTTTTAATTTGGCAGTAGGTTTCTTACAAAAATCATAGAATATGGAAAACACTATTAAAGATGTGAATGATTTAAGCTTTTATTTTCCTAATAGCTACATTAAATCACAGCTTAAGAGGCTGGTTTTTGGGTACCGTCATATATGGGAATAGTGGTCCTTTTCTAAGCATAGCAGGACATGAACTTTTAATTTCAACACAGGTACTTGTTACTGAAAAATATACTCACTTTGGAAAAATTACCCACTTGGGGACCAGAGTAAGGCTACTGACTTAAAGCAAGAAATCAAAATAATAGCATACAAAGAAATTCCGTGGCTGACAGACCAAAACATTCCCAACTTACCCCAAAATGGAATATTTCATTGAATTAATCACAAGATGGTTGCTGTTGGAAGGGATATCTGGAGGTCATCTTGTCCAACCCGCTGCTCAAGCAGGGCCACCTGGAGCTGGTTGACCAGGACTGTGTTCAGGTAGTTTCTGGGTAACTCCAAGGGGGGAAACCCCACAGCCTTCCTGGGTGACCTGTGCCAGTGTTCGGTCACCCTCACAGTAAAAGAGTGCTATCTGATGTTCAGAAGGACCCTCCTGTGTTCCAGTTTGTGCCAATTGCCTTGTGTCCTGTCACTGGGCACCAGACTCTTTTCAGAGCTTGGCTCCTTTTTTTGCACCCTCCTTTAGGTATTTATATACAGTGTTAAGATCCCCCTAAGCCTTCTCTTCTCCAGGCTAAGCAGTGCTCCCAGGCCTCTCAGCCTGTCCTCAGAGGAGTCTGGTCCCTTCATTACCTTTTTGGCCCCTCACTGGTATGTCTCCAGTGTGTCCATGTTTCTCCTGTATTGAGGAACCCAGAACTGGACCCTGCACTTCAGGTGTGGCCTCACTAGTGCCATGTAAAGAGAAAGGATCCCCTCCCTTGATGGTAATGTAAGACATCACATCCTTCCATATTACTTTGGTAGTTCCAGCTCAAGCTAGTCAGGAAAGCTTGCAGACATTTAAAAGGCCTGAACACTAGTCTTCATGTACAGAAGTCAAACTGCAGTTGAGCAAAGATGTCTGAACCCTTTGTAGTACATGAGGAGAGTTAGGAACCTTACAGTGGCCGAAATGGGAGCCATGTACAGTTGGCAAGTAAGAAACTGGTGAAGACAAAAACGTGTCTTAAATTGTATCTTTAGGGCACCCATATCATATTCAGTCTCTTGCTGATTCAGTTCACAGAATTTTTTCTTCTGAATTTAATTTCTGTTTTCAACGCTCTGTGCAGCCCCACAGTGAGTTGCTCTGGTACAACTGCAGGGTGAAAAATAAGCCAAAGACAGAAGATTCTAAACTAGTTTTATCATCAAGCAAAATAATTGTATAGGCATTCCACAAGCCTTTTGTTGGAATGAGAAGCTAAACACTAGATTTAGCCAGAGGAAGGGTTGCAATATTGCATCCTCTGTATGTAATAGCTCCAAAAAGAAATAATTTATATTGTGCAAGCAATGAGTTTGCTCCTTCCGCTGACTAAGACTAATAAAAAAAAATACCTTTTAGGTAAGAATCTTAGCCACTGTCTATGTATTAGACTGATGTTAAGGTTTGTCCCTCCTTCCTGGGCAGAGCTGTTTCCCCCTGATCATTTATTGGGCAAGTTTCATCAGGAAATGAAGAGCATGACTCTGCAGTGATAGAGCAGAAGTGCTGGGTTATGTTGTCTCTTGGGGGATTGTTTATATTTTACATTAAATGGTTGCTGGATAAAATTCTTGAAACAGGGACTGGATTCTTGCCAGGTTGGTACTTTACTCCTCTGGGGAGTCCCATTTACCCTAGAGAACGGGAAGGCAGTCTGGCTCTGTAAGAAAGTGAACTTTAACATCACAACTGAACAGAATTCTTGAGGCCGTATTTTTGTGCAAGCCTATCAGAGTGCCTTTCTTGGACCTAGACCTAATCTTACTTATCCCTCAAATACAGTATTACTGGTTCTTTGGTTTCTGCTGAATGAAATATGGGTAGTAGTTTAAACCTACAGCAGCAGCTTTCTTTCTGGAAAGCTTTTCAGGCAGCATGTAGAGTTCCTGGATTGCTTTAGTCTTTCACACTCAAGTTCTTTTATGAGTCTTTTTTGATCCTTACCAGGAACTTCTGCCTTTATCTTCCCAGCGCTACATTTTTTTCATTATTTTTTCTACCAAATGCAGCATGATGAGCAAAAGTGGAAATCCTTTAGCGAGACTGTGTGCAGGTATGTAAGAGAATGCAAATTGGTGGAAGAGTGCTTCAATTAGTATGATTTAACACTGAAGGGCAAGTTCATGCCCTTTGTTTAAACCTTTTCATATTAAACTCAGGAGCAAATTAATTGTAGTTATCACAGCTACCACTTGTTTAACTTTCAGGTCACACTTGTTGACTCTTACGTCAATGTTCTATGTATAGTGATGTTTTGTATTTTAGGACTCGATATTTCAAATTAAGATCACTGGAGTATATTTCACATTCAGTATACCTGTTTTTTAATAGTGTTACTTGTCTGAACAACAGTTGGCAGAATTACAACCCTGAGTCTCTTAGAGAATGAAGATCTAATAGTTACAATACTTTTATTTTAGAACAGTTTGTTGAAACTGAAATGTAAGAACTCACTGTATTAAAGAAAAAGCTGTATGTCTAATCTGTTATCTTGGTTCTAATTCAGGTAGATAATGCTTTAGAGGAGAATAATTTACAGTGTGAATTGTCTGTAGGAAGCATCATAAACCATTCTTGTCCCTTATCAGTTTTTACTCTGCTACAGCTAATCCATTTTGAAATCCCGCTAAACCCTAATACCAATATTGTTTTTGCAAACTACTGCAGTTTAAGTATGATTTGCCAATAAATATGTTTCCGCTATCAGCTGGAAATTCTTGTGAGCATTTTAATTTTGGTGCAACAGCCAACTGCTCTCCTATTAAAAATAGGAGATCAGGAATAACCTGATATCTGTTGTAAATTTATTGATGTTTCTGGAGGGTTGTTTTTCTTATTTTTAAAGGAACTCATCACTCTGGTTGTTCAGAGTTTTCCTGTGTTTCACTGTACAACGGGCTTAGCAATTAGATCTAGCAATCAGAATACACTCCAACTTTTTAGGCAAGATGTCATGTGTTTTGGCCTCTAATTACATGGTTTTTGACGGTTAATATTAAATTCCATTTCATTCCAGTCCATTAAGACAATTCAGTTTTCCTTCTGATCTGTTTTATGTTGGTAACACTCACTCAGGGTATATGGGCAACCAGTGCAGCCCAAGAGGAATAGGTCTGTGTTTGGTGCCAAGGACTCATTGTCCATGCTGGTTTCATTTCAAAGGGTTTGCTTGACTAGCTCCTACCTGGGCTGGTGGGACTGAACATCCATTTGCAGATGGAATATGTTACATGCTCCTGAAGGACATCTCCCCATTTATCTTCCTCTGAAAGGAGTATGTGCTATGAGATTGCTCTTTGGCATGAACTGAAGAGTTGGACGTGAAGCCAACTTGGAGATTTGTTTCAAAGGAACAGTACTAACCTGGAAAAAAATGTTTAGCAGCACCCTTAGTGAATTCTGAGTGCTGTAACAGCACAAATGTATATTTCTCTTCAATAAATGCCATTTGGTAAGATTATTCTAAGTCAGATCCTTGAAAAACTCCACTAATAACCTCCCCATGCCTTATACATCACCTACCAGCCTTCCATACTACTGGTATGTTACTGACAGTTTTGGAAGTGAATAGATAATTCCTCCTTTCCTTTCTTCTGCCATTTCATAAGTACAGTTTAAAAGGTGACTACTTTTGAAACACCTTGCCTTCCCTCTCTCTGTCAACTCAGTACATTTATTGAAATTCCTTGCTACAATGTATTTCACATGCCATTTTTTTCAGGCTACTGTAACAGAGATTGTGTGCCCCCGAACCATGAAAGCATTCAGGGCTTGAATTTAGCTTTCTCACAGGTGAGGATTTACACAGCTTCAGTTTTCACAGTTACTTTCTTTCACTTTCCACACTTTCCTATCTCCCATTTCCAGACATTTTTTTTCCTACTGTCACCTTGCCTTTCATCTGTTTCTAATATAGTTTACCAAGCCAAGGCAAAGTATTCACTTCATGTGTTGGCTTAATCTAGATTTAACCAGTCACTTCTAGTGGTTTGGGGGGAGCTGTTTATTTTTAACATGTGTTAAAAGTGAGCCTGAACATACATTTCCCCACTTTGTGTCTTCTGTTGTAGTTTTGGGGTTGTTTTTTTTTTTTGTTTGTTTGTTTGTTTGGGTGGGTGGTTGTTTGTTTGTTTGTTTTAATTTATTTTGCTTTGGTGATACTGTCATGAACCAATGTCTGGAATCATCTCCAGAAGTTTTCTACTGTCAAGGTCCATGTTTGTGTGCACTTGATTTGAAAAACGTTCTGCCTTACCTGAGAGTCGAATCAGCAGCCTTCTCGCCTGGCTGATTTCAGTAACAACTTCGCTCCCGAAATTAGCAAAATTTGTTCAGCTGAAATCAACCCTTGGAGGCCCACTGTAGTTTATCCTTGTGGTTTAATGTTCATTGGATCAGCTCACAAGCACTTGAGTTTCTAGGAGCATCTTACCTGTGGCACAGTCAGTGCTTTACAAAAACCTGTCAGTATTGTTTCCTACAGCAATTGTTTGTGGTAGACATCTGTTGGCTCTTCTGCCTAGTTGTCACAACCACCATTTGTTCACAGCCTTATTCTCTGGGAAATTAATTTTCCTACAAGGCAAAGGTAAAAATTCAAGTTAAAGACTGTATTTAACTTGATCAGTAATCATCAATATACTGCTGCTTTTTAATTCAATTATCACAAGGTTGAAATATTCCTGTGCCTTCTAGCTACTTATCTTGACTGTCTGGAGGTCTTAAATATTTACGCAATACAATTCTGAAAAGTGAGCTGAAACTGAGTATCCAAGATGACAGTATAACATTGTTATGTGGACTTAATGAAATAGATTTAATGGAATATAACATTTTCAGCATTAACCTCTATAGTTTCCTCAGTATAATCCCAAAATTTCATTTTTCAGTCTGACTGTTGAACATATATATCTGTGCTGCCTTCAATGAGGAGAGTGAGTGCGGTTTTGAAATTACCACCATACAGAAGCACTTCACAGAATTCTTTCCAGGGTGCATTTTGTAGCATTTTCAGAAATAATTATCAATTTAGACATATTCTATTCCACCTGGAAGGAGTATTGCTCCAATTTGTTGTGGTTACTGTCTTTTTGCAGTCACTAGTTTTTCAAGGGTCTTAATGGATTCAGATAAAAATATGTGAATGATTAACATGGAGAAGATCAGCTACTATCACACAGAGGGTATAATATAGTTAAATTCATGTTGCACCTATAAAGAATTCATTATAGTTTTTAGGAAGAGGAAGCACTGATGTCCAAAGCATATTTTATTATCTCCAGCAAGCAAGTGTTCTTTATTATCTTTATGGTAACTAGGAAGGGGATTAGACTTGCAACTTAATTAAATGGCAGTACCCTTTGATGCTTGTGTAGAGGAGTCAGGTGAGCACAGAGATTAGGAGGGCTTTAGAAATAATAAAATAGACATTAAATTCTCATTAAACTATACTTTATAAGTCTATATGCCTTATAACTATCACTGAAATAGAGGGTTCTTGCTTATTGTCATGGAAGATAGTCCTGGTCATTCTTCTAAGGGAGAAAATACACCTGTTTCTTGTCTACTGTTTTTTTTTAATAAATGTTTTTTTTCTTATAACACTGTTACCTATCTCAATTATCCAGACTGTCAGTTTTGTAAAGTTTTCATTTCTTTCCTTAATACTTTATTTTACTCTTGTCGTGGTTTAAGCCTCTATAACTCACGCAGTTTTGCTCACTCACTCCCCCCTCTATCTTGCCCCCCACTCCCAGAGGGATGGGAAGGAGAATCGAAGAGAATGCAACTCCCACAGGTTGAGATAAGAACAGTTTAGTAACTAAAGTATAACACAAATCACTACTGCTACCACCAATAATAATAATGACAAGAGAAATTACAAGGAAAGAATACAATTCTCACCACCTAATACCAAGCCCGACCACGCAGTGCACCCCCCACCCTTCTGGGTCTCTCCTCTCCGTCCTCCATCTTCGGCATGATGTGCTGTGGTATGGAATAACCTCTTTGGTCAGTTTGGGTCAGGTGTCCTGTCTCTGCTTCCTACTGGCTCCCCTCCTCCCTGGCAGAGCATGAAACTCAGAAAGTCCTTGGCCAGACCAAAACATCACTAAGCAGTAACCGAAACACTGGTGTTATCAGCGCTGTTCCCAGGCCCAAAATCAAAAACACAGTGCTGCACCAGCTACCAAGAAGCAGAAAAAAATGACTGCTGCTGCTGAACCCATGACATTATCCACCCCTTATTCCATACCATTCACGTCATGATCAGATCCCACATTTTCAATATACCATCACATGTATGTGTATACATCCACATACACAGAGAAAGGGAGAGAGATCATCCCTTAGTGCATAAACCAATCCCTACAAAGCTGCTGAGTCCACCCAGTCCATGATGTCAAGCTCCATCTTTTGTAACAGCCTTTCAGAGCAGGAGAGGCTGTGTGCAGTGTTCACACTCGTCAATAACCTGGGCCACAGTGTCCATTGCTAAGTCCACCCCTCGATCATGAGTCCATCTGTATGCTGCATCTCTGCCCTGATGGCCTGAGGTGTCATGGGCCCATCAGGCTCAAAATAATTCATCCACCCCTCCAGCAGTTTCTGCAGCTTGTCGCTGGGGACTCCACACAGCTGCCTTCCATCTGTGATGCTTCCAAAGCACTGGAGGGGCCCAGTGGACAAGATACTCGCCCATACTGTCCCACACACACTGCCACTCCTGGCTGTCCAGGCTTGGGGAAACTCTCTTGGTCATCCTAGATTGCAGATTAACCCCAGACAAGGCCCACACCCCACTCTGCTTAACTCTGGGGACCAGACAAAATGGTTGTGGGTAAAACACACTGTGTATGCATGCCACCATGCTGATCCCCATCACAATCAGCAGGCAGGTCTCAAGGGTACCCAAAGGCCACTCAAACCCTTCAGAGCTCTCAAATGAGGCTGCTGTACTTGTCACTGGGGCTGGTGTAGCTGCTGCGCTTGCTGGCTCTCTCACCACCAGCTGCTCTTTGTCTGAGTCCAGAGCTTCCTCCTCTGCCTTGCTGGGAAGTGCTGCGGGGTCTCCTGCGTTCTCCTGCGGCTCCGCGGGCAGCTGCCGCGGAATGCTCTCGGCCGCCACGAGGCTGGGCTCGGCCACGGGACTCTGTTCAGCCTCGGGCCCCGGCTTCTCTGCCGTCTCCTCCTGCCGCTCGGTAGCCTCCCCCTCCCGCGGCTCGGCAGCCGCCGGGCTGGGCTCAGTCGGGGGGCTCACCCCTTCTGCTACCTCCTTCCTCTGCTCGGCAGCCGTCGGGCTGGGCTCGGTGGGGGGGCTCGGCTCCTGCTCCCCGGGTCCGCTCCCCCGGGCCGTTTCGGCAGCCGGCGGCTCCCGAGGCAGCCCCCCCTCGGGTCTCCACAGCCTCGCCAGGACGGTGAAGAGCAGCCGAACTGCCAGGTACACATTCGCCCCCCACGGCTTCTGGAGCCCGCCCGTATCACAAGCCATTCCAATAAAGTACAATAAAACAAGAACCTTAAACCAAAACCCATATCTGAAACATGCTAAGACAACAAATACCGGCTGTAAGTAAGGTACAACAGGCTGAAACCATGAACGCAAGAGAACCAAAAGCAACAACTTTAAGAGCCAATAAATCAGCATTGTGACGAGTGGCTATTAATCCTGTCGTTATCTCAACCCTTCGAGCCCCACGTTGGGCGCCAAAAGGAACTGTCGTGGTTTAAGCCTCTATAACTCACGCAGTTTTGCTCACTCACTCCCCCCTCTATCTTGTCCCCCACTCCCGGAGGGATGGGAAGGAGAATCGAAAAGAATGCAACTCCCACAGGTTGAGATAAGAACAGTTTAGTAACTAAAGTATAACACAAATCACTACTGCTACCACCAATAATAATAATGACAAGAGAAATTACAAGGAAAGAATACAATTCTCACCACCTAATACCAAGCCCGACCACGCAGTGCACCCCCCACCCTTCTGGGTCTCTCCTCTCCGTCCTCCATCTTGGGCATGACGTGCTGTGGTATGGAATAACCTCTTTGGTCAGTTTGGGTCAGGTGTCCTGTCTCTGCTTCCTCCCGGCTCCCCTCCTCCCTGGCAGAGCATGAAACTCAGAAAGTCCTTGGCCAGACCAAAACATCACTAAGCAGTAACCGAAACACTGGTGTTATCAGCGCTGTTCCTAGGCCCAAAATCAAAAACACAGTGCTGCACCAGCTACCAAGAAGCAGAAAAAAATGACTGCTGCTGCTGAACCCACGACAACTCTGCACTTTCCTTTTACAGGTAGGACAGGTTAGGGTATTTCTGGAAGCCATTAAGCACTCTCTGATGTTTACAGTTGCACCTATACAGTGATGTTTTGGTCTCTACTCTCATAACTGATCTAATATCTTCTCTGCCAACATAAGGGACAGACTCCCACTCCCTTCCCTGTTCTCATCCTTTCCCCCTACTTCCTTAGCAGCTGTGGTCAACCAGGTCAGGAATTGAAAAAAAAAGCCCTCAGCAAAACCTAACTACAGCAGCAGCAATAAAATACTGGATCAGAGAGGTAGACTGCTTCAAACATTTCAGCTGGTCTGCTTGAAGACTTACCTGTGTAAGGGCAGAGGAAGAACCAGACTGCCATGGCAGCAGATTGGTTTTGGCTGATTGTGACCCTCACCCTATCTTCATATCATACTGACTCAGATGAATTGTGATTTTGGACACCACTATATCTAATGGCTTCCAGAGAAACATAATGGACTATCTGTAGATTCTAATATCCATTCTTGGTAATGAATCCCTGTGAATATACGTAAAACCTGTATATGGTTTTTGGTCTCTATCTACTCTTGTCATCTTTTAAGCAGCCATTTTCTTGGTGATTGCATAAGAATGGGCACACCATCTGGTGAAATCAAAATCCATTCCTGAAAAGAGAAAAGAGCAAAGCTTGCTTGATCTGTATTGTTGGTAAGATGTTTAATCCAGCTTCTGTTCTGTTTCTAAAGGTAGGCATGGGTGCTTTTTAATGACTCTGTGTTTATAATAGTCTTTTACTTTCTCCTCTGAGGTGAGGTCCTTAGATCATAATTAGTTGATGTTATAAGTAGCTTTCGAAACCTAAGATGGATGGAAAAAAATGTACCCCTGAGCCCTCTATGTCTTACTGATTTCCAGAACAGACTGAAAGGTTTATTTTTTGAATAAATCATTTAATTTGAATCATGTCCTAGATCATATATGCATATGCATTTTTACATACATATGTATATATGTATATACACACAACATTTTTTATTGGAACTGGAAGCTGATCTGCTTCAGAGCATTCTGCTTTTGTTGCCCAGCAGTGGTAAACCGCATGGTACAAAGTGGATGGGGAGAGGAAAATGCCTGTGTCTAAAATGCTGGGTTGCGTTCATCCGTTACTGCCTCAGTGGAAGTAAGTGCAATATATCATGAAACAAACACTTAGAAAAGTGAGAAAATTATTGATGAGATTAAAAAAACATTAAAAAAAAAAAAAAAAGAAAAAGCTAGGGTGCCAAAATGGGTCTATGAAGGTGCAGATGAATATATCACCAAATTGACCCTTGAAGGATTCAGGCCATCACATTATCAAATTCTCTGATTTTTAAAAAATAAGGTGATGTCTTCTGATGTCATCATTGTTGGAGAACCCCAGAAAAAATAAAAGGTTAATGCATTGAATCACAAAGCGATCTGTTGCTGGCAGTAGACTTGAATAGTCCATTACTTGTACTGCTATCATACACTATTAACAAAAACAAAAAAAAATACCTTAAGAAGGAATTCCTTGAGAAGGAATGACCCCCTTAACATGTAGTATAAAGCATTATTAAGATACGTTTCCACATTCCCCGTGGGAGAATCAGTCATAGAATCATAGAATAGTTAGGGTTCAAAAGGACCTTAAGATCATCTAGTTCCAACACCCCTGCCATGGGCAGGGACACCTCACACTAGACCATGTTGCCCAAGGCTCTGTCCAGCCTGGCCTTGAAAACTGACAGGGATAGAGCACTCACAACTTCCCTGGGCACCCATTCCAGTGCCTCACCACCTTCACAACAAAGAACTTCTTTGTATCGAACCTGAACTTTCCCTGTTTACTTTTAAACCCATTACTCTTTGATCACTACAATCCCTGATGAAGAGTCCCTCTCCAGCATCCTTATAGGCCCCTTTCAGATACTGGAAGGCTGCCATGAGGTCTCCATGCAGTTTCTCTTCTCCAGGCTGAACAGCCCCAACTTTCTCAGCCTGTCTTCAGTCTTTCCTTTTGATATCCTGAAATTTGTGTGCAGACTTGAAACCAGTAAGGGCTACTGGACTCTGTGACAGAGATTTGCAGCCTCTTTGAGGCAGGTCTCTGAGAATGTCAGTGGCTAAGAGTTCTTGCAGAGTTAATACTGATTAGCATAACCAGTAAATTCTATGTAGTTGCACACCCTTTCTGATTTCTCTTTGTCTTTTCCCTGATATCAGGAATCTGTTTAACAGTAAAGAAGCTCATATTTTCAGAGATGCTGATGCCTGTCTTTGCTTATTTAGGCTTTGGCAGCCTAAAAGATATTTAAATGCTCCCCTAATGAAATAGAACAATGATTTGCAACATAAAAATTTTAATTTATATAAGACATAGCCGCATAAGCCTCAGGCATAGTCCTTGTTTTCAAATGTGATCTGCAAATGTGAAGTATCAGGTAAGGAGGAGGTATCAGCTTCACCTGAAGCAGTCTAGGTAGGTGACTTGACAAACTCAGTGAGATGCAATACTCTAGCCTGGATCGTGGCTATAAATTTGGTCTGGAGAAAGAAAGACTGGTTTTCACTGAACTGAACAAATAATTAATCATAGGTAACCTGATTTGCAAGGATGTTATTCACATCTGCTTTTGATCATATCAACGCTTAAAATTACTTTCACCACAGGTGCCAGGATAAGCAACGTGTGAGTACTCTTGGCAAACACATACACAGATCATGTCCACAGTTCAGCTGACCTTATTTATCAAATTAATATCTGCAGAAAATGTTATTCACTTTGATTTCTTCATGTTATTTATTTAAGAAAAGCTTCTCTATTTCATAAAATATAGGTTCAGCATAAACAAGCACATATAATGGGAGGCAAAAGGATTTGTGTCATTTAGAGCCTGAGCACAGTGAGATGTGAAGAGGATACTGGTTTTCTTGAGAGGGGAAATTAAATCTGCTGAAGTTGATAGATTCTCTGCAACTACTTATTGTCATCCAGGTTGAGTGATAAGGGAAGGATGATGGTTCATTTCTAGGTGTCCAGAAAGCTCAGCTCAACTATAACCTGCAAAACTATCCTCCTAAGCAGCCAAGAGACTGGTTTAGAGAAGTGCTTTGCTTTTACTGTCTATAGATGGCTTTCTTTCTGAATAACTGTCTGCTAGCGTAAAATTGTAAGTTATACATAAGATTAAAACTATAGACACTTGGAGGACAAACACAATCCTGTTATCATTGTCATTACTCTTTCTCCACTTAAGGTAGTGTAGTCTTTTTCTTATTTTTTCAAGGGTGAGGAAAAAAATAATGTCATACAGGAATAAAAATTTAATATCTTTCAAAACCAGCTTCTCTGTGATGGAGCTGTCAAAGAACCTGTAGAAATTGAATGAGCATTGTTTTGAAAGACTTTCTTGCCTCTTGTCAAAACCCACAATGTTGAATGAACTCCAAATAAGTTTGGTATAGTGGAAAGACATAAATATCATAAGCTGACAGAATTAGATGCATGCCATTTTAGAGAGTGGATAAATTATATGGACAACTTTGAAATAAGGATTTTTCTCCTTTTTCTATTTATAGAACAGAAGCTGTTGAAGAAATGTATCCTGGCCAATTGTTTGCTGCATACAACCGCCTAAAATATATCTTGTGTGTTAGATTTTTGGAGCTGGTCAGCAGTATCTCTTCATGAAAGTGTAGGCTGTTCCATATCTGTTCATCAATAGGCATCTGCTTTACTTAAAATAAAGCCTCTCAAGGATATAAAGAGTACTGAAGTGTTCTATTTCTTTTAATAGAATTTCTATTAGTAGATAATAGTAGGAAATGGTAGTAGGAACAGTAGGAAAAAAATAACTAAAATTAACAAAAAATGTCATTGTGAAAAGAAAGGGTCTAAACCAGATTGAAGACCCTTTATTTATCTCATATATGCTGCTAAACTGTAAGGGATAATACCATTTCACTATCTTAAGAACACTGGGTACATTGGGAACTTTGCCAAGACAGAAGAAGCTTTTATTGAATGTCATTTTTTTTATAATAAGGTTTGTGTCAGTATTGGCTACAGATCTTCATGTAGTCAGCAGTATCTCAGGCAAATCCAGTAGCTGATGCTACAAATGATTCAGCTATTTTAAAATGACATTTAGTGGCTAGTAGAATTGATAAAAATGTTAGTTTCTGGACTTCAAGCTAGTAACATGGGAAAAGGTGAATAGTATCAGAAAACACAATCAACAACAGGAGTAGCAGGATTGAGACCTTGAAATTATCGTTAAGTTTCCACTGAAGCTTGTCTCTCCTTGAATCAGCATGGCTTAATTTATAATAATTTCCTTCAGGATTCTCTGTTACTAAAGCCTGTGGGCATTATCCTAAGGCTCAGAATGTAGTACTTGCCTTTTTCAGTATGAAGGAACCATCTGTTTTTTCTCCTACACAAGTAATACTGACAAAGGACATATATAACTGCTATAATGTTATCTAAAAGGAAAACAACATTTGCTTTCCCCAAGGAACATAAATAACATATTGGAAAGTATATGAACATCCACAGTATGTATGTGGTTGGATATAGCAGAAGTTTAACTGGTTATAGTAACAGAAATTCAATTTTCTATTGGTAGGAATTGAGGTTTATATTGCTTTTCCTCTTAGCCCTGTCACTACTCCATGTTTCCTGTCACAGTGACTGTTGGCTTTAACAGATAGGAAAATGAGAGAAAATCATTTTGCCCAGCAAGCTGTCTAAATCTTTCCTGTTTCAGCCACTTGCCATTTCAATGTCTACCCTTAAAATTAACTGACTTTTTCTCCTGATTTTGTTAGTCTTTTTCAAACTGTGGCTGTTTTCAGCAGGTACAGAGCAGCATCTTCAGTTGCTCTCTGAGAGAAAGGATTTACTGGGTATTTAAGGGAATGCAACAAAATCAGGGTCATGGCAGAAAATGGTCAGAGCAGTGTGCCTGACATGCTCCTTCATGCAATGAAGAGTGTACATCTACTTCACTCTGTTTTCCCCATTAAACCTTTTCACATTTGAAATATCTTCATTTCACTCACATACAGACTCAAAACAAGGGTGGAAAAAGAAGGTTTGGTGTCCATAACAGACATTACTTTCTATTATACAGTGGACTTCACATCCCAGCATTACTTTATGCATGTACTAGGGTTTCCATTCTACTTCTAATATTTGTGGTCTTCTTCATACCTATGCAGACAGTTTCTTTCCTGCATCCTTTCCATTGCAATAACAGCTAAGTTGCCTTTTTTTTCCTATGTCCTTCTAACTCTGTTGCAGGATCTCTGTTTATCCTTCATAGCCCACACTTTTCAACAATGAGATCACAAGCCACAGACTACAGATTTCCTAAGCTCTAAGGTGCCACCAAAAACAATGCATGCTGGGAAACACATTAGTCCCTGTTAAAGATCTGTTTTTAGAATCCCAAATATAAAATCATTTTGCTCTTACAGGAATGAGCAAAGGAAGAAATGTGGCTTTGTAGCACTTTTAGAAAGTTAAATCCAATAGTTTCTGTTGGGTTCACAGAACTTCATTAGTGTGAACACTTATGAAACCAAGAACTGATGTTATTGGGAATATTTCTAAAATAGCCACAAAAAGACCTTATGGGCACAAAACAGGTCATTGTTCACATTTGAAGTCAAAAAGACAAAAGTCCCTGCAGTTAGTTTTATCTTGTTTTACTCTTGCTTGCTTTAAATGTTGCGTGTGGGATGGAAAGTGTTTTGCTTAGTGTTAATGTCCCTTGCAGCTACTGGCCTGGCACGGACTAATATCCTGAAAGAAAAACCCAACCCAAACCTCAGTAATAGTCATGGGGGAGGTGGCGATGGAACAGCCTTTTCAACTCCGCAGAGAGTCCTGGCAGGGCAGTGGTCACAGTCTGACCTCATTTTCATCATTTTCATCATCAAGCCGTGTTATAAATATAACAAGGATCAAAGAGACAAAAAAAAAAAAAAAAAAAAGAAAGAAAATCTGTATTGTTTTGGAGTGTGACCACAGCTCTGAATATACCAGCATCAAGAGACAGAGGGAGGCTGATTCCTTCATCAGTGGAATCATCCTTGCTTCCTACACATACAATATGTTTATTCTCCTTCACTCATTTGATGAAAATAAGAGTGAAAGTAAGAGAAACAAATGATAAAAATCTCAAAATGGAGTAATTGAAAAGTAGAAGTTCCTGTGAAGATGCTTATTTTGAAAGAGAAAAGAATGGAGGTGAATTTTCATTTTTACTTCCACACAAAGCTATTAAATAAAGGGAGACTTTTTTGAAGGTGCACAGGAGTTGCACTCCTCTGGTTTCTCACATCCCCTTCTACACTTCAGCCACTACATTTGCTTAGTTCAATACACATTTTTCTATAAATGCCATAGCAGGTGACAAATGGAGCTAGCTGCTGTGACAGCCAGCTGAGGAGCAAAAAGCTTGTTGTGCTGGGAGAATGCCAAGGAAAATGGAGGGAAAATTGCCAGAAAGGATCGGAAGTAATGGAATAATTAACAGATTAACAGACTGGAGAAAATGCCCATTTTTTTTCACTTAGAGGTAGGTGGCATCCCTCAAGAGAGGAAACAAGCAACTGAGTTAAAAAAGGAAGGTAGGTAGCCCTCCTGCTGGCACTTGTATTCCTGAAGCTCAGGGACAAACATCAACAACAACAGCATCTATGCTTTGGACACCAAGAAACGGGCTTTGAGTAAGGAGCGTCTGATAGGCGTATTTTTGCAAACAATTAGGGTTTGTTTTGCCTCAAAGTCTTGCATAGAGGAGATCACCCACCTCTCAGTTTGCTTAATGTTTCCTGAGCTTGAGAGGGCTGAAGGTCTGTGTGCTGTTGTTTTGCTTCTGCATCCAAACCCGAGCTGCAGAGCTACTGTTCCACCAGCCAGGCACTAAGCTTGGGGAATCAGCAACGATACAACAGCCCACTGCAGAACCTCAGCCTGGAAAAAACCAGTGTCAGCAGGTAATTTCAAGCCCACAGATAGCAGAAATGCCTGAGGTCTCAGCTACCCTAGATTATGAACTGGGTAGGAGTCTGGTGACAATAAACTGGACAGGTTGCTGAATAAGCAAGAAAGCTGTCAGAGGGGTGGCTCTCCACAGAACTGGGACAAGCTGGCTGAGAACAGAGCTCAAGGGGCTCTGTCAAAGACAATGACCCAGTATCAAGTTGGGAATTGTGTATTTTGGGAAGTGGGGGGTTGAGGGCCACTGGAAAGAGACCTGGAAAGTAGCAGGAACCCAATAATCGTCTGCTGTAGCTGGTCTTACCGTATTGCCAATTGGTTTGTTGCAGATCTTGCTGTATTTGGAGACTAATTTTCTTGCTGTTTCTGGGAATACATGTTGTCACTGGAGGGGAAAACAAACCCTCGACAACCACTCCATTCTTTGCTTTCAGTCCTGCAAAACTTGTAAGTTTTAGAAAAACCTTAAAACTTAAAGTTTTAAATAAAGAACTTAAGAAGTGATTTGTAAAATACCTGAGAATTTTAAAGGGACGCTCTTGAGTTTTTTTTTTTTGGACTTTGCCCGGTTTTGAAGACCTCAGCCTGATGAGAATTAGGGCTAGGTAGAAGTGCTCAGTTTTAGGAGGCTAGCTCCTTGTGGAGACAGGGAACTATTTGTAAGGCTGTGTGCTCCTGCAGAAAACATACATGTTCACCTGATGTGGAAAAGGTTATAAGTACCACCGCAGTGAGTCTGAATCTCTCTTGTGGCTGCATATGGAGCTGACAAGTGGGATTCATAAAGTCTGACTGGGTGAATGAGTTTTTAGCCCCTGAATAAACCACACAACTGCAGGTGTATGTGGAGATATTCCTCCTATAACAGCTTTTTCCCCAGTTTTTGCCTTTTTTTTCCTTTAGTGTCTTTACAAGAAAATATGAAAGAGAGAGCAGAAAAATCTCATTTCAAAATGTAGTTTCTGTGCTTTTGTGTAGAGATAGGAAAAAAAGTGATGTTTTTTAAGACACTATTTATTTCAATACTGGATTTCAGAAAGATCTGGTTCTTTACTCCGAAGTGTCTGATGACAGAATTTGGTAGGACTAAGACCTGTACTAAGAACCATTTAATTCAGAGAGTCCTGGATTAAAACACAGAGCTGGCGAACAGAAAAAGTTGAAAGCTGAGGATTTCCTAGATGTCTAAGGTTTTCTCATTCTCTTTCTTTGGCTCTTTGATCCCTTATCTATTGAACAGCTTTTTGAAACAAAGCAATGTGAAAAGCGGTCATTTGACCTGTGTATTGGGAAAAGGGAATAGCATTCTTCTCTCATGTGTGGTTCTGTCTGCATGACTCCAAAGATCAGTAGAAATATGTAAGTGTCTATAGATCCTTGGCTCACCAGCTTTTCAGAAAGGTGTCTCATTATTCGTTTTGATGCTACCTGGTATGCAGGAACCTGCAAGGATCCTATGGAGTCATATGCCGGTAACATTTTGTGGGGTAAATCTGTCTGGGACCAGACATGTGACCCTAATGCATTCTTGATGTACACACCAAATATACACAAGCCTGCCAGCCTGCAAAGGGGCCACATACTGAGGAAACAAGGGGCTCTGTTCTGCTTCTCTCTTAGTTCACAAGTCAACTCTCTGCTTCAGCTGGTTCTGCTGGCTGAAGGCTGATGCAAGTGGAGTAAGCACCTTTAAATAGATGTATTCATTGCCATTTATGTCTACACTGCCCTGAAACCTGGCCCTCCTTTGCACTTGACAGACCGAGTGGCTCCAAAACAACTGCTGCTTGACAGCTAAACATACATTCTTGCCCACTCAGAATACCATCCTGCCTTGCAGGCTGCAGCAGAGCCTTCACCCACCAATAGACAGGGAAAACAACACCACACAGAGAAGGCACAAAGATGGCAAAAATAGTTGAGAGACCCTGGGACAGAGATGATCAGATATATGCTGACTCTTCAGGCAATCAACATTGGAAAGGATGCTTCTTATGTGAGAAGCATAACTTGCAGGATAAGTGAATTTGTATTTTGATTTCCCCTGCAGATACAGAATGCAAGAAAGCACCATTTACAGAAGATGGCTGCTGTTCTTATTTGGGAAGTGTAGCAGCAAACACATCCCAAAGCATAAACAGAGGCTGCTTTTGCATGGCAGAGCCCTGCATGGCTCATATGCTGTTGCAGGACCACAGGCTACCTCCCACCAGGGCAGTGCTCACTGCAAGCTGATTCCCTGCAGGTGATCCCAGAAACCAACCCTGGGGCTGACTCTTCTGCAGACTGGAGAAGCAAAAGTGTTAAGAATAATGGTGAGGCATAATTATGATTTTTTAAATGAAAAGAAAATTAAAAGGTGAAGAGGAAGAAATCCTTTAACTAAAAGAGACAGTTGTTTTCTATAAAGCATATGCATACTTTTGATATCTTATTCTCATAACTAAGGCAAGTGAGGAATTCTGGTGAGGTCCTGAGAAATTCAAGGGAGAAACCAGCTGCAGCCTGTCAGTCAAGGCAGAGGTCTATGTAAAAGGCCATATTTGAGACGTGGGTAAGGAACAATGCAATTAGCTGACTGATAGCATTGATCAGGCATTCCTGGGGTGAATTACCTTTCTATCTTTTGGGAATGGAGCTGTTTGGTTCCTTTGTCAAAGTCTCCCTCTCACTGCTGTTCTTCAGTGTTTGTTTCTCCATCAGAGACCTTTCAGATTAGTTGGTTGCATGTGCTGATCTGCTATCTAATTGCAAACCCTATTTGCCAATTTTCCTAACGATATCTAGGCAACACCTATAGTATCCTAACCATTAATCTCAAGCATCAGGAAAAAATGTGTTATTCCTCTTTTTCTGTATTTTCTCAAATGAAAGAACATTTTGTACGGTTTCAGCAACCTATGTGAACGTAAGAATTTTAGTGGCTTTGCACAAAGATTTATGCTGGTAAGACAAAGACTTGGGGCTATACTTTTGTTATTCCCAGCAGAGGTTGAAGGTCTGTTTTTAGCCCATGGACAGATGTTTGATGTGGAAGCTCTACAGCAAAACTGCAATGGAATCTTTTGCATTTTATCATCATTTTTCATCAGAAGCCTTTCTGCAGGACTGAACCTCTGGGAATACAGCTGGAAATTACAGACATACCACTGGAAACGTGCCCACAGATCTGATGTCATATAAGCACAGGAAGCAAAATAGCCTGTATATGGGTGAAGCCAAATTTACAGTGTTCACCGTAGGATTTTTTTTAAGGCAGCAATGGGAAACAGGTACCTAAATACCATAAAAATTAACTTTTGGTCAGATTTGGCTATTTAAACTGTGCTACAGAATTTGAGCATAAGCTCTGCAAAAGCAGGTGGGAAGATTTCCTCTGACTTTTTAGCTGGTATGCCTGTGTAGAGTAAAGACAGCATTAATGACACTTCTGCTCCTCTGCAAGAATTTTTTGGTCTATACATGACCAACATGACAGTATGGCACAACCTTCTAGGTAGGAGTATGGTCTTATGTCTTTATGTGCAAGTAAGAGGTAGCATGAGCTTGATGCAGTTCACATGCATCCAAACATTGGGCATGACAAGCATAAAATTGTCACTCACTTTTGCTAGTTGCTTCCGAGTCCATTGTGCTAGGAAGATGTGTTTCTTTCTGGGCCAGCTGTTTGGCATTTCCTAATGGCAGAAAGCTGTCTTTTGCTGGGACGTTTGCCTTCTCTTTTTGTCTTTTACTTATATGCGCTTAAAAATTCTTTTACATATGATTAAGGAAAAAAAAAAGTGGAAGAAACCCCGGTTATGATGCTGTTTGCTGATGTCTTTCTGTCCTGTAGGGCTCCATGTTTGTTCGGGTAGTTAGAGGAGCCAAGATACAATGTAGACAAGAGTGCATAATGAGATTTCTACCCTGCTCCCCCTCCTTTCCATACAGCGCAAGCTATTCCCTCCTAGGGCATCTTACTTGGTTGTTCTTGGTATTTATTTCGATTTGTTCTATTCCTCTTTTCTATTTCTGGGTGAAAGATCTTGGTGTGACCCACTATATGGTATTTATCTGTGAGCAATATCAGCTGCCAGTGGCCTTTCAGGCTATAAGATGCAGAAACGGTGATGAAGTGCTATAGAACTGGGAGACTGAGTGATGTTCCCTAGGGCTCAGTATTGAAGCCAGTTCTCTTTAGTGTCTTTATCAGTGACCGGGACAAGATCTCTCTCCCCCAGTAACAAGCGATAGGACAAGAGGAAATGGCCTCAAGTTGCACAGGGGAGGTTTAGATTGGCTATTAGGAAAAATTTCTTCACACAGAGGGTTGTCAAACATTGGAAGAGTCTGGTCAGGAAGGTGGTTGAGTCGCCATCCCTGGAGGTATTTAAAATATGTGTAGATGTAGTACTTAGGGACATGGTTTAGTGGTGGACTTAACAGCGCTGCATTAACGTTTGGATTCAATGATCTTAAGGGGCTTTTCCAACCTAAATGATTCTATGAATCTATGTGATAGTATAAAGAACACTGGAACTCACTGGCTTGTAGCTGAGATTCCCTCTTGCTTATGATACTAGTTTATTGTTGATAACATATTTACTAAGAAATGAAAAGCACCATGCTGAGGCAGAATTTTAAAGCAAGCTGGAAGGATCATACACTGCTGGATGGATTTTGTCACTCAAGCTACATGTGGGTAACAGTTGGCAGCGGGTAGTATGCAGCAATACACTTTTACATAAATTAATACTGTACTAGAATGTTGATTGGTGAGAGCTCTACTCTCATTAAGCAGTAGGAACTGTTTCTTGCTGTTTTGGGCAAAAAGGTTTTATATAATTAGAGTTGTAATTAGAAATGCCAGACGTAATGTTCTGTTGCCTCTTTTGGTTTAAGGACTATGGAAAAATATTAACTTCTGACAGAAGTTTGCACCCAGTAATTACTTGTGAAAAGATTTGGATAGAAAGCAGAGCCTCAATCTTTCAGTAAAAGGAAAAGCAATTAAAAGAAAAAGCAAGCCATTATGTTATTCATTTCTCTGGATGACCCATGCCATTACTGCATTGTTATCACTCTGACAGTATTCCATTATTAGTGGCATTCAGACTGACTGCCAGAGTGCTGAAACGTGGGGATAAATGACATTATAAAGAAAAAAAGATTACCATCCCAACTGCCCAATAATTCTGTCCATGTTTTCGCAAATGATCCACAAAGGTTAGAAAAGACAGTCTTGAGGGTTACTTTTCTGACAAATATTCACAAGTTTGTAAGTTCCTTTTGCAGTCCTATTGATAGCTGCAAAAGTTAACATAAACTGTCATGTAAAATTATTGCAGCTTATTTGGTATGCAAAGGAGTTTGGAACCTTTTCCTCTCCCTTCCATGTAAACAAACTTGAAAGTGAGATGAAGTTCCCCAATACCTTTGCATTTGATAAATAAATGAAAAAAAGCTCTACAGAATATGATCCAGCCTATCTAAAACACCAGTAACCTTCTGGAAGAACCTATTTCTTTTTGCTGGTGAGGAAGAGAACCTCAGGTAATTACTCTCTCTAGTTAAGCAGTGCAGGAATTTAAAACTTAGAAGCCAGATCATACATGGTAGTTTAACTATTGAGGATAGCACTGGGGTAGGAGTTCTGTCCATCTAACTGTAATGTCGCATGGGGTTTATCCATCTGTAAGTGAAGTGACATACTGTATATGTAGGTCATAGCACTGCTTTTTTTTATCAGAATTTACAGTGACCTGCACTGCAATGCTGACAGTGGAAGCAGCATTCTTCAGCTGTGACCTCGCTTCCTCCATTGCTGCAGCTTGTTACACCTTTACTGGAAAAACATAGAAAATTAATCTAGCTATATGTGATTGATCATTAGTCTACAAGCTTAAGCCATAAGCCAATATACGTAAGGCCAATATTGCCCTTAAACCAATATACTAAATTCAATAATGAAATTAATTGTGATTTTAATGTTTAATAAATTTCAATTTATTTGACGGAATTGAGGGTTTTTTCTCCGAAGGCAGCATACTGCTCTTCTAAAAATTAGTCCTGGAAGGTAAGCTTTGCATAAGACTTTCTACAAGAAACTTTGTCTAACCTTCTTCTCCTTCCAAAAGGCAACAATGGGGGAGATAGATACAACCTCAAGTTTTGCCTAAGGTCAAATAAATCTTTAAACTTGCTGATGGTAAAACATGAGCTGTTCAGCTGCAGAATTGCTTCTCAGGTTGCAGTCTTCTGCAGCTTCATATCGTTATGGAGTTCAGGCATTGCTGCTGAGCAAGAAAAGCTGGGGCTCTGTTAGGCACATCGTAGGGTGAGCACCTCGAGACAAGTGAAGCTGACAGTTGAATCCATCAGGCTACCTTCAGTTTAATTTTCCATCAAGTTGATATTCATCGTAATGCAATGCTGGTCTTTGCTGAGAACACTGAATGATGCATTCCCGTGGAGGAAAGAAATCAGAATGAGAGACTGATATATGAGCTGTCTTACTACATGTGCAATACATCTAATATTTTTATTTTTATTTCTAGCATGGTTTGTTATGATGGGGTTAATTTTCCATTTGGTGCTTTTTCAGCAGAGGTCCACAAACAGACCTGAAATGAAATATCCATCTCTCTTTTCAGTTTTTGGGTGATAAAAATACAAAAAACCAAATCTTAAATGTTAATTCTCTGTCATGAACAGCTATGCTAAAGCATAACTCCTTCTTCCCTTCACACCAAAAGCCCTGTACTCACATAAACACTTACTACAGGATTCCTGATAGGATTTAAATAACATTCCACTTTCCCATTTTTTCAAATTTTATCTTTAGAATCTGCTTCCTGCAGTGAGGTATATAAGTTGTTTCCTAAAAAAATACTTTGTTCTAAAATACTGATTTGGAAAAGAGATCCCCAATGGAATACTCAAACTAGCAGCAGCAGATATTCACCTGGTTAGTCATTAGTAATTTGAATGTAGGCTAGTTGAAGTTAAATTGTACCTTTGTGTTTAGCCCCAAAAGGGTTTTTGCAACCTGATTTTTCTTTATGTTTCTGGTTGTTGTACAATAGCTGAGACATTTGAATGCTCATCCAAGCTGGCTTCCTAAATGAAGCTCATGAGAGTTTGCAGATTGCCATGTCAGTCAGTGAACTCCTGAGACGCCTTTGGCAACTGTAGCCCTACATTACATAATATTTTTTTGTTGTCTGCCTAGGTGACAGAAGCTTTTTAAATAGAAGAACATTGAAAAGCAAATACTAAATAATCTTATTTATACGCAAGATTTTTTTCTGTATGGAAAGATAGTGGCATTTATGACAAACAGTAACTCCCCAAAATTTATGCATTTATGCAAGCAAAACCTAGGTTTTTTTGCAAATATTTGCCTGGTATCACTGAATTACCACCAGAACAGTTTTCAAATGTCTGTATTAAGTTTCATAGTTATCACACAGTCTTAGTTTTGCTATTGCTGCACTACTGGAAGCTGTAGTTTCCCCTGCGTGAGCTGCAGGAAGGCAAGTTGACTATCTCTGTAGATGGCCGAGGAAAGAAATTGTGGCTGGATACAGAGGCTGAACTGCCTCGTTACCTTTAAAGATGCTTTTTCTGAGAAGCAAGGCACACTGCCAGATCCCTGGGGGGAGGTTTGGCTGTACCTATGATGTGAGCAGGCAGTTCTGAAGACCCTTTCATCTGATAGATTTCACAAGTACTAAATTCATTATGAGAGGATTAAACAGCTCATCTATCATACCCTTCACAGCAGCTTCTTTCCATGAGGAAGTCCCAGAAAAAGGGTGCTTTTCATGAGGGTGCATTGCATGAGTGATGCACAGAGAGTGGTCATCCTGTGTTGTCGTGGTTTAAGCCCAGCCGTAACTCAGAAAAATCACGCAGTCTCTCTTTCACTCCCCCTCATTCCTCCCCCCCAATCCCAGAGGGATGGGGAGGAGAATCGAGAGAATGTAACTCCCAAACTTTGAGACAAGAACAGTCCAGGAACTAAAGTATAACACAAACCACTGCTGCTACCACCAATAATAATAATGATAAGGGAAGTAACGTGAAGAAAATACAACCGTTCACCACCTGCTGACCAATACCCAGCCAGACCTGAGCAGTGATCTAACCCTTCTGGGTAACTGCCTCCAGTTTATATAGTGGGCATGACGTGCTGTGGTATGGAATATCTCTTTGGTTAGTTTGGGTCAGGTGTCCTGTCTCTGCTTCCTCCCGGCTTCCCCTCCTCCCTGGCAGAGCATGAGACTCAGAAAGTCCTTGGTCAGAGTAAATATTACTGAGCAGCAACTGAAAACATCAGTGTTATCAGCGCTGCTCCCAGGCTGAAAGTCAAAACCACAGTGCTGCACCAGCTACTAAGAAGGAGAAAAATGACTGCTACTGCTGAACCCAGGACACCTGTGGACAACATGAATTTTAAAAAAGAGTTGTGACACCAGGACCTCCTTTCTTCCATAACTACTCTGCACTAGACAGAGCTGGTGATTCTCTGAAGAGCAAGAGCTAATTTCAGTCTCATTGTTATTCATGTAATATGCTCTTTAATTTTTGATGAAGAAGAATATCCTCTTAAATGAGTTTTGAATCTCTGTGAGTATTTTACTGAACACAGGCATAAAATATGGTAGGCTGAGCAGAGAATAACCCAAATTCCTAATTCATATTGTGTAGCATCCACTCAGAGAAACCTGAAAATGAGTTTGTTTTTCTTTTTAACTTTTGCTTTGATTTATGGCATACTCAGTGTGACTAAGGATCTTAATTAATTCTAGCTTATCTACATGTCTGACTCACGTACTTTATGTACGTTTAAAGTGGCTAAAATTAGGCTGAAGTACTGATGTTGAGAATACATCAGTATAAACCTTTGGCATTTCTTTCGTAACTACAATTAAGCACTGAGCTGTTGGTAGCATGAAGTTTAGTGAATTGTGACTATGAGGTTGCCTTGCCTTTTCAAATTAAGTGTCAAAAGTTCTAATTTATTATACCTAAAGTGATGTGCAGAATGCCAGAACATTAGATGAATGATTGGACTGGGTCATGAGCCTTGGATTAGGTGCCTATCTGTGTAGCTATTGCTTTTTTTGTCTTTGAAAAGCTCCTCCTCCAAGGAACAACACAAATCAAATCAAACTCATTTTGATAAAAGTCTATTTTAATAAAAAAGAAAAAAAAAGGAAGATTATAACTGTGAATGTTGGACAATATAAAATAATCTTCATGATGAATATTTCATAGGAGTAAAAAACAACCTCCTTAACATATGGCAGAGATAATTGGAGAAATGTAAATTATGTACTTAGAAACTCTATAACATTGTCTACTTCTGTAACAGATCAATGGTTTCAATGATTTCAATTCTCTGTGATATGCAAAGAACCAATATTCTCAGAACTGTGATAGCACTTATTGGTTTTCGAATAATGTAGAATTTTCCATGGCCAATATTTTGGTCAATTAATTCACCAGTTATTTTCCTTGTCTCCGAAGTTGCAAATGACGACGTTTTTCTGTGATGCTACAAAGTTGATACAAATATTTGCAGTGATTCTTACTGGATGTCATGTCACACATTTTATCATTAAAATATTTAGAAAGGTGTGACAGAATGGAGAGCATTTTTGTGCTAATTTTTCAATATAAGATGTTTTTAAAAATTTATCCTTTGTTAAGAACCTGAAATTTTTTTCGGGGGTGAAAATTTCTCCTTTTTAATTTTGATTTTATTATTTCTACAGAATGATGATAGAAGTATTATAAAGTTTTCACAAGATTAGTTTTATAGATTTGGTTTTGGGTCTCATTCTTGAATGAAATTCTTTGTCTTCATTCTTATTGAATATATCCATTTTAATTACGTTGCAATAGGCTTTATACATTGTTATATTAAAAGTGTATAGTGAAGCAATCGTACTTCGAAGAGTTTCTACCATAATATAAATAATCCACACTTCCTGACACTGTATTTCTGGGATCCTTGAAGGCGTCTTGGTGTTAGGGTTTGTGACACAGGTTGTTTAGGTTATTTAAGCAGCTTGTACAGGTTTTCAAATGTTCAAACTTCAAAGTTTTCTTTCACTTGACTCTAAACACTTGAGTGATTGTTCTTAGCATTTACACATCTTGTGTTCAGGTAATATTTTGCAAGGCAGCTCTTTTTTAAATGGAGATGCAAATTCCTCAGCACAAATTAATGCTGCCAATGAACTTAGTTGGCTACACCAGAACATCAGCAACAGAGTGCAGATGAAAATTTCCACTTAGCCTACAAGTGCTCTCCTTTAGAGTAGCCCCGACTCTGGCTCCTGGCTCATTCTTCCTGGCTCCTGTATGTTGCTCTCTGATTTTTTTGCCATCCTGTTAGGGGTCTGAACTACTCTCCAGTATTATATATAATATTATATTATAATTATTATATTATATATTATATAATTATAATTATATAATTATAAGTATTATATATAATATTATAATTATATATATAATTATTATATTAAGGCCCCATTCCTCCAAGAAGTCTTTATAGTGAGCCCCTGAAATTCTTCTGATTTTGGCTCAGATCCATTGAAAGGCTGGAGTAAGGTTTAGATATGGGTGCTGAAAAAGGCCCTTTAACAGAAAAAAAAGAAATTAAAAAAAAAAAAAGAGAAGGGGCAGGGTGGTTGCAACTTCTTCAGGGTAAGCATGTCTTTGTAGAAAAAAAGAAGTATATGAACACCAGGCATTGTGATACCTCCATACTTCACCACTGCAATGAAGGTGTCTTTTAGAGTTTATATTGCTTCATAGTGAAGTGAAATAAGATTTTTTGCATGATCCAAGTGCAACTGACTTTATAAGGGCTTTTCACTTTCCTCCTGTCAAAATAAAAAGGGAAGTAAAGCATGGCATCTACACGGAGGAAACATATCCACTGAAGCAGGAAAATATTTCTAAAAGTCATGGCAAAATAAGTAATGGTGAGGAGTTTACACATTTTTGAAAGAAGAGCTTAGCAAGTGAAAAAAATATGCTTTCTTTTCTTGACAAAGTCCAAAGGGGTTTAAACAGCTTGGTTATAAAATGGCAGGTTTAGCACAGACCTTTCTTATCTGAACACAGAGTAGGATTTATTAATTAGTAATTATTTCTGTAAAGGACAGATTCATACTGACAGCAGTAATGAAAAATTCATGACGGAGACTTAACATTCTAATCTGCTGGATTACTACAAGGAGGCTGCCAAACTTGGCAGCGACCAGCCAGCGCTAAGAACACAAACAAATATTGTAGTTCCCATAGTAACTGGGATCACCTTGGAGATGATTAATACCAGCCTGATTTACAATGGGTGTTCCAGAGATATCACTCTCTGCTGATTTAATTATGACCCAGTGTAATGTAGCTGAGCATCACTAAAAAAAATAACTCTATATTTGTCAAGTTCTTCCTCTTACCTCTTGATCGTGGTCCAAGATGTATATTCTTTTTTTGGGTTGTTTTTTTTTTTGCCACTAAGAGAAAACAGAAAACCAACTAGCACATCCCAGAGTCATGCATGCCACAGTGGAATGTAAATAGATACACTGAAGACTATTTAGGAATATTTAGAAACTTCTAAACAAAACAAACCATAGACAGTTTTCATACTTATTCTAAGTACATCAGCTGGTGCTAGGAGAATTTTTACAACCCATTACAGAAAAGGAGATTTATAAACAGAATCCTACTCTAAGGTTTTGGAGTTTTAGCCAAAATATAATCTTAATTTCACAATAGTCTGTGGAAAAAAAGAGTTAGGAAAAAAAAAAGTCTTCTTAGGACTAACGGCAGCAAATTTAGGTATTCTATGAGTAAATCACTCCTTGCGCCTCAGCCACCAGTCTAACACTTGTGGTGTCTTTCAGTCTCTGAGGTTATCCATTAATAAAAACTGAATATCAAAATTAATATGCTTTTCTAAAACAGAAGTTGCCTGATACTGCTTGATCTGTATGAAGAACTTCTACTGTTAGCATTGAATGAGCATAAAATCCAGTTTTCCTTCTGTTTGTTCCTAAGGATCAGTTTTTCACGCACTTCCCTGATACATGAAAAGTTTAAAGATTAACAGTGACTTGTAGGAGTGATGGCATTTACCAAAATGAGCATAAAACATTGTTGTTGACACCAGTCGTCAATTTGATTTGAATAGTGTAAACTTTTCTTCAGCGCTGAGCAAAAAAGGGTTTTAGGTAAATCATAGAATAACAAAATGTTTGGGTTGGAAAGGACCTTACGATCACCAAGTTCCAACCCCCTGCCATGGGCAAGGACACCTCCCACTAGACCATGTCACCCAAGGCTCTGTCCAACCCGGCCTTGAACACCGCCAGGGATGGAACATTCACAGCTTTCCTGGGCAACCCATTCCAGTGCCTCACTACCCTCACAGTAAAGAACTTCTGCCTTATATCTAATCTTATATATAAGTTCCCCTGTTTAAGTTTGAACCTGGAAATAAGAAAATATTTACAGTTTTTTATTGTGGCTTTTTTTTTTTAATGTTGAAAAAATTTCCATGCTTAACTGTTTTTAGAAAATTGGAAAGAATGAAGAGATTTCTCTTTGTTCAGGAGTACAATTAGAGAACATTTTCCCATCCAAAATCACAAGTGTAATAGCCTTGGCTTTCCTCCACCTCTTGGTGTGGTCCTCAATGTGTCAAGTGAAAAAAGCATAGAGAAATATTAAAATATCAGAATAGCTGTGGTGACTTTCAGCTTGTATTCTTTATGAGTGAAAATGCTGGATAGACCAGACTTTGGGAAACTGATTGTTCCAGAAAGTAGTAACACCAGAACTGCAAATCCTAACTGTCCCAATGAGAGGAGGAATGGAAAGTTACTAGAAGACTAAGCTAACTGCATTGATAACTCTGCAATGGCCTCACAGAAATAAAGAGAAAGTATAGATAAGGCAGAAAAAAATTAGATTTGAAATATGCATTTAAAAGATAAATAATTGTAACGTACAAAGGAAAAATGGAAGGTTATAAAAGGCTATGCAGACAGAAAGGGTAAGAAAAGCTAAAAATACTTCATTTAAAAAGCATGTTAGGACTTCAGAGGAAGACAAAATATTTGCCAGCTATTCAGTGATTGATGGATTATATGAATGGATGAAGGAAAGAAGTCTGAAGTGGTTAATATCTTTCTGAAAGTCTTACCATAAGCAGTCAACTTCTATAAATAACATGAGAGTAAAAAGAGTACAAAACTAAGCTAGATATTGGATGAGCAGCTTAGGTGCTTGTGTTACTTTCTTTGAGAGATTTTCTAATTGGTTAGCGGTTTCAGATGAGTTAGAGTAGCCTGAGAATGGAGAAAGGCTACTTCAGGACAGAGAGTAGCGATCCAAAAAACTGTGGATGATGGGCAGGCTTGTGAAAGAGAGGAAAAATCTAGATGTAGTAGTCCTTAAAAAAAAGGAAAAGAAGAGCCAGAGTTTTGGCTCTGGTCAAATCAATTTCTATCTCTTGAAAATTCTGGAATAAATCAGCAAAGCTTGGGTGAGAATTAGAAGAAAATGAGAAAAATATTTTTCAAGAACAAATCACATCAGACTGCTGCAAATTTCTTTTAGGACAGGATAATATACTTTGTGAGTGGGAGAAAAGTAGTACATGTTTTGTATGTATTGAAATTGTTTCATTGCATACTCACATAACCCATCCAAGAAATTTATTCTCACTGAAACTAATAGCTCTATGAAAAATGGGTGCAAGTGCATACTGCGTATCCATGGTTTAGGAGACATGAAGACCAATTAGAATGAACCCAGCAGTGAGAATGCTCATCAAGAAAGACTGGAGGTATGGATTGAATAAAAAGCAGTAGCTTTAAACTGCAAATAAGATCTTTATTACAATTAAGAAGAAAAGAATAGCTAGCAATTAAAATAAACAGATATCTGAAGTCAGGGCTCCTCCAGCTTTTTGGGAGTGTTTCTTCTGGATCATTTGCTCCCATGTGATGCCTTGCATTGAAAATGTTTGTTCCTCCCCAGGAAGAATTGCAATATACCTGTGTTTAATGTTAGTTATCAGCTCTCTGTTTCCCATGAACAGTCACAGCCAGTGGTCACAATCTGTTCTCACTTACAGGTGAAAAAGAGCTGCTGCTCAGTGCTTTGTGGTATGCTTGATGCCTTTTCATGAATCTCCCACTTTCCTGTCCTCCCTACCTCTGTATCCAAGGGACACTGCTTGAAGGTTTTCAGCTGATGGCAATTTTAAGAAAAGGATACTCAATTTTTGTCATGAATGGTACTGGCATACCTGTTTGTACTACGGAGCAAGGAGACAAATGCCACTGTCTCTGAAAAATTCCTTCCACCTCTATTTTTCTGCAGTTCCATGTGAACAAGATGAACTGGAGAATGTAATTCTTCATTAAATTGGAAAGCTCACTGATGAATAAGTAAACACTTATCTTAGGAAAGGCTGTAGGTCCCTGATTTTTCTCTTTCTTCTGCCCACCAATTTTTAAATTTAATTCTATCCAAAATGCTGGATTTTCTGGAGGGGAATAAGACTGGCACCTTCCTGTACTAAAACTCTTCTAAGTTCTTAAATTTAGTTGTTATCACAGGTACCCCTTCTCTCACAAATATTCCCAAAGAATAAAAGGTTTTATGGCAAGAATGAACATCATATCTTTTCAAGAGAATGGAGTATCTGTCCTGAATATTTTGGTGAATGTCTATATGTTATTACAGAATTTAACAGATTGCTTCTACATTAAATTTTTTCACTAATACAACCGTTGATCTAATTTTGCATTTGGGCATGGGAGAAGGAGATAGTAGATGATTTCTGATTGCCTTATCTTACCTCATTTGTTTCAACGGAGTTGCTACAATGCAAGCTAGTATGGTGAACCAGCTGTGTGCTCCATGTCTGGAGCCATATTTAAATCTGGTTTTTCCAAATTGAGATTTCTAAGCATGCCTTGAGGCTTGCAGTTTATTCCTCAAGTGCTTTACATTTTCTTAGCTATGGAATACATGAATAGGATCCCACACCGTGGCACGCATGCACTGCAATGGTTTGCTGTAGGCATAAGTCAGAGGACAAGAAATTCTACCCAAGAGCCTACAAGCCTACTCTTACTTCTTTCTGAAGCTGAACCCAGGACAATCTTTCACTGGGACAAGTCACAAATATCATAGCTTTATGAAGACCTAAGCATCCTTTTCCCCCAATATCAGGGGAAGTCTATTTTCTTTCAAAATCAAGCTTTTATCATTTCATCCTGCAGCACAGAGAATCCTTTAGAAATTCTCCTTTCCTTTCCTTTTGCATGACAGAAAGGACACTCCTTTCCCTTTCCTCTCTGTTTTTTTTGAAAATCATGTCATTTATCTTCATAATAATCTTCCTAAGCGTTTTCCTTGAGGATATACAGAACACAAAGGCATTACTCATGGTTGTTGCAAATATTTTTTGGAGCTGAAAGACAGAAATGTAATTGCAAAACTATTTCTGATTAGAAAGCATGAAATCTTTTGACACCTGTGCCTAAACTTGGCTTAAATCCACTTCATTTCTTGTCTGAATGTAACTGCAGGCTGGATCCCTGCTACTACTTACATTTTTGTGCATGTTTAACTTTGCTGATGAGAATAGCTTCAATGGCTTCAGCAGGGCCACTCGTGGGAGATAATTAAACACATGTATAAACATTTCTAAGCTGGCTACAATTATGCTGTTCTCAGTTGTGCCTGAACAGCGGCTAAGAGTCTAGTGATGACATGACACACTTCGTCAAAGCAAGAATAGCAGAATTTTGGTCATACTTTGCATGCAAAGAATCGAAACATGAATGATTTTATGCATTAATCAACAGAGACCAAACCAGATGAACAAGTTTTCTTCAAACCTTATATAAACAAATTTCCCATCATGACTCTCTGCCTTTGGTCTCATGAAGAGATCAATTTGTAGTCAGTGCATATATACAGTATAAATTCTCCAAAGGCTAGTGTTAATATATGTGTATTTGAATGTATTGCTAGAGAAATGTTTTCTCTAGTTTCTCCCTGCCCTGACATGAATTAATTTGCTTGTCTTCTATAGTTCTGTGAATAATTAGGCTGAACATCGTAAATTACATTGAAAAATTGAGTGATCTGCTCATATGTTCCTGACAGCTCTCTTGCTGAGTCATTGGATGGTATTATACTGAGAGTAATTTAAATTGTATAATAAATGGGTACATAACGTGTTAAAAATAAATCAAGGCCCTGTGCAAGGCTCTGTGTTTCCTATTGTCATCCTAGAACTCAATAACAAATATAACAGGAAGCAAATTGTTTGATTGTGTGTGTTGTTTTGAAAAATAGAATTAAAACTACTTAGGCAAATACAATTATGTCAATATGAAAATGTATTCTAAAGGCTGATGAACTTTTTCCATGTAAGTATGATTTATCAGCTGAAAATTAAATGATCTTCTCTGTTCCAGGAATACTATCCTCTGATGCTTTGAATGCTCCAAAGAGCAGTCCTCAGCTGATTTCAAGGGGGTTTAAATCAAATGTTTTGGTCCACTCATGAGAAGCCTCACTGACTCTAATGAAGATAAGCTGTAGTAAGGCAGATGCCAGTACTCAAACCATGATTTCTACAGGATGACATTTATTGACAACTCACTCAGATGCAGGAAGAGTTCGTTCATTTTTTCTTGATGAAAATTCTTTTTTTGCAGTATTTTCCATTCTTTTGTGTCCTGATACTGTCTACAGCAAAGATTGCTTATTCACTGATAGAGCTGATTAACACTAGAAGTATTTAGTTGGACATGTTTAAATGTGTGGATTCTGCTGACTGAATTTTAAACAATATTTTATTTTCCTAGTGTTAATCCATGGGTTACAAGCACTGAACTGAAATACAAGTTTACCAAATCTTCATGAAACCACAGTCCAGTAAAAAAATATTATCATGCCTATAATGCCTACCCATGTCCAGAATAAAAAGAATATATGGGAGGAGCTAAAGACCTGTTTTGCAGACAAAATGGTTGCACATGGCACCAGCCATATATGGTGGATTCCACTGTACCACAACAGAAAGCAGAACCCAGTACTGCTCCCTCTGGCTTCCCAGTGTACCTGCTTAGATTCGACTACTAGTCGAGGACAGTAAATAAAAAGATGCAGGGTGTCTTACTGATCTATTTCTATGTACATACAGTCTAGCTTCAGGTCAGGGTTTTGGTCACTAATTCCTTCTTCTGGTGACACATAGTGGTAACCAGCTTTTGGCTTTGCTGTTTAAACTACCAACATAGGCCAGCACTAGAAGTGCAATAATAGAATCACAGAATCATAGAATAGTTAGGGTTGGAAAGGACCTTAAGATCATCTAGTTCCAACCCCCCTGCCAGCGGCAGGGACACCTCCCACTAAACCATGTCACCCAAGGCTATGTCCAACCTGGCCTTGAACACTGCCAGCGATGGAGCATTCACAACTTCCCTGGGCAACCCGTTCCAGTGCCTCACCACCCTTACAGTAAAGAACTTCTTCCTCATATCCAATCTAAACTTCCCCTGTTTAAATTTGAACCTGTTACCCCTTGTCCTCTCACTGCAGTCCTTCATGAAAAGTCCCTCCCCAGGATCCCTATAGGTCCCCTTCAGATACTGGAAGGCTGCTCTGAGGTCTCCACGCAGCCTTCTCTTCTCCAGGTTGAACAGCCCCAACTTTCTCAGCCTATCTTCATACGGGAGGTGCTCTATCCCCTGATCATCCTCATGGCCTTCCTTTGGACTTGTTCCAACAGTTCCATGTCCTTTTGATGTTGAGGACACCAGAACTGCACACAGTACTCCAAATGAGGTCTCACAAGAGCAGAGTAGAGGGGCAGGATCACCTCCCTCGACCTGCTGGTCATGCTCCTTTTGATGCAGCCCAGGATACGGTTGGCTTTCTGGGCTGCAAGCGCACACTGCCGGTTCACGTTCATTTTTTCATCAACCAAAACCCCTCTGCCTGGGATTGCTCTGACCCAGGTGGAGGACCTTGCACTTGGCATGATTAAACTTCATCAGGTTGGCATCAGCCCACCTCACAAGCGTGTCAAGGTCCCTCTGGATGGCATTCCTTCCCTCCAGCGTATCAACGGAACCACACAGCTTGGTGTCATCGGCAAACTTGCTGAGGGCGCACTCAATTCCACTGTCCATGTCACTGACAAAGATGTTAAACAAGACTGGTCCCAGCAGCGATCCCTGAGGGACACCGCTCGTTACTGGTCTCCAGCTGGACATCGAGCCATTGACCACAACTCTTTGCGTGCGGCCATCCAGCCAGTTCTTCATCCACTGAGTGGTCCACCTACCAAATTCATGTCTCTCCAACATAGAGACAAGGATGTCATGTGAGACAGTGTCAAACGCTTTGCACAAGTCCAGGTAGATGACACCAGCTGCTCTACCCCTGTCCATCAGTTCCGTAGCCCCATCATAGAAGACCACCAGATTGGTCAGGCAGGATTTCCCCTTAGTGAAGCCATGCTGGCTGTCACCAACCACCTTGTTGTTTTTCATGTGCCGTAGCATGCCTTCCAGAAGAATCCGCTCCAAGACTTTTCCAGGCATGGAGGTGAGGCTGACTGGTCTGTAGTTCCCCACCTCATCCATTTTTCCCTTCTTGAAAATGGGGGTTGTAGTTCCCTTTTTCCAGTCATGGGGAACTTCCCCTGACTGCCATGATTTTTCAGATGTAATGGACAGAGGCTTAGCAACTTCATTTGCCAGCTCCTTTGGGACCCGTGGATGGATTTCATCAGGTCCCATGGACTTGTATACGTTCAGGTTCTTAAGATGGTCTAGAACCAGATCCTCTCCTATAGTGGTCCCAGGGTCTTCATTCCCACAGTCCCTGCGTCTGCCTTCCAAGACTTGGGTGGTGTGGTCAGAGCATTTTCCGGTGAAGACTGAGGCAAAGAAGTCATTAAGAACCTCAGCCTTCTCCAAATCCAGGGCAGCCAGTTCTTCCGATAGCTTCTGGAGAGGGCCCACATTGTCCCTAGCCTGTCTTTTATTTGCAATGTACCTATAGAATCCCTTCCTGTTATCCTTAACATCCCTAGCCAAGTTTAATTCTAAGTGGGCCTTAGGTTTCCTAACCTGGTCCCTAGCTTCCCAGACAACATCCCTGTATTCTTCCCAGGCCGCCTGTCCTTGCTTCCACCTTTTATAAGCCTCTTTTTTCCTTTGAATTTTCCTCAGCAGCTCCTTATCCATCCAAGGAGGTAATCATCATATGGATTAAAAAGTAAATACATGAGTGAAAGCACATTTATAAGGAAGTTGATGAGTGATGATGGCCATTTTCTGCTATTACAAAGCTATTAAGAGGCATTCTTTTAAGCTGGCAGGGATTCTTTTCCCTCTGTATGTAGATTTCACTTGCACAGATTTGAGTGATTATTGATTCTAGCAGGGAGGTATGTGATTCACACAGCCTTTTTACTTTTATCACACATAAAACCTCACAGAAACTTTGGTGCTGATAATAAGAAGCCCCATTACACGAGAACTAATAAGATTTCTAAGATGTTAAAGCTATATACATTATTCATACACTACAAATCAAAGCATTGAAGCCTTTAGCTGACTGTGAAAGCCTTGGAGGCTTTAAGAGACAGCATGGTTAAATGTTTTATGCAGCAGTCACAGGGAGTGTCAAATGCAATCAGTATATTTTCTAAAAATTGTGACACCGATGGTATAAGAAAACAGTACTACAGCAGGTTTCTTGACAAAGACCACTTTAGTAGTTAGATTCTTACTCCCTGTACCTGGTTCCTGAGATCAGCAGTGGCAGTTCTGCATGCATTTCTCTCTCTCTTCACCCATCTGCTGTTCCTCATTGACTTTTAATGGTCCTTAGAGAGGAAAGCATCCTGAATTTCTGTGCTGGAAGAAATGATTGATGACTCTGAATACTGACAGTACTCAGTACTTCACAGGAGACACTTAGACACTTAAAGAATTAGATACTCTAAGAACTGCTTAAAAAAAGTACCTGTCAAGAACTGGGTTGGGCTTTTATTTAAAGTGCTTTCTGGACAAGAGTTACTTGAAATAGCTTCACCTAAGGGATTACCAATAGTGTAAGCCATTACACTAATCTTGGTATCTTGGTCCAGGTTCAAATTCTCCGTTCCTCAGAATTGCAATAGGTAGGGTGTAAATTCATCTCAACTCACCTCATTGTAACTGTTGGCATTACTTGTAGGGCTTTGACTAAGGAGTGATTATTCAAGGAGTAATGGAGAACACTATATTTTTTCCTAAAGGAAGAGTGCTGAAAATTTGTCTTGTTCTTTCCTGGGAGAAATAATACACATCCCGTGACAAGTGTGCTGTTTCCTCTGATAATGATCTTGGAAGAAGTAAGATAACACACTGCCTCATAAGTTGGTCTGTTGTGCTTTCAAACTATGTAATATACTTCCAGAACATATTTTATTATTTTTTTCCTGCTCTCTTAAATCAACATATACTCTGGTCCTGATTTCTGATACAGGGGTACATTTTACAAGTATACAAGTATAGCTTTGAAGTTCAATATAAGTTATTTGATAGAACTTAAATTTTTCATAACTAGTGGCAAGAGGATTCTGGCTAATGATGAAGATACAATGTCTCCAGGGAATGGCATATTATTTGATGTAGTTGGACTAATTTAGGCTACCATTTTGGGGGATATCTGGGGCCTTAAGCAGCTCTATTTTAAGGCACTTCGGCCACACCACTAAAGCAGGAAGCTGATGGAATTGAGACACTCAACTCCAAATCATGCAGTTGGTAACTCCTTCCTTCTTTTACCTCACAGTTCTTCATCCCCAAGGGCATCAGGAGGATCACTGGGATGAACCTGCTGTGTAAGGCAGGGGGTGAGAGACTTGGAGTCACTGCATTCCTTAAACATTCTTTAAACATTAAAGAATGTTTAAAGACACTTAAGGAATGTCATTGGGGAGAGTTTAAATTCAGAAAAGTTTGAAGGAGAACAAAATTTAGGAAGCCACTAGGTCTTTCTCACCCCTGACCCGACTGGCAATAATGATGGTATCTACTGCCCAGGTCAGGTGGGCAGGGTATGGTGGGATGGTCCCTGGCTGTCAGTGCCCTGCCTGGTCATCCCCAGCCAGGGAGCAGGGCACGACAGGGGGGAGATGGGGGCAGCCCCAGTCCCAGGCATCTTTGTTCCACAGTAACTAGTAATCTGCTGGTTTACTTCTACGTTTGCATCAATTCTTTTACGTCTTCCTCTACTGTCTCCTGCATAGGATCTTGTAGCTTTCCTCAAAGAGAAAGTTGACAGAGTAATTTTGTTTCCCCTTGTCTAATCCCTTTTTAAACTTCTCTGTCCTGGGTTCAGCAGTAGCAGTCATTTTTCTCCTTCTTAGTAGCTGGTGCAGCGCTGTGTTTTCAACTTTCAGCCTGGGAACAGCGCTGATAACACCAATGTTTATAGTTACAGCTTAGAATGTTTGGTTTGACCAAGGACATGCTGAGTCTCATGCTTTGCCAGGGAGGAGGGGAAGCCGGGAGGAAGCAGAAACAGGACACTTGACCCAAACTGACCAAAGAAGTATTCCATACCACAGCACATCATGCCCAGGATGGAAAAAACTGGGGGCAGGAGCCCAGAAGAGTTCAGTTCGTGGCTGGGTCGGGCTTGGTATCAGGTGGTGAGCAGTTGTATTCTCTTTCCTTGTATTTCTCTTGTCATTATTATTATTGGTGGTAGAAGTAGTGGTTTGTGTTATACTTTAGTTACCGGACTGTTCTTATCTCAACCTGTGGGAGTTGCATTCTTTCGATTCTCCTCCCCATCCCTCCAGGAGCTGGGGGGAAGAAAGAGGGGGGAGTGAGTGAGCGGACTGCGTGATTTACAGCTTAAACCACGACATTCTCTTGCAACTTTCTCATCTCACTTCTGAAATACACAGAGTTAGAGATTTATTGGCTGCTTTCCTTTGCTTGGCTCTTCTTCATTTGCACAAGTAATTTGCGGGTTCCTTTTACTACTCATGGTTATTTGACACTTTTTGCTCACAAGTCAAATCTATCTAAAATTGGCTAGTGAATCCACTTCCCCCTCCAGCCCCTTTTTGCCCTTCTGCCATTCTTGTATCAGTTCCTTGGCTGTCCTGTGCACTGCTGTCCTTGTCCTCATACCTCTCCATTTGGCATCTATGCCTTGCTGAAGTTGATCTCAGTAAAGATTGTAAAAATCTTGAACGCAGTGGGACTCTGCAGTTCTCATTAAGTACTGTGAAGGTTACGTGCACTCACTGCCTCCTTACCCTACATGTTTAAACTGGTCTGCAAGACCACTTTCCATTGCCATATTATTGTTATGGTTGACCCTCCTGCCTGAGAAGCAAAGGTCTATGGGATCACCATGAAAGCACCCTTGTAGGATCTCTTTTGTCATGATGTCTCCAAACCAATCTTGACAGTGGTTCAATTGCTGGTGTCTGAAATCACCATATTCTGTGGTAAAAAAAATTTTCTCATATGTTCTGTATACTCTCCTACACTTGAGGCCTGTTGTGGTTTTCAAGGGACAAGGATGGTCATTTTTATGCATTCACAAAGCACATAGCAAAATGGAACTATCCTGAGGAGGGAGATTCTGTCCTTGAGATATTATTTTATGTTTGGGGGTAATTGCTTCTACAATGTTTCCCAAAATCTGGACCTGAAAAGAAACAGATGTTTTTATTATTGAAATCCTTAAACAGACATTAACTACACCATGTCCTCAGTAGTCATAGCTGCTTTCTTTGAATTCTTTCAGATTAAACCAAACCTAATTTATAAACAAGAAACCTTTCAGGTTGCTTGCTTGTTAGTGCAGAATTAGTTCTGTTTGAAAATTCATCAGTGAGAATTTAAAGTAACTAAACACTGTGATTTCTGAAACTGCTTGTGCTTGTTTTGATCATACAATAGAAGAAAGCATGTCTAAGCTTTTAGTTCATTGTGAAAGTCTGTGAAACTTTGCAATGTATTACTTCTATGTTGGCTAATTAGTTTGTACATCACATTTCAGCTTTAATTTCTGTCTTCTTAGACACCAGTTTGCCCTACAACAACTGCATTTCTAAGCAGATTTTGTAATGCTTGACTGCTGCACATTTCCTTATTTATGCTTCTGTCTTTAAACATCTGCCCACCACTAATTGGCACAGTAAGATTTTACCAGTGTTTTTTCTAGAACTTGAGCCAACTCCAAGCCATTATTTGAAGACATTTACTTTTTCAGTTCAATGTAGAGGAAGTACACAAAAGAGAGGAGAAGCTGGGATCCAGTGAGAACTGTTTCTAAATGGTTTGCGAGGCTTTGAAGGCATCTGCCTCTTGTAGACTCCTGTCTGAAAGGCATCTGAGAGGGTGACAGATACATAGAGCCTTCCTGTATAATTTCTAGCTCAGCCTCTTCTCTAGGTTCCTCCTCCTGTTTAGTTACCTAACTGATTTCAGGAAACACATCTGGCAGACCTGATTGCCTGCAGCCTTCCCCCAGCCACACTGGTTACTAAAACAGGCATACCAAAATAATTCAGCTACCTGCAGGCCACTTTTTGCAGCATTTACATTTTCCACTCACTATGCCTGATTCCTCCTGTTTCATAATTATTAAGGCTTGGTCCTGCAGACATTTAATTTTAGAAGTGAAAAGCTTTAATCTAAGCTTTTTAATTATGCTGAGAGTTAGTCAGAAGTGGGTGTCAGGGTTAAATCTGCTTCATCATCTCATGGATATCTGGTAAAACAAACTATTTTGAGAGCAACGTCTTCAGTCACTCAGGTATTCCAGCTGCAAGTGCCAGCTTCTGCACTCCCACACTTGCCACTGTGGGCGAGTGAGAATATTCATGCTTGTTGGAAGAGAATGGAAAGACATATACTTTTTTTATTGTCGTTGTTCAAAGGAACATAAAACTTTGCTGTCTCAGGTTCTCTGTTTATTGTGGGAATAAGCTGCAGCATTTACTTTTGCAGTGACAGTTATGCTTTGGTCTTGCTTTTAAACAAACTTAATAACCAAAACAGTAGTAGTAATAGTATTGTTCTAACATTTAAGTGGTCTGTTCCAATAGACAGAGTGAAATCAGGGAAAGAATGATGAAAACTAGTGGTGGAGCTCAGTTCATAACTCACTGAAACGACTAAGAAATACAGCTGGTAAAAATGTTAACTTTAAGGCAGTGGTAAGCAATTTCTGGCATTAACCCAGTGTGAAGTCAGAATAAGAACCTGCAAACACTCCATTAATATTATACTAGTAATAACAAAACAAACACCACTAAAATCTTTGGCAAGAAGATCTAATCCTATCACATCTATATGCGTGTAGTTTAGAGATTAAAACACAAATTCTTTGCAATTCAAATGATCTGTTGCATTACTTCTGTCAAACCATGTCCTGTCTTTCATGGGACTACATGGCTTTAGTGACTTGCTCTGTTTCCTGCCTGATGAAAAGATGCACATAATGAGTGCAAGGTCTTGTAATACACCTATCCTACTTTGCATACTCTTTTTTTTTTAAATCAGATGAAACCTTTCAGAGTTAACGTCGTGTTCAGAGAAAAACTACGGATTTACCAGTCAAGCGTGTTCTTCATGTAGTTAATTTAGTAAACCAAGACTTCACAACCAGAATCAGAGTAAGAACTACCTCTGATCAGAATTCCTCAGAATTTTACCCGGGATGTTTTCCTTTGGCAAAGTTGTATGTGTACATTTTACTCACACTAGCTGTAATTAGATAGTGTTATTTTTCATAACTAGTAGAAATGTTTCACTAACACAGAGCTAGAAGTGCTGCAGACTGTGTTATTCCATATACTAAATGAACAGTCTTAATTTACACTGGGCTGTCCAGTCTGTTTTGTCTGAAGTTTTTTATTTGCTGAAAATGGGCAGCTTAATTCTCTATACTTTTTCCCTTGCTACTCTAAACTGACCACACATACATAGTTAATTTCTCAACATAAGACCTCTCCCAGGTAGCCAAGTGATGTGAAACATTTATTTTTCACTCCCACAGACAATAGATGCAATGTCTTTAAAATGTAAAAGGTACACGTACAGTTGCCTAGCAAAACCTGAAACCTTCTGGAACAAGGTTAAGATCTAAGCTGCTTTCTGCAAGTGTAGCTGTTTCATTTCAGGCCTAATTTATTCTGAGTTAGTATTTAATTTTCTAGTTTAAGTTCTATTATCATAAGCAGCTACTGGCTTGTGTTTTCAGGGTAAGGATGGATGTAAGAAGCTTACGATTTTTTTTGTTCCTAAATAACACTGCCAAGATTTTCTTGAAACCTATTCTTGTTGCATAAGGCAATTCTCTTTGACATCAAGCAAAATATGCTTTCAGCAATTGCTACAAACTTTCATTCTCTTCAATTCGGGCAATAATTGGACACAAGCAAAGCATAGACGCGAACTTCATTTTTTTTATTTCCACTGATATCATTGTTGATGCAGCACAATATGTATAGCTGGATTTTCTATAAATGTTTCTTGCTGTGGGATATACTTTCTCACATGTGGGTGTGCATTTATGTCAAAATGGAGAAAAAATATATTTGAATTCAGTCTGTGAAATCTTCAAAGTTAAATAACTTAAAAATTCCTCTTTGTACAACTGCAACGAAGGAGTACCATATTTTCTTGAACTGAGCATATGGCAGGGCTAAAACAACAAAATGAAACTCATCACAACAAAACATATTTTCCCTTTACTTGATTTAATATGGTTACCAGAATTCCTTACAAAGCTTACTTTGATAGTCTCCAGGCAAAGAACCATATGTGGAGGGAACATACTATAAAGGTTCATAAACCTGGCATGATATATTGCCTGGTGTGGGAAGAATTCGTTTTAACTTGCGTTATAACACGATTAGCCATTGCAACTTCGGGCAAGTGTTTCTGAGATGTAATCTTAGGACTCATATGAAGATAGGATGAGAAAGCTGGGGCTGTTCAGCATAGAGAAGAGAAGGCTGTGTGGAGACCTCATAGCAGCCTTCCAATATCTGAAGGGGGCCTATAGTGACCCCCTATGGGGAGGGACTCTTCATGAGGGACTGTAGTGATAGGACAAGGGGTAATGGGTTCAAATTTAAACAGGGGAAGTTTAGATTGGATGTGAGGAAGAAATTCTTTATTGTAAGGGTGGTGAGGCACTGGAATGGGTTGCCCAGGGAAGTTGTGAATGCTCTATCCCTGGCGGTGTTCAAGGCCAGGTTGGACATAGCCTTGGGTGGCATGGTTTAGTGGGAGGTGTCCCTGCCGCTGGCAGGGGGGTTGGAACTAGATGATCTTAAGGTCCTTCCCAGCCCTAACTATTCTATGATTCTATGATTCTTTTAAACACTGCTGGTTTGCAGATATAAGGGAGCTTGACAAAAATGCAGATGGCAAACAAAGAGGTATGTTCAATGTCTTTTCCCCCTCAATTTTCAGTGATAGTAAAATCAGAAGACATTCCTCCTTTCTTGGTAGAGAATTTAAGGTAGGTCAAGATGTGAAAATGAAACACTTCTTTGAGTCAGGAAGGAATATTGCAGCTATGCTCCTGTTTGCTCTACACATCAACACACCTCAAAGCTTTGCCATACTGCAGTGTTCTTTATAACCTTCCTGGCATCTCAGCAGTGACTGATTTACAGTCAAGTATGAAAGCCATTAAAGAACCTGAAAGTGTCATCTATATTATATAATCGATCTTCTTGTTTTAGAAAAGGGGCAAATTCCCAGGATGCTGTTTATGACTTCATTATACCGAAAAATATCTTAGAAAAGGAAGCAGTCCTTTGCACTGGGCACAGCTAAAACACAACGTGACCTGTTTTTCTGATGTTTTGATGCTTGTAATAGCCTGATCCGAAGCCCTGAAAAGTTCATGAACATTCCTTCTTTATCTTCAGTGCACTCTGAAGTAACTGGTTCTAAGTGTAGAAAATAACTACAACATTTTTCCTTAAAATTGATTGTTACTGTATATTAAGTATCTGAAACACATGCCTAGCCCATCCTTTGTCCTGAGCATAGTAATGTGTCATGTGCCCTTGCATGCTCCAGGGTATTAATTCTTTTCCATCTTAGAGCTCTTGTCTTTTTCACTGCAGGCCGCTTCTTGAAGACTTTATTGGGCAGGGTACCTACAACTTTCCTTTTCCTGGTATCTGCCTTTCTGAGATGAAGACAAAGCTGTATCTTCAGTCTTAACACAACACTAAAGTACATCAGCCTCTACACAGCTGGTGGGATTCACAGCCATAAGTTTGGTGGTCAGACTGCTCAGTAGTTAGAGAAGGAGGTGTATCTGCAAGTCAATCTTCGAAAGCTCCATAGGCAAGGCTTATCACTGTTGTGGAAATTTCTGGTATGTTGGAGAGCCAAACTACAGTGTATCATTTATCTTTTGGGGCAGATGAAGATTTTCAGCTTCTCTGAGTTCTGTCTGTGGCACACCAAAACATGTAAGTAAATGCAGAGTACTCAGAGAAGTAACCAACACAAAATGACTTAGAAAGAGTAAAAAAATAGAGCAAATGTGTAAAATTACTTCCCTAGAACAACAATCTTCTAGCCTTTGATGTTTTGCAGCCCAAACAGAGATGGTGTCTGTGTCTAGTAGATGTCAATGAATTTCACCCCTGTGCACTTGTTCAGTCATGTGTGAAACCCAGTTTAGCTCCCTACAAACCCATATACGCTAAACAGTAGGATCTACAGAAGGGCAATTCGGAGCACCTCAGAAAGTTTCTCTGTCTGTCAATTAGGAGAGGGATACTAGGCCTAAACATAGTACGAATGCAAGTTCCCAGCTTTTTCCAAACATCCTGAAATTAGCTCTGTTTCATCAAAATCCACAGCAGAGGACAGCTGTAGCTGCTCATGCTTTTCTGAAGACAGAAGCTTTCAGGCCTGAAGACCAATGGAGTGGCCTGGTAGTGACAAGAGCATGAACAGCCACATGAGATCCCTGTGGGATGAGATGGGAAGAAATCTCTTCCTGTTTATGAGTAATAGCTTAAGCATATCTCTTTTTGAGGATATAGCGTACGATGAAGTCCTGATGTGTTGCAGAATTTTCCCACTGTGCTGGGTGTACCTGGAAGAAAACTAAGATGACCAAATTCTGTTTAGCAGCTCGATCCAGAGTACAATATATGAAGAGGACTGAACATACATTTCAGTGCCTGAAAGACCATATTTACATTTTGCTCAGGCACAGACTGAACGGTAAAGCTGATTAAGTGCTAAGAACTGGCCACCCTGGTAGAGCAGAAGTTACGCGATGAATGAAAACAGAACTTCCCATTTCTATGTTAACAGCACATAAATCCAATTAATTGACCGATTCATCTAATGAATATGTGGAAATGTCAATTTTCTTTCTCTCTGGCAGATTTTAGATTTTCTAAAGCAAAGCCAATTGTAACTTTTTTTCAGAAGAAGCTGTGGTGAAAACAATAAATACAACATTAAACCAACAGAAAGACACTAAATGCAAATGTTTCAGAAGCTGAAAATACATGACAACCCTCAATATTTAAAAAAGTATGATTACAGGGGTCTTTGAATCATCCTTCCACATTACATCTATTACAGATCAAATGTCTGCTCATCATTCTTTTTCAGTTGTTACTGTTTTCACTATTTGCATAGAAAATCCAAATGATCACCTGAGCCGAATTTAGTTCAAATGCAGATGGAGTATGTGGTGTGAATATGAGAAGACACAAATGCTGATTCCAGAGAAATTCCTGTTATAGAAAGTTAACAGAGACAAAAAAATTTAGCATTTCTCCATGTGCATTGGCATAGCTACCACATTCTTCTGTGACTGATGTTCCTAACAGATCAACAAACAGTACATCCTGTTTTCAAGAAACAAGCTGAAGTAGGAAAGGGAGATGCCTCTTGTCTTGTCCTTGAGATCTAAGTGATGACTACTTATAGTCATCAGGATATTTCCAACTAAGACAAACTTTGTGTTCTACAAGAGTAATTTTGCTATGAGGTTTCTGGATTAAGAGGGCAAGGGAGATCCAGGGATGCATAAGTTTGTTTTGAGAATGATCTTTAAAGAAATCTGTACTTATGTAACAGCCTCCCTGCTGCCACCTCTGCTTTCTGCATGCTCACATGGACTAGCATGCACATATGCAGAAGTTTGTTTCCATTCTGTTTCTCTGGTTTTATTCTATTCAATTTGAAGATTCACAGTCCTCTTTCATTGTTACATATCCCCACATGTGTAGTGAATTTTGATGGAGACAAAATTGCACTGACCTCTAGTCATTCTGTCTCTGTAGAAATGCTTGTCATTTACATGCCTTAATTTCGGAAGTAAACCAAGAAATACTGCTCAAAGTCTCTTTGAAATGCAGAGGGTTCTTTCAACAGTATTTTTTTGAACTGACTAATTTTAATAATAACAGATACTGATATGTACTAAGAGTCAGGTATGGCTGGTCCAAATGACTTTTAGAGCAGAGACAAATAATTTAAGTAATGACTTGTGATAGCAGTGGCTTTGTGTAAAATTATCTCACATTTGCAGCCTGTCACTAATATTAACTGCTCCCTATCACTGCTCTCCTCTGGTTTCTGAAAAATAATTACTACTGCTACCTTAAAGAACAGAATATGTTTTGGTATTATTATTTATCAGTTTTCCTCATAACATATATTTATAATCTTGATATCTGAAGGATTTTAATATATTGCAAATATGTAATTTAAATTTCATTCAGTGATGCTGTTCTTAGGACTCCTAGATTTGTTTTCATACCAAAGAATCCTTGTTTCAGAACTGCAGTGGGACCTCACTCAGTTTACTGGAGCAAAAGCATCCACATAGTCAAAACCATCACTACAGTTGGCATTAATTGGAAGACCTGGTAGAAGTTTGAGCAGACACCAAGGTTTTAATAATGAAGGAGTATGAAACACCCACTCAATACTTTGTGGTGTGCTTCTGCATGGCAGTGTTAGACACATTGTTATGGCAATTGGAACAGTTTGCACTGCAGTGCTTTAGATAATTTAGATTGGCTAAATAATCAAGTCTCCTTTAGATAATCAAGGAGACTTGATTCCCTTGAATTGCTATTCTGGAACTTTACACTAAACTCTATTTTTTTCCTAACTGTGTTTCTAAGAGGTAAGAAAGAAAGGCAATGCTCTTTTGTAGGAAATAACTGCAATCCAAAATTCAGCAACTGCAGTGCATTGGAGACCTCTAATTAAATAATCGAAATCACCACTCAGTATTAATTAGTGAGTTTGAACATCTATAGACTAATGAGCCTAATCAAACCTTCAGTCAATTCCTGCTGTGACTCTCATGTCCTGCAAATTGTTCAGTTCTTTACTTTTCGATTACTTCCCAGTAAAAGATTTTAAACTTCAAAGTGCAGCAGATGTTTCAGGAGCATATTAGACCTTCACAAAGATGCTTTTCTGCACAGAACACTGCAGGATACAGCCACAGCAAGTTCAGCATTGGATGCACGAGTGAATTTACACGGGAGGGTACTGGACCTGAAACTTTATTTTCCCCTTCCCTCTAGAACTGGGTGTTGCTTCTTGTTGCATGAAAGAGGAATGCTATTGCTCCTGTAGAGAGACCAACCCAGTGACAAGATGAAGTATGACATTTCAAGTACTGCCTGAATAGAGTCAAAAGCAGAGTGCAAGTGCAGGGAGATGTAAACAGTGGTCCTTCACCATAGTGTAGGAGGGCTGACTGGGGAGAGTAGTCGAGTACATAGAGTGCATTTTACAAGAAATAGTGAATATAACTGCCTGGCTGGGGGATATTGTTGGCTTTGTCAGCTGCATCAACGCCCTTTTTTAAGAGACAATACAAGTGCAAGATTTTTAAAAACATGTCCAACTATTCTTGGTTTGTTTGTGCATATATGTGGCTAATAGCTCTTGGCAGACAGAAAAGGAAGCAGAAGAGCCATATAAGATACATCCTGGAGTTCCCAGCCACCCCGCAACCTTCTATTCTTGTGTCAGGGGTGTGGCATCTTCACCTTCTGGACAAGACAGAGGCTTTGCTCCCTTCAACAACAGTATCTCCAAGCTCTCAATCTTCCCCCACATCCTATTACACTGCTCTTTGCCCAAAGAGACTGCCTGACTATTATTTATGTACTCACATAACTTAGACACAGGACCTGCCTCCAAAAGGCATTTGATCCCAAAAATGCTCCTACACATGAATAAACAAAGAGTCTAGGGACAGAAGGAGAAAGACAGCCATTACTATATTGGTAACAAAATCTGGTCACATAAATAGTTTTGGTTAGGTTATTTTTAAAGCTATTAATACATTAAGCTTTTTTTTATTACAGTGTTTCTGTTATTTTACCCTCTCTAACCAATGTTTCTATTCTTCCAGGGGTGTGTCTGTGTACTTTAATGAATGCATGGTATCAAAATGCACAGTAGAACTGTTTTCCCCCTAAACAATATGAAGAACAATGTATGGAATAATATCTGATCTTTTTTATCCCTGCACCTATGTTCATACCTCCCACATGTGTTGGCTAAAGTGGGTACAGGATATTTTGCTATCAATAGGTACATTAAATCCCATTAGGACTCATGCATTGTGCTTGGGATAAGCCACACTGTTTCACTGGTACTACAGATCAGCTGGCATTTTCCTTGCCTAAGCTGGTATGTGAGGGAGGTTTAGGGAGGAAAGCACAGACATGCTTTGTTTGGAAGAACTTTTTATTCTTGCCAGTTCTCTTCAGGGTTTTGTGTTTTCTCTTTGATCCCAAGGCACTGGTGCTAGATATTAATATAGGGACAAGAAAACACCAGCACTTTGCATCAAATACAATCAATTATGTTTGGGTTAATGTCAAAAGTCGTAAAGATCAACAGGAAAGCTGGGGTGGGTACAGAGGAAATTATTTAAACTAAAAAAGGGTTGATTCAGACTAGATATAAAGAAGAGATTTTTTACAATGACAGTGGTAAAACACTGGAATAGATTGCCCGGAGAGGTAGTAGATGCCCTATGACAGGAAACGTTTGAGTTCAGGTTGGATGGGGCTTTGAGCAACCTGATCTAGTTGAAGATGTCCCTAATTATTGCAGGGGGTTGGACTAAATGTTTTTTAAGGGTGTCTTCCAAGACCTTTAAGATCATCAAGTCCAGCTGTTAACCCAACACTGCCAAGTAATTATACATAAAATGCCGTGGTTCTATAGCAATACAGCAATCAATCCAGTGTAAAATCAGTGTTATAAAGCCAGATACTGTTCCAAATAAACTTAATTTCAAAAGGGCTTTCTGCTGATTAAATATGTTACTAACTCTTGGGTTCTACACATAGAATCATAGAATAGTTAGGGTTGGAAAGGACCTCAAGATCATGCGCAAATAAAGAGAAACCAGGCAAAGAGCCAATAACAGAGCTGAATATCTTCACTTCAAAAATAATTTGGTTCTTCCAAAACACCTTCTTTATCTTGTGACTGTCATGAAATCAGATGGGTAAAAACTATAACTTCTTTTAATCATCCCCTCTTCTTGAGGTAGAGATCAACTGAGTCAAAAAGCTGCATCAGTTGGAACGCACCTCTGGTTGCAGGCAGTAGAGCCCTGCTGAGCCCAACCTTACGTCTCTTGTGTGCAGTTGCCAAGCCGCTGACATGAGAGTGGGTTTCTGCTGGGATGCTGCCCTAAACATATGCCAAAAAATATTGAAATCTTTTCAGACAATTCTAAAGATCTCCAGGACTATACATGTGCCCTGTAACCATTTTATGTCCTGCCTAACCCCTCCAGCCTTAATCTATTTATTGTGAGGCCCTGCAGCAAATCTAATTCAGAACTGTCTCAGCACTGCTTCTCCTGACCAACTAACTTCAGTGATGTGAGCATTTTCAGCCTCTTGATTCTGGAATATCCATGTGGGCAGCCCAGTCCCACTGGAGCTCTCCTGGCTGCCTGCTCTCCTGGCATTAAATACACTGCCGCTCCCACGCAGCTTGGGAACACTGGATTTATTGCAAAAATACTATCTTGACTTTTTTCCTAAACAATTCCAGTGTGTGTCCTCTTTTTCTGAAAAAAATCTATCTCATTGAAATCCAAAAAAACCTGGACTAAACAGAAGAGGCTTAGTTAAATAGACACTGTGCAAACTTGTAGGAGACTCAGGGAAAAGAAGATTTTTCTGAGTGAGATGTGCTCAATTCAAAATTCATTGTGTTGTGACTACTGTTAATAGAGGTGTGACTCAGTCCAGGCTCTGAAAATAATAATAAATCAGAGTCTTGGAAATCAGGCAAGCAGCAGTAAAACAGTACAATACAATTTGATTTGTACAATAAAGAAAGCAGGAAAGGTGGATTGTTCTGTAGCCCACCATCAGCATAGCAAAATGAACTGCATATTATGATATAATGTCACGGGTTCAGCAGCAGCAGTCATTTTTCTGCTTCTTGGTAGCTGGTGTAGCACTGTTTTTGATTTTGGGCCTGGGAACAGTGCTGATAACACCAGTGTTTCGGTTACTGCTTAGTGATGTTTTGGTCTGGCCAAGGACTTTCTGAGTTTCATGCTCTGCCAAGGAGGAGGGGAGCCAGGAGGAAGCAGAGACAGGACACCTGACCCAAACTGACCAAAGAGGTTATTCCATACCACAGCACGTCATGCCCAAGATGGAGGACGGAGAGGAGAGACCCAGAAGGGTGCGGGGTGCACTGCATGGTCGGGTTTGGTTTTAGGTGGTGAGAAATTGTATTCTTTCCTTGTAATTTCTCTTGTCATTATTATTATTGGTGGTAGCAGTAGTGATTTGTGTTATACTTTAGTTACTAAACTGTTCTTATCTCAACCTGTGAGAGCTGCATTCTTTTCAATTCTCCTTCCCATCCCTCCGGGAGTGGGGGGCAAGAAAGAGGGGGGAGTGAGTGAGAGAGAGTCTGCGTGAGTTAGACTTAAACCACGACAGTTCTTTTTGGCGCCCAACGTGGGGCTCGAAGGGTTGAGATAACGACAGGATTAATAGCCACTCGTCACAATGCTGATTTGTTGGCTCTTAAAGTTGTTGCTTTTGGTTCTCTTGCGTTCATGGTTTCAGCCTGTTGTACCTTACTTACAGCCGGTATTTCTTATCTTAGCATGTTTCAGATATGGGTTTTGGTTTAAGGTTCTTGTTTCATTGTACTTTATTGGAATGGCTTGTGATACGGGCGGGCTCGAGAAGCCGTGGGGGGCGAATGTGTACCTGGCAGTTCGGCTGCTCTTCACCGTCCTGGCGAGGCTGTGGAGACCCGAGGGGGGGCTGCCTCGGGAGCCGCCGGCTGCCGAAACGGCCCGGGGGAGCGGACCCGGGGAGCAGGAGCCGAGCCCCCCCACCGAGCCCAGCCCGACGGCTGCCGAGCAGAGGAAGGAGGTAGCAGAAGGGGTGAGCCCCCCGACTGAGCCCAGCCCGGCGGCTGCCGAGCCGCGGGAGGGGGAGGCTACCGAGCGGCAGGAGGAGACGGCAGAGAAGCCGGGCCCCGAGGCTGAACAGAGTCCCGCGGCCGAGCCCAGCCTCGTGGCGGCCGAGAGCATTCCCCGGCAGCTGCCCGCGGAGCCGCAGGAGAACGCAGGAGACCCCGCAGCACTTCCCAGCAAGGCAGAGGAGGAAGCTCTGGACTCAGACAAAGAGCAGCTGCTGGTGAGAGAGCCGGCAAGCACAGCAGCTACACCAGCCCCAGTGACAAGCACAGCAGCCTCATTTGAGAGCTCTGAAGGGTTTGAATGGCCTTTGGGTACACTTGAGACCTGCCTGCTGATTGTGATGGGGATCAGCATGGTGGCATGCATACACAGTGTGTTTTACCCACAACCATTTTGTCTGGTCCCCAGAGTTAAGCAGAGTGGGGTGTGGGCATTGTCTGGGGTTAGTCTGCAATCTATGATGACTAAGAGATTTTCCCCAAGCCTGGACAGTTATGAGTGGCAGGGTGTGTGGGACTGTATGGGCAAGTATCTTGTCCACTGGGCCCCTCCAGTGCTTTGGAAGCATTGGAGATGGAAGGCAGCTGTATGGAGTCCCCAGCGACAAGCTGCAGAAACTGCTGGAGGGGAGAGTGAATTACTTTGAGCCTGGTGGGCCCATGACACCTCAGGCCATCAGGGCAGAGATGCAGCATACAGATGGACTCATGATCGAGGGGTGGACTTGGCAATGGACACTGTGGCCCAGGTTACTGACGAGTGTGAACTCTGCACACAGCCTCTCCTGCTCTAAAAGGCTGTTACAGAAGATAGAGCTTGACGTCACGGACCGAATGGACTCAGCAGCTTTGTAGGGATTGGTCTATGCACTGAGGGATGATCTCTCTCCCTCTCTCTGTGTGTGTATGTATATATATACATGTGATGGTATATTGAAAATGTGGGATCTGAGCATAACGTGAATGGTATGGAATAAGGGGTGGATAATGTCATGGGTTCAGCAGCAGCAGTCATTTTTCTGCTTCTTGGTAGCTGGTGTAGCACTGTTTTTGATTTTGGGCCTGGGAACAGTGCTGATAACACCAGTGTTTCGGTTACTGCTTAGTGATGTTTTGGTCTGGCCAAGGACTTTCTGAGTTTCATGCTCTGCCAGGGAGGAGGGGAGCCGGGAGGAAGCAGAGACAGGACACCTGACCCAAACTGACCAAAGAGGTTATTCCATACCACAGCACGTCATGCCCAAGATGGAGGACGGAGAGGAGAGACCCAGAAGGGTGCGGGGTGCACTGCATGGTCGGGTTTGGTTTTAGGTGGTGAGAAATTGTATTCTTTCCTTGTAATTTCTCTTGTCACTATTATTATTGGTGGTAGCAGTAGTGATTTGTGTTATACTTTAGTTACTAAACTGTTCTTATCTCAACCTGTGAGAGCTGCATTCTTTTCGATTCTCCTTCCCATCCCTCCGGGAGTGGGGGGCAAGAAAGAGGGGGGAGTGAGTGAGAGAGAGTCTGCGTGAGTTAGACTTAAACCACGACATATAACTAACAAAGTTTTAAACAACAAAATACAGAAATATCTAAAAGGAAATACATTATATCAGTAGTTATCAATCTCAGGTAGCATATGGCAATTACAGGAGCACTTGCTGTGCTGGCCTGCCTCATGGTTGGTGCAAACTACATCCTCCTTCCTTGTCCTTCCTTGTCCTCTCTGGATGACTGTTGCAGTTCCCCAACAAGTATTTGCAAACCCAAGTGAAATTACAAATCCATCGGTGTCATGAACCTTGCGGTAGGACTGCAGATAAAAAGTGGATTGTTTCCTACTGCTTTGTGTGTCTGTAGTTGTTTACCCATATATTGAATGCAAGGTGAGAAATTCAGGCAACAGGCAAGAGCTGAGCAGCTGTGGTCTTCCAATCAGTGGCATGTGAAACGGATTAATGAAAAAATGGCAGACATTGCCAAGCTTAGATGTGCAGGATAACACTTGAAGTGCTTGCTCCTTTCAGGGAAAATCACGTTTTCCTGCAGTGCTAGTAAAACTGGTAACTTCACATTGTATTCCTGATATCTATTCAGTAAAAATAGTAGAGAGTGGTTGTGATGGTGTTTTCTGCTGAGCTGTGGTAAAAGTGATCACAAACCACGTATTGTGGTATGCAGCCCCTTCAAAACTACAGTTCCTGCACTTCAGCTTCCTAGACTTGCTAGATCTGAGATGTTTGGGAGTGCTTAGGATTTAGCTGCTCTAAGCAAGAACAATCTGATCTGGCTCTAAGTCTCCATGGTGCCAGGAGTGGTAGTTGTTAGGGGATCTCTGGCATCATTAAATGCTTATTAAGGTTATGATCACTTGGTAACTCTTCTTCTCCCACCTCTCTTTTCTTGTGTCCCTCTGGCAGCAAAGATACAATACAAATATTAACAAGTATGAAGAAACAGTCTTGCAAGTATGAAATCAAATTAATTTATTGAGACTGTATCTGTGAGACTGCTTTCCACAACAGGTTCGCAGCCTTGAAAATTCCCAGAGATGCAATGACTGACTTAAATTGGGACTGAAAGACACATCCTATGAGGCACATTTGGCATTCAGTTTAATTTCCCTCCACCTCTTTCCCTAAATTTTCCAAGAATAACCACATTGTGTTTCTTGTCTTTTAAATGTAGGAAGTGAAGAAAGGGTTTGAGGATTTAGGATTGCTCCTGTACTAGATTTAGGATTATGATTTGTTCACCTATTAGAAATTTATTGATTCTTTGAAAGGAAAATAGCAAACTCCAAGTCAAATTAGACATTATTTTATCCTGGAGAATATTATGCTAGTGATGAGTGCGTGAAGATAGCTGGAAAATATACACTTATTGAAAGTGATGTAAGCATATAAATCAAATGCCAATCTGCTTGGTGAAAAAGCTTGCACTTGGTTTTGCAGCCATGTTCGACTGTAGGAATTCCAGGGTGGCTGGGAGGGAAGGAAGCATTGATGGCTTTTTGTAGTTCTCCACTGAGTACTAAAGATGAGAAATGTAAATATTAAACAGTAAATCAAATGTTGAAGAAATAAATAACTATGGAACAGATGGGCAAAAGAGGTGTCCAGCTGGCTCATGGCACTAATTTTTTCTCACTTGAGCAATAGCCGCATGCGAAGTGGGTTGGGTATTGTGCTGAAACCATATTTCCCCACATCACACTCATGCACTTTCTCCCCCAGGCTTTTTCTGTTTCAGTTCCTCTGACAAGATTTTATGCAAGCATTCGAACAGCTAGGGTCTTTCCCACATCTCACTTGCTTATGAGGAAGATAAGTACCAGGGCCTATTGCAACCACTGGTGATATGCACGTTATCATCATCATCACTGTGGGCTGCAGAACTCCAGGCCTCATATCATAAACCTATTGACAGTTCATGAATTCTGCAAAATGATGATCATGTGTATTCTCATGCTTTCATCAGATATCATATGGACCTCCTTTCAACACAGCAGGCAAACACACTAACCAGGCAGTCGCACTAACCAGACAATCTCTTTGAGGACAAGTCTCTCATTTTTGTGGGTTAGAGAGATCTGAGGGGTAACACCTTCAGAAAAATGTGGCTTTGATGAAGCCTTGAACTAAAACTAATATTTCTAGTGCTGAAGTATAAACACTGTGAATCAAAGTATCTACACCAGTTCTGTGGCAGATTTCACAGCATTATGCAGGAGGGCAAAGAACTACTTTAGAAAAACCAGCTATTTCTAGCTTGTGATACTGTATAGACCACTACCAATTATAATTCCACTTAATTTTTTAGCCAATTTTCAAAAAGTAAAATAGTGTGAAAGTTAGATTCTTGTTCCAAATGTGACTAAGCAAATATGGTGCAACTGATACTCACATTTGACCTGGTAGTCCCAGGAATTAACGGGATGATCTTATTAAGCAAGTGATCTGATTTATTGAACCCAAGTACAATCACCAAGAAACAGTTTGTTCTGAAGAACCTTTTCCCTGTGTGTAGAGGAAGGGAAAGTAAACACTCTAATTATTCTTATGACATTTGAAAATGACACTCTATTTTTTTCTCAAGGAGAACACAACACAATATACCTGCAGAGATGCCTTCCAACGTACATTATGCAATGATATCATAATCTGGACATTAACAAAGATCCCTGGGAATGAAATTAGAAAAATGTGAGGATGACAATAAGAAAACACAACTATAGTGCTAGAATCGTCCACTGCAGAGCTCATCCCTGGCATGTTCAATTTCTTCATCTGTCACCTTAATTATAAAATGTGATTTGTGTTTGGCTTGAGCAACAACTGGAAAGCCTGCTCTTTATCAAAAGTGTTAACTGATTAGTTTTCTATGAAATTAACACCTGAAGGCCAGATATGTTGAGCAATAAACAGTTGCAGAGAAAGATTTGGAGGCAGACAAGGTGCGTATTACTTCAGAGCAGGTATAGCAAAGGCATTAAAAATGCAGATGTAAACAGACAGCAGGGGATGTGTCCAGCTTGGCTTCAAGGCACTCTCAGCATTGGTGAGGAAGCAATCCTACAACAACTTCCTCCTTGCCATTTCCACTGAGTGAATATACAGCAGGTGAATCATGCAAAAAACACCAATGCTTTTGACTTCATAAATATCCTCTTTCCTGTGACATGAAATTGATCCAATCTTCAGTGGCCTGTGGTGAAGTTAAATGAGCACTCCAAGATAAGAAGCACACAGCCCACAGTGTATGACTCAAATCCAGCCCTTGAGAAAATTTGTCATCTGGCCCACTGGTCCTCTTTCCGGCTGCCTCTTTAGACATTCAGCTTCAGGCAGGATGCATTAATCTGGAAGATTTAACATCTTGCTCCCAATTGCCCAATTGCTCCCAGTTTTTCCTCAGCGACCTTTCCTATCACAGTGGGGTGTGTATGTGGAGCAGGAGCTACACAGCATGTGTAAATCTATGCAATTCTACATTAAATACCCAGTTTTCCCACCTGATCTTCTACACTTTTTCTGGGAACCCTGTCGATCCCTTTTAGTAGCTGATAGGCTAACTGACCTATCTTAGTTTGTGCTAAGCACAGACCTGTTATCCTTCCTTTAAATATGAATTTTTTTTTTGTTCATATGCTTTGGTGGCATTTAGAGAATAAAATAGGTAGAGACAATGCTCTAAACATTTGAAGAGACTACAAACAGGGGAGAAAAAAGAAAAAAACAAAGAAAAGATTACGTACAAATGTATAAAGTCAAAATGAGTCACCACTTATTTTTATTGCTGATAAAAATAGTACTTTTAAGATTTATGAACGCAAATAAAAAGTGATTTCATGCTTATGGGGCTGTGGCTTCTCCCCAGTGCGTACTTAGTGATAAATCCACAGTTTCAGTTTTGGGATTTACTTTGCACCCTAAATCAAACTGTGGTCAGTTTTTCTTTCTTAGTTTATGCTTTACAAACACTCTGAGCAACTGGTCATTCAAAAAAAAAGATTGAAAATATCATTTACTCTGCAAAAGCTCTAGGGAAAAAACAGAGCTAGCCATTTTTTTGAAAACTTGTTTTCTGCTATTTTCTAGCTCAAAAGGATATATAAACATTACTTTTCTATTATTCTATTATCATATTTGTGAAAAAAATCATGGACTCTTATGACTACTTCTGAAACTACAGCAATAAATGCTGCTTCATAGAGTGAAGTTTATTTTCCTGATTGAGGTATCAACTTTTACACTTCTGCTTTGCTTTGAAGCATCTGCATCTCTTTGGTTCATATTTTCTCAGGCTGTTTCAACTCCATTTTTCAAAACTTCTAATGCCAGAATATTGTAAACAGCTTCTTGCATTGATATAAGCTTCGTTATAGTCTTACTATCAGAAAATATTGGCAAGACAAGTTGAATGATCCTCTGTGCATTTCTTGGAGAACTACCTTTTCTCATTGCAGGGTAAGATCATCTCTTTGTCTGCAGTGATGCCTGCTGTGCAGCACAGGTCTTTGCTGCCTCTGCTAACTTTTGCAATGGGGAAGACCACATTCTTCCAGGTTTACTTCTTTGGCTGTACTTTACCATATGTTCTGTGTCAGAGATTTGGATTATGTGGTCTCCCTCATATTTCCTAGTGGTGTTTTGTTGGCAAAGGTAGACGACTCCTGGAGGAGAAAACCCTGTGAGGGACTTGCAAAACAGCTGGGATCCCTATGGGGAAGAGCTATGGGCCTCTCAGGTGGGGAAGCTCCTGGTGAATCAGTTCAGAGCAAAACATTGGCCCTTCATAATAGCCCAGGCTAACTGGTGATGCTACTGTTTTGTTCCAGTTCCAATGATTTAAATCTTCCCCTGAACCTCCTGAACCTCCCCTTTCTCTCAGTTGGTATGCTTGTTCTTTAATGGTATGCTGAGTTACCCATTCATGAAACATCATCATAGGAAAAGATTGAGAATGACTAACAGACCAGGTGCTGTGAAAAATAAAGTGCTGCCTGTGCTATGCTTTGGGAATCAGCTTAAGTTCCCTGCAGCCACATGCATTGTCTTTTGGGTTTACTGTGGAGTACAGAATCCTCATGTACACAGGAATCTATTTTTTATTAATGTAAAACCTTTGAGTCAGGGACTGGATGAAATACTCCGCTACTGGTATTTTTCAGGACAAAACCAGCTGTTTATGGAGGAATGGGGGCAGGATACCTCAGATAAATAGATTCTTTTTTTTCTCATCTAATTGACTTACCTATCACTGATGTGGTCAGCTGCAAAAAAAAAAAATCCCATAAATTAAACACAGTACAATATACTAAGGCACATACAGAGTTGCCACTTTCTTCCTCATTTTATGCAACATATGACAAAAGTTTAAATTTAATCTATCCTAATTTGAGCTATTATAACTGCATTTGAACAGAATGTTAAATGCTGGAGGAATTCATCAAACTTGGATCTGTATTGGTAGTCTCAACAGCACAGCCATTTAGAAGAATTTAGGTACTATGATGCTGGTGGCATATGCTTTCTACTTATAGTGCCACTCCCACTATGATTAATGGCAGAGAAAAGAATGTTGGAAGAATACAACATTCACTGGTATGACAAACATTAAAGATTTTTTTTCCCCCCATAGATTTAAGCAGATCTCATGCAGTGCATAAAGATTTTTCTATACATAAAGTAGTTCATATATACATATACTGGAAAAGTCATAACTTAGAATTGTGCCAAAAGATTTCATGCTATTTTACTATTGTAAAATGAAGGAAATACAAAAAGCCACATTGCTATTATACTTGTGATATGACTTTACAGCTCTTTAAAATGAAAAATACTGAAGGAAAATCATTACATTTTTATTAGCCATGATATAAAGCATCACAAAAACTGTAACACAAAAAAGCAGTGATTTGTTCACTGTATTAAACACTAACCAGCATAACTAGCTGCATGTTTAAAATCACAAGGTAATTTTGAGTATTTAAATAAATGGGATCTTATTATATCTACAAAACCAAGGAATCAAAAGCAATGACTGAAATGTAATCAGCAACTCATTTCCCATGTTTAAATATTAGAGCAATACACACTAAGAAACTGAATCATGCACAAAAATGAATTTCATCTCACAGTACTGAGCCTGAGACATATAATTACCATAAACACCCAAATAATTGTATATTTAAAGAATACATAGACTACTTGTGGAGGATCATCTAAGTATGCCTTCAGCTAGATGGTATGCACTAGATGTATACAATTGCTTTCAGCCAATAGAAAACATGGCCCCCACAGTCTGCTATCTGTTAAGTATGTAGAAAGGCAAAGCGTCCCTAGTATTCATTCAGGTACTATACAGCTCAGTCTTTTCACAGCTTATTATGAAGGCAAAAAAAAAATTTCAATCAATACTTTAGTTACAGAATTGTCTTATGTAGCTCCAAGTTCATCACAAAGTCATTAGGGTTGGAAGGGACCTCTGGAGATCATCTAGTCCAAACCCCCTGGCAAGGCAGGGCCACCTAGAGGTTACACAGGAACGTGTTCAGGCGAGGTTTGAATGTCTCCAGAGAGGGAGACTCCACAGCCTCCCTGGGCAGCCTGTTCCAGTGCTCTGACACCCTCAACATAAAGAAGTTCTTCCTCATGTTAAAGTGAAACTTCTTGTGTTTTAGTTTATGGCCGCTGCTCCTTGTCCGGTTGATGGGCACCACTGAAGAGTTGGGCAATGCTAAACATAGTAGCTGCTGTTGAGATTAACAGAAAGAAAGAGGCTACAAGAGGTAAATGGTGGAAAAACTGACTGTGTCCTGGACCTCTGCAGACTGTGCCACTGATCCCATGTGGGCACAGTGGGATACACAATGTGAACATTGCAGAAGTTGTGTTAGATTGCAATTTGATGTATTTTGCATTTACATGTTTTACAATTTTTCACTTAACTTTCTCATCAGCTGCCATCAGCTCAGTCAGAGAATTTCTGCTTTTGGAGAAGCAGACTTTTGTGTGACCTTTTGCCAGCCCTCCTTATTCTCTTCCCTGGAACAAACCTCCTCCCCAGCATAAAAGCTGAGTCATGAGGATATAAATCTGGCCAAATCTTCTGGTCCACTCTCTGTGTTTCATGTTGCTGATAGACTTTCATGTACTTATCTCAGGCATTTTTATTCCACCTCATACTTCACACTTTCAAGCTCTGTGCCATGATGAGCTCAGACACTTTTAACTCTTCCTGCTGAATTGCAAATTCTTGAAGCAACCGTGAGGGTGGAATGGAGACAAAGCCAATGGTGGTAAATCCAAAAGTTGGTGAAGGAACATGGAGCATTCAAAGGTTTGAAAGCAAATGTTTGCAGTCAAAGATTCAACCATGACATATCTGGAACTTCAGTCACATCAGAAAGGGAAAATACTTACAGAAAATCTTTAAGCCATCTCAAAAAAGAAGAGTATTAAAGAACACAAAGAGCTTACAGGACAGGGGAAATGACCAATATGAAATCTGGGACACCAGGCCAAAGGCTGGGTGAAGAATAGGAATGAGAATGACCCAGCCTGAGGTGGAAACAAGACTGATTTTAAGCCAGGGAGCCCATAAAGTCTACAGCATTATGGGTCATGAAAGTGTATATCCAGTTGAAAATGCTTTTACTTAGCTGGTTAGACTAAGAAATTATAAGATTTTAGCCCAAAACCATTTTGGGACCATCTCGTAATGCACAAAACATCTAAGTGCATCTTAGCTTTAAGAGAGCACTTAAATAGTTATTAAGAGTGTGTGATGTGATTGCCTGAGACTGCAGACAAAACAGAAGACTGGCCTTGATGATTCAGGTGGCCTGTTCTGGCTTTGTATTCCCACAGGAAATCTACTCTGAAGTAAATCTAGTGTTTTGAAATCATGCATTTAGAGAAAGCTGATCACTATCACAATTCCATATTCATGAATTCATTACTGTCTTGAAAGGTTTCTGTATTATACATTCAATTTTCTCCCTCTTTAAATCCTACTGCTTGTTCATCACTAGCCAGTCTAAATACTACGTATTAAAACAAAAATTGCACTGGAAGATTCTGATTAGTGAAAAAGGGAGCACAACTGAAGCACAGAACTGCATATCTAGTTGCTTGGGTGCATTTGCTGGACATAGGAAGCAGTGGTGGATGTCATAGTTTTTGTCCATGTCTTGTCTTCATCAAGTTTGCAGCTTGGTCACAGCGCCACCTTGACATTTAGCTTTGGGAATTGCTGCTGAGCTGTGTCCAATGGTCCAAATAAGATTCAGAGAATGGGACTTTTATTCTAAATTGCCTGAGATGATAGCAGAAACATATTGGTATTGTGAAACAATCTTATGTAGGCCAGTCTGTAAAACCAAAGGAGGACCAAATGGACAACCTGTGTTACGAAGGCTATGTGGAAGGGTCTTCAAGACTGTGAAAAATAATCTGAAAGATTCTAGAAATGGGAGAAATCTTGTGGCTGAAATCACCAGGCTGTGTTTGAAGCAAGTAATTCTATCCAGATTATACTGTTGTGCTTGAATGCTGTTTGTCTCATGTTCACTGAATAGGAGAGAAAGGGAAGGCTGGAAGAAGCAACCTTTCTCTCTACTTCTCCTGTGACTATTCGTCTTCTCATACTAGAGTTTGTAGCAATGCTGTTTGGATCAGCGTTGTGGTACTGTGGCTACAAAGGCAGCCTAGAAGCAAAACATGAACATGGCAGCCCTACTAAAAGGCTTCTTTGTTTCAAAATAATTTGCAAGGAAGTGCAATAACTGGTGGTGTCCTTGCAAATCATCCCATACAAAATTTCGCATAACTCAAATGAAAAGGAAATGAGAAAATTATTAAAATGAGAGAAATCTGTATTTAAACGCTTCATGAGTGCTTTCTCCCTTCTTGTGTTCTTATCTTCAATGAGAATAAAGATTTTGATAATGGTTGTTATAATGGAAATTGCCTTTTATACGTTGTCATACAACACTGATCACACTGATCACATTTTAATGATCACATTTTTCCTTGTCTTCTTCTTTGGTGAACATAGATGCAGAAACATCCTCCTTTTCCTTCCCAAACTGCGTATTAGGATCACATTTCATCACTGAGGGGTACAGTTTCTAAACTCATTACAGCTTCTCAGCTGTGCCATGGCCTATGGATGGGACAGACAGCTATTCCTACAATTACTGGTTCAAAGGCAGCACAAAAATACAATTCTGAGTTTATACAAACATCGTCATAACATGTCAAATAAGTTGCAGAGATTTAAGAAAATAGCATTTTAAATGTGAAAAGTAATCCTCTCACTGCTGTAATTGTTACTTGAGAGTGAACAAGTAGTATTGACATTTATCATGTAAGAAAAATTGAAGAAGACCTGACAGTTTTCAGCATGAATTTGTTTTTACTGGATGCATCTTCCTGGTGTACCTTACACAGGAGATCGACATAATCATAGTACCTCTTGGTGTTAAAGTGATGACTTTGTGAAACTTGAGGTATTTTTTAATGCGTATCAAAACCTGCATACCAGCCTTTCAAAATTTGCTGAGGATCAACAAACTGGAAGAAATAATTTAGCAATTACAGCCTAGAATAATTCTCCATGACATTTACAAAACAGTATTTCCTCTTCCGTTTATTGAAAAAAGTTCATTCAGTGGCTTACATTTTTCAACATCTGGAGCCAAGTATTTTACTCCGGCTATTGCTGGTGAGAGAAAGGTTTTGGTTTTTTTTTACCTAGTCATTCTTCTGCATCCAGTCCTGACTTTTCAGACAGATGTTGAGGGAAGGAGAGTGCTCTCTGACAGCCTGGATACCAGCAGAGAAACTGTTGGCTCAATAAACACCGGATTGGACACAAGATTTAGGCTGCTATAGGTGTGCTAGAAATGATGATATATAGCCTGACAACATCCATTATGTCAGAGGGATGTATGGCTGAAGAGGAGTGGGATGTGCTACCAGCAGAGGAGCTGCTGCAGTGAGGGGACACTGAAGAGCGAGGCAGGCATGGGATGCTCTCCTGTGTCAGGAGAGAGCTCATGCTGTGCGTGGTTCCTCCTTCCTGCAGCCCTGTTTGTTTTGTTTGCAATGTATCAATTGCAAAAGTGCATTGCTCTAATGTTTTAGGCTCTGCTCAGCGAACATAAAAGCACTGTCACTGACTGTTGCATTGATCTGTTTGATAGATGGTCCATAGAAGATGCACTGTACAAGTCACACAACCCTTCCCAGCACCTATGAAAAAAAGCAGGAAAAAAAATATTGGAAAAGAGCAGGGCAAACCAGAGGGAAAGATGACTCGTCCTGGGAGAAAATTATTGTGTCCATACAAAACCTTTTCAACGCTAGGAAAGTTTCCCTTAAATGACAGTGTACCATGTTGATCAATAGTGCTGAAAATGCTACAGTAATAAGAGATGAAGTGCAATTTAGCGCAATAGGAGCAGACAGGAAATTGCAGATCTTCACAAATTGTCTAAGGAGCAGTATTATTTAACTAACAGGCAAGGAACTCCATTGCAGTAATGAATTCCAGCAAATAACTGAGAAGTACTCAAGAAACAGAAGCATAAAAAGCTTCCTAACACAATAAAACTCCTATTTTCCACAAGAGAAAGAGACATTTGGCTTGCTATCACCCATGTTTGTATTGTGAATCAAGAGAGTAAATATATAGACTTCATAAATCCTTCATTTGATCTTGGCAATGCCCTACAGCATCTGAAATTTTTTTCTCTCATCCCAACCTATATTCACCACAATGCACTTTAAGTTCAATATGCAAATTATTCTTTTAGACTTTGTACATGATAATTGAAGAAAGGGTAACTTGCTGAGTGAGAAATGTAGGATCAAATTTCTTCTATACTTCAAAAACTGGTATTCAAATACCATATGAAGTGGTGTATAAAATCTGCTTGTTGTGTCTTTCTCTAAACCTTTAATAATTCTCCTTTTTTATTTTGTTTAATTTTCAACTGGATTAGACTGGTTTGCTTTGATCTCAGTCATGACACCAACTTTCTTAATGACCTAGTGCAAAGATGGAGCTGTGTTTCACTGGATGTTTGAAACTGTTGCTGCTGATCCAGGGCTGCATTAATACCATTTTTTTTTAAGAAAGCCTCTTTTTGTTATGTTACATGAAACAGATGCGAAACAGAATTCCATTCTTCTCTCCCCAATCTGCTTTTAAGCTGCAAATCAATCCAACATGCCTCAGATGTCTGCCTCCAGCTGACTTCTCCCTTTAAATGTAAACAGTGCAGATTCCCAAGGCCTGTTACTCTGACAACCCTATAATGCCATCCTTTTCACTGTCCAAGCTCTGTAAATCTTCATTCCATCACAGCTTGAAACAGACCAGTCTATCTTCACCACTCAAGATATGGAAAGCTATAAAAACAGCTTCTATGGTAAACTCATCAGATTATGAAATGGTTTCAGTATGATCTAAGCATCCATCAATGACATAGACAAGTTTTTAATATCTTATTTTATTTATTACCCAGTGCTGCTTCATATCAGCAGTCCAGGAGGAAATCCCCATTAATTTCAGTAGTGACTCAAGCTGAAAAACTGAAGGACCAGTACAAATATAGGCAAGTACATGCGCACATATATCTTTTCAGGTATTTGGCAGATGGTCTTTTATTATCATCAAATATCTAGCAATATGAATAGCAAGCACTTTCAAAGTGCAGTGGTGCAAATCAGCAAATTCTGACATATGGAAAAGCATGCAGGGGAGCACGTGTTTAATGAAGCCAAACAGTTACCATTTCTAAGAGGATAGCATTTGGTTTAAGCAGCAATTCCAAAATTTCCAATGCCCTGCCATAAAGCAGTGAGCTACCCATTGTTCTTAGAAATAGCAAACTACAAAAAGGCCATGACTTCTCACAATAATTAACAATTACAAGCTGTACATCCAATGCCTTTTTTTATTTAGATGGAAGGGAAAGGCATTAACAATTCGGTGTGTTGGAAGCAGAGTGGTCCTTTCAGTCTTAAAAACAATGCAAAGAGAACACAGTTTATTTTAAAAGGGGCTAAACACATGTCTTGCAAGCAGCAAACATGATGCGCTGTTTCCATAGAAACAGAGGTTGGTATTATTTAAATAAGTGAGCCATTCTGTATCTGGTTCTCCAGAGGGACTCTCATTTACAGCCAAAATCGGTTAAACTGGGTGAGTGAGTTTTACCACTTGTTAAAGATCATTAGATATGCCTCTCTAAAGTGGTATTAACTCTGTTACTTCATGAAGAAAGCATGAGGAAAAACTTTAACCCTTACCTATAGGTTATTCTTAACTGAGTTGATCTTAAAGAATGCTACTCGCCACTCTCCTAAAAGATCATAGAAGTAATTTTGGCTCTGTCTCACAACCAAAAATATTTGTCTCCTGATGAAGCCTTGAAAGACTATATGCCTGAATAAAGACAGCAAGAAAAAACTTCTGAAATTAGAATAATTGAACAGTACTAACAAGACAAGGCATTATTTAATGAAGTTACCGAAGCTTTCAAATTAAAATTATACATGTGGCTATCTATCTACTCATATTCGCTGTAGTTAATCCAACTTTTAATGCTATAACATACTTTTAGATATGATAAAGATGAAGTCTATTTTTGTTGGTTCTCACTGACTTCTATCCACTAATGTTGTTGAAGTCATTGCTGCTTTTGGCCTTCTCAGATTTCAGTAGTGACAGAGTGGCACACTGGATAAGGTATGAAAAAGAGTTCCCCATCTCCATGCTCTGAACACAATATGTTCAGTGCCAAAAAGCGAGCTAACCATGTAATAACATCATGTTGCGCTACATAAGGCCGGTCTAGTATGTGGGGGAGGGAGCTGTGTGTGTTTCATCACCATTTTTCTTTCAATTTTGAAGCATAATTTCTCTGTATCTCCTGCAAATCCAAAACCTAGCCGCCTATTGTTTTCCATTTCCACCTGAGCCGATAGGAAACAGCTTGGTAAACTAACCATTTTCACAAACAATGGACTTCACCACACGAGGAACATGAGCTACTTTTGCCACATACAGGAATCACATGGCCATCATGCTCTGGAGACTATATCAGGATCTGCAACTAATCCAAATATAAATGATTTGAAAGGCTTGATATAAAACATAGGTCTGGGCTTAGTGACATGAAAAGATTTTAAAGCCAGTGTGGGACACTTCACAAACTACAGTTCCCCTCACCCTTGTTTTTTTCTTGGCCAGCTTAATTGATGCTTATTTATTAATTTCTCTAGGACAGGTGAGGTTAGCATCTGACAGCGCACTGATTATGGTGTATGGAGTTCATACCTTGATGTTGCTTCTGTAAGCTTTGTTCCAGTGTGTTTCAAGCAAAGGAAAAGCTGCCTTGATGTACCTGCTACAGATAGTGGATTATCTCTGGTTTTCTGTTCACTGCCACAGCCTGAAAATGAAATTCATACAATGACAAGTTAATTACGTGTTTCCAAGCTTCTGCTTTTCAGTGGCAAACAGAAGGTCGATGTGCATGCAAGAAGGACATATAAAATTATTCTTCCCTTCTTCATCTTTTGCTCTAAAAGAGCTTCTCTTTTCCATCAGATTCCCAGGGCACTTAGCCAGAACTGTTCCTAGAGCTGCCTGTGGCAGCAGGAGTCGTCTCTTAAGGCCTCCTACATCAGTGTGATAACTTCAAAAGGAAACCACACTGAGCTCTTCAAAATGTTCATTAAAGTTGACAAAGGCCAAAGCCTGCGTATGCTGATGCAAAATGATAAAGTTTCCAGTGCAAGAGAATTTGGGTAGATAATATAACTATAGAGAGAAGCTGAGACCTGCACTTGCTCTGCATTATGAAGTCTGCCCAGACTGGAGAAAGTCACTGAGTTTTGCAAGGCTGTTTACTGTACGCACTGGTTCCTTCTATGAGACTGCCAGGATGTGGGTCACAAGGGTGAATAATGGAAGTGAGAGTCTTTCAGAGAGCAGGAAGAGAGCTAATTACCAGAAAACACCTACTTGCTTTCTGTGAGCTATGCAACCTGAGGTCAAATCTAAGTTTAGACGAATGCCAACCTGAAAATCAAATACAGTATGTTGACAGCTGAAAAAGAAGGTGAGCAAGTAGCTGTAGTTTGGGAAGAGAAAAGTATAGACATACATCCATATATTTATATTTTTTATATACAAACTCCTTGTATATACATGGTGCCTTCAGCAGGCAGCAGGAATGGAGAGCTAATTGGACTTAGCTGTGTGAGCTTGAGCTAGCTGGACATCCATCTAAGCTCTAAGAAGGGTAGGCACTGCACATGCAGATGAGCAGACGTGTGTGTTTAACACTTCAGCCTTCTTTGTGTCTGTGGGTAAATGAGCAGCACCTACACCTGGCAGAAGCCTCTCTGATCTGCTCCAACCAGCTGCTGGGTACACACATGCAGAGAAGAGAGCATCATGCAGCCATCAGAGACAGCTGGGTTCTGCACGCTTCTGCATGGGAGACAATGGTGCACATCTGACAAAATATGGGCTGGTATCAGGGATAGGGTACAGGAGGCTGGTGATCCAGGTGAGCACAGCATGAAACACAGAGCTCAAGCAGAGACCTGTCTGTGCAGGACTGCCCAGGAGAAAGCTGCCATACAGAAAATAAAAGGGAACGAAAGAAATCAACCCATTCCTTCAACAGGACACCGTTCAGGTTTACTTTTATATAAGAAAGTTTTCGTAGGACAAGTTGAGGAAAAGCTCCCTAGGTAAATACATGACTTCCTTTTCAAAAAAAATCACATATATGTATATAGCAGAACAAAATTCAGAATTTAAAAAAGCAATCATTTGACATTTAGGGAAAGCCTATACAACATTAATTATTTCACTGTATGACTATAAATTATGACTCACTTTTATGATATACTGGGTTTTTTTTAACCCCCCTCCCATTCAGTCCAAGATTCTCATGCAGCTAGCAGCTGTTTAATATTTACATTCTTCTTGCTTCTCAGCATGCAGCTCACCAGGTGTCATTTACCACACTCTGTAACCTCTCCCAAAGTATAGGCTTTTCTGCATTTCCCCAGTATCTGAGTATTTCTTAGGTCTAAATGCATTTCTTCAACATCCATGCAAAGTAGGTGGGAGTAGTTATCTCATGTTCAAAATTCAGAACCAGGACATGGGAATTATTTTCTTAGGAGAATTTAGGGTGTAATTTGTAGCATATACTTTATAAATACCCTGCCATTCAGTGCCTGGCCCACTACAAACAGAGCAAAGAGCAGAATTAGCTAGCCAAGTAATAATATTGCCAGGAAGGGTACAGAGTCAGCACTGTTTTTCCAGGAGTGGGAGATCTCCATTCCCCTCAAGGTTCACATCCAAGGACCTATTTCTGTGATTAATTAAGAGAGCACCAGGGTGATGGAGTCTGTGCCATTCTTGTGATCTGTAGTTTGTAGGTAATAGCTTTTATCAGCATTACAGAAAATAGATGCAAATCCTTCTTCTGCATAACTAGATTTAATGTGGATCAATCCTAACTGGATATGACAGTACTGAAATTGAAAACAAATACATCACCACTGGGTATTACAGCACTTGTAGGTTCATGTGAGACAGGGTTTTGGAGGGTGTTACTTTTCTCCTCACTCCCCCACTGCTCTCTCAATACTCTGTTCTTGCTGTGGACCTGGGACCTGACCCTCTAAAATTTTGCTAGGAAATTCTGCCCTCCTTCCGCCCTCAAAGGAATAGGATTTTCAAACCAAGCAGAGACCTTTTCTGGACTCCCCACACGGTGGATTCAGGAGATGAAAGGCCTGTATTTGTCTGTACAGCAACACTGCCTCAACTACATCTAGAAAAACAGAGGGTTGAAGTCAGAAGCCAGCAGATTTGGGCAGCATGGCACTGGACTGGGCCCCCATGCAGGGCATTCAAACAGCATGGCTGACCATTCATCATCACAGCAGAATATGATATGTTTATTATCAGCAGACATTTCTTACTATGGTATTGGTATACTGTCCATGATTAATTTGAGCTGTCAGTATTTCCCTATGAAGCTCACTTATCTAAATACCTCTTCACCAGATCAGGAACTACAACCCATCTTTTCTGCCTTTCTGATGCTCAGTCTCATTATCCAGAACCATTCCTTTTTTATAAGCAATTCTGAATCAGAGTTTAGCCCCTTTTGTGAACCCAGCTGATGCTAACCTGTGGAAGAGGTTTCATGCAACTCTGAACTGTCAAGATGGCAGTGGTTCTCTGCATAAAAGTAGCAAAAAATAGAAGGTCTAGCTATGCATATCAGCTGGATACTACATAGAATCATAGAATCATAGAATAGTTAGGGTTGGAAAGGACCTTAAGGTCATCTAGTTCCAACCCCCCTGCCAGGGGCAGGGACACCTCCCACTAAACCATGCCATGGTTCTGTCCAATACAGCCTTGAACACTGCCAGCGATGGAGCATTCCCCTTATGGATGTAGGCCAGAAATTTTAAAGTGAATAGTATTTAGAAACCCTGAACGGCCACACTGTAATATCTATGATCTGATTTTTCAGCATGTTTGGCATTGTATGTTGAAGGCCAGCTTCTAGAGACTTCACTTGAGCCTGATGTGTAAATCTGTTGTAACCATGCTGAAATAAGTAGAATACAGGTGGAGCTGAGAAGACCAAGCAGTTGTGAGTCTCATGTAAATTCTCACAAATTATTCCATCTGACGACTTTGGAGAAAAAAAAAAGATGTGTGAAAAATTGCCTTTGACGTAGCTGAAGCTTTGAACTTGCCATCAGTACTTGTTGCAGAGCAAAGAGCTAGTCTGGATAATGTAGTTTGAGTTTTAGAACTTGTAAAGACTCTTGAAGAATATACTCAGAAAAGAATGAAGTAAAATTAAAAGGAAGATAGTAAATCATGACCACAAGTCTGAGGGACATGGTATCTGAAAGTATGTCAGGAGACTGAGAAAATGACCTTGGTTTTAAAAGGCAGCCGTTAAAAATAGAATTTGAAAATTTTCTGCAGACTATTAGATGACACTGAGATGGGCTCTACCCTGGTACACAACCTCCTTGGCACTGTGGGGTGAGCGAAGAAACCAACAGGCATTTTAGGAAAGGTCTCAGTGGGGAAATGCCACTGCATATTTCCAATTGCCCCATTGTATCAGTGCTTTTGGACTAGAACAAAAACGGTTTCACTAGTAGAAATGTGCCAGAGCAGGTGGAGGCATCCTCCGGGGCAAAAATAAGTGGTAAAACTTTGTGCTTGGAAAGTGATGATATTTCCATGCCAGTCTTTTACAGCAAGGAGTGAAATGCAATTAAAGGTTTGTTCCTGGTCATAGCATGGAAACACAAACAGAGCAAAACCCCTGTTCTTAAGTAATGGAGTCTTGTTAAAGTGCAAAAATAGGGTAAATCTTAATTTCAAAACATTATCTTCTCATTCCAGTTCCTGTACATGGGTTTTCTACTGATTTCAGTGACTTTCTAGTAAATTTTTTGTTTCTTTTTTTCAGAGCACACAAGCATCTTGAGCACAAAATGCTCTCTTCTAACAATAATCAGTCACAGATACAGACAGATGTACACTCTGTCAGAGCCAAGGGATGAGTTTCTCTGTCACCTCTCGGTGCCACACCTGGCTGATCCTGACCACTGTGGTCTCCTCAGACCAGAGGTTTGCGTGATAACTGCACCAAGCAGATCCAGGTTAGTAAAGCTACATAAACTATTTAAACTAGCTCACTTTACTTGAAGCCAGTTAAGGCACAGTTTACACAAGAAGCAGTTTACACACCAAGCAGAAAACAAGCAGTTCAGCCACCAAGTCTGACAGGCAGTAGTTTCTCATAAAGAAACAGTAATAAGTAAAGTGAGGGATAAGTGGCCCTTCCACTTCTCCCACCACCACAGCTGGATGCAGATGAGAGCAGCTGCTGGCTACTGATCACCCACTGTCTCTTGCAGAAAGAGCTATGCTTTAAGATCCTGTGTTAGAGGCTTAAGGCTACCAGTTAGGTGATTTGGGGGAATTTTATTTTTATGCAATGATTATACTTCACTCACTGAATAACAGAAAATTCATAGCTTCTTATGTAATTTTTATACCGCAAACCTGTATTTTGCTACCATCAGACATGTTCAGAGAGGTAATGTGGTGTGACAGTGTGACAGAGTCCAAATGAAATTAATCTGCAAACTGAGATATTAGCTTGAGGTTGACAAGAATTTTTGCCCAGCTGGAAACCTCTTCGGGAGAGCTTCACAGCTCAGTTGGTTAGCTGTATGCCCCATTAAGCATCACTAACTGAGAACAGTGAAGGCTTATCAATCACCAGAGTCTCAGAGTCTGTGAAGAGATTAGATAAAGCTTAGTATGGAAAATAAAATACGGGTGGGGTTTTCTGCACCCTTGCTTTCTACTGAAATTTTAATGAGAGTTGAAGGAAAGATGATGGAGAAGGGTTGAAGGTGCATTTCTGTCCCTTTCCTCACCTGATTCTCTCCCTAATTCTGTAGGAAAATGCTAGTACAACCAGATAATCAGAGCAACCGCCCATAGTTGCAGCACATTCTGTAGCAAAACATTATACTTAGGTATGAAACACATGCCCTCCTTTTATTACCACAGATATATGTGGCTGTAAACTTGCCCTGATTTCACATGTTAGGAGATGAAGGCAGGAATTGCTGCTGTGATGCTCTAGCTGTTTCACTTGGTCATAATGACTAAAATTAATGTAAAATCCTGCTATCTACTGATTGAAAATTATGAAGATTCTTTTTCTAATGCTGTTACAGATAAGCTGCCAATGACTTTGGTTTCTGTGTCACCATCAAGTCAAGACCATTTTATTTCCTAAATAAGAAACTTTCATGCTTAAGCACATGATACAGTACTGGCCACTTTACTGTTTGCAAAGCATAATTTAGATAGAAATCTAAAATGAAAAGAAACCAAAACCTGAATATTTGATAAACACAAAAAAATAAATCCCTCCTTCCACTTCTTTACTGTTTACAGTTTTATTTTCACATTTCTCAGACATTCAGCTAGAAGTCAAAACCTCCAAAAAAGTTCAAATAACAAGAGATTGTAAATACACAACAATGAAACATTAATTGTATGTCTTAAAACTCCCTAAGCTATCTTCCAGTTTTCTGCTTGAAAAGGATTTTGAACCTGGGACTCTACATTTGCATACCTTCACAATATAAACTATTAATTTCAGAACATGAAGAGAAACATGAACTCCTAAGGTGCAACTGTCAGGTGAATGACATTCTGTATCAGTGACAACAGCTTCTTTGTGGAAATTAAGCTGCATTTCATATTAGCAAGCAGAATGACCACTGACCCATTACTGAGTTCGTTTACATTGTTGACTAAAGCTAGCCAGGCTTTCTAGCAAGAATCACATTTAATAACAGAGAAAACATGCTTGCTGAGTGTAGGGAAATGAATTGTGAAGACAGTAGCTGATTCTGCATATTATATTCTTCCCAATCACTGCTTAGACAGCACTTTCTTATCTACAGTGTCTGTTCTGCATACTGGCACAGCTGCATATCTTTGAAGCTCAGCAACATATAATTTTATAATTCCAAAACCAAAACAAATACGAGTTATTAAAATAAAAACAAGTGTTGCAGAAATTAGGTCTGATAGAAATGGATGGAACTGAACTGGTATAATTTTTGTACAGACAGTAAATTTCTAATACCACTCTTAGTTTCAGTTTGAATTTTATGCTTCAGAATATTTTTATTAATATCATTGGATTAAAAATTGAAATTATTTCAAATTTTAGTCAACTGGTAGGGAAGAAGTCTTCAACAAATGTCAGATCTATCAAGACAAAGGTGAAGCATGTTTTAAAATTCTGTCTAAAAAACCTGAATAAATGAGCACCCTGAAGCACCTACCTAATCCTACTGACTTTACTGTTACTTCTAAATGTACCTTCTTTCTATGAAGGAGGTAGGCTGTGTAAGCATTAGTGTAAATAGCACAAGAAGATGCAGGTACCTGATATCCTCCTCCCATTTCCATACCAAATGTGGAAGTCCATCTGTTCCAAGAATTGACACACAGACTTCACCATTTGAAGCGTGTTACTTATATGCTTGATATTGCACAGTGACAGCACCTGGCCCAATGGTTTTGATTATAAGGCAAAGAGATTTCTCTCCTCCATAGCACCAGAGAATGGAAGAGGAACTGAACCATCTGCCCTCAAGTTTTCACGACAATAATGGCATCAGAAAGTTTTGACCAGGTTTTTCAAAGCAATCTGACAGGATTGTGCTTCAAACCTCAACTCCAAATGAGCTCACTTCAGGAAACTGTGAACAAGTGAACAATAGAAGTTAAAATTTATACAACTGCCTGATAAAGTAACACATGATTGCTATGAAGAAAGCAGCCAGCCTGAGCATTCATTTGACATAATTTAGATATACTATGAAAGTTTCCTTTGAAGGCTCCTTTTTCTTCCTAAAAGTGCATAACGAAGAAAGACTTAAACAGGTAGCTTCAGGCATGACATTACATTCTGCTCCATCTGTAATTTCTATATTGCAGAGGTTCTTGAAATTTCTAACAAAGTGCACATACACTTTCGGGTATGGATTGCAGAAGTATGCTTGATATAGGAAAACAGATAACACTTTGATAAAAATACTTTTTAAAAAGATAGTTAAATTTAAAATATTCTTAGTAGCTATTTTCCCATTCTTCAAGCTCACCTTAGGCCATAGAATGTCATTTGCTTCTTCATAATAAAGGCAATATAGCATTTCTGTGTATAACAGTAGTTTTCAGTTTTTCAGGACTAAATTTCCTGTCATACTGATGGTATTAATAATCATAATTGAAATACAGCCATAATCTCAGTTATTTTAATTGCTTATAATTGATTTAGAAAAAATGGGCAGCTCCAAGGTAATTGGCTTAGAAATGTGTGGCAAACATCTAATTAATGGATGGGTATCTGGAAAAAGGCCTGGAATCATCAGCATTTGGTGCCTGTTCAGCTCTAGATACAAGAATGAAGCAGTAGTAGTGATACTGCATAATTACACCTGGAAAAGCACAAGCATATGTATCCAAGCAAAGGGAACTAAAGGCATCTTCTGCCCACTGGGAATGCCTCCAGCCCGACAAGTGCTCAGGTCTGCTCAGGTTTTTCTTGCAGTGCAAGGGAATAAGTGCAGCATGATTTTACCTGTTCCCTGACAAAAAATGTAGATATGCAGTATTTCCACATTGTTCAATAGGGATCCAAAAATTTTCCCCTCGTATAATAAAAATCCATTCATATTCACTTATCATTAGAACCATAGAATCATAGAATAGTTAGGGTTGGAAAGGACCTTAAAATCATCTCGTTCCAACCCCCCTGCCATGGGCAGGGACACCTCACACTAAACCATTTCACCTAAGGCTATGTCCAACCTGGCCTTGAACACCGCCAGTGATGGAGCATTCACAACTTCCCTGAGCAACCCATTCCAGTGCCTCACCACCCTTACAATAAAGAATTCCTTCCTCATATCCAATCCAAACTTCCCCTGTTTAAGTTTGAACCCATTAACCCTTGTCCTATCACTACAGTCCCTCATGAAGAGTCCCACCCCAGCATCCCTATAGGTCCCCTTCAGATACTGGAAGGCTGCTAGGAGGTCTCCAAGCAGCATTCTCTTCTCCGGACTGAACAACCCCAACTGTCGCAGCTTGTCTTCATACGGGAGGTGTTCCAGTCTCCTGATCGTCCTAATGGCCCTCCTCTGGGCTTGCTCCAACAGTTCCATGTCCTTTTTATGTTGAGGACACCAGAACTGCACACAATACTCCAAGTGAGGTCTCACGAGAGCAGAGTAGAGGGGCAGGATCACCTCCCTCGACCTGCTGGTCAAGCTCCTTTTGATGCAGCCCAGGATATGGTTGGCTTCCTGGGCTGCGAGTGCACACTGCCGGCTCATGTTCATTTTCTCATCGACCAACACCCCCAAGTCCTTCTCCACAGGGCTGCTCTGAATCTCTTCTCAGCCCAACCTGAAGCTGTGCCTGGGATTGCTCTGACCCAGGTGGAGGACCTTGCACTTGGCATGGTTAAACTTTATCAGGTTGGCATCAGTCCACCTCACAAGCGTGTCAAGGTCCCTCTGCATGGCATTCCTTCCCTCCAGCATATCAACCGAACCACACAGCTTAGTGTCATCAGCAAACTTGCTGAGGGCACACTCGATCCCACTGTCCATGTCAACGACAAAGATGTTGGACAAGACCAGTCCCAACACCGATCCCTGAGGGACACCACTCGTTACAGATCTCCACCTGGACATTGAGACATTGAGCACAACTCTTTGCTTGCAGCCATCCAGCCAGTTCTTTATCCACCGAGTAGTCCACCTATCAAATTGATGTCTCTCCAACAAAGAGACAAGAATGTTGTATGGGACAGCGTCAAGCGCTTTGCACAAGTCCAGGTAGATGACATCAACTGCTCTACCCCTGCCCATCAGTTCCGTAGCCCCATCATAGAAGGCCACCAGATTGGTCAGGCAGGATTTCCCCTTAGTGAAGCCATGCTGGCTGTCACCAACTACCTTGTTGTTTTTCATGTGCCTTAGCATGCCTTCCAGCAAAATCCGCTCCAAGATTTTGCCAGGCACAGAGGTGAGGCTGACTGGTCTGTAGTTCCCCGCCTCATCCATTTTCCCCTTCTTGAAAATGGAGGTTATATTTCCCTTTTTCCAGTCATCGGGAACTTCACCTGACTGCCATGATTTTTCAGATGTGATGGACAGTGGTTTAGCAACTTCATTTGCCAGCTCCTTCAGGACCCGTGGATGGATTTCGTCAGGTCCCATGGGCTTGTGTACATTCAGGTTCCTAAGATGGTCTCGAACCAGAGCCTCTCCTACAGTGGGCCCAGGGTCTTCATTCCCACAGTCCTTGCATCTGCCTTGCAAGACTTGGGTGGTGTGGTCAGAGCATTTGCCGGTGAAGACTGAGGCAAAGAAGTCATTAAGAACCTCAGCCTTCTCCAAATCCACGGTAGCCAGTTCTTCCGATAGCTTCTGGAGAGGGCCCACGTTGTCCCTAGTTTGTCTTTTATTCCCTCAGTCCTTTGAAAACTGTCTGAGAAGAAAGAAAAAGACCAAGAGACTTTGCCTTTCACTTCAATATGGCAATAGAAATTATGGGAAGCATTTGAATTTCAGTTGCTTTGACATTAATCTGGAAAAAACTTCATTGACTAATGGAATTACAGTGGATCTATATCAGCATAATTGAGTGGAATCCTGTCTTGTGCATTATAATGAAGGCTGATGTTTTTTTCCTAAGTCATAAATTAGGGCTCATCCAGCTACACTCTAACAAGATACCGAGTTTTTTCCACATTCTAAGAAGAATTAATGGCAGGTAAACTTCCATACCCTGCAAATCAGTAACAGTAAAAATTTGCTACAAGAAAATGATTCTCTTCTGCAAATATTTGGAACCACTTGCTAACTCTAACGCAAAGTGAAACATGCCCAAGTACAGCCTGGGTGAAAATCTTAGGCTATACTGAACAGAATTATTAGGCTGTCTATCATTATGCCCACAGATGGGTTTATTGCATTTTGTGTATGCTTGTTATGTAGCATTTAGCTGGAAGCTTTCTTTGGGCAGTGCTGAGAACGGACTCCATATTGCAATAGGCACTTAACTCTCACAGTACCTTATTGAAGTAAGAGAAGGGCAGAGCTGGAGGAAGAGAAAGGAGTGGAATTTTTCTGTGGAGTGCCAAATGTTAAAGCTATAGTTGTTTGAACTTCACCTCTTCTATTCTAAGGACATATTATATCCCTTGACTGAATCATTTGCTGTCTTGCATGTGTAAATTATTGAATGAACCTTTAATTATTAAAGATCAGCACCTGTTAAATGCTTCAGACAAAAATTATATGCATGCAGGGCACATACACAAGAAAAAATAAGAAACATACAGGCACACAGAAATCATTACTTTCATTGAAATTTATATTGTACAAATGTATTGGTCAATTATTGTGCATGTTCAAATAATTTATTAAAAGACTCCTCCTGCATGTTTCAGGATAAGCACAAGAAAGATCTGTTTCTGCTCAGGCTTTGGATTTTTTTTTATTAAAATGTTAACTATATCTAACTGAAATCATCAATATGTCATAAAATAGTCAGTATTGGGTGGGGTGTGGCCTAAGTAGCCTGTTATTCACACAGGTCACTAAAACCTTAAGTAAGACCACTTAAGTATGTGTAAATGCAGAGAAACAGATCCTGAAACTCACTATTTTGCTTAATCCCTTAAAATCAGCATTTAAAGACAGGATGTGGGAAAGTACAAGAACCTTTTCATGTTTACCTCATCTCAAATGTGTGAACAAATCACATCTTGCTGAAAATGTATCTGCTGAAAATTTTTTTAATTGGCTGAGTCTAGGCATTAACCAGTCTGTGCTGCTTAAGAAGACTCTGGGATTTAGCTGGTAAACAAAAGCCCCCTCCATGAGAATTCAGACGAAGAAGTATTAGCCTTTGGATAATTTTCAGCTTCTGTTTCTTTCACCATGAAGTTGAAATACAATGCAGAAAGTCCTCTTGTTTTCTCTTCAGTTCCAGTTAGTAACTTGAGTAATACAAATAGTGTTGATTCAGGCTGTGCCACATCAAGAGACCTATTCCCAAGAGAACAGGGGAGCAGAAGGGGCAGCATTATCTCCCTCAAAATTGGAAGAATTCAATATTTTGCATACTTAACTATGCATTTCTGTACAAACATATTCTAATGGACTTTACTACACCTAGAATGATCTGCAGCCCTCTGCACCTGATTTTGCAGATGTGTTGTATAGTACAAACTGTAGACTGAATCAATTAAGCTAAAGATTTGAAAGTACAACCTGTTGCCTGGCAAACTCCAGTCACAGAACTGGATGCAGGAAATCCTAGAAAAACTACTTAAACCCTCCCAGAAGAAAACCCTAACCCAAGGTAATTTCACACTACCCATAGGCACTGACATCAAAGGCGTGGGAACTCTGTGTCCCCGTGTTACCCAGAGACTGTGACAAAGTCACTTAAGTGAGGACCAGGTTTCACAGTAGATAGCAGTTTTTGGGAGACCTCACAAAACCTTAAAAATACAAAACTTGCACCATGTAGCAACTGAAAATAGTCTTTCTTTATTCATAGTAAGACCTTCTCTCCTTCAATCCCTGCATGAAATATTAAAATAAAAATTACGTTAATTTTTTTTAAAGCAAATTAAAAAAAAAAAAGAAAAAAAGATTACAACATGTTTAAAACATGTTTTGAGAGACCTGTCAAACAAAGCAGTTTGCAACAGGCTTCCACAGCAGGTTTACCTTCCTGTGGAAACTCCACCTTCAGCTTCTTTTTATGGTTGTACATTGAAAGCCTCTGAAACCAGCAAGGGTGTGACCAGAGGGCCCTTCCACACATGTGCACACAAACACATGCAAACACAGTAATAATTTCAAAACATCATACAGATGGAAGGAGTGAGCATAAATCACTCTACCACAGTGGGCTCTGCATAGAGGATGCCAGTCTGAAACATACACTGGAATAATCTGCATCCCCAAAAATCTTTGACATTTATGTCTATTAAAAAGCTTGCTTCCTAAAAATAATTTATTACACACTGTAATAATTTATTTATTACAGTAGTATTTTATTCCTGATTAGTAAAAAAAAAAAAGTATCTTTTCAGAAACATTATCTTTTTGGCACTTACTAGGAGGATGTCAACAAATTATTTCAGTTCTAGTTGACGGTATTTCAGATGTAGCTGCTGAGCTCATGTGTCTGTCCAAGGCCCTCTGCTAGTGCTCATTCCTGCAGCTCACATCAGAAGTCCATCTGTTGCAAGCTGAAGTGACTTATTTTTTGAAAACACTGCTCTGTATAACCGGATACTGATGATCCTGTTTGATGATCCAGTTTAATCAGTGTCCAAATGTTACAGACACAGGATAAATTCTAGGAGTTTTCTAAATGTCATGATTTGATGAGGGATTTCACTTCTGAGCAGGAGTTATATCAGCAGGCAGACTAGCAGCTTTGTTAATCTTCTATATCCTGATACGGTTCAGGAATTATCCTGAATTAAGAAAAAGCACACCAACTGTTTTTGCATGTGTGGCCTTCTCAAGAGTAATCTATTTGCTCACCTGCTCTGCCCTAGACCTTTTGTGCTTTTTTTCAGGTCCTTCCCTTGAACGCATCCAGATTAGCCATGTAGCTAATGCATGGCCAAGGGAAGCTATTCTCAACAGCCCACAAAAGCCTGCATACTTTTTTCTCAATATATCAGATTCATAGTAATCTCAAGTGAAATTGTATGTCAAAGATCTTTTTGAAAATTTGAACTATAATTGGTATTGATTCAGGTCATGGAGATAGGACATGGGTAAATCGATAGGAAATAACAACACTTTCCTTATTTTATAATGCATTGAATTAATTGAAAATGTCTCTCTGCCTAGTTTTGGTGTCTCTTTTCTCATCATTTAACTCTTCTTTTGTTTTTTTTTTTTTTTTACCTCCCTCCCTGCTTTTCACTATAACCACTATATTCTTCTTCATCTTCCTTTCCCTTAACTCATCAAAATGCAGTCCTTCTGCCTCTTCTTTCCTTACTTCCTTCTTCCTCTTCTTTCCTTACTTCCATAAAACAGCATTTATTTACACTTTACACATCATATGTATTCCCCCACTATTAGCCCTCGTCACCCAGTAATTACACCACAATCGAACACAAAGCTTCGTCTCCACAAATAAACTTTGTCTCTGTTGAAGGCTCCATGGAGACATTTCTGACCCTATGTCCACCCTTTTGAGTTCCTGGGAACTGCATACCTCTTTGCTTTGATTAAGCAAGACTCAGACAAGGATATGTGACTACTGGGTTAAAGGAGTTTAGTATAAACATCTGTTTTCAGAGACTATAATTTCCATTACTTACTTCATTCACAGAAACAGAATTGGTGTCTTGTTTAGCTACAAGAATCTCATGATGTTCAAGTTTAGCAGTGGTTAATGAGGCTGTTGCAGCCCATGAGCAATGTCAGGTATCTTGCTTGTTCTTATTCTTTATTTATATATGACATTTTATTCTGCATCAAATCTACAAAAGACTGGATAAATATCTGGATGACAAAGATTTGCACCAGGTTTAAAAATAAATGCTACATAAAATATTGAAATACCTGGAAGAAAATTTCTAAAACCTTTTTCATGACCCTGTTCAACAGTTCCGGTAACAAATACATTTAGAATGCATTTGCCTTCATCTTGAGCTTCATCTAATTAGGTAACGTAATTGTTTGAACTAGTGTAGTGATGAATCACTAAGCAATATAGCTGTGTTCATTCAAAAACTATCAGTAAATGCATATGATCCTGACTCACCTTCTGGACAGTATTTCATAGCTACACTATAACTGGAAGCCAATTTTAATGGCAATCCTAAGACATACAGGAAATGTTTAACAGGTAAATTTCACTATGTAGTATCTATGACATGGTTTCGAAGCCCAGTGTTAATGTTCTGAGAGATTCCAAAGACACACCAGGTTTGACCTCAGGTAATTAAATGAATCGGGAATTGCAGTTTCCTATGACATAGCAAAGTAAACAGTTTCTCTTGCATGGTTCTGCCTGTCTGTTCTAGATGCAGCCTGATCAGCTCACTGGAACAGCGATCCCCGAGTTGCTTAAAATGTGATTTCTAAGGTTGTGGTCAGCTCCAAACCGTGTTCTTGATAGAAATAGTTTTGTGTAAACAAACTATGTAGTACTGCGGCCAACACATGCCCATTGCATAACAATCCCAACTTCAGCCAGTGCCATTGCAAAGTACAGCTATTTTGTTTTAAGAAGAAATGCCATAAGATAAATAAACCACTGCTGGTAATTAACAAGATTTCTGTTAGTTTAATTCTATTTTGGCTGTAACTTATAGTGTCCCTACTGCAAATCACCATGCTTTACTAAATATCCTGTCTTTGCTGCAAAAGGACTTTTATATCTTGAGTATTCCAACAGCTTATTGAGCAACAACTGTTCTTTTAATATAAAGTAATCTCTTTTGCAGTCATTTAAAGTCTTCATTTTGAGCAATCCATGCAGATGGTTTATGTGGAGAAAGATTTCTCTTTCCAACTTATTATCAGCAAACATGCTGATATTTTATCCATTAGCTGAATTATGTTACAGGAGCTGATCTTGCACACAAGTGTAACATACCCTGAATATTTCTTTTTTCATTATTCCATTTCTGTTTCCATAGAACAAGTAAAAGCTATTGAATTAGTTTCATTTGTAGCCACTCATGAAAGTATGGGCACATTAAGAATCTGTTTGAGAGTTTGACTGCATGTGTGTATCCTATCAGCCATTACAGAGACTGAGATAATTAAAAAAGATTGAAGAAAGTTGTTGTCTTTTGGGGAGAAATCTTTTACTTTTAATTCCTTCCAGATTGAAGTCAGACTGTTTGCAAATTTTATGGGCTAGCACGAGACAGATTAGCCAAAAAGATAACCCCACAAAAGAAGTGGCATCCTGGGACCATTTGACTTCAATAGCAACACAATCACTGCAGTCACCATTAGTAACAAAAGACTTGGACTTCTGATGCTGAAGAGCTGTCTTCAGAGATGACCTCTATAAAATGTGATATTCTTCATAGATTGTAAGATTTGATTTTTATAATCCTGGTCAAGTGTTGTGAACACACTCTGTCTTCCAGTATCCTCACAGACAGCTAGTTCAGTCTTTATAAGCATTTGTCAGGAACTGATTGTAGCAGTGGACTCAGCAGCCAAGGCAGACCAAGGGTTTTTTCTATGTAAGTTTTCTGCCTTTGCAAACACCATCTTTATTCCTTATCTTTCTGCTTGAGATGTTGAAGGTTTTGTCTCTTTGCAGCCCCTGGCACTTGTCAATGTTGAAGGACAAGGCTATGCTATAACTCAGAAATATCTTGCAACATAATTATGGTGCAATAAAGGTTACAGTAGCAGCATGATGCTCCGCCTACGTATCTTCTCAGCCAGGTTAATTAACTAGACAGATTGTTGTGTCAATACTGCTATACTGGTTTTGGTGCTCAAGGCAACTTGGCCTGCCAAGGCTCTGCATTATGTTATATTATGTTGCATAGATGCATTCAAAGGGAAAAAAAAAAGGAAAAAAATATATATGAGAGAAAAGAATTATGAGGGATGAAGGAGCATTTTTCTTCCAAATGCCATGATCAATATCACTCAACAGAACAATGAACAAGAAATATAGTCTTCCATTGTCAAAACCACCATGCGTTTCAGACAGATGAAAGACTGCCAGTCAATAGAACTGCAAAGAGAGTCAGTTTGGAAGGAAACATTTCAAACTGGTTGAATCAGACTAAGGACAAGACTTGATCTTCAGGAGAAGGTTTTTATAAATAGATTTTAACATCTATAAGAAAACAAACTTCAATATATAGGTTTTGTAGACTTGTACAGAAAATAGAATTAGAAGTTTGCACTTCACGAATTGCAATTGAAAGTTCAACTTTACTTCTAAAACTAAAAGCTGAATGTGACAATTGGGATTTCTCAAAAAAGGCACTAAACTGTTTTATATCTGGTCCCTATTTTTCACTCTAGGTAGAAAGGAAATTGCTCTTCATATGGAAAAATTTTTCAGTAAGGAATAACCAATGGGTAGGAAATGCATTTCACTTTCCAAATTATGTGTTACAGTGAAAGGTCATTCAAATTGAGTTTTAAAATGTTATAATCTGTCAAAGAATTGTCTACTGAGGCAAGTTCTTATTCTGGCAATCCCATTTGCTTTATCAAGTGCATACAGATAAGGAGAACATGGGAATTTACCTGTAGATTAAGAAGGAGGTTTTTAATACCTAAAAATGAGAATTGCCATAAAAGATCTTATATTTTTGTACTAGCACTATGCAGGCACAATTACTGTCTTTCCTTTCCTAACATGGTCAGGAGTGTGATTTAGTAAGGATCTGGAGAGAAACTCTTCTCTTTCTGAAGATTTTGCAAATCAAAATGAAAATGCTACTTGATTTCACATAGCACTTAGCATTTTTGAAGTATTCATTTCCATATAATAATGAATCATATTGTGATAGGGTAATGTATGGGTTAGAGCAGCTATTATGCATTAAATTATAGATTACATGTATTCTTGAGTAATACAGACATTTTCTCCCTTTTTTTAACATTATTTCAATCCATCTGAAATCCATTTGAAACCTGCTTTGAAATCCGTTATTTCTATCAATGCATCAGCTACAGAATTTTATCATCTATTTCATAAAAAGATTAAATTTCTTCAGTCCCTTTCATTCCATCTTAATTCTGTAAAAACCTTAATTATGGGATTTAACTTGAATTTCTTTTGCTTAGAGTGCAATGATTCTACTAGTAATGAATTATGACCATCTATTAATACAAATATTTTGCATTTCTATAATACCTTCCACTGAAAGATATCACTCACACATTTTAAGGCCAGTATTACAGTTGTCATAGGAAGTAAATGCAAACCAGGGGCTTTCAAGAGCTAATCTGTGAAAAAAAACCCACCAAACCCTAAACAAAACAAAACAAAAGCACGAAACCCAGCAACACAGAAACAGAGGTTAGACCATATCATTTAGTTCTTTGCTTTGACTTGAAATGCTTTCATATTTGCTTTAACACATGCACACACACATATGTATGATCATTATTATCTTTCTAGTTCCACCTGCTCTGGCATATCAAAAAGTAAGAAAACAAAGATTCTGCCTGTGATATTTAGTCCAAGAATGAGTATGTGAACCCTTCACCCTATACAGAAAATGTTCTGATTTTGTTTTGGGATGATCTAATTCTTTTGTTGTTTAATTTTCCTTTTGTGGGCTAAGACTCAAGTTTCTAACCGCACTACTTTGTTAACCTACTTATTAAGATTATAAGAAGACTTGAAAATACATATTGGTAATTAAAAATAAATGAATATAGGGGTTCACTAAGCTTTGCAGGATCTTATGTAGTTCAAAGTAATGTGCCAAAAGGATTTTTATCTGTTTTTATATATTAAGACACATTTAAGATTCACTTAAAATATGTTTTGATTCTAGAATTTATTCCTAGGCAGGCCATCCCCTGTGTCAACACAGATGTGCACTGGGTTTATTTGAAATACCTGTGGGTGTTGAAACTCAATTCTTTGGCCTTGGAAGTATTGGGGAAATGAAAGTACCCTGGAAAAACCTGGATGTCCTAAGTGGAATTAATATTGATGTTAAAAGGTGGAACAGACTAGGAAAGAAAAATTCCTGGCAAGAAAAGCCCCACAATAGCAACAAAAATTCCCAGATGAAGCGGCAAAAATTTCCACCAGAATTTTCAGACCATAGCATGGGGGTCTTCTCATTTGCATATTCATAGAAAGTGGCAATAATTACTATTCACAAAGTCCTTTTGAATAGGATATGTAATGAACATACACAAATATCGGGATGACTACTTTATTAAGTTTACAATGGTAAAAATTTCAACATATGGCCGAAATAAAAACCAAGCTGCATTACTTGTACTGTAGAAACCAACCCACTGTGAGCAGTAGCAACACTTACCTGCATTGTTCATTGCCCAAACGCAATAAAGGAACTCATTCCAGTTTTCAAAAATTCTTTGATTTACTGTCAATTTAATCATAAAATAAACTTTCTCATACTTTCTCCAGGCTACAGAGAACCTTGCCTGCAATTATTTATTCTCTTACATTATAGTCATAGTTATTTCTCTTGGTGTGTTTTTTCTGTCTCTGGCTCCTCTTAATGGTTTCATGTCATTAAGGGAAATTCTGCTTCCAGCAATAATGGTGAGTGACATATGAATGGCAGTTCTTTGATCCATAATGCCTGCAAGCAAAAAGCACTGGTCAGATGAATCATTCATAGTCTACATACCAATATAAAAAATGAACAGAGGAATAGAATAGATTTATAGTTATAAAAGAAAATGCAACAGAAGTTTCAACACAGCTTACCAGCCTGTAAGTACCAGAATTAGCTATCTGAAAAGACCGTTCAGTGCATTATAGGTCAATCCTGACATTAATTCTTAGTGTGGGTCTTAGCAGGATTGTGATCTGAAAGAATTCCTACTTTCTGAATCCTGATACTGCTTGCGTTTTACCTTTCAATATTTTTTTTTCTATTCATGCGTTTTTATAGCCTTGATTAATTATTAATTTACAGTTCAAGTATACCAAATTACTGCAAACCACCTGGCCAACAATCACACCTAGCATTCTGTTATTCCTAGGATGGAATAACATCATAGAATCATAGAATAGTTAGGGTTGGTAAGGACCTTAAAATCAGCTAGTTCCAACCCCCCTGCCATGGACAGGGACACCTCACACTAAACCATGCCACCCAAGGCTATATCCAACCCGGCCTTGAACACTGCCAGTGATTGATCATTCACAACTTCCCTGGGCAACCCATTCCAGTGCCTCACCACCCTTACAGTAAAGAATTTCTTCCTCATATCCAATCTAAACTTCCCCTGTTTAAGTTTGAACCCATTACCCCTTGTCCTATCACTACATCCATCCTATGTTTTCTCTATAGATCCACAATTTTTTTAAAATAAGTTTCTCTGCAATCTTACTGTCTAATTTATCATTCTGACCACAGAAGTTATTCATTAATCAGAACTTAGATTTGTGCCACAGTAGTTGCAAAGAGTCCATACATATTCAGTCATCGCAAATATTCCGAGTATGAACGTTCCCTTGGACCACAGTTTTTGGCATGAATTAAACTCAGTTTGCAATGTGTTCATGATCTCTAGAAAATAATTCTAGGAGTAATGCAGGCCTAATTTGGTTTTGAAACAATTGCCTTATCAATTGTAGTTTCATAAAGCAAGGCACAGCTCATATCAAATATTTATATCGCAGTACTATAAAGACATATGCACATTTCACACAGTAAGTGGTGTATCAGTAAGAAATAGCCTACTGGTCCCCTGAGGAGCAAAAGTCATGGAGCCATGGGAGAAGAAAAAGCCAACAAAACAGGACTAGCGATGAACATGATGAGTGGCAAGCATGGGAGCTTTAGAGTGTATTGTGTAATGAGATACTCAGAAATACTTTCACAGAGAAAAAGGAAAGAAGGAACTGAGGGTGTCTTTTAGGCAGAACGGATGAAATGAAAGGTGTAATAAAGCCAAGGCAAAATGAGATATGAAGAAGGTTTTTAGAAGCTCAAAGAGGAATCTGGCACTGAACTGTTACTGCACTTCAGCAGGAGTTAGGTGACCTTTTTTTAATTCTCTCTTTCTTATTACACTGAAAGTATCCTTGGCTTGTATAGGGTTTCTGAATAAGTTATACATATACATTTGGTTTTCTACATATGATCTCTTTTTTCACCCCAGAAGTGTTTCCCACATAAAAAAGTGGGCTTTGGACACTTGCCTGGAGTTTCCAGATGTCCAGCAGCCCTGATGAGGGAGTAGCTTTGGCCTGGCTCAAGACATCTGGAAATCCCAAACGGACAGACACTGCACATGCAGAAATGAACAGCACAAATGTTTCAGAGTTTAATGTGTTCTGGATGCACTGAACTCACTGCACAATGTTGTCTAGCACTTTCATGCTCATTTATGTGGAAGAAATACATAGATATGAAAGCACTACTTCAGTATTAACGAAGTACGGTAGAGATTTTACAGAGGTAATTCTGGGAGTATATAAGCATTTATAAGGGAAATATAACTCCCATTTTCAAGAAGGGCAAAATGGATGAGCCGGGGAACTACAGACCAGTCAGCCTCACCTCTGTGCCTGGCAAAATCCTGGAGCAGATTCTCCTGGAAGGCATGCTAAGGCACATGAAAAACAACAAGGTGATTTGTGACAGCCAGCATGGCTTCACTGAGGGGAAATCCTGCCTGACCAATCTGGTGGCCTTCTATGATGGGGCTACGGAACTGATGGACAGGGGTAGAGCAGTTGATGTCATCTACCTGGACTTGTGCAAAGCGCTTGACACTGTTCCACACGACATTCTTGTCTCAATGTTGAAGAGACATCAATTTGATAGGTGGACTACTCGGTGGATAAAGAACTGGCTGGATGGCTGCACGCAAACAGTTGTGCTCAATGGCTCAATGTCCAGCTGGAGACCAGTAACAAGTGGTGTCCCTCAGGGATTGGTGTTGGGACCTGTCTTGTCCAACATCTTTGTCGTTGACATGGACAGTGGGATCGAGTGTGCCCTCAGCAAGTTTTCTGATGACACCAAGCTGTGTGGTTCGGTTGATATGCTGGAGGGAAGGAATGCCATCCAGAGGGACCTTGACACGCTTGTGAGGTGGGCTGATGCCAACCTGTTGAAGTTTAACCATGCCAAGTGCAAGGTCCTCCACCTGGGTCAGAGCAATCCCAGGCACAGCTACAGGTTGGGCTGAGAAGAGATTCAGAGCAGCCCTGCGGAGAAAGACTTCGGGATGTTGGTCGATGAGAAAATGAACATGAGCTGGCAGTGTGCCCTTGCAGCCCAGGAAGCCAACCGTATCCTGGGCTGCATCAAAAGGAGCATGACCAGCAGGTCGAGGGAGGTGATCCTGCCCCTCTACTCTGCTCTCGTGAGACCTCACTTGGAGTATTGTGTGCAGTTCTGGTGTCCTCAACATCAAAAGGACATGGAACTGTTGGAGCAAGCCCAGAGGAGGGCCACGAGGATGATCAGGGGACTGGAACACCTCCTGTATGAAGATAGGCGGACAAAGTCGGGGCTGTTCAACCTGGAGAAGAGAAGGCTGCATGGAGACCTCAGAGCAGCCTTCCAGTATCTGAAGGGGACTTATAGGGATGCTGGGGAGGAACTCTTCATGAGGGACTGTAGTGATAGGACAAGGGGTAACGGGTTCAAACTTAAACGGGGGAAGTTTAGATTGGATATGAGGAAGAAATTCTTTACTGTAAGGGTGGTGAGGCACTGGAATGGGTTGCCCAGGGAAGTTGTGAATGCTCCATTGCTGGCAGTGTTCAAGGCTGGGTTGGATATAGCCTTGGGTAGCATGGTTTAGTGTGAGGTGTCCCTGCCCATGGCAGGGGGGTTGGAACTAGCTGATTTTAAGGTCCTTACCAACCCTAACTATTCTATGATTCTATGATTTCAAGGAATATGTGGTCCTCTACTGATCCAGGAAAAGCATAAATAAATCTACCAATGCTGTCACTGTGATATTCCTAGCTTGATGGAACTATCTGTCTAAAGCATGGACGACGAATGAGCACCAGTATTATTCTGCTTTTATGAAAGTCAGAGGACTAGCTGCAACCAAAGGGTCTTGTTGGTAAAGTAAAAAGAAAACATTTCTTTTCTCTAAATTCTGGAATCTTTTTCATTGATGAAGAAGGAAGATAGGTGAGCTAGGGAAGACCGTACCTTTGCTAATGATTGCCCTGAGCATTTGTATTCTCCAGTATTGTCAATATGTCTCACAGAAAGTGCAGCATTTCACCCACAAAGTAAAACGTCTGAAAAATGTTGAATTCTACTGGGGTGAAGAGCAGGGAGAACAGGAATCGTGAGGGTACAGATTGCAATCATCTGCCAGCACCTGGCATCCGCAAGCCAGGAAGATGTGATATCAAGAAGAGGAAAGGTGGAGAATTAAACAGCAAGACTCACTCCCAGGGAATGGATAAAATGAGCAGAGAGCAAGTTATTTGCAAGTGGCAGAAAGAAGCTGAGTGAAAGGCAAGAAATTATGCAGTGGACAAGACAGAAGGAACACACAGCAAAGCAAGGGAGTAAATGTTCTCAAGGCTCCAAAACATTCTTGGCGGGCCTGGAACAAGCCACCTCTTTCCTCTTTTCCTTCTCTTTTTTTAAAGTTGCCTTTCTATCTAACATTGTTAGGTTTTGTAAGCATAGGGACTTACCCACACAGCTTATTTTCAATCAACAACTCGTAGAACACATAATTCCTGTGTGGTTCTGTGCAGAAGCTACACCTGTATGTGAATTCTTATTGTAGCCTAGTTCGTTTTTAAAATTAAGGTTAGCAATATGCACAAGAGTATTCAGACTTAGGAATACAGTAGTGGTGTGTGAAATGGACATCCCAATAATTAACACAGGAGAAAGACAAGTTCACCAAAGAGGAGCAGTGTATTTTGACTGCAGCATACAAGTCACTTAGATTGTACAGAGGACAAACTGAGTCTCGGGTAATTTTCATTCAATTAAAGAGTGGAAGGAGAGTAGCAAAGCCATGAAAATACATGACATTATCAACCATGTTAATTTAGGCTAAGCACAAACTGCTATGAATATCAGACCCTACCCAAAAGAAAACACAGATCAATCCTTATTAACACTTAAGAAAAAAAACAGGGGCAGTGATAACCAGAGTAAGGGCAAGAGATAGATAAGGACTACCTTTTCTCTGTCTGAGACAGCAGATCTCCCCCCACTGATCCCTGAAGGAGGTGAATCTATGCAGCAGGAGAGAGCAGCAGCAGCAAAGCCTCAGCAGTGGTATGGGAACTGTTTCTGCAGCTGACCCAATTTACATTCAAAGCAAAAGCATCTGAATTCCTTCAGGCAGGCACTGCACTGTCACAAACAGCAGCGCAGGGCTCCCTATGAATTCCTCTGCTCTCTTTTTGCCCATCCATGGCAGGTGATGTTAGCACTTACCTATGAGTCCAAGCAGATGACATGAAGAATGAGGAATGGGACAAAGGTGCAAATGCAGCACAGGGCAGTGAAATAACACTTTATGCACAATATGACTTTCAGTGTTAAAACTGCAGTATTCCAGTTCTGACAAAATATTAGAAAAAGGAAAGAAAAGATCAACATTTCTTAATGTAACAGTGTTTTAAGTGGACATAACTTTGGAGTCCTGAAGTACTTTGCAAATACTGATGAATTCAACTCTTGCATGGTAGTTCTATCAAGTCACCATCTCTACCAGGTTCTATCAAGTACTATTCTCACTTTACGTATTAGAGAATAAAGGTAGAGGGATTTCAGGAGTGTTAATGTTTTTTTGCCGTTCTCAGTGTTGCCTTTGAGAGTTTTAGTGGACCTTGAAAGTTTAGCTATAAACACAAATGCACTGTCAGTCACAGAATTCTGGCACTTGAAACTTATTTTTAGTACAGCAGGTAACCAACAAAGGCATATGAAGAACTACTTTTGTTGAAAAGAACATTTTAGAATGGATGTAATTTGCATGTGGCTCCATATAAATGGAGGTGAAATTTGTTTCAGAAAGGGAATTTTAGAAGATAAAGTTTGTTTTCACTTGTGTCTCCATAAAAGGTAATCCCTGTCCCAGATTTTTAAAAACCCAGACAGAAGACAAGGGTCTGATGGACACAGTAAGGAAAAAATGGAAAAATAAGAAAGTAATGCTGGTCAGCATGTCCAGCAGTGACCTGAGCACACTTTTCACCCGAATACTGAATTCCTAACTTGTATGAATTGTGCATGTAACTTGACTTGGGGCTCTGCACATAAAGAAGTGTGAAAGTCTCGTTAGAAGCACATGATGCTTTTTTATTTTCTCATTTAAAAGAATTAGAGAGTCTATCTTGTCAAGAAAGAATCCAAACACGACAGCAATCATCCCTTGAAAGCTTCAGATGCTGATCTTGTTTTCATTAACAGTATGTCAGTGATATGGGATTCAACCAAAATTACTGATGATTTTATTTTAATGGGTATTTAAGTAAAAGGTAAGACATTAATCAAAGATTAGGGAAATGTATGCTAAATTATTGTGATACATGTATAACTGAAAAGAACTGTTAAAAAGGAAATAGATTTCTTCCTTGAAGTACAAACATTAAAACCTATAACAAGACAGATTCAAGGCAAAATATGACTGAAGATGTTCTGAATGACTGCTTTTATTTTCTTTTGCTATATTTTCTTCTCTCAGGGGAAAATAAGCAATTCGTCTGGAGCAAGTCTTTGGAATCTGCAATGTGATGCTATAAATGGAGGATCCAAAGGAAAGTTAGCCAGTCAAGGTGGCCTTGGTACCTTCTAGGGCAAGAATTATCTTCCATGTGAGAAGAACTGGTTATAAGTCCTCTTTAATGGGGCCCCAAACTTTCAAATGTAGCTGTAATGGAGAGTAACATTAAAACATCAGTTAAAGTTCAGTTCATATGTAATTTTTTTAGGAGCCATATATAAAGAAATCAGCTGATGAAAAGCAAAAAGGTAATTTTGGACGTACTCTTGTAGTGCCTCAGGCTGTTTCTGTACTGGGAGAGATCTTACTTAAATTATTCCTCTGGATCCAAGTCTTTTTTGTGGAAGGCAGATGAGTGGTAGTCATGGCCCTGTGTCCCACTAATCCCTGAGGAACAGCATGGGCTACTGAGGGCTGTAAAAAAACCCAAAAAACCTAAGCAGAACAGCTTGAAACTTGTTCTCTCCTGTGTAAGACAAAGATCATCTGTGGATCACAGAGCCATAAAAATAGTTCTGACCTACTTCTGTGTTCTTAGCTCTCTGGTCTTATGACGCAGCCTATTTGGGCCCAGAGTTATGTCACTCAGGAAAGGAAAAGCTTTTGCCTGGAAGCTCCTTGTAGGGCTGAGATATTCTGGGTCTCAAGCAGAGGAACAAACTGGCTGTACCTGAAGCCAAAGTCCTCGTTTTGCAGCCAGCCCACACCCCCCAGCACCTGCACTTAGAGCCGCTTCTCTTCTCTGAACCTGTGTTTCCCATGAAACCCCACAATCCATCTCTACTTTTCTGACAGATCTCCTTCCCAATAAGCTTGTTACCTGTGTAGAAACGCTGTGGAAACGACCTCATCACCTCTGAAGCCTTCTTAGCAAGTTCATGGAAGGTGGAAAACAGAGGCCTTCCACCTTTGGGAAATGTCTTCAGAAAACAAAGATGTTGTGTCACTGCTGAGAACATGGTGAATTTTTCATTACTTTCTAAATTCCATTGCTTAATTCATGAATCCACTTCAGGCAATTTAATGCTTGCTATTTTGTTTACCAGGCTTGAAAGGACTGAGAGCCTGCAGTGACACACTGGATTATGTCGATCTCATTAACATTTCATTAGTCCTCTACTTCTTCACATTAAAATCTCAACCTCATATAATTTCTCTGCCTCTCTCCACAGAGAAGTAAGAAGGCTCAGATGCAGGGAGTTAATGGAGTCAGGCTTTTTCCCTGTCTCCTAGCTACATTTGCTACAGGCACTGGCTGAGCCCTGTCAAGCTGATATTTTTAATAATACACTATGTTCTTATTAGCCCTCATGCCTGTGAATCACACTGAGCTGGAAGAAATTCCCAGAAGTTGCAGGCTCCATGCACAGCTTGGTGTAACTTCCCTACCAAGGGGATCTAATGTGCCATGGCTTTGTACAAATTGTATGCCTCAAAAATCTTTCCTGACCTTTTGAAACTTTTGTATCTCTTGGGGCGACAGCTACAAGGCTGTTCTGGCTCTTGGGGGTCCCATTCTGCTCACATGCATCTAGGGGAGGTTAGCCTTCAGATTCAGCTGGCCGGGAGGTCCGGCTCTCCCTGCCAGATGACAACAGCTCTTCTGATTTCTGGAAGGATACAAGAAACTCCCATTCTCCCAATGTCTTACACATCCCACCAGCAAAATATTTAAATGTGAAACATCAGACTACTCAGAGAGGCAGTTCAATTCATCTGCTGCCTATTGTAAAGTCAGCAATAACTACAGCCCCCCTTAAAAAAAGGCGCTTCAATAAAGAAAAGAATAACTTTTCCCCAGAAAGAGAAGAGGAAGCACGAGGAAAGCAGTATTATTGTCTTCTGTATGATGCTGCCTGAATATCTGGAAGTTCCAGGCAAAATTTATAAAAGCAAGAATAGTTTTGATTCCTTCTGTAGCAATGCGTATTGTCTGCTAAGAGTGGATTTGGGGGGAGAAAATCAAAAGGTTGATCCTGCGCCTGGTTAGGATAAAGATAATTTGCTTTGTAGCAGCTCATATGGTGCTATGCTTTAGATTTTTGACCAAAACAGTGCTGATAACACATTAGTGCTCGAGCTTTTGCTGAATATTGCACAGTGCCAAGGCTGTTCACTTGGTTTATCACACTGCCCCGCAGTGAAGAGATTGAAAGCTGCGCAGTGGGCAAGCTGGGGACATGACCAGGTAGATGACCCACACTAAACAAAGAGGTATTCCAAACCATATAATGCCATGCTTAGTAATAAAAGGGAAAAGAGGAGGTTTTAGGAGTGTTAGTCATCTTTTGCTAGGGAACTGACTGAGCATCAGTCTACCTAGAGAAGGTGGTGAGTGATTGCCTCTGCATCACTTGTTTTGTTTCCTTCCCTCTTCTTGCACTTATCCTTCACTTATTAAACTTTTGTTTGGCTGGTTTTTATCTTGACTTCCAAGTCTTCTTTCTTTTATTCTTCTTCTCCTCTTTCCCCATCCCACCAAGGGAGGGGGATGTAAGCAACTGGCTGTATGGTGCTTAGGTGCCCACCAGGTTCAATCCACAAGGACGTAAATATGCTCAGCAGATTTTCTTCTTTCAGTAAAAATTTCTTATGGTTTATAAGCCTGCCTGCCATCTTTGCTGATTTTTCTGTAAGAAAGTATATTGGGCTATTTTCTAAGCATTGTAATAAATTGCAGCCTGGTTGGCACCGAACAGTAGGTTTCATGGAGGAAGATGTCTTCAGACTTTTTCTTTGTGTAAAAACTGCCTATATATCCTTATCTGACACATTCCATATCAGGAATAATTTGTGGAGTTATAAGAACATAATTTTGTGTTAAACTTCTCAGAGGAATATGCTTTTTAACCTGTAAGGAGGCAGTTGCAAATGAGCAGTGAATACTTGATTACAGGCTACTTTTCTTACTTCTTATTTTGATGACTACATGCTTGCAATCTCTGCACCAGGTCTTTCAAATGTGAACTCAGATGTAATGGAATAGAAACAGTTTATACCCAGTGAGCACAGACTTTGGTACAAAAGGATCCTGATCTTTGAAGTGCTTCCACAATAACATTAACAACAGCAACAACAAAAAACTCCCATGGCTAAGACTGTAAAAAATCATTAAAAAGTAGTTATTTTCATTACTCAGCAGTCATATCATAAACTTGTACATGTTTAAAAGACAGGAAATTGCAGAAGAATAATGACTTAACATCACACGATTAAGCATCTATCTGTGCTTATGTTTGTTTTCTTTGGTCTGCTACCAGTGAGTTGGAGATAGATGTGAAATACAGAAAGATCAGAATCACTTCAAAATGTTATCATTTAGGAAATAATAAGCATAATTTCTCTATGCTTCTGGTGGTTGTTCCATCAATATTTATATGAAGGTCATTTTCCCCCAAGTGAGCAATAATTCAGAGGCTGCCACTGATTTCATATTTCTATATAAATACAAGGCTTTGCACTTAAAGACAGAGATGAAAATACCCACATGGCAGCATTTGACAAAGGAGTATGAAGAGCCATAAACATTACAAAGTTCTATTTGTAGCTGTGGCAATTGAAGGTTGGCTGGAATTTTTTATGTAAACATTTTTATATATGTATGTGTACATATATACATATAAAATATGAGCCCTTCATGAACTCCTCATTATACACAAGCACTCTTGTGAGCTCAAATACAACAGTGTAGACACTGACAAACTGATGTTCTCTTGAGTCAACTGTACTGCCATTTCTTTTGTTAAAAAATAGTTTGTCAAATTAATGCCAGCTGATTTTTAATTCCATAACATTTACAACATTAATAATCATTATGGCTCTATCTATTTGTTGGATGAGACATTCAAATCCCTTCTTGTACAAGATGGTAGTCCCTTAACTGGAATTCTCTCATCTGCTCCAGTCAAACTACTTCACTGCCTAGTCCCAAGCCCACTGAAGTAATTGAAAAGAATTCTTTTAACTTCAGCAGAATTCAAAACAAGTCTCGAGCAAGTAATCATCTGTAAATTGCTCATCATCTGACCCACAAAATTTGATCAGCATTTAAAGGAGTATTTCATTTAAAAGCACCAGTAAGGTGCAAAATAAGGAATGCTTATTGTTAACAGGCTGGATTCCACCTGAAAAAGTGCAAAATGAAGACTTGAAAATTATTGTCTGTTCTGGTTGACAACTAAGCTTAAAGATCATTTTATTCCTTTATTTAAGCCAAAAATGTAGTAAGCCTCATCAGACAGTCCAGAAATACTCATTGACATAAATCTTTTAGCATGGTGCAATTTTCATGACAGTCTTTAACAATCTATTATGGTGCTTTGACTAAGATCTTGCATGATAGAAAAAAAGGAAATAATATGTTTGAACACCTTCCATTTAGTTTTGCAAGGTTTATAAATTAGTTTTCCTGTCCACAGTGAGCTCAAGCGCCAACCCAGGAAGGTCCCCTTGCTTTCAGCAGTGCAATAGAGACATATCATACAAACTGTCCCAGGACCAGCCAGGACCTTATCAATACACCTGAACGGCCTTCTACTGCCCACTCCAAAGAAAGTCAGAAGCAAGTTGAATCAAGGGGACCACAGGCAGATCTGGGGCTTGTCACCCCAGCGATGTGGGTAGCTGAGCTGGTGACGCCAGCTCTGCTTCCTCTTCCCGGTTTGCTCTGTGTGGTCTTGGTGCCTTGTGCATCTAATGCACCACAGACTGGGAGGAGCCATACAGGGTCACCATCTGCTTTCTGCTAGCTACATGTCTTTGGTAAAATAGGCACTCAGTTTAGATATCTTTCTGTTGCCTTAAAATGTGGGAAATTCTGGGTCAAATGAAATCCTGATTATTATCTCATTAACTTCAGCAGTCTTGAGGCAGTGGATGAGGTCTGAAAGGAGAGAGCTTGTTGTCTATGGTTTCTGAAGTCTGAAAACTGACAGGAATTATCTTGCTTATTCACTGGAGCTGCTTTACCTTGAAGTAGGATGAGTTTAGCAGTGCTGAAATGAAGTCTGCCGTGTCTTTCAATTAACGTGTGTGCATGCACGCTCACATGGAGTCTCTTAGGATTGGACACATAGACAGAAAGATGCAATGATCCTGAAAGTCTTTGTATCTAACTTCCAGACACATAGTTGCCTGAATTTTTGGTATATTACCAGGAGGGACTCCCAAATGAAAAGGGATTCAAAGCAGCCATTCTGCAGGGATTAGCAGAGGAGGAAAGGGACCACTGAGTCATTCTCAGTACTTCTAGCAGGAAGTGCCAGAAGTGGAAATAGTTTATAGTGTGCGACTGAACCCCCTCAGGTGAGAGACTTCCCAGGTCATGGCTGAGTGCCATAGACACTATGCCAATATATAAAAGGGGCTCTGGGCAGCAGCATCAGCCCTTTGGGATATATTTTGAGTGCAAATGGCTGCAAGTGACAAGCTGTAGGCACAAACACTATAGATGACTTGTGCTATCTGCATAACTACTGACCAGGTTGTCAGCCATAAACAGGCATAAGCATGAAATAAGCCCTGAGAGACTACGCAGTACCATCCCAGAGGCACTTCTGGGCAGCACTTTGAACTCCCAAGCACTTGCAAGGCTTAAGGGATGAAGTATGATTTATGGGGACTGTGTGTCTACATGTTGGACTCCAGTGTGTCTACATGTTGGACTCCAGCCTCTGCCTATGACCCACCTGTAGCACACATTTATACAAATCAGTCCCTAAAACTGAAAAATTAGTACTGGTTTCAAAGAACAGGGATTTTCCATGTTTCATGCTATTCTTTTGTTCTTTGTTCTCTGTTTGATAGGTATAATTGTTCTTTAGTGAAGCTGCTACAAATCACAAAAAGTAGAAAGCTGTGTCTAAGCCTGACCATTAATAAAACCAGTTCATTGATTTCTGGTGGTACACAGTGCCCCTGAATGCAATTAATTTATATGAACAGTACAATGGATTTTGTTCTATAATCTTATTCTCTTGTTTCATGAAATGCTAATGTGACAAAATAGATGAGACTAGTGCCAGCTCAAGGAAGAATGCTTCCCTTTCTGAGTATTTTAGGTCGTCACCACAGACATGATGTAGGTTTTAATAAATGGAAGAAGCTATGGTCCATTTAAAATGCTCTTCAGTTCCTGAATCTGAAGTAGTTGTTCAGTTAAGAACTAGCTGCTTGTTTCTGTTCGTATATAGAAGTTAACACTCACCAAGGCTCATGTTCCAGCCAGACAGAGCTGAAAAGCTTGTTCACTTAACTGGAGCTCACATACTCAGCTGGGACAGCTCTTGGGACTCATTTTCTTCTGCTAATTATAGCAACGTGACAGTGATGGAGGCTTAATTAAGACGTAGCATAGATACCACTTGAACAGAATATCTATTCAGATGGTGTTACTACCATAACTGATGCTTCAGCAGGTGGTGAGCACTAAACTTCAGTCTACACTGCCAAATCAAGTTTTAGATCTGTCCAGAACAAGAATATCACTAAACAAATAACGGTTTTAATGGATGCTTTTTTTTTTTCTTTTTTCTGCTCTTCAATTTCTTTAATCTTCTTTTTTGGCATATTAAGATTTTTCAGATTCTGCTACAACAATCTCATTCTTAGGATATTTGGCATAATAACAGGGTTTAGAGCAATGAAGCATTGGCAAAGGTGACAGCAATGAGAAGCTTATGTTATTGTAGTAAAGTGAGGCACCTGTGGTCATTGTTAAAGGGCAGAATTTCTCTGTAATGGACTGTGAAGGAAACATACTTGTGTGAGTCTTGTTTTTATTTTGTTCAAATTCTACACGCCGACATGTCTTAAGAAACTACAGCTAATACCGCTGTAAGATATTATACCCTTCCACTGCACTGGGAACCCCTCTCGGATTTGACTACTCCAGCTTGCATGTTCCTGAATCTGCAGCTCACCTCCTTATCCTTACTATCCATCTAAGAATGGGCTGCATTAAAAAAAGTTATGCCTGGCATGACGCTTCTTGCTATTGCAGAAAATTACTTCTACACTGTGACCCTAATTGGTCTGTAGTACTCCCTCTAACCGTGCACTGACTGATGCCTTATTGAAGTGGGAGGATTTTTTTCTGCCTCTGCATCCAGGGATGCACATGCAACCCCTGCAGGCTCTGGCGACTAGACAGAGGCCTGTTTTCCAGCCACTCAGGCTGTAGCCTCCTTTCATGGAGGAGCCTTGTGCCTGGCATGGGGATCTTCCTGCTGCAAGTCCTGCTGCAGCCTATACAAGCCCACCTGCAGACACAGGCTTCCTGTGGGAAGAAAGATACTGTACTAAAAGCAATACCTGCCTGGAAATCTGCCATGGCCTAATAAACAGGGATGAAATATTTTCCCTGTATTTATTCTGCATGGACCTCTCTTCTGTAGCATGATCCAAGATAACAGAGATCTCAGAAAGATATTGCAGCATGTGCTGCTGCCTTCTACTTGCATGCAACAGTCATATATACTATGTAAAAAGGGAATGAAAGATGCATATAATGATTAAGAATTTGCAACCCTTGTCCGAATGTAGGATGGGATCATTTGTTTCCTAATCCATCTACCTTCCTCAGAGCAAGCTAAGTCACACCGAAATAACTTGGACAATTGATTGTCTATACTATTTTTTATAACCATAATTACTGGAGATTTTATAACATCACTCAGTAAATTTCAGGGTTTCGTCCCCCTAAAATGCCACTTAAATTAAACTATTATGGCACAAATAATTCCACCTCTTTCACCATGCAGCAACAAGTTCTCCAATAACTGATCCCAGGCTGCAAATCCATCTGGAGAGTTTTCAGTGCAGTGGGAATCATATTTGGAGGGTTGGTGGAGAGAATTCTTTTCTTGAGGTATTTTGTGGCTGTGGTGCTCAGTTGCCAGCAGGGTTTAAACCACGACACTCAGGAAAATTTCAGGTTTTTTCTGTCCTGAGAAATTATTGAGGAATCTTGCAGCTTAAATGGGCAAAAGTGTGGAAAGCAAGTTAAAAAGGAAGCTGACTTATAATGTGCCCACCAAACATCTTCAAACAGAATTTCAGAGGTAACACTAATTCTTATTTATTCTGACAGGAAAAAAGAGTGTTAATGAACAAAAATATATGCCAAACGGAAAGAAAGAGGGGGTGTAATGCTCAAAGAAAGGAACATGAAAAAAATGAAAGAAGGGAGAGCAGAACATTGCCCCAACAAGAAGTAAGAAAACAAGGGAGGCAAATCAGGCTTTTCAGAAAAGAGCTAACATGGTCTCCACAATGAAGAAGAGAGGCAAGCACTTAAAGCACTTTTAAACACTTAAACATTCTTAAAACAGACAGGATTAACCTTTGTTTTGGTGGTTTTCAAGTTTCTCTTACTACTAATAGAATACAAAATTTTTCAGAAAACAAGAATTGAGGATGGAAAAATATTATAAATAATCCACCCACATGTTTTATACATTTTTATCATTGCTAAAGAATGCAACAGAGTTAAAGAATCACAAATGTCTCAACTCCCAGTATAATGTTCCTTCTAAAAGGCCAGAACACTATTCTTTTTAGTCAGTAGGCATTCAACCATGAGTTTCATCATGGAAGAAGTTCTTTACTGTGAGGGTGGTGAGGCACTGGAACAGGTTGCCCAAAGAAATGATAAATGCTCCATCCCTAGCAGTGTTCAAGGTCAGGTTGGACAGCGCCTTGGGCAACATGGTCTAGTGTGAGGCAACCCTGCCCATGGCAGGGGGGGTGGAACTAGATGGAACTTTCCAACCCTAATCATTTTATGATTCTATGATTCTACAATAAGATGAGATCCTAGGAAGCGCATGTGAAAACAGAGTGTATCCCATAAAGATGTATTCCATCAGGTTAGAGATTCAGTTAAATTACCATCAAATGGGAGTAAACTCCCATTGGCAGGAGGGCATTGCGGTGATCTTTGCAAGTATTACATGCATCTAGTGCCTCCTGTTTTTCTCAGGCTGATTATAGGACCTGAATTCGAAACACTACACTCAAGGGTCCTTTAATTCTCAGCGGGAGACTATCATTTCAAAAATCAAATCGCAAGCACCATGTATCCAATATAAAGTGCTGAAGGAAAATGTTGGCTGAATGTGCTGAAGGAAAAGTGTCTCTACTCAAAATGAACACTTCAAGACGTTTAAGACAGTCCACATTTGGGATTAGTAATGGCTTCTAGTGTTTGTCAATGACGAAATAATATGACGATTTGAAAACGAGAGAGGGAGAGAAGTGTAGGCAGAGGAAAGGAAGTTTCAGCACTACTCATACACAGCTCAGACACAGAAATCAGTCAGTATCATACAAGGCAGTAGAAAGAGTGTAGACAGAGCAGAAGTAAAATCAGATATGAAGAACTTTATGTACTATGAAAACTTGAATGGTAAAATCTTTTCTTTAGATTAATATGGCTTTGAAAAAGAGGTTATTAGGCATGGGAAATAGTTGATGAAGCAACTCCAGTTAGAGAGGTAGAAAAACTACTGGGAGAGTGTTGTGGTTTAAGCCCAGCCAGTAACTCAGAACCATGCAGCCGCTCTCTCACTCCCCACCCTTCTTCCTCGCCCTGCTCCTGGAGGGATAGGGAGGAGAATCGAAAAAAGGTAACTTCCACAGGTTGAGATAAGAGCAGTCCAGTAACTAAGGTATAACAGAAACCACTGCTGCTACCAACAATAATAATGATGACAAGGGACATAACAAGGAAAGAGAATACAACTGCTCACCACCTGCCAACCGATACCAGCCCGACCGAACAGTGGTCTAACCCTTCCGGGTAACTGCCCTCACTTTATATAGTAGGCATGACATGCTGTGGTATGGAATACCTCTTTGGTCAGTTTGGGTCAGGTGTCCTGTCTCTGCTTCCTCCCGGCTTCCCCTCCTCCTGGCAGAGCATGAGACTGAGAAAAGTCCTTGATCAAAGTAGACATTATTTAGTAACAACTAAAAACATCGATGTTATCAACATTGTTCCCAGGCTGAAAGTCAAAACCACAGCACTGCACCAGCTACTAAGAAGGAGGAAAATGACTGCTACTGCTGAACCCAGGACAGAGGGAAAGAGTATCTGTCCTTCCATTTTGCTCAGCCTCAGTGTTTCCTAGATCATGAATATTCAGCCATGGGGCCACATCCCCTTGGCTCTCCAAAGGGTATTTTTACCTCTATTTTTACCCCTGAGGATGTGGCTCACAATAATTGACATGTAGGTCATTGGGTTTTTTTTGTTTCCAGTGATGGCATAGCCACACCTTTTGTTGAGCCCTCAGAAAAATAAGGAATAAAAATTCCAGTAATACAGCTTCATCTGTTACCTGTTAACTGTTTGCAACCTTATTCATTTATAATAGTTACCATTAAAGGCTTTTTAATAGCTGCCATAATCTTTATGTACACAGTTAACTGTATTAGTGACAAAGAATCACTTCTTAGAAAAAAATAATGTAATGAATGAATGTTGGCATTTCCATAACAAGCACCGTATTGTTTAGGAGATAATAATGTGGGGGTCCCAAGAGAAATTTGTTCTAAAATGTTTTCATATTTTTTTCCTCATTTCTCATTCCTGCTGATCATTCTGTCTGCATAGATTGTCTAAGAAGAAGCATCCTGTTTTGATTTTCTTTTTACTTTTGTGTGAGATAAATTGAGGAGAGTTCATACTGGAACAAGAAGGTGAGACAGGCAAAGTCAAGGTGGGTAGGTAATTGCCTGATTCCACAAAATATGCCTTCAAGCTACTCCAGTCATCACCTATTGGCAGAACTCCCATTCACCTCGAAAGTTGTGGTACCTCGGAAAACCATGATTGCCGGATGCTGTTGGGGCCAGAATATCTCCCCTGAGCCAAAAAAGCTGTTAAGTTTAAAATTTTTAAGGGATTTTCATGGTGTCAGGATTGATGTAGTTGTCTTCAGTAGCTTTACAAACCAGCTGTAAAAAGAAAAACGCAGAAAATCCTCACCACTATAAAATGTCTAAAATATCAACCCCTACTCAACATAGGGGTTGGCTACAACAGCGGTTTTTTGTTCTCCTGCAGATATTCTACTTTGCCAGAGCTCTGTGACATGCACCATCTGCCAAATAGAATGGGTAGGAGAGGATTTTCCACCTCCCTCTGACACGTGCACATGCTCTCCAGTGGGATGGGGTGAATATGCTGTAATGAAGCACCAGCTAGGGGACCAGGACCAGTACCACCAGCACATGACGGATACTGCCAGTCAATCGCACCTCATGTTAGAGTTTTTTCTTCTTATTTTCCTTTGTTGAAAGTTATATATAAAACTATATGAAGTCAGTAGCTAAATAATGTGTGAGCTAACTGCTGAAGAAAATGCCTTTGTGTTAAATGCTGAGACTAAATTGCTGGCTCTAAAGAGCTTAGCTTGAATCTGCACCACCATCAGGTCACTAAAAGAAAAGAGAATTGCTAAAATGGATCACTTGTGGTAGTCAAGGGAATAGACTGCATTGGGTATACCTATTACCCTCCCCTCATTCCTTGGCTTAGTCTTTGTTAGAATAGCTGACGTCTAGTCTGGGGAGGCTTGACTAAGAATGATGAGGAATGGAAATTCAATATTAAAATAGCAGATACTATTTATTTCCTGCGGAGCTGCAAACATAAAGCTCTCAAAGAACATTACCATTCTGCTGCAGACTGATCAAGCATACTTTCTATTTTATTTTGTAATATTTGCAAGCTTAAATAAATGTTTGATATTTGATATCTTTGTCTCCTGGCATATAGATGAGAAATAGATCATCTACCTGAATGAGGTCAGTTCATTCTTCCACCCAAATATGAAAAATAAAGAATAATTGCAGATGTAGGCCAGACAGAATGGCTGTGAGTCAGTATGATCTCACTAATATGAAGAACAGCCCCTCCATCAACTGACATAAATTGTCTTAACTCAGCAGATGTCACTCAGTGGCCCACTTCATATTTTCCCAGTTTACCAATTCTCCAACCTCCACGTTAGGAAATGCTCTGCTCATTGCTATTTTTCCATGCTAGTTATTCTAAGCTGATGAATATAGACCTACATCCAGGCAAACACACCATATGCATTGCCACACTCATTTGCTTAATTAAATGGATTTCTTAGACGGCTACAATCACAGACTGTTTTCACTTGTTTAGATGGACAGGTTTAATTTGTCTTTGCATAGAGGAGGCCTTCAAGAATACCAGGTGTTCAGCCAGAGGAGCCATACTGAAGCGTAGCTCAGAGAGACTTCCAGTCTCACTGGAGCCCTGCTCCCTGTGTATTGCTCCCGCTGAGGTTCACCAAGCCATTGACCCAGCTATGCAGTCTTGTCTGAGTCAACAGCAAGGAACTCTGGACCAGGCACAATACGATCTAGGTAAGGCTGGAATAAGAGTATCAAGGACAGTATAGCCTGTAAACAAAGACTCAGATGGAATGTACTATTCTATGTTGTTTGATCCTACTGTAAGAGAGGACCAAGATGTGACAATAACTGTAGTGGGCTAAGGGAACACTATTAGATGCTATGTAAACCATGTTGTCACAATGACATGGGGTTTAACTCCTGACCTGAAAATTGCTAGGCTAAGCATACAGATCTGGGATTGATGCCATAATCCTGGTTAAAACTTTGCCACACAACAAAACCTGCAGCCATTTAGAGCAATCTACATGTTGAGATCTCTTCAGTGTAAATTTTCTAACGCTGGAGTTCTTGATAACTCTATATTAAAACCCGAGAACCACCTGAAAAAGACAACACTGACAGTTATGGGGACTACAGCAATCTCTGTCCTTGTAGCCACCAACAGCGTGCCTATCACAGGTGAGTGTTCTCTGGTATGTGGCATTGCTAAGTAGCATGCTTTGATATAGCTGTGGATATACTTGAAGGAAATCATGATCTCGTCACTGCTATTCCAGTAGCAGACAAGGAGAATAAATGTTCCAAATTATTTGTCCATCTCTATTGTACAGCCATGAAAAGAGCAATAAAATACTTGCTGACCTGAAACTCTTCTACCTTGCCTCAGCAATTCTCACAGTATTATTAAAGACAAGAAGACATTTCCTTTATATCAGGTATATTATATGGGGGTCATATTTTCATTTCTAAGTACCTCTGAGACGAAAGCATTTCCCTGTGATATCTCCTAAGAAGATGGCCCATAAGCCTCACTTAGTTCAGCATTGTTCATTGCATTTACCTAGGCATCTCTCCTTCTGGGCAAACTTCATGTGCTGTCAGCTGAATTAAAAGCCATGGTAACATATGTCGTGGTTTAAGCCTCTATAACTCACGCAGTTTTGCTCACTCACTCCCCCCTCTTTCTTGCCCCCCACTCCCGGAGGGATGGGAAGGAGAATCGAAAAGAATGCAGCTCTCACAGGTTGAAATAAGAACAGTTTAGTAACTAAAGTATAACACAAATCACTACTGCTACCACCAATAATAATAATGACAAGGCAAATACAAGGAAAGAATACAATTTCTCACCACCTAAAACCAAGCCCGACCACGCAGTGCACCCCCCACCCTTCTGGGTCTCTCCTCTCCGTCCTCCATCTTGGGCATGACGTGCTGTGGTATGGAATAACCTCTTTGGTCAGTTTGGGTCAGGTGTCCTGTCTCTGCTTCCTCCCGGCTCCCTTCCTCCCTGGCAGAGCATGAAACTCAGAAAGTCCTTGACCAGACCAAAACATCACTAAGCAGTAACTGAAAACACTGGTGTTATCAGTGCTGTTCCCAGGCCTGAAAGCAAAAACACAGCACTGCGCCAGCTACCAAGAAGGAGAAAAATGACTGCTGCTGCTGAACCCATGACAACATACCACTGAAGTTGTGAAGGCATGAGTCCTATTGGGGAAAATACATTCAACTCAAAAGTAGCCCAAAGTATAAGTGAAGAAATACCTGAAACTGTTTCTTCCAAAACATTTTTAAGTATGCTCACAGACATTGGGACGCTAAACTCAGAAGCCAGCGTGTAGTTATAAAAGAAACATGCATGCTAAGTGCTACCATTTTGATGTTGCTCTCAAAAAAAAATTGCAGACCAAAATGACTTCTCATAGGTATGCTCATTTTGTGCTCCATTTTCCTCTTCACTCTGACTTCTTTTAATAATTATGCTTTATTTTGACATTTTGAATCATTTCTATGACATTCAGAGTATTATCTGATCTGCATTACAAGCTGTCATTGAAAATGTGCTGTGCAATGAAGTTAGATCAGAGGTGACAAGCAACTGATCTTTTTTTTTGCCTATAAACTTCAGTTTTATGAAAATCTCACTTCTCACTGCACAAAGCTCCTGAGAACAGATTGCTGCTGTGAACCTTTGAGTTCTTGGCAAACTTTTGGGTTTTCCCACGGCCTATAATGGTTACATAAAGAAGTGTTAGTCAGAGCCAGCTTTTACTTTCCACTAAATATCCAAGATCACCACTGGGTTTTCCTATCAGTTTTCAATTTGGAAATGTAAAGTGCAGAAATGTTTGTCCATTCTTTTGGTATGTAATGAACATTTGAACACCTTCCATGGTTTTTAGCATTAATAGTGTATAAACCTTTTCTCTTGAGACACAAGGCTTGATCAAAGGCTTGTTCAAATAGATGAAAAGACTCATTACTTTGGAGGGCTTTGAATTAGACTGTGGGATAGCATTTGGGCAGCTGTGAGGCAGCTATTGGTCTTTGATCATGAATCTGGTAGTCACGGTTTTACTTTCATACTTGGCCATCAGGTGCGATTCCTCTAAATAGCATACATACTTGTCAGAAGATAGTATATCCACTTCTACTGCTCTTCTGGGTTTCTTGGAGGGACCTACTATCCATACGGCATTATGTGGATGTTGTACAGATAGAAACCCTGCAAGTACATGGGCTCTATTCCACGCCCCTTACCACTCTTAGCTCAGATACCTTCTTGAAAGATCAGTTTTAACTGGCAATGGTGATGCTTCATACAGTAAGAATGTGGATGGATAGAAGCTTTCACAGCTGTAAATTTTGTATTTGCAGCTTGTCAATTTGATTATTCCTCTCATTTTTATAATTCTCATAGTTTCTGTTAATAGACAATCAATTTTCCTATCTCCATTCCAAGGCAAGCCTTTCCCAGTACAGCCATCATTCGTGCAGACTAACAGATCTAACTATCCAAATCTTTCATCACATTTGTCATTCTCCTGTCAACCTGTCAACTTTTCATTCTTCAACTTACCTGTCATTTAATGAAAGCAGACACTTGAGTGTGGACACCTCGGAATGAAAAAGCTAATTAAAGAATGTGAAAGTAAACTCTTTTTTTGATGTTTTCAAGCTTAAAGAATAAGAAGATGTCGTGGTTTAAGCCTAACTCATGCAGACTCTCTCTCACTCACTCCCCACTCTTTCTTGCCCCCCACTCCCGGAGGGATGGGAAGGAGAATAGAAAAGAATGCAACTCCCACAGGTTGAGATAAGAACAGTTTAGTAACTAAAGTATAACACAAATCACTACTCCTACCACCAATAATAATAATGACAAGGCAAATACAAGGAAAGAATACAATTTCTCACCACCTAAAACCAAGCCCGACCACGCAGTGCACCCCCACCCTTCCGGGTCTCTGCTCTCTGCCCTCCATCCTGGACATGACGTGCTGTGGTATGGAATAACCTCTTTGGTCAGTTTGGGTCAGGTGTCCTGTCTCTGCTTCCTCCCGGCTTCCCCTCCTCCCTGGCAGAGCATGAGGCTCAGAACGTCCTTGGTCAGACCAAAACATCACTAAGCAGTAACCGAAACACTGGTGTTATCAGCGCTGTTCCCAGGCCCAAAATCAAAAACACAATGCTGCACCAGCTACCAAGAAGGAGAAAAATGACTGCTGCTGCTGAACCCATGACAGAAGAAAAGCCTGTTGTGATTCCAGAGGGAATCAAGGCCAACTAGAATGCTAGGAAAAAGTGGTTGCTTGATGTTCAATGGTCTTTGGAGGCATGTGAGAACCCCAAGTCTGTCTCAGATGAAGACTTTCCAAGGTAATTTCCTAAAACTTAAACCACTAGGCTTTTGTAGAGATTTTATTAATTTTCCAGGTAAAATAACTAGATACATTTTTACAAAACATCTTGACAATTTAGTATTAAACTATAAACAACAACAACAGAGACAGATTGCCTATTATGCTAATTTGCAAGTTATTTCTGTGAAATACCTTCAGTTCTAATTCAAATTAAGATTTTTAGAAGAAAAAAATGATAACTTGCAATGAAATTCTGTTTCATAGAAATATCTTCCAAAACACAACCTTTGCCCTTATTTCCCGAATTGCAGGAGATTTAAGATGCTAGAAAGAGTCAGTACGGCCTATCTTGTCATGTTGCTGCAAAGAGGATGAAATGCAGCTGTTCAAGAAGCGGATTTGCCTAAAGAACTCAAAGCACCATATTCTGGCAGCCAGAGCTCAACAGCTGGCTGCAGCTGGCACCTGAAGGATTGCATCCCTTGTCCTTTCCCCTGTTTCTACCACAGGCAGCTGCAGAAACTCTGCAGTCTGTGGCAGAAGGGCACATTCAGAGGCTGCTATTAGCAAGGTTTCAACTGCCACAGGAGCAATCACATATATCCCTAGATCCATCTGATGGTGAGCCAAACAGTGGTACCTTAGGATTTTGCGTGCAGGTTTCTCTAACAAGGTGATTGTCATCATTTATAGATTCTGCTGGGATTTTTCTTTTGTGTCCAGATGCCTGCATCTATTTCTTTTTTTTTTTTTTTTTTCTTTTTTTTTATCTGTTCTTTATAGGAGAGGATGAATTCTTAGTGGACGTGTTTGTGGTCCAAATTGTTCTTCTACCAAAGACATAAAATCTCACAGTGATTTGATGAAAACACGTAAGATCTTGTATTAACAAAAGACTATTAACTGAGTCTTTCATTTCATGATAATCAAATTACAGATCCAAAGCATCAAAGGGGCAGGATAAAAAAGACAGTCGGAAAATAAGATAAAGATTCATGAAGAGGCTGTGGAGCATCACACTGCTCTGTAGAGCTAAGTTGTGAAATACAAGCAGCATATTTATCCAAGCAGTGGTATACTTCTAGTTGTTCCTAAATGGCAAAAACATCTGCCCTTTGTTAATCAGGCAGTCTCCCAGAAGGAAATACAGCCAGGCTTCTCATAAGCAACGCCTATTGTAAGTGGAGAGGGTGGATGGCAAAGGAGATCACAGCCATCACCTGTAGGACAGCTGGAAGAGAGGGTAGCTCTATGGTAATTTAAACCCCGACCTTGTCAGTTCTGCCCTCCTCCATGTTGGTCACTGCCACTCATGGCCTTTGACTCTAAACGTTAAGAAGAGGTTTTTTGAAAAACATCAAAACCAGAAAAAGCAGCTTGGCTTGATGCTTGGATAAATGCAGTATGTGCATGTTGCCATTGTGAAATTGTGATGCATGAAAAAGAACAAAATAAATGAGTAATTATGCATAAAAGATATACCCAAAAGATTATCATGGAAACTGAGTTTATTTTAAGAACAGAATTTTCTTGTGATCTTCCTGAGTTATTATTAGGTCTAGCCACAGAAAGAAAATGCAGTGCAAAAGTGGTGTAATTGGGTACATATAAGTAGTTACACAGTCAATAGCGGCAAACCTGAATCAGTTTTCTTAGTAAACCAAAGTAATTAGGGTACTTAAGCATGCAATTTATTTCTGAAAATGGGATCCTATTAGATTTTGAAGGAGAGGTTATAAATGAGAATGAAATACCCTAGGTTAGACTCATATCTAATTGTAGTGCACTATATTAATTTTTATTTTTATTTGATTTCTTTTATCTGAAAAAGGATACTCTTGGGATGAACAACAGTTCTGTAACCAAGAGAAATGTGATCATTCTCTTTATGGTATCAATCATTCTGAAGAAATCATAAATTCTGGTCTCAATTCTTTCACATAGTCTACCTTATAACCCCAAGATTATGTCAAGGCTGGGCAAAACTCTGCACTTGAAACTTTTCAGTAAGGAAACTTGTACTGGCATTTAAGAAGCACAACATATGACCCAGCTTTTTCTGGTGCAGAATATTGACTCATCACAACATTCCTTCATATTTTCTCTTTCCAGTTGCCAAAGAGCTTTATTTTCACTTCAGTAATCACTTCTGTAATTGGTAACAATGATTTCCAGAGGTTTCCCCCTCAGAACATCCAGGTGCCCCACACAAAGGGCTCAAACATGATTATGAGAGCAAGTTTCCAAGAAAAAAATATTCCTATGAGCACTTTCATCCACAGTGCTTATAGTGCTTTACCACAGTAAAAATATATTAAGTATCCCTCTTGTAACACATTATAGGGATTAGATTACACTGATCATATTTTAGGAAGTCCATATATATGCTAGACAAATCAGTCCCTGGGGCTCTCACAGATTCCCTTCCTCTAGAAAGTAAAATCAATGAAATCATAGAAAATCTAAACAGCTTTTGTTTGTTTATTTGTCTTTAGAAACATTATGCAACTTCAGCAACATTCACGTTGGCTGGTAGAGAGGTACTGGTTATCCTAGTCACTGGGGATAATTTTTACTGCTAGTGAAACATCCCCTGACTAATCATCCTTCAGCCTCTCATCTTTTTCAGAGCAGGATTTCCCGAAGCCTTTTGTAGTTTGTCTCCTTGGTCACCTGCAACCCAGTCTCCCTGAGAAGGCCTGTAACCCTCTGGCCCACACATCTATAGTTTTGCAGATCCATGGCATGTCCTCCTCAAATTTGTCCTCCTTTTCTTCCCACATAACTCAATCATATGTCAAGTGGAAAATGCTTAGCTCCTTTGAACACACCTGTGGCCATTCTCCAAAACTTGTCTAGTTCTTCAGTATCTTTTTGGAGATGAGGTGACCAGAGCTGTTACTGTGTTCATAATGTGAGAGAAAGACCTATTTACTCAATGGCAGAACAACATTTTCTTCTTTGTTCTCTCTGTCCCAATAATTCCTATATTTGAGTAACTTTTTAGACTGCTATTGAGCACTGACCCAATGTTGTCACTGAACAGTTGATCCTAATTACCAAGGTTTTCAGCTCAGAATCCTTTTAATCCACCATGAAGTTATGCCTGAGGCCTTTAAGGCTATCCTAACTGTTTCTGGACAACTGCTAACCCTTTCCTTTCTGGCAGATATTGTCTGAGGTCTATTGCATTGGAGAAAGAGTTTTTTGAAGTTATGTGAATATGAGTGAAATTATTGTATGTAATAGACTGTCCTGCTGGAAACTTGTACCTTCATGCTAATACAGAAAACCAAATTACATATTGTTCTCACTGTTCTTTACAAATTGTTTCCTTTTTTATCAGCTGTAAAATAAGCTATAATTATACAACTTTTATTTTTGTTCTGCTTTTACCTGCTATTTAAGGCCATGATAAGGAAATATCATATTATTTGTCTGTGTTGCTCAACCATCAGGACATGAAGATCTAACTTCCTTAAAAAGGCCAATTTTCCCTCTAAGACACACAGTTAAATCCTCACGAATACATCTTAGAACAGAATCAGCTGAAAGTATCAATATTGCCAGGAGTAGAAAGGGAAGGTACTGATGTACTTGGCAGTCAGTTTTATTTTCATCCTCCAAGCTGATTCAAGGCATCCTTATATCTTCCCTCTAAATAAGTTTTATAGTGGTTAATGCAGGTAAAAAAAACTATTCCACATCTGCATTCATTAATAAATATATTGAAGCTGATTCTGTGATGGCATTCATAATTTCTGTAAATTTCCCTTCTAGCACTTCATGTGAAAAGTTCCCTTTCATAAAGATTTAGGAAGATCATTTATATGCCTTATAGAATTATATTTTATGCTAAATTAATGTCCTGTCTTGCTTCTTAGTAAAAGAATTGTAACAGCATCACTAATCTATGTGGATGGTGTTTTCTAAACAGAATGCAATAGCAATATATGCAACTCATGCTGTGCCCATTACTAAGGATCTTTAACTTTTAATTAAGCTGACGAACTAGTTAGTTAAAAACAAAAAAAGAAACACAATGTTTCCAACATCATTATTGACCAGCTGTGGCTACTTCAGATGCCCACTATCAGCTGAAATATGTAGCAGACTGTGGTGGTGTTTTTTTTTCTGTGATGAGGTCTCCCACCCAAAATAAGTATATCCTGCTGGATCTCTTCATGCCAACAAATTACAGTTATTTGTCAAAAATATCAAGCTCCAAGAAGCTTCAGAGATCAGCAGAAATGCCCTGAAATTGAATTCCTCTTTCCAAACAAAACTCTGAAAATTGTTGTGGGCAAACTGGGTTATTTAGTACCAAAGCTCTCACTTAGTCTAATCTTCCCCAGACTGTTTAAAACTCTGTGAAGAGATGAACTGCCAAAATACCAGTTTTGGTATCTTCACTAGCAATGGAGTCCTATGACTTTATAGTGTTGAATATAAACAGTATCATCTTTCAGAGTACTCAAAATTTAGCAATAATTCATAGGAAGAAACAGTACATCTAAGCTAGGCTTTAAATAGGCAAAAGAGGAGAAATTCTGATGGGAAGAAAAACCCATGGAACAATTTCTCTTTCATTATATCCCTTGCTATCTAAACTGTCTGCCTACATGGATACAGATGTTTCAAATTTGTGAAAATTTATAGCTTAGACCAACTTATGTGTTAAGTAATTAATAATTTAAATCAAAATCTCCCTGACTTCAGTAGAAATTGTAGATTTAAAAAAACAACTGATTATCTCACTTCTCTAATAATCTTTGCAAGATAACAGAACAAACCATATTTCTCAACAAGACATACTAATTTTCAGCAGCCAGATGCCAACATACTGCTACAAGTGGCCAAAGCAACAGTCTGTACATTTTCACAGTACCTAAGAAAACAGAAGACACCCTTGTTTCATCTGTTCTGTCTGCCTCTTCATCAAATCTCATTCAATTTCACTTAGTCATCATTTTGCCAGACCTCATAATCGGTGTTTGTCTTAGCTTCTCTACCTGAGAGACACTGGAACATTAATTTAAGCTCAGCTTCTGACAAGTGATTCTTACTGAACTTTTCCACATTAAATAACATAAACTCCTGGCATCCAGAATTTTCTCATGAGAGTAAATACTACTTCATTCTACTTAATTTAGGAGAATTTTGTGGCTTTTTTTTTCCTTTTTCTCAAGGCAACCTTGTTTGTCATTACAGGCTCTCATAGCATGTTCGCTACATAAAACTCACACAAAACCAAGAACTAAAAATATGTAATGCAGGGAAGAATTAGCCAACCATTCATACTTATCCTGGTTCTTCTTCCATGCAGTATATAGTTTTGCTGCACCAGTGAAGGCATCTGAGGGACCAGTGCATGAGGATGCTTGTCTTCCTTTCATCCAATGGAGCCACTGGTGAAACTCAGTGGAAGAAACCCCACAGTACTTCACACAGAAGCTTGTAAGTCACATAAAGACGTGTTTTGCCATTGCAGCTAAATCATTGAAAAACAGAAAGGCAACTTTTCCTTGCAGTGAGGCTCCCTGTCTGCCCGTGTCACAGCCAGTGTCACCTTCTAGCAAGATAACTGTCTCCAACAATAAGATTCAGGAAAAAAACCTAACAAACAAAATAGCTTTCAAGCACATTTCAGAATTAATGTGAGGCAAAATGTCTCCTTCCACATGGGTTTTCACAGTGATATGCTGATTAGCAAGAGCATGGTTTTCTTTTAAGTGGGAAGCCTGATGTTTCCCTCATTCACAGAATTTGCGTTAAATAGACGTGTCCAACAGCAGATAAAAAGCTGGGGGAAACAGACAGTTTAAGACATTTGCTAAATGTGGAACAAACACTTGACAGATCCATTTTGAAGTACAAGGAATGGAAAGACAGCTTCATAGATAAATTTCTTGATGTGTTTTATTTTTGAAAGAGTTTAGAAGGAAACATCATCATCCGTAATTTATAACATTTCATTATGAAATATTTCTGAGTGCATAATAAGTATCTGCCATGCCTAAATATCCTCAGAGTGTCACTCCACAGTCCTCCCACACATACTATTTCAATTCAAGGCAAAAACTTGGCAAAATTCCTATCAGCTCCAGTAGGAAAGTAGCTCGCATAAGAATACAAGATTCAATTGGTGGAGTGTAAGTATTGTAGAGACCCAAATGCTCTCTCTCTCATATTCCCAAGCACTGCAAGTAGACTGTAAGGGCAAATTCACATTATTTGCAGCAAGTCCATTACAAAACAGAGCAAAACAAATGCTAGAGATTATTTTATGCCATGGTTTTAATCTTTTCTTTAGATACACTGAAATGATTTTTGGCACAGGACTCCAGTTTTGAACTCCTTCCTCCATTTTGCAGGCCTCACATTTTGACGGGATTCAGGATTTTTCTTTTTGGTCTCCTCTGTCAACACTTGCTGAGAGATGGCCCTACATGAAAGCTATTGCAGAGAAAATGCAGTGTTTAGGTACCACTTGAGGTGGTAACGGAAAGAAGGATGAGGGGAAACAGGAGTAAAAAAGAGGCTGTTTTCCTCTAAGTTGGGGTTAAGAGGAAGCCAGTGCTGTCACTGACATTTTTTTTTCATGTTTCTTTATCTGCAAAGACTGAGATGGAGCATGTTCGCCGTATATCTGAAGATGAAAAAAGTAAAGTAATGCACAGTGGGGAAACATGTGACATTCAGATAAAATACAGATTTGAGACCTTATGAGTGTGTATGTGATATATCTACTACTTCCAGTTCCTTGCTATCTCCTGTTCAGAGGCTTCCAGAGTTGGAGCATGTACCATATTTATTGACTTTTAACACCCTCTGACAAACTTGCTTCCACCAATTTGGCTAATCACTTTTCTGAGCCTGTTTAATCTCTTGGCCCCCAAAGCACTGGCACAGGAATTCAGCAATTGACTAATATCAGATGAAAAATATTTCCTTCTCTTTATTTTAAATTTGCTTCAAAACTATTTAATTTACTGTCTCTTTTAACTCTGTGCCATGATGAAAGGTGTATAGTTTTTTGCTCACATTCTTCATAACAATCTTGTTTTAATAAATTCCTGACCTATCTGTTGTCTCTCAGATAGGACCTTTCTAAGATGCAGAGATTAAATCTCATCATCCACAGCAGAAAAACCTTACTTCTAATCACTGTTAATACCCTTCTCTATGTTTTTCTCCACTTTCTCAGAAAGGGAAGTAACTCAAGATGTGAGAAATACATTGGATTTCTAAACTATCATAGAGGTTATTTTCTATTTCTGTCTCTTTTCTTTTCCTAGTAATTAATTGGACTGTTTTTACTTTTTGCTACTACTGAGTGATGAGGAGACGTTTTCAGAAGCTTGTACAAGGGTGACAAGGTCCCTTTTCTGACTGGCAATAGCTAACTCTGTCATCACAAATGCGTCATTTCCCTCTCCATCTGTATCACTCTGTGTTTCATCAGTAATTGTTTTTTACCCAGTCAGTCAGTATTACATGACTTTTCTGAGGCAGTTTACGATCAATTTTAACTTGGATTAGTCCAACTTTTCCACGGTAAAAATGTCATCATGTCTCTATATTCACTTCCTCTTTGAGAGTATTTGCAACACAGGTTGCAGCATATACCCATGGAAAACTCTTGAAGTATCACTTTATTCTTCTATGCCCCTGCAAAAATCTATTCTTTATATTATTATGGTTCATCTGGCTTTGCTGTTATGGAATTCAGACTTACTGATCTCTACTTTCCTGGATTAGTGACTGGTTTAAAATATTGTCATATTTGCCACCTTCCATTCCCTTTATATTGAAGCCTCTGGTCCCTTGGAACCAGTGGCACTGTGATACGGTTTTGGTTATAAGACGATCAGGATGTTAAGTTCATAATTTTTCATCTGTTAATTGGATGCTCTGTAGAGAGTGATATGAGGTATAATTAACGTTTGTAAGTTCACAACAATTACCTATAGCACTTGCTGAGAGCTGATTTTAGCATTAACCTTTACACAGCTGTCAATTAGCTGGAAAAAATGCAACTTATGTTAATGTGTTTCCTATACTAATTCTGTCTGGAGACTGCTCCATCATTTCTGGTGGTCATTATAAAGGAGGGTTGTGCCTGTTTCCACCTCTTGTTTGAACAACCATGATGCAGCAAGAGTGACCATCCTTAATTTCTGATGATACCTGTTGAGGATAATGATGGACTTGAGCTCCAGCAGAGTGGATGTAATCTTGTAGTTTATCCTGTAATTCTTCAAGTTTTCAGGAGACATCATTAACAAAAAGAAGAAAGGGAATTTATATGGCAAACACTTTTTTGGTGGTTTACTTGTTATTTTTGTATGATCACACAGTACTGTCCACCCCTCCACCATGGAAAACTCTGTTTTGAAGCTTACACAAAGGCAGTTCACACATTTGATTTCCAACGTAAATGAAACATAAATCAAATGTAAATAAGAACCAAGTCACTGGAGAAAGTCACAGCCCAAGTGTGCAAGATGCAATTTCATGCTCTGTGAGCATCAAATGTTAGAAAGTTTCCTTTACTTTTTTTTTTTTTTCCCATGGAAGGTGCTGCCAAAAAGCCATTGTCGTGGATGGCTGTCTGCTTTAAAGAGGAATGTGTCCTTTAAATGACAGCTCTCCTGCTGTTTCATTGCTTTTGGCTATTAAAGACAGTTTGTGCTATTAAGGTGATGCTCGGCAAAGTGATTGCCTTAGCTTTTGTTTATGGCCAAGTAAACCTGCTACTGCATGAGCATGGTAGAGGAATACCTTTCAGCAATTTTGCTTTTGCTGAGTGAATAATTCTAATGGATATTTTTTCTTAGCTTTTATTTTAAAAGTGTGATTTTTGCAATATGTTAGTTACTTTCCATAACGTCAGAAGTAGGCAGTAAACTTAACCCCTTAAAGGCATCTTTTTAGAGGTCATTTTTTCTTATCTGATATTTGCTACTGAAAGTGATATAACCCATCCTGGTAAAACTCAAAAAATGAGTTTCTGATAATATTTAGGAGCCAGACACTGACACACCTGGAATCCTGTACCCATGAGTCATAACTTCATGTCTGTATTTTAGTTATATGACTGTCTTTCTGACACAATATTTTTTATTGGTATCGACAGTTATGGCGGGGTATGTAAAAGCCACAAATAAATAAATGAAGTGGTTAACTGCCCTAAATATCACCAAGACTGTGGAGCTCTTGCAAGAGTGTTTTTCACTCGGTTACTGCTTGTTAGTAGAATAATATGGTTCTGATATCGTTTTTATTTAACCTCAAATGTCTATATTGTAAAAATTAAAAGCTGCTGTGGGTGAGGTTCTAGCTTGCCAGGCACTGTACAAACCAGACGATAATTGCTGTTGCTGCGGAGATTCATTTGGCTTCTACTCAGAGAGGTTATTTCCAGTACTTTTTGATCATCCCTATCTTGAGCTTAAGCGGTTCTGTGCAGATATGGCTTTTCCTGGACATTCATTTATCTGTCAGGGTGGAAGTTCCCCCAGATTTCAAGCTACAAATTGCAAAATCTGATTTCTCTGGTTTAACATCTCATCCATCTTTGCACTCCCTTGTTAACTTTTCTTCCTTGACTCTGTGAACTCTACAGTCTCATCTCTGGCTCTTCCAGTTTCCAAATAGTGTTCAAGAACATCCAAAACACAAAAATCTGCTTCCTTGCATGTTCTGGGGCACTGCCAGAAGCACACGCTATGCATTATGTGTGCACCATCCTCCTGGACAGGTTGTATTAACTCAGCAAGACACCCACTTACGTGCTGGTACTAGATTCCAGTTACCACAGATAGATAGGTTTTAATCATTGATGAAGAATAATTTTTGTCAGTAATAAACTCCCAGGGCAACCTACTTCATTATCCTCACTAGCATATTGTGATAGCTGCAATTTACAATTCCATTGTGTTGCCCACAGCCGCAACAGGGAATTTGGCTCTTGCCTCAGGAAAGAGAAGCAGTTTTGTTTGGCTCAAGAGGCCACATCTGTGATGATTGTCCCAATCAGACAGAAAACCAGATCTCAGTTCATAGAATCATAGAATGGTTTTGGTTAGAAGGGACGTTAAAGATCACCTAGTTCCAATCCCCCTGCCACGGGCAGGGACACATTTCACTAGACAAAAGTTGCTCAAAGTCCCATACAACCTGGAATTGAATGCTTCCAAGGACCAGGCAGTCACAGCTTCTCTGGGCAACCTATCCCAGTGTCTCACCACCCTCACTGTAAAGAATTTCTTCCAAATATCTAATCTAATTCTACCCTCTTTCAGTTGAAAGCCATTCCCCCTTGTTCTATCCCTACATGCCCCTGTGAAAATTTCTGCGTAAATAACCCCAGCAAGAAAAACCTTGTGCAGGGGGGAAGAGAAAAGCAGTATTTCATTTCAGACCTGAAAGAGGAGCTGCACAAGGGAGAGGGAATATAACCACAAACGAAATCAGTTCTTAAGGCCTTTGACCTTTACTATGTATTATTGACCAAGATGCAGAAGAACCTGGATAAAAGCTAGGTTCAGTTCTTTCATTCTCTCTACTAGCAGTAGTTGTAAGTCAGACAAATCGTACACACGCACACATATACACACACAGCCCTGAGCTAATTTATTCCTTACATGGTTTTGCTGTGTCTCTTCTAGCCAAGCAGGCAATAATATTTACACTAGGGGCTCCCCCGGGAGATTCATGCAAATCTCCTTGTCCAGGAGAAACTCTTCAGCAGTGCCTGAGCTAAGGCCCTGGAAACAAAGGCTTTGCAACTTCCTCCTCCTCGATTTCCAGCAAAACCCTTTCTCAGTAGGTGCATCTGATTCTTAAGTATTAAATGTAAGAGGAGTACAGAACATCTCCTAGCAGAGCCAGCAGTGAGGTAAGAGATTTGCTGTGCACATCCAAGTGCAGAACTAGCATCACAGTGGGCATGCTCTGTGCTGAAAATGCACTAACACCTACAAGCAAAACAGCTATGGGACTTCTGCTCACTTGATGTCTTCTTTTCTGAGGACCACTGGGCTTGGTTATCACCAGCCACTTAACCACGTTTTACAGCATTGTTTTCAAGGGCAGTTGTGTTATTTCTTAGTGCCACCAAGTGGCAATATCTAATAGTACTATTTTCAATAGTCCCTACCAAAGAAAAAAACAGAGTAGATGGCTCTGGTGCCAGCAGAAGAGCCAAAAAAGCCTTCAAACAGGCTAAGCACCAAGATTTTGCAAATTAAAATAAAAACGAGTGTTATCTGTTTCAAATGCTAAATGATCCAACTAGGGGACAAGTTCGCAACACAACAAAACTTCAAACGTATTAATTTGCCTCTATTCAGTGTAACATCCAGTGTGCGCTAAAAACTACTGAAAAGAGAAAGAAGACTTAAGCATATATTTAATATTGAGATCATCCGCTCCTAATTTGTTGCTCAACAGGTGTGCTTTGCTGAGCTGGAACCAGTGATACTGATAATTAACTCAGAGAATTGGTGGGTGGAAGCTGAAATTTCCAATAGGCTGATGCTATTTTCCATTATGATTTAATGGGAGGAAAAATATTTAGCTGTTCCTGGTACAATATAACTATGAAACAGTGCAAGTCTTAAACCATATTAAACCATGCCTGCAGTTTCATAAAGCACTGAACTCTTTTTGTAAGCGTATGGACTTTACGAGACCCCAGGAGGTTACCATGGGAGATACTGAAAAGCAAATCAATAATGTGTTCATCTGAAACAAGTATTTTTCTAACTTCTTCAGGTTTCTTTTAAATTTGCGTGCAAATAAAAGGACAGTGGCACATATCCTACTGCTACATCAAACATTTTCTGGGCTGATTTTCCTTCTGTTTTTCTCTGCACCTAAGGAGAAATAAACAGATACCTTTCTGGAACAAGAATGTGTATTTGGAGCGTTCTCCAGATGGAATTACCTAGAGTATAAAACAGTTGTTTGTATTCTTTTTAAAAAAAAATAAAATTGGTGGTGTTTTAGTGCAAATGTACTACATCAATGAAATTAAAATGTTAGTGTCAGAGAAGAAATCTCCTAGTATAAATATTGCAGTGAAGTCTTTCTCCACTGCAAGTGACTGAGCAACTTTTGGGAGCAGAAGGGCTTCTCTGTAACTTATGTTGAGAAAGATAGGGCAATGCAATCTGTACCTGCCGTAGAGGCTGGGAATATGGGTGCAAACAGAGAGACTGTTCTCAGCGGAAAAAACTTCAGCTCATTTCAAAATCTGGGTAACACAGTTTTCTCTCAAAGGCATTCTTTATGTAAAGCCTTGGAAAACTGCACACTCAGTCCGACTGTTTATTCAGAGAGCTTGGGGGCAGCTGACTCTTTACAAATAGTGGTATAAAATCAAAGCTAAAAACAGTTCAACTGTCTTCCTGTTTGCTAACGTGACAATAAAATGTATCACCATATAAAACCAGCATTTAAGAATAGGTCACTGCACTGATAGCAGCCTAAGCCTGTAGGTCCTGATGCTAGTCAGGCTTTGAGTGGGATGCCCATGGCTAACAGGTCCAGTGAAAGGGCACAGTCACCCCTTCAAAAGCTCCCCGTGCCTCTCCAGGCCATTTTTCTTTATCCATTACCAGAACACTATACAAGGTTTGTTCCCAGTGGGTATCACAGCTGCACTGCCAAGCTAAGGCACTGCATGGGCATCAGCAATAGCAGATTCTTGTGCTAGACACAGCCTTTAAAACAGCCAGTCATATTGGAGACCAGTGAACAGCTGAGGCCTCTCAAACTGAAGGTCAGCATCAACGCTACCATTTTTATAAGGCTAGGCTTGAAGAGTGTTTAGATACCCATTATTAAAAGATTAAACTATACTGTTATTATGGTAACATGCTAAAGACATATTTGAAAAAAAATATTTGAGTTTAATTTAAATAAGAGCATATTAACATTAGGAGTTGTTCATCATCTTCTCTAGGAATCTAGTCAAGAGTTGCAAGACTGTGTTTATATATTCAGTCTAGCATTAGATATTTTTTCAGTAACTTGAAGGAACAAGCTTTCCCAGCTCTGCAGCCATAACAGCGAGACATAACAGATGGAGAATGCATCTTCTTTTGCCTGTTATACCTCTGCTATTTTAGTGGTGTCACAAGAAACCAATCAACTCCCCTGCCTAGAGTGCAGAAGGACTAAAGAGGAGCCGAAATAAGATGGAAAGGAAACCCTGAAAGTCTCAGTTACCTATAGGGAACTCATCTATTTAGTATTTTAGCCATTCTAGATTAAAAGATCCATTGTAACTGCACATCAGCCTTCCTTACACACTTCCCAAACAGGTATCTTCCTACCCTCTTCCTTGTGTATCCATCATATGCCTTCATAAACTGTGCAAGTTTATCCTGAGGAAATTTTTCTACTGAAGTATAATCTATCCAGCTAAATCTCTGCTAACCTGACAGCTTCTTCCAATTAGTCCTTCCTACCTAAGCATATGCTCTCTGTCCTACTGCAGGAACATTCAATTAAGATGAAGAAAAAAGTGTAGTAGACAAGCTCAACATTAATATAAATAAATGAGTGTCTTCGTGCACAAAGATATCACAGTTCAGCTTTCAATCAAGCTTTCAGTTCAAGGGGATTTAAATACAGAGAAACTTCCAGCAGTACAATGTCTGTTTGCAGTAACGAGAAGAAAGATGACATTAACAAAAATTAAAAATGTCTTTGAACACCATGTACCTTTACCTGGAACATTGGAATAATAAAATTAAGAGTCATTTCAGTGTCTTCTAATGACACCAAACTTTTTATATAAACAATGTGTAGAAAGAGACAATGAATTTGATAACAAACATGGGTTGCATTCTTGCTCAGAGAAACACAAAGCTATAGTGAGCTTGGTGTTCTGCAAGATCAGAGGTGTAGCCTGCTCTCCTACCCAGACAGCACTCCACACCTGTTTATAAAAAGTAGGTCAGTGCTCAATTCAAATCAGAACACACAGAGTTTGCTCTGAAATTATTAAAATGCCTCTTTGGGACATTTTCAACTTATTGGTTTGGACGCCTATGTTTACAATACTTATAATGCTTCTTACATGTGTCTTCAATTTTTTTTTTAAGGTTTTGGTACATTAGTTTACAATACGGTGACAATCTGGCTCTTTGTATAACAATAAAGCCAATTTTATACATAAAACTCTGTTAGGATGGGTTCTTCTCAGCTATCTACCATGGATGCCTCTGCTATTTATTTCTCTCTGTGTCAGTATCTTACTCTGTTCCATAGTATCAACTATGGATATCTCATTAGAATTATGGATGGCTTATTTCTCAGGGGGTCTAAGAAACAACTTACTGAAGATGAACCTGCAGAAATTTAACCCCAGACAGTTCTTAAACAATCACCAGAACCATTTCTGACCTAGGAGAGGGCGTCTCTTACTAACAACTTTTCTAGTCTTTCATTTGATGAAAAGCTACAGCTGGGGAAAAAAACCCCAAACATTTCTCTCACAAACTTCAGCTGTGATGTCTAAAACTCAAGAAGCTGTACCAAAGCACATAGAAATGTTTAAAACTCTACTTTGTTACACAGTAGGTTATCTTTAATTTACTGCTGCAGTGATTTGTCTTTAAAACCAAGCACAGATTTCCATAGCTAAAGTGTTTCAAGTGTGAAGCATTTGCTTCACGTCAGAATCCTCGGTTGATTGGCAAAGAATTCAACTGAGGGGCCAATCCCTTCAGCAACAGTAATTAAAACCATTTCCAAGAAGGCTAATTATGGTCCGTGTTAATTAGGGTCTAGTCAGTGAGACATACTTATGGGTGTTCCCCAAGGATAAGACACAGAACATGAAATATTATTCCAGTGATAGTAATGGCAACTATTAGACTATTAGAAGGATGGTTTTTCAGACCTCAGTCAAGGAAATTGTATTTCTGCCTTAAGATCATCAGGAACATTCAGGATATTAGAAGCTGGCCATGTACTTCTACACTTTGCCATATGTGAAGAAGACAGGAAAATAGTGGCTTTACACAAGCAAGAAAGTACATCCAACTTTCTTTACATGTCACCATCTTAATCTAATGTACCAAAACCTCGAAAAAAAGATTGAAGACACATGTAAGAAGCTTTATGAGTCTTGTAACCATAGGTGCCCAAACAAATCATTTGAAAATGTTGCAAAAAGGCATTTTAATTGTTTCATAGCAAATTGTGTGTGCTCTGATTTAAATCAAGCACTGACCTACTTTTAATAAACACACACATCAGTTATACTTTTTGCCATATGGTTACTTAGCTAATTATACCAAAGCTTACTTAGACATTGATACAGAAATGGACTGTGGACTGTTGAGTGTCATAATAACACAAAAAGCAAGAGTTAAATCCTGCTTACACACACAAGTAGCAGAAAACATCTTGAAAACGGCAAAGCCAGAATAAAATTGAACTGAAGCAAGAAAAATATCTAGAAAACCAAGTGCACTGAGAGGCTCACAAGCTATCCATGATTTGAAATATGCTAACATGGAGTTTGGAAGAATTTCCACCTCACTGAAAAAGGCAAAGAATGTGAAATAACTGCCTTTGGGTGTTCAGGAGCAGAAAGGGAAGACCTTCATTCATGGCTGCAATTAATGTTTTGAGTAATCTGTCCTGCTCTCAGCAAAAATGGGAATTCAGGACGTATGTTTATCTCATTGCTAAGCATGCAGATAATCTGATTTTCACCAGGGTTGTGTCTTACAAGATCTTAAGCACATGCTGAGTGTTAGTAGTGCCTGAGACACCACTCCCTGTAAGAAAAGTGGTGGTCCCTGCAACAACCAGGACAGGAGATAGAAAAGCACATTTCTCAGCTTTATCAAGTTTTCATTTTCTGATGTCCTTCTTCACCCTGAGATGCCTCTGAATTTCAGACAAACTTGACCTCTTTGAAAGCTGTCTGAAAACCCAGAAAGTTAAACACCACAACAATAACCACGACCATCACCCCATTTTTGACATTTTGATATGTAGTACTCTGGTAGTATTCAAAAATTAAACACATATTTGGATTTCAAATTAGAGCTCATGATGAAAAAAAAAAAAAGAAAATTTTCTAGGTTCATCTCAACTCTTTTGCTTTGCTGGTTAAATAAAGATGAACTGGAGTGTGCTAAGGGAGGTGTGATTTCAAGATAGAAATAATACATTAACAATTTCACTATTTTTCTTGGCAGAAAACTGTTGAGCATCACTTGGTTTGTGCAATGCTTGCTTTATAACTTGAGGCTAATTCAAAACCAACACACTGTGAGTGCAATTCACCTCTTGACAGTAAAGCCACTGCCTTAGGTGATTTCAGCTAACCCATTTCTGGGTTAGCTAAAGCATACAGAGTCTGGTATCACAGCTCAGCTGATACTGGGGAAGCAATTTTATCTTAGTCACTCAATGACCCTGAGAAAGTGCCTGCCTCATGCACTGGCTTAGATACACTGACATCTGGAAAGACAGACAGAAGTACAATCTGTGCTGCCCAGTCTGAGCAGTGCTGCAGATCACTTGGGGACAGAAACCTAAAAAGCATTGCAGATCTAATTCAAAGCATAATGCAAATCTGTGTAAAGCAAGATAGCCAGGTTGGCTTCTTGGACAGCTGCATGAATTCTATCAGAACTATAGCCTGGACATTTTAATTTCTGCATTCATCTCCTTCATGGCTTGAGCCTAGGAGGATTCAGCCCGGGGGCATTTACAACCTGCAGTCAGTTTCATGTGTGGGTCTGAGCTGAAATTGAGGAGACACATCAGTCTTCCCCACCCCTACCCCCACAGGATTTTAACTAGGGTAACAACGGGGAAAATGGATTTTTTTTTTGTGTGGCTGTGCTCGCTTGAGCTGTCTTCCCATTGTGGCCACCATGTTCATCTGCATATGGACCCATACAGTTGCAGTGGGAGCATTTTAGGTGGTTTTCAAAGCAGCTGAGAAAATATAAACTCTCTTTTCTGTGTTTTTCTCTGGCTGAGCTCCTGTTCAGACACCTGCACACACAGAAGTGGTTTAAATTGTATTTTTCCTCATGTCATTTAAATAATTTAGAAACACTGAGCAGAGGAGGTGAATATTAAGTATTTAAAAGGTCTTTCAAGGGTCCCTGAGAGAGAATTAAAGGATACTGCTTGCAATCAGAGTAGAGATGGCACTTTCCCTTCTCAAAACTCAGAGGAGGTAGAGCTTGAGAACAAATGTTCCCATATGAAAATATTTAAAATAACCGCACTCTTCCCTGAAAATACATTTCCTGTTTTCCACAAGTACAAAAAGAAAGACCGTGTTTCCTTGGTTGTGAATAATACAATATTTTTCTGTATTTCTTCTTCAATACCACTCACATATAAGACACTCCATGATGTAGAGGTTTCTATGGCAACAGAATAAAATCTTTTACAATAGTAGCTGTTCTTTTCCCAGGTATACTTAACATCTGGTCATAGTGTAGCCTTTGAAATAAGCTTCTTGTCTTTATGGAGCTGTGCATGTAGAATGAGAAACAATTTTTCACTTAGCTTACATGAATAAACAGCAACTCTTCAGCTCCAATTAGCAAAAGGAGAAACTATTAAAGGAATTTTAGCAGCAGAGAGCACATTGCATGTCTGAGTGCTTCAGAAGCTTTGAAGCATGTATCCACATCTCTCTTTCCGACCCACAGGAATTTACTACCCCTGTGTCACCAGGAGACAGGAAGAAAGTAGAAGCATGCAGAGAATGTGTCTTGCCAGAGCCATACAAAAGGGCTGCGGCAGAGCAGACTGAGAGATGTAGTTTGACAGTTATAAGGATTTTGCCCTCTCTGACATAACATCTTGTGGAGTACCAATGAGATGGAAATGATCATGTCTGTTCAGCTGAATCTTTCCTATAAACTATGCTAATGTTAAACAACTTTTTTTCTGCTCCTTCATTTGACCGCTCTTTGGCCATTATTCCTGAGCCTCAAGCCTTTCCTTGCATCCATTTAAATGAATCACTGCAATCCCATCCTCACATGTGTTGTCACCACAACTCATTTCTGAGTCCTTTCACCTTGTACTTCCTAGGACTCACTTTGCCCAGCACTCCACAGGAAGGGCAGTGCTGACTGTCCTAAGTGTGCTCAATCTTCATCGTCCAAAGACTTTGTAAGGAGCTACTTTCGGCTAAGATTTCACTCATCAATATAGTTTCTTTTTTATCTTTTATCTCAAACTGTTATTTTGTCCTGATTCACATAGTATCTCTTCAGGACAAAGAGCATTTCACGTTGCATTTGTTAATTGCAGCATACATTTATGCTACTGGAACAATACAAAAGCATAAAGGATCCAGGTGTCATCATTCTTATTTTGGGGAATTAATGCAAAAAGACAAAACCTCGCAACTCAAAAGAAATTAAAAATGTGCCTGTTCTTTGCCCTTAATCTATTGATTCTGAATTCATGTCATTATTTAAACTAAGGCTTTTAATCATACAAGAAAGCAATCTTTCTGGTAAATCAGCCCTTAGGAGGCAAGAGGCACAACTTCTTGTTGTTATAAGATGCTGGTTTTTCAGGGCCGGGAAGGCTGAGCACAGACAAACCCCATCACCTGGCACACAGCAAGCAGAGCTGGCCCCCAGAAGGAAGGAAGACCTCCCTCCAGAGATCTGTGTCACCGCAGTTCTCCAGGAGACTATCCTAAAGAAGGCACCACTCTGCTAGGACCTACCCAGCCTGGCCCTAAGAATTTAAACCAACATTTCATTCCAATTTTAATTGGCTTCTCTGTTTAAAAGTAGCTTTTCCAAAGCTACCGATGTAACACTGAGTGAAGGTGATTTCAAAGCAACCCACTCTGTGACATGCAACATATTTGGTCTCTGAGCTGCAAGCCTCCAGGTTAGAGCTTCCCAGCGGAAGTCCAGAAGCTGAGCTGCAGCACTTGTTTCTTCCCCAAAAACCACAGCAAAGTCAACCACAGCCCCAGGAGGGGCATGATGAATCTGAAAGTATATTGATTTTATTTTATGGGCTATCACAACAGCTACTTTCAGGTTAGCATTTTCACCACAAATATTCGCTCTAATTTAACTCAGTTGCTCTTCTGTAATTCAATAGAAGATCAGCCACTCAGCAGAAAAAGGCACTGAAGCGAGTAAATTAAGGAGACAGGTTCTGCTGCTGTCACATTACTTCTGTTTTGTCATGCTGCATGTGTCACTAGGTAGCAAGGATTACTTTAATTACCAACTGCTTTAATGCTGAATTATTATGGAAAATCGTGAGTCATGTTCATTGTCTTTGGCAGTATGACAATGGGATCACTTTTAGTCCTTGGCAATGGCTTGGGGAGGCCAGTGGGGAGGGAGGCAGGAATGGAACGAAGGCACTTCCAGAGATTTCAGTTTCAGAGGGGGTGTTGTCATTCAAAAAGAAGTATGGGATGGTTTTCAAACTGCTGTTAAGCTGGAAATGAGCTAGGCCCCCAATATAGCCTATCAGAAATTCTACACTGATAACTGGCATTACAGAAACGTCCATTATCGTCTATTTCAGCAGTTCTTGCCTGATGCAGCTGGCAGGAAAGGATTATTCCTTTGATTTCTCTTTTTCCAAATGCTACTGTGAACTTTCAAAATTGCTGATGGGTTAATGTGGAAAGCATACCCTGCCCTACCCCAGTCACTTGGAAATAACATGGAGAGTTACAACTAGAAACATACAGTGATTAGAGTCTTTTTGAGACTTCAGAGTTTGATACCCCTTAGGGACAAGATATTGAGCCTAGATGAGCTTAAAAGGTGTGACAGTTCTGTGGTATTATGCTGTGTTGTACACCTCTCTTCCCCTCCACTCCAGTGTCTCTCTTTAAAGGTCAAGGGAAGTTCTAAATTCAGGCAGTTTTGTGTATCTTCTGTGGCTGCAAAACTTCCTGCCTCCTCTCTTCTGCTCCTTGCTGCCCAAAGCTGAACACTAATTTTTCCATCCCCACCATACATAAAAACTGTGAATAAATGATTGAGGACAAAAACCGCTTAATTGCGTTTTTCTGCTCAAGATAATGTACAGAGAGCTATATGATACCCCATAAATTTCAAATTAATATCTCTTGAGATTACAGAGGATTCAGTGCCTTTCTTGATTGGTACAAGTACTATTTTCCCAAACTAAAAAAACCCAAACAAGAACATTTGCTACTAAGAATGTTTCTTATCTTTAGGACCTTGAAGAAATAAAGTCCAAATTTTATCCCCTATAACAACTCTGAGTTAATGGTTATTACCAACTAATTCAAAGATACACTTAAACCTGCTGGAGACTGGGGAAGATCAGCTACTAGAAGCACTCTCTGGCTTTTGTTTTTATTTCTGCCTATACATGGGAATACATAAGGGCACGACACTGTTGTCACTACCCCTGAGATAAGGCCAGGACACCGACTGCCAGGTCTCCTTTGCCTGCAGCACCAGAAACACTTCCGTTCATCCAGGGTTCTGACAAGATCCACGTAAAGAGCTGGTGGCAGAGGCTGTGTATTTTGGCTGTGTGTTCCAAGCTCTTCTTTAGGAAAAGGAATGGTGTAGTGGGAAATCCACTAAGGGAAAGGAATTGATCATCCTCCAAGAGGCAAATGAGGAGTGGAGGGAAGACCTGACAGTGCAGTACAGAAGGTAACCATGAGACAGAGGGAGATATGGGTTTAGCAGAGAGGCTGCTGAGGTGGACAGAGATGTCACCTTACAGGTGACAGGAACGACTTTCCTAGGGACAACAGAGCGCTGCACAGAGTTTGCTACAATCAGAAATCCACTGAGCTGGCTGAAATAAAAGCAGGAAGCACCAGTCCTGCGGAGGTCAGGGAGAGAGTGCCTTATAAGCCTTTTATTTCTGTTATCTCTTCCCTAGCCCCCAAGTTTTCTCTGAACAAAATGTTAACAATCATGTCTTGTTTTCTAATAGCAGCTGGCTTGTTAAAGCTTGAAACCTTTTGGTCTTTAGGGATGCTCACAGCACAGGGATGTGCCAGCAGATCCAGTGCCACAGGCTAACCCCTCTTCGATCTGCTAAAAATTCAACCCTTTCAAGTGAATGATATCCGCCACATATATTGAATGCTGTCCACAACACTGAGCAGGTATTTTCACTTTAGTACTTCGGTAAGTCAAAGCTTGTTATCCTCTCAGTCTCCTGTCTCCCTGGATGGATGCTCCAGGCACTTCATGGGATGGTAACTCCAGCAGCAGTTTCTGCATGGCAAAGACGAGGCAGGGGGTACTGGCTTGCAGAGGTCCAGGGCTACTGCTGTTTACTGCGCTCCTGAAAAGGAGGTGCAGTGCCAGCGTGCAGTTGCTAACTTGTTCCACAGACCCAGTCCCTGTCAGTTGGCCTTATTTTAGTATGGGAGCTGCTGTGGTTTTGCAGCATATTTTAAACAAGGTCCATATCTCATAAAGACCTCCAAAATTTGCTCTTTCTGAAGAGCTACTACAATTGCTTCAACTCTACAGTCATGAAAAGGTTTCCTGGCTGTCTGTTTTGTTTGTTTCTTTATGAAATTGCTGCTGTAAAGGCAATGAATGTGTTTGCTTTCTGTAGGGTTTTTTGTTTTTTCAAAGGAGAAATAAGAAATCAAAAGTATTTCAGAAATTATGACAAAATGCAATTCAGAAAACACATCTACACTTTAAGACACCACTTTGCAGAGAAAATATTCCCCTGAGATTTCAAAACCAGAGGCAATGTAGGTTTGATAATAACAAATGACACAAGTGCAAGCCACAGGTTTCTTAACATTTTCTGCGTCGTTTCTGAGACAGCTTTGAAGGCTGGCTATTCTTTTATTTGGATTCCTCAAAATAGCTTCAAGATGTCATAAATGTAAATTGAACCTCAACCTCCAAGAAAACTAGCTGGAATCGGTAACTGAAAATACCAGTCTTGCTTCAAGCAAGGGCGGATTGCAAGGAAATGTTGTGCCACATAAGCTGTCTTTGTTCTCTATGCCTATTGTCTTCTGAAGATTTTTCAGGACTATATTAAGCAGAAATACATCCCTGGGAAGCATGTATCTTTTAATAAGCACTGCAATGTCTGAGCAATGTTCATTTTCCTTTTTTTTTAACTCCCAAGTTTCCAGATGCTTTTGTACATAAGAGTCCTAGAAATAATTTAATTTCAAGGATGCCTTTTTATGCTCTGTTTGCCAGATACCACAGGGAAAACTGGATTACAAACAGACTAAGCAGCTGTGTATATTTAATCCAAAAGCCGCTTTTTTTAGCTCCGCCATTTATGCTGATTTAATAATTTATTTTTAAAACTTGTTTAGAAGGTTGACATCTTAGGTTTTGGATTACCTGTGGTTGCACTGTGATATCTGGAAATAAGTCTTGAAAAGAAGAAAAGCAGTTTGAGACATAGGGTTGTGCCATGACTACATCTGACATTGTTCCACTATGAGGAATAGCGACAGTAAGGGTACTGAACTGGCCTGGTGGAGACAGACCCCTTTAACGGCAACAGCAGCTTCTCTACCCTGCACATGATTGTGCCTTGACACAAACTTAGGGACCAGAATTAGGCAATGTACATTCAAACCATATACTTGGTCCTTCTTGTTGAGTCAACAAACAAGGCTACAGGCACCTGCCTGGTTCATGATTGTTTTTGCAATAGAGAGCCTTTCCAGATATCAGTACCATCATCCCCTGATCCAAGAACAGATTTTGCATTACTTTGAGACTGCATTTGGTCATATACACATGGTGAATTGCCCGACTCACCCCATAACTAAGATGTTAATGTTCTGATGCTGCTCTGAGAATTTATTTAAAGCACAAGAGCAATTATTAAAGCTTTCTAAATTGCTCTAGACTTTATGACCTCTTTGCCCAGAAAAAAAAGAAAATTTGCAAAAAAAAATCTGTAATGTGATCGTTGCAAGGAAGCTATAGGAGTATTTAATCCTTTTATTATTTCCCATACTCCTTAATGCTAACAAATATGAAATTCTGTGCTGCATTTTTAGCTTATAACCTGTTAAGGATACTTGTTCCATGACAGTGCATTAATTTGGAATTGTCTTTCACATAAGTATCCTGCCTTCTTCTCAGCCTGCATTTCTAATACTGATGCAAATCCCCCCAAAATTAAATAGAAGCTGGAGCAACATTTAATAAGAAATTACTGCTGCAGATATAGACATAATAAACTACCCACTAGTGAAAAATACAGTTTCAACGGCTTCATCATACAGTCTTGCCAAGGCATGTGATTTCAAAGACTAGCTTTCCAAGTAGTTCAGCTGATAACTGCTAGATCAGAGGACAGAGGAAGGGGCTTCCTCTTGGATAGGGCAACGCATAGCTGTGGGCAGAGCTCCTCTTAGAACACTGGCACTCTAATTGCAGACTTTTCAGTAGAGCAAATCTCTACAGGCCTACAATTTATCTAGGTCTGACGAGCTTCAGCTTTCACTGCAGTCATGAAAAAAATCAAAGGGATTATTCACTGACTCAGGAAGCATCTCTCTCATAGAAACTTATTAAGCAAAATAAATCTCTTCTATAAGACAAACACTTGTCCTTGACTACTTAATTTTCTGTGAATAACCTTGCTTGCTCTTCAGAAGATACACAAGGAGAATGAGATACACTAGTAGTAGTATAATGGCTAACACCTGTCTGAGGCAAAGAATATTAATTAAGCACTGAAAATGCTTTTTTTTTCATGTGAAAAATGGAGAGGTGAGAAAGGTTCTGCAGCAGTTTAATTACTGTTAAAGAGGGTTGTATTTCCCTTTAAACAGCCACATATCAATAGATTTATACAGTGTCAGGGGCAGGAATCTATGGTTTCATTAATTTAAATGTACTCATATTACATTAACATAAGAGCATTTAACATCCCACAAGTCTGTACACAGAAATATGACTGTGAAGTAAATAAGATATTTCAGAGGCAAGAAAAGGAGATCTTGGCATTCAAAGGATGGAAAATGTAAGGAAGTTGAAAGGCATGATAAGGACAAAGGTATGACACAATTTTCATGCAAATCTTGATGTCAGTGTTAAGTCCAGTGCCCAGCTTTGATAGTTTACTATGAATGGCAAAGCAACTACTAGAGCACATCTCAGTTCTAGATCCTCAAAGGCTTTGTGGAGGAAGGTTCTTGTTCCGAACACTTAGAAACCAAGGCACTTCCCCTAAGACAGGCCTGCAGACAAAAAATACCTTTGAGAGTCTCAACCCTACCCAGGAAACCACACAGCATTCCAGTAGCTATTACAGAATACAATGCAAAAAAGCAAGAGCGGTTGAAGAAGAGATCCATAAAAACTGGACAAAACCTGGAAGAAGACAGGAAAGTTCAGGGCTAATATTACCCAAAAAACAAAGATTAATATCCAGTTCTTGGAAGTTTGGCTGCAAGAGAAGGAATGCAATGGTGTCATGCTACATCCCTTAAGGAAGTCCTGCCAGGAACAGCTCAGCTGAAAAGGATGAACACTCTAACTCATCTATATATCTCTTCCATAATTGGGCTTTTTGCCCTTTATCTTGTCCCTCTGGAAAAGCAATCCGCTTTGGAATTGCTATGGCATTTCTGATGCCTAAAAAGGGGGGTGTGGGTGTTTTGAGACAAGGTAGGAAAGCTGAGTTGAAACTTGCCAACTTCGGTAACAGCAGTCAGTACTTCTTATAAAGGGCAACAGCTCACCTAAGAGGCTCAGTGCTAGGCAAAGTGCTCAAGATTTTGGCTGGGATGTCATATCCTTCAGGGAAAAGAACTGACTGAGATTGTCACGCAGCCCACTGGTTGACCATACTTGAGGACTGAAAGGGTTTAAAGAGGCAGAGCAGATTCTCAATTTCTCTGCGCAGACCCCTTTTCTCTACTTTGCCACTGCTGTATGTTGCCATAACTTCAGCCCTTGGAGGCTAGGGCTAAGAAAGAGGAGAGTTGGTAGCACAGAAGCCCAGAGATGTCTAACATTTCAGATCTTTCAAAATCTCAAAATTTTAAAAATAATAAAAAAATACAAGAGAGAGCAGATTTTCTGTAGAGCTTCAACAAATTTCTCCTCACTTTTCACAAGGTCTCTTATATTTCTCTTTGACACTGAATTCTTAAATCTATGTTGTGGACAAATGTTTGCCACCACTTAGAAATCATCAATCACTAACCACATGGAAGCATCCAAGACCACCAAGCATCAGCTTTTCCTTACAGCAAAATGGTTGTGGTAAATATTTAATGCCATTAGACAAATAAGCTCGATGACTTTTTATAAAGAGGCATATAAGCCAATTCATTTCTTTAGATAAGTATAATGGTAATTTTCCTTAAATATTTAGTCAAATTTATAAGTGCAAAGAAATTGCACTTACAGACTTCAAGTAAGAGATTATTGCAAGTACTAATGAAAATATAACTAGGCTCAAACCAACATATATTTAAGTAGGACCACACTAGATATCAGTAAGTCCTATATATTCAAGGATCACCTGCTGCGAGCTCAGGAGCGATACATCCCTACTAGAAGGAAGTGCTGTAGGAGTGCCAGGAAACCTCCTTGGATGGATAAGTAGCAGCTGAGGAAAATTCAAAGGAAAAAAGAGGCTTACAAAAGGTGGAAGCAAGGACAAGCAGCCTGGGAAGAATACAGGCATGTTGTCCAGGAAGCTAGGGACCAGGTTAGGAAACCTAAGGCCCACTTAGAATTAAACTTGGCTAGGGATGTCAAGGATAACAGGAAGGGATTCTGTAGGTACATTGCAAATAAAAGACAGGCTAGGGACAACGTGGGCCCTCTCCAGAAGCTATCGGGAGAACTGGCTACCCTGGATTTGGAGAAGGCTGAGGTTCTTAATGACTTCTTTGCCTCAGTCTTCACTGGCAAATGTTCTGACCATACCACCCAAGTCTTGGAAGGCAGATGCAGGGACAGTGAGAATGAAGACCCTGGGCCCACTGTAGGAGAGGATCTGGCTCTATACTATCTTAAGAACCTGAACGTATACAAGCCCATGGGACCTGATGAAATCCATCCTTGGGTCCTGAAGGAGCTGGCAAATGAAGTTGCTAAGCCACTGTCCATCATATTTGAAAAATCATGGCAGTCAGGTGAAGTTCCTGATGTCTGGGTCTGGAAAAAGGGAAATATAACCCTCATTTTCAAGAAGGGGAAAATGGATGAGGTGGGGAACTACAGACCAGTCAGTCTGTCATGGGTTCAGCAGCAGCAGTCATTTTTCTCCTTCTTGGTAGCTGGTGCAGCACTGTGTTTTTGATTTTGGGCCTGGGAACAGTGCTGATAACACCAGTGTTTTGGTTACTGCTTAGTGATATTTTGGTCTGACCAAGGACTTTCTGAGCCTCATGCTCTGCCAGGGAGGAGGGGAAGCCGGGAGGAAGCAGAGACAGGACACCTGACCCAAACTGGCCAAAGAGGTTATTCCATACCACAGCACATCATGCCCAGAATGGAAGAGCAGGGAGCAGAGACCCGGAAGGGTGGGGGTGCACTGTGTGGTTGGGCTTGGTATTAGGTGGTGAGAATTGTATTCTTTCCTTGTATTTGCCTTGTCATTATTATTATTGGTGGTAGCAGTAGTGATTTGTGTTATACTTTAGTTACTAAACTGTTCTTATCTCAACCTGTGGGAATTGCATTCTTTTCGATTCTCCTCCCCATCCACCCGGGAGCGGGGGGAAGAAAGAGGGGGAAGTGAGTGAGAGAGAGAGTCTGCGTGAGTTAGTCTTAAACCACGACACAGCCTCACCTCTGTGCCTGGCAAAATCTTGGAGTGGATTCTCCTGGAAGGCATGCTGAGGCACATGAAAAACAACAAGGTGCTTGGTGACAGCCAGCATGGCTTCACTAAGGGGAAATCCTGCCTGACCAATCCGGCGGCCTTCTATGATGGGGCTACGGAACTGATGGACAGGGGTAGAGCAGTTGATGTCATCTACCTGGACTTGTGCAAAGCGCTTGACACTGTTCCACACGACATCCTTGTCTCTAAGTTGGCGAGACATCAATTTGATAGGTGGACCACTCGGTGGATAAAGAACTGGCTGGATGGCTGCATGCAAAGAGTTGTGCTCAATGGCTCGATGTCCAGCTGGAGACCAGTAACGAGTGGTGTCCCTTGGGGATCGGTGTTGGGACCGGTCTTGTTCAACATCTTTGACAGTGACATGGACAGTGGGACTGAGTATGCCCTCAGCAAGTTTGCCGATGACACCAAGCTGTGTGGTTCGGTTGATACGCTGGAGGGAAGGAATGCCATGCAGAGGGACGTTGGCAAGCTTGTGAGGTGGGCTGATGCCAACCTGATGAAGTTTAACCATGCCAAGTGCAAGGTCCTATACCTGGGTCGGAGCAATCCCAGGCACAGCTCCACGTTGGGCAGAGAAGAGATTCAGAGCAGTCCTGCGGAGAGGGACTTGGGAGTGTTGGTCGATGAGAAAATGAACATGAGCCGGCAGTGTGCGCTTGCAGCCCAGAAAGCCAACCATGTCCTGGGCTGCATCAAAAGGAGCGTGACCAGCAGGTCGAGGGAGGTGATCCTGCCCCTCTACTCTGCTCTTGTGAGACCTCACTTGGAGTACTGTGTCCAGTTCTGGTGTCCTCAACATCAAAAGGACATGGAACTGTTGGAACAAGTCCAGAGGAGGGCCACGGGGATGATGAGGGGACTGGATCACCTCCTGTATGAAGATAGGATGAGAAAGTTGGGGCTGTTCAGTCTGGAGAAGAGAAGGCTGTGTGGAGACCTCATAGCAGCCTTCCAGTATCTGAAGGGGGCCTATAGGGATGCTGGGGAGGGACTCTTCATGAAGGACTGTAGTGAGAGGACACGAGGTGGCAGGTTTGGGCTTAAGCAGGGGAGGTTTAGATTGGATATGAGGAAGAAATTCTTTACTGTAAGGGTGGTGAGGCACTGGAATGGGTTGCCCAGGGAAGCTGTGAATGCTCCATCCCTGGCAGTGTTCATGGCTGGATTGGACATAGCTTTGGGTGGCATGGTTCAGTGGGAGGTGTCCCTGCCCATGGCAGGGGGGTTGGAACTAGATGATCTTAAGGTCCTTTCCAACCCTAACTACTCTATGATTTTATATACAGACAAGAACTCCTCAGATCTGGCTTATTCTTCACTATGCAAACATTACAAGAGGATCCAACCTTTCCACAAAAGTAATGTCTACATTTAATCCATTCAGAACAATTAGGAGTTCTGAAGAGTAGAACCCACAGTGGATCTTCCTGAATCCAGCAGAATTCTCTGACAACCACAGTGCTTCTCTGCTGCAGTGAATTCCATGGTGTTTTGGGGCCCCTACCTTTTGATGAGAAAAAAGGAGACCTGAGGGACTTTTTTTTTAATTACTTCTCTGGCTTTGTACATGGCTCTGGACAACTCCTAACTCTTTGAAATTTAATGGAACTAATTTTTATCAATGGCTCTTTTCCTCCTGTAAATCAGCTCTGTAATACTGTAGTTCCAGGGCGGAAGTCACAAAAATCAGATCCTCTAAAATTATTGCAAGCAAATTATTTCACTGGAATAGAGTACAATGTCTTTTTTTTCCCCCTAAAGAACCCTATTGCCTTTTCTAAGAATCTAAAAATTTCCTGAAAGAAGATAAAGTTTGGTTGGTTGGTTGGTATTTTGTGGGTTTTTTTGTGATTTTTTGGTATTTTTTCTTTTTTTAATTCTGGTCCCTGATTATTTTATAGTTACCTAAACATTTTAATTATGTAAATCACCTTACAAAGCCATGTTAAAGTAAGGCCAAGATGTATGAAAAATAACAGCTCATAACACCTATACACATAATGGATATAAAAAGGTGATGACCAAAGATGAGTTATAGAATATAAATACATTTCTGATAATTTTGATGTTAGAGTATATATAATTGTACGATTATATAGTGTATACAAATATATTTTTTCTCTTTTTTACGTTTCCACTCCTTGTGAGTTTACTAGCTTCTTTTCATCTGAGCATTTTAATACAAATTCAACTTTCTAATGTGTTCGAATAATTGCAAATAGACATGTGATTGGGTGTGCATGTACTGAGGGCCATACAATGAAGGATACCCTTGAGACTTTATTGACGCTTTCACTGAAGAATGAAAAGATTAATTGTGATGTCAGCAAGGCCGACACTGAATGTGGATGAAAAATTACCAGAATGAAGTTTGATGCTCAGCCTGTTTTTTTTTTTTTTTTTTTAGAAATTCAGCACTTTCATTACTATGATTCAGTTAGAACTTAATCAGAGCTCTCAAGGTATTCATTAAAAGCAAATGTACAAATAAAGACCTATTGCAGTTAAGGGACCACAGCTAATGGATTTACCAGGAGTTCAGCCTTCTGTTTTTGCCCATTGGAGAAAAGAGAGAGTTTTCTACACAGATTCTATGATTTCAGGCCATGAAATATGAAGAAGCAGATCTTTAAAATCAGACATGATTTGATCAATATTTGACTGACAAAAGAAACACACTGGGTGCATTATTGATTGGGAGAATAATCTGACGTTGGAAATTCCTGACTATGACATAGGTTTATCAGCTCACAGGGACAGGTCCCTCATTCTTTGCCCTGTTCCTTGTCTGGGCTATAGAACTTTGTTAATTAGTAAGACCTTGCTTATAACCTATAATAAGTGCAAGGAGAGCAAAGTTCTTGCCCTTTTTTTTTGTTTTTGCAGGTTAAACTGCAGGCTGCTGGGTAAGTCTGTAACATAAGATAAATGCAATTAAACTGTTTAGCAGAATGTTTCAGCCTTCTAATGCAAAAGTGGCAAAAAATCTTGAGGAAGGACAGCAAGCCAAGAGAGGAAAGATGCTGAGGGGTATAATGTTTCCCTTCAAAATAGTAGTGGTCAGGTTGGCATGGACTCTTGCCCTTCTACTGCCATTTACTGTCTTTCACAGGCCTTTCTCATCTGTCTTAATGTGGTTCACCTCAGAACTGGCTTGTGGCTTTTCTGATGTACATTCATTTACAATAGCAAATATTGACCTTTTATGTCAATGGCTACATTTCCAAGTAATTTCAACAGGCAAAGAATTCCTTTCCTATATATATATATATAAATATATATTTACCTAAATATAATATATATTAATGTAAAATGACCAGAATGAAGTTTGGTGCTCAGCCTGTTTGTCCCATTGTTTTTCTAGAAGTCAGCACTTTCATTATTATGATTTAGTAAGAACCTAATCAGAGCTCTTAAGACATTCATTAAAGGCAAATGTACAAACATAAAGGTCATATATATTAATGTAAATATATTTTTATATATAAATAACATTTATATAAAAATATAAGAATATATATAAATATAAACTCTAAAGAAAATTTTCTGGTCACAATTTAAAGATTCAGCGATAGGAAGTTACCTTTTTTTCCTCAAGAAAATTTATCAATTACTTATTTACCTTAAAATATTTTTGTTTTTCAAAAACTGTGCCTTATTTTAAGAAGGTTTCCTCCTTCTAATTCTAGTCATTGTACTGTGTGTTCCTGCTACAGTTTGAAATGTTCTGGTTCTGCCTGCGTCTGGATTTCTGTCACTGCTTTGATTTCTTTTAAAAAATTAATTTATTGAGCTACTTAAATTGCTTTTTTTTTGAACCCACTCCCATTTATCAAATATTCATTTTTATGCTAAATAAATAAGAACTAGGCAGAGTGGAATCTATCTTGTAATATTGGGTATCTTTGGGTTGAAAGCTGATGTAGTCGCTTGAAGTTCAACAAGGTTGCATAATATTATTTCTTTCCTTCAAAAGAGATTGTATGAGTAGCCTTGATCAAATCTACCTTTATGTGGAGAAGTAAGAACTACAAAATCCACAGCAAGACAAAGCATCTTTTACCATATAAACCCACAGCAAAATCTAAGTCTGTTATCTTTTCCCTCCAGTACTAATACAGCATTTACAATGTAGCCCAGGCATAAGAAAGGATGAAATGTATCTCTATTACATTTGGCTAAACATAGTGCCAGAATCTGACATAAAAAATTTATGTTTCTTTGAAAATAAGCTTTCGGATTGCTTTTCTAAAATCTGGTGACTGCTTGGAACATGGGATATCTGCACTCTGCACCGTTTTAATCAGGCATAGAGCCTAAAGATGAATGAAAAGTGAATTACTTGAACATTCCAATACCTGAAGGGGGCCTATAGGGTTGCTGGGGAGGGACTCTTCATTAGGGACTGTAGTGAGAGGACACGAGGTGGCAGGTTTGGGCATAAGCAGGGGAGGTTTAGATTGGATGTGAGGAAGAAATTCTTTACTGTAAGGGTGGTGAGGCACTGGAATGGGTTGCCCAGGGAAGTTGTGAATGCTCCATCACTGGCTGGTGCTCAAGGCCAGGTTGGACATAGCCTTGGGTGGCATGGTTTAGTGTGAGATGTCCCTGTCCCTGGCAGGGGGATTGGAACTAGATGATCTTAAGGTCCTTTCCAACCCTAACTATTCTATGCTTCTATGATTCTATGACATGCATACACACATATAACTGTGAGATTGTCAAAACTGTAGAGAGAATCTGGATCTGCTGAAATTATGGACTTCCATTCTGCTCAGAATTGCTCTTGAATAAATGCAAATTTACTCCACCTAAATAAATGGGACTATTTTGGATTCCGATGAACCTAATTCAAGAGCCGAACAGCTGAAATTACTTTATCTGCATTAATGTTCCAGGGGAGAGCATGGTCTGAATAGCGGATTATTTGTAGCTCGACTAAGAAAGTACTAGCAAGCACCCTTGTAAATATAATTCCCTAAATCTTGGTTTGACAGTAAAATATTCTGCAAAATGTAAAAAATATGCTTTTGTATCAGTAAAAATACTACTTGAAAATCTAACAGTTTCTCCAGTTAAACTATTAAGGTGCATTTAAATACCATGTATACTACAAGAAAATAATTTCATAGCATGCTTCGACAGAATAAAACTATTGTTATTAATGTGGAAAGAATGCCTGAACTGGTTCATGGTAACAGAAAGATGACAGAAGCCTTGAAAGTACCTTAAAAGCCTGGCTAATCACCCCTCAGAGTCTACTTGGTTCAGAAATTAGATTGATCGGCTATATGGTCTAATTTACCAGTAAATAATGCTATAACTCACATTCTATTATTTTTTAATTTTTCCTTTTTTTCCCATAACTTTAAAAAAATTACATAAGCGTCCTAAGCCCCAGTTATGATGCAATTTGCATTAATGTTTTAAGCCTAATGCATAGGCTTGGCACATGAACCGACTTTTAAAAGTGATGCATGAATATTGCTTTTGTTTTGAAGTTCTTGAGTACATGTTTGCCCCAAGAGAAATTCTAAGATCAAGAAGTATCTTTTCACTGTCTTTACCAAGCTGAGAAAGAATCAGAATTGTAGTAATTGAAGATTATGATAATGGACACACAGGGACTAATTCAAATTCCATGGACATCTTCACTCCTGCGCACTGGATTTTGTAACTTTTATATTTTACATGTTGGTTATGCATTCATGTGGGGCAGCTAAATGTTATTCCCAACTTTGAAAAATTATCTGAATTGTGGAAATGCAATCTAACTTCCAAGTGGCCACTGTATGGTCAGGTTACCCCACACAGAACGCTTTCTGCTACTGAAGCTAATGAGAAGTCTAATGACAAGAGACATTTAGCCTTGCAGAGGGATATTAAGCGAGGTCATGGCTCAAATAGCTGCGACTGAGAATCTCAGGTTTCATTCCAGCTGTGTGAGAGGGCAGCTCAAGTGGACAGAGGTTCTTCTACTCATACCTCGGAAGTTCAACTCTTGCTGCCTGAATCTCTCCAGACCTCTTGAAGATTTTTATTCTCTCCATATTCTATTCCATTTCAGACTGACATCTGTGGCCCAAATCATTTCATGTTTGTGATGATTAAGCAAGTGAAAACAGGGGCTGTGTAATGGGAAGTAACGTTAGCACTGAAGAGTAGCATCAGCCTGTTAAAACTTATCATGGAGACAGATTACAAATACCTGCACTGAACTTCTAAGCATATCCAGTATAAAATTAATCTTCCCAGAAGCCAGAGCCAAATCAGAATGAACAAAGCCTCTGTGTTGATAATGAAAGTGCTGTGTCTTTTACTGCCAAACCCAATCTCATGACTTATTAATCATTATACATGATTTACTATTATCATAAACATACCATTTTAAATGTTTTTATAACACATCTACAAACAAGCACTTCAGTCACTTGAGAGATTATGGGGACTGGAGTTCTTTTCTTTGCCAGCAGTTTTTAGGCACACAGTCCATGCAAAACATCTCCTTTCTGATTGTTTCATTTCTAGTGCACATGGAAGTAACTGAAATTGGGTTTTTTACAGTGCAAGGGGGAATGAAAAAGAGGAACCAGAGTGACTTTCACCAAAACCATCCGGATCAAATCATATTGGGATTTGCAAGTTAATTTGTTCACTCCATGTTATCTTTCATTTTCATCCCTCTTAGTGCTTGCTTCCAACTGGAATTTGAAATACAGAAACATGTTGAAAAGAAAGTTCTTTTAAAACATCCATTTTGCAGGCTCAGAAGAGTCAGAATATTTGAGTTAAGTTGAGATAAGCACTCAGAAGAATTAATGCTTATCTGAACTAAACTTTTCGAGGTTTTTCATGTTATAAACAAGTATCTTGGCTGCAATCAGGGACGTAAGAGAACAGGGTCTGGTCTTGGGACTAAGTGCTCCATGCACCATGCTTCTATTTCTGACCTTAACAAAGTCCATCTATCTGACCTTTGGCCAGACTTCGCCTCCCTCCACCAGTCCACTGCGTGTAAAATGGAGATAGCAGTACTTCGTTTTTTCTTCAAATACTGGTCTCTGCTGTCTGTTCTTAATGCAGCCAGAATGGGAACAGCAGTTAACTGCTCAATAACTGTGTTGGACCCCTAGGCATTGTTGTAACATTAAAAACATCATTAGTTACTAACATAAGATACTGCAAACCCATTCCCTTCCTCGGGAATTTCCCTCATTTTCTTTCCAAATTTGTTTACAAAATTCTTTTAAGTGACAAACCACACTTAATAAAGTCATTCAGTGACTTTAAAAGATGTATTTAATTAAAAAGCTTTGGTGGAAACAAATTGTTGGAAATTTTAAGCACCAATGTTTTCAAAAGGAAAATATAAGTTATGCAAAAGGGAAGTGGTACTAGATTGTATAATATCTTTTCAGTTCATCTGATCGTTTCATATGTGCCAGCTTATGTCTCAATCAAGCTGCAAAAATTTAGAGAAGTCCAGAGACTGGCCTGAATGCCTGACCTGTGAGAGCACCAATTGGAAGAGATGTGAGCTGAACTTCCTTCTCTCAGCGAATCCCTACCAAGGTTTACTGAAATTTTTCCGTTCTAGATATTTTGAGTGCTTTGGAAGCCAACACAAAGTAAGTAGCAGTTTAAGCTAAATAGAGCTTAACAGCGAGTTTTCACACTGCCTCTTAATTTGACAGATATTACAGTACTCATTAGAGGAGAGACTGACATTAAGTCCTTTAAGACAGATGTGACAGCGGTGGGAGTAGTTGCTGGTCCAATAGAATCATAGAAGCATAGAATAGTTAGGGTTGGAAAGGACCTTAAGATCATCTAGTTCCAACCCCCCTGCCAGGGGCAGGGACACCTCACACTAAACCATGCCACCCAGGGCTATGTCCAATCCAGCCTTGAACACCGCCAGTGATGGAGCATTCACAACTTCCCTGGGTAACCCATTCCAGTGCCTCACCACCCTTACAGTAAAGAATTTCTTCCTCATATCCAGTCTAAACTTCCCCGCTACCCCTTGTCCTCTCACTACAGTCCCTCATGAAGAGTCCCTCCCCAGCATCCCTATAGCCCCCCTTCAGATACTGGAAGGCTGCTAGGAGGTCTCCACGCAACCTTCTCTTCTCCAGGCTACATGTATTCAAGAGTCTGGTATAAGCATCCCACAAGGTAAGGAATTTCAGCTCCTAACACCTGTACCCAGGTCAGTAATCTGACACTGGATATCCATTCAAGAATGCTTAGCTGGAAAAACTAAGTCAATGCAGATCTTCAGAGAGGTGTTTGTTTTAAAGCCAAGACCTTAAAAAAGCAAAATAATCAGGAAAAAAAAAAATTCCAAACCCACCACCACCACCAAAAGGCAGCTCTTGTTCCAAATTACATGCATCAATAGGAATTTCTGTATTAACTGTGGTGCATTTTCCACTTCGAGGTGGTAAAGTAGGTTGATGCCACTGGGATAGAACAGAAAAACACATTTTCAGAGAAGCATAATTTAATTTACTGCCAGTTTCTTTGCACAGCAATAGACAGCTATGCTGGTGGCTGACAGCAATGTGCACATCATGTGGGAGCTGACAAAATTACCCAAATGAAAACAAGAAAACAAGAATTTAAATAGAGGTTCTATTTAATATCAAATTTCCTTTAATTCTCAGGTTTTCATTCCCAAAGCATTTTAAAGAGGTGTTGTGTTTTCACAGACTGGGCAGCTTCAATGAGTAGACAGTGATGGAGGGCTCTGTTCCCTCACAAGGTACAGCACTGTAGTTGGTGAATTTTCATGGGACAAGTACAGTGAGGAATTAACCCTTCCCCTTCTGGGGAGGGGGGAAAACCTATCTTGTCACTATATTTCATCCAGAAAACTTTGGACCTTTTAGGGAAAACTAAGTCTATAACACAGAATTCTACTGTAAACTTCGGAGTGTACTTTGCAGAACAATTTAGATATTGGACATACATTTTTCAAGAGATATTTTCTCTGTGAATCCCTTAGGATTAAGAGTAAAGCCCAAAATATCCCACTATGGTGGAATCTCAGCTTGTTTCTGATTTACATACTGAACAGTTAAGTGGAAACCCAACATAGTGAGCTCGTCTTGGCAGTAATGGTCTCTCCAGTGACAGTGGTTTAATCCATGAGAGATCATTGAGACAGCTGAAGCCTGCACTTTAAGCCATGAAAATCTAACAAGGCAGTTGAGAATGTATGTACAGGATTGGAATGAGAGGCTTTCATCCCCTTGAATCTGCTTCTGCAGCCTCCTCCTCCCTGGCTCAGACGAACACAGCCCTGTCCCCATTCCACCTGCTCCATCCATTCAGAGCAGACCTGTGGAGTGCTTCACTATACCATTGACTTGGTATGTCATCTTGCAATCTGTCCATGCTGCTTCTGCCATATGCTATGTATACATACATACATATATATATGTATATATAAAGTTACTTCTTTAGTCTTCCAAAAAAAAGTAAAGTTACTTCTTTACTCTTCCAAGGTATTCCATATTCTGTCCCACATCACCAACCTGTTTTTCTGCACAATACCAAGAGACTGATAGGCTCATGGTGCCAGTTTGCATCACATATCCATGGAGCTTCAAGTTAGCATGTTTTTACATCTGGAAGGTGACCCAGAAGGTAGCACCCTATAAATTGCCTTAGTAACTACATTCAGGTTATTTCTTATAACTTTCCTTACTGTGATGACTAACAGAAGTCATGGTTACTGTGCTAAGTCTGTTACTTATTACATTGACCAATGTAGTCCTTTGTTCCTTTGTCTGCACCTAACTGTTACTTGTCTTGCTGTGTACAGTGTCTGAGGTAGGCTCTTTATTTAGCTCTGTTTAAAGCTTCCAGAACAATGTATGTAGGCTCCATGCTGGGCAGTAAATTAATGCCACACAGTAAAATGTTTTCAACTACCATTGCATGCTGTGCTATAGGTGTTCATGCAAAAAAAGCAGCGTGACCCACCTATGAAGTTTGTGAAAAGTAAAGCTTTGCTATGTTTTGGTACTGCTTCTCCTTCCAATACTAGAGAGCGTAACTAAAACAATTTCCGATGCAGGTATTTCAAGAAGAAATGAAAACAAGACTCGAGAAGGGAATCACTCCATGCACAGAAAACAACCCAACAAAGAAAATTCAAAAATAAAAAGTGACTACGTTATCGCTCACAATTTTACCAGATGTTGGATATCACGACCAGGATCAGCTCATAACTGTCTCATACTTGGTTTTTAGTAGAAGACAACCATCTACCTATATGGAATTAACTAACTGATATTTTTTATTTACAAGGAAAGGCACGTTTCCATTCCAAGATTAAAATTCACTGAACTTTGCAAGCTACACCATGTAGTTCCATTACCATGTTTTTGGGTTCCATTTCTCATGCCTAGTGTATTAGGAAAAAAAACTTCCAACATTCTGATGATACGTTTAAATGAATAAAGGGAGCCATGGGGAATAGCTGGAGGCCTAAAAACTAGAGCACACTCTATGCTTTTGTGAATACTTACATTTAATTAAAGAGCACCATATGCCATCAAGAGTATTGTTGGCTGGGTAAGGTCTCTTCTAACAGATGTGATTACAGACAAAGGGTAAATATTATGCAGAAAGAGATAATAATAGCACAGCCCATTGGGATAGGAGAAACCTAGTAAGGTGAAAGCTACTCCAAGCAGCAATGTGCTATTTGGCAAGAATATAGGCTTGCTCTGGAACATACCTACCTTTCAGACTCACATAGAAAGATTCACGAGCTATCCAAACTTCATCCTTCAGGCTTATCTTGAAAATACACATTGTTACTCTCCAAAAGCACACAAACATGATGTGAGCTTTGTATTTTACCTCAGAATCGAGTTGGGCAGAAATAAATTGTCTTTTAGTGCAAAATGACCTGTATCAGATTGACTTCCAGTCCAATCACTCACCCTTGCAACCCAGATCCCTGTGTTAACTGGCTGCCACATCCATCAGTAATGAGAAAGCCCCTGGTAGGAGCCTGCACCAGCACCAGGGACAGGGACATAAAGTTGCACCAGACAGTCACTGGCTTCTTCAGAATTGTCCACACCCCAGCAGCACACAGAAGAGCATTTGGGTTCTTCCATACTCTTCTGAGTGTAGTATGAAACCTGCTACTTTACTGTCTGGCAAGCCATTCTTCCAGCTCCTGGTATGTCCTTCCTTCCACTGTCCCAGACTGCAAATAGACCACAGCTAAACTATTTAACTGAAAGGCAAGAGAATGAGAAAATAGTAGAAGGGAAGTGAAATAAAAACAAACCTATAACCATATAAACAAAAAAGGTCAATAGAAAAGAACTGAGAAAGGAAATACACTGCAAGATTATTTAGAAGCTGCCAAGGTTTTAGTGTTACATCTCGCCATGCACACTGGACAGAAAGTGCATGTTGGGTGTATGTGCTAATGGAAAACAGCAAAAGCATCTAAAGATGCTTTAATTCCTTGCATACTTGTTTTTACTGCCAGAATATCTGTATTATATATATTTTTTGGCTCATTTGTATTACCTATGCAGGTTAATATCAAGGACAAAATAGCTTTATAACTACCTGTAAGATAAAATAACTGTTAACTGAATTAATATAGGTTAAAATAGAATTGAGCTACAGGGTTCAGAGACTGTCAGCTGCAACTGCCAGGATGCAGTATTTGCTGAGCATAATTATTCTTTCCTGCTACCATAAAAACATGCTTTCAGCTGCATTTGGCAGCAGTCAGTTAGGGTTCTGGCCAATTAAGGGAACAGAAAATTCCCCATTAATGTCAATGGGCCCACTAACATATTCAGAAAATGGTTGTAGTTCAGCTAGTATACATGCTTGACAAGAAATTAAGCTGAAAGAGGATGTCAAAATCTCTTCTGTCCAAAGTTATGAGTGTGAAAAAGCTACTAACTTTTTATCAAGAGAGCTGATGCTCCATCATTTTGACTGATGTCATTGCAGACTTTCCAATCCTGAAAGCAGGTCCTTCCTCAGCAGCACTGTATTTGTCAGGATTCAGCTGTAAGAAATCTTTTCATCTCTTTCTCTGAAAAGATGACTAGTGTCATGTAGGGGAAGAAACTATTGATGCAGCACATCTTAATGTTAGCAAGCCTTTGATACAGTCCCATTTCTGTTCTCAGGGAAGAGCTTGAAGGAAAATCTATGAGGTATATGCACATTAATATGTTTGCCTGCCTGTTTCAAATGAAAAGGTCATTCAAGTCAGGTCACACAGTCTGTCCCAAGACTAATCTGTGTCATACCTTTACCAATGACTTGGGTGATGGGTTAGCAGGCAGGTCATGCCAAGTTCAGAAGATTAGCATATAATCTGAGTTTGAACAATTGGAGGAATAGTCTGAAAACGATAAAATTCAACGTACAAAGGACCATGCTGGAAGCAAAACTGAAAGTCAGACATAGAAAATGGGTGAGAGTCAAGACGTGTTTCAGCATTGGGGTTTTTTATGGCTCAAAAATCAAAAGTGAAGAGATCCTGTTGCAAAAAAAAAAAAAAGAAAAGGGATCTACTGAAACTGAGCAGCACCGTCTTTCTTTCCCTCAGTCAGTGACAATGTGCTTGGCCCTTCTTCCGCTCTTTTCCACCTGTTACTTCCTCTGCAATCCATTCTCTAGTTACAACTCTATGAGTTTTCCCCCAGGCAACAGTTCTTCAATTTTTGCTCTGCGTTAGAGGAGCTCCTTCTTCAAGGTCTGTAGGGAAACCCAGAGCTACTAATCCCAGCAAGACTCCTCCCGGAAATTCATACAAGTCCCTCTTTTTATAAGGCTCCCACCAGTTCATTAGGCTTTCTCCTACTTGACCTCTTCTTGAGGATGCTGTCTTCACATTTTGTAGAGGATGATCCCAGTTACCAAGACATTTCCCCTTTCTGTGCCTTCAAGATCAATTTGTTTGAAGACAGAGACACCATTTTTTATTGTCCCATGACTTAGTTCCCAGGCAGTTGAAGGCTCTCTAGCAGTTCCTTAGCATTCAGGCCACTTCCCATTTCTAAGGTTCCTCTTGGTCCTTTCCAAACCTAAGTATGCTATAATTCTATGAAAACAGGAAACACTAATTCCAGCATTCCCAGAAGATGCTAAATTCCCCAGCACATCTAAGTAAGCAAATCTATCAGTGCTTTGCACAGCACTTGGGCACCCTTAGAAACTTCAAATGCTGGTATTATGACTCTCTGCCAAATGCACAAATAAACACTACAGAAAGATAGGAGAACATATCTCTGCAGTGTTGTTGATTGTAACTCATCATCTGAGTATCCCTGAGTGCACTGTGCTTCTGCAATCCACTGATTGAAGAAGAGTGCTAGATAATAAATGCTGTTGGAAGCCATGGAAAAATCAGCAGGTTGCTATCACACAACTAACTATAAGTGAAAACGTATAATGCTATCAAGATAAAAACAGCACGAAGAGAAGAAACAGTGAGTGGGAGAGAATCTGTAGAGGTAATGAGGGAAGAAAATGAATCAGAAAACTTTAAAATGTGTATTTTGCTAATTCCTTTCAAGCCTTTCAATCTGCCAGAGAAAACGCATGCTGCAGCGATAATTATAGATGATTGTAGCTCAGCAGATGCCATGTTGCTTCTGTTTTTGTAAACAATAAAACTGCCCAGACACTCGTGACTGATAAATCATAGTCTTCAGATGCATGCATACACACATACACAAACATGTCACCAGGTAGAGTAAGCTATGAATCCATAGCTAGTCTCTGATGACTACCCAGGCATTTGCTCACGGTAAGAGTGATAAGCCACCACATGTTGACAGGATAGGTAAAAACTGCCTGGGGGTACATACTGAGTAGCCACAGTGCTACTCTGCATTCATATCCTTTTCGATCCATATGAACTAAAGTTTGTTTGACAGCACACTGTGAGTTAGAGTCCTCAGTGCCTTTAGTACATTAAACATACCCGCAGCTCTTCCTGCCTATCCATTTTGTTTGATCTTCTTGACATTTGTGACTTCTATTCCTCTGAGGAGTTGAAGTACTTAAGGTACTTTTAAAATAAAGATCAGACATCACTATGAGGGCAACCCCTGGCCAAACCACTACAGGCAAGATAAATGAACTCCTTTTGCAAGTATCCACTTTGGAAGAAACTGAGGAGAGCCATGCTGTAAACTCCTTGGTGGAGAATAAGGAGGCAGCACATATCTGAAATGTTAGGCGGATGCAGAAGAAGTTACTGAACAAGCTGTGAAAACGAACGCTAACACATCTCCATTGTTCCCTGAATGGTTCTAAGAGAAACCCAGGATCAAATAGCTGAGGAAGTTGTGAATGCTCCATCCCCGGTGGTGTTCAACGCCAGGATGGACAGAGTCTTGGGTGACGTAGTTTAGTGTGAGGTGTCCCTGCCCATGGCAGAGGGGTTGGAACTTGATGATCTTGAGGTCCTTTCCAACCCTATCTATTCTGATTTTATGATAGGTACCAGGAGTGGTGGATTAAAACTGCCGTGGTATCTTAGCATTAGATGATGCAAAAGAGACACTGAATTTTAAGAGAGACCTTGGGAACTCCAGGGTAAAAGAACTGGTAAAGGTAATGTCTGAACTAAGTAAGTTAGTAGAATCACTAATAAAGGAATAAAAGGGAAGGATTACTCAATTCCTACAAACTTCTGAAGTGAGCTGCAAGTCTGTGCATCTGAGCATCTGGCTTAGCAACAGGAAGAGGTTGTGAAGGGAATGAAGAAGGACCAAAATAGGGGTGGACCACAAGGTTTTAGTCAAAATATTATTTCATGGAAAATGTCTATTTGCTGAAGCCAATTGCAGTTCAATGGAAGGTTTCTACAATAGGTTCTGAAGCCTGATATGTTGAGTTTCTGATCAAACCAAAATGCCTCATCATTTTATCACAAATTAATACTTACATCACCATTAGGTTATTGCTTACTTCTAATATGAAATTAGCATTACAGAGAATGGGGGAAAAGAGCATTTATGAGCTCCAGATTTTACAAGATAAAAAACCTATGCCCTCACCATGCCCTAGTCCTGGGTCATTTAGCATTTTATCGCAATTTAATGCAAAAGTGATCTCATTTCCCCTCACTGTCATCCTTCAGGATCAACTACTCAATCAGTGTCTTGAAGAACCTGTAAAAATCAGGTAAATAGTCTTTCCCCCCAATTACAGACTTGCCACCATATCGATCAGGTCTTACAGGGGCTATCAGCTTTTTCCATACAAATTGGGCCCACAGTCTGAAAAGTCAGCAGCCTGGGGCAATAGATGCTCAAAGCAGCTGTACTTTTTTTCAATCAGGAAACCCTTGTCTCAATTATTTCCTCTTTTTTCTATTTTATCTGTTTGCAGCTCCTTTATCCTCCTGCCACAGCTCTGCATAGTGTAACATTCACGCTAGAGAAGCTGCTGCCTACAGGGCAGTTTTCTGATGAGGATGGAGTATATTTACATTTTCACTCTAATGAGTAAAAGACCTTAGAGAGCATTCCTCATTCAGGGAAAAAATGCAGATGTTGCTCTCTTAAAACACTACATAAAGCTCCCCAGGACAAAACATTCACAGTAACTATTTTAAATCATTGAACAAGGTAGGGTTAAAAACTCTTCCCTTGGTCTTACACAGTTGCATGTATAAATTAGCATTTGTTGATGCTAGTGTCAGGGTTAAGCATAAGGTTTCCTGGATATGTTACAGTATAAGGAAAAACCATGAAGGGCCGCTTGCCTTTCTCCTCTCTGTGAAGAGAAAAAAGAAAAGGGGAAAAAAAGGATCATTTCATGCCAGCAGATGGCTACAGCTCATTACTGTGCAAATGTACAGCCTGGGAAGTGGAATGAGAAATTAATTAGCATTCACCAGGAATCTATAACAGAGACTGATACATGCTCATGCCATTTTATTCCATGTCATGTTAATCAAGTACTAGATAACTGACAAAATGCATTAAACTAACCATAGCTTTTGCCAGCAGTAGCAGATTTCTCTCACACAGAGATTTTTATTTCCTTACAGACACTGTGGCAGAGGAGATAGCTGTGCATACACATGCACCTCTCACCATTACTTACGTACTTACCGTTCCATTCATTTCACTGTGGATTATTCTCACCCATGGTTACATTAGGCCTTAGCCCACTAAGTGTCTGCTGGAACCATAGCTCAGCCCTGTTTAGCCAGCTGCCTGTCTCCCTGGCCTTTGGCTGCACAGAGAAGCCCTCTTCCTCCAAGGAGGCAGCCCATGCTACAGGAGGGGTCAGGGTTCACCTTGCTGTGAGGAAATCTCACGGGGAAAACCAACATAAAATGTCTGCCAGACCTTTAATGAATAACTTTAAAAGCCTCTGGTTATTGGCAACAGTGACACAGACACTTTTAATGTGGAGTTTTCTACAGCTCTGTGAAAACCTGGGCTTTTTTTCAAGTATGTCTAATACAGACTTTGAGATACTGCAAAATCCTCAGCCACCCTGAAAAGCAGCTGAGGCATCGTGGCTGAAGTCATTTTTATGCACACAAACAAGCACAAATAAGCTAACACATTGTAAAAACCGTTCTGATTTGGAAGATGCCTCTATGTAATGCAGCTACACAACTGCACACATTTAGCCACTGAACAGAATGCAGCTGAGGCATTAGTGCCACTTAGTGTAGCCTGTTCACAGGGGTTAAAAACTACCCATGGTGCTGGGCAGCCTTCCTTGCCATCTGTGCCATGACTGCCCCAGCCAGCTGTCATTGTGTCATTGTCACTGCAGCAGCTCAGCCCCATGCAGGATTAGCCAGGAATGGGGTCAGGCCGCCCAAGGCAGGGCACAGGAGACCCACAGGCGTATCCAGTTCAGCCTCTTGACCTAGAACGGTACAGCTGTAAATCTTGCCCCTGTGGCCTGTTCTCTGTCCTCTTTTACTGCTGGGAAGTGAGAAGAGGAAAGATACATTGCCCCACAGTTATATGGTGCCTCAGAAGTGTCTGATGTATGGTAGGGTAGCAACTCAGATAGCAGTGATGTTGCAAAGTAGTATCAAGAAATATTAGGAACCCAAGAGGCAATAAATGGCATAACTCATTTGAAATCAGGTCACCTCAAAGAATCAGCTTACTTTTCACAATCTAATCACTTCTACGGACCTTTACGCAGCGGTTTCAGGATCAGCTGCAAATTGGGACACCAGACAAACATTGAATCTGTTCTGTTTTCTAAAAGCACATCTTGTTGCTTTGATTGTTGCTAGGTGAAAAATGACCTGTCAGTGAGCAAACGCTAATAAAGCAAACTGCCATCATAGCTGGGGCCACGGGTTATGGATAAGACAGACAGCACTGTGCTACCACCACACAACTATTCCCAGTGCCTTTCTGGGATGTCAAAGCAGCATGTTTTTCCACCACTCACTTATCTACACTGTCTAAATGTTATATTGATTTCCTCTTCACTAATCAAGGAGAAGAGCAGTCTGGGAGACAGCTGTGAGCCGTTCAAGAGATGAGATGGAAAGAGAATGGGTTTGTTTTGCAGCGTTTATTTAAAGAGATAAAGATACCCTTTTGTTTAATGCTCTTGAAATCTCATGCAGAGAACGTTCATCATATGGATTCTAAATATCTATGATATTCTAACAAAAATTGGATTCAGTGGTAGGGAGGAACCATGTAGGACTGGGTTATGCCACGTACAGGTGAAATAATCCCGGTTTTGGGGCTGGTGAAGGGTAGCTGTTTTCAAAGCAGTCATTGGGAACTAGTCTGATTAGGTAGAGGTGAACTGTGAGCAACTCTAACAAGAAACTATGCATGTACACTAAAACGGGTATTAGAAATAAACCTGCTCCCAAAATTTTTAGCAGAATTTCTTAATGGAAAGGAAAAATATTGATTAATGTCATAAACCATCAAACATACTTGACAAATTTGCATTTAACAGAAATTAAAGTAAGACCTCTTAAGGAAACATTTACTGACTCTCTGCAGCATCAGATTTTCCAGTCAAGGAGAAAAATTACTTTGAATAAAATTCCCTGTTGGTTAAATAGGAAGGGCAGCACTTAGAAACATTTTTTTCCCACAAGCAGCAGAAGTAGCAAAGCCTAATTTTCTCTGAGCTTGTACCCTTTGCTACTATACACCTTGTCACCGTGATAACTGTACTGTTGGACCCATGTATGGATCCTGAGATACTGTTATGGGGCTACAGGGTTTTATTTCACTTATGCTAATTTTTCATAAATCTGAAGCATATTGTTAAGGAGGGAGACTAGGAACCTGTTATTTTCATGCCAGGGCTCAAATGGTCTGGCCTAGCTATAGGTAAGAAAAATAAATCGAAGGCAGGAAGAATGCAAAGATTGTTCAAACAGAGAATTGGAATATAAATAAGCTACTTAGCATGGTTTATGCAAAATAGCTGTTACTTTGTTAATGAGATTACAAGTTTGTTTGATAAAGGCAACAACAGCTTCAATACACTTAGATGTCCTAAGGCACTCGAATTAGTAGCGCGCAATGTGCTCATTAAAAAGTAATCACTCTTCTCTGTCAATAAAGCACACAAGTAACAAATTAGGAATTGCTGCAGGGATCTTAAAAGTCACATCCAGAGGGGAGTAGCTGTAGTGCTTCTGGTGTGGTGATACTTGGGCATTTGCAACAAAGCCATTTCCCTTTGCTGCCTCACTTTGGGGAAGGGACGCTCCTTCCTAAACAGCCGCCCATCACCACCTCTGTACAACTTACATGCTATACCAGCATCTCCCTGTGGGCGCCCACACAATAAACTCGATCAGAACATATCCAGTTTAAAAGTAATCTAGTTATACCTTCCCCTGAAAGCCCAAAAACAGCTTATGAAGCTTTTCAACCAAGGCCAGGTTGGATGGAGCTTTGCGCAACCTGGTCTAGTGGAAGGTGTCCCTGCCCATGGCAGGAGGGTTGCAACTGGATGATCTTTAAGGTCCCTTCCAACCCAAATCGTTCTATGACTCTATCTATGATCAGTAACTTGAACCACTTTACCATGTGAATACACAAGAGTTGGAACTAAAAAAGCAACAAATAGGAAACAAGCAAAGCAGGAGAGTGGAAAAAAAGCCAACAACTAAACAAAACCAAAAAAACCCACCCCAAAAAACAGTAGAAATTGATATAAAATCAGCACTCCTAAAAAGTGCAGGTGACCAAAGGCTTGACGATTATTACTAAGGATTGAACGCAGCATTGAGGCTGTGTGATCTACATCAGTTGTGAGAGGTTGGGTTTATTATAAGAAAAAGCGTTCCAAGATTTCCAAAGCAAGGTTCGCATCTAGAAACAAGATTGGGCCAAATTAAACTGAGTCAATTGCTGAGGTGCGTAGCTCGAGAGAGGCCGCCTTCAACACCTGCGCGGGGGAAGCTCAGCGTTCAGGAGCTTCAACTCAGCGGCAACAGCCACCGGGGCAGCCTCAAGTCCTCCGCAGGACTCGCCCGGGAGCCGGCAGCTCCGCTGGCGCGAGCAGCTGACTCACAGGGGGCGGAGCCAGGAGGGGCGGTGCCGGCCCTGGCAGAGTAAGTGCCCGCCCCAGGGAGCGCCGTGTGTCAGTTTGCGTGGGCAGGGGAGCGGCGCGGTGGGCCCCAGCGCCCGGTCTGGGAGCACTGCTCCGGCTGCCCCGGCGGTGGCCAGGGCAGGCACCCAGACAGAGCCGATGGGAGGGGAGGCTGCAGTGCAGAGCTCGGGGGGTAGAGAGCGCCTGCACTGCTCTCCTGAGGGGAGGGTGCACAGTGGGCAGGGCTGCGCTCCGTGCTCCCTGGTGGAGGTCCTCCTGCAGCAGGTGGCTGAGCTGCGGGATGCTATCAATAGGCTAAAAGATGTCAGCGGAGCTGAGAGGAAGCATCACTGCTTGCTCCTGGCCCAAACTGTGCAGGGGCCTCAAGCGTCCGCTGTAGCTCATGGAGGAAGGAAGGAGGCTGTTAACCCAGGAAGCTGGGAAATAGTGACGCAATAAACCAACAGAAAAAGGAGGAAGAGGGCACTTAAAAGCAAAAGGCTTCCTCCTAAATTTGTTGTCCCCACCCAGAACGGCTTTGCTGTCCTGCAGGGGGCTGATGAGGAAACGCACTTGCACCAGGAACAACCGGCTGATGCACTGGTAAAGAAGATCACTACTGGTGCTGCCAGGAAAAAGCGTCGGGCCATAGTAGTAGGGGACTCTACTCTGAAAGGAACAGAGGCACCCATCTGTCGGCCTGACCCAGGCTCAAGGGAGGTGTGTTGCCTACCAGGGGCTCGGATCAGGGATGTTGCAGAGAAGCTGCCTGCTCCAGCTGGTCCCACTGTCTATTACCCACTTCTAGTGATCCATGGGGGGGCTACTGATATAGATAGCAGTAACCCAGAGAACATAAAGAAGGACTACAGAGCTCTGGGAGAGGTGGTTAGGGGCTCTGGAGCACAGATTGTCTTTTCGTCAATTCTCCAGGATACAGGGCAGGACCTTAAAAAGGCTAGGAGGATTGGCCAGGTTAATAAATGGTTAGAAGGGTGGTGCTATAGTCAGGGGATTGGTACCTTGAACATGGGACTCATTTAGAAGGCCAGGTCGACTGGGGGCTGGGGGAGCTGGTCTGACAGAGAAAGGGAAGAGTGGATTTGGGAGAAGGCTTGCCAGGCTAGTCAAGGATGCTTTAAAATAGATGTGTTGGGGAAGGAGGGGCATAATTCCATCCCAACACATGCAGTCATGTTCAGAGCAACGTAGAGATATTGCAGCCAATGAGCTGGCTTCAATTCAAAGGAAAAAAGAGGCTTATAAAAGGTGGAAGCAAGGACAGGCAGCCTGGGAAGAATACAGGGATGTTGTCCGGGAAGCTAGGGACCAGGTTAGGAAAGCTAAGGCCCACTTAGAATTAAACTTGGCTAGGGATGTTAAGGATAACAGGAAGGGATTCTATAGGTACATGGCAAATAAAAGACAGACTAGGGACAATGTGGGCCCCCTCTGGAAGCTATCAGAACTGGCTACCCTGGATTTGGAGAAGGCTGAGGTTCTTAATGACTTCTTTGCCTCAGTCTTCACCGGAAAATGCTCTGACCATACCAAACAAGTCTCGGAAGGCAGATGCAGGGACTGTGAGAATGAAGACCCCTGGCCCACTGTAGGAGAGGATCTGGTTCGAGACTATCTTAAGAACCTGAACAAGTCCATGGGACCTGATGAAATCCATCCTTGGGTCCTGAAGGAGCTGGCAAATGAAGTTGCTAAGCCACTGTCCATCATATTTGAAAAATCATGGCAGTCGGGTGAAGTTCCCGACAAATGAAAAAAGGGAAATATAACCCCCATTTTCAAGAAGGAGAAAATGGATGAGCCAGGGAACTACAGACCAGTCAGCCTCACCTCTGTGCCTGGCAAAATCTTGGAGCGGATTCTTCTGGGAGGCATGCTGAGGCACATGAAAAACAACAAGGTGCTTGGTGACAGCCAGCGTAGCTTCACTAAGGGGAAATCCTGCCTGACCAATCTGGTGGCCTTCTATGACGGGGCTACGGAACTGATGGACAGGGGTAGAGCAGTTGATATCATCTACCTGGACTTGTGCAAAGCACTTGACAGTGTCCCACACGACATCCTTGTCTCTGTGTTGGAAAGACATCAATTTGATAGGTGGACCACTCGGTGCATAAAGAACAGGCTGGATGGCTGCATGCAAAGAGTCGTGCTCAATGGCTCAATGTCCAGCTGGAGACCAGTAACGAGTGGTGTCCCTTGGGGATCGGTGTTGGGACCAGACTTGTTCAACATCTTTGACAGTGACATGGACAGGGGGATTGAGTGCGCCCTCAGCAAGTTTGCCGATGACACCAAGCTGTGTGGTTCGGTTGATATGCTGGAGGGAAGGAATGCCATCCAGAGGGGCCTTGACACGCTCGTGAGGTGGGCTGATGCCAACCTGATGAAGTTTAACCATGCCAAGTGCAAGGTCCTCCACCTGGGTGGGAGCAATCCCAGGCACAGCTACAGGTTGGGCAGAGAAGAGATTCAGAGCAGTCCTGCGGAGAAGGACTTGGGGGTGTTGGTCAATGAGAAAATGAACATGAGCCGGCAGTGTGCGCTTGCAGCCCAGAAAGCCAACCGTGTCCTGGGCTGCATCAAAAGGAACGTGACTAGCAGGCTGAGGGAGGTGATCCTGCCCCTCTACTCTGCTCTTGTGAGACCTCACTTGGAGTATTGTGTCCAGTTCTGGTGTCCTCAACATAAAAAGGACATGGAACTGTTGGAACAAGTCCAGAGGAGGGCCACGAGGATGATCAGGGGACTGGAGCACCTCCTGTATGAAGACAGGCTGAGAAAGTTGGGGCTGTTCAGCGTGGAGAGGAGAAGGCTGTGTGGAGACCTCATAGCAGCCTTCCAGTATCTGAAGGGGGCCTATAGGGATGCTGGGGAGGGACTTTTCATGAGGGACTGTAGTGAGAGGACAAGGGGTAATGGACTCAAACAGGGGAAGTTTAGATTAGATACGAGGAAGAAATTCTTTACTGTAAGGGTGGTGAAGCACTGGAATGGGTTGCCCAGGGAAGTTGTGAATGCTCCATCCCTGGCGGTGTTCAAGGCTGGGTTGGACATAGCCTTGGGTGGCATGGTTTAGTGTGAGGTGTCCCTGCCCCTGGCAGGGGGGTTGGAACTTAATGATCTTAAGGTCCTTTCCAACCCTAACTATTCTATGATTCTATGATTAAGAGGCCATTCCTAGAGGCTGTCCTGGGAAACCACAAGCCTAAAGACAACTGAGACCCAACAGCAGGTGTGCAATGCAGCAAGTGCCTCTGAATGATCCAGCAATCATGGCTAATCATCCCCTCTGATGAGTGAATAGCAGAGCAGAAAGTGGGAAGGCATGGGTTTACTTTTAGGAGTGTCACAGGTGACACTGTTATGAGATTGCAGCCTTTGGTATGCCCTTGTTTCAAAAGGTATCTTTTAAAAATGAGAGAACACATAGAAAACCTTCAAGGATGTTTCAAATGAAATGAAAAATGAAATCCTACTATAAGGAATTAAAAGACTGGTGTGTCAGTTTAACAGCAAAGAGATTTGGAAGTGACGTTGCATAGCATCAGTACTTTCACAGGAGAAAAAAATACCAGGTTCCCAAAGTCTCCTTGACCCACTGAGGAAGGAAAGGAGAAGCAGAACAAGTGGCTAGAAGCAGAAACACGGCAAGCTGTAAACCGGACACGAGTTGGTTTACATCATGAACAGCCATGGAAAGGGACAGGTGATTCTCCCTCTCCTTATGTTTTCAAACCAAGGCTAAATGCTTTTGGGGAAAACAAGACTTAAACAATCAATATATTGGATTCTACAAAGGACATGGAAGGAAATTAGATTGCTTGTAATAATAAAGATACCAAGCTACCTAATCTAATAACCTTTATCAAATTTAGGTTGAACAAGAGAATAAAGGATGTTGCTGTTCTAGCAGAACATCAGAAGAAAGATGAGATCTAAATGCTCATTTAGCATTTAAATTTAATAACATTAAAACACTTTTTGGGAAGCTTTTTAGCCTGGTAGAGCAGGAAACTAAAGCCCTTTTTCCATTCAAAATGTACTTCCTGAGCAGTGGGCCCAGCTTACTGCCACCCCTCCAGGGCCAGGGGACACCTGTGGGAATATCCAGCCCTGTAGGGCCGGTTTAAACCCTGGCTTAGGGGAAAACAGGAGTCTGCCTGATCCACTGTCTGTGCTGGAAAGCTCGGTCCAGACCAACTGCCTCCGCTTTCCACCATAATTACACAAATACTGAGTTTTTATAACTGTTTCAGTCTCACAGCAACCTTTTTAGTGTTTTCCCTGGGAAAGAGCAACCTCAGCGCTGCCATTTCAGCTGCCATGCACATTGGCAATTTGCCTTTATGTGCATCTTGGTTATTGTGCATCTTGGTTATTGCCCAAAAGGCTCTCAAATATCTTCAAGAATGAGGGTTCTTTTTTTTATGGTGGTTGAGTCTTCACAGGCTGATCTTACTCCTTCTCCTCAGCTCCAGTATTTCTTTGCCTTTTTATATCCCCTACTAAAGTAATCTAGAAATTTTAAGACAAAGTTTTCATTTGGAAACTGCGATTGACTCAAAACATTCAACAAGAATGTGTTGCTTAACACACACACAAAGCTGAGCAATTAAAGTAATTCCTTCCAACAAGGTAGGCGTGATGTGCACCATTTCTAATGTTAGCTGGCAGGTTTTGGAAACAGAACTCATTTAAAGTTTGAGTGAATTCATGTGTGTTCATATTTTATGTAAATAATCAAAATGATACAGCTGAAATAAGAGTTTTAGTGGCTCTAAAATTAATGTTCCTTAAATTCCATTTCACAGGAAATTAAGTTTCTGATTCAAGCCAAAAAGAAAACTTTGAAATGGTTGGATTTCCCATGAGCCTGAAAGTGAGCTTTTGGCAGGTCTGCCCTGTACTGCAGCAACGAGCAATAGTGACATACTTGCAGAGCTCATGAATTCATCTATTTTCCCAAATACAACCAAGCTTCACAGATCATCCAAGAAAACACAGGTTCCTGCGTTACTAATCCATGCCTGGCCCACATTTCCCAGTTTTTCTTTGACTGTGGTAGATGTGTCCACACCACAAGACCAGATCTTGCTGGGGTGCAGAAGCCCAGCTCTGCCCAAGGCTGCTCCCCATGTGGCAGCAGAGCTCCTGTCAGCTTCACACACGCTGGCTGCTATCCCAACCAACTCAGGTAGAAAATGAACTGCCTTCATGGTAAAAATATGTTTAACCTTCTTCACCTGCATTTGCCCTGCTTCAGTACGGAAACTTGCTTTACATGTCTGCTGCACTGAGCAGCCATGAGGTTTGCTCCTCGCTGTGATGAGAGCTGACACCTGCCATTTCACAAGGAGGTTCTACAAACATGGAGGGTTGGGAATTTTCTTATTCTTCCCAGGCAGAATCTAACCACTTCCAAGCTGTCTACTCTGTGTCCATCAGCTGTCTGGCCCCATGACAGTCAGTTGTGACAAGCAAGGCAGCTATGCACTCCATTGTCTCCCCTGACTCACATTTAACAGAAAGAATATCTCAGGTGCACAAGGAAAACCAATTAAAAAATCCAAGTGACTGTTTTGCCCTTGTATGCACGTGTTTAGTTGCCATTAATAACACTGTGAGCCATGCACATGTATCAAAGAGAAATACCACCCCCAGATCATTTCTTAATGCTACAGCACTTGGAATTCAGTCACAGCCTTCACTCTCACAGACTGAGCTCTCTGATTGCTCAAGGTATCTTTTTAAGAACATCAGTTAGGAAGGAATGTTAAAAGGGATCCAGAAGAGGATTCATCAAAATATTGCAACTGTTCTGCAGACCGGAATACTGACATTCATGATAGCCTGAAGAAAAATCTGCATCAACTTTACATGTACAAAAAATAAGTTTAAGGAATTTATTGATTACAGCTGACAGGTATCTATGCAAGGAAGGAATTATCTGGGAAGAGATGGGCCTATAATAATAATATCCTGACAACCGGGCTTTTAGTCCATGCTTTTCATGAGTAAATCATAAAGCACTTTATGAATGAGGTCAAACACCTGGTCAGAAAAGGCAGAATAAGATGTAATGGTTAGAAGCCAAAGCCAAAGAAATATAAGCAACAAGTAAGTCACACTCCATTTGTTCTTTTATCAGTCACAACAGTGGATGATTAACAAATCCAGGAATTTGCCTGCAAATGTGATATTCGACATCACTTGTAGTGCTAAAGGAAGGATCTGAAATACATCAGCAGTCAAAAAGTATATGATAAAATTAAGAAAATTATTAGCTGAGGTTGTTTACCTCAGGTGAAGGAAATGAGGTGAACACAGAAATACCTTTTCCCAGTGAAAATCTACAAATCTACGTCATTTCCCATTGGCTCCAGCCTGCCTACCTACCCAGTTGTCCATGTTCTAACAAGCTGTTGAAGCCACAAATCCCACAGCACTTCATGTCACCTGATGTCTTCATTAGGCATCAGATTTGATAAGCTGGAGACTGAATATCCAGGTAGACTAACCTGATGTCCAACAACCTGAAGCACATCTCTGCTGGAATTCAAGCACACAGGCAGGTCAAACCGAGATTCTGCATTGCTTCCAAGTGAAGCCAATACAACCTGGACACAATAGCACTTCCAAGATGTCAGGTCTACATCTTTTTACAAACCTGAAGGTGCAGGGAATGGTTATAAAATGACTAATCATCTTTTTAAACCAATCAGTGTGTCTTAGACACAGTTCTGCCATAGGCTGGTGACCAGATGGGAAAAACTGAATGTACTGTACATCTCAAATCCAGTTACTTCAGTGTTTAAAAGTTTCCTGAACTCTTTGGCACACCTCACACACACACACACACACACACACACACACACACACAGAGTCACATATTTTCCACTTTGCTAAGAAAGAAACCTTCCTGAGTTTCACTGTTCCGCAGCTGCTCTTCTGAAAAACATTGTTTGTACAGCATTCACTCCATCATTTGTTGCTGGCCTCAATGGTCAGGTCTGAAAACCCTCCAGAGCAGAGCAGCCTGTGTGGTGTTCATAACAAGGTCTTCACCCTGAGTGAGCATTTGAGATCTATTGTAAAATTAATAATACTTTTAGAAAGAGAGGGCTTATTGTTCAGAATGGCCTGTGCAAAGTTAGCAGATGACAGAACCTGTATTGCTCAAAAGGCAGCAGCCTTGCATATTGAGCCCTTCCCAGATGAAGGTATGCAAAAGTTTCAAAGGCCCACATTACTACAAGATGCACTTTTAAATGTTGCGGTTGGGCAATTTCGCAAGTGAACTCTGGTCCCACTGGGAATCACAGGCTTACACAAACAAGCCAAAGTCCAAAAAGAGATAATGGATTGAGCAAAGGGCAGAACGTGGATGCAGGGAGAAAAGGAAGAAAGCAGGATAAATGAGCTCCACACTTGAAGATCTGAAGGATCTTGATCACCTCATCTGTTGCAGAGGAAAATGCACACGAGTTACTTACTTTCGGTGTTTGTGAAGGAGCTGCCTGGGTATATTCTCCTTGCTGGGGTCTTTATGCCCGTGGCTTTATTCCTGCTGCTAATAGCATTCTTCAGGCTCAAACTCACAGAAGGTGAGTCAGAACTTCGGGGCACTGAATAGGTAGGCAGACGAAACTTCTCAATTTCAACAGGCTACTATTAGGCTTGTACCATTAACTAAACTGAAGTATGATATTTTATGAAGTTGCACTGCATTTTAGATCATTTCCTCCTTGAAAAATGTTACAGGAATTTGTTCACAACTTGGACTGAACTCTCACTCAAAACTCTGTAGATTTAGATACCATACTGTAGAAGAGTCTACTACAATACCCTATAGAAAAGACAACCAAAATGGAGAAAAATAACGGGGTAGTTAAAATACAGATAATTTTCCTCTGTGCTTTCATCATGCAAGTGTTTGGTGAGACAGGTAAGAGCAGCTACACCCTGTAAGTAGCTGGTTATTGAGTACACATCTTTGTTCTTTCAAAGGTATGTATTTGCTTTAACTTTGTACCTGAATCCATATTTGCCATGTTGCCTTTTCTGTTTGAAAATCAGCTTATACTCACTTCAAACTCCTATCTTCAGAGAAAAACCAGAACAAGAAACACCCCCACCCAAGTAAATGCAGTATGAGTGCAACACACCCGGTTACTGCAAACCAAGGCTGCTCGCAGAAAAGACACTGGGCTACCACCATAGCAGGAAGGGAGTTTCTTTTAGATGGAAACCTCTGTACATCAGATCATTCAGTTTTAATGGGACAATCCTCATGCCTTCCAGCTTTGGGTCCCAGCTGCGGCAGCAGATTCACACATGCTCTGCTCTTGTTTTAGGCTTCCAGCTGCCAAGGCCAGGCCCAGCACACATTCAGATCAGAGTCCTCATCCTTTCTTTCCTTCAGCCCTTCCAAAACGTGTTCTTGCAGGCACTAGGCTAAACTTGTTTCTCAGGTTGGCTGCCTTTTGAACCTTTTCTCCATAGGGGACACTATGGAAGCTAAGATGACATCCTAGATTTCCTCTGTGAACTTCATAAGCTTCCTGGTACAGCTTGCTGAGAACCCTGTTCACGACAATGGTCGACAATGCATGCACTGTAGGTTTCAGCTCCAGCAGCTCACCTGTGATCTCAAAAGCAGAGCCTTGTCTAGAGCAGGCAGAACAATCCTGGCCACAGAGCTCTGCAGATAAACCCTGAGCTGGCCCAAGGTGCATCAGCCCAACAGGAGAAGGCTAGATAAACCCATCAGCACAAGGCTAGGGAAGAACCCTTATCTGGATGCCAGATCAAGTACTGCAATTTGCACATTCATTAAGTTCACTCTATCCTGCAGCTTCTGAAATCCTAAAATTTGGGCAATTTAACACAGTGCTAAAAGTAAAAAGGTCACACCTTGAATCGCAGAATGAATTAACTTATTTTGTGTAACACCTCCAGGCATTTAGACCCTAGGCTTTAACAAAGAGGGAGGAAGGGTGTTCGCATACAAGCACACACCACAAGTTACCTTCAGGCTGCTAAAACTCTTAACATTTCCTGTTCAAGATGTGCTTTCAGATGCTGAATTGATCAACTAGGGAAGTCTGTTCTTCACGCCTAACCCACCTCTGACTTCAGTTATGTATTATCCTTACAGCAAGGTGCTGACAGTTTTTCACACACTAATAAACAACCACCAAAAAGTAGTGTGGTGCCAAGAACATCAAACTATTCAGTATCTATGAGGGAATAGGAACGCTAAATGTTGAGAGCTCTTTCATTAAAATGGTTGAAATGGAAACTAATTCAACTATTGCATTAGACTTCGGATAAAAGCGCGGCTTCTCCCTTGCAGCAAATAAACATCTGTGTCCATCTGCTATGGACATTAGTTATTACAAAATAATATTGAGGCACTCATTTGTCCCTGGTGATGCTCTCACTTTTCTGTTCCAGCTGGGATCAAACAAGACAGGAGTCTTGGAGTATTGTGTGCAGTTCTGGTGTCCTCAACATAAAAAGGATATGGAACTGTTGGAACAAGTCCAGAGAAGGGCCACGAGGATGATCAGGGGACTGGAGCACCTCCCGTATGAAGATAGGATGAGAAAGTTGGGGCTGTTCAGTCTGGAGAAGAGAAGGCTGCGTGGAGACCTCATAGCAGCCTTCCAGTATCTGAAGGGGGGCCTATAGGGATGCTGGGGAGGGACTCTTCATTGGGGGCTGTAGTGACAGGACAAGGGGTAATGGGTTCAAATTTAAACAGGGGAAGTTTAGATCGGATATGAGGAAGAAATTCTTTACTGTAAGGGTGGTGAGGCACTGGAATGGGTTGCCCAGGGAAGTTGTGAATGCCCCATCGCTGGTGGTGTTCAAGGCTGGATTGGACATAGCCTTGGGTGGCATGGTTTAGTGTGAGGTGTCCCAGCCCCTGGCCAGGGGGGTTGGAACTAGATGATCTTAAGGTCCTTTCCAACCCTAACTATTCTATGACTCTATGAAAAGCATGGGGGTTACAGATCCCATCAGTCCAGATATTTTGCTGAGGCTCAGACCATACTTTCATTAAGCCAAAAGAGCCCATCTGAAAAAGAATCATGTACAAACATTCACATTCATGCTGTACAAACAACTGCTGAAACAAACTGGCCTGTCTCCTTTCCACAGAGCCCACATCCTCCATAGCTGCACTTTCTGCAGGTCTGTAAATAATCAGCAGTACCAGCTGTTAAATCCTGCTTCTCTTCAAGCACAGAAGTTTTGCACTTGCAGTGAGTTTAAGTAACAATTTCCTAAATTTTCTTAAAGTAATCAAGGCTTTAAGAGAGAAAGGTGAATGAAGTAGTTGACAGACTAATTTGCCAAAGGAATATTGCTTCTGTGCTTCTCACATGTCTGAATGCTTGAAGGGAATTATATCTGGCTGTTCAGTGCCTCAGGGAAGGAGATTCTCAGCTTGCAGATCTCAGGTGTTCTGGCTGTGATTCTCAAAAGGATGCAGGATGAATTCATGTCTATTTAATAGTTTGAGCACCACAGTCCCAAGTCTACTTCCAAGCCCTTCTTTTGCTTAATCTGATAGCCAGAGTCCAACCTATCATGTAGGTCTCCAGCCAACTCACACAGCCCATTCCAAGCCGCTCTCCCAATACAGGCAATAGAGCCAGCTTCACCTTCAGACTATCATGTGAGCAAAATGCCTAATCACAGAGAAACCTGAGAACAGACTCCTGTAAATGCCAACGCTTCCTCTCTTTGACAAAACCTCAGAAATTCAGCAGGCTTTAGGTGCCTATTTCCTTATATCTCAAAATAAAAAAATCGAATTTGCATTACTAAAAGCAAGGTTCATTTTCCTCTGTGCAGCAAGACAGAGGCTTCACGTAAATAAACTCCACCTCAGTATCAAAACAGCACACAATTCTCGAAGCTGAAGCACCCTGAAAAAGTGTTTTATGCTAACTGGATTTTTCTTATTTTCTTCTTTATTTTGGCTTTTCCCCCTCCCTCTCCAGATACTCCCCAAGCTCTCGTGACAGTCTCTGATGACACTGTCCTGTTGTGAAGACTCCAGATTATGGGGACAGAGTTAATTTTTCTGTTCTGTTTGTACCACAGGCAGCACAGGAGGACCAGGCCAATTTCAGGCTCTCATGGCACTGCCTCAGTAAAGCAGAATGTGAATTGCCAGTACAAGCTAACTGCTCTCCTTGCTGTTACTTGGAGATTTTATTCTGATTGGAGGCAAATGAAAATAGTGTATTTCTGTTGATGTCAATCTTCACTGCCCATAGAGGCACAGTCCCAGTCTCAAACTCAGAAGACTTCCCTCTAGGAGAATGGGCAAACTGATACAAACGTGCTACTTACGTACCTTCAAATTCATAACATTAGGTTCTACTAATATACACCAGCTCCTTTTCTTTATAAAGATTCACCACAGGAAATTAGCACATCCTCATGGAATTTTGTGGTGTTGGTTTATTTTTCAGTGGATGAGGAACCGGCCATGGCAGAAGACCCCATAAATGTCCTCCTGAATTACCAGGGCCAGCGGCAGAAACCCAGGAGGTCTGGACAAAACCAATACAAATACAAGAACAAAAGAACATTTCAGGGAGTCTCACCTCTCAGGAAGCAAGCTTAAATCCAGTATGCAGCTCTGAAGGTTTAAAAATAACCAGCTGTAGATAAATACATGGAGGAAAACAAAACAGTGAGAAAAAAAATCAGTGCTGTGCTGTACAAATGAAACAGCTGCTGCCGTACAAAAAGGTCTTGTAACAGGTTTTGCTTTCTCACATGAGGCCAAGCAAAGTACTTTATGGAACTCATCAGGCACCAGAGACCTCCTAAAACATTCTGTATTAGTTCCCTTATACAACACAGTATCTGCGGAGAGGGAAAGCACCTTGTTTGCTGGCCCCTCCTTAGACTACTAAGAAAGCTGTATAACAAGCTCCTGAGAGAGCTGAGCTGGCACATACAAGGAAGGCAGTCTTATTAAATTGAAGATGCAGAAATAGCAAGTTCATTACAAGAACTGATATCTAGGGAATTGAGAAGGGTAATGAAGGGGAGCTGACTTTTTCATTAGCTTGAACACTTTGGGAAAGATTGTAAGTTTTTGTAAAGTATGCAAAATATAATAGTGACAGGAAACAAAAGGACTTCTCTCTGCTGAATGACCATGCCAGTTTTTGAAACCACAAAAAGATTCAGTCAGTATTCTGTAAACCAGCTAGTTATTATTCTAGCTTAAGGACAAATGGATGATTTTTAAAATAAACACCCTCATAAGTATGGAGTTTTCTTTCTTTGCATTTCATCTCTCACACAAAAAAAATCTCCCTCTCCCCCCTTTGCTGTAGATGCATAATTTTTAGTGCACCCTAGATTAGCTGTGGCAGATGGCCCACAAAAACATAACTCAGACTGTTTGAAAGCACTATGGCATTTTAGTTTCTCTGATTCTCAAGTTTAACCCAAACTGCTGAAGAATGAGAAGTGACTCTTCTGTCCATGACACTTAATGTCCCCATCTGCTAGCAACTGCTGTCTGCAATTACCTTCCATTACAGCTGTTTGTCACTAGCCACCCTGCAAGAACAAGTGGATAATGCCTCGTCTATGTGTGGGTTTGCACAATTTTGGTTCTCAGAGACTTAAGAACTCCTCTGAATTATTTGATTAAAAACACTAATGAGACCATGACCACAGATTTAAGAAACACTGTAATTTATCAAAGTCTGCAGGAAGAAAACAGGAGTCAAACAGCATGTACCTCTGCTATATGTACCAGTCCTCTATCACATGATAATACTGTCTTATTTTTTAAAATATTTAAGTCATCATACTGGTTTACATCTGTGCAAGTAACACAGAATACATTGCATTGAACAGGTGAAGACAGAACCTTTACTTCGAAAAAGTTACCTGTACATTTGTATAATAAAGATAGAAGTTAGGATGCTTAAATGCAAGTACCTCTAATTAGATCCAGCAGTCCCTTTTTAGGGTCACAAAAGAATTACCTGTTTGAAAGTGCAAAGTTCTTTGTGGTTCCATTTGAAATCAACAGGAGGTGCTGGGTGGAAAAAACCTTTATTCAAGTCACAGCATTAACTTGAACAGCAAAAGTTAAACACAAGACAGATGTATGGAATTTGACTTCAAATGAAGCAACCCTGTAAGAGAACCACAGCCAAACCTGGAAGAGCAAACATAGTAAAAACAAGTTTATCTCAGTCAGCTGGCAGAGGAATCTGCAGTTAAGTTGCAGCACTCCTCACCTCCAGCTGGCAATTCACTTGGATGCCCATTAAGAGGCTCTCTATGTGTTTCAGGATGCCCCACCTGTGATTATACCAGAAGCCTTTACCCAATATTTTGCAATTAAAAGGCTAAAGACACTTTTCTTCCCATTTTACTTTTCATATATACTTGTTCTTCCCACTAAGAGAAAAGCATGCAGTCCTTTGGTTCTTAAACTTCACACCAGTAACTTCATTTGACTAGCAACAAACATGATGTGTTTCAGACAGCAAAAGGAAAAAAGCATTCCAAAGGCAGCTCTCAAAATCATAGTGGCTCCCTATCACCAAGTTGTTGAGTGGACTTTACATGCACAGCTACTCAGGATATCAGGGAGCACCTCCTTCCTGAGCTCCTCTCTTACCGTAATCCATACATGAATGTAAAGGCAGAGGTCTGTTGTTACCACAGTTTCTTCAGTGTCAATTTTCTTTCCTGTTCGGCTGTGATGTTGAAGATCAAACACACCACAGATAGTAGAGAGCCAAAAGCTAAAACCAGGTATAACATGGTGTCTAAGGAGAGAGATCTGAAAGCGTGATTCTAATGATCCACCTCTGCTTACAGCTATTTCAGCTAGAAAACCCATGGTATGGAATCGATGAGTCTGACCTGCTGGCCTCCTGCCATGTCTCTGCTCTGTACCTCTCCAGAGGTATGTTATTTCATCATTTGCTATTTAAGAGTCCAACATATTCCTCAGAAGGAAGAAATTTACCTGAGTACATAGACTTCAATGATATTGATATCTTTAAATAAAACCTTTTGAAACGCTGTAATATATCCTTTCCACTGGTTTTATTAACTACAGTCTATACAACCCTTTGCAGGAAATTTGAGAGAGCTGCTGCAAAGAACTGACATTTTACATTTAAGAAAGATGCTGTCAGCAGAAAAATCAGTGATCTTGGACACTGATCAGGAAATCTAAAAGGAAATGTTAAAGGAAATGTAATACCCCCACCCATCTCACCCCCCTATCCCATACACCCATTCGCCAAGAAAATACTGACCTGGACCACATGTAAAGATATAGAACTGAAGTTTAGCAAGCCTTACCACAACATAAAATTGATTTTGCTGATCAAAATGACTGCTAATAGAGAAATCTAACATCCTGAAAAGCGATATCACTCTTCAATAGCACTTTACTGTAAAATAGTGGTATGGATACTGATTACTGTACAGATACACTGGATGCCTTTGATACAACTGCTTCCAGAGCAGTAACTGTTAACATGTAGAATGATCTAACATTACAGACTCAGTAACATGTCATGAAAGCCATCAGGCCTTGCTGTTTTCAGTTCCACTACTGAACAGTGTCAAGAAATAGCTCACTTTTTACGCTACTGGCATAAATATCATGGTACCTTACATAATTTCTTCAAAAAGGAAAAATATATTTAATTAACACCACAGAACTAAGTCTTTGTCTAGATAAATTATAAAAGCATTCTCTAAATCTATATGAAAACAGTGATTGTAAGAAAATAAATTTGCCTTCAATTTTTGTTATCACTGAGAAGACCTCTGTCTTCCTGTCACTAGCAATAATGTAAAAATCTGATTCCACTCTACCTACAACATGTAAGCATGTTTAAAACCTTCTTGTCTGTGATTGCTTCCTCTCCAGTTCCCAGAACAGAATTTAAAGTTGCAACATTCAAGTAGGAAATGTACAGAGAAAGGTGCTAAGAACGATAAAGAATTGTGGAATAGCTTCTGTCTGAGGAATGCCTGAAGAGGATGACTGCTTGGTGTCTCTTCTAGTATCTGCAGTTGTGCTATCAAATGAAGCTGGCAGGGGCAGGTTCAAGAGAAATGAAAGGTGTTTTTTTTCTTAAGACATACGGAATGGTGAAAATGCCTGACAGAGGAATTTTTTCAAAAAGCAATCAGCCAAAAATCCAGAGAGGCAGGTAAGTATGAAAGACTGATGGACCAGTAAGTCTTTGACAGTTGCTGAAAGGTGGAAGAATATTTGGGAACGTAGTACTTGCTAGTACAATACTTAATTTTTATACATACCACTAGGCAACTACCAATAGGAATTCTATCTCAGCCCTCAGAGATAGAAATCTGTGAGCGCTAAGTCACTTAGCCTAGCCCAGTACAGCCATTCGTACAAACGTTACCTCCAAAACCTCTTGTATTATTTGCCACTTGCCAAAAAGAGTAACATTAAGCTACAAGTATTAGCATAATTTCTAATGCTTGTAATTTGCACTAATATCACTAATCCAAGTATCTTTTTCAAGTGTATACACGAACCCCAAACTAAGCAGCCTGAAAATCAAAATGGTTTCCAGCATTCCAGTGGTGTAGTCAGGTCAACAGCACGGGATAGTAGCTGTTCCAAAGAGTCCATTTCCATGTCAAATGTGCCTAAAAGCTGAGAAGCTCCCACTGCATCCTGGCAAAAAGTAGTTAGTTGTCATTCTGATCGCTATCGCATCTCAAACTCTGACCTGTGTCATAGTATTTCATTTATTTAATTCCACCTATTTGATTTAAAATAAAAGTTGCCATTCAGCTTGAGTTGTCAAATAGAATACTTTCAGATACTTTGTATTGCAGTTGCTCAGTGCTTTAAACAATAGCTGTCTTTTTTTCTACCAGTCTGTCACCAAAGTTGCTTACTTGTTTTTATGATTTTAATCTAGAAAACAATCTGTAAAGCAATTCCAACATTTATCATGAACCCTTAGGTCATCATGATTAAAAAAAGATTTATTAAGTTTTTCTGTGTAAAACCTACATGACTCACTAAGTATTTAAGCAGAATTACTGGAATAACTTCTCATTAAATTGGCCTGTAGTTGTATTTGAAATTACGTATGTATTATAAAGTCAGCTTGTGAAATGCCTTGAAAACAATTTCACTTGTTGCCTGTTGCAGTTTTTGCTACAGATATATATAAAAAAGTAATGATGAAAACTCAGAATCACACAATATTCCACAGCAATTGAATAATTACATACAACCAGAATCTGTAAAATTTGACTATTTTTAGGTTAGATCACACTTGGGGCTTATGTCTTTCTGTATGACAATGGTTGTTTAATTAGTGCATGTTTAATCAATGGAAAGGATAGCTATGCAAAGATATGCTAACCTGAAAGCCCTATTAATTTTTCTCTGACAAAAGGTTCCGATTAGTTTTTGAAGAAATGCAGCTCTCAGTGAAAGTAATATTGCTTTCAAAAATATTGTATTTGCACTTCTAAGAATTAAATACAATTGCAATAAAACCCAATATTGAACTAGTGTCTAACAAATCAAAAAGATCCAAATCAATCAGAATTTGAAGTAACAAGCTTTCCTCTCATCAAACAAGTTCTGCAACTAATATTATGATGTATCAAAAACACCTGAAAAAATGTACAGAGCTTTTTCTTACACACTTTTGTATGAAAAATCCATTAAGACATCCCGCTAAATGCATGTATTTCCATTTTGACCTCCACTTACATATCCTAAATGTACCACTTCCTTGAGAGCCTCCCTACTCATGTTCAGTGTACGAGTTCTTCTGTTTTCACAGGTGTCAGTATTATGTCATTAGGCAGGGGGGAGTTCTCTACCCCTTTTTGAAGGCAGAATGTCTCTGTTTCTGAAGAAAGGCAAGTAAGATTGTTATCTGCTACTATTTTTCTGGGTAACGTGGGATGTAACTGAGAACACCTATATGAATATAGAAATCAACATCTTGGTTACTGTTGTTTTATGTTATCCAAATTATATAAAGCCAAACTAATAGGAATTTCTGTTAAGCATGCATGTTGGCACATGGCAGCAATCTAAACTGAAAATAGCACCAAAAATACATTGCTCAAAAGTGAAAAAGAACATAGTGAGAAGTATTATGATTTGTTACTTGAAGCTCATAGTACATCCTAACTCAATGAACTCAGTAGAAGTACTTTCAGACTGAGAGGCTTTTGAACTTGCACTGTGCTGTCCAAACCTTGTCTGCTTTGGCATGTGAATATTTTCTCTCTGAACCACAGAAACCAGGATGCTTTTTGGAAGATGTTTAAAAACCGCTGATACTTTGGTATCAGTATGAGGAGCCAGATAATTGTGCCACTCATCTGGAAACCCTGGAGTCTATTCGTGCTAATCCTTGCTTTTCAAGGTTTTGTGACCTCTAGAATTCCAGTTCTCATAACTGACTCACTCACTTTAAGCAAGCTTCGAAGTTTATGTCTGAGTGCCAAATGTCATACAGAGAATAAACAACTTTATTTTATAACAGAATTACAGAAAGCAAAATATCACTTAATACAACTTCAAGCTGCTATAAATCTAATTTGGCATTTTAACTATACACAGAGTTGACAGCAAAAAAAAAACCAAAAACAAAACAAACCCAAAACAAAACCGAATCAAACAACCCCCCTGCAAGAACAACATAAAAAATAAAACCCAAAATAATTAACAGGTTTTCTCAATGGCAGTCTCAAATAATGGTACTTATTGTTTTATGGATGGAGCCCATTGTATGCCTTTACTCAGTATCCTAAAAACCTTCACTGACCATTAGACGAAGCACCTGAAATGTATACCTTCTCTATAGCAGAAATGTCAGTTCCAATCTGGGGACAGTGAGGTTTAATAGAAAGTGAGCATTCTACACATGTATTCAAATAATGGAAGTGCTGAAGTTGGGACACAGTAAGAAAAAAGCGCTAGGGTTTTAAGCTGCCTAGATCATCTCTTGTTGGAAAAAAGAAAAAGATTTTGTCTTCCTTCTTTCCTCATCTGGAATGCTGCAGACAGCAAAATGGCTGCAAAAAGTTGAACACTGGCACCAAAGTGCAAAAACAACACAGTGCTCAGTCAGAAGAAATGTGTCTGCAACTCCTTCTCCTCTATAGACTGCCACACCATCTCTGCTCCACAGAGAGAGCCTTAGAACAGAAAGAGTTACAGAAACATCAGTATAAAATTTATCCAAAGAAATATATTTTTTCAAATTTTAGGAAATGTTGCATTTTTATAAAAATCTTTGTTATTTGATACCATATATTTACCTGAATAATCTGAAAGAAAAAAAAAAATCTGTAAATTACTCCAGTAAAAGATTTCACTTGAAGTATTTGGAAATAACTATATCTAAATTAGTAAAGATCCCTCTGCCTGCACAATTACCACCTGTTCCAGTGAACAATGCTTGCCAGACTTTTTTGTTCACTTTCATATAATTAAGAATCAGCTTCAAAAATACAAGTATTTGTGCAAAAGAAGATCATACCCTATAAAACTTCATTAAAAAAAATAATCTAAGATTGTTAAGAAGTGGTTATAAAAATAAACAAGAAAGACTTTAAGGGAATATAGACCAAAGATGTTAAAATGGAGTTTGGTATTGGCATTTAAGTCTTGAGCATCTGGTCATCATCGCTAGGCTTGGTGAATTCAGTAGAGTAGTGGTGACTTGGAATGGTTACAGTTCTTCATGGTCATGATCATGGTCAGTATAATTTTTACTTCTGGAAGAAAAAGGAGGGGGAAGATTACATAAGCATTTGTAAGAGATACTATGTGAATGGTGCATTATCTGAATCAAAAAGTCATTGTTTCCACATAGGTTATTTGGGAAGAAGGTTATTTCATGAAAAAAATGGGGGGGGGGGCCTTGAGTTAATGCAACATGAGATAAACAGTAATTCAGTTTCAGTGCGTTTCTTGCTTTACTGTATTTTTAACCCTCACCAGAATTGTTATGTTGTTTTAATAGTTTCCTATTGCACAATTTACACAAAATTTTAATCCACAATCTAGTACATAAATATTTGTTCAACTAATAATCCCTCAGAATTAGTGGGAAGTATCTTTCACTTTTATTAGAGAAAACAAATCTACAAAAACAATACTGCCGTAGTCATTGGGGCAAAGCTTAGAAACAACTAATCAAAGTTTACGGTATGTCTCCATTGCATAAACACAATTGCCCAGAGCTTGTTTCTGCAATCGCACCTGCCCTTCAATTGCTCTTACAGGAGGGCATATGGGACTTGCTGGTCCAAGACACAGAGACATTCAAGGCACTTCAGGTGGCCTTGTGTTTAGAAGGATTTTTTTCCTTAGTAAGTGAAAGGCATCAGTCTAACAAGTCACCAGGTCTCAAATATAAGAGCAGCATGGAGAAATGTCTTCACTAGGCCTCTTTTACTCTCTCACAAGCATTTCTGACCAAGAGCTGTAAAGCAATTGGCAAACTCAGACATAAGCATCTGACGCTCTCAGATACACTGCAAACACCATTCTACAATACATATAATTTCTCAAGAGAAAAACCCAAAACTCCCCCAAAACCCCCTCAGCAGATGGAAGGAATTATTTTAATTTTTTTTTCCTGAATACATTTTTTACGAAGTAGTTGAATATTTGATGAAGGCACAGAATCAACTTTGCAGCTGGTCACTAATGTAGAAATGTGGTGCAAACCTGCCAAAATGGTTTCTTCCTCCCATGACTCAGTCCTTCAAGAAAGGTGTTGTTATGGGATATATATGGGATAGATTATGTTGGACACCTATTTGAAAGATACTTTTCTGGACTAAGGTAGCATGAAGAAACTGGCACGTTCCGCACAAAAGAAACAGAAGAGGCAATCCCTACTCCCAAGATCTTTAAATTCACACTGATTAATTATAAATTAAGAACGTCATGATAGCACATATTACAACTGCAAATGTTTGCAAATCCAAATGATCACTTCTGGTGTTCCAGTGTATCTTTCTACCTTACATTGTGCTATGTAAATGCTGAAACTGTGAGAAGGATGGTTTAAGCGTGCACATTTTGATGTTGCTGTGTATCAAGGGACCAGTGAAACAACCCAAACCACAGGCAAAAAAAACCCCTCTCTCCCCAGTACCACACAACTTACAAGTCTCTAATTGGTCATATACATGTCAACAGTTGGCAATGTGCATTAGCACTCCTTTCCTCAGCCACATAGACCCTCCATTCATATCCAGGTGCTAAAAAAACAACACACTTGTGGGTAGATGAAATAAACCTAGGCTTTAGCTTATGCCTTTCAGCTGAAAAAAACCCCCACATCTATGATCAATAACCAGAGTTCAGGAAAACTCAGATTCCTTGATAACGGTCACCTTTCACAGAGTAGGATTCAGAAGGTGCGCTTTATATCCTCTCAAACTGATGCTTGCCTCTTTTCTCCTCTGGATTGCAGAACTGATACTCAACAGTGAAATCATCAGCCCTTTAGAAACCTGGGCACAGGAATAAAACTGAGCTTCTCAACATGAGAAATTACCAGGATAATGAATACATCCTCCTCTCTTTATAGTAGCTTACATACAACTTGGAATCAAGTCAGGATCTCTATTTTCCATATATTTGTGGCTCTTTATGAATAGTGCTCATGATATCTAGAAGTGTCCTGAAGCTGCAGGTTGAAGTTTATGACAGGTAACTCCCCTGCTCTGTTAGCTAAATGCACAGACTCATCAGTAAAAACTCTCTCCCAGTGAAAACTTAAAATATAGCTTTTTAAACTTTATTTAGTTTCAAATCTCTCCCATTCTCATGCAATCCTTCCAAATGAATCCTTTTCCTTGAATCTGAGTCTACAATTAACAAAAGCACCAAGTCTGAAAAATCTGAAACTGCAGTTTCTTAACATCAACCAGTGTAAAAAAGCAAAGGAGATGGGATGCCCTATATTTTTCAGGCCTTTTATCACAGAACACAACAGAAAACTGATGCTGTGTTTTAATATGTTCATTATATACATAAGCTTACCTGAAGCATTTGCTTTACTCTTCATCTTCCTCAGCAAGTTCAGTTTCTTTGTGCACCACCACTCTTGTGACAGACATGTCAGGGTGTTGTTCTTTGGCTTCTTTGATTGCCTGCGCCAGGGCCTGCAAATGTGTTTGAAAAATGTAACAGCAGCAGCAAAAGGACATTCATGTGAGGACAGAGAATGGGAGAGTAGCATAAGAAATTCTGGTTATAATGGTTGTAATTGTTCAGAATTCTAAATTCCTAACTTCAGAGGTCTCAGGGGTAAAAAACAAACCAAAACCAAAAAAAAAACCCAACAAAAAACCAAACAGGCCAAAAACAAAACCACAAAAAACCCAAAATCAACCCACCCCCAAAACACAAAACCCAACCAAGAAAAGCCAAACTAGTATGCTAAAATTTCAGCAAAATTTCAAGGCAGTAAGAAATAACTACAAACTATCCTGTAACTTTTCTGGCTTATCTATCATCTTAAGAGATGTACCAATACACAGAACTGGCAGCTGGACTAGATGATCGCTGTAGGTCCCTTTGAACTGATGTATGCTATATAAAGTTTTACAGTCAACCACATAAGTGCACCCTCTGAAGCAGAACAGGCAAAACAGCACTTGGGACTATTCTTTTCCCTGCTCTAAAACCTATTTTAGTGGGCTGTATTACTGTTGGAACACAACACGAGACAAAAAAGAAGAAACTGGAAGGCATTCCAAAGCAAAGGTAAACTCACTGTTCACCTTAGTATGAACCACAACTGGAAGGAAACCTGAATATACTAAAAGAAGCAAGAAAAAGATAATGTAACAAAAACGTTTATCTTTACTTTAAAAAGTGGCAATTTCCTGAGCCGCAGGTGGTAAATGGGAGAAGAAATTACTAACTCTGAAAAGAGATTGGAAACACTAGAATTAGCCACCTTAACTATTATATGATAATGAATTTGAAGTCCTGTTAAGGATCTTAAGGTCCTTTCCAACCCTAACTGTTCTATGATTCTATAAATATGAACAAAAGAACAGTGTCCATCTGGAACAATACTGATGTTTGCTGATGTATTCATCCTAACGGTTTTTATTAGTTCACCTACGTCAAGTGTAATCCCTGCAGTGCAAATGAGGATTGAAAAGAAAGTGAGTGTTGAGACTTAAGAATCAGTGTTTATAATCAAAGCATAAACAATGAAAAAACCTTAAATCTCTAATTGCTAAATTACAAGTAATAAAAGCATTCATATTCAGAAACTTTAAATTAAAATATTATTTTCCTATTGAAAATTGCTTTATAGTGATGTGGAGAACTAAAAGACAAAAGAATAAACATCCAGCATGTAATTTGTGCATTTAAAGAGTTTCGTATCCACTGAAGAAAAAGTGATAGATATTTCTTAAATCTGTTAAAAGCTGCTCACAGCTGCTTTCAACTTCAGTGATTGTACTTTATACTTCTTTTCTTATTATTTTTTACTTTATTACCCACTTATCTCAAAACAAAGAGAGGCTTAGAAAATTGTCTGGTATGTTACAAATATTGTGTGACCTTTCGAGATGTCTGAAGTGCACTGAGCATGTACAAGGCAAACAAGAGCCATGCCTGATGCTGAACAGCCCTGTCATTTAATTACGAGCTTCAAGAAGAGATTCAGCTTGTCAAGAGCCGCTTTCTGGAGGCAAATCAAAATGTGAAATTAATTCCCCGAGAGCGCTCAGTATATTACAATCAAGAACTTAAATTAAATCCTATTATGTTGATTTGTGTAGCTTTCATGAAGTTAGAATTGAATTCACTGCGACTTTATGTAGAAGGTAGGCTTTTCCATTTGTGTTATCCAGTGACTGCGATAAACTTTTTTACTATAGTTTTTTTGACAAAAAACAAAGATTGTGTAGCCATCACTACGGAGTGGTAGCTCCACTTTCTCAGTTAATGTCTTGTATACTTACATGTTAATGTAATGTACTGCTTACATTCAGCCTTCTTATTTGGGCAGGTAGAATTGATTTTAACCTTTGTTTCTAAGACTTAGTAAAATACTGCTTTAGGACTGATAGAGATGAATGGTACTTATGTAAGACTCCAGCAGATCAACAATTGCTTTTGTTATACATAATTTTATAAATACAAGTCAAACCTTATCTTTGCAAATCAAGCAGTTTATGGCTTTATGTATTTCAAAGCTTTCAGTCAAAATAGGTTCTGCATTCAGATGTTGCTCATACAGCATAGTAGAGACTCCCCCCTATCCAGATTAATGTATCAAAATAAGATTATTTTAGTAATGCTTTTACTCCCAAATGGAAAAAGCAGTACTAAACAAGGTGGGTCTCTTCCAAAAAAAGAAATCCCTTTTAAAATAGTAAGAAATCCATTCACATGATCTATGATGCAAGACTGCAAATGCTGTTCTTCTTTCAGTTATGTTCTAAACGCTCTTTATTCACAAAACATGATTGTTCCAACAACTTTGCCACAATTAACAGCCTCAGGGTCTTTATATGCCCTCTTATTCAACTTCTGTACCTCTCCCAATTTTCAGGTTCTGAATATTGTGTAGATCTCACTGGACTACACAAAGCACACTGTAAGTGGTAACAGCTTACACGCTTACCTCATCATGGTCAATATCTGCATCCCCAGTAATGACAATGCGCTTCTCAATTCTTGTTTCTGATACCCCACCTTTTACCATCTACAGATGGCACACACAAAAAAAGGGAAGAAAACATCCCTGTAATTATTCCATATTGCTAGAAAGCACTCATTTCTGCTGCATTGAAGCAAATATATTTCTGTGACTGAGTTACAATTAGTAGTACTATCAGTGCTTAAATATCCTTTCTTTTTTCACATTCCAGTTACTGCTAAACTTGTTAATGAAAAAGTAATAGAGAATTCCTTCTGTTACTGGAGCCCAATTTTGAACAGCTCTAGATATGCAGACAAACTGGAATTCCAGCTTCTTCCACCATATAAATCTAGCAACCAGGAAATTCCATGAGTCTTCCATTTGACTTGAACAATGGGCCATTTCTCAGTCTCTGAAGAAACCTATGCCATTAAATACAAAGATGATCTGGTTTTCAGGTCAGCCACTCATGGACCTTAGTGAGATATTTTCAACATATTTCACATTGATGGAAATAATTTTGTGCTTTGTTTCTCACACTAAGGATCAAATTTTAGAGTACAGAAAAATTCTCACAGAAATCGCATTATATGCTAGGGGTTTTTTTAATAAGCCTGTATTACAGAAAAGAACAAACTAGTACTTGAGATACACTGACCATATTAGAAAAGGTCTAAGATGACTTTGTTCAGAACATCATTAGAATACTAAAACTATTTTGGCAGTTCCCTTTATCAATAATGAACAGTTTGGACATAAAATACAAAGTTAGATCAGAAAATTCAGTCTTTTGAATTGGTGATAAGCAATCAGTAAGAAAAGATAAGGATATGCTGCATTATGGCACTCCTAGTCATTTTTTAGTAGAAGAATAAACCAGAATGATTTTACTTAATAGTTCGTTCCAAAAAGCATCATTATTTGACATCTGAGCTTGACAAATAAATGCACACTTCCCTCAAAAGGGAAGCAAGAGACTGAAAAGAACCTGTTGACTCCTCCGTATAAAATACCATACACTGCAAATTCTGAGCTTACTTTATTTCATGTGATTTTTATCTGACAACTTTCCAACATCACCTTTCACTGTCATTCTGTGAATACAGTTTTTAATCTTAAAAGAATTTAAAACTGAATATATATTGAGTAAGCAGTGAATTACTGTTCCATTCTGTGATGATGTGAAAATTCTTGTCTTGGGGGGAAAAAAAAAGCCCACCTTACATTTCCCTCTTCCCTTTTGCTTTACCCTGACAATGCTTTCTGTAATTTTTTTGGAAAACTATGTTAAGAATTCAAAGACAGGAGTAAAACAGTGTTGTTGCAGCACACCTAAAATTTGCTAAATATTTACATAAATAATTACAATAACTATCATCATCACCATCAAACTGTTAGCTCTAACATACTCTGGCATAAACATTACACAAGACTGGAACAGATGTGATGTTCTATTAAGACAGAGTTTTCCTTTCCTTTTCAAGCATGGAATGCAGAGCATATAATTCAGCACCAATATATGCTTGCAACTTAACCTAGTGGTATGATTTGTTTTTAAATACGCTCTAAACCTAGCAGGACAAGGATCAACACAAAGGCTGAGAAAACATTGTTTCAGTTCATTCTTATAACTGATGCCATTAGCAAAGGTCCTGTGGACCTCAGGCAAACCTGTTACATTAACAAACATTCTGTAAAATATCAGTGAGTGATGACAGGACTGGAACCACAAAAGTTTAGCTACATACTCATTTGTCAAACACAGAAATAAGACCTATATCAAATACTAAAAAACCTAATCACATCTTTTTCCCTTTTCCCTGCCCTGCTCCCAGATACTCCTGCTTGTGTATTAGGGCTCTTCTGTTAATAATTTTTGTACAGGAAGATTAACTCAACACATGCCTGGAATGACTCCAATCCATTTCAATTCAACTTTCTTCAATAAATTAGCAGAGTGTGCTTGTTTTGGCTTACTTTATGTAAGACTTTATTTTGAGGGTTTGGTTGTTTGGGGTTTTTTTAGTTCAGAGAGACATTATTATATTTTACCTTTGTGATGTGTGTGGTTGTTGTAGTAGAAATTGACTCTGATGTAATTGTCTGTGCACTCAGCAGCACACCAGCATTGCCACCAGCGCTGCCATCAAACTGTAAGGAAGAAAGAAAGACGGGGGGGGGGGGGGGGGGGGGGGGGGGAATAAAGAAAAAAAAGGTATTTTTTTGTGTTTTCACAAAAAGAAAAAGCTGGTTTACTTATGAAACACGTTCTTCAGTTCAGTCAGAACTGAAATCGAAATAGAAGCCATCCAAGTTTACTGAGTCATGTAACTCTGTTGTTACTGCTCATTCTGGCAGAAAACTTAGGAGTAAATTTACAGGTTCCTTTCAGGAACAAGAAGGTATTTTAACAAAGTTTCCATAAATTACACATTTACAGACAGTAATAAAATCCTTATATAAAAAAAATCCCCAAACCCAACAAAACAACCACTTAGAACTTCAGAACTAATACTTCGTCTACAAACATTTCACTTACCTAAATCATAGCCAAAGTACAATTTTAGCTGCTAGAAAAAAAGCACAGGCTTTTGAAAAGCTTTTTCTGGACATTATCTATTCTGATCTATAAGTAACTGGAATAAAAATCAGCCTGCAAGCAATATAATAACCCAACCACCATACCTGTGGGGATTCATACGTGATAGTTTTAGTTTCTGTCTGAACAATTGGAACTTCTTTAGTGGAGATTTCAGTTCTCTGTGTAGCATCTGAAATGGTTACCATCTCTGTTTTCACTACTGGAGGCTGTGGTGCAAGAAATAACAATCAATTCAAAAGACAGAAGAAGGTTTGTAAAGTGGACCAAGAAAACACAACCACAAACTTAAGAAAATCGTAACAATAAGATAAATATTTGACTGTCTTCAGAATGAAAAAGCATGCAATAAGTAAGCAAAGTGAAATGAAGACTAATAAACCAGCCCTGTTACTTCTACACAACATGGTAGTAAATTTTAACGCCCTAGTAACCTTGGCAATGTGCTGTTTTAGCCAATAGTACGTATCACAGAAGGTAACTGCTAAAACCAACCTGCAACACAGGTAAGGAAAAATGGTTAAAAGTGTATCACTAGCGAAAAAAATTAAAAATCTTCGTTTGCATAAAGAAGCTGATAGCTAGCTCAGATGGATAAGCTTCATACTAGACTTCATCTGAAAAAATACCTATCATTATTTCTTCACCATAGATAAGGACTAGGAATTCCAAGTTTAACTTTTAAACATGTACTGCTTCTGACAATTGGATTTTAAGCAGTCTATATTCAACATAATAATTCTGGAAATCAAATGCTTCTATTTACAACAATCCTAAAAAGCCATTTTAACCAGTGGTGTTCCCTGCAGTATCACAAAGAAAGCATTAACCTGGGGCCTACAAGCCAGCGAACTTGTGACTTATTGCAGCAGATTCTCAATACATTTAAGAACTTTTTAAATATCTAGTAAAGCCTTTTGCTATTTTTCTACATGCATGGGCTGCTATCTCCCATTGATTTTGGATGCATGGGGAGAAATCCCAGGGGAAAAAAAGTACTCCTTTTTTTCCCTCACACACATAGGTACACACAGCAGCCTTTTCCCTTTTTATTTCAAACTAGCTATGGTTTTAGGAAGCATGGATGCCTGCAACTTCATGAGGTCTTACAAACCAATTCTTTCTCATCGTTAATCAGAACACCTGTGTGTGCTAAAGACAACAAAAGAAACAAGGTAAGTAGTTTGGAAATTAAGTGTAAAGAAAAAAAATAATTGCCACCAGTACAACAACAAGCAAGGCGATAACCAGGAAAAAACCCACCCAGCTGTTGAAGAACTCAGCAGAACATCATGCCAACTTTTGAAAGAAATGCACCCGCGTGCTTCATTTTTTTCCCCTTCTGCTTCTTTATACAGTTTCCTCAGTAACAAACTGTTCAATCTTGTTTGCCTTAAAACAACTGATTTTGAGACTGGAACCCATGCATGCTTCCCTAAGTATCTACTACACCAGAACACTTCATCATAAGATTGTGATATATGCCTCATTGCTTTACAATGTGGTGCTCTCATCTGTGCAGTTTCTAGCTGTACTTACACTAGTCTATAAATCTGTGACACTTTTTAAAAGGGAAAACAAAAAAAAAAAGGGAAGGAGGGGGGTGGCAAGAAGAGGAGGGAGTAATGAGGGGGAAAAAAGGAACAAAAATTTTTGTCAGGTGTTTTCTAATTTCAGTTGCTTTCCAATCACAATTACATGTCATGGACGTGCCAAAAACATTTGACAAATAGACGAGACAAGACTTGAAGCACTGGAAACACATAAATAATACAGTATGTTCGTGCATATAAAATGAGGGGGGGGGGCATAAAAAGGAGATATCAGTCTTTGGAAGGTTTGCCTTACTGGTGGTTCTCACTCAGTTCTAGCAAAAAGTCAGAAACCATAACTGAAGGAGACAGAATTTCACTGCTCATCAATGGTTTCCCCTTCCAAATGATCTGAATCTTGTTGGATGCCTGAAGAGCTGGAGGAATAGGAGAAGAAGAAAGGCAGCTATATTTTCACCCCAAGAAATATCTCTGCTTAATCTAGTTGTCAAACTGTCTACCATTTACCTCAGAACAACAAATTATTTGTGGTGCAACATCAATGTCAACATGAGACATATCTCCATTGAGTTTGAGCTGTTCTTCCTCTTTTTTTTCACCTAAATCTTGCTTAATTTCCTCTGACAAAATCTTCTCCTCTGTAGCTATGGCAACTGCATTTTCCTGGACCAAATCTTCAGCTGTAACTTGTGTATGCTCAACTGGTACATGTAGTTTACTGCTTTCTGGTGTGGCTTCCACATGCTGTATTTTTTCTTCATGTTCTTTCCTCTTCATGTCTTCCTCTTCTTCCTGTTCTTCCCTGATGACTTCCTCAATTGCCCTGTGATGTGGCTGGTATTCTCCCACCTCTTCATCCTCACTCTCACTACTACTGCTGCTGCTGCTACTATCTGACGGCAATGAGGAAGAGTCCTTTTTTGACAGATGCTCCACCTTACATGTTTCCCCAGCATCAGTGGCAACTTGCATTTTCCCTTTGTTGGTTTCATCTACGAGTATTACTTCTTCTATCACAACCTCTGCCTGCTTCTTCTCCTCCACTATGTCAAGAGTCTCATGTGAACTCTGCACAAAAAACATGGATGAGGAAAAACAAAAGTAGGGTATATGAATAAATTAAAACGGTGGGAAAAAAAAATTAGCTGATGGCTGTTTCGTGTCATGTAGGAGACAAAAGATGGTTGTGATGGTTAACTGAAAAAAGAAGGAAAGAAAGAATGAAGATGGATTGGCAGAATTAGAGCCAAATTTAACCATGGAAAAAAAAAATCAGTAGAACCTTATCAGCATCGCTGACTCCAGTACAAGGCCCTTCTGCTCTGGAAGCATGTCTCTGTGAAACAAAAAAGCAATCACAGGATAAAAATCAATGCATAACCCTTTTCAACAGTGCAACAGCCTCCAAGCAAGCTTTTAAGAATGTATTTATGTGATACTAGACATTGTGTATTCCCTGCAAGATTCACATAGAACTATGCTCATTTCCTTCTACTTCATTGAAATATTCCACTCAAAAGTAAGTATTACAGATATTACTAATTGGCATAAGAATTTAATTATGAAAGACTGAAAATAAAAGCATGAATGCACTGGCCAGTGATGCTACTGAGGCAGTTATTTCAGTTAAATAAGGAATTAAGAATAAATAATAAGTAAAAAATAAAAATAATAAAAAAATCAACCCAAGCATATTTGGTGTTCTACTGTCCATTTATCATCACACAAAATACAAAAATACTTTATTTAAGATTTTATTACTTGTTCATCTCTGGTCTGTTACTTAGGAAAGCTAACAGATAGCAAGAAGGAAACTGTTTAGGCTTGTATGTTATCAGAATAGCAGCAGATAATTACTGAGCTGATCTCATTAGGATTCAGTTTGGAGCCAAAATGATGAGATTAAAGCAGTTATATTAGTATTTGCTCTGTAATAGAACGCTATATGATGGTTACTCCAGAAAGACCACCATACATTATGCATTAGGTAGTACTTTTGATGCAGTGTATGTTTAGTGAACAGTCCGCAGCAAAATTTGAATTCAAATGAAAAATCAACACCATCTGTGACTTAATCCTAGTAAAGCACCTCCCAAGTGTAAGGCAGCACTCCTGGTGACGCTTAACCAAGCACCAAGTGGTACTTCCTGAGTGCTGCAGATACAGAATTAAGCTCTCTAGCCGGATCTCTCTCCCCTCTAACACCAGCCCCGCGTCTTGATAGATAAGTGAGCTGCGGGCCCCCTTTCCGGCATTCTAATGCTCAGGGTCTGAGAGGAGAACAGGGGGATGCACCTGGGGCGGCGGCGCGGCCGAGGAGGCGGTCTCTTCCCCCGCAGCGCCCTCTGCTGGCCCCACGCTGGCAGCGGCGAAGGGCCCTCTGATGCCAGCGCAAAAGCCCTCCTTACTAAACAAAATGGACGTAATCTCCTCTTCTAGGCTCTAGACGAGTCAGAGACGGGAAAGGAAAGAATTAAACAGTGACAGACGGAGCGGCAGCGACCTACAAAGGAAAGGTTTGGCAAGAGAGAAACGTAACAGAGCAAAGCATTCGGCTGGGAGAACACTGAAGGAGCACTGCAGGGTGCAGAGTCCCGAGTGGCAGATGAACAGACAGGACAATGGTTATCACCACAGCACAAAGTCGTACTCTAATACTGCATCTCTCCACCATGCAACTCACACCATAAACAAAAACATTAACACTTCCATGGACTTCCCAAGTAGAACACTTAGACAGTAATTCTATATTTACTAGTGGCATTTTGTTTGTTTACAAAACCATTTTTAACAACCTTCTGATGCCCAATCGGCTCAGAGCTTTAGGGTATTCAGCTATATGTACTTTGACTAATATACACCCACAACACCGAAACGAGGTTTTCTTTATATGTTATATATATGGGTTTGGTTTTTTTTTCAAATGCTTACATCACATAAGCAGATTTGTTTCTGTTAAAGCATCTGTTTTCAAAAAGCCTTCCCCATTCTATTAGTGTGAGGTGTCCCTGCCCATGGCAGGGGGGTTGGAACTACATGATCTTAAAGTCCTTTCCAACCCTAACTGTTCTATGATTCTATTCCATTGGGAAAAAGTGTTTATTCAAACACATGAAAAGGGTATGTTGCTCTAAAGCATAAATTATGTTCATCGCCTGGTCTATTTCCTGTAGTACTACAAATCCATATGAGAAAGCAAACTTTTAAAATTCATGTGGGTACAAGCCTCTGAAAAGGCTAAAATTCTTCATTCCAGTTTCCCTTCCACAAGCTCTTCTATTAAGTTAGAAGTAAAACCAGTTAAAATTAAAAGCCAGTAATGTAAAAAATGGCTATCATGGACGTAACATACATCTTGACAACATTCAGATAGATAGATTTTTGTCTTAGAACATGGTACTACAGAGAATCACGGCAGAAGCACATGCCAGAGGAAAGCCAAGGTGCCATGCAGACAACTGTGGTCCATGTGGACTCAGGGTGTGAGTAGCAATGCAGAATCTGAACTGACATAAGTTACAACATGCTACTGTGCATATCCTATAACACATATGGCATGCAGAAGAACAGAGAAGGAAAAGAAAAAGAACCCCTGTGTTTTTTTTCCCTACAATAAAGTTTAAAGTATATTTCAAAGGTGGCTAAGAAGAGTTAACTTGAATGCAATTTACTAAATTCTGCCCTCCTGCAGCATTCAAGATCCATCAGGGCAGTGTGTTCCTCACCCCCACTTTCTTTGCCTAGTTTAACTTGTCCAGTGTTCATTTATTAACAGATTACACCAAAAGGCAAAAACGTTCTTGACACTCCTCCTATACTCTAGTACCTCACGTTTTCTAACCACTCAAAACAATGAAAAAAAGGAGTGTGTGTGGGAAATTATAAAAGTGGTATGCGGCCAGACTGCGTGCATTTCTTTCTCTCCCACACATATAAATACATACATAATTAAAGAGAAGCACATACCACCCATCTTTTTGCGTTTTACCACACTCAAATTTTTAGGTCTTATAATCTTTTAAAAGGAAAACCCCAATCATGCAATTTCATGCAATTTGTTTGATAATGTAACCCCCATTCCCTGAGGAGGCATATACTAAAAATTATTAAAATGTATAGATAGAATTGGTACTTTTCATCAAATTACTGTAGTTGCAATGCTGTTATCAGCCTGTGAAGATGTTTAAATTCCTGGCAAATTCCTTTTGGTATATAGTCATAAACACTAACATGAAATACTGTTTACAAGCAGTGGGGATGGATTAAAAGAAAGCAAAATATTGTGGGCACCCATAACGTAACATTTCACACATTTGTGACATACATATCAATGTGTCACAAGTTCTCTTATAATTAAGTCACAGACGCTGTGCATTTGTGGGAGTACAGCAATACAGAAGTATAGTGGTGCTAACAAGATGTACCCAAAATAACATTTCTCATATGCAAAAATATACTTATTTGCAAGTATTTTCACTGGAGCAAAAGAAGGAAAAAGAGAATATTAGCAGTGGTATCCCTGCTTTATTCTTGTATATTGTCTAGCTATCCTAAAAGACAGGAAACACAGTCCAGCAATAGGACTGAGCAATGTATTTGTCTACTAATGCCAGCAAGTTTATAAACCAGGGATAACAAAGGACTTGAACACCAACTTCACTACATCCATCACAAATAATTCAGTCTGGAAATGCTGTTTCACAAACCTCATTTCTATATATGTTACTGGAACAGCTTCACATTAACGTACTTTTGTCCCAGTTCCTAAGTGATAGAAAATAATCCAAAAGTGATTTAAAAAAAGCAACATCACAATTGCCACCCATCATCACTACACACTGGTAGTAGTCCCCCACTGTTTATCTACTGTTTTTCACCACATAGATGTTAAACCAGCTTATGGAGGAGGAAATCTCCCTCTTTTCCTGAATGAAAAAAGAGGTACAGAAGTGTGGAGATACTCAGAACCAGGTTGCCTTTGAAATTAAGCTGCTTCTACAGCATTATTCGTTTGAATAATGATTACATAGCGTACAAGTAAAACAAAAGCTCTTGTGTGAAGTGTCAAATAACTGCAATTATTTCCATATAGAATGGAAATATATGTTTTGCTGTCATCCTGGTCCCATCAAATACAGTAATTTTCCAGTGGAAAACTGGTTTTCTTTTCAATAGCATCCATTCAGAACTTCATGGTGTTTAAGCAAAATGTTGCTGGCTTTCATGTATGTGTGTATACACACACAGAGATCCTGGTTTACAACTCAACCTTCACTTTTAGTACTACCTTAAAAAAAGTTGTCTCCATCAGGGGGAAAAGAAAAAGAAAGAAGTGCCCAAGCTAGCCCAGAGCAGATACAGCAAAAAGGCAGTAGGTTTCAGGGCAGCCACCTTATCAGTTTCCTCTGGTTTTGCTCCAGCAATCCATGGCATTGCACTCCATTGCATCTCCTTCCCAGGCAGCGTTTTCAATTGGAAAATGTGGTCTCCTTTTTTCTATTTGGTTTTCATTTCATAAAACCAGTGTAAATCAACAAGCAAGACAGACATACACTATACATAAACATAAAACCAAACCATCTGAAACTGACAGAACATACTAGATAAACAAAAATACTGAGATAAAGTAACTTGGAGGGGACTCAACTTCAATACAAAGAAATCAACACAGAAAATACATACAACCATATAATAAAAATTAAGTTACGCTTTTGCATAAATGGCTATAAACATATTTTTTGTTAAAACAGACATTAAATGAACCAATGTATCGTAGACAATTGAAAATTAGACCAACTTTTGTACCTATGCATATACCACTATACAAAGAACAATTTGGGAACTATTCAGAAATTTGAGGAGTAATTTCCTGGCAGTAACCATGTATTAACAAAATATCATTAAAGAAGTGATCCATACAGTCACTGACGGTTATCTGTAGGCACATATTCACAGTTCAGATTCCTTAAATCTCTTATTGAAATAATGTCCTATTAACAAAAATAATTTGGTAAGAGCAAGAAAGCTTAACTGAGGTGAAAGTTCACCCCTCTAGGAACTGAAGAGTATACTTAAGAATTTAATGGGATAGGACAACATTACATTTAGGACGGAAGGATAAGAACAGTGGTAAAAATAAAGGGTAACAACAGAAGATAAACTGATTGTTTTTGAAGACTGATTTGCTCTTTTACTTTATGAAAGAGGCAACAAATAACTCCACATAAACCTTGAAGTTTCACAACAGCAAGAGAAATTTGGGTAGTTTTCTTGCCACAAGCACTCAGGTGATAGTTGTAGAAAACTGTTTTTCAAACTGCTGTTTTAAGGTTCAGGAAGGAAGGAGGTATAGAGGAAAAGCAGATAAATTAATTTTACAGACTTTTGGAGACTGAGTAAATTTTAACAAGTACATTAAATACATCCCAAAGAAGTCATCAGTGTAAATTAACTGATCATATAAGGTCCTCCTAAAACAACACACAGGCTGTGTGTTTGTTTATGCACATGCTGTGTATGAAGAGTTAAAGAGTGGGAAACAAAGAGGAAAGTTCTATTGTCACTGAAATATTATCTCCATCAATCTGTGTAAGTAAGAATAAAATTTCAGCTGTCCTTAACACACAAAAAAATACTGCCATTGCCTCCATTTTTTTCCTAGTGATTCGAATTAAGTTGCTCCTGTAGAATAATAAAATTCCACACATTACTTAAAGTCAGGTCCAATGGTAAGTAAGTGCTAAAAAGTTAATGTATACTTAGTATATACAAATATCACATTAGCCAAACAAAGCGTTAATCTAAAGGACAAACTGCATTTACTGTATTACATACAGGGTTGTACGAAACGCATGCGGACAAGTGTTAGCAGTGACATACCCCTTGCGCCTGTAGGGACAGAGGTGTGATACGCCGCTTTTCCCACTCATTTGGGCGTGGTTCAGGTGTGGATTCCATGAAATTGCGCTTGAGCTCACTAATGCTAGCCTGGTGTTTCAGTAAGTCGTCCTGGGTCCTATCCAGGTCCTAGCAACCCGCAACGTAAAACAAAGTAGGACAAAACATAACGACAAAAGCAAACTTAACTGGGGGGAGAAAAAAAAGGGGGGGGGGGGGGGGAAGGAAAAAAAAGAAACCAAACCAAGGAAAGTGCCTTGTGTCTGAAGAGCTTCACTCCTCTGGAGTGCCTTGAAATAAAGAAGTATAAGGCTATGAGGGAGCCAAGATTTATTTGGGCTTGTTTTGTAATGAAAGGCCACTCGTACACTGTTTCTTCCATATTTTAGGGCAAAAGAAAAATAATGCTGTGCATGGTTATTTAACAGAGGGCTATTTTCATCCAAAATGGGAAACTACAAACCCTCTGAATCAATCACAATTTCCAGTAGTTACTGGCTTTCACCTAAAGTTTGTAAGTCCAGAAGCAAATGCTTTGGGATACTGCACAACAAACGTTACTGAAGGTAGCTCTAAGAAAGAACAGTCTAACCCAAGAAGCATTATAAAAATGCATCTTTCTTGATATTACAAGCTCCATGAAAAATACTACTGTGAAGACAATGCTACACGGCCACATACGTAAGCAACTAACATTTGCTCAACTTCAAAAGGACTAATCATTGTATCTGTCATGTAGGCTTAAACTTAGTGGAAGGATGAGATTTAAAGACTTAAAGCCTGGTATCTACCAATTTAAGAACCTGACAGCAGACACACCACTCAAGCAGAGACAGTTTTTGTGCACGCTGATATCGAAGGAGTGTTCTCTCTAAATTGCACCTACATAGGCAAGTGCCAAAAGACACCAAGCATGAATATTGAATTATATTTTGTGATGATTGAGGCCAAGCTGCAGTACCTTGGATCAAATAACTATAAGCTAGTCTTTCACTTTGTACCAGATACAGGAGCAGACATAAGGATCAGGAGCTATGCAGGAACATAACTGTTCTGGGAGGTAGGCAAAAATCTATCTGCTTAGCTTTCTTGGAAATTCATTATCCTTTAAATACAATGCTAGGCTCTGGTGGGAAGAGCAGATTTCACTCTGCTTTTATAATCTGTTGGTTATGCACACTCTAACACAAGAATATTTTTTGGTATTCTTTGCCGAAATCCAAGTTTAAGCCTCAGACCCATTTTTAGTCCAGAGTTAAAAGACTGAAGATTCAAATGGAATAATATCAATGTAGATACAATTACTAATTAAATTTTAACAAAAGAATGTAATCAGATACAATAATTTAGGTAAAGCAGCTGGTTTTTGTAGGAAGATTTTACATACTTTGTAACTATTTTGAAATTTTACTTCAATGTTTTGGTTAGGATTTTTGTAGTGAGTGCTCATAATGCAAAGACACTTTGTCTTTTAAGTCATGAAAAATCCAAACCCAATACAAATTCATTAGTTTCTGATTTCTTTTCACTTACATGTTCAGCCCAAATAACAGTTTGGGGCTACACATCTATTTCCTAATTCTACAAATATTCTCACATGCACCTTGAACACTAAGAACCTCCCCCCTTCTGGCAACTCTGCAGGTTCATACTGTGACAGGATCAATGCTTCACTTTTAATCTAGGACTAACAAACGAGACAATAAATATGTGCCCCTAAAGCATGTATTTTCTGAGTGAAGAAAAGCTTTATGCCAAAGGCATTCTATTACAAAACTGAAGCTCATAACAATCATGTCATTATTTTAAAACCCGACACAAGGCACGTTTCTTGGACTTGATTAAAGCACAATTATGCAACACACATTCAGTGCTTTAGTAAGTTATAGATAAGCAAAGTTTCGATAGCGATCAAAAGCTGCAAAAAGCCAGAAAACATATTAGTTGGGTTATTGTGATCCATACATCTCCTTATTACAGAACAAACCTAATGATTTTTTTAAAAACCTAATTTTTGTGACAAAGGGAATTACTTATAGCCCCATCTGGATGAATAAAATAAATGAATGACATTTAAAGACAAACGATTTTCTAAAATTTCTTTAGTTTCTAGCTTATGTTAATAACCACAAGTTAAATGATAATGATTATAACTACAGTCTTTGATAAAATAATCCAGATTAACAAACTATATGGAAATTCAGTGACAAAGCACTACGTGTTAACATACTGTTCAAAGCTCTTTTGCTGTTGCTCATCTTCAATGAAAAACAACCTTTAGGAAGCAGAAATTACTTCCATTTGAAAAGTGAAAAAAATAAAGATTTCAGAAACATATCTAAATATTACCTTTAAAAATCTGATCCTCACATACATTTCTCAAAACTCCTACAATCAATGAACATCAGGACCACACACAGTTTTTCCATACTTCTACCACTGCTTGTGCCTCACTAACTCCATATATTCACATAATGTATGTGATAAAGGTTGATTAAACTGGCAAAAACTAGATACCCCGTTTGCCAGAGGATGCCCACATTGAGAAGCAATGTATAAAAATCCCATTTAGGATTATGAATTGGACCCAAGTGTTTGCTTTATCTAAATAGGGCTATTATTCCCAGTTGCCACCTGGAAAATATCAAGCAAAAATATTAAAAATGTACACTGAACTTTCAAGCTGAAGGTTTTTTTGTTTGGGTGTTTTTGGTGGTTTTGTTTGTTTTGAATATGAACTCAGAAACTAGAATGGTGACATGCAACATTTCCAAGCTGTTTTTCCCCCCATGCACTTCATGCACTGTGTCTGTACAGCCTGCAAGTGACCTCCCATCCCATGCAGCCTGGCAGCCCGTGAGAAGGAAGAGTGTTGCTTAAATTATATACAAACCTCCAACATTAAATTGCTATGTCTGACATAAATATTTTCCCCATCTACTCTCAAGGAATTGCTCTGTGAAATTAAGCCACACACACACAAAAAAAAAAAAAAAAAAAAAAAAAAGAACATAAAATGTACCAGTAAATAAATAAAAGACAACCCTTAGAATCACAGTTAAATAAAGAAAAAAAAATGGCAAGGTGAAAAGGCACTATTCAGACTAAATGCACAGAAAGCTCAGGGTGCTATCAAGGCAGGCAGCTACAGCCAGATTTAACTGTAAAAAAAACCACAACCATGCACCTTCTGCTGTGCTTCCTCTTCTTCATATTCCACCTATGTGAGCACATGGCAAAATTTAGGAAGAAAAGGAACTGTGAACACATGCTTCTAGACTAACACAAAGGCTTCATCTCTTTATAAATGCTGCAAAGCGTGCTGTATTTACAGACCTTTTCTGTTTCGGCCCAGATGTTGAAATTATTAAGCAGCTTTGGTCTTCCTTCACCTACATGTTGTAGAATGGCTGAAGCAGTATTTGGCATAAGTGGCATGAAAAATGGAAGTTTCGCACTGTGTCCCTTTCTTGCTGTACTTTGCAGTGTTTTCCCAGATGGAAATTTAAGAATGAGCAAAGAAAAAAGAATAATGATATGCATAATTTCTGTGGTAAGTGCCTTCAACTCTGCAACAAGTTGATTTGAAAATGGAACCTAATGCAAGAGTTTGTTTGGTGAGTCTAGGATTCAAGTCAAACACCTAAATATCTAGATGTATTTACAAAAGGTATTTACAAAGTGTCTTACTTCTTTTAAGGATGTTGCGGTCTTGGGATAGTTATTTGCACACCCTCTGTTTTTAGGTGAAAATATTCTTCCTCAAACTGTAATGCACTCATTGGAAATGATAGCTGATCTTCATATCTTACCTACAAGTATTCTGAAATGCCTCATGGAACACAACTGTTTAAAAAGCAAACAGCTTCACAGTTTTTCCACAGATATCACTATCAACTGCTCGGCTTAGGAAAAGATGCATTTAGAATTCAAAACTGTTCAAGTTCATAAATTTGAAAAGGGGTTCACTCACTGCATATACTGTTGCACATAATGTGGGACATACCACGTTTTAATTTATTTCTTGCTTATCTGGGGTTCTATTTTCTGCAACTTTATGTGACAAATGATGGAAAGCCTTTAAAGTCATTTTCCATTATTTTAAACTTAGATCAGTGGTTTTAATGGCATGTTGTGTTTAGTATGGTTTTAATGTGTATATTGTATTGATTTAATCAGTTTAACAAACTTTGTTAAATGTTACATTGAACACGCACGCCCTCCCCCTTTTTGATTCTGTAATATTTGGATTCATATTTCCTTTGAAGATCAAAATAAAACACTTTTTTTCTAGTGGTATTGCTGTAACATGCACAGTAGACATAAAGAAAGGAGGCATTTTTTCAGCCCCTCCGGATGATCAGAGCAATGTATTGGTGTGGCTGAGGCTTCTGTACAGCAGTTTTAACAGAGTATTTCAAAGAATGTTCAGACTCCAGTGATTAAAGTCTGACCAAATCTGCAATCCCAGCTCATGAACAACATCAGTCTTCACCTTAACTGCTGCTAGAGATTAATCAAAGCACGTAAAAACAAAAAAAGTGCCCTGGACAGACTCAAATTTACACACACCCTCAAAGACCAGAAACATCTGAAATCTAGATTAACAAAAGCATTTAAAGTGCTCAGAGTTTTCTGAATTTAGCTTTTAGGAATTTCACTTTTTGGATCTAACTAGAATTTTGGAGATGTGCATTCTGGTCAACGTACGCAGAAGACATGCATTTTAACACAAGCTGAGAGTGCAAGCAGCAAAACTTGCAAATAGCATCAAGTAATAATATATCTATTATTGCACAGCACTTTTGGTATTCAGATTTATGTGCCTGTAAACATTTTGAACTACAAAGCAACTCTTTTGGTACTTGCAGCTCAGTATTTGTGGATTTATAAATGCTGTAGTATTTCAGACAGGAAGAAAAACCCTCACCAGCTATCTATTTACTAGATACCACAATGTCAATTTTTCACAAATGGGAAAGTTAGAAAGATACAGATATACATGTGTGTGGGTATTTATACATATATATATATATATATATATATATATATATATACACACAGACATCTACATAGACATATCCCTATATTAGGAAGTGTGCAAAATTGAGCAAGCTTCTGGGAGAATAAGCATAAAAGCTATGTGCAGGTGTCAACATTTAAGCAACAAAATTACACACCTCCTCTTCCTCTGCTTTGTCATTCAGGTCATTGTCATTAGAGCCACTAAAGGAAGTTGCCTTAGGCTCCAGGTAGCAGAGGGACAGAGCAAGAGGAAAAGAAAATGTGAGTGAAAAATAAATAGACTGGAAAGCAGACAGAAGCAGCAGGAAGATAAGGAGAAAAGAGGGGATGAAAGAAGGAGAGGTAATAGGAATATAGTGCTGAAGCCCGGGTGGGAGGAAAGAGACGCAAACATCAGGAAGGCTAGGAAAAGTAATATAACCATTCTTATCAAGCAGCGAATGGAAACTAAAAGAAAAGCATCTGATAAAGCTGAATGAGACACACAAGTCAGTGCTTTTGTAGTCCTTTGTATAGATTTTTCCCTCAACAGCTGGGGTGCCTTGACTAGCTACAGGTCTCATAGATTCAAAGGTATTATTCAGTGAAGCTATTTTATGTTTGTTATGATTTGGTGTTTCTTTCATGGAACTGCACTCTGAGACGTCTGGGATGGTCATGAGGGGCTCCCCAAAGGGATCTTCCTCGGAAATATCTGAAAGCATGTCCATCTCAGGGACAGGTGACAGGTTTCTGGATGACACAGAATGGATGGCTAGTGATGATGGGTGTACATGAGTGAGCTGAAGAAAAAAATTCTGTGCACAGTGGAAAATGAAAAGCACAACAAAATGAGTTTGAAGGCACAAGAAAAAAAAGAAAAAAAGAAATTATTAGTTAGTGAAAATTTTCACTTAGAAGCAGGGATAGCTCTCCTAACGCAATAGAAATGCCAAATAAAAATAGAACTCCCCTTGCATTTTACAAGCAGCCAACTTGTTTACTTCCGTGGATTATAAAAGGAACCCATGATGAATGTTTTGTTCACAGGCTATAGAGAATTGTGTACTTTTGAACTGTAAGAGTCACTTACAACAGATGGAAGCAGACAGACACCCAAAGGCAGAAAGGTCAGGGGACAGTGCAGTACACAAAAGACAAGCTAGCACTTTGATTCTTGGGTTTATAGCCATTTCCTTTAAGACTTAAAGAGAGCCAGAAAGTTAAAGAAGTATCTGCACTAGAGGGAATAGAAAGCTGTTCACAGAATTGGCACATGTAACAAAACCTTACTGAACAGCTTCCTGAAACAACTTCCCAAAATACTGCTTTTTTCTCTTCTTTTGGTTAAAATATTGAAAGATACCACCACTTTGAAAACAAGGGAGTACCCTTATTTTACCAAGCCCACAGTCAAAACATAGCAAATTATTTTACCATTTTTCTCCCATAAACTCTGTGCTAATTCAAAATTATTTCAACTTACCAGCAAGACACAAACAAAAACAAAACTCAAAAAAAACCCAAACAACAACAAAAAAATGAACAAAAACAAAACCACACACACACACACAAAAAAAAAAAAAAAACAATGGTTGGTATTTGTTCCCTTCCTACACTTGAATGCAGTGGGAACGTGAACCACACAGAGAAACTCAGCATTCCCCCTAGGAATCAAATGCGTAGTAGCTCACTTGCAAAAAAGTGTGAAAACAAAATTACTCTAACCTATGACAAAGTTCTGGAGAACTGGCTGAAAAAGAAAGGCTCTCCAGGAGTGAGGAGCAGCAGATTTTAGCTGACACTCTGGAAGGCAATTTTTACATCAAATCATACAAGATCTAAATTTATTTTTTTGACCTATTCCCCCAGTAGCTCAAACAAACAAGTAAATGGTTGTTTGTAACAGGCTCAGACCATAGTACTCAGCTTCTCACGGAAATCTACTTCTCAGTCAACATACAAGTTTTTGAAGGATGAAATAATTCTGCAACGGCTACTAAAACAGTACTGTTACCTACGGTAATTAAATACAGTTATATACCCAACTTTGTAGAATGTACACAACTGTGGATATATTAACTTTTAAGTCTAAATGAACTATGGAAATTAATAAAACCTTATCTAACCTTTGAAACATTTTTTTCAAGAACTCATGCAAGCTTACTGAGAAATCAAATTAAATTTCTCGCAATAAAAGAAACACTAAGTCAATGCAATTCAGAAGTCTGCATTCTCTTTTGCTAACATACATTTACATTAAGTTAAATCTAGAGAAAGCACTTGACAATTTTCCTTTAATATTTTAATACGGTGTTCTGTAAAATGCGCAGAAGTGACAGGCCATGGACACATACCGCATGAACAAATAAGTTTGGTGTGAAAGTCAGCCATACCTTTCCATCCTGAGTCAGTTCTAATTGCGGAGTTTTGACTGGGCTTCCATCTTCTCCACCACCTTCGTTTAACTTGGCCTGACCAGCAGCTTCACTGTCAATTCCTTTACCTCCAGCAGTCTGCACTCCAGTAGCATGGAAGTCTCTTAGCAGACTTAGGTCTGAGATACCCATGGGAGCTATCAGAGAGCAAAATAATTTTGGTTAATTTAGGTAAGATGGAACATTTTGGTTTTAAGACTTCTTAACAACAACCATTTTCTGCTGTTGTTAGCAATGAGCAATACAGGCTACTTACTGAATAATACACTTTTCCAGCTTCTTGTCTTTGCAGAAAGTCTATGGTTCTCATCATGAACAGCAACACACCCTTGTAATATAATGAGCACTTACCATGCAAGAGAGGAAAATCTCACAGTATCAGGTAGGTGCTTGATAATCAACTTTTTGATTAGTCTTGGAAGACAAATTGAAAGTACTGTTCTTGTGACAATGTAAATCACCATAACAAAAGAGAGAAATAGGCCACAGAGTTTTGTGGAAATTCACTATTTTGAGAAGACTAGTTTAATGCAATACAGAAGTAGCATCCATCTATGCATATAACTGTCACAGTATTTTTATTGTTAGCAAAACTCCAGAAACAACAGCTCAGTGAATGTTAGACTTTTCCTCCTGACATGCTTGTGAAAAATTGGGAAATACTGCATATGTATACTTGAATAGAGTCAAAGCATAAGAGAGTGAAAAGCCTTAAATTATTTTTCTCTCTTATTTGATTTGATATACTGTAATATACATATGAGTAGTGAACACAAATGCTACATATCTAATATAGATTTCTCCATATATTCACAGCAGTGCCATAAAATTAAGGCAATGACTAAACTTACTGTTTAGGTTACCTAAAACTGACAAATAACCAAAGTGGCTACTCCTCAGATCACTCATCAGAAACTGAAACTCATATATTTGGCAGTTGACATTCTGGTCATCTGTAATGTCAACATTTTGAGTGCTGGTTAGATCAGAACCAGGACACATAATGTAATCATTACACTGAAGAAATAAGCCAAACTTCATACCTCCATCAAGGCTTCTGGAAACACGCTTGCTTGACGTGCGTTCAAAGTATGGAGCTGGTCTGTCTATGAGGTTGCTAGCCTGTCGTGTCTGTGCTTGTGTACGTCCACTGTAGCGGAACTTGGAACCCAAGGTTAGAAACTTTGCTTTTGGAGGCTGCTCTGGTGATACAAGCCTAAAAAGGAACATGAAGGAAGTCAGTTAAAAAGACCTTATTTTATATATTTAATAAGGTACTTTGAAGCTCCTTATTAAAGTTCAGTTTACCATGCATGATATGCGCGCTCCAAGAAAGGATTCTACAATAAGCTCCAAGAATTTAATAAACCAAGGCATGTTATTTATTAATTGAAGTTGAGTTGAAGTGATGCTGATAACCATCACATTTTCCGCAGTATGACTAAGCATCTGGGATCCTTATCTTTTGGTGCTAATGTGGTTAAGTTATATTTTTTGTAGAAAGCTGAGGCCACTGTAAGTAAAATATCTCTCAAATCTCTCTCCTTAGAATGTTACTTACAGTAGAATCTATACATCCTACCCCCACTATGTCTTCTATATTCTGAAATATCAATACAGCAGTTGCTATTCCTCAAGTTAGGGAATAGCATATCAAAGCTGCATAGAAGGCTGTATCAATTGAAAAAAAAAAGACTGAGACAGCTAGAGAAATGTGAACCAACAATAAGAAGTTTAATAAGCTAGACTTAGATTCCATTTTCTTTACAATGTCATTTATAGGTTTATGTAAGTTGATGTTTGCTGGATATAAGGACGAGAAAAAGGCATATTGTGTAAAGGGTGAAAAAGAGATTCAGTTACGAGTACTACTAATGCTGGATTCTGTGTGTTTGCACCTAAGCGTTAGAGTCAATGTCAGAAGTCAAAGTAACAACGTGGCAGAATTCGCTATGATTAATTCTGTTTTGTTCCATCAGTTTTTTACATCACATGCATTTGAAGAAAAAGATCATCCATACTTCCCTGAATTCCCTTTAGTATGAGGACTTGAAGTTCTTATTCATCTAACCCTCATTGCTTGTACTTTGTTTTTGAAATCTGAGCCATCAGCTTCAACACTGATGGAACTGTTTGATCCAGTGCCATCCCTGCTGATAAAACAGAACAGTCATCACTGCAGGAACTCTTCCCAGTCTCTGTTCCTCTAGAAAGGCCTCTCATGTTGCCTCCTGATCAGTGTAGTGCTTCAAATACCTGCTCACCCAGCACGGCTGCCTCCATGGCCTATTCTCCCTCTGTATAAAACCATCAGAATAGATAAAGCTTTCTGATTTGAGGATTTGCAAAGAATAAGAACATCAGCATCTTTCAAGCAGAATCAGCAACTGCTGTGCCCTGAGTATTTAGGATAGCACAGATTGGCAAGCGAGACTTCAAAAGTAGGCTGACTTTGTTCTCCTCTTTTGAAGCATTTGAACAGGGAATATTTGTGTCAGTGGAATCCAATCCCAGATATGTTAAGACAGTGTCCAATGGCGGGTTGTGAAAACTGACAGTCACTCTAAAGATACTTCAGCAAATTTCTGAAATTCTGAAGAATTTTCAGATACTTAGCAAACAGAGTGGTGAGCTAGTGTGGTGGACTGACCTTGGCTGGATGCCAGGGTACCGCCACAAAGCTGCTCTGTCACTGCCTTTCCTCAACTGGACATGGGAGGGAGAAAAAAACGTAATGAAAAGCTCGTGGGCTGACATAAGGACAGGGAGAGATCATTCACCAGTTGTTGTCATGGGCAAAACAGACTTGACTGGGGAAAAAACTATTTATTACAAACCAAATCAGATTATGATAAAACCCCAAATCTTAAAACACCTTCTTCCCCACCATTCCCTTCTTCTTGGGCTTAATTGTACTCCCAAATTCTCTACCTCATTCCCCCTCAGCAGTATAGGGGGATGGGAAATGGGGGTTGTGGTCAGTTCATCACAGGTTGTTTCTGCCGCTCCTTTCTCCTCAAGGGGAGGACTCCTCACACTCTTCCCCTGCTCCAGCATGGGGTCCCTCACACAGGAGACAGTCCTCTATGAACTGCTCCACTGTGAGTCCTTCCCACAGACTGCAATTTATGAACTACTCCAGGGTGGGTCCCTTCCACAGGGTCACAAGTCCTGCCAGCAGACTTGCTCCAGCGTGGGCTCCTCTCTCCATGGGCCACAGCTTGTGCCAGGAGTCTGCTCCAGCACAGGCCTTCCATGGGGCCACAGCCTCCTTCAGACATCCCCCCGCTGTGAAATGGGGTCCTCCATGGGCTGCAGGTATATATGTCCTCCACTGTAAAACCTCTGTGGGCTGCAGGGGCACAGCCTGCCTCCCTATGGTCTGCATCACAAGCTGCAGGGGAATCTCTGCTCTGGTGCCTGGAGCACCTCCTCCTCTCCTTCTGCATTGACCGGGGGGTCTGCAAAGTGGTTTTCTCACATATGTTTACTCTTCTCTTCAGCTGTGGTTCCCACGGGTTTGGGGATTTTTCCCCCTTTTTTCTTAAATGTGTTATGCCACAGGCACTGCCATTGTTGCTGATGGCTCAGCCTTGGCCAGCAGCAGGTCTGTCTTGGAGCTGGCTGACACTGGCTGTATTGGACAGAAGCTTCTAGCAGCTTCTCATGGAAACCACCGCTCCTTATAACCCCCTTGCTACCAAAACCTTGCCATGCAAACAAACCAAATAACACTAGGTGGAAGGTTACCATCTTCTCTAGGAGAGGATGTCATCTATGACCATTCTATGATTCTATGTTTATGGTTTTGTCAGAATGCTTGCCAGAAGGATCCAATCCTGCATGCCTCAGATTCAGATACGCAAGCACCCGAACCCTAACATGTTTCAACAGATTTTTTAAAGAAAACAGAATTCAAGACAACTTAATCCAACCTTCTGCACAAAGGACACTGGTAAAATAAAATCACTAGTATCTATTGGCAGCTTCACTTTCATTGCTTCTATAAAACAACCTCATGCAATCTTTGCAACAATTTATTTCTCCACATGATTTCCAAGAGAGTGCATTATGCATTAAGGGGAAGAAGGCTAAAAGGGTTTTTCCAAGGTTATTTCTCTTCTTTATTTTCTAGTCTTGGCAAGGCTACAGCATTAACTGCCAGTTTTTATCTTCCACCCTGCTGAGATAAACTTTTAATCTTTTAACGTGGAAAAAACAAGAGAACCTATTACTTCCTGATTAAGGGCATTTGAATGGATTTTTTTTTGTTACAAGCTTAATTACATAAAATAACTGAAGACTATCCTTGAACATTTTAAGACATTCTGGGGAGACACAAACAATCACTAACATTTCAAATAAAACATGGTAAAGCAGAATTCTAAGCAGGTATCTGCAGCTATTGCTTAAATTGGTAGTTGCAGACTAAGTTTAGCTCAACAGATTACTGTAGATGATAGTCTAACTGTATTTCTTAAAGTAGACTGTTGCTCTTTGAAAATGGTACTGGAATCCTATAAGGTTGTATCACAAATAAATCCAATGCCTTCTGGTTGTCATTTCAATATAGTTCATTAGAAAATTTTATTAATAACTTCATATGCTGGTTGAATTTCCCATCCATTACAAGATGATGAATCTTAATGTAACTATTTGAGAAAAACTGAAACATCACAAAAGACAACACAAGGAGTCTCACAGTGTTACACAGGGCATGTTAAGAGATCTGGAAGCTAAAAATGTACACCTAGATTCAATACCATTTACTGTGGTATCACACACAAGCTTTACCCATGCTTTGAAAGAGCTACAATCTCTTGGACTGCTGTTGCATTCTGCTTTTTATCTTTGGAGAAAAACAGCTGGATTTATTTTACTGTTTTTAAATCAGGATGACAGGTTATGAGGATTTTCTGTCAGTGACATCACTGAAGTATATGGATTTTACAGAATTATTCAAGTATTTTTTACATAATTTTCATTATAATGTCATTTCTAATAAGCAAAATCCACTTCTGATTGGAATAAAATCCAATTATTTTTATTATGTCACAATTTCTGTAGCAAGATTATCAAATATGTGATAATGCTCCTAAAAACTTATATATTTTCAAATGGTAGTTGTCAGTTTAGGATATTTGACTTCCATAGGATTTGTTTCTTCCTATTCAGGTCCATTTTATTCCTATATAGTTAGGAAATACAGTTTCCCAGCAAAGCAAATCATGGGATGAATTATTTGAAGAGTGTTGATAAACTTTCCACTGCAGACAGAACTGCATGCTATTTGTGGTAACACACATCACCAGTCAAAAAAAGATTTTAAATTTTAAAGAATAGAATGTATCTTAATGAACTTAACTAATGAACTCTATCAAATATGAAAAAAATATTCTTTGATAAGGATTTAAAAAAGTACTTCCAAATTAAGCTTTTTGAGACTGACTGCCAATCTCAGCACAAATTCTAACAGTGCATTCAAGAATACTCTATCTTTAATGAAAATCTGAATACTGAAAACCATCTAACAGTTCTAGTAATGAACTTCTTAGGTCTCATGGCCCCAAGTTCTCTGTCTAGCAAGTATATTCAGCTTAAACTAGCGCTCAGCATCAAGACTGTATCTACCCTAAAACACAACTGCTTTTTAAAAATATAAACACAGGCTACTGAATGGAAATCTTATCTTTTAAATACTCCAGTTACTGTGCTCATTTGAGGCAAGAAACTCAGATTCAGTGCCCATTCAATGCATAAGAGTCAACCTAAATCTGTGACCCCTAAGGTGCGTGGGGCACGTGCACTGCCTCATGGAGTTTGTGCTATTATAAAAATCAAATTACGATTTTTCCAATTCCTTTTCAATGGAGAAAGTAAAAAGAGAAAGTACTCTGTGCCTTATTGTTAAAGTGCTCATTTACAAATAGACCATAATTTTAATTACCAGTTCAGAATATTAAAAAGCTGTAAGCATTTATACTCAGCAGAATATTCTAAAAAGTGAATAAAGATTACTGTCAAGCCCTGTGAACTTCTTTAGAAGGTGTATAGTGGCTTTCTAGATGGTCACTCTGAAGAGTCAGTCTCTCAGGAAGTCTTAACATATGATAATGAGTTTAGCCCTATACCGTTAGCACTCAAAGTTTAAATAAAGCAGTTAAATTCAGACTTTCAGAATTGTCAGTTTGGGTAAGTGATTGTTAGAGTGTCTTCTAAAAGGTGTTACGGAACTGGGAAATTAGGGGCAAAAAGGGGGGAAATCTTCTCTATTTTCCTCCTATCCTTTAAAAGGAAGACATGCTCATACCTGGTAAAGTGGGATAAACAGAGAATTATCATTTACCTGAAAAAAGTATGGTGCTCCACACAAACCTTCCATAACCTTTTAGCAGCCCGATGGTTTGGCAGTTTGAACCCAATAGTACTCTCAAACTGTTCCGTCTGGAAAGAATCCACAAATAAATTAACCCGTTTCCTTAAGCTGGCTTTTAACTAGCCCGTAGCGTTCAGATAGTTCCATTACTGTAACAAGCTGTAATTCTCCTCTCATAAGGCTTCATAAGATTTAGAAATAAAAAAATAATCAGAATTTCCAGCCTTTTAATAAAATTATACTTGGCGAGTTAGCCGCGATGGGTAATCACATTACCACTTCCCAACCAAACTAAGGACTCTGTTGAAAAACGCAATAATGCTTTAGTGTTCCTTGCTCATTTTCTGACTAGCTGCTCGATGTATTTATTTTTAAACTGCATGAAGCAATTGTACTGCAGGTTGTGCTGCACATTTCCTTTGGATTTAATAAATGTCTGAAATCCATAGCGCAGTGTTAAGCTCACCTAAGCCACTTCACTATATAACAGTTTCTCAGCAAAACTATTGCATCTATGTACCACAGTGAGTGCAAGAACAATACATCTGTGTTCCAAAACTTATAAAACTACAATGTTAGTATTGTATTATTGGTATTCAGACTTCTCTTTTGTTTTATTTATTCACACAGTAAAAGCTACCTTAAACATTTTAGAACACAATCTAAAAAAGCATTACAGTTTTTGACATTTTGTTAAATATCCAGTTTCAATGTGTTCAAAATGTATTCCCCTCCCCTCCTTCAGCAACTCTCATAAACTTAGAAGGCTATCTGAAAAGAAAGTTGAATCCACTATTTCCATAGTAGCTAACAGAAAAAGTTATAACCTCCTACAGAAAACTCAGGCCTTCGGTTACAGCCATAAACTAGATGTGCTGACATTTAGCGAACAATTACACCCAAAGAGGAAGAGAAGCTGGCTCTCTCCCAGGACTGCAAGTTTGTACAAACACTCAGAAAATGGCCAGCATAACCAGCTTTTGCTGTAAAAAATAAAAAAAAAAAAAAAAATTACAAGATGGCACCTATTAACCAAAGAAAATTTATTTTCTTCTTGGTTTGCATTTAGTGATCCAGACAAGTGTTTAATACAATCAGTAGAATACAAAAAGGAAAATAAAATGCTCTTAAGCTCTGCTCAAATCCAACAAAAGCCTGTGAGAACATCTGGGAAAAAAATTAGGATGTTTTCTTGTTACTAGATAGAAATGATCTCACAAAGGAAACACGACAGAAAAGTGCTACTTACTTCTGCTGGCCTGACTTTGATGTAGAAATTACTTCTTTTATAAGAAATCTTAAGAATTTTTGGCCAAGCAAAGCGGTTGATCCGGAGTCTATCTTTGTAAATGAGCAGGCCGTTAGCGCATACACCCAGCATGATATCCACACCTTCAGAATCCTACCACATAGGAGACAATTTCATAAAAATCAGTTTAATAACATTCGAAACAAGTAATGATTGCTAGCATACCTTGAGGGAATAATGTGACTGGAATTTACTTCATATTTAAACCTGAAAGACCGCAACAATGAGATTCTTAAAGCAGAAATTGCCAGTTATATTTATTTTATAGGAAAAGCTTTGGACTCTAAGTAATGGCTTTGGCTCCCATATGCCATTGTATATTCCACATTTCTGGGAAATTCTTCAATATTCTGACAAAAGGGACTAAGTTAACAATTTAAAAGCAAGAAAAAGTACAGTGGATGTGCTACCAGTAATTTCAACAAATATTAAAAAAAGACTTAAAACAACTTAAAACAGTGAGTGAAAGCCTGAAAAAGTTGATCATTGTGATAGTCACCTACTATTCCAGTGAAGATACGGGAAGTAATGGATAGGTGGCTGAAAATATCAACATAATCATTTCAAAGTGCTGCTGGTACACAATACAGCAGAATCTCATGTCCTCCCCAATAACAAATCAACTACATCAAATGCCAGCACTGTCATTAAAAATTTATTTCACTGGGCATAACTAACGTTGCAAGTGGTTCCTGGCAAACAGCAGTTCTAATGCTTGTAGATACCTTCACTGCAGCAAAAGAAAGCTCCAATAAAACTCTAAAAATCTAAGCTCCTTAAAACACTACAGACCAACAGAACTGCCCGCTGCACTTGTATTTAAAAAATGAATAAATGTTACATAGTTAATTCTACAGGAATAAAAATTTACATATATTTGCTTCAAGTGCTTCTAATGAGAACACAGGAAAAAAGTCTATGGAAAATTTGCAAAAACAAGTGCAAATTGTTTCCATATGAAACAGAATAAAAAAAATGTTTTGCCAGTACTTTAAAGAAACATTCATTTTCCTAATAGTTTGAGGCTCTGGATTTGTGCAAGAGAGTGGGAAGGGGTTGAGATACTTGTTTTTTTAACAAAATAAATAAATAAATAAATAAATCCCACTAGAAATGTAAATTTGATTTGACCCTCCCAGAAGAGTGGAAAAAGCACCAAAACCCACACTCCTCCACCCACCCCTATTTTAACTCTCATGGTATTACTAAAACAATTACCTGTTGTTTTAGGCTTTATTTTATGGCCCTACATCCCCTTGGCATCAAAAAATCTGACATTTTAAATATATTTATCCACTAAGCTGCACATACATCATGCATTAAGTGAGCTTAGATTTAAAATAAATTCTAAGTATGTTAAAGCTGTAAACTGTAAATTATCATGACCAATAGATAAAAGGCTTATACCTAAAAACTGGGAGCATGACATTTTTTAGAAAATTTATATATACTATGTTCTTTAATACTAAGCATGTCTATCTAATGCCAGAACAAACCCAAACCAATCCCCAGTACCTTGGCATGATGTAAATCCACTCCATACATGGAGAGTCTCTTTGCATTTTCTAGGAACTGGGAATCCGCCTGTGCTGGAGTTAAGCCCCTGAAACCATTGAATAAGCCTTGAGTTTATTGACAAAAGAACTGAGAATCAAAACTGAGTGGAATCCTGGAATTCAGACACATAGGAAAACCTCAGTTTGTAAGGTATCAATAGCATTTTTGCCCTAATGGGAAAGTGTTCTTTTAAAGCATATTATATTTCTTGAATTGAGATATCCACCTTTACTCTTTCAAAATAGTCTAGGCTCTACGTTGCTTAAACTAATTCATATGCTCAGATAAAAATATTTTCTCTAAAAGTTCTCTTCGGAGATCTTACTGAAGCTACTACTTTAAAACCAAACTTTTTAAACATGTGGAAGAGGCTCCAGTAACATAGAAAAAGATTTCCAAAGTAAGAGTAACTTCAGCTAAGCAGTTTTACACATACTTTTAAAAGGATTGACATAAACATGACAAAGCATAATGATTTCATTTAATCTCACTGTATCTGACACACCTGTGTGTTTTGTGTAACTCAGCTACTTTCTCTTCCATTTCTTGAGTCTGATTGGGTGCAAACTGGAATTCACTGATATAGTCACTGGGGTGCTCCTCTGGGTCATGATCACCCAGCTCAGCCTGCAGGGTATATGAACCAAGGAGGGTGTGAGTCACAAAAGAACACGGCAGTCGACCAGAAGCAATATCCTGACGAAGCTGTAGGCACAAGAAATACCTGCAAGATAAAATAAAGGGGGGGGGGGGGGGGGGGAATCAAACAAAAAAAAAAACAAGAATAAAGTGTTAATAATGGCAGGCTTATGAGATATGACAGAATTTATTGAGATGCATGTAATTATATTTTAAATTAAATCAATGCATTAATAATTCATTACACCTTACATCATTTGAGTATGACTACTACACTGTAAATTTCACTTTTCAACAGTTGATATTACTTTCATAAATAATGTGAAAAGCGGGAAAAATTCTGATTTTCGGTATAAATGAATGAAAAACTTTATCTAGCTTGTAACAAAAGATGGCTTAGAATTCCTTCATTTCACATTGTAGCCTGCAGGTATCTAACATTTAGAAATGAAACCTATTTGATATTTCCCTTTGGCTTTAATATTTTAACTTCTATATCCCTTGCAGTTCATGAACTAATCAAGTCATGTAATACAGAAAATAAATCTGGTTTAGTACTGAAATCATAATTACCTGCCTTAAACGTATGTATTAGAATTTAATATTTCAGGTACTGTATACAGACTTTAACCAAATTTAACAAGTTAACAATCAGCAGGCATCCTACCCTAGCACAGGGGTTGTAGTGATAATGACAAAGGGGAATAGCTTTAAACTGAAAGAGGGTAGATTTAGGTTAGGTATCAGGAAGAAATTCTTCACTGTGAGGATTGTGAGGCACTGGAACAGGTTGCCCAGAGAAGCTGTGGATGCCCCATCCCTGGCAGTGCTCAAGGCCAGACTGGATGGGGCTTTGAGCAACCTGCTCTAGTGGAAGGTGTCCCTGCCTGTGGCAGGGGTTGGAACTAGATGATCTTTAAGGTCCTCCTAACCCAAACAATTTTATGATTCTAATGATTCTATTTACTGCATATGTATAAAACTAGCTTTTCACCAGCCTAGGTTATTGCTAAATCACCTTGGATCCCTTGAGCTTTGTTCTTAGTATCAATATCCCACACCCTCGTTTACTTTATAATAAAGCAGCAGCCTGAGAATAAACCACTGGCTTCTTTCATAAAAGATCATTTGCATCTTATTTCCTGCCCAAATCATATTCCAATTTACCATTACATTCTTTCTCAGGTTTCTTCCTGAAGTTTTCACTTTGCCTTTTTCAACCTTGTTCAAAAGAAGTTGATTTTTGTAAAAACATCTACAGTATTCTAAAGAAACAGCCAAAGCTCTTCAGGCATCCAGAAACTGAAGAAATTTTATATGGCCTTCAAATTAGACTAAAAAATCATTTTTTAGTTTGAAATTAGAACTATACATACCTAGTGATGTCTTCAGTCAACTGTGAAGGATCAGGGGGATAAAACTTCACATTAAAGGTGAATATCCAAGGTAAACCTAAACATGGAAAATGCTGGATTGTTAATCTCAAACAAGATGAAGAAAGCAAAGAAACCTTACTGAAAAATGTTAGGCAGTCACAGAAATCTTAGATCACTGAATCCTGAGTAAAGTTTTTTCCTCCTTTTACAACATATTAGTAAGAAGCATAGAATATTTTCATTCTCAGGCAGTAACTCATATACAGAGACAGTGAAAGATTAGCACATTAAAATAATTTTTAAATAAAGTTTTACAGTAAGTTATGTAAATATCAGAAGACATTTTTATTTTGAAAACTACCATAATATAATTAGCACTTTTAAGATATTCTGCTCTCACAGACGCTTGCACTGAATTTGCGTTTAGTTCCAACTCCTCAAAGGCTAACAGCCTCCCTCTGTTTTAACTGACTATAAGTTTGAGAGACTGTACAATAACTATGAACATGAGATGTCAAAATGAGGTCTGCATTGTATACACAAAGGCAAACAAATTATTCATATTCATACAGTATGGATAGAGAACAAAAAAAATTAGCCATTCATCCTTTAAAATATTTTTTGAGAAACTATACCCTTAGCAACTATAATAACAATGATATTCTGAGTTCAAATTCTCATGGATTAGAATTGGCAACACCACATGCAATTTTTAAGCAAAAACATTCTTAAAACTAGATTAATGATTTGACAAATCATAAAACATTACCTTTAGTCACAGCTTCAATTTTAAGTAAATCTTTAAGATTTGAAAGCTATAGTCACTCATCAATAATTAAAATACATTCTCAGAATGTTACTCTACCAGTACTGTAACACTATATGCAAGACGAATAAATTCATTGGAAAGTACTAATAGCTTGACAAAATGTAGAACTTTGCTAATTCAAACAGATTTTAAGTACAATGCAGATACAGATGTAATAGAAAATCACAAACTAGGAGTCTAGAAGAAGAATTTAATAGTTTGGGTTTGTACACTGCTAGAAAGCAAGTGCAGTTGAGCTTTTACTGTATATTACCAAAGTTACACTAAAATGTAGGGCTGCTAAAAACTATGAAGAAATATAAGAAACCAAACCAGAGAAAGGCCACAAAGATGATCAGAGGGCTGGAGCACCTCTTCTGCGAAGACAGGCTGAGAGAGCTGGGGTTGTTCTGGCTGGAGAAGAGAAAGCTCAGGGAAGACCTTAGTGCAGCCTTCCAGTACCTAAAGGGGGCCTACAAGAAAGCTGGAGATGGACTTTTTACACAGGCTTGTAGTGATAGAACAAGGGGAATGGCTTTAAACTGAAACAGGGAAGATTTAGGTTAGATATTAGGAGGAAGGTCTTGATGCACTATGGGAGTTGTGAGGCACTGGCACAGGTTGCCCAGAGAAGCTGTGGCTGCTCCATCCCTGGCAGTGTTCAAGGCCAGGTTGGATGGCGCTTTGAGAAACCTGGTCGAGTGGAAGGTGTCCCTGCCAATGGCAGGGGAGTTGGAACTGTATGACTCTTAAAGTCCCTTCCAGACCAAATCATTCCATGATTCTACGAAAAAATAATCATCAAAACAATTCAGTAGCCATTTTTGTCTTTCTCTCGCCCCTTTTCTCCTAAATGCAAATAGTATTTTGGTGAAAGGTCTCGCAGAAATAATCTCTGGTACAAAGTTAATAATTCTATAAAGCTTGTTAATGATGAATTCTGGACAGTAAACCATTTTAAATATCTGTGCTACACAGACAAACCATGCTTTGAAAAACATGTATTTTAACAACAGAAAAACCCCACTGAAATGCCATTTCCAGCATAATTACAGAAAAGAGCACTGACATTTTGGTTTAAGGTTATTTCCTTTAAAAAAATCCTCTTTTAAAATTTCACATCTGTTAAAGGTGAAGAGATGCTTTGTGTCAGTATTTCTAGTGAAGTCTTTCAACATTTCAAAAATTATTTCAGATTTTCAAACATGTCTATTCATCAGAGCACTTCCAATTTCTGCTTACGTGTAAACCTCTTTCTCCATCTAGCCCCTAAATCACTACTTCCTGTAGAGAGTTGGGGGTTTTAGCACATCTTTGTGTTCCCACTTATCAATTATTTGTTAGAATATCGATTACTTTGCTCACAAAATAAGCCAGGACTCCTTAAATGAAAAAGCCTAACTTACTGGATGAACATATAGTGTTGAATTAGGTAAAATATGCCTCATTGCATCACCTACTGCAATGCGGTGTAAGACAGAATTAGGACAAAGATACCTTTAAAAAAAAGTCTAACACTAGTTAATACATCTAGCATCAAGAACAGAATTAAATCTGGAATAGATTAGTCCACTTCAATCATTTATCTCCCAGGGAATTTTCATCATTTAATGAAAAGCTGCTGCTAAAGAACAAGCCAAACTGATGAAGATAAGCAATTGGGCCAAAATGTCTAAGCAGAACAGTTCAGGAAGTGTTGTCATCTTAACAGGACAGTGGGATGGGGAGAAACGGATGAAGGATGTGTCTTTCTATACAGATACTAAACCAGTTGTCAAGTTTTCCTGGAATGAAACAGTATTTCCTGTTTGGAAGCAATTTTCCTCGTCTAAAACCTGCAATTAAACTAGTCACAGATGAATTCCTGCTTAACATATTCCTCTATCTTGTCAGCATTTCTAGTTACCTTTCAGAAAGCACTACAGCCAGGACGCCCAGCAATCATTTGAAGGAGAAAAAGAAATAAAGCTGTATTCTCTACAAATAGATAAAAAGAGTGTAAATACTCAATGTATAGGCTATGTGAGAAATTTCAGATGTCTTCAAATATGAAATACATAGCTAATCCACTGAAAAAATGTTGCAGTTGGATTTGTACTAAATATTTTCTGGACAGTTGGTGACCTTATATTTTGCCTGATTACTGAAAGCCCATTTATCCCCTGAATACACACTAGCAAGTACATTACAATGGGAACAGTCTATACTTACACTTCTCACTATAGTGTACTGTTCACAGCCGCATAACTGAGGCACAGAAATGGAATTGTCTTCATGCAATGATGCACATTATTACTGGCTGTTTGAATTGGTGGCCAAGACAAAAAAAGTAAATAAATCTGATATTTAAAATAGTACGTAGCATTCTGTCCCTGATAAGGCTCTCTGTTTTGATACTTAATAATATGGGCTACAGAAATGTCAAAAATTTTTCTAACCAGCTTGTTACCTCAAAAATGCTTCTGTGGCAACTTTAGGCACATTCTTAGAGAAAAAGAACGCAATAAAACCAACCAGCAAGCAGCATAAAAATAACATTATTCATCCCATTTAAACTGGAAAATCAGTGAGGTCTTTTTTCCAGTAAAGGCTTTTTTTGGCTTTTACTCATGATGTCTCTTTTGGCAGAGCTAAGATTTTGAGGGTACTGTGGGACCAGGACAGATATATTGCTCATGGGCAGATGCAAAAATGTCCCATAAAATTAAAAAAAAAAAAAAAAAAACTATAATTTTTCTTAAAATTACCATTAAGAGAAAATTGAAGAAATAAGGAAGATACATGCGCAGTCCACATTTTCAAAAATGCATAAACAGCAGCATACAGACAGTCCTGGTTGGACTGACAAGATTCACCTCTCAGACTCAGACATTTCCAAACGGCAGAATCATTCTTTATAATTAGCAGGCATACAGAAGTACCTCTGCAGGAAAATTCTTCCCTTGGCACAGGTAGTTTGGGTTCTTCAGAAACTGTAAGCTAGACTCTAGTGTAATTAGCTTAGATCAAAATTAGCTACAACTTTTACAGAAACATAGTTATTTACATAAAAGATATGGATCTAAAAATAAAGTGACCCCCGTATTTTGGTGCCTGAGCATGATCATACATTTTGTTAGCATTAAAGTCAGACAGCCGTAGATGTACATTTAAAATGCAAGCACTTTTCTTAATTCTAACTTACTTTAGCACTTTAAATACAAACTTTAGTTTTCTTAAATATTTTAGAACAATGTGCTGTGGAATTCTAAACTCATGTTTGCATTATTCGCATGGAATTTTAGTTATGAATTTATCACCATATCACGATATAATTACTTTTCTGTATCACCCTCTTTCCTCAGCAGTTGTTTAGGCTGTGTTGCAGAACATATCATAGAACAAAAGATGTAAAAAAAAAAATAAAATAAAAAAAAGAATCCATTTCAACTCCATGACAAGCCACAGAACTACCTAAGTTGTTGGCTAAGTATGCCTCAGTATAGGCCAGTATTGCATTTTGCTGTTTTCAAGTTCCCGAATCAGAATGACTGGTTTCCCACTAACAAAAGAATGTCAAGAACATGAGCCTTGACCATGAGCTAAGAGAACACGAATATTGAGCAAGAGCTAAGAGAAAGGTTTAAACTTGTAACCCAAGATTTGTCACAAGCTGCCTTACCTATTATACTGTTTCATCTCTTCTAATCCACTTCCATAGAATTATATGGATGATTTCCCTTACTCCCCTCAATAATTAAACTGAATCAAGTAACAAGCAAATTAAGTTTTCTGTCTTCAGTCCTTCAGTTAATCACTCCTTTTTCTGAAAATAAAGTGTCTTTTCTGTCACTGTAGCCATTATCTCTTTTGATGCTAGTGGACACAGCTTCTTTTGACCCTAGACTGCTGATATGTAATTATGTATGTACTGACTCCCTTCATAGCCAATGGAAGAAAAGAGGCATTTAGTTTGGTTCCCCTCTCAGACATCTATTTCAGAATGAACTCAGTCACCTCCTAGAAGTGCCTGTTCCTTATAAAAAACAAGTCCATTTACCTTAGGTGAACACAGTCAACCTATATTAGATCCTGTAAGTCATATCACAGGAACAGTGACGAGTTCTAGAATTTTTCAAGCTAAATAAGTGTTCTCTTGACAGAAGACATTGAGACAATTTTACAGTTAACTTCAAGAGCAAAAAGGTTAAATGTATCCTTTATCAGGACAGAATGCACAAAGACCTCCCTATACCAGTCTTTTCTAACCTCAGAATATCCAAATCCTCTCAAAATTTTGTAAGATACACAACACAGGATAAGCAATATGGAAGTATTTTTTGTGATAAAACCACTAATTGTGTTGTAGACTAGAAACAGGTTTACCTGACATAACATTACCTTGGATTTAAACTATTTCACGCAGCATACAAATCTAATTTCCATTTGGAAGAGAATTAATTACATCCACACTAAACCCAGGATATATCTAAAAAAATAGCTCCAAAATTTGCATGAAGAGAAAGATAACACGGTCTGTAACCCAGTTCCATTTACTTCAGTTATACAAATAATAAAAGCAAATACTTAGACTTCCCAAAACAGATGCTTTATAACATTCACATCTCTAATCTTGATCCATAACTGTGAACACCTAAATTGCAGACAAGGCTGATCTTCAACTACAGTAAACACTATGATGACATCAGGTTAATGTAGTTTACTCATCCAATTCTGTTACACTGAGAATGAGCGTTATGAAAAGACCTATAGAAAACAAATGAGCGTAATAACGTGTTCTACACTAACTGTATGTGCATCTCTAACTTTACATAAGGGTGAACCACCACACCCCTGTGAAGTCTGGGATTTGGCTATTCCAAAGTCAGTTGCTACTGCTTGTACCATCACAGTATTCAAGCTGAACATGGCAGTTTTGCAAAAGCCTCAGTCTACTTTAGATGTAGCAAATTTCAAGAAGATAGTGACAGAAGTGTAATTACCCTACCTGTCCCTAATGGAATTTATTAGAGGTTTTAACACATACTGGTGGATATCAAATTACATGAGCCAAAAAACGTCAAGAATTAATTTTCCTGAAGAGATGAGGCTCGCGGAAAGCAAGCAAGCTTCTTGCCACCTTTGCAGCCCTGAGAACAGAGCCAGTAATTTGCACATCACATTCATTAGCCAAAGTAACATCGGTAATTGCTGAGATCCAACATAACTACCAAACCAAAGGCCAGCCTGAATAAATAACAGATCACATAGAACGCCTGAGGTCACTGACTCAGGAAGAAGCAGCCAGATGCAGAACATGACCTGGGGGAAACCAAAAGATTGTATTTTGCCTTCTCCAGCCACAGGTGATGCATATATGGCCAATGTGCAGAGTACTGGTATTGCTCACATACAAGAGAAAGCAGAGATTATTATAAAGTTGCAGACTGACATGCTGAACTCCACTTCTGAATTTATCACCTTTGTGTGTTCAATGTACTTGTCTAGATGGTTATATAGCATACTAGTGCTTCAGTTTGTGCCGTACAAGACAGAAAGAAATTAGTTTCTTCATTTCAAATGTTCAAATGGACTAGTACATTTTGGAGGTACCTTCTATTTATTATGAATGAGTATCTTTGTACATAAGATTTCCATTCTTGATTCAAGACAAATACATTTAGAACAAAACCTAAAACAAAGGAAAGCCTCACTACTTGATACTCATGTAGCTGGAGGATAAAATTTATCTGCAGTACATTCCAATATCTGGAAATGCTAATACACTGATTATGAGGAACACAAGTGACAGTATGCTGATTACTTGCAAATTAGGGTAAGGAAGTTTATTTTTCAAATCCTTAAAAAGGTGTCCTCTACTTGCATATTAGTACATTCACCATTTAAATAGGTCTAGTTTTCTTACATAAGAGCATGTTGGATCAAAAAAATAGGTTCCAAGGAAGCTTCTGTAACTTTAATTTCCTTTCTGAAAATACAAACCTAGTAAGGAATTTCATTAGCTGCAAAAGGCCTAAAGAAAACAGAATTAACAGCACTACGATTTCACATGGATCCAGTCTGAAAAGCGAGACATTCCAAGATTATGCCCTACTTCATTTCCATTCCAGAAATGATGGAAACATCAAAAAAGCCAATGCTGGACTAAGCAGTACTGAAGAATATACATTTTCTGTAAGGCATATTGATTCTCTTTTTATAATTTCATATTCCGGTGAGCCTTTTAAGTAAGCAAGTCCCATCGCAACAACCATGACCATTTTTGCAATATGATGTTCTCCATCCCATAAATATCAACAAAAGTTGAAAAAAAAAAAAAATCTACCGTTTCAGGATGCAAAAAGACCAACTATCAGTTGCATGTAACAGGAAAATTTTGAGGCAGCAGCCAGCATAAGGATTAACTTCTGCAACGCAAGGCTGAGTGGACAATGGACAGAAATAGCTTCTATTCTTCGCTTTCTGTTCTAACACTGAACACGTTATTATCAGATACACGTTATTTAAATGCTGCAAGCATACACTGTAGTCAACATCCAGACTACTAAGTTTATGAAGAATATTTCTGTGAGGAAATAAAAGGTGTATAATATATGAATACAGAAGTACTTACTTCGAATTTGTCTCTTAATTTCCTTTGAAGAATCTAGCCAGTTCTGGAAAAAAACAAACCCACAACCAACATTTAAAAACACCACAGATTGAAGATGGTGAAGTAATTTCATTCAGTGCAATTAAAGTTTGTATTGTTCAAACATCTGTTCTACTTTAAAATAACCCAGAGAACTCTAAAATTGAACTTGAGATTTGCTAGCAAGTCTCCCCACCCATGCACATAAGTGAAACCGTGCAATGACACTCCCTTCATGGTTGTCTTACTGCTTTAGAGTATTTATGCCTTGTATTATTAAAAACTGAAGAGTCCTCCAGTGGAGGTGGTCTAGCAAATGACACTTGACAAACACAATTTTCTCTCATACTCCTTTTATGGACATAAGCAGACTTTCCAGGAATGGCTATGTAATCTCTACACGCCTGTGCTTACAACACCCAAATAAGAGTTACCTAAGATAACGTTTCTCTTGAACTCCAGAGACTTACTATTCATATCCTTCATCTCAAGGTGTATACATTTCAGTTCTGGTAACATTCAAAGGTGCTTGGAAAAACCTAATCAAGTTTTATGCTTTTTTTCTAACCTCCCCCAAAGCAAAGTTCTTTATGAACATATATTACGTTAACAGTGATACACTGGCAAGGTTCAAATCTGGGTCCTCAGCACTATTTTAGGAAATGCAAATAAAGTCAGATTTCATATTTTACATGCCTTTTTTTTAATGTGTTTTATCCTCAATATCAAGAATATTTTCCTACCATCTGTGCAACCTATTAAACAGCTCATAGCATTTCAGTTACTATCGATATTTACAAAGACACCTTTTTGTGACTGATCATCCAAAAACGTAACTTTGGGAAGTAAAGACTAATAAATCAGTAACATATATTCATCATTAACTCAGACAATCCTGTTTACTAATTTTACCTATAGATGTTAAAAAATAGACTGAATGAGAGATTAGAAACATAAGCCTTTTAACTGCAGTTACTTTATACAGCGTTTGAACCTTTATTTCACATGGCCAGACACACGTACACATGCATACACGTGGAAGAAACATGCATGCACACAGTAGGCTTGCCAGCAGGACTTGGCGCACATCCCAAAGTTGTGCAAAGTAGGGAAGAAAACTTATAAGGTTAAGGACAACGTGCATTTCCACAAACCACTACACACATTAGCAGCTTTAAAGTCAGAGGGGACCTCAATGCCAGCACAAATGTTGCTAAACCTTTATCTCTACCAACGTTTCTTGCCTAACCTAGCCAGCAGCAGACACTGGGTATAATTTGACTCAACTTTCAGTCCATGGTACCAAATTTCTGATGCAACAACTGTATTCCAATACCATACCCCTCAGTCATTATTACAGGCTTTTCCACCAGAAGTCAAATTTATTTCAAGGAGACAAAACATGAGGCTACAGTTTTAGGGGTCGGCATGGATTAAAAGAAAGTGGGACTGTGTGGTTTTGCACTCCTGCACATCTTTCATGCTGATAAAGGATGTGGCTTCTATAAATATGACCTAAAATACTAAGTTCCCTGTTGTAAATGACCTTGGTCAAAGTTGATTTAATCACAAATGCAGCATGTATATATTAGACAACTACTCTTCAAATTAAATGCAAAACCTCCTTTCTATAATTTACAGATGTAATTAAAAAAAAAATTCACTCTACTTGCTCTAAGAAGTCTGCAACATCTACATTTCACAGCTACTATAACTTTTCCAGAGATGCACAGTCCATAGCATCATTACAAAGGAAGAGATATAAAACACTCCTCCAAAAAATCCAGATAATCTTTATTCTCCTTAAGTCAGAAAAACTACTATCCGTTGGAAAAGCCTTGACATGGAAAGGCCTTGGAAGACAACAGAAGTCAGCAAATACTTTTAGCTGAAACCCACTTCAGCTGCAATTATCCTCGGTTTTCAGTTTTGGCATGAGTTCTATTCCAAAATGATACACAGCCATATTCTTCCAGTTGCAAAGATAACTGCAAGTAGCTTAAACTCTTAAATTATAGTACAAGTATAGAATAAAGTAAGTAAATATAGAATATAGCATGGCATAACTACAGCAGAAAACTAGGATTTCTGAGCATATGTTACTTTCAATGCTTTATCACTATCAAGTAGAAGAACCCATAATACAGAATATACTGCAAGATAAGAAGAATAACCTTTTCTTTCCAGAAGTTACACAGTTCATTTTCTGATTTTCCAAAACCTTAGAGTGAGCTTATTGGTAGCTGACTTTTTCACCAACTTCCATTACTACTCAGTCAAATAAAGTTAGATGCTTATACTCCATTTCTATACAAAATTAGAGGTGGGCTTTTTGCATCTGTGTCCTCTGTTACAAACAACACGAACTCTATTGAGAGTCTACCCTGAAACAGACCTCTTGATGCAGAATAGACAGGTCTGTCTTTCAAATCAAAAGACAGTGTATGCACATAACTTTGCTCCAGTAGGCAATAATTATTGGTTTAATTTGTGATTCATAAGGTTATAGACCAGAAAGTAATGGATTGTCAAAGAACAACAAAATGTTCTCTACCAGTACAAAAGTATTTTGTACAAATCCAGAAATGCAGTATTTCCAGCTGCTGCCCAGAACATAAGAGCAGAAGGTTTCTAACACTTCTGCAGACAAGTTAGTGTGAATAGCTCATTTGTGAACTTCTGAGGGTGTAATAGAGTGAAAACACTACCTAAACTTTAGGCCAATAAATCTAACATTTGCAAAACAATGAAGGAAATCATTAAGGAGTAATTTGACCTACAGAGTTTTAAAATGTGTATTGAAGCTAACAAAAATCTGTCTGATTTGAAGACATGACATCTCTCTCAGCTGCACAGAACACCATAGAGAAAAGTTAATGGGACTACTCCTCCAATGGTACCCTGATAGTGCATTAGGGAGCAGCTCTAATTCAAAAGAGAGCCAGGCATTCAGTTTCCACACCCCACAGCTGCCGTTGAGTTCAACAGCTGGCTTATAAATAGGTGGCTGTGATGTGTGCACAAGAATGAGAAAAACATCATTCAGCATTTAGTACTGACTGGCCTAGAGGTCACAGATTTGTGGCATTTTAATCTGATGAGGCAGTCATAACAGGAGAAAAAAAAAGGATACTGAGATGAAAAAATTGTCAAAAACTTAGAGGTCAACAAAATAGAAGGCCCTAAAACCAGTAAAAGTTCAAAGACCCTAAGCTTTCTCAAGACACCACGGTAGCTACTGTTTACATTATGGGGATATATTTATACCATAACCTGCATAAGAAATTCCAAACACGGTGTTGTACAAAAACAGTAGCTTTGAATTAGGTAATTTGAGTGACAATAGCAGTAAAAATAAGCAAGCCTATATCAATGTGCACATGTTACAGTACACTGTGCAACACGTAAAAGAATGTAAGCGCTTAGCCAAGTGACTAGTTCATGCCAAGACCCACATTTTCAAACTCTTCTTTGAAAACCTGGATATTCCCACTTACCTGGTAATCACAACGTAGAGCTGCACCAGGGGCATAGTACCATCCACATAATGGTACTTTGGAGAAAACCTAGAGCATATGGGCTATCCAGACAGGAAATACCCAAAATAAAGCCCTCCTTCTCTGCTACTCATGGGCATTCAAAATCTTGTAGCTCCTGCAGTTCACCCTAAATTAAGCTTAGTCTTGCAATAGAAAGTAGGAGGTGGGAAATGCAAACCTGCTAGAAGACTTCATTTTAAGTTTCTTTGAATAATACTTGTATGAAGAAGACAAAATCTAACAACTGTGGGTTTTTTAAGTATTTGTAATAAATCAGACCAGCTTCCTCCAGAATTTTTTAAACAAAAGCCTGCTGCTGCCCATAATTCTGATGATGAATGGTCTGCTCCTTGAATAGAGTGCTAGAGTTAGCCTGGGTATATAAACAACCATTATCCTCATTATCAGGATACTTTTCACTGAGTTTACGTAAATACCTCATTTGTGAGTGTTGCTACAATAGCATCTCCATACTCAATGGATAGGGAGGCGCCGGGGCTCATTCAGGCTGAAAGGGACCTCTGGAGATAACTGATCTAACTGTGATTCAAGGCAGAGCCAGCTTTGGAACAGATGAGACTGCCCAGGCTCATATACAGTCAAGTATGAAAAAACAGATGGGATCTTTTTAAGGTGTGATGCTCATTGACATGACTGAGGAATATCAAGAAATATTAGCCCAACCAGAAGCACATTAAAAATAAAAAAATAACCACAATCCTACACCAATCCAGACTTTCCTGCTGCACTTTCAAAAGCGAAAGGCTCCCAATTCCACCTTGTAGGATCTGCTCAAGTGGGCTATTTCCTGGTTCAGCTCAAGGATCCCAGGTCTGCTATTAGACTTTTCTTTTCTTGTCAGAGATCAGACTGCTCTTTTATGTTATTTTGCTGTGTGCATACAGTGTAGATTTTCAATGAGTAGCACTACTAAAATGACAACATGTGATAATAACAAATAATAATTATGATATTTAAACCACCACAATTACTTTGAAGATCAACTGACATGCTTTTCATTGTTACATCAAAGAAGTTCTAATTTATATAAATAGTTTACAAATCAAGACAAAAAATAAAATACCCAATTAAAAAATACATCAAGCCCATTTTATATATGTGTATCTTTAATACAGAGGAATTGAGTATTTTGCTTAATGCTTGCAGCAAAGCAAGTCTGGAAAACTACTACATTTGAATGGAAATTGTCAGAGATTCAGATCTATTCAGACCACTAAATTAAACTGCATTTCAAACACAATAGTGGGAAGAGAAAGATGGCAGAAAAAATGCAAAAGCTTCCAGACCGAGCATAGTACTCATGTAATGAGGTTTCCTGCTACAAATACAGAGATTAAAAAGAAATATAATTTTTTCCACTTCAACATGTAACTATTAGTCCGTTTACTTTATGAGAGAAAATATAACCTCTGGTATATATTTACTTCACAGACAAAGTGGCAGCCAGCCTATAGCTAACTGTAAATGTCCAGATCCTGGGAAAATCTAAATTGGCTTTTGGTAATTACTGGAATGCATGCCACTGACTGATTAAAGATTTTTCTCAGCTCAACAATCTGTGTGCTGGACCATCCAACATGTAAGCAAGTGCAAAAGAAAACTGAAAATAAGTTAACAAATGGTATTTAAGAGATCCTTTTGAATGAAGTCATACCAAAACACCATTCATCTGTAAAATTAACAGACTAGGACTGGCATTTTACAACAGTTTACTCCAATCTTTGTAATTTAATATCTCACTAAACTATTGAACTCAGTAGCAATTTAGAAAAACAAATAAACAAACAAACCCCTCTTAGGGCCTTACCTTCTGCTCTGAATTCTCATAAAACAGCAGCCCAAAATAGTCCTTTTCCAGTAAATTGAGATGTTCACATACTTTGTCAAACAGCACTTGGCCTTTTGCTCTTTTCTGAAAGAACAAAAAGAAAAGGAAAAAGTTGCTATCAGTAAATCAGTAAAATTCTTAATTACAGGTACTGTTATTTGATGGCATTAGGAAAATAAAAAATATCAATAAAATAGATTATACAGGTGCAGCTTTCTTATGATACTTTTTTTCACCATATTTTGAAAGGTGTATGTATCAAAAATATAAAGATATTTCAAATTTTTTCAATTAATAAAAAATAAATAAAATAAAAAAACAACAACCACCAAAAAAACCCCCAAACAGCTTGACTGCACAAGGAAAATTCAGTACCTACACTGATTTAAATATTTTGCACCATAAAGTATGCACCATAAATAGCTCTCATTTTTTCTGGATCTCTTTTTGTTAAATGACGTAGGATTCCTTCAGGTGAGCCAACTTTTTCTATATTGTTATTTTCTAAATATTAATGTATTTCCTATGGTGTTAATTTCTGTTAAATTTTGCATTTATAGCATTTTGATATTCATCTCAATGACTTTTATGAATCACATGATATGAACTCCCAAGGAAAATAAAGCACATTATCACCTTCAAGAGACAAAAAGAACAATGAGACCACTAAAAGTCAGTGATCAGACAGACCAGTTAAAGTAGCATACAAGTGTCAGCAGAACATAAGCAACATGTTCTGCCCCTCAAAACCTCTGCAATACAGAGAGCTAAACATGAGGGCTGCATTCTACCTGTAGATTTATAAACTCTCTCAGTACCCAATAAATCCATTAGGTACTCAAAAATAAGAACTAGTCTTAAGGAAGTTTATTCTTCCTAAAAATAATATTTGTGGAAGTCAATAACAAAAGACTAAAAAAAAATAATTTTTTTTTTTGTTTGAGGTTAGCTTCAACATCGTAGTCTGCCACTTTACAACAGTAATTGAAAAGTAATCATAATTTTAACACACTATTAAAAGGCTGCTTGCAGTAGCTCAGTATTAATACAGCTTAAGCAAATGACAACTAGTCCTGAAGCTTTCCTTCATGTTCTTGTCCTTGGAATTAGTATTGTAAGTAAGGGCATCCCACAACTCCCCTCAAAAGCTCTGCTGCTAATGAAAAACAGGCTCAGACCTGAGTTCTGTGGGCCAGGTGTGAGGGAAAAGATTTGTTGCACTGGAAATGGAAGGTGATAGGAGATGAAGTTTTAGAGCAGACGTCCCACAGCACATACTGATGGGGAAGATGAGAATTTCTTTCCACAGCTAAAATCTGAACATGAATGGCATGCAGTCTCCCAGTATGAACCAACTCCTTCATGACTGTTCTGCTATTCAGGGCATTTATCAATGAGGCCTCAACATGGCATTTTCAGAGGCCTGGCAGCTTAAAAGAATTTTTGCATTTGCTCATCCTGCAGATTTCAGTAAATGCCACGCACCATTGCGATTCCACAGAAATGCCATCAGGTGCCCCTGTGTAGGCCCTGGTGACACTGCAGCCATTGTCCCCAGCAGACAGTGGCAGCACGCTCACAATATGGCCCAGCTCCTCACTGGCCTGCAGCTCAGCTCCACTGCACAAAGCAGTAAGGCCAGGAGGGGAGGAAGGGAGAGAAAAGGAGGTATGCACTGAGAAAATACTGAAAGCATTGTTGGTTTATTCCCCAAGAAACTAAGGCTTTATTTATTCAAGATTACATTGTTCAGCAAACATTACAGTCCTGGAGATCAGAAAATTTTCAAAGACACAATCTCATAAAATGAACACATTTAGTAGCACAAGCATCACAGTGCAGCAGTGGAACCTAGAAGTCAGTCACTTTTGAAATGGGGAGCTAGGAATCTTAAGTCTGTTTGGTACTCCCAAAAATTTTGCTTTTCAAAGAGACATGGCTATTTCCCACAAGAGTCTGAAGTAACCACTTTGTTTTCTTAAGAGCCTCGCCTTCAGCTTAATAAAAAAAGCAGAAATATAAAGAACTAATTTGAAAGCAGGAAAAGTTTAGGAGAAGGATTAAAGAATCTTAGCCTGCTCAGATGCATGTATCAGTTTTCTTCCTAAATCACTGTGCACATCAGTCATCACACCTTGCAAAGGCAAGTTCCAGGTATACATATTTCAGTAAAGGAAATGTAGGGAAATAATGTATGCTATCATTAAGTCCATATATGGAGTCAGTTGCTAATTATGTAGCTTTTTATAAAGTTCATAAACTAAAACCCATAGCTAATATTAAGTCTTCTGACATACAGAAACAAACTGGCCAAATTTACAGGAAATATATTTCAAATTTAACAGTAAAATATTGCAGTTTCTTATGTAGTTATAGTCAACAGAACTTTGATACACTGGCAATAAACACTGTATCTTTAAAGGTTTTTATAGCTTCTAAGTCCATGTAAGGAAAAACATCACCATGTCATGAAGGCCAAGTTATGTTAGCCTACATTCTCGAGAACAGTATGATACAAAGAAGTTAAACATCAGAAAATGACATTTATAGAACTGTTGAGAATTCAAGAGCATAAGAAGCCTATCAGTATCAGCAACAGTTCTCATTATAAAATCCTTCTTGTAAAATTAAAAGACTCCTAGTTTGTTTTTATATACAGTTATATAGTTGTAAGAATCTGCAGGAGTATTTAATTTGAAAAACCAATCTTTTCAAGTGAAATTTCTTTGTAACCCCTTTGGGAAACAGGCATTGCTACATAGTTTAAAATACATGGTAACATATAATTTTCCTGGAAAAACCCAGGCTCCTAGGAGAGGGTCTCTAAAGAAGAACTGAAGTTACGTAGAGAAGACAATTGCTCTGATCCAGTCATTTTAGAAGTTAGAAACTTTTTCATAGAAGAGCAGGGGACTTTAAGAAGTCAATATCATGGTTTGCACAGCTTAGTGTTATTCTTTTAACTGGATTATCTTTCTGTTTCTACTAGCTGTTCGATATGTCAAGGGGTAGTCACAACAGTGCAAAATGATAATTGCTAACCTTATATATATATGTATAGATAAGCCTTTATGCATAGGTATATGCACACATATATGCTTGTGGATACAGCACAGCAGACATAAGCACTGAAAATAAGGAAATCTCCTTATTCCTGATTCTAACAATAAAATGTCAGTAAAAGCACACATCCATTCTCAGGTCCTGCAAGAATGCGAGCATATTCAGCCTAGCTATACAAAGAGTCCAAGCAGTGAAGACAGGCTTGCAGAGCCAGTAGTTTAAAAGATGACAAAGTTATGCCAGTACCCATTCCAAGTCTATTTAGACATGGCAGTTGCCACCACTTCATAAAACTAGGAGTTACAAAGTTTGTCCTTTACTTCTTTCCCACAAGAGCAGCAAACAAGAGCAAAGCAATTGCAGCAGACATACAGAATCCAAATTGTTATCCAGTTGGGAATTAGAATAAGGTATTATGAATCTGTTTGGCTGTAAAACAGTTGCCAGCTACAAATACAAAATAAACACTTACAGCTACCAGTCCCATTCAATGCATTTATCAATGATATGTACGCAGAAGCTGAATGCACCATTAGCAAGTTTGCTGATGACACCAAACTGGGTGGCACTGCTGACTCTCCCAAAGGACAAGAGGATTCGCAGAGGTATCTTAGATACATTGGAGCACTGGGCTATGATGGGATGAAATTTAACAAGTGCTGGATTCTGCACCTGGGACAGAGTAATGCCAGAAGTATATGTAAGAACACAAAGTATAATCTGGAAGAGGAGTGCCTGGAGAGCAGCTTGGGGTCCTGGAGGTCACAGGCCTCAATGGATGACAGCAGCCTCTTCTGGGACCCCTACCCAAAGGGACCAGCAGACATGTCTCAGTCCATGCCTGAGCAATGTTGTAGGTATGCCTGTCTCTGACCCTGTCTCCTGGAAGGGCCTGGGAACTGCACTTAGAGCTGCTTTCCTGGATGGACCTGATGCCTCATCCCACAGTGTTGTGGTTTAAGCCTCTCTAACACATGCAGCCCGTTCTCTCACTCACTTCCCCCTCTTTCTTCCCCCACTCCCGGGTGGATGGGAAGGAAAATCAAAAAGAATGCAACTCCCGCAGGTTGAGATAAGAACAGTTTAGTAACTAAAGTATAACACAAGACCACTACTGCTACCACCAATAATAATAATGACAAGGCAAATACAAGGAAAGAATACAATTGCTCACCACCTAAAACCCAGCCCGACCACACAGTGCACCCCCACCCTTCAGGGTCTCTCCTCTCTGCTTTCCATCCTGGGCATGACGTGCTGTGCTAAGGAATAACCTCTTTGGCCAGCCTGGGTCAGGTGTCCTGTTGCTGCTTCCCCCCCAGCTTCCCCTCCTCCCTGGCAGAGCATGAAACTCAGAAAGTCCTTGGCCAGACCAAAACATCACTAAGCAGTAACCAAAACATTGGTGTTATCAGCGCTGTACCCAGGCCCGAAATCAAAAACACAGTGCTGCACCAGCTACCAAGAAGGAGAAAAATGACTGCTGCTGCTGAACCCATGACACACAGGCTGCTCATGCTTCCCAGGAGATGCTCAGTCCCCATTCTTCTTCAACCTGGAGCTTCTCGGGGTTGCTTCCAAGAGCAGCAAAATTCCCCCAGCCTGATCGAACTTGAGGGCAAGAAACCTTCCCTTGCCTGGCAGGACACCAGTGGGTGTTCCCAAGCACTTCGATCCTCTAAGCATCATCTATGCATCCCATTTCTTAACAGCTCCTGCTCCTGCCTCTGCAGGGGATAACAGCAAACTCTTTAATGTTCCTCAATAAGGCATTCCATTGGTCTTTCCGCTGCTACACAGCTAAAAAGGCCTTTTAGCTTCGGACACTTGTAGGTGCTGGTGGCTCTTCTCATCTCCTGAGGAGATGGCATCTGTTCCCCAGTGGCTGAGGCAGGATTTCAGGCCATCAAATGAGCTTTAAATATGCCCCAACTAGGAGCTGTCTTTGCAGTGGAAAACTTCCTGTGCCATTGAGCTTCCAAGGACAAACTTAGTGCTGCTACTCTTCTCTCAGGCCACAGCAGAAACCAACCCTGCACTTCATTTGTACTTTCCTTAATTCAGGGTTAAACACTGATCATTGTACATTAAGGAAGCATATTTTTACTTTGTATTAGCAAACTGTAAGTAACCACAGAAACTATGTCAACTCCAATTCATTTCACTTGTTCATACGTGCATAAAATGTGGTCAGTGCTGGCAACCTTTAAATGCCTTTTGTTATAAATATTTAATTAGACCACTGACTGAATGCAGTAAACAAACCCAACAGGATCCTCATTTGCTTCCAACTAATAATCATTATGCAGTTAGCACTCTTTTGTTTGTTTAAACTGTGTTATCTACTAAACCCCAGACTATGTTTAAGGCAGAAAATCTGAACAAATCTTTACCTCAGATTCCAAATTCAACAAAATTCCCTCTCAGCTACCTAAGGAAACATAGAAAAAGAAGAAGAAAAAGCAAGTTGATTTTCCTGTCATGAAAGCAAGAGGCACATGTGGATCACCCTGAAACAACTTACATGTGCTCCCACAGATGTCAGTATCAGGAAAGGAGTAGGTCAAAATTCTGTCACTTGCACTGTGCACTTTCATAAAGAAGTTAAAAATAGCTTCTAGAAATCTCAAACATTCCAACAGTTTATTCACTCACACTATTAAAACTCAATTGCCATTACATCTCACAAATACTACACTACTGAATCATGAAGTTATTTTATCCTTTAATATAAAGGTTCTGTAATTTCAAGTAAGCACAAAGATTCAGTCTTTCACTATTTTTGGCAAATACCACTCACTGTCTTTCATATTCACATACTTTGACAAATCTGATACACTTGTGTTATTATTCCTGTAAGTGAACTGAACTCTCTTTAAAGAAAGTACTAAAATATAACTGAAATTTCTTAACGGTTAACAGGCTGTGAAAGTTGTTTCAAGTCATGCTCCTCCAGAACTATTCAAACAATAGCTTTTTCCCTCCTGCCTCCTCTCCCAGCATTCACATATTACTCCAAAGAGTCTGAGGCTACGTGGATCTCTAAGAGTTACAATTATAGTGCTGAAATAATTGAATTAATTGCTTATGTTCTATGTATGTAAATATTGTGTACCCATAACTTATCTACTTTAACAGAATACTTCAATATTATTTTTGTGATGCATTTCAGAAGTTTTCAAAAGGAAAGAACTTTGGACATTTTTACTTTAAAGCTACAGAACACAGAAAATAGATCTATTTTGTTAATATGGAACCTGTGGACTTACAGAACTTCATACATTTTTGAGTAAAAGCTACAGAGCTTAAATATAACAATTCAATGGAGGTTATTTTGCTTCCTTATGAAACTTTCAGGCTCCTAACCCCCCCAAAAAAGCATGTTTGAAGAGTGGCTGGCATGTAAGTACATAACAGAAGCTGCACTTAAAATTTTTAATTCCTCAGAGCAAGTAGCCAAGATCGAAAGTAATCATTTACAGGCCAGAGAGGCCTATTTTATCAACTATCCCAAGATACCAATGCAGAGATGCTGATGAGAAAATTGACTGAGAAATCAAAGACCATGAAACACTGTAAGAATTTCAAATTACAATGAACTGAGGAATATGTTTCACCTGGTACAAGGCTTAGTTTGATTACACTGACAGGTCATGGACTTTTCTTGGCAAGAGTGGTGCACCGTATGTGTTATATCTACACTGGGATTTAGAGAAGCAGACCTGGAGAAGCTACACTGAAGAAAAAAAGACTACAAACCAGGTCCTTCAAATTTATATCTACAAAAGCAAAGTAAAAGTATGAAGATAGATGAGAAAAAAAAAAAAACCAAAACAAAACAACAAACCTGGAGGAAATCATCACAACAGAGACTGCAATATTTGTTTAAACAGTTCTGTAGAAAAAAAAACCCTATCGACTTAAAATTCAAACTAGCAAGTTGATGGCAGTCAGAAAACCTATTAAGGCAAAATAAAGAATTCTAAGGGCAAGAGAACAAACAGATTACTCTCAGAAGTAATAAATTAATTTACAAAGGAACCCTCAAAATGGAGAAATATCTGAGACACACTTTATGTTGGAAGCCAAACATCAACCATGTCAGGCATGCCCTGAGCAACACGAAAGACATGCAAAAACAAGTTTTCAAACAACACTAGGTAGCTGCAAAAAAGAACTTGGTAATCATCAGTACACAAAACATACACAAATTTTCTCCCATACTCCTTCAGTTAAAAACAAAGCCACTGCCACACATGGTATCACACAGCTCTCAACTGCCAACCCTATAAGAGTCTTGAGCAATATCAGAACTATTACAAAAACCAATCTGTGGTAGCCATGACAGAAAACAGGTATCTCTACATACACAAACTGGCTTCAGTCATAACACAACCACAGAACTTCACCTATTCACTTATATTAATCCTTTTACTTAGCTTCGTATTACAGAATTCAAGTGCTAAGGACTATGGCTGAACTCAGTTTTCAACAAATTAGTATTCTATGATATCTGGCTGTCTCTTGATAAATAGTAAATTTATAAAAACATCTAGGGAAGCATAGGGAGCCTGGACCAGACCAACCTCTATACACTTTTTGCTGCTGAGTCTGAATCTCAGAGATAATACATTTTTAAAAACTAAGCCCAGGTAAACTGTTAAAACAAAACCTTAACTAAAGCCTGTAACTTCTTTTCCAATACAATCATTGCATGCATTCTATAGAAGCTCACTAGCATTTTATTGAACAGGTTTTTGTTTTGTTTTGTTTTTAAGTTTGAATAATATACTTTCTATAACCAGTCAACATTGAAAAATGAGCCTAATTTAATTTGCACCAAACATACCACTTTGCAAAATAAAGAACAAAACCAGCTTCAACTGGGAGGGATGGGGAGGCTGTTTTTTGTACAAGATGTTGTATGAAAAAAGGTCCAATTATTTCCATATCCAAAATCTGAAACTCATGTTATAAAAAATTAAGTATGTTGAAGTGTTCTAAAGCACAGAAGCTAAACAAATGCAGCCACAAATATGTCTAGAACTATATTAAGCTCAAAAAGCAAAAGGGAAGATAAGCAGGACGGAAATCTATCACGTGGGTAGAAGCTTAGAGAGCAGTTTCTGGTCTACTGAAATTGCATTTCTTCCTAAAGCACACACACTATTGTCAGAGATTATTCTGTTCTTTCAGGAAAAATGAAAAACAAGATGGACAGAAAAAAGAATGGAAATTAAAGTTTAGGAAAAACAAAAAAAAAAAAAAGTCATAACTAAGACACAGGAAGACAGCTACTACCTGAACCTATACTAAAATTACTTCTTTAAAAGAAAGAAAACAGAGGGAAATAAAAAGATAGGGGTCAGACCAAAGAACTGGACTAGATCACGAAATTCAATGAACAGTTACAGAAGAGAGCTGCCATTTTAGAAACTGTTTAATAGGAACTCTTAGGGTTAATATGCCTGAATTCATATGTAGTCCCAAAAAGTATAAAATATCACACTGCAGTCTTCCAATTAGACAAGTGTGACAAGCCTAAAGAAGTTTTTCATTATTTAGAGATCTATCGTCTTACTCAAAAAAGCTAGAGAAAAATGCGCATACAGTGATAAACAGATGAGGTTTTATGGGATTGCTTTTTCCTGAAAGCAAAAAAAAAGTGAGAAGTTATCACCTTGCTAGAAGAACCACATACAAAACTATTAATTTTGAGAACCTAAGACACAAAAAACCGTTTCCCTCGAAAATATGACATATTTTATACTGAATTATGTTGTTTCTCCATTTGCACTTTTTCAGTTTTACTTAATTTAATGTTAATACCATGGACACTACCATCAGTTTTTATTTGACAGAGTATGCGTGCAATGTGCGTTATATAACTTAATAATTTAGACTAACATGTTTAGAAGTAATTCCTGAATTATATTTCTACAATGGTGAAATACAGCTATAATTACCTACATTAGTTGAGGTTTCAAGGGACCTCTCAAGGTCATCTAGTCTAACAACCCGGTGCTCAACAGGCTGGTGAGGGCCTTGTCTAGTCACCCTCGCAAAGGGTGGTGACTCCACAACCTATCTAGTCAAACTGTTCTAGTGCTTGATCACCCTCAATTGATATACCTTCACATTCATGTTTCAATGCATTCAGTTTCATGAATTCCCTGTACTTCATGTTGGTGCTCATTTTTTCTCATTCTGTCTTTGGGAACCACTGAGAAAAGCCTGCTTTGTCTTCTTTACTCATCCCTCTGCCAAATATTTATACACAGGGCTAGCCTCTTCCTCTCCAGACTGAACAGTTCCACCTCTATCAGTACCTCATATGCCAGATGCTTAAGGCCTTTAACCAATGTTTTAGTCTTTGCTGGACTCCCTCCAGTATGTCCAAGTCTCTTTTGTACTGGGCAGCTACGAATTCAACCAAGCAATCCAGGTACTGAGCAGAAAGGAAGGACCATCTCCCCTGACCTGCTGTGAACATTCTTCCTTCTGCAGTTTAGAAGCTGTTGGCCCTCTTTTCCGCAAGGACCCATTGTTAGCCCATGGTCACCTTGTCCTTTAGGACATTCTTCAGTTCTTTCTGTGAAAAACTGTTTTCCAGACAATTAGTCCAGCTGTAAAGGGCTGTTCCTCTCCAGGTGTAGGACTTCATATTTCTCTTTGTGGAACTTCACAAGATTGTCTGTCCATTTCTTCAGCCTGCTAAAGCGCCTCTGATTTATCAGCCACTCTTTCCAGTTTTATCATCGACATACAGGCTGAAGACATACTTTGTGACATCATCCAGGTCATTAATCACCTTTTGAATCAATGCCTTTAATATAGCATTAGTGACCAGCCTCCATGTCGTGGTTTAAGACCAGCCGGTAACTCAGAACCACGCAGTCGCGCTCTCACTCCCCACCCCTTCCTTCCCCCCCGGCTCCCGGAGGGATGGGGAGGAGAATCAAAACAATGTAACTCCCACGGGTTGAGATAAGAACAGTCCGGTAACTAAGGTATAATACAAACCACTGCTGCTACCACCAATAATAATAATGATAAGGGAAATAACAAGGGAAGAGAATACAACTGCTCACCACCCACCCACCGATACCCAGCCCGACCCAGCAGTGATCTAATCCTTCCAGGTAACTGCCCCCAGTTTATATAGTGGGCATGACGTGCTGTGGTATGGAATACCTCTTTGGCTAGTTTGGGTCAGGTGTCCTGTCTCTGCTTCCTCCAAGCTTCCCTTGCTCCCTGGCAGAGCATGAGACTCAGAAAGTCCTTGGTCAGACTAAACATTACTGAGCAGCAACTAAAAACATCGGTGTCATCAGCGCTGTTCCCAGGCTGAAAGTCAAAAACACAGCACTGCACCAATTACTAAGAAGGAGAAAAAATGGCTGCTACTGCTGAACCCAGGAAACTCCAGCTGGACCTCGGGCTCCTGAATGCAACTTTGTGAACCCAACAGTTGAGCCAGATTCTGGTCCTCATCACTTTCCATTTACCTAGCCCATACGTGATTTGTTTAGAACAATTATGGGAAAGTGTCAAAAACCCTTGCTAAAGCTGAGACTTTCCAATTGTTTCCAACCTGGTTGATTCTATGATTCTAAGCTGGAAAAGTAATGTTTTTCTAACTAACAGCTTGTGGATTAGGAGTAGTGCATCAGTATTCTTTTTTTTATTTTAAAAACAAACAAGGCATTACTGTCCACTTCAATATTATCTGCTGAGATTCACCAGAATCTAAGGTATATAATATCTAAATTCAAATATCAAGTCCTCTTACATTACAATTACACCGCTGTTATAAATTAATTGTATAGCATTGTATCTGCTAATTGGCCACAAAAGTTTCAGTATTTAGTAACTGCTGATAATCCTAACAGCTTGTACTAACTACAGCATTAATCTATATGCAATACTGAAGCTATTCTACCATGGCTTTATCTCCTTCTATGCCCTTTCCCAGCTACTGTCTTATATATGCAATAAGAACGAACAATGACAAAATATAACGAATTCTTCTAACAAATGTAACGTTTTCTTTCACACTCCTTATAGGTTAAGTAGAAACTGATGCGGCTCTACAAGAAAAAAAAAATGAATGTGATCATAACTCAAACAGAAAAGACCCTGAGAAATAGTGTTATCTCAAATTTTATTACTGATTTATCATGAAAGTTTTAGATGGCAGTTAGAAAAAGACAGGGCTCTACCAAAAACTAACTGTAAAATAAAAGCAATGTAAACAATATATTTTTCAGTTTTACTTCCTTATTAGCAAGTATATTTAAAGAATTGCCTCTAACATAAATAAAAATGTAATGAAGTTCATCTACAGTGCACAGACAAGACTGGAAGAGGCATCAGGAATGTCTCAGCCATGGAAATTACTCCAAACTAAAAACTGTATTACTAGAAAGGCAACCAAGGTAAACTGGGTTTTGCACTTTGTTCTTAAACTGCAGAGGTTTTGTTTATTTTCTTTTTAAATCTCACATAATTTCTGTTACTTTGTAAAAGCAAAACTAAAACATTTATCCAAACACTAAATATTACTAAAGGGAGATGAAAGACAAAATCAGTATCAGGAAGTGATCTACTAGGATCCACTGAAGAGATCATGAACTAATATTTCAATTACCGGTTGAAGCAGCTTTCTGAGACTATTATTTTGGTAAAGTAATAGAACATGAAGAGTTCTACATGTATTTAAGAACATGAATTCATCTATAAAATTGCAGTCAGCACTGCTCATGTCCCATAAATTATTTCAATGAACATATAAAACAAGCTGTTTCTCTTCCACTTTCTCCCCCTCAGTTAATTTTGCTTCTGCTTTTACAGAAAATTCTCATTTATTACAAATAATCAAACTTATTTCTTGCCAACCAACTTAACTGAATCATGATCTGAAGGGGGCCTATAGGGATGCTGGGGAGGGACCCTTCATGAGGGACTGTAGTGACAGGACAAGGGGTAATGGGTTCAAACTTAAACAGGGGAAGTTTAGATTGGATATGCAGAAGAAATTCTTTACTGTACGGGTGGTGAGGCACTGGAATGGGTTGCCCAGGAAAGTTGTGAATGCTCCATTGCTGGCAGTGTTCAAGGCTGGATTGGACATAGCCTTGGGTGGCATGTGGGAGGTGTCCCTGCCCATGGCAAGGGAGTTGGAACTAGATGATCTTAAGGTCCTTTCCTACCCTAACTATTCTATGATTCTATGATAGACTTACTGCAAAATAGAATTTTTCAGTTATAAACGTAAAGTGATATCAGGTAGCGAGCAACTGCATTGCGAATCACTTTTTTATATTCAAATTCTTTTATCACTATTGTTATTTCCCTTTCCTTTTCTGTCCTATTAAACTGTCTTTACCTCAACCCACAAATATTACTCTTTTTACTTCTGATTCTCTCCCCCATTCCAATGAGGGCAAGGGGAACTGAGTGGCTGACTCGTGTGTATCTGCCTGCGCGGCTAAGCCATGACACATAGCAATGTGAATATAACACTGTAACCAGCTCTCTTGATATACAAAAATGTATTTGTTAAATTATCAGTGCAATGAAAGCAAGTTTTCTTTTCCTCTATAAAAAAAGAGCTCTCTTTACAGAAACATGATCTCTTACCTCTAGGTCACAGCTATATTCCGTGCCATCCAGAAGCATCACTTTACACTGCACAGTTTTAATTTTCTTGGGAGACTTCTGAGGAATGTTTTCTGGTTTAGTTTCAGCTGTCTGCACTTCTTTTGTCTCCTTTTTTTCTTTTCCTTCTGTTTTTTCTTCCTTTTCCTCCACAACTTGCTCTACTTTTGTTTCTTTACCATCTTCTTTGGCAGGCTATATAAAAACCAGTTAAAAAAATAACTGAAACTCAGGAAGGTGGGTATTTTTAATTTGTTCATAAAGCTTTCATTAAAGTTACGCACATACGGGAAGCACAGTAACCAGTGTAAGCATTAAGGTCTTACTTTGGGGACCAGATATTCCTGCTCTCAAACCACAGAAGGTCCTTTCCTGGTTTGGGGGTTTGGTTTTGTTTTATTTAAAATGAGATAATATTTTTAATGTTTTACTGGGTTTTTTTCCCCCCAATAGAAACAAATCTAAGCTCCAGGACTTACACAAAACTAAAACCAAGCGATTATTGCAGTCAGGTTACACTAAATGACAGGATGATCAAGGTTGGAAGGAATCTCTTGAGACGACCAAGTCTAATAGCTCTAGGACCTCTTGAGGTCCACCTACAGCATTTTGCCCAGGACCATGCTCAGTTGAGTTTTGAATAGCTTCACAGATGAAGACTCTCTGGGCAGCCTGTTTCAGCGTTTGCCTCATCATCAGGGTAAACGAGACTTTTTTGTGATTTGAGATGGAATTTCATGGTTTTAGTTTATATCCCTTGCCTTTTGTCACTGAACTGCATACCACTGAGAAAACCCTGGCTCCTTTTCATTCCCTCACTTCAGGTATTTATATACATTGATAAGATTCTCCTTGACCCTTCTCTTCTCCAGGCTGAACAGTATCAGCTCTCTTAGACCCTCCTCATATGAAAGATTCTTTATGCCCTTAATCCCCTTCACCTCCCTAGAATGTGAGATTTGAGTATTAAGAACTGACATGCAACTTCTCAAAAAACAAGACTCTGGAGCACTGCAAGTAGGTGGCATTTGGTTTGGAACTCGTCACCAACCTCTTAGAATGAATCAGTAAAGACAGTGACCACAAGCATGGTTTCTAGGTAAAGGATAACAAAAATTGAGATTATAAGGACTCAGAGATAATCTGTTTGCTATTTGTTGTGGTTAAGTCACTAAGGAAGTATTTATGTGATCCAATAGCTTCAGAGACAAAGCTGACTTAATAAGCTTCTACTCTGATCCCAGCTCATTTCTACCACAATGATGCAGTTAAAAGTTCCTCTGCCAAAGCATGAAGTCTTTTTGATATTTACGGGAGTGAAAAAAGCTCTGCCACAGAGTAAGAACCTTTAAAACCAGCTATGCTGTTCATATCAACCCAAATGCATTAAAAAAGGCAGATAGTAGCTGTCATTTTTTCCCCGATACGATCTAACAAAACTTTACATGAATTACACATATCATGAATCAGGTTTTATTAAAATTGCTCCAAATCATCTCTTAGCCTTCCCACACGTACCTGTGTTTCAGCACTACTAACAGAGTGATTTTCTTCTTTGTCGTCTGCTTTAGCATTTTGCTGACTTTCTAAGCTCTTTTTTGGCTGAGACACCCCCTCTGGTGTTTGGCATTCGCATTCTTCAGCTATTTGTTCCCCTGTCCTCTTCTTGGTCTCATCTTTGGGCTCTGCCAAGGTGTAAGATTTTTGTTTCTTAAGCCAGGGGGGAAGGAAACGAGAAATACCCTTGCTTTCAGGTGAAGTTCTTTCCTTCTTCTGGCTACTTGGACTACTTTGGCTAGTTGGTGCTCGGACAGAGGAAGAATCTTTAGCTTCTTCAGAGGATGTTTCCTCGGACTTTTGATTTTCTGGAGTCTCTGATGCTTCTTCAGGCTTGTCCTTGGCTTTGTCTGGTCCCAGCTGATCAGAATCTTTCTTTACTTCAGTCTCCGAGCCAACTTCAGTTGTCATTGTCACAACTAATACTAAAAAAAGCAGCAATAAAAATAATTCTGTTATGTAGCATCACTACTTTTATAGACTCTTAAATTATCACTTATAGTAATAGTCTACAAGAGCTTCTAAAGTAAAATTATTTGGTTAAAGAAATACTTCTTTTTAAATCCTCTACTCAAGTAAGAGCAATAAGCTAAAACTTAGCGCTCTGCACATAAAGATTCTCAAAAGTACTACTCTAGACAGACCTACCAATAGTTTCCTTCCCCTTTAATGTTAGCATTACTGGTATTTCTTGAAATAAAAAAAAAAAATATTCACTAGAATAAACAAATTTTGTTAGCTGTGTGGCACTGTATTTTGCTGCATTACTTTGAAAACGCAATAATTATTTTTTCCAATTTACTGAAGTGAGCCAACAAGAATAAGAATACCAGGGTCCAACAAACACAGTTTAAAGTGATTGTATTCCATTAGCTGTTTTAAGAAGGTTGTAAATAAACACCAGTGACAATTAAGTTTTAAACTGATGGCCTGAAGGTTAGCACTTTAGTAGTCACAATCACATAACCAAAACATTGGACACTCTCTATTATAATCAATTGTCAACAATGCCTGCCATTAGAATCAGAAGGCTATTAGTTCAGGACTCCTGCTGAGAATGCAAAAGCTGCTGCCCTTACTCCTGTCCAAAAAAGTCAAGGAGAAAGTAACTTAATTCAGGCCTGATGCAGTTAACTTGCACAACACTTTAAACTGCACTTCAAGCCAATTGGAAACTAGTTCAGATCACAAGACAGCAGCAACACTTTGCCTCCGGGTTTCCAGAGCATATTCGTAAGTAGTCAGACAAAGTTAGATTAAGCCATTAGGAAGCTAATAGATGCCTAAATATACAAGAGACATGCCCTTCTGGCAAAAGGGATGAACAATACTAAGCCAAAGGAAACAAACTTGACAGTTACCTTAGTAAGAAGCTTAGACATGGGAGATTTGAACCATCTACAGGCAAACTCATATTAAGCAAACATCTTGAGACCAAAAGTAACTACAAGTTGTGGGTATTTCTTTGTTCTTTACTTTAAACTTCACTGTCTAAAACAAAACATTTGCCAATTGGGGAAGCTGAAGGAAAAGTCAGTATCTTTACTGCTACATTAGAGACTTCTGAATACATGTCAAACTTAAATATTAGTTATGTAGCCATTTCTTTCACTTTTTGTAAAACCCTTCAAGTTTTAATATTATTAAATATTAATACTCTATCACAACAAGCTTTATTAAGTATTATTTATCTAAGATGTAATAGGCCTCTGAAAAGCAGGTTTCCACTGAATTTACTATTTAAAGCCACGTATTAGTATGCTAGTTTTAAAGCTGCTACCAATCAAAATCCATTTTGCTGGCACCTTCATATACACAGAATTGCTGCTGTTCTTTCCTAATGGTAAGTATCAATCTTAATAATGTAAAAAATTATTATCAAAATGAACAATACATACAGAGCTATAATCTACTTTCCCTAAGAGAAAAATCCAAACTTCTGCTGATCAGAGATTAGCACTCCACTCCACTTAATAAAGTCAAAATGGAGATTTCATTATTAACAGACACAGTGGTGATTTTTTCTCATGCATCTCTAAGAATGAACCAATTTCTTCTCAGAAAGTAGCCCGAAAACTTTTTGAAAACATGATAAACAAATCTTAAAAGAAGCTACAGGAAAGAAAAATCACTGCATTCCCTGCATGTTGTTTTTACTTTCCAAAACATGCACAAATGCATTTATACACTAATAAAAAGTCATTATACCCTACTCTCAAGATTAAGATCATATTTTGTTTATACACTCAAATAGAAGGCATCTCCAGAGAATTCCTTAGAACTAAGCAAAATAAATCACCCTGTAAACACGTCCCTGTGGTATTGTTCTAACAATAAAAGGAACTGAGGATACCAAGTTACGCATCTTAACTGATTAAATCTAGACAGGATAGCAGTGGGTGATACAAACTTGCTCAGTACAAAACAAGAAAGGTTCTGCATCTCCAAGTGTCTAGGTTTCATAATCGAAGGTATAGTTAAAAGGAGAACTTGGCATTATACTGCAGAAGCAAGGGAAACTTGTTACAGCTCCTGTATGAATAGGTCTGTCCACGTTCATTTAAAGCCTTTATTTGATGCCAACAGCAGGAGGTGATTTCTTTCAAGAGCTCTATTTCCTGTAAGCTTCCAACTTCAGTGCTTTTTCAGGGGAAAAAAGTTACGAATAGAGAGGGAAAACGTACAAAACACATCTCTTTGCTAAGCTTGTAGATTTCTTTATACTCCCAGTAGCCTATGAATGAACTTTCAAGCGATGGATGAATTTACTGAACAAGGGCAATGACCAAGAGCATAAGAGATAGTCTTCCCAAACTTGCCAAAATATGTATCTTCTTTATCACGAGTTTGGCATTATTGTTTTTTTCCAGAGTTTCATTTTGGCACAAGAACTACGCATCCCTTGAGAAACAGAATATCAGGTGCCCAACATGCCCTTCCCTGCACTGAATAGACAGACTGCAGACTCTGCTTTTTTGCGAGTCTCAGCAGTAGCCACAGGGCAGAAGCCTGTAAAAGCCCATCCATTTCCCACGCTGTGACAATACCACCGGAGCTGGGGCTTGAACTGATCTCATACCATCACAGCCCTTCTTTGGAGGCTTGGAAGGTAATGCATTGACGAAGAGACCACCACAAACAATCCTATGCCGCATATTGTCAAAGACACCCAAAAATTATTTCTTATAAAGTGTCAGCACTGTGTTTTTGATTTTGGGCCTGTGAGCAGCACTGATAACACCAGTGTTTTCAGTTACTGCTTGGTAATGTTTTGGTCTGACCAAGGACTTTCTGAGTTTCATGCTCTGCCAGGGAGGAGGGGAAGCCGGGAGGAAGCAGAGACAGGACACCTGACCCAAACTGACCAAAGAGGTTATTCTATACCACAGCACGTCATGTCCAGGATGTAAAACACAGAGCAGAAACCCGGAAGGGTGGGGGTGCACGGTGTGGTCGGGCTTGGTATATGGTGGTGAGCAGTTGTATTCTTTCCTTGTATTTGCCTTGTCATTATTATTATTGGTGGTAGCAGTAGTGGTTTGGTTATACTTTAGTTACTAAACTGTTCTTATCTCAACCCGTGGGAGTTGCATTCTTTTGATTCTCCTCCCCATCCACCCGCGAGCGGGGGGGAAGAAAGAGAGGGGAGTGAGTGAGAGAGCGAAACCATGTGGCTGACTGGACTTAAACCACGACATAAAGCTTCACAATTCACAGAGGAGCCGGATGCAATAATGCAGCTGATTAGAGAACTAAAGGTATATTATAATTCAAACTGTTGCCACTGTAATAGTATTTCCTGCTAAAAATATTTTTCCCAAACATATAGACAACTAAAAAAAATCACCCTTTCTCCTTATGATTCTGATCTAACTGTCTCCTAAACTGGAAGCTTCTTTGCAAGGAGGTAACCAGGTGAGCAAACTGCCATTGCCAGTCTGTACACTCGTCAGCAGATGGTGCCATAACAGTTCTAAAAATCAGCAGCACATTTCAAAGGTCAAACTTTTAACAGCACCAATACTCCAGTTTCAAGTGTAATTCCCAAATTATGACAAGTAACTGAATGCTTTCACAGGGGTATTAACATAACATATTGTAATAAACATAACTTCAGAGCCAAACAGTGAATTACTACTCCATGACAAAAAAAAGTTACACGTGTACATGAACATGTGTGTGCCTAACTTTATACACATATTCACACAGCATCTAAGCTTACCTCCAAGAGTAGAAATGGCAAAATGGTGCCTCCCCTAAGGGTCCCATGTCTATCAAATACAGTTTACAGAGCATTCCAGGTACATCACGGTGGCTAGCAACCCCAGAGTTAATGGCAACTACACTGATAATCATCCTTTTACCTAGATAGTGAAGTCACTATTCAAAACAACAGGCATTTTGTTAGCCCTCACATTTACATCCATGCCATCCATTACATAGCTGGATGTTTGCAAGCATACATTTCCCTCCCAAACACAGTAGCCTACCTGAGTGACTAGGAAAACATTTTTATCCTTATATAAACACTGAAATATCATTAAGTCTCTAAAAATAATTTTTGTAATGCTAGAAATTTACTGCAGATGTCTCATCATTCCTTGCAATACACAGAATACGCAGGGACTCTCCAGAAAAACTCTGACAAGTCCCTACATAGGATGGTGTGAACTTAAAAGATACTTCTGAAACAGCAGTGTAAGACAAGTACTAGAGTAATTCTGAAGATCACTGTGAAAACAAAACAAACTAAAATCAAGGCTATAGACAGCAAATGAAAGGAGACAAACCTATTTTTCTCTAAAACTGCCAAGTGAGTATCTGCAGTCTAGATAGCTTTATTGTGAAAATGTTCTATTACGGTGACAAATTCTTATAAAGCATCTCTAGGGAAGTGACCTCAGCTCTTTGCAAAGTGAATGCAGAATCCAGGAACACTGCTATTTCTCAGAATCTTTTTCCTGCTAAAGCAGCAGGAAAACACCATGTATCTATTTCCTATTGCTCAAGTGCTCTGAACCTTTCAGAAAACACCTCGCTGCGGGCCATCTTTATTTTGTCTAGTGAATAACATAGCTACCACAATCTGTATACAACTTAAAAGGATTTGTTTTAAAAGAAAATTCAGTGGAAGAGACACAACTCTCCAGAAAGCAAAGATAACACTATGAGACACAAAACCAAGTGAGAATTCTTTCAAAAGAGAAAGTTAAACAATTCTTTAAACAGCTTTGCTACACTGGGTAGCAGCCCAAACACATGTAAAAAACCACAGATTAATATTAGAAAGTGCTGTGTCTCAAACTAAATGAAATGCATTGAGAAACTGTATCATCTGTGTAATAGCACTCATGGAACATGAAAAACTCATCATAAAAATAAACCACAAGACCAACCCCAAAACTTTCAGCAAAACCAGAACATAAATACATAGTTCTATATGTAGCCAAGTTGTGATGTCCCACCATCAACATTTCTTTGAGATTATATTTAAGCAAATATACATCCTGCAGCCCTCGCAGTGCTAGCTATATCATACCCAGAAGTAATAGGAATCAGTTCTTTCTGTATTTTCAATCTACAAATACTCTGATAGGAAAAAAAGGAAAAAAAAAAAACCAAAAAACAAACGAAAAACATCTCTCAAACATCAACTTCAAATTCAAGTTAAGAAATCTCTCTCTGCCAGGGTACACACGCACATATACAATATGTTGTTTATCAAACTGGTTTCGTGCTGTTCCCCAGCACTGAAAAAAATGCTGTAAGCTGATGAGAATCAGACAGCCTTTTTGAAAAAGGCTTTATTGAACAAGAGTGAGTGACCGCACCCAGGCCCTGACACTGCTAAAGGACATGCTCAGTGGAAAAATGGGATTAAGTTCCAAATTCATTCCAGCAGCCAGAAAATGAACATGGGTCAAGAGACAGCTCTGTTTTCCTGTTATCTGTCCAACAAACTAAGAACAACAGTCTGAGAAAAATCTCTGCCCTATCTTTAAAATCAACACTTCAAGTTTACAGTGAGTTTTCACTGTTCACATTAAACCCTCACAATAACCACAATTTTAGAGATTAAAACCAGCACCGAACATCTGCTTTTAGCAATTTTTCCCCTCCAAACTCCATTCCTATCCTTCCACCCCATCTCACCTCACCAAATGGCTCTTTCCGTAACAGTGCCACTATTCCACTGAAGCACAGGCAAAAATGTAATTTTTTTCTAATTCTTTTTAAAGGTGAGTGAGCAGGAGGGAAGGAATCTGTGTTCTGTAAATTATTTAGCTTGTTCTGATTTAGAGGTAATTGATTTCTAGATGCCACAGCAAATTTCTCATTTCCAACTTTCATTCTTTCTGTTTATAATCTCTTGGCAAGATTATAACCAGGTTCTTTTCATACTTACAACATTAAGTTTACTCTTGCATAAAGTATGCTTCCAAGGCACTTATAATAACATGGTTAACTAAAGCACTTTCCAACTCAGGTTGAAAAATCATGTACTATTACCTGAGAATTTTTTTTTAACAGCAAACTGAGAGGCCCCAGTGAAATAAATCTCTGGATGCTGGAATACCAGACACACATCATTGTTTTGACAAGTATCCATTTCCTCTTCAGTGGGAGTCATATAGAAAATTATTACCATCTCGCATGTTTAGGAAATGTACAACAGCATGCAAAAGAGGGAAATAATCACAATACCAGGACTGAAGGTCAGGAAGAGAAAAGAGAAGCAACTAATCTGTGCTTTTGGTAGAACACTGGTGACAGTACTAACAGTCCCCTACAAGCAGAACACATTTGTAAGTAATTTTCATAAGCAGATATAACCATTAGCTTTATTTCACCAATATGCAGTGGCTGAATATCATACAGGTGCAGACACTATTGAGATCACATTCAAAATTCCTGTTAGCTTTTTATTTCAGCTAATCCAATGTAGGAACAATGGCCAGAAACTAACTGAAAAATGCATTAAGACAGTTTGCTCTGTCGTGTACAAGAATAGAGTTCAATAGACAAACATTGGTTACAAAGCTTTAGGGTGTAAACAGACAGAGAAGTGCCTTTTTTGGCAGCAACATAAGTTCTGTATTTCAACTTCAAAGTCCACTTCATCTTTGCTATTGTCAAAGAAAAGCACTATAGAGAGAACAGAACTCTTTGGCAATCCAGTTTAACAATACTGGTTGATGTTTGCACATTACTGAGGGAAACAAAAACTTGGATGAAAGTGACATTAAAACAATAAATTATTTTATACAGGTGACAGATGTAGGATCTTCTCATGCTACTATTTTTTAATGCCAACTTTCCTGTATTATGATGCCAGCTGAAATACAAAAATTGATACGACACCACTTCCTACCAATAACAAAGTCTGTTTTCAAATACTTGATTAAATGGCATCCCTGGCAATTGATCTTAAACAAGCTTAATCCAAATTCCAAGTAAGTGCAAATTTTCAAGCTATACAGTGAAGTATTTCAGGATTTTTGCAGCCAACTTGCAGCTGTCTCTTTGTGGGTATGTCAGTACCAGTATGTGAATCAACTGCTGAAGAACGTGCAGAGATCATGACACACGCAAGTAAGCAAACCCAGGCTGCTAACAGTATAGCATATTTTATAGAAAATAAATGAGAAAAAGAATAGTTAAAAGCATGGCAATTTACAACTGCTGCCACAAAGAATAAATCGTATTTCATATTCCCTGCCAGCCATCCTACATTCCCCAAACCTCAGAGGTTAGCCATCTGAAATGTCTTGTGTTGGCGTTTTCATTTTCATGTTTGCAGCTAGCACGAGCTAGCCGAGTCTTTCATGTGCTACTGGAACAGAAGTATTCCACTGAAACAGAAGAACCAACTTGCCCAGTGTCATGCCCTCCCCCATCCCTCCCCAATAATTATAATGCACATAAAGTGATTTATGTAAAGCAAAACACTGCAAACGTGTCCCTACATATTTATGTTTACTGGAATATATAATGAAGTATTGAAAATAAAGATAATACTGCTCTTCTGGAAAGTATGCAACTGGTGTTCCTATGGGAGCATAACATTGCCAATCCCAAGCAACAAAAAGCAGTGGAGATGCCTCTTAGCTGAGCAAATAAAATTGGCAGCCAAAAGTTCATCACTCCCATAGGCTCTTATGAATGCTGGTATTTGATTAGAAGAATGAAAATACCAGCAGCTTTCTAAAAGCTTCCCACTTTTCATGGCAATGGTTTTGCCACTAACAACATTCAGGCCATGGCAACATCTTCAGGCTAGACAAAGTGAAATGATTCCCTAGAGGTCAGAAAAAAGTCTAATAATACAAAGAGGGGTAAAAAAGCAAAATAATTTTATGTTAATAATACTGGTTTTGTGCCTCTACTTCAGCACTTAACATGTCTGTTAGTCATCTAAGTGCTTTAGCTGTTTTGTGCTTTTTGGTAGGACATTCCCAGCATGAAAGACTGTAATATAAAACAGATAACAGGATATGCATTAAAGTCCCAAGGGAGTAACTATTTAAAGTTTTCTTTGGAGAGTTAGGGAAAGACAACAGATAAGCTGAGACTTAAAAGAATAATTCATTTGTGAACACCAAGAACAAGGTGGGGAGGAGTATTTAGAACTGGCATGTAGACAAAGAAAAAAAGATGGTGACTTACCAAACCACAACTGAACTGACATTCCCATGTAAATATATATCAAAACTGCAGTTTACCGAAGCAGCCTCACCCATTGCAGAAAAGCCTTTCAATGACCACATACAAATGGGGATGCTGTATTATCATAGTAAGCTTTCAGGCCAATTTAAGTAGAGGCTTTATTCTGCCTTCTTGGGCTATATTTTCAGTTCTCATTCTATATATCCAGAGAAATTTCAAAGCTTTGAAACAGTCCAAGGAAAACACAAATCAAGCTGACAGCAATTCATCATCCACCTGTTTTATTACACAAACCACACAACACAGCATTATGAACACCATGTCGAAAAGACTTCTTTGTTTGAGTGAAACTTCCCATCTGCATTGGTATGGGTGTTTATGTGAGCGTATTTTGGGCTCATCAGTTTAGGGCGACTGACCAAATGTTTGAATGCATACTTACCACACTGTTCTCTGTGGGTATACTTCTCTCACATTTAATCTTAGATCCAACACCATGATAGAGCTCACAGTCATGCATTTCCTCCATCCTAAATATCTAATTTTTTCTTAACTCTGAAGTACTTCAGAATATAAAGCAACAAGAAAGCGAAAACTGGTAATTCATTAAAAAATTTTCTTGACCATAGTACACTGGTGAACAAATTTTTTTGAAAGAGCATATTCTTGTGTGGAAGCAATGGGAAGTATAAACTAACGAAAAGAACACGTGACTCAGACTTTGTTTAAAATTGCATCACATTCTCTCAGAAATCAAGATCACCTGAACAACAGTTCCCAAAGTGACATGTCAGAGACCAACTGCAGCTCTCATACAGATGAGGTCTGGAACGTGCTAGTCTAAGACGTCTGCCTAAACAGATGATCTTCTACAAGTAAGACTGAAAAATTCTAGCACTTGGAAAATGTGTACATCTGTGTATCTGTGTTAAGATGGGAGAAATACATCCATATAATATACCTGAGTTTTGGGAAGCAGGAGGAACAGCATGCGAGTTAATGCTCAATAAATTCAGTAACAAGTGTCAATACAGAAACACAGCAAAAAGGAAGGACGATATTATAGCTCTCAATTCTCTCTGCATTTTATTATGAACAAAAAAAACTTGGTAAAAAGAAACTAACAAACAAGCTAAAGAAAGTAAAGACACCAGTGGAGAGAAAGTCAGAAGTAAAATATGGGACGTGGGAGGGAAGGAGAAAACAGGAAACAGACACAGAACACAAAACAGGAAAAAAAAAAAAAAAAAAAAGGTCATGATTTGTGTAATAATTCTGCAAGAAAATCTGTAAAAAAACTGCCGTGAGGCCCAAAAGGGAAGTGGGGTGGGAAGACACCAGAATCCCACTATGGGCTAACTTACATTGCAGAGGACACTGGACAGTCCACAAAGTCTCCAAGTGCTGGTGTTCCTCAAGGGCTTGGCTGGAGGAGATCCAGCAACTGTTATTTCACCCTCACATATAAAATCCTACCAGCAAAGCAACCACAAAAGAATTTGTGCAAGAAAGGGCAAATACCACCTACAGGTTTGGGAAAAGCAAAACCTTTAAACCTGCTGCCTTTATGCCATACTGTTTCCACAGAAGAATTTATTTTAAGAGCCTAAAAATCTCTTTTCTATGTAATCAAATGCCTCACAAAGGGCAATACTTTCAACCCTTTTCCAGTAGCCTCTTCATTTTTGAACGTTAATTTCATGACAAGTTTCGAGACCTGCTCTCCTGCTGTCAGATTTAAACAGAATGCTCCTTCCTTTGCATTTCTAATTATTAATGTATTTATTTTTAAGCAGCAAATGCTTGCTTTGGATTGCCTGGATTAAGCAAAAAGTTATACTTTCCTGGAAAAACTTGGTTAATGCATCCCCAGATCCCTAAATGGCAGGATTCTCATTAGTTCATTTCATTTTTCAGGCATAGCCACACATTCATAAGTGTTTTGGTTACATTCAATAGGAAGATTTGAGGCATAATGATTCAACAATTGAACTACATCTCTGGCTCACCAGTTCCTACTTAGTAAGCCTCTTCCTGGTTTTAAAACACATCATGAATTATATCCCGTTTACTTTTGTTGGGGAGCTCAAAGATCAACCACCTGTCTAAAACAACTATCTGAAGACAAGAGCTAGAGTGCTTTACAGTAGTTATAAAATTTTCTATATATCTATAAAAGTATTTCTGATTTTAGCAAAAAGTAATTTTACAGTTAAAGAAACTTGGGGCACTATACAGACAAAGTGGCATACAAGACATGTCCACTGGGACAGCAGCAGAACCAAAACACAAACAGGTCTCAGGGCCTCCTCTCCTGACATCAAATACTTCTAAGATGTTCCACATAAGAAGACAACATCATAGTTTTTCATTTATTTTCACTCAAAACCTAGAGGTCACTTCTCTCCAAAAACAAAAGGGTGATGGAGCACAGGAAGAGTTTAATATTCCTTAGACAATAGCAATACTTCAATAGCAACACAGAAAAGAGAAAGTTGTGATAAGTCTTTTTGATCTGTTTTCATTATTAGATCCTCTAGACATGCACAAAAATTGTATTACACTACAGAATGTCAGCACTGGGTTATGCAGGAGTCACAAAACCTACAAAAAGTTGTGAAATGAGCTTTTTTGCCTTAAAACTATAACCCTGAACACAAGTATTCCCAGCTAAATTTCCACTGAAATAACTATCAAAGAAGCTAAAAGTTTGCTCTTGTCAAGTGATGTAACATTTTCCTGTTGAACAACCCAAGCTAATTAATGCTTGTATGATATCACTGAAATTCTGAGGTCAAATTCAAGTCTGGAGGAGACAGACACCACTAACTATACATTCCAATTCAACTGAACTAGAATTCACCACAGTTATGCACAAACCAAATTCTCAGCCACATCAGCTGAAGAATTTTAGGTTGGCAGATTCCTCTTATGAGGTCACACTGTCATCAAGTGACTCCCTGCAACTTCATTAATCTCCATGAGCACATTTAACACAGAAATCACTCAATACTTGAAGCAAAATTAATATGCTCTTTTTTTCCGCAAAGTTACAGCATTTTTCATGCATTTCTTATTCCAATTAAAATGTTTCATTGTCTTCTTTAACAAAGGAGAATGGATTTTAGACAGCACATGTACAAAATACACTGCAACACTTGAAATAAAAGCTGTAAAGATTATAGCAAACTTACTGGAAAAGGGAAAGAAATGAAACTGAAGGCATTGCTTTTCAGATATACAGATAAGTAATACAGCATGCTCAGGGTGGCTTCCAAAGAAGAGTTCCAAATTGTTGAAAAGACAAAACAATTTTTCATCCCATAAGGTTATATGAACCAAGATATTACACTATATTTCACATAAAATGTCAATATGCTAAGCTATCAAAAGACTTCCAAAAAGCTGAGAAGTTACATCAATAATTCTTATTCTGAAAATACATTACCAGCTAGTGCTACCCCATGCTCAGATGCACAGATAAGCCTTTTAAATATATACAGCCATACAATAAAAAGACATTAAGATGGAAATGGTGAAAAAAGAATTATGTTGGATTATAATGTTCCATAATGAGACACAGCTTCCCTAAAATTCCCATGACATTGCAACAAGGCTGTTTTAAGCTGCGATGTGGGGGCTTCACCATCTGCAATACACACACTCTATAATTTAATGTATAAACCCCTCTTTCATTCTCTTTTCTTCTCCCTTCCCTCTTGTACCTTTGCTTACTCTTATTCGCTCTTTTTTAGAACCTTCCTCATTATTGATGAAGTCCTATACCTTCCACTCGATTTCATAACCATTGCTAGAAAGCCAAGGTGCCAAACTTTGACAAAAGCCTGACTTAGATCCAGACAGTTTAGGACCTCACCTGAACAAAAACAACCTAAGCCATTCAATCTGCAAGCTGGAATTTTCTTTCAATCATATCCACAGGAAAACAAGCTGTCATGGGTTCAGCAGCAGCAGTCATTTTTCTCCTTCTTGGTAGCTGGTGCAGCACTGTGTTTTTGATTTCGGGCCTGGGTACAGCGCTGATAACACCAATGTTTTGGTTACTGCTTAGTGATGTTTTGGTCTGACCAAGGACTTTCTGAGTTTCATGCTCTGCCAGGGAGGAGGGGAGCCAGGAGGAAGGAGAGACAGGACACCTGACCCAAACTGGCCAAAGAGGTTATTCCATACCACAGCACGTCATGTCCAGGATGCAAAGCAGAGAGCAGAGACCCGGAAGGGTGGGGGTGCACTGCGTGGTCAGGCTTGGTATTAGGTGGTGAGAATTGTATTCTTTCCTTGTATTTCTCTTGTCATTATTATTATTGGTGGTAGCAGTAGTGATTTGTGTTATACTTTAGTTACTAAACTGTTCTTATCTCAACCTGTGGGAGTTGCATTCTTTTCGATTCTCCTCCCCATCCACCCGGGAGCGGGGGGAAATAAAAAGGGGAAAGTGAGGGAGAGAACGAGCTGCGTGGTTAGAGAGGCTTAAACCACGACACAAGCAAAATAAGCTGTTTGTGAATGTTTTTATCTGCCACCTGATCAAAACAAAACAAAAAAAATCAAACAGTACTTACAAGCTGTTCAACTAATCAAATTATGCCACAGACAAAATATATAATATGAAACAGCTTCAGAAATAGAGAATGCGTTTCTGCAGCTAATTTTTTAAATGACAATTATACTACCTAGGATTGGGGATTTATTTCTGCCCAAAGCCTGCTGAGAGGCTGAAACAAAGGCAATTCAGTTCTTTCTTTTCTGTAGATCACACCCTATGTTCCAGTTAGTGTTTTCAGCATCCTAAATAATTGTGGAAGTGACAGAAATCCTCTTAAAACAAAGAGATAATAAAATCTGAGAATGGTATAAATCACCAGATTTTTCTGCTCTTATCTCCCAAAATATCTTGTTCTGAAAAACACGGACTGATTATGTTCTTGATCCACAGCCTATGAAGACCTCTGCATTCTCTAACTGAAGAGATCACAGGCATCAAAAAGCAACACTAGATCTCCTTTCACAGGGAATCTCTTTCAGAACAACCCCTGATTAATGGAGATGAAAGTGGAAGGCCTAAATACTTTTGAAAGAATCTGCCTGACAAAAAACCCAAGGCAAAGCCTGTCTAGAAGAAAAGGATTGTATGCTCTGTTGACGTTGCCAGTGACCTCCTTTAAACTGTCATGGCTGGGATGAATAGCCTAAATCACCAATCCATTTTATGACTGCTCAATCTGAGCCAGGGTTTAAGCAGCATGCTGTGCTGCACAAGGCCACGTTAATCTGTCTACAAGTTAAGATACTTGGAGAGCTGCAATCTGCCCATGCCCAGCAGACAAATAATATTCCTTATCTCTGTTCTAGTCAAGCACTGTGTTTTATTTAAGGAGTAAATTTTCCATTTCAATGTATATACAAGTTTCAGGAAAAATATATATTCTGCATTACTCAGAGTAGGTTTTAGTGTTTGCAGAAGCCATGGAGAGGTGGGAGAAATACCACCTTTTTCTTCTCAATTTTGACCAAACCACTATCTTAAGAACTGGCTCTAAGTAATCCTTAGTATATCCTTTGAAAATAAACCCAACAGGAACAAAAATCAATTATCAAAAGAAAAACTGTAAGAGGGAGAGATACCATTTGTCTTTTCAGTAATTCCTAGCATTATGGGGCTGTGGAAAAAGCAAGAATACTGAAGTCTTTTGGAAGTTGTGCAATATTTCTTCTACTCAGTGTTAAAACCCTTCAGAAAACACAGCAAGAATAAGAGCAATACAAATAAATTTTAAGAAGTGGAGTTGAAGCAAGTTTTTCTTCTGATCACTTTGCTGAGAGTGATCCAAGAAAAGCCCTTAATATTTAAAAAGTAAGCTGATGGAAAAAAGCTAATATTTATAAGTGCTGTTTAGAAAAAAAATAGCTAATTTGGTTAAGGAATGGTTCTGTAAATATTGCTGTGTTCTTAAAATTCTTTTAGGTTGCTTTAGTCACAGGCCCTCAAACAGTTCTCAAGGCTAGTTTTAAAATGTTAACATCTCCAAATTCGTTAATGAAGTGACCATAAGACTCTGTAAAGCCACGTTCTAGAAATGTTCAATGTTGTCATTCGAGAAATCTGTTAAGTCCTTTTACAGTATTCAGTCTAATCTTCAGGAATAAAGAATAGATCCCCTGATTTCAATTGGCTGACAATAATGCTCTATCAAACTGTGTACATATGCCTGCACACAGATGTTTTCATGATTTTTCTCAAGAAACTTTCTTTTTGTTCAGTAGTTGTTAAAATTCATTTATTTCAGTAGAATGCAACATTAATGTTATGTTTAGCATTGCTCTTGTGATAATCAATTACCCATACATTCAAGTATTTTTTATCTTGATATATACTCACTTGCACAACTTCACTTTACGATGTTAAATGAAAATAATTATTCTTTATTTGTGATTAATACATCATACTACTTGGAATGAAGTTGAAATCCTTTTTCAAATCATGGCACAGAAAACCGTAACTACATTGTTGAGATGGAAATTTTGCAAAGATACCCAGTTTGACTAGAGACCTGGTGTATAGAGAATGCAATTCTATCCTCAAATCTGATTTCAAAATTAATCATGCTGGCTAAGAAGTATTGACCAGCTCTTAATTTAAGTGTGTCAGGCTCAGCTTCTACCCAGACCCCGAAAACAACATTCCCTTTCTGGAATTAGGCAGCCCCTAGGTTCTCAATGTTTTTCTGTGTTAACGTACTTCCATATTAAATCATCTCACTCCAATCTCTTCAGTAAACTAGTTTTGATAAATTCAACATGTCAAAAATAAAAACTATTATGCAAGAGCTTTAAAATGAAGTTTTCTCCTCTCGGCTTTCCAGCATGCTTTTATTTGTCTACACTGAAGGCGCCAACAGTATTTTAATACATGCTCACTTACAGTTTACAAACCATCAAGGTCTTTTCTCCACTCCTAATCCCTAGTGGCTAGCACAACGATCAGATAATTCCAGTGGTTCTTTACAGCTCTGGCACTGCACTAAGTCTGTCACCCTATTGTGAAGGGAAAGAAGACGTATTATAGATTCTACCAGGCTTTGCAAAGCTTGACATGGGTTAGTTTATTAGTACAGATGTGTCCAACAGAATTTTGAGCTATCCCCATTCTGAATATCTATACTCATGTCATGCTTAACAGGCAGCATTTGGTTCCCAAACAAAACCACATACAGTTTAAAACAAAATATGCTATATCACAATTTACAGCGCTAGTCTGAACACATACATCAGCACATGAACTTGTATTTGCATTGGTACCTAGCGAACAGCATGAATAGCTGACATGCTTTTTTGCTGATCTACCCATACTAAAAAAAAAAAAAATGCTCCTGCTGAAAATAAGTTAAAGGCATGGATTTCTTATTTAAAATTTCCCTTTTTAAAATCATGTAGCTCTAGAGCACGTATATTCCTATAGCAGTTCTAGCGCTCTTTGCAGTGCAGAAAACCATGCAGATTAGTCCTTACTAGCAATATGCAACACAAAGTTAGCATTTCCCAACAGTTATATCAAAACATAACCACCAGAGCTATCAATAATATTACACATTACAGGCAAAAAAGTTGGTTGGGTGTTTCTTTCTCCTTACTGCACTCCCTTCTTCCATTCATGTCACCTCAGTACCTTGAGGTACTGACTCCAGCACAACCCCTCCACAAGGCTGGCAGCCCCTCTCCACACAGCAGAGCTTGGCTCCAGCACTTCGCCGAATGGCACACATGCCATGGCTCACAAAAGTGAGAAAGGAGAAAGGCAGGGTGCTGGACAGCACAGTCCACCTCTTGCTTCATCATTTTTGCTGCAGGAACTGAAAGGTGAAGTCTCAGGAGGGGAGGGAGACTGACACACACAACGAAGCAGCCAGTGGAGTGCTGTGCTCCTAGCAGGCTCACCCCAAGCAGCAGCCACCACTCATGTTCTGACCCACATCATTTGGTTAAGTCTGAACTGAATTTATACCCATAAACTGTAAAAGTCATTTTAGGAAGGACATCTTTATCAGTCTGCTCAAGATCCAAAACATGAAAAAAGTAAAATACAAAGTTCACTGAAGACATCGAGCCTGACACTTCTACAGCATCTACAAAACAGCAAGCAAGTTAGAAAGAGAGCTGTACATAACACATGCTAAGTCACTATGACAGGAAATACACTGGAGAAGTAATTCCCCATGAAAAGAGTGTTTTTCATGCTTTATACTTGCAACATTTTTACATAGAAATGCATGCAAGCTCTGCTCTATTTCTTCCCGTCCTCTAGGTTAAAAAAAAAAATAAAATAGACATGGCAGCAGAAGAAAATTATTTACAAATGCTTACTAAGACAAATTAAGTCACATCTGTGACAGTAATATTACTCTAGATATACCACATCAACCCACTTAGATATCTATTCCTTAGCTCATTTAATACTCTCTACTAACAGACTACAATATTTTCATACTTTGTGCAGAACTCCATTTGCCCTGCTTCTGTAAGTTTCACTGGAAAAGAAAATACAAAACCATATAAAGGTTCATAAAGGATGAATGCTAACTGCCATGGCATTTTTCCACTATTGACCACAACAACAACCACTATTACTTAGCAGATCATACACTGTAGTACCCAAAACAAAATAAAATTGTATTTGTGCAAAGAAGATAAAACACCAAAACAGCTCAAGAAATTTAAGATGATTAATGTTAATTCTCAAGTCTCTAAATATGTTTGACTTACAGAATATTCTTTATCACATCACTTCTGAATAAAAGTCATAAAATTAGTCACTAAATAAAGTGGCTTTTCATACAAGTGAATGAGATTTTGGGGCCACCTTCCCTAAAACATAGCAAGAAAAACAAACCAAAGCAACCCTTCAATGGTACTTGCAAAGGTCTTGGAACAGGTGATGTTTACTTTGTTCTTGATGACCCAGGGAACCTATTCTAAGTCTTTAGCCGCTAATAATTCGGATGTCCTAACGCTCACCAAAACTGAAACTAGGATTTTGTGGACACACTGCTATCACAGTGCTTAGCATCTCCTTGATGTATCACTTTACTCTGTCAGAATGAGAACACAGAAACGCAATGTACTTTCTCTGCTGCTTTGAGCAGACAGCTCCCTTTGTAGCTACCCAAAGAATGTGTTCTGCAATCTCTCACAATTTAATCACTGTCAGTCATAACAGCCTATTGTGAAAAATAATCCACTCATTTATTTTACCATCAGCGCACTCAAGCATGGTCAATTTACGAGCAGCACAGTCACATGCATCAGCCACAGGAGATCCATTACAGAGCCGCTGGAAAGTGCGCGAACAAACAAGTTGCTCTCCTCTGATTATCCATAGGCTAAACCTAGAGGCCTTACAGCCTTTCATACTACTTTCACAGTATTGCTTGAAGGCTTTCCTTTGTTTCTAGTTCTAGTGCTTCAACACATGCTCACACAGACAGTGTGAGGCATGGCTAATTACAACTCCAAATTTTAATACTAAATTACAGAAATAATATCTCATTCAAGTCAGGTGCTCATGGAATAAAAAGCCTTCTGAATGTCATCAAAGTAACTCCCAAAACATCCAAGATAAGAAGCACAGCTGTTTGTGCCAAGAGACCAGAAGCATAGCTGACATTGCAAGCGCAGGAGTTGTGGCTGCAGGAGGTACACTAAGGCTTAGGAGCTATCATGCAGTAAAATATTCAGGAACTGCAAAATAGCAAGTCAGATCAGTACACCTGCAGGCATTTAACAAGCCCTATTCACAGTGAGGTTAATGAAGTCATGCAAGTAATATCAGTAATAGCTGCAAGTGCCTAGAAATGCAGACATTGCCAGTCCAAAATCATCATTATGTATAAGTAGACACTAACAGACAGGCGTTCCACAGAAGCTACACACAAAAAACACATGCATACACACTTTTCTTTCAATGTTTGCACACATACATGTATATAGTCTTGTCTCTCTTGATCAGCCAAGGATTCCTCAGGAAATATCCTCCTACATGAGAAGCTATACAAACTGGTTTTATAATAAAGTTTGGTCAGAAAAATCATTCACATTATTATAAATCCTAAAGCTTTGTAAGGATTTTCAACTGATAACAGCTGAAATTGAATGGTTGACAAAAAAAAAAATCATTTTACACAGAGTAATTCATTGAGTCTTGCCTTCTTGTGCACCATATGCAGAACACCTGCACAATTCCTTGCTCCTTAAAGTCCTGTCATCTCTTCCATTTTAAAAAGTATAAATAAAAACACTGTGGTGAAATAAAGCCCAGAATTTCAGAGTTAATATTTTCAATCAGGATGTACAGATAAATCTAGAAGTCGTCTACCACTAGATTTAAAAAAGAAACCCAACTAAAGCAGCACCATTGTGAACACTCAGCCATTAAAGACCCTTGGCAAACTACAGAAGCCTCACCCACCAGTAGGATCATGCTACAAGGTAACCTACATGGAATACATAACAGACATCACTGGACATCCTACCAAAGCCCCACATATTTATAGGAAGAAAAACTGCAATAGTACTGCAGATGCTGACAATTTGTTTTACGCTGTGTTCTGCAATGTACCTGACCAAACCAGCAGTGTAATTGTCACAATGTAGAGATATTAAGTATTTCCCGAACTTTGCCAGCACAGATTCCCAGACGAACCTGCAGAAGTTTCTTGTTTATTGCAATAAGATTTGACTATGAGTCAGTGTAATTAATCAACCACACAGACACTCAATCACTTAATACAATGCACTCCAGTTAATTAATAGAACCAATGTACCAGGCAGATGCTTAAGTATTTCTTCTCTTCAAGTGAATTTTTGACTACTACAAAAACAAACCTGCTTTGAATGCAACTACTTTCACAATGAAAGTTAGTAAGTGACTTGCAGAAGAAATCCACAGCATATCAGAGATGTCTAAGAACGTATATATCCAAATCAAAATTGGTATCAAGAACATCATGCCTATTTCCTCGTTAAAAGATACTTAATTTAAGCTCTAGAAGTGTTTGGTACCATGAAATATGACTTTTCCCAATAAATTGAAAATTATATACTTAAGTTCTCTCTTTATAAGCAAAAAAAAAGGCTAATAGCAAAATTCCTGCTTACTTTCTCACAAAGCTACAAATCACAATACCATTCACCTTTTTGGTGTCAAAACTGCAATGCAATAGAGCACAACTACCTAAAGGAACTGAAGTAATTTTAATTGAAGCCAATACTTTACAGGAAACTTTTTAAAGCTCCAAAGATTACTACTGTTGAATTATCCAAAGGAGTCAATTTGAAGCAAATTTTCATGCAGTGTTTAGTTTTAGAGTCTGTCAAGTACTCAGAAAAAGGCTGAGAACCAAATCTGGAATTTTCCACCCAATTAGGCCAGGCACACTAGCACCTTGAGCAGCAAAACCTAGCAAAGACACCAAGTCTTTGCCACGGTTAGCACCTCTAATTCAGAAATGCTCATGTTTGGAACTCATGCACTGAAAATGTAATTCTGTCACTTGTCAACAGATGTAAATTCTGAACAAAAAGCAACACAAAAATTCATCCCAGCAACCTCATCCACAAAATTAGGCTATCACACTTCTCTTCAAAAAAAGGTGGGGTTTGCTTACCTTTACCTTTGTGCCCCTGCTACTTCCCTGATTTGCAAGTTTTTCAGGTGAGAAAACATTGATGGCAACCAGACTGTGTACCTCACTATATATACACCTTACAGAGGTATTTAATAACATTGTCTATAAACTCCCAGAAATTTCAAGTCTTGAGTTTCAGAATTAAATCTGAAATGTAATGCTGTTTTCCAGAAATGTCCCTATGAACTTAAGCATAAGACAACTATATTTATATAAGACTTATAAAAGACTTCTAAAAAGTTTAATTAACACCACTTTGCCCCTTGAGCAACAATGTGGTCCTAGCCAGTCCATAACTACAGCAAATGTAGCTCCTCGCAGCTTAGAAATGGCTCACCTTCCAAGTCAATTATCAATGTTGGACTATCACAGGGGCAAACATGGTCACCTGAATCCCTACTAGTCACAGGGACATCACAGCATCATCCTGAGACTCCGCAATAGCACAGTGGGCCCATGTGGATCCACTGTACTCAGCCCTCCCATCCATTAACTGCTGCTGATACTTTCCTCTCCTTCTGTCAAATCAGATCTGTTTCAGTGCCTATCAATGTCTATTTAAAATGATGGGTATTTATGAAATTTTCAAAATAAAGGAATACTTAACTATAAGGAAGAAAAAAAAAAAAGAAAGTGATTGGACCTACACTGAAGAGAGATTCCTAATCTACTTTTCAAAATTTTAACAGAGTGACACAATGCAACTGTTTGCATCAGACTCCACAGGACAATGAGAAAATTATTCCACAGAACTAAGATTTTCAAGGAAAAATTATTTTATCCTGGAACACACAGCACCTTAACTTTGCAATGACTTGACTTTTCAGAATCTCTAACCCAAGGCTGCCTTTGGAATATGGTGTAATTAGATAATCAGTTCGTTTGAGGTACACTGCATTGCTGAATCTGAGAAATATCCTTCTATGGCACTACAGGCATTGAAAGTTACAGTGCATCATTTCAGAACTCATTGTCAGGGCAGCCTTAAGGCTGACTTCCAAGTAGCATGTCAGGCATAACAAATACTAATTCTCTTCAAATGGTTGTACTACAGAACAAGTAGAAAACTTTTTTAAAAGGTGAATACTTAGTACCTCCAGAAATATAAGGAAGTGAAAAATTCTAGCAGTAAATTTTTTATTGTCATACCTTTATTCCATTATTAAACTAGTTATTCTGCATTGACTTTTTTCAAGAAACGAAAGACTTCCATGCTAGTTAACATATTTGATTTGTTTGTTGAAGGAGGTCTTTTTTCAGACTACTGTTTTCTACACAGTGGATTTACTGGTTTGGCTAGTTCATTTGATTCCAACAGCAAGTTACAGCAGTATCACAGGTCAAGCATCACATTTCTCAAATTACCTTAGCTTTAAGTTTTGTACACATTGTTGAAACACTAAAGCTTTTCAAGTTTCCTTCAACATTTTATCCTATGTCTAGCATCTCTGTAAGCCAAAGAACTAAAAAGAAACTTATTTTAAAGAAAAGCAAGGCTATCAGAGGAGATGTACGATATCACTTATTATGAATGCATTTTCAAAAGCAAACTCCACATACACTTAAACGTAGCTGGTATTCAGTTTTTCCGAGATCTGTCTATTCTGTTAAAAGTCACCAGTCATGTGAGTGAACAAGACTATTAACCATTTAATTAATTTGAAGGTTTACGGACACAGCAGTGCAAATTCAAGGCTGCAAGAATCAAGCTTCCCTCTCGCTTGCCTCTGCTTCTCACAACCGAGAGCTGTTGCAATGACATACTGTTATCTTACCCCCTGTTACCATAATAAATGCCAGTACAGGATGGAGCAAGATGCAGAGGAGTGGGCTGCAGGCTTCACTCAATGTTAGGTCCTTGAGCCATTCAAGCAGCCCTTGTGCCAAAGCAGGCTAAACACAGCCTCTATCCAGAGAATCTCATCTTTTGGTTTTATGCTGAGGTTTTGCCGCCCTTATCAGCCCCCCATGCTACATATAAGGTCTGTGACAAAAGACAGTTAAGCAAAGCACATAACAAAGGCAATCCTGGTCTATACTTTCTCCTTCCAAAAACATTAAAACTATTTCTCTGTCCCCAACATTAACTTTCGGTTCAAACCAAGCAACTGTTTGGCAAACTTGTATAATCATTCCTATCAGCTCTCACAGGGGTTTACTTTGTTGAACTTAATTTTTCAGGTGGCGAGAGTGGGTAGACAAGGCTATCAGGTTAATACTACTACTGAAACAAAACAAAAAGAAATTAGTATGTTTCCAGCTATAGCTAAATTCACTGAATTATTTCACTTGAACCTCCTGAAGTGCCTCAGGAGACATTCTTCTGTGTTAAGCTTGCAATTACTCTACAAAGCTACACTATAAATTCTTCATCCCGTTACAGCTGTCCCTCAGTTTACAGCTACTCTTAACTGAACTGCTGCCATCAGCTACCTGCATTTTACACAGACTCAGGCTATACAAATACTTTAAAAACTATTGTCTGACATCTGCATTTCCCCTTCAATACTGCTCTTGATACCTGCACTATCTGCAACTTGCCAGCACTTCTCAGCCATAGACTCATTCTTAAGTGTTTAAAAACTATTCTCCACAATGTGTCAGTCATTAAGAGCTTCATAGTTTAGTCAGAATTTTGTCAAAGGCATAAAGTATTTTCAATATTAATTTCAAAGAGTTATTTTTGTGTCTTATTAAAGAAAGAAGCATTGCTACTTTTATTCAAGAATACCAAACAGGTATACATCTGCACTGGTACATACAATGGCACCATTTTTTTAAGTATGATGTTCATCCAGCTAAATCTTGCACCACCTGCAACCTTAAAAAAAGAAGCAAATTTACAATACTCTTTCATTCAACGTTTCATTGCAATGCATATTGAGTGTGCTCATTCCTAACCAAGCTGAATTATAACAAATTGAATAAAAAGCAGTTCCATAACTGGAAGAAGGATGCTAGGTACCACCTAGTAAGGCTACAGGTACTATTTTGGTTTAAGATGCATCTCCCCAGCTGATGTCTGAAATCAAATATTTCACATTCTTGTTTTAGGGAGAAGCTACCTAAACAGCTAGCTAAATAAATAAGGGGCAATAATTCTGTAGGATGTATAGAAAAAGTTGAAGCAGCAGTCTCTTCTGTGGTGAAGGAAAGAGGGGATACCAGGAAACTATACAGTGGCAGAAGTTTCCTAAATAGAACTGCTGCCAAAGTAATTATAGCAAGTAATCAAACCTTTGTTTGTTTTTATGCTACAAAGACAAAAGAGACTTTGCTGCAATCTGAAAAATCAACAACAACCCTTTTCTGTAAATTAATACCAACCTAACGAATGAACTACAGGATATGATCAAAGCTAGTAGTAACAGCAATGTAGTTTTTGATTTGCCTATGGCTTGTGAAATACAAAGTCCCCAAAAAAGAAATTCAGGATCCTTGACTAAATACCTAGAGGTAAAGATAAAGCTTTACAAGCTGTGGTACTGGCTTTAGGAATCCACCTTTTGTATCTCTGTACAGAAAAATTTATTCTTGTGACTATCTTCAGGAAGCAGCACAGACATTACAGAAGTTATGAACTCAATTTTCAGATTTCATACTAGATAAAAAAAAAAAAACAACCCTCCTTTATCTTCATGACTAAGTCACATTCAATACCTTGATCCTAGTAAGATACTAAACACTTTGCATGTGGCAATATAAATGAAACTATGGAAGACCATGCAGCTATTTCAACATTTCTTTTATTGGCAGGACTTCAGTGCTCCCTTGAACAAATACGTTGTTGTGTTAATCCAGTTCCTTTGGATTACGGAGAGTAGCTTCTATACACACAGCAACAAAAGCTTTTACTCTTTGTAGCTTCAGCTTTCCTTGTTGCAGTCTTAAAAAGCTGCATTTGAGATCAAACCACAACCTAACAGATAAGTGATAAAACTGAGCTGAGCACTGACAATTTGTCATTAACACAGAATCATAGAACAGTTTGGGTTGGAAAGAACCTTAAGATAATCTAGTTCCAACCCCCCTGCCATGAGCAGGGACACCTCACACTAGACCATGTCAGCCAAGGCTCTGTCCAAGCTGGCCTTGAATACTGCCAGGGATGGAGCATTATCAGACATTTCACGCAACCAAATACATAGATAGGGAGTTTACATGCCACAAAGATATATCACCATACGTATCTTATATGAAGTTAAAAAGAATGTCAGTAGTTGAGTTTATATTTTATGCTAAGATGCTATTCAGAACCTAGATACCTCCTTACTATTTGAGAAAACTGACTGGCTTTAAAAACCTTGCTTAAAAAAAGAAAGCAAAACAAAACACACAAACCAAAAAATATCACTACATTTTAACCAAAAGCAGAATATGTATTTAACTGCTCCATAAAATCAGTTTACAGTCAAGTAAGTTATTCAAAATATTCCTTACACATCTGTCTCCAGTCCCCCAAAGAATTAACTTTAATATTAAAGGGACCATCCTAGATGTTAAGATGGAAGCTTTTTAAATTGGAAAAAAAAAAAAAAAAAAGTTTTAAATACAATAACATTTGCTCGAAGACGTAAGTTAGAAAGACATACATGATTACATGATTTGGTTCCCTTCATATTCATTCCACAGAATGAAGATAAATGTATTTGTAGATGGCATGTTCACACAAACTGGATATCCAGTCTTCCCGTCAGATTCTCTCCCATACAAGTGCATCTACTCTCTTCATTTGCCTCTCTTTACACTTCAGAAAGTGAAGTCAGTGCAAGAATTTTTTACTTCATTTAAAATACCTAAGCTACTTTAACAGAATTGTCATCACTATCATACGAAGTCTTAACAGAAAACGTAACTGTTGCTGGTCCCAGAGGAACTTTACAAAAGATTTAGCCACATAATTATGAATTTGAAATAACAATCAACTCTGCATTTGACAAGAAAAGACTGCACACAAAATTTCTGGAATTCCTGCGTGGGCAAGGCCCTTTGTAATTCTGGCAGTTGGTGTACTCAAACAATGGTTTATAGAAGATCCTTCAGATATAATTAGATTGCAGACCACTGGTTCCATCACAACAAGCCTGGAACATCCTCAAATTTAGGCAATATTCACAGGATATTTAACAAAGATGCAGAGGGGGTTACTATCAGCATGACCATCTTCTTGCACTCATCAGATATCCCTTACCCTCTCTTTCTTCAAGTGCACTAAGGAAGGAAAAGGAGACAAGAGGACCAAATAGTACCCCTCCCCATGGAGCTTTCTGCCCCACTGCAGGGACTGGGATTTATAATCAAAACTGTCTGGGACACAGACTGCTGCTAGTGTTGCCTGCAATGCTGGCAGGCTGTTAAAGTTACAAAGAGAGAAGTATGAGCCAAAATACGTACTCTTGCTTGCCAAGCATATAATCCTGGTGCATACTTCCCGATAGGAAAAGGATTTAATAAATATGAGACAATTTCCCTTTCCCTTTGCTTAGAAACTATCTTCTTTCCCATGAGCTTAAGGTCAGAGAAAAAGAAACAACACAGTTTTCACATTTAAAAGAAGCTTAGTTAATTCTCTGCCTGGAATACTCAGCTTCGTTTGATTAAGAATATTCCATGTTTTCTCAGCAACTCAGGACAATGACCAGGACAAGTTTTGTAATTTAACACAGAGACTCTGTCTCCTGTTACTCATGAAGCACTTCAAAACACAGTGGAGGGTTAGATTTTTTGGTGGATATGGCCCCAGCTGTTGCTGGGTCTGCTCTACTGAGTGGTCTACTAATAGATTGTCTCCTGGTCTGAAACAGTAAAGGAATAAACGTGAAGGATTTGCACTTGAGTCATGACATGCCCTTGGTTAAAATTAGAAGGGAAGCTTGCTACAAACTTTCCACTGCCAGATGTTTTAATTAAATAACAGGATACATATAAATTAATGGACAACTTCTGATGCTTAAGTGGCAACAGAAGATAGTAAGTAGAAAAGAAAAATACAAGGGTCAGGGAATCAACTAACAGTATTACAGCACTGAGGCAATTGCTCTGGTAATTAGTTTAGTGTAACACCAAATGACTGATACTAGCAAAATACTAGACAAACCCAGCCTATGATTTCAACAGACTCCTCATTGAAGAAAAACTAAGAGTAGCTAACAGTAAATTCAAAAAATCTTGTTGGAGAACAAATGAGAAAGAGGTGTTAATAACTACTCTAAAACCCTGCATCAAAGACAATCTTGAGCCACTTTAGAAAATTCTTACTTTCATAATAAGGTTTTCAAAGAAGATGAATCAGGTGAGACTGATGTCTAACAGACAAGAGTTTTCCATGTATTAACAGGTGCCCAGAAAATGACTTCAGTGTTGCTAAGGTAACAATCATGACTGTATTTTCCCTAACTTGAACTTAAGAACTTAACTTTTAATTGAACTTAAAAGCTTACAGAGGATATAGCAAAAAAGTTGACATAATTTTTGGAACAAAGGCTGTAGTGAGCAGATGTCAGTCTCCTCTCCCAAGTAACAGGACAAGAGGAAATGGCCTCAAGTTGCATCAGGGGAGATTTCGATTGGGTATTAGGAGAAATTTCTTCATCTGAAGGGTTGTTAGGCATTGGAACAGGCTGCCCAGGGAAGTGGCTGAGTCACCATCCCTGGAGGTATTTAAAAGACATGTAGATGGCACACTTAGGGACATGGTTTAGTTGTGGACTTAGCAGTGCTGGAGTAATGCTTGGACTTGATGAACCTTAAAAGTCTTTTCCAACCTAAGTGATTCTATGATTCCAAGAACTCACAGATTGAGTTTGTATAGCAGCAAAATTTGCCTGACAGCAAAAGGCAATCTAAATACTCATTTTTACCAGAAATATTAACCATTCTTTAAGGAAAAAGCCTGTTTAAGTAAACCAGAATTCTCAAATGAAATTGGAAACATTAACTTCTGTCTCCCAGTCATAAGATTTCCATAATTGCTCTCAATCTAACTACAGTGCCTCACATAGAGTTCAAATCCCACCTGACATCTCCTGAAGATATACCTGTACAAGTAACGATCAAAATGAAACAAAACAGAAGCTAAATCATGTAACTTTTTATTTTTAACCATTATATTACAAATCACAAGCTAGGCAAACTTCTTATGTATACACACACACATACTTAAAAGTAAACCCCATTCTCTGTATTGGTTGTCTTTTGACTAATCCTATCTTATCCTCTTACTACTATACCTTATATGAGCATGGAAGCTGGTCTTCAGAACCAAATATGAACCATATGTTCTTATAAGGAGTGTAAAGGTAATCACAGGCAAAAGGTGCACAGCCCATACATGACACAGCATTATGAGGCAAACTAGTGGGACCCTCCCCCATATCTACCTGATGCCTTATATACATCACAGTAAACTTATCTGCCACCATGCCCCCGCTGCACATTATGGTTTGCAGGTTCATCCAGTTTTAGGTTCTCCCATAAAAGAGAACTGAGGATATACTGGAACAATCTCAGCTAAGATGATTCAAGGCTTGCAGCATCTGCCATATGATGAGAGGTTGAGAAAGCAGAGATTGTTTGGGAAAGAGAAGGCCTGCAATCAGGTGATCTTATCAGAGTGTATAAATTTAACTACTTCAGAAAAGTCAGTTCACACGGATTACCAACACACCTCAACTGTTGCAACTCACAAATCTGAGAAAGCAAAGCTTTAGACAGTCATTCTGGAATTTTGGCAGCAGCAATTCAGACTACAAATAAATTATGGCATCATTTCTTTACCCCCCCATCACAAGGGCGCAGAATTTGTTGCAGTTTAGTTTATTGGGCATGATGACCTCTTAGACTGGAAGCAGAGAGCACTGTGCATGGAAACAAGTGTCATGCCTTGAATCAAATGGTTACCTTTACTCACAGCTGGGTAGTCCAACTACCTCTCATCTGAGCACCAATGGACAGTTTCAAAACTGCAGCGACAGTTCACAGTGACTCATCTTCACATACAGACAATTCACAGAGCACTTTAGTCTCACCCAGTGAACTGACTACACCAACTTCCATATATTTTTCTTTTGAAGAACATACCAAGTCCAGTAGGCGATGTTAGAGGTAAAATACATCAGAGAAGTTCATTTGCAGCCTGTGTAGAGCTTAAGCTGCTTAAACAAATTTCTTGACTTGGAAGAAAACAATATAAATCAAGTTACAATACTCTTGAGACTCTATAGGGAAGAGGAAAAAAAAGTGACGGATCTTTGGCATCTTATTACAAAAACTCAGCACATCTGATTTACAACTCTCATAATGGCATCTCAACCTTTTCTGAAAGGTCAGGAGATACCTCATATTTAATAACACTCAGGTCTCCTAATGCTTATGTAAGCTGCAGAATGACATAGATACAACACTCATAAGACCAACAAAAATAAAATTATTCACAAGCATTCAGAAGTACCTTAATACGTAAGTCTTTGCATTTTGGAGGTAGAAGCAGCATAATACGTTTTTGGGAAGGATTTGTTGTGGTGAAAATTTTCTGTCTGCCTATCAGCTCCTATATTACAACACCTGTTGTGTGGACTTACAGATTCATATATATAAGTGAGATTATAAAATCACTCTATATTTATAAATGTCACTCTAAATAACAATTTTCATGCAAGAACGTTTTTAACTGAGAAGTCACATTTATCACCCCCAAGGTTACACCCTCTTTAGCGCTGCAATCAGACATCGAAAGCTAGTGGAAGTCAAAGTCCAGGACTGGTACCTATTAATTCCACATGCACTAGTGACTTTTCTCTCACCACGACTTTTCCTTGTGCTGCAGCATGCTAAGAATTTAAACAAGGGTTCCTCAAAACTTCTACACTAAAATTTGCAAGTGTGTTTTGAAAAACAGCAGCAAAACAATAAAGCATACAAATGATTCAAAAAAGTAACTACAACCAAATCACAAGATGTTTGATCACAGATTTCCAAATGAAACTGGAAAACTGAATATAGTACACAAGCTCTCTTGGTTGAAAAGCACTGGACTTTTGGCAGAACTCTTGCAGAATATTTTAGCCCTCTGCAGAATTACCAGCCCTTCAGGGTACCAGCATCAAAAGACAGCTTTGTCATGTGAATGACTGCATATTGTTGAAATGTAAGTATGCCTATGGCAGTATTTCTCAAGCATAGAGACAAGTCAGTAAACTGAAAGGTTTTTCATGCAAAAGAAGATATACCTGAGAAGATAATGAGGCATCTCCCTCAGTCCAGCCGGGTGAAAGGCACAACTGTTTTCAAAACAAAAGTTTAGAAGTTCTGCATGGGAGGATATTCAACTTAGCCTGGTTTTGCAGGAGAAGAATCTTTATATTCTACTCATGTTGATGTAAGGGTCCATATCAGGTTCTCATTTGCAGCAATAGTTACATTGCCTATTTTTAAACAAAGAATTCTGAGGCATCTGCTTCAATTTCAGGTAAAGCCCTGAATGTGACTACCTTCATATAAAGCAACGAGAAACCTTCCATATTAAAGTAGTGTACCATTTAAAAACCCAGCTGTGGATCAGGTAACATTTTACCGTTCACAGTGGAGACAAAGTTTTGCATACCTTTGCATCGTATCATTATCAGACCACTCTCAACTCATGCCAAATGTTTCTTTAGCAATGAGTAGCAGAGGAAAAGCCATCTTCTTCAGTAGTATAGGACTTTGTAAACAACAGTAGTGTTTACTTCAGAGTTAATTCAAGGGGAGACAAAAAGAGACAAGAAAACAGAAGAAAATGAAGTGAGGAGGAAAGGTTACAAAGCGTTTGCTTGGAGATGAAAGGATGAAGGGGAGAGAAAATACAGGGAACCATGCCTTTAGAGGATGAACTGAAGTGGAAGGGAGGGAAAGCAAATCACTCTAAACAATACATCTATTGCTGAAAATAGAAGCCCAACTTCAGTTGCGTAACGTAAACTCCATACAGACTACAGATATACTCGGCCTCCTATTTTAAAGGCATCTCTAAGTACATTCTTGTTTTAGAAGACCCATGATAGGAGCAATAATTCAAAAGTACTGCCCTTGAAGGATCCATGGACACAGAGCTTCTCACTGATATCACTACTTCAATATGCTGCTCAAATTAAGTATTGAAGAAAAAAAGTTACAATCTAATTAGCGGCCACATTTGTTGTTCAACTGTTTCTACCTACCAGATACATATGACCAAAGGTATAAAAGTCACAATCTTCACTATAAGCTCGCCAAACAAGGCAAACAGATAGTCTCATAGTCAGAAATGTCTCTAGTGCCTTCAGTTCCAATTCACTCCTACACAGTGGCACATTTTCCTTCCATGCTGTCATAGTTTACATACCATTTGAGAATAATAATGCTCTGCAAAAATATGTTGAAAGAAAACAAATCTCTGTAATTTTACTTTATGATACTGTCAAATAGAAATAATTTGAAGCCTGCAAAAATCTAATGGCAAAGCATGGTTTGTCATCTGTAAAAAGATTTGTTAATACCCTAACAGCAGCAAACAAGCAACTCGAAAAATGGTAGAAGTGCAATTCCCATGATAGCAGAATCTTGCTGTTCTAATAAGAATATTTAGAAGTCATAAAACTTTGTTTAAACAGATGTAAAAGTTGCTATTTTATGATTGTTAGTCTTTCATTTTATAACAGAAGTATACACTGCAAAACTTTACAAGCTTGTTTCTGTACAGAAAATTGTTCTGGCATGTGAGAAAGTTAAAGGAACTTCAGCAAGAGAATTTCCACATTCAAGTATCAGAATCATCAGAAACTATCAGAGATTACTACTACTACATATGAAATCATCTGGGGAAAAAAAAAACAGACATTTTTGCATCTGCATAACAAAATCAGACCAATCTGAGTCATAGTTGTCATGAAACACCGTTGCTTTCCATAAGCATATAGAAACCCTCTTCCTCAAATCAGGAAAAGATCATTTCAAGAATTAGTGCCATCTGACAGCAGACAAATGCCATTATGACACAGTGCTGTCCCGCACTCCCCACACATACACGTAAGCAGCAATAGACTAGGAGGTAAGTTACCAGCTCCAACACATTGGCTGGAGGCAGAACCTGAAGCAGAAGCTGCTCTTCTCTGAAAGAAATTACAAACTCCATACCCTTGCAAAACAAACGAACAAGCAAACTACTTTGTTTCCTCCCCAAAAAAAGGGTTCATCTTTAATCCACTTTATACTAAAAAAGAGGGTGGTGGAAGAACAATCAAGATTTGACAAACTGCCACAGAAGCTGTGGGCAACACACAAGTACTATCTAACACAGTACAATTCAAAAAAGTTGATAAAGCTGGACATACTTCTAGAAGCACTAAGTGCCTACTGCACTACTAAGTTTTGGCTCAAATAATTACATATTAAGTCACCTAACTTGACTAAAATTAAAAAAAAAAAAAAAAAAACAAACAAAAAAAAACCCCATATATAACAAACTACCATTTCTACTAAAAAGTTACCTCAAAGAGGGGAACTGCAAAATTTAATTAAAAATTGATTCAAGTTTAACAGAGAACAGCATCCAATAACAAATAGAAGGTAGACCAAAAGAAACCAGCACTCAAGAAAAATACAGTTAACTCCTAGTAAAAAAGTCATAAGCCGTTACTAAGGTTGGAAGAGACCAAAAAAAATCCCGCAGCAACGTCAAAGCATTTTATAGTATCATGTTGCACTAGCTCCTAATGCTTAAAACTTCAAGCACTTTCCCTATCACAAGAACTAGGATAACTTCCTCATATACCATGTAATACAAATTCTAACACATAAAAGAAACCCCAACCACCAACCTAAAAACAACAAAAAATACTTCACCAGGCAAATTAATCTTCCCACAACATTCAACAATTTATGTATACAAGATGTTTCTAGCCAGAAAATTAGGGCTCATGACAGTGACTAAACAGTTCATCCAGTAAAAACTGTTTTTATCTGGTCCCATTCCAAAGGTTTAATGCTGCTATATAGGGCGCATGTCTCATCCTTTATCTAAAGCATATGACATACTCTAAACCAGTACCAACAGCTGGTGAATTTCATGGTAAACCAACCATCTTCCTAGTAGGTGCTGCACTGCGATGAAAGTTAAGAGCATGAAGAAAACAAAAGAAAAAAAAAAAAAAAAAACAAGGGAAACTGAACAAAAGTCTGAGAAAAAAAAAAAAAAAAAAAAAAACAATAAACCAAAAAAACCAAAGAAGCTACATTTCTATAAAAGCAAAAAATGAGTGAATCAAATCTGCTCCCAACACACCGGAAGCATGTTTTGGTTTTTCACATAGGCTTTCAAAAATCCATTTGCAGGCAATAAATAAAACATTCCTAGCCCAGTACTTCCAAGTCCCATGATTACTCACGATAAAGACTTAAATTATTTCAACTTTTGAATAAGTCAGCATAGTAAAACACACTTCAGCTAACATATCAGTATTTTTATAGAGCTTCATTAGGCTTTCTTGAAATACAAAAAAGAGGAGTTGTGATACGTAACAGAGACAAGTAATGAAACTTCCAGCATCATCCTTTTCTATCAAAGCCAAAAACCACACAGACTTTTCCTCCATGAAGAGGAAAGTATGAAGTTTATGCTGTGACATTCTTTGCGGTTTAGTAGTGGCTTCTGCCCCACTCCCCCACCTGCTTTCCTCCAGACATTTGCTTCAGATTCATGGTCTAATAATGTAATATCCTACCAGGAAAAGTACCCAAAAAGCTATTCAAGGAAAAAGATCCAGTGCCCTAAGACAATATCAGTGATGTATTGGCTTGCTCTTTCGCCTAATTTCTTTAGCCAATTGATGATGGAACAACAGCAGTTACAGTATTATTTAAGTACAGCATTTAAGTCAAACTTCAAAAGAAGTAAGTCAAACAGGGGATAAAGCAGCTTCTTCCAGCTTAGGAAAGAGTGAACAGTTCATTTATATGTAGTGACTACAAAGTACAAAACTTGTTCAATTTGGAGCTGAGCAAGAACTTGCAGTTCCAAAGTCAAAATACTCAAACTCACAGGACCTTGATTCAGTGTACTCTAAAACATTTTATTAATGAATTCTTGCTTTTGTGAGTAACTGGAAGCAATAAAAAAGTTTCAACAAACATGAAACCTAAGTATGTATTTTTATCATCAGATTCTAATTTTGGTTTGATTTTCAGAAGTAGCATACATGCTGAGTCAATCAGAATTTTAAAGTTTGCCTAGTCCACATTCAAAAGCTTGCAACAAGTATATACATTTTAATCCCATATACAGGACAACTGAATGTTTCAAATTAGAAAAAGCCATTTTAATTTTCCACTGCGGTTAAGACAGCACATCATGCATTTTAAATATGTACTGAAGAATGTTATTAAAAATATAAAAACTATCTTCTTAAAACACTGTAGTCATATTCTTATTCAGGCCACTAAAAAGAATACCACAGTTATAGTCTATACTTCACAAGCCACAGTAATGGGATAGCAGTAATTTACAGTAAAATCTGGTGTTACATTTAGCTGTATAACACTACTAATTATAGAGTAATTTCAACAATAAATATTTGGTTAAACTCTGCTTTGTCATCACTGCAAGCAATTTAAGATGAAACTGATCTTTCAAAGAGTCCACACTTTTTTAGAGTCTATTTTTATTTTCTGGTAACTGAAAATCTTCTCCTACAGCATGCTTCTGCAAACTACCACTTTGCAAACAGAAAACCACATAGACAATGTAAAAGCAAAAGGGAGATTCAAACCTGGAGCACCAAGGCAATCCACAATTCCCTTTAAACTGCCCTTGGCTAACCCTATTTTATTATTCAGTATCAAAGTCTTCTAACAATGACCTCATAGAGCACACAGGCTGCATCACTTAACAGAAAGGTAAGTTAGAAAACAGGTCAGGAAGAATACAAGGAAGAGAAACCAAGACACAGATGAATATGAGCACCATGGTAGATGCAATATCTAGTAAAACACCCAGTTAACCCCCTAGACACTGACAAAGAAGTCTCCAGTTTCAAAGAGAGTATCTTCCTGCAATGCTCCTTCTCAATGAGGACTCTGAAGAGCCAAGCTACTATTCATGAAAGCACTACACAGATGAATGGCAGTAGTACTTTATCTCCATTAGAGAGAGGAAAAAACAAACAAACAAAACCCCAATAAAATATAACTACCTGCTTCTGAGAGTATTCAGAGCCAGCCAATCAGTTTTTATACAAGAGGCTAACCTAACTGAAGTCAGGCCTTCAGAGAATCTCGTAAGTCCAGTCATGAAACATGTGATGTGCAGAGCAAAAGGTAGGCATCTGAAACTCTCCTTTATAAGAGACCTGATAAACATTACCTACAACAGAGTAAAGAATTAAAGAGGATGCAGCCCCAGCTTTCCCCTAGAACTAGGACGATGACACAGAATACAGGAATGTAGAAGGCAAGAAGGTGAAAATAATTACTGGAAAACGGAAAAAGGATTTGTGTTTTGTTTGTGTTTCAAGTTTTACATATCTAGTCCACAGATTTCTCCTGAGTGTTTCTATTTTCAAGGTAGTATGTCAGATGCAAGGAGCTACATGAATAATATAAAGTGGAGAAACCAAGCCATGAGCTGGAAACTGAAATCAGACAGCACTATTCAGCATTATTGTCAGCAATGCCTACACAGCTTGCTGAGCAGGCAACAGCACTTGTATAGTTGTCGCAATGTAGCATTTGCACAGTGCCACTAACCTATCAGACACTACTGCAATGGAAACAAACTTTTTTTACCCAACAACAGTTAAAATAAACAAGCCTGTATTCCCGCTGAGCAGCCTCACTTGCATGACATGCAAGTCTATAATCTCATACCATACACAGAACATTCTTTTCTTATTTGACTAGCCAAAGAGGATGGCTATTTTTGGATTACCCAAGACTAATTAATCAATGATCTGTTGATGTGGCCTTCACTTAGAGTGTAAATCTTCACAAAGCACTAAAAGTGAAGTCTATGTAGGAAATAAGTTACTAGTAAAATTAGCTTCAAAGAAGAGTTTATATCACAAACATTTTAATTAATAAATAAGATTTGCTAAAAATCTAAATATTTACTGTATCGTTAATATGTTATTTCCTGTATAACATTACAAAACTTACAATTTAAACCATGTAAATTTATTACAACAGCAGAAATATTGGACAATTTGAAACAGAACATAGAACTTCACCTATTTAGTAAATTCATACAGTGAATTTTCTGACATTAAAAAAAAGTTAATCACACGTTACCTTTCACTCCAATAGAAGTCTTGAAGATTAGTAGAATCCCGTCAACTATGACAACTGGGTAACAGCACAATATCTTCTTCGCCTGTCAGAAAGAGTTAAATTTGGAGTCAAGTTACATTGAAAACTATCCCACCCACTGAGTGAATTAGAAAACCAGAAAAGTAAAATTGAACCATGCTTAAAAGAGAAATACCTTTTTAAAACATGAACACCCTTCCACAAAGGAAGAAAAAAAAAAAAAAAAAAAAAAAAAAAACCAACACAATCATTTAACTTGCTCTTTGATTTTATCTCCTTTTAAAATAATGGAAGTGCGGCAGTTAATTGTAAAGTCTAACACTCTTAAGTCAAGATGAGTCTTTCAGTTTAGAAAACCAAAAATAACCCCTTACAATGTAGTCTGACATCTTGTATAACCTAGGCTATAACACAATCAGACGCTTCCACATCCTCTTTTCTTGCTCCCATCCGCTTTCTTGTGTCCAGCCATTGTGCACGTATACAACAAATAGTTTTCCAACACTACTTTTCTTGGGTTAATTTTGCCTGCAATGAGGAGAAAGCCCACCTTCCCTCCTCCTGATCCCCCCAGCTAATGATCAGCTCCAGAATGAAACCACCGTTAGAATTAGTACATATTTCTCAGGAAAGCATTTAATCTTGCTTTAAAGATATCTAATGGCAAATATGCTATCCACAACAACCTTTGGTAAAACCATTTTTACCCTACTGAAATTTACACACGGTAAACCAAAGTGTAGAAAACTTGTCCTCTTTCAACAATTAAAGTAATGCTGTACACAAGAGACGTAACTATTACTAATGTAAACCACTTGGATCCTTTTCCTGCCACTAAATCCTTTCATAGCCATGATTAATGGCTGTCGTTCACATTAGAGGCACAACTATCACCATTTTAGTTTGCTCCATCCCTTTTTAATCCTTAAATAGATGAATCTTTGTATTGAAACATGACTCCCAGTTCTTCATGTAACTTCTTGCAATTCTCTCAGGTTATTACTCTCAACTTTCTAAAGTTTAATGCCAAAAATGAACACAGAATTCAAAAAGGAATCACATAAGCACCAACTACAGAAAGGTTTTATTACCCTGTCATGGTATTTTATACGTTGTTTATATGCCAAGTTTAATTTTAACAACTTACAGAGAACTTATGTTCAAATTATTATTATTCACAACCCACAATACGTCTTTCAAATGTATTTACTTCCCAGAACACTTTCTCATTCTCTATGACCCATGCTCTTCATCCTTAAATGTATGCTTAGAAGGTGGCCACATGAAAAATGCATATTTTGCCAATATCTGAACTCACTAAATTATTCAGATTATATTGAATACAATAAGAAATGCCATTATTCTTCAGGTTACCCTCTCTAAATGAGACATATTCAGTGTTGTTGCTAAAACTCCATTAATTCACATCAACAAGTCAAACTGGCTTCAGAGCACTCCATTTGCTCCCACTTTTTAAGTCATACCAAAAAGTGGTAATAAAATCTATTATGAATTGACTGCAATTGCTGGAGATTTATCATATTGGAAGGGGAACAACAGGTATATATTCAAAGAACTGAAACCTGGAAGTCCATTCTACATGGCCCTGACTGTTCAGTTAGAACGCTCCCTCTTTACTGCAAGATCATAGAATCATAGAATAGTTAATACATAGAATTTTCGAAAGCCTTGCCTGGACCATTCTAAATGATATTGCTACAATACAAGCTCATCTGCCATGGGTACAGACTGTTGATACAAGCTTTGAGATCCATAACCTCTGAAAACATGAAAGGGAAGGTCATAGCGTAAGCACAAATGGAATCCAACTCATTAGAACTCTGCAATTTAAGCAGTTTAACTTCCCACCATAGAGGTTAAGACCAGACAGAAAACAGCATGGCAAGCAGAAATGGAAACCTGTTGGAAAGGAGTAGAGTAGGCTGAAGCAGGATGCTTCAGCTGCACATCCTCTCAGGACTGCTTCTGTGTGACCCAGGATGCCACAAAACTGGTTCTGAACTAGGTCTATTCTATAACCAGACAGCTCTGCAGCTTAGGGACTGAATTTATCTGATGTTCAAAACTTTAAAATATCATACCAATTTTGATTTCAAACACTCCAGGTCTAGAAATATGTGTTTTTGTGAGAATTTGCTGAAGGCTAAGTTTTGCAGACCTATGTGCTTGCTGCATTTCACTAACACTCTGGAAGCACCCATGCTAGCAGACAGTAAAAAGAGGCAGTAAAGCTAAGTAAAGCACTACCTATCAATGAAAAAGCTATAAATCAGACTGTTTTAATTAAAAATGGGTCTCAGACAGCTTTACATGAAGGAAAAAAAAAAACCCTAACTGATCTGTTTGCTAGTCGTTACTGGTATCAAAGCACCTTAACCTAAGTTTACTCTCTAGCTGGATATTACCTGTTCCCTGTCAGTGAATTGTTTCAGAAGCTGTTTCTGGAAATCCTAAATCATTAAGGTGACAAACCCTCAAACCAACTCCCTTTCTGTCAATCAGTGATCATTCATACAGTAACCTCCTTTAAGTCCATTCCAGCCATACATATGCATGCACAGTACTATTAACATCAAACAGCATTATCTTCAACTCAGGGGTATCTTCACCTATGGAAAAATGATGCACTAAAAATATTATCACAGAGTTAATAGCTCTTTTTAAAGTATCCAGACTTTACTGCCCTGTAATCAAAGCTTCCCAAAAGAACAATAATAGAAGAACTTTAGATCTAAATTTATAAATAACACTTTTTTAAAGATGTCAGTGCTTAATGCTCACTCAGAGGCCAGGTCATTACATGTTGAAAAGTAGACCTTTTTTTCTTAACAGCAGATAAAGAACACACAACAGGATTCTAAGCTGACTTTTAGCCTAATTCTTAAGAAAATTAGGAATGCGCACTCTTCCTCAACTTCATCCCCTAATTACTGATAAACAGCTCCAGTGCAGAATCCTATTTAGCACATTTTTCTGCAGTTGCTCACTTACAGCTGAAAGAAAGAAACTGCCCAAGATGCAAACAGATGAAGCTATCAGAATGAGGAGTGGTGCTCTAGCAAGAAAAGAATTAAACACTCCTCTCGCAGTATTCACGCGACGGGTGCGTGAGAGTAACCAGCAGAAGACAGGGCATATTTTCAGGCAAAAATTCTCCTCTTCTCCTTGCCTCTGACGAGGAAGTGGCGGACGCGACAGGGCAGCAGATGCGGAGCCGGGCGGGACCGCGGGAGCACGCCCGGCCCTGACGGGCCGTGCCCCAGCAGGCTCGCGAAGGCAGAGCGGCGGGCGGGCAGTGCCCGCCGGGGCAGTCCCGGGAGGGAGATTTGAACCTGAGCGGCGAGGAGCTGTTCCCCGCGGCGCGACTCGCTGGAAGTAGCGCCCAAATCCGTAGGGAGAGGCGGGAGGGAGAAGGCGGCCCTTCAGAGACCCCTGTCAGCCCAGGAGCAAGGAAAGGCCCCAAGACAAGGAGGGGCTGCGGCACGGAGACGATCTCCCCCCGCCGAGGCCACCGCTCCGGACACGCTTCCTCAGGGCCGCTGCCGCCCCCTGCAGTCCCCGGCTCTGACAGCCCCCACAGACCGACCTCCCACCCGCCCAGCAGCCGCTCGGGGCCGGGAGAAAGGGGGCAACCCGGCCCACAAGACGATCAGCCGGCCCGGCCCCGCCCGGGGCCCCCACATCCCGCATCTAGCCGCGGAAAACGCTGACGGATGCAGGGCAAAGCGACCCCTCGGCGCACAGCCGCCCCCTTCGCCGCAGCGCTGCGGCTGCCCGGCGCCCTCCTGCCGCCTCCCCCGCCAGCGGAAGGCCGGGCTGCGGGCCGCAGTGCCCGGGGTCCCACTCCTCGCCAGTACCTGCCGCCCCAACGCCCGCCGCAGCCGAGCCGCACACACGACACCGAAGTTGCAACTGCAGCCGTCAGCGCAGCCCGGGAGAACCCCCCGCCGGCACCGCCCCACGGCCAATCCGCGCCACGCCCGCCCCCGCGCCCCGCTGCCATTGGGTGATGCCCCCGTCAATCGTCACAGCGGGCGCTTGGCCACCGCCCCCTTCCCTTGGGCCACTTCCAACAGCCTCTGCCCGTGAGGGGTGCGGCGGGGTGGGGTCGGTGGGGGGGGAGTTAAATGGTGGGGTGGGCTTCGGGGGTGCCACTGGGGCACCCTGAGCACCTGCAGCGGAGGGACGGCTGTCTGGGAGCGCCGTGGGCGAGCCAGAGCACCGGGCGCGCTGTGCGGTGGGCCGCAGGCGCCGCCTTGCCCTTCCCCTCCTCGGTTCGCCGGGCACGGCTGCGGGCGGCGGGATGCCGCTGTCCTGCAGCCCCTGTCGTGGCTGTCTCCAAGCAGACTCGTAATCCGCTGGCATGCTAGGCGGAAAGACTTCTTACCGGGCGGCGACGGAGGCCAGTGGCACGGCGGGTTGGGCTGGCGGGAGTGCTGAAGGGAAGAGGCGGTTACCCGTCCCAGCGGGGCCCCGCACCGGGTGGACACGAGCACAGCGGAGGGACCTCAGCAGGGTCCCAAGGTGGCCGGGCCAGAGCACCCCTCCCGTGCTGGGAGGCTGATGGTCGGGACTGATTTAGCCTGGGGAAGAAGTCGAGAATTGAAATGAGAGGTTCAGGCCGGGTGTAAGTTTTCTTGCTCCTGAGCGCAGCCAGGTAGTGGAGTGGGTTCCTCGGGGCTTTCCACTCCAAAACGGCAACAGCCCTGAGTAACCTCCCCTGACCACGCAGCTGGCTGTGATGTGAGCAGGAGATTGGAACATAGATCTCCTTTCAACCTGAATTTTATAATGTTCTGCAGCCTTGATAGGGATTGTCCTTCACTTAGCTAAAGATCTTCCAGATGACTTTGTGGATAGTGACTGCTGAGAGACCAGACACAAAAAATGTAATGTGTAATGGCAGCTGCTGGGCTGCACAGGCTGCAGGCCCCAGGGGTGCCGTGGGCAGTCTGCCCTTGACACCACCTCTGCCTAAGGGCAGGTCTTTAAGCCTTTGGGCTCTCCTTTAAACCGTGTATTAGCCTTTTCATTCTCTTTGTGACTTATAGCATACAAAAGGTGTGTCAGATCCCAGACTACGAGGTGATATTTTGGCCTGCAATTCGTGCATGTATGTACAAGAAAAAGAAAACGCTTGGAGAGAAATGTAGTACTAACAGGTGAAGAAAAAAAAAAAAAAAAAAAACCCAAAACCCGAAACAACTAAACAACTAGCTGGTTAAGGAAGTGAGGCCTCTCTTAGCTTTGATCTTTTTTTCTCATTACATGCAGTCATACTGAATTTACATAATCCACACAGTATATGTTGCCTGTACAACTTCATCCCTTTTATGAATTATAACCTAAAGTTAACCACAGACTTCCCACCTCACCCTCATATGCACACCAAGCAATGACTATGGTTTTTTAGTGCAGAGAAGAAATTTTCCTACTTTGGAGAAGAGCTGTGCAGTGAAATGAATTAATTTATATGTAATTGCTGTGTCATTTCTAGAAAACTAGAAAGGGCAGGCAGGGGGAAGAGCAGGATCATGACAGGCTGCTGAGTGTTCTTTAAGAATTCTGTAGAAATTGAAGATGCCAAGTTTCCTTTATCAAAAATTTCTGTGTGATGCCATGTGCCACACTTGAATCTGATTCTGTGAAGGGGTTGAGGGATGTTTTTTCACGATGCCAATCTTAAGATGCTGGGGTCTCATTTAGAGAAGCTTACTACTGAAAATGAAGTCACCATAAATATTCTGGCTATTTCATAAGATTGAGAAATCAAGTCCTATTAGAAACTGATTAATACCTTTTCTTTAATCTTGGTGCTTCAGGAGTAAAAGCAACCCTGCAGCTCATAGGAGTGCTGTTAAAGGAAATAAATGTAAGCACACAGAGAGGCAATGAGTTGGCAGTGAACGGAGAGAAAGCAGTTTTAGATACCTGTGCTTAATTCAACATTGTTCAGTGAAAGAGGTTAGGAATCAATAATTAAAGAAGGAATTATAATGCATGTGCACAAGCAGTTTTAATTCTTACTAGCTATATTGCTTTATTTTGTAATCTTCATATTTTATTTATTATAGTGTATAAATTAAGCTAATGAAATACTTTCAGTATCTCTTGCTCTACATTCAAAAATGGCATTAAAAAAAGCCTTTGACTCTTTGAAAGAGGAGATGGAGTATCATTTGTATAATTTTTCTTTTTCAGGAAAACCAGTCACTGTGGTTTTTTTATTTTATTTGATATAGCAGATACTACAATTACCACAGCACCAATTGATTAGGATCTTACCTCTAGGTGCTTCTTATATGCAGAATGGACTTTAAAACTCTATATGGGATCTTCCCTGGTTCATTCCTCAGGTGCTTTGACATAAGGAATGATAGAATATGCTCCAGTTTCTCAAGAAATAATACAGCAGCTTCACATGCCTGCCTAAAACCAATAGCTACTACTATAAATGGCTTAATTTACAGGCTCAACTGTTGGTCTTTGCAGCTTTCTGAGGCTACCTGACTTTGCACCATTCAAACTGCTCGCTCTTAATGCTAGCACTTGTGTGACTGCCAGTATTTAATACCATTGGCCTGACAAAGTTTAATTGGCACAGTAGTACAGACAGCTGCACCTGCAACAATCTGGTCTTGCCAGTGTTGATAAAACCAGTGGAAATGCCTGTAATGAAATTTCCTAGTTGCAAAAAAGTCAGGAAAAGTCTGAAAGAAATTGCTTCAGACTCTTTTTAATTCGTCACTTAGAGAGACTCAGACACCTCTTCTGAGAATCCCAGTTAGTTGTGGCTACCTGAGAGCTTTAGTTGTGCTGATGTTTCTTCTCACACTTGTTTTGGGCCTTTTTTTTCCTGAAAAGATCCTTATGACAAACTTTCCTTCTTCTCTGATGTACAATTTTGGAAAAGTAACCTGTTTCACTCAATTTAAAAGCTATGCTGCTTTTCTGTAAAGGGTATAAAATATAACACAATTTTTGGTGTATGCTTTTCCTTAACTCTTTTACTGTGGGATGTACATGGCCTAAAGAGTAGACAGATAAAGACAGTTTTCATAAGCAGAGTAATGAAACATCTGGGTAGCCAGATAAAGTCTCTGTCATTCTCCCTGCAGCATGTCAGGTGGCAATTTTCATAATCTATTTTCTTTGGAGATACACTGCTCTTCCACTAGTACTAGAAAAATGCCATTAATGCAGCTTCAAATATTATCCTCCATGCCCTTTTCACTCTTCTGAGTTTACATCTAAATTTTGTGTAGGTGCCACAGTGATAAGAATGTTACTGACATGTTGTTGCATCCAATATGCAAAATCTCTTGAAAGTGCTGATGCAGCCAACACTTGTTTAACAGATATAAAGACTCCAGCAATACAACTGAATATAAACACAGGAAATTTTGAACCTCATATTGGAGCTGCTGTTTCTACAAATTATAAATCTATAGTCAAAGTGGCTGCTTGCTCAGCTCTTGCACCAGTTGGCTTCTTGGCTTTACCTAAATAACACTCAGGTAACTCCTCCTGTATCGTGTTAAGCCTGCAGTCTACACATTAACCTCATGGCCCAGCCATCAGGACTGTCTGTTATAAAAGAAAATGAGGAAAAAAAATATCCATTTCTAATTTAAAACTATTTTATTTTAAAAGAAATCATGACGTAAGGAAAAATGCTGCCTTCTATATAAAAATGTCTCCATTTTATAAATTTAGGAAAAAAAAAACCAAAAAGCAAACAAAAAAATTTCCAAGAAATGGACAAAGAAAACACAATAAAACTACATAATCTATTCCTAGTACAATCATAGAACTACTGTTAATTTTAGCTACTTCAGCTATTCAGCATCATCACTGTGGTTTTTAATGAGTAAAATACAGAGTGGTCTAGAAATGGGTCCTGAAAGAGTGTCTCTCCTCCTGTAAAGTATTTTATAAATGGGAATATGCTTCTAAAAGGCAACTTTCTGGAAAGGAAATGTATTTCCTTTTTTGTCCAAAGGTCTGCCTGCTGGCATTCAGGAAGGTTCAAAGGCATTGGAAAAGTAGATGAAAATATCTTCCACAATGAATAGAAAATGTGCTACAGCATAAAAATGTGCTCTAGGAAAAGAAGTTCATGTACCTGAAATTCTGCTGTGATAAAACAGCATTACTGATCATGATGCTCATCGTGGACAGTATTTTCAATTTGTTGGCACACAAGGCTTCATGTGCCCTGTAATATAATTTGTATGCAGCATTTCAGGGTTACATGACTTAGGCACATGCATGTGGTCATGTGAAAGGTACCCTGTGGCATCATAGGAATGGATGTTGCTAACTTTGATTGCTGGTCAAGGAATGTGTGATTCTGCTTTGCATTTCTCGCAGTAGAACAGTGCTGTGGATTCCCTCTGGCCTCAGATTTTGACACGTCAGATGCAGCCTGAAACAAGAGACAAGTTATATTGCTGCAATGTGAAGGCATGAGTTTTCTCACACCCCAGCTGTGGTGCTGACAGGGGGGACAAATGTAGCAATCCCACTCTGACAGCTCTTATATGGTGATTATAAGATGATAAATGTAATTGTGAGGTTTTGGAATTACTGAGATTCCAATCTTGCAGACACTACTGGTTAAAGGACTCTTTCCTGTGAATGCACCTTCTGAATTGCTAAGTTGCTTCTTCGTTACTGCTATGCTTGTTTGAGGGTTGTCCTCAAGTTAGGACATGTCACCTCTGTTGATTGTCAGACCATACCATTAAAGAAAAGAAGCTTGCTTTTATCTCTGGAAGAAAAGGCACACCTTAAGGGGAGCATTTGCACCTTTTATAGCAATAGAAGTTGTAGAGTTAGGAGTGTTAATGGCAAAACATAAAATAAGAACAAAAATCCACAGAATACGAGCAGTATCTGATGTAAGGTAAACACAATGAATTTAAACTCTATTCAGCTGGAGATAAGAGGGAGAGAATTGCATGGAAAGTACACCATGTTGGTCATAAAATTGGGTGATATTTGTCTTTTATCTTTAGATTTGTTTGATTCTGTAGTGTTGTTAAGTATCGAAATCAATGCCATAACATAAATTGCCCTGAACAGCAAAAAACAACCAGTAGTTCAAAGTGACTGCTGAAGTGAAAAGCCTGTATTTTCTTGATGTTGCTGTTTGGCATTTCTACCGACTGAGTAGTGAAGCGGATAACAAATATTGGCATGGGTAAGTGGCAAGTGTCGCTGAAGACCTAGATTTTGTTTGTAGAGCAAACATCCACAACAGATGGAAAGATCCAACCTGGCAGACCAGCTAGGGCTTGAAATCAGTTATGGCAAAAGAAATGTAGTTGAAACATTATTGTGTGGTAATAAATTAGAGAATGAAAGTCATTAAGAAAGAAAATAATTTATGTACTTCACAGCTGCACCATACCAACCAAGAGAGACGCCAAGGAAAAAATAATCTTAAGAAAAGCAAAGGATGCATGTTTTTTGTAATTTAGTGAAAACATGATTGATGTGTCTCTGGTATTTCAGTTGCAAAGCTGATAATTCTCAATTCATATACAATCTGTTAACAACTAAAATGTTTCTGATTCTAATTTATTTAAGTACTGATGAAAGCTTCAAGACTCTGGTAGGAGAGAGTTTGTCTTCATCAAGTCAAAAGCTGTGATGGATAAATTTGGCACATATACACTAGCTACAACTTTTAGGTGTAAGGCCATAAAGTAAAAAGCATTTGGGATGAGAGAATGAACACCTTGTAAAGAGGCCAAAGCAGCTGGCTCAGTCATACAGTGTAAAAAAAAGAAGCTGAGTATAAAAGAGAGGACTGGAAGAAAGTGCTGTCTCTCTAAGATACCAGTGTTAGTGTGGAAAGGATTAGGTAAATGGATACATGTGCATTAATAATAATAGTAATATCATCTAACTTGCAGGGGCACATCTTATTGCTGTCCCATTAAGATAATTCAAGGACAGAGCCCACATGTTCTTTGTGCAAGGATGTGCATAGGTGCTATTGCAGCAACACAAGGTTTCTGTGTGCCTATATAATCTCTACTCCTTCTTGAAGAATTGTTGCTACCAAAAGCCTGTGGACTGCACTGATCACACTGATCTGTTTTCCTCCTGGGGGTAAAGATTTTCTTGTTTCAACTTTCAGTTTGCAATTTCAGAGTGAGCAGATGGGGTTGTGTGAGAGAGGGCTCTCACTTTGCTTAAAAAAGCTATGGAGAATTATCACATTGGAAAGGCATTTTCATGCAGCTGATAAATACAATCTTGGAAAAAATGCAGGCTGGGAGAGATGTTTTTTATTTATATTGGAGTACCATGAAAGCTGTGCCAGATAGGCTAAGGTCCCACTTTGGTCCCATTATCCTTGATGGCAAAATGGGTATTTATGTCACCAGCATGGTATCTATCATACATATTGCTAGAATCACCCAGCTAAAAAACTTGAAACCAAGCTGTGGGCAACCTTACCACTTAGCAAAGTTCAAAGAATCTGAGTCAGATTATAACTCAGTATAAATCACTTAACACCTCATAGGAACAGACTCACCATTATTCTTTAAAGAAGGTCGTGTATCACAGTGGCCTATGGTAGGAAGCCAAACCATTCACCAAGAATGCTTTGGAAAGAACATACTGCAATGTGACAGACCACACAATGAGGAAAGATGATATTGGTTAATTAGATGAGTTACATATTAACCCCACAACTCTGCATGGGAGTCTTGGCCTCACTGCTCTGACAAAGACAAACCACAATATGTATCAGAACACTTGTAAAGGAATAAAGTTAAATTCCTGCAAGAACTTTGAACAGAATATTTCTATACTTTCCCTATTGCTTTATAAAATGTTTCAAGTTTCTACCACTTGCTGTTTACTTGCTAAGCTTTGAAACATTCCAATGGCAAAAAGTTAACAACAGGAATTCACAACATAGGCACAAAATCAAATCAGCAACACCCCTTAAACAACCAACAAAACCAACCACCACCCAAGCATGGTAGTTACACATTTCTTCTCTTCACAGTTCCAGTAAAGAGAAAAAACCCCACAGATTTGATACCCTATCGAACCATTTTCCTGAAAGCTAAAACTTTTTCCAAATAAAAAGCATATCTAGCATCCACTCTGCTTCTCTTTGGGATATGTGCTGAGGATCCTCTAAAGCAAGTTTTCTGAGGCCGTAGTGAGGGACACAGGATACTCGTGCTGTGGGTCACCTCCCATTTCATTTGTGGAACAGGGATAACCACAGCAACTGCTCCAATGGAAAAATAATGTTAATAAAATATTTAGATTCCAGCCTTCACTTTCTCTGGGAGGACACTGTGTATAAGCATACAAGAGGTAGTTAAGATACTTATTTCTGTCCCATTCCAAGTTCTTAAATAAGATTCCTGACTTTTTTTTTTTTTTCCTGGCTACTCCTCTGAGTATCTGGAAAGAAGAAAGCAGCACTGTGTACCATATCATCTACAGACCATTAGAAAATTGCCTGCTGATCCCATCTTGGAGATTGCTGCTATGGAAAACACAAAAGTTGTGTGCCTGTAACTGTAATAATAAATCCATTTCACTTGATTGTGACAGAAAACTTCTCGAATAGTTCAAGCTTATCAATAGCTTGGTCCACTGCCACAAAGATCCAGATATTTACAGAATATCTTTCTCTCATGCCAGTACTTGTGTGACAACCCAACTCCTCCTCATGATGTGACTGTGTCCCCACAACTGTGTAAGCCTTTCACAGAGCAAAGAAGATATAATAAATAGGGAATGCATTTGTAGCAGCTGAAGCAGAACAGAATATTCAGGTTGGTGTTAGTATGTGAAAATAAAGTTTCCTGATTAGCAAGGGGTTTATTCATAAATGTGCCACTGGACATGTAGCATGTTATGTGTATTTTGTGACACTTCACAACTAAGAGAGATTTTTTTCTTCCAAATAACTGAGTTTTTTCTCAGTGCAGTCCCAGTGTTCCTCTCTTAGTTTATCCACATACTTTTCTACAGTTTGAGTGTCTTGTAAGCACACATTTCCAGTATCTCTGGACTTGCTTCCCAGGGTATGACCCAATCATTAAGGCTGAACTAGTTAAGTGATTTAACATACAAGGATTTCAGGTAGGGTGTAACCGGAGGAGGGAATGCAGCCCACCCAAGTCTGAGCCTGTGAATGCCAAGTTTAAGTAAATTTACTAGCAGACTTCTTCCCTTTAACCCCCCTTCTCCCCTAACAAAACATAATCAAACGGTGAAGAGTTCAGTTATGGAACAAACAGGACCTCTTTAAAAATATGTAGCTTGCTGTAGCCAAAGACAAACTATGATGTCATTGGGTGGGAACTTCCCCTCACTGTATGCGAGCAGCATTGGTGTGATGTGATGCAAGATGAGAATAAAATCACAGGAGTGATTTTAATACATTCTGGGGTTTAGTTGTTACAACTAATCTGCAATATCGGTGATTTTCTGTTTGATATCTTTGACAGTTGTTGTTCATCTGCCATAAATAAGGGCCCATGCAATTTTCCATTCCTAGCCACACTACTGTCATACACAGACTGAAAGCTAATCTAATTTGCAAAGTTGTCAATCACAGCATCGATTAGGTGGTAGATAAAGCTGTTAATGCAATCATTAAATGGCAAGCAGCTTTTGCAATGTTTTCTCTGAATAGCTTGTGGAGCCCCATCTATATTGCAACCATGGCTCATTCGGGGAAACTGGCTATTGACAAATTACCCTATAACTGGGGTTTAGTGTTTGCATTGATTGGTCCAAGGTTGCTAAGACCTCAGTCCTGCAGACCTTTAGGTACATAGTTTGTACTTTTTGTCTGTTTGCAGAGCTAGAAACTAGGTTTGCCCACAAGAGATTTCCCATGCAGCCAGTTAGGCTTAGATACCTTCATAGCAAATTCCTTAAGAAAAGACCATGTGCACCGTTGTCAGAAAAATGTGTCAGAAAAATGTATTTTAAAACAAAATTGTTACTTACGTTGATGTTTCTAATTCTCACTATTCCAGTGAAAAGTCAAACCACTGACTTCAGTAGTGATAGAAGAAACAAAGGGCAAATCCTGGCTTCACTGCATCACTAAAAACCAACCTCTCTTGACAGTAATGGGACCTGAAATTTACCCTATATGTTTTACATTGAAATATGGCCAGCAGAGTGAACCAACTCTTTAGAGCTTAGGTGAAAATAAGATGAAGAAGCAAATGAACTTGCTGGTTTTTTCCTACACAGTGTTTTCTCATGGAAAGGTCAGGAATGACTTTTGGAAGTTTTTTTGGTCTGTGATGAATTACATTAATATATATATGTCTGAGAGAGATCCAGATAAAACATCCACCTCTTCTACATTTTGCTTTTCCCAGAAAGAATGGAATGAGTATTTCATTTTTAATCAATTAGAGTTTACAATTTCAATTATGTGATTTTTTTATTATTATGAATCACACTCAAGAACAAATAGTGGGTAACAAGCAGCTTTACAACTGGCATTGATTTTCAAAGAAATCTATTACCAGTTTTCAAGTACTATATTCCAAAAGGTCAATAAAGTCAAAATGCACGGACTTACAGTTTGAGCCTACAGAGTGCTGAGGGGAAAGTGTGCATCATGAAATGCTAATCTTTTCAAAATCATCTATCTCAAGTGTTTGCCTCAGATCATTTCTTAGCATAAAAAAAAGCATACCATGTATAGCCATGACATTCCCGAGACATCTGTGATGTCTTGTGTCAAAAATAATGAATATCCTGATTTTCAGGTAATTTAAAATTTGCCTGACCCAGAGCCAAAAGCTTCACACTCTTCTTTTTTTCAATGTGGACTATGCATTTTGCTTCTTGAAAGGAAGAAATTACAATGAATATAAATATTGGGCCTAGTTATTCAATTTCCAATTTTTTACTACTGCATGTATCCATAAAATCTTTAACCAAAATGGTTACTATACTGATATTTATCATGATACTAACTTTGATTGTTATCCATATGACATATAGTAGTATTTCAACTTCATACAAATAAAAACATCCCCCACTGTTAAAAATTTTTGTGGCTGATTATATCATTAGTGAGAAACAGGGTTATCCTGTGTGCAATTTTAGATTAATGTGAATTAGGCAGTGATGTTGTCCTCTGGGTGAGTGGAAATAGCCATTATATATATACATATATATAAAATCAGAGACTAGGAGTAACACGGTGTATTTGTTTACATCACTAGTGTTTTGCCCAGAAACTCGGTAACTAACTTTTGCATTCAAGATCTGACTTGCACACAGAAAGTAACACATACCCATGGGAGTTGTGCCCAGAGCAGGTTAGAGTGTGTTGCCAATTCCATATGCACAAAGTAACTTCACTTTAAATTGATTTAACTGTCTGCACAGCAGGTGTGTGCTAAGTGTGTGATTCAGGGGAGACCAGGAGTGCATTTCTCTGGTGTCGGCCTCCTACAGATTTTGAAAGAGAAATGATGGCAACATCAATGTTGCTTGTAATGTCCTTTGGAGCTGAGCAGAACAGTGGTACCCCTTGCAGCCCCTTCCACTGACTCACTGCACTACTGAGAGGGAAGAGAAGCCTGGAGTAAGGCATGGCTGACTTCCCCTCAAATGCCCTCACAGTCCGTAATCCACAAACCCCGCTAATCTGCACTGGGGCTTCCCTGCATTATTGTGGATTAGTGACGTTCTGCTGTATCATATAGTGTTTGCAGACCCTATGCAATTTAACTCATGGCAAGCATTGGTCTGTAATCTCATATACCATCAACCTTGTTTAGTACAGATATAAATAAAAAAAAAAGAAATATATTAAAAAAAAGGTATAAATAATGTTATTCTTACTTTACAATTGAGTTCTATACTGCTTGTATACTTCATAGCCAAACAGTTTTTCACAGCCTTGCAAAGGGAGGTTAAATATCTCTTGGCACCTTCAGCTGTTCCTTTGCACAATGGCAGCCTGTCACAAATCTGTCATTTGGAGGTGGTTGTGTTCAGGGACTTTGCCTGGATTCCCCTTTACTGCACAACTCTTTTCTAGTGGCTTGGCTTCCAGCCTAGCAGCATTATTTATTCTCCCTCTCTCAAATAAAATCAGTAAGACTCTATCCTACAGAAAGCCTGACAGTCTTAGCCTCTCTGGTCCTGCAGACATCAGTCACCCTGGTTTTGTGAGGTCTATTTGTAGTTTTCTGCCAAGCATGGCTCTGTTGAAAAGTAGCCCTGACTAATTCAAAAGGAGCAGCAATTTACAGGACCTACTGAGTTCCTTTAATCATAGTATTTGTTGGCTCTCTTCCCTACCCATCACCATCATTGTCTTTTTTCCTCCACTTTTCATGGTGAGCCAGAGGGCAAGTTGCTGTAGGTGAGATCAGGAGGACTGGGAGAGTCCTTTGCCAAGCTCCCCAAGCTTCTTCTGGTCTTACTGTGAAAGGTGCCTGGCACCCAGGATGGTGTTGGCACCTCTCCTCCCCCTTCCACTACTTCAGTCCACAGTCTCACTGTGCATAGCTGCCATGGGAAGCCACCATCGCAAATGCAAAAATATCCCCACAGGCACTACAGAAGGATAGCAGCACTGAACCTTTTTCTCTTGGCCGATAGGAAGGGCTGGAGCCAAGCAGTGTGGTGCAAGGTGCAAGACCTAGAGAGGAGATATGGGGTTCTGCAGAAGGACAGGGGGGTGACCATGCAAGGAGAAAGGGTAACCAAATGCCTCCTAAGAGTCTGCTAACATCACGTGGAGACACACACAAACAGTTCGGTATGCCTCGCAAACACTTACACTGGAAATCCTCTTAAGTTCTCTTTCTTTAAGAAGAGAAAATATTATAGCTGGAGTTGCTGGGGATAGTCATGTCCGTCCATTCCTTTAGGGACCAGCCAGGGATGGCACCCCACATGAAACACTTTTCCTTTTAAAACTTGCACCTCACTCAGCATCACCTATCTCATCTGCAGCCTTTTCCCTCTCTTCCTTTCCCTGTTTGACTTGCTGCAAGGCCGTGTATTCAATCTCTGCTTTCTGTTAAAGCTTCAGCCGAGTGATAAAATGTGACAGGGACATGGGGTAGGAAAGATTTTGATGCTGTTGAGAAGGTGTGAGCCTGAGTCATGTGGAAGGGTAATTTTTGTGACAATGAACTATTGACTACTGCTGTACAGTCTTCAGCTCTAACCCTAATTTCACTATGAACAAATTGCTGCTATTCCTATATAATAGGTACTCTTGTGGCTTGCCACACTGTATGTACCATTTTTTATGAAAAGACTTAAAATAGAACTCAAAAAACATGTCCTTCTTCTCTTCTATTGTGGATGAAAGTTTAAGCTTTCTTCTTGGTCTATTTTATTTTTTTACTGGGATCATAACTAATGTGAAGGTGGGAAAGTTAACTCAGATGAGTTTTGTGGTCTGTCAATCTCTGGACTACTTCCATCAGAGTGTCTGGAGATGTTACCTCTCTCTCTCTTCTCCCCTTCCTGCTCCATTGGTTGTTTTGGGTTTTTTATCATGCACAATTATCTTGGAAAGCTGTCCACAAAAATAAAAAGTATATCCACGACCTCCTGCATACAGTAATGACAGCACTGAACTGTATTCTGTACTTTCTGAAAAATGTAAAGGTTTAGCACATGGGTGCTGTATCTATGGAAGCAAAACCAGTAACACCTACTGAAGTTATTATCTTTATTGAAGCACTTTTTTCTCTTGACTTGGAAGTATCTTGGAGAGCCTTCTGTAACTTGCATCTCTTGAATTTTGTACTAGATGCAGCATTTACCAGCATTTCTGAGGAAATTTCTAAGCAAACTGAACTGTAAATTGGTTGTATGTATGACTGTGCCATACTCAAAGAAATTGCATACTTCTTTAGAGAAGTAGCAGGAACAGTCTTAACACAAGATGCACAAAACCTCTTATGATTTAAATGTGAACAGACTATATATCTTTGCCATGTTAGTTCAGTAATCCAAACTTCCCTCAGGCAAGTTGCCTGTGTGTCTAAACAGCACACATCTGTTCTTTTCCACCACTTGTTTACATGTTCTTCCTATCCATGTGCCTGCACCATCCTCATTTTAAAGACATTCCTTAATGCTTTGTTTATCTCTCACATGTATTTCATAATTGCATGCTGTAACAGTAGTATGTATTGAGTGCTGGTTTTATACAATCTGTGATCCAGTGGGATTTTTTTTAATATATTAGTGTGTATTAAGAATAACTCCATGAAGTCATTCAGGGTTCAAATCTGGCTTTCTGGCTTTAGGCTGACTGTGCAGCATCATGAAATACCACATTGCATGGTAATGTAACTAATGAATCTACAATGATACATACTATAATACAGAGTAAGGGATTTAGGAGAGCAGGAAAAAACCTAATTAAAGTTAGCAATTTAACAGTGGCATTCAGAACAATATATTTTTACTGAGCATAGTAAGAGGAAAATACACCTTGAATTAAGAAGATACATGATTATTTTTTAAGTAATGACTTAAATCTTTGATTTTCTGTTCTCAGGTGTTAAACAGCCTGATTTTCAGAAATGCTGATCAAATATGTGTTCAGTAGTGCTGAGAAAATAATGCTGAACAGGTAGATTCTATGAAGTCCACCATCTTTGCAGCATTAGTACAATACTGTACAAATATTAGGACAACGAAGATGCTCATTTTACCCTAAGGATGGAGGAAAGCATTACTGCTGTTTGAGAATTCTTGCTAGAGCAGCCCAGTTCTGAGCACTGCCTTATAAAGACCTTTTTGCTTAACGTTACTTTGTGTTTTATCTTTACTATTTAAAGTGTTCTACAATTAATAAGCCAGATAGTCTAAAGTGACTTGTTTGTTCCTCTACTGAAATGACAATTGGTGCTACCAAAACAAAGCACTCAGCACAGGACTTGTTTACATGCTTAGTCTGCTTGCTTATCATATTTGAGTGCTGATTAGTGCTGCCTCAGTCTCTTTCTCCAGAGCCTCTGCTTGCCAGCATGGAGTGGAGCCTGCAATGTGGGGTTTTATGAAAGGCTTAGCAATAAAAGTAAAATTTACAGAGAACTATTTTCCCTTCCTATGTAGAAATCACAGCAATAAAGCATATGAAAAAATCTATGACATGAGAAATGGGTACATCTGACATTTCATTCCTATAAAATGTGCCCACAGATTAACAGTGCATTGTTCAGAAAGGGAACCAAGTATTTTCAAGGTACAAACACAAACTAAGAAAGTATTCCAGTACATAACTGGAAATTGCTGTAAGAAAAACGTTTTCAGCTGATTTATCTGTGGGAATTGCAAGATCTTAAAAGCGGCAAAACAGATTGGTGTGGAATTAAAAATCAAACCCTAAGGAACTCATTGAGATAATTATTCTGCTCCTTAGGCTATTTTTTTTCTTTGTAAAGTAACTTAGCGATGCACATCTCCTGTTTGTGATGGCTACAAAGAAACAAAAATATTTTTTTAGATGTGTATAAATACTATTGCATGTGCCATATTGATCTCTGGCCATTGTAAAAGCAATTCTTTCCTTCAGACAAAACCCTCTGTTCATTAGCACTGAATGGTATTTATCAGTCTTTTTCCTGTTTAGACAGTTTGTTCAGTGTTGATATATTTAAAAACATTCAGTTGGTTGGAATAGTATCTGCAGCTTCCCATCAAAAGGGTGATGGCGGTAGCCGTGGGTCTAAATCTCAAAGCACCACTCTGTAGACTTCCTAAGTAATTAGTACAGAGTATTATCACTCTCCACCATCTGGCTATCTAATATGGAAACAATATTAAAGGAATCAGAAGACCTATATAGGCTTCGACACTTTGGGCATACAGTGTTTCACAGGGAAAATGTGAAAGCTATGTTTAAAACGAGAGATATGCTTAAACATAAAAGAATTATTTCTGTTTGCAAAGAGGATATACGTCTGTCTCCCTCATTTTAATCACTTGCAAGTGTATAATGCCATACATATGTATGGCTATGTATGAGGTAATACAGCTTAGCACATACACGCAGGCTGCATGTTTAGCATGCTAGGAGTGAAATCTGTTTAAATTAAGAGTCTCATTCTGGTTTTGATGTCAGACAATTAGTTGATGTGTTGGATGGATTCTGGGGCTTTGATTCATCTATGCTTTAAGGGTTTTGAAGTTAAATGCTTTGGATGAAGCGGAATTAAAGAATCATCAGATATTTCTGTGTTAAAGCCTCACAATCCAATACATAAAACCTCTTGTAATTCAGTGTACTGTATATCTTTGTGTATAAAAATATCCCTTTATAAGGAAGAACAAAAGATACGCTTCCCCACTCCAGGAACATTACATGGAATAAAGAGCCTCTGAAAACCTCCAAAGCACAGAATGCAAGCTTGTGCTGCCAGACAAAAGTGAAAGCCTATCCTGTTTTCTCTCTCCCTGATGTAGTTGCTGTGTCAGATGAGGGCATCAGGGCAGTTTCAAAAGTCAGAATGAAGAAAAGAGAAACGGTGCAGAGAGAAGTGTGGTGAATTCAGTCCTATGAACACCTAGGTTCTCCCTGTGCAAGCCCAGATTTAGGCTTTTTAATTTGTTTGGTTTGCAGAATTGCAGATAAAGGCGGTAATTAAAAATGGACTATCAGATTCCACTTATTCATAGGTGTTATGCTTCAGGATATTGGGAGCTCTGTATCCGGTAAAGAGGAAAGCAGAAAAAAAAGAGGTCTTTTCTCCTGTTTCCTCCAAGCTGTTCAGGAAGTTATTTCTTTACTTCTTTCTTCATGGTTTTATTTTTACCTCATAATAAAAATCAAACAGTTTATTTGCATTGCCAGAGAATTCAGAGCTAGTGGTCTTTCATTTGTGCTCATGTCAGAACGTTTAGTAGCTGTTACTGAGGAAACAGCAAATATTTCGCTGAGCAGTGCAACTAACGGAGTCTGGTTAGGTAAAAATCTGTGGCTTCTGGTCCTGAAATCTCCTTCTCTACTGCAGTGATCTCAGGTCCTCCTCTGTCTTCTGTGGCACCTGCCCTAGACAAAGGAGAATGTGACCTGCAGCTAACCTGGAACAAGGACAGTAGCTGAGCCTAGGGTTCCATCTGCTAAAGAGTTATTTTGCTTTCTCTTCTAGCCAACTGTGGGGTTCTTTTACAAAGCTTGTAAAATGTTAATTGTCTTTAAGATCACTATCCTCTTGCACTTATGGCTCAAATTGGTTACTGGCTTCAAAAGCTAAAGGGCAATGGCTGACAATACAATCACATGTGCCTTAGGAAACTAGGCATACTAAGGAGCACTGCTTTTGGCAGCAAAGTCAGCTCAAATCAAGTCAAGTCGATGGGCTCTTTTCTACTGCTCCTGATCTTATCAAATCTGTATTGTGCTTTGCATCCACATCAGTTGTGTGAACACAGCTGTCTGTAGACCCCAGGGTAAGGTGTCTTGCTAAAATGACTAGGAATAAATATAAAAACCCAAATTAATTTTTTAAGGTACTGTTAATCCAATTTTTTCCAACATTCTCATTCTCATCTTTTTCACTTCAGTGGTGCAGGGGCAAATGCGCACAGCTGCAGTGAGGAAAGGAGCAAGAACATGAGTCTTAAAGTGGATCTGCTGTTAATGGGGAATTAATTTTGAGTTACCCCTGAAGTGTGACATTCTATCCTGACTGAAGATACCAGAAAGTTTGTCTTTTACTGCAGAGTGGGTAGAATTTCATTCTGTGCAGCCACAGAGCAAGGGCAAGAATCCAGCCCCCACCGACATCAGGAGTAAAATATCCCATGAATTCGACATCTTGGCACTGAATGAACTCCAATAGTTGTGACTCTGTGCTAGGATAGCAGTAAAACCTGCGAAACATTATCTGTGGGTAGAATCTGCCCTGCCATTATGAATTCCAATCGTAACTATGGAAAAAGAATTATTAAAGGACCAAAAGATAAAATTAGTACTGCTCCAGACTTAAAACCATCCTGATCTTTTCAGAACTTAGTTAAGATACAAAAAGCTTTTAATTCTACTGTGCCTGTATTTACATTCATAGTTTAGGCAAATATTTTATGCAAGTATTTAAACTTTGCTGGTTCAATTTTTTTTGCTTAAACTGGTGTCAGTTAATACAGTCTGTGACCTGTTTTCCATAAAATTGTCATTAACAGTACAGACAGAGATATGAACACCAGAAATTTAAACAGTTTTGCAGTATTAAAAATATGATTTTCAGATGCATCAGAATAAAATCAGGTGCTGGCAGGATATACAAGGAGAAAGAAAAAGAACTGCCAGCCTCCGTGCTCAGTGTTCAGCCAGTTCCTAATGACCTTCCACTTGCTGGTTCATAATGTACAGAACCTGTTCATGAAGTCCTAATTCTGGCAAAAATTCCTTTTCCCTGAGTAAGAAGAGTACAGCAGCCTTAACAGTGAGCACTCAGTGACAAGGCATGGAAAAACTAGCACAAGATAGTAAGGAAAAATACAGTAAATACATTTTCATACAACTTACTTAGATACTTTATCGTCTGGTTCATACTCAGCTATTTCAACATAGTCAAGAAACTGTAATAAGCTAACTCTGTTAAATATATTTGTGCTCAATTTTTGCTCATTGTTAGGCATGTACAGTCTGGTTGAAAGCATGAACACAACAGCAACAGTGTGGATTTATGATCCTAAGGCGACAGTATTTTTGGCAGAAATTGCCCTGGTATTCCAAAAGCTACTGTCTCCTTTCAGTGTGCTAGTAGTTTTGTAGTAACTGTTTAGCAAGAAGCAGATGGATTTAAGCACCGTTTGCAAGCAAGCGGAGAATCACACACACACAAAAAATCTGCATCCAGCAGAATCATGGTAAGCATACACCCCTTTTGTCTGCAAAGGACTTATTTAATATTCTAGTATCCTCATTGTAGAGAGGCTATATACATTATTTCCTGTTTCGTGGCGTAAATCACGGGAAAATACCCACCACCACTTTCAAAAAGGCAAATTTAAATAAAATATAAAGGGCTTTATAATTATATGTATAAATCCTTCTAGTACAGATTTTATTACAGCTTTACATCCTGGATTTCCACCAACGTAGATGTCATCTTGTGTAATTAACTGGATCATTTTCAACAGTGTTGGATGCAATAAGACCTTCAGAAATCAACATTAGGAAATATACCTGGAGGAAAGTATACTTTTCAAGTAATACTACCTTAAAAGATTTGGGATTAGGTATTTGTAGGAAGATGTGCCTTTTATGACACACAATTTACTGGTATTCTCATGGGTTCTTTTTGAAGTTATTTAATAATAATTTAAAATGAGATTTTAAAATAAAGTTTTACAAAGGGATATCAGCTGTTCTGTCAAGGCTTGAACTGATGTATATATCACACAAACAAGAAGTTTTCTTGTCCAGTTTTCATGAGCCAGACTATTGTTCTTGGTTGTTTTTCTAGTTTTAAATCAGACAAGTTCCATCTGAGACAGACAGACAGGGATATATACAAGGGAGCCATAAAGCGTTAAATGGCTTAGAAGATTGTTTTAGTGCGTTACTAGCTCAGCAGTTGTAAGGATTAGTGTTGTTGTTGTTTGGAATTCTTTTTTTCTGGCAATATCATAGCAAATAACAGTTTCAAGCAGAATAACAAAGAAGTTTTGCTGGTGCTAACAGCATTTTTTTTTTTTTGCAAACAAAAGAAGAACCATAGGAAGAAACATGGATTTTGTGTCTGCAGAGTACTAATGTAATGATCTGCACAGATATTTGAGCTGCTTTTGAATGAGTTAAAATCACACTGGAAGCAGAACAAATTCATTAGTGCAGTATTATCTTTGGGTTGTTTACCCAGCTAAGGATTACAATATATTCATCCAGATGTACAGCCACAGTAATACAGCCACCTAGTTTCCAGTACCCAAGACCAGTTGTCAAAATCTGGTCTGTTTCTCTTGAGCTATGCAGGCACAACTGATAGTTCCTGTTTAGAAATCAAGTTACAAATCTTCCAGAAAAATATATCAACTTTCTCAGTATTAAACAAGAGACAATTAACCATAAAGAATGAGTAATTACACCTAAATTGTTTGCTAAAATAAAGAAGCTGTGGTGGAATTTAAAGATAGGTGACATTGCCAAAGCTGAAATTCTAGAAAAAATACCTTTCCAAAGACTTTCTAAATTACTGCATATGGGTATTAAGTTGTATTTGTTGAGGACAAAAAATAAAGGATGTTTTAGTATTAGAGATATAAGGTGAAGATCTGGACAAGAATTTCAACAGTAAGCTTCATAGGTTACATTGACAAGATTCTACATTAGATAAAAAGTTAGCTTCACATAACACATGACATATTGATTGAAAACCTTTCAGAGGTTTGAGACAAACAAAGCATACGTGATAGGTACTAACTGAAGGGCAGGAAACTATGGCTTGTGGCTGAAGCAGAATGGGGAGATAGGACAAACTGTGTTTCATGATGTTGTACGTGGGCTGGAAGCCAGGCATCCACAGGCAGACTGACAGTGATAAACAGGCTGAGATCTTAATTAGACGAATATAAAGGACAGAAAGACCTGGGAGTGATCTTGATAAAGATGGTAACTTGTGCTTTAAATGAAAGAGGGTAAGAAGTGAAAGGTATACAGAAAGGGTAACACAAATCCTCCAAAGGCAGTGCTGAAAAATGGGAGAATCATAAGTCAGTGTTGTCATAAAAAACCCAAGTGAGACAAGACTTCAGTGAGAGAAATCTGACCATATGATTTGCAAGATGTCAACTAGCAACTAAGAATAATGATTTGAGTCTTGTTTCTAGTACTTGAGACATTTGAGACTCGGGTGAAAACATTTCAGCTGTAAGAAACTGCACTGTAGAACATGCAATTTTAGGAAAATTTAGACAGCAAACGTAAACAGTGTATTGACTGAATCTGGAGCTGAACAGGTAAGATGTGTAACTTCTATAAATGCAAGTAAGTATACAAACTTATTATCAAAGGGACAAAGGCCCCCCTAGGTTGCCAGTTCTTATGGGAAGTCAGTGAAGTCTGCCTGATCCCTCTCTCTTGCTCTGAAATCTCCCTAATGATCATTCTAATTGCATGGATATGGCAAGTCAGCTGTCATTAGTGGTACTTCCCATGAGTCTCTGGAGTCCTCCAAATACAGTACATAATTGGTAACATCTGCTGTAGGTCCACACAAACATTTGACAAAAGTGCAGCTCAACATTTCCTTTGGCAATTCAGTTTGCTTTTTTTCCACCTTATTCTTCTGCTGGTCCTGCTCCTCTTCAATTAAGGGAGCAGGTCCTGGCCATATTACACCACTGAAGGAAAACATGACTTCTTTGACTGAATGCCCCTCAAGTGAGCCATCCTATTACTGCCTTCCTAACTGTCCCAAAAGCATAACACAACCTTTTCTGGGGCAGGATTTCACCCTTTTTGAAAGTCTCCATGCAGCTTACCTGTCTCAGCCACCTAGACTGTTAAGGAAGTCTATTCTTAGGATCATAGATACCATTGTGCCAAGACATAGCAGGAAAACAACTATATGTCTCATAGTATTATTTGTTGCTATTTTCAATTTGCCTGTTACTTGCAATTTTGATGCTTGTCTGTTTTGCTCAAAATAATGATGAAGTTTTTTAGGACCCAGTACAAATTAGAAAGAAAGAGAGCAGCCATGTCACAATCCTATGTTACATGGGAAGTTATCATAATATTTGGTCAAAACTGAATGCAAGCATATCTGATACTGAAATATTTTGAACTGAGTTTGAATTATGTGTCAAAAAAAAATAAAAATCATTGATTCTCTGGCTGCTCACCAAAAGTAGAGTTCTTGACAGAGTTCATTTTCATATATGCCTGAGGTCCTGCCTTTCAGTGTTTCAGAACATGTGTTCACTTTTCATGACTTTTAACCTGTAGGCTGATTTTCTTACATAGAATTGAGTCTGGCAAATTCAAGTCTTCAAATGAAAATCACCCAGAAACTAATTAAAAATAAGACTTTTTTTCTCTCCTACACAGGTACAAGTTCTTGTGGTAAGACCAAATAGCTGTTGTGATCAGACCAAATGAATTACAGTTCTTCTGGAGCCCTGGGAAGATGCTTTTCCTCACCCTCTCCTCTTCCCTTTATACTAATTGTATTAAACCGCTGTTAGTCCACTTTCACAGATATATGGTAAGAGGCATATGCTGGTTTATGGAGACAGGCTGGATGCCTGACAAAATGACCCAAATCTCGTCCTTGCAATAGGGCTGCCGAAAACACTGTTCTAACCTGGACTGCAAGTCAGATTTACCAGTGGAAATGTAAATAGCTTCCTGCCTTTCAGTTACTGCAACATATCTAGTGCTACTGTATGAGTGAATGTGAACGGAAAGTGGCTCAGCAAAAGCCTGCTGGATTGAGCAAGAACTGCAAGGGACCGACTGTTAAAGACATAGCAATGTGCTAAGCTGGAGAATTAAAACCTGTCTCTTTCCCTATTATCCAGAATGTGTTTAGGTGTTTTTGTTTAATTGTGTTTGTTTCCTTTTTCATGCTTTGTCATAATATGAGAATGTGTACACAAGTCTTTCACTTAATGTAAGTTAAAAATAATGATCGTAAATAAGGCAGCTTTAAATTGGTTCGTCCTTCTGACTTGATACATTAAAACCTTGAGCCTCAAGAAGAGGATAAGGAAACTCCACAGTCAGCAAAGAGATGGCGAATACCCTCAAAGCAATACATACAGACTGATCCCGATAACTGCAAGAGGTTTCAGTGGCAGAAACTGGATGCCGTATCACATTGCTCCAGGAGTAAGTGGCAGCTAAAACAATGTTAGAACTGAGACCTCTCATTTTTCTCTAGGTCAGGGACCCTTTTCTCCTTCAAACAATAAGTTACTATTTCCCTGAATAGCTCCTAGGAAAGGTAGTTTGAATATCACCCTTTTTTTGGTTATACTTCTGGTTAAATATAAACAGACACCTTAAGAGGCTGCTGGTACGAAAGCAGTGGGTGGGATTTTTTGCACAGTTAGGCCCAGTAACACCAGGGGTAAATCAATTTCAAAATTATGTGAAACACAAAACAACACCACTTAATTATTTCTTCCTAGGTAGGCTCTAACTTGGCAGAGTCCCAAAACCTACACTGCGTGAAGTTTTCTGAGCTCTTGGGCTTTGTAGCATTAGCCATAGCCATCATCAGGTTCTTCTAACTGAATGAGGGTTAATATAATATTTGAGAAAGGCTGTTTTGACGCAAATGTTTCCAGTTAGACAGTAGATGTTGAACTTAATTGTCTGGGCTCCAAGAGGTTTTGCCAGAGGCTGAAATATTGAAGCAGAGCACAAAGCTTTTTTTCTAATTCTGAACAAGGTGATCACAAAACTCAGGGCTTGATCCATTTCACCCAACTTGAGCCTTCTAACTGACATGGCTAAGCAGGACACAAGCTGAATTGTCCTGGCCAACTCCGTTGTGCATGGAAAGAGAAGAGCATCTCTAGAACAACTCTTATTATGTGAATTACATTTTCCCTCTGGAAAAGACTCGGTCTGGCTGAAGAGTCCCAGGGCAGGTACATTCACATCTTAGGCTAAGTTAGCAATTGGCTGAAGCTCTGGTAGTGCTTGTGAACTAACGTCTCAGCTGCTCTTAGGAAGAAATGCTTGCAGGGCCAACACTGATGATCTGAACTTCACGAGACACTGTCTTAGATTCTGGCAATAAGAAGCTTGGATTTGTTTCCTTTTAATTGGACTTTGTGCTCTGCAAACATGCATGAAAGATACTGCCCCCATTCCACATAACATCATAATTTTACAAAAGTCTGTAAGTAAAAGAGGAAAAAATATACAAGGCCACACATGAAACCTGCACAGTGGCGACAAATACATGGTGTGCTTGTGCAGTACCTGGAGTGGGGAAGGTAAGGAAGCCACAGCTAAAAAAGAAGCTTGTGGTTGAAGGAAGAGACAGATAGAAGAGCAGGAAAGAAGAGGAGAGCAGGGAACACAACAGATAAGCAGCTAAGAATCAAGATTTTTCACTTTAGCCAGTAAATACGTATTTCTCCCACCCACATCTGGAATAATATGAATTTTGGATTGAGAACTGCATTCTTTACTTGCCTAAGACTCCCAGTAAAAGTGTCTTTTGCTCAAGGAATGCAGGATCTAGTGTCTCAGCTGTATGACTTCCGCATGTAGTTGGCAATATTCACTGCATTCAAAATCAAACTGTTCTTCATTTCAGGCAGCGTCTTTTTAAATAAAACACTTTCCCTCCACATTTCCACTGCATGTACTTTTTAAAAAACTTTATTTCAGTCAGAATATAAGAGCAATTCCAGGAAGCTGGAGATTCTGGATCAAACCTAACTTGACCTCTAGAGCTAAAAAGTCCATCAGGTTTAGTAAAGTCCCTAAAACAGAAATGTGCTTTTATTTTAGTTCATGTTGCTGATCTGTGAAGGCTTCCTATCAAACTGAATGGTGTCTTCACTTTGCAGACTACCATTCCTAATGGTCTCCAGAACATGCAACTTTTTGCTGAAATCCAAATTATACATATCAAGAACAAGAAAAACAAAATCGTAGTCATCAAAATTGCTTGAAGTTATTTTCTATTTAATGATTTTGTTTGTGTGTGTATAAATGTTTACTAAAAAGAAAGCTATCTTCTCATATCACAAAATATGAAGTAGTAGAAGTATTCCATTATATTACTTGTATCCTAGTTACCCAGTATTTTGGAAACTGAAGCTACATATATCACTTTGATCACATTGTTTGATGGAGTTTGTACTTCTGAGACAAAGGTAAAGAAATTAATAGCGTCATTTAACCTGATGGTGGAGCAACACAGGGAAGACTGGCTTTGTCGACTACAGAAGGATGATCCAAAGGAGGGCCACGAGGATGATCAGGGGACTGGAGCACCTCCCGTGTGAAGACAGGATGAGAAAGTTGGGGCTGTTCAGCCTGGAGAAGAGAAGGCTGCGTGGAGACCTCATAGCAGCCTTCCAGTATCTGAAGGGGGCAAATAGGGATGCTGGGGAGGGACTCTTCATGAAGGACTGTAGTGATAGGACAAGGGGTAGTGGGTTAAAACTTAAAACAGGGGAAGTTTAGATTGGATATGAGGAAGAAATTCTTTACTGTAAGGGTGGTGAGGCACTGGAATGGGTTGCCCAGGGAAGTTGTGAATGCTCCATCACTGGCGGTGTTCAAGGCTGGATTGGACATAGCCTTGGGTGGCATGGTTTAGTGGGAGGTGTCCCTGCCCTGGCAGGGGGATTGGAACTAGATGATCTTAAGGTCCTTTCCAACCCTAACTATTCTATGATTCTATGATGTAATTGCTGAAGAAGGAGGATTTACCTACACTTCATGACTTGTGGTGGATTTTCTGTGCTGACAAGTGAAAGAAGAGTTAGATTAGGAAAGCACACGCTACCCCTGCTGCTTCAAGTATTTAAGAGGGAATGTTAAAACTAGCCAATAAGATACAATTTGCAGGACAAATGGGTAAAGGAACTAGCTCTCATAGTTGCTTTCTTTCAGGGAACAAGGGCTGTAGGATTTCAAGCTAGAGATTACACCCTACAATAATGCCCAGTGCAGAGTCCAAGTTAGTAAAAAATGTCATGGACTGTAAGTTAGTGCAGATGTTAATCCAGCTGCTTTTGCCAAACCTCATCTGTCCCAGATGCAAGATTTTATATTTGTCTTTGTTGAACTTCATGCATCAAGCATCTGTTGTTCCGCTGTGCGCAGTTCTGGTGTCCTCAACATAAAAAGGACATGGACTGTTGGAACAAGTCCAGAGGAGGCCACGAGGACAGTCAGGGGACTGGAGCACCTCCCATATGAAGACAGGCTGAGAAAGTTGGGGCTGTTCAGCGTGGAGAAGAGAAGGCTGCGTGGAGACCTCATAGCAGCCTTCCAGTATCTGAAGGGGGCAAATAGGGATGCTGGGGAGGGACTCTTCATTAGGAACTGTAGTGATAAGACAAGGGGTAATGGGTTCAAACTTAAACAGGGGAAGTTTGGATTGGATATGCGGAAGAAATTCTTTACTGTAAGGGTGGTGAGGCACTGGAATGGGCTGCCCAGGGAAGTTATGAGTGCTCCATCCCTGGCAGTGTTCAAGGCCAGGTTGGACATAGCCTTGGGTGGCATGGTTTAGTGGGAGGTGTCCCTGCCCCTGGCAGGGGGGTTGGAACTAGATGATCTTAAGGTCCTTTCCAGCTCTAACTATTCTATGATTCTATGATTCTCCAGCCTGCTGAAGTGCCCCTAAATGCTAGTCTGTGTGCAGGAACCGGAAAGGGTGCCCAAGCATGCAGCTTGCTCAGGTTGAGGGACAGCCTCTGCCACTATCCTATTCTGCATCTGCTTTCCCATTATCTACCACTAATCTGTCAGTACACCTCTTCTAGCTTTGCCAGTTTTCTTCCAGCTTACGTCTGGTGGGACTGCTTCATCCTTCAATAACCTATTTTAAAGCTCTCCATATAAGGCTGGCAATCCTGTTGGCAAAGACATCCATGCCCCACTTTCTTAGATGAATCCTCTCTGCACCCAACAGTCATCATTCCTCAGAAAGCTTGCAGGAACCTGGAAGTGTCTGAAAAAATACCTTGACATTAATAACATTCAAGTGTCTATGCTGATCTTTAGCCAGTGTCCCTCCTAACAGTCACTACCTGGAGGGTAGCAAGTGAAGAGTTGCTGCTCTGGGTAATGAGTTAATTATTTTCAACTGATTCCCACTGTTCCATTCCCTCTTCCTGCAATGTAAATGAACTGCCTATGATCAACAGATCGTGAAGATATCCACTTACCTTATTCCTTTTCACATTAATCTTCATATTCATGTTAGATGCCACTCAAATGTAATTTCTATTCATTAAATAAAACTGATAACATCTTCATGTGCTTCTTTCTTTTATACCAGTTACTGTAGAAACTCTAGCCTATGTGCTTTTTGATCTTTGCATTAAATTACTTTATCCCAGGCACTCCTCTGCCTCTTTTACTGCAGTTCTGCAACTCACATTTTAATTTGTTTCTCTAGCAAATCTTTTATGACTACCAGATCACAGTCCATTCTTCTTCACTTGTCAGAAAACAAGTTGCTGTATCATAGTGTCACTAATGAAGCCTTGTTTTGTATCAAATATGTCCTCCCTTCTTATCACAATAACCCAAGCTTCCCCTATAGTCTCCATGCCTTCCCATTACAATGCCTTACCTCCCTCCCACATCCAACACAATATCCCAATGTTTCGATATTTAGGCCTTCCTGTAACACATCCAGTTCCTTCCCCTTTATTTCCTAACTTCCCATAGTGAGTCATGTCCCAAATGGCCACAACTCCCCCATATCTCTTGCTTCACTAAGATAATACATAGTAAGTATTGATAATATGTATCACGACCTATCATATAAGAAGCTGGCCAATACTCATGGCCAGCCACTGTTTCATGGAAAAACATACACATAGCACTAATCCTTCTTTTCCTCATTTGGAAGCTAAAGAAGCTTCTCTTTTCTCCCAGACCACTAATTTTCAGGAGAGGTGTGGGAATATCATACATCTGAATCCTCTTACTCTCTCCTGAATTGAAGTTAGAGGGTGCATTAAGAGACCATAAGGTGGGTGAGAGGCCAACAGGTATGGGCAGTGTAATTCTGTAAGCAAATACATTTGCAGAGTTTACACAACTGTTTCCTCTTTCTGTTAGTGTCACTGTCAATATGTTATTTTTTTTTCCTCAAAGGGACAACTGTAGTAGTGCTGAGAGGCTAATCAGAAACTCTCTTTAATACAGGCAAGGCCAAATAAAACTGATGCAGTGCTGGCTTTGGCCCCAACCTCAGCAGTAGTGAGAAACAATTTCTGCCAGGCACCAGGTCAGTGACCTCTGTGAAATCTGCGCAGTATTTGGGCAGCCAGAAAAATCACAAGTTGTTACTTCATCTTTTAGTCCCCAGTTGAACACCTCCCTCCAACACCACTGCTAGGACTTGTAGGGACAATTCATGATAACTGTTACATAGGTCCAGCTAAGGTGCTTTTCATTTCTTCCTTCCCCTCATCCTGGAGATAGTATATTGAGGCACATTGAAAACCTAAAGAATACATGTACATGTTTGTGCTAGGCTAATGGGTATGGGTTAGATATAATTTTAGCTCCACTAAAAATACATTTTGTTTTCAAGAGAACCATTAAATGCTAACTTACCTAAACATTGCACTGGACTTCCTTGTCAACTGTACAAACAGAAATGTTTTTCTCCAGTATTTTCTTGCTGAAGATTTCTGTGAAACACCTAATGAATTGATTTGGAGCAGTTTCAGATCCCAAACTGCATTTTAAATTAATATTTTTTTTAAAGACATTTGATATGAGAAGATTTTCTCCCACTATTAGACTCGCTGTAATCAAATTTTTATGGAGGTATCTTACTTGCCAATGCTAGCAGGCTAGGAAGAGGTGAACACTTATGTATTTAATCTCCTAATGATAGCTGACATTCAGCTGAAATGCATATAGTAAGAAAAATTGCCAGAAGCCTCACCCTAAAGCTTCTCTTGGATCCCTTAGAACTCGGACTTCTGTTGTCACATCCAGCCTTTGGTCTCCACAGAACTATACAGACCAAATGAAAATGCTGTGTGCAAGACAGTGTAAGCAAACACCACACAAAATCATTCAAAAGAGTGGTAAAATATTTCCAGATTTTATCTCTCACAAAGTAAAGGCCCAAAGGAGCCAAATACAGAAACTGACCTCATTTTTCACTCTCAGGTTCTAACATCCAGCAGCCATGCAGCTTCCACAGACAATTGGCTCCCCCAGATCTGGTCTATGGGCACAGGCTGATCTGGCAAAAACACCAGGCAATATTTGGCTTGGCTTCTCCCACAGAACACAAGGACAGGATTTGGCTTCCCAGTGGCACCAAGTCTTTATTTAAGCAGGAAAAGCACATCTCCCAGGCCTCTCCTGTATGGTCCAGAAGCAGTTTCCCGACAGTAGGCTGTGTGGTCACCTCATAGGCCTCAGTGCCACCAGACAGGAGAGGCCAAGGCCATCCAGAACAGCTATGTAAAGGAAGGAGTTTAGAGCAAATTTAGAGCAAGACTACGCACTCTTCCCCAGACCACAGCTAAAGACGTCAATTATTGTTGTGCAGCCCTAAGCAACAACTGGCTATTTTGGGGAGACACCAGCTCAAACCGCTCCTGGAGGCTGCAGCCCTTCTGTGGGACGAGCACCGCCAGTAAAATACTGGGTGAAAGCAGGACACGGAAATGCGGACCCCACGTTTCAGGGCACGCTATCCCAGTGCCTTCGCTGTGAGCCTGTCTGCTCTGCCACATATTGTCAGCAGAGAGCAAAATGCGGACGAAGGTGATGGGTGCAGACTTAAAGAACTCACGACTGCCGCCCGGCCGAGGCTACCTCCCGCCATGCCGCACAGGGGCCGCTTGGCGCGGAGCACGCCGGGAGCTGTAGTCCCTCGGCCGTGCGGACCCGTTCCTGTTCTGCCGGGTGCAGGCGTTCGCGCTGCATTCCCTCCTCCCCTCGGTGTCCCGGAGGGCAGCCCTGCTCGCCTTCACCGGGCATGCAGGGGCTGCTGCGGCGGCTTCTCCCAGCGCTTTACGCGGCGTGGCCGGCGGCGGCGGCCCGCGCCCTTCTCGCCCGGAGGGCTGTGCCCGCGCTGCCGCGCCTCATGGCGCTGCGGCCGGCGGCGGGAGCCGGAGAAGGAGAAGGTGGCGGCCTCTTGAGCGGAGCCGGCGAGACCCCGGAGCACGGTGAGGAGGCGGAAGGGAAAGGGGCAGGAGCTTGCGAGGCCCCGGGTTCCGCCTCTACTGCCGGCTTCGGGTGGCTGCGGAGAGAAAGGCGGGAGAGGTGAGCCGGGGGCCTCAGTGACGCCTCAGCGCGGTCCGGGCGCCCTCCGGTGCTGAAGGGCCGCGAGTGGGTCTTACGGCCCCCCTCTGTTGCTGATGTCCGTTAGGCGTTCAACGGTCACGTTGGGCAGAGCGGCTGCAAAAACTGTGGCTTGTGTAGGCATATCCAGGAATCGGATGGAAAGGTTCACAGCAGGGGCTGGGGAGATCGTAGGGGAAAATGATTCAGCCTAAGTGCGCGCTGTCGCTAAAAAGTCTGGAGCTTGTTTTCCCTGCCTGCCCAGCTCTGTCTCTGGGCTTGCAGTCAGTGTAAACGTCTGACCTGGCCGAATACTAAATCTGCAGGTCTTTTCTCCATAGTTCTCTGTTTGTTGTCGTTGTTGTTTTGTTTGTTTTTTTTTTTTTTCAATCTCCTTCAGTTCTCTAACAATGTAAGCACTGGTGCCAGCACCAGAGGTTCAGAATGCATGGAGAGTAAAACCATCTATTTAAGTTAAATTGTGTCCAAAGGATTACTTTGTTATTAAACATATGAACATAGAATCATGGAATGGTTTGGGCTGGAAGTGACCGTAAAGCTCATCCAGTTCCAGCCCTCTGCCACAGGCCGGGACACCTTCCATTAGACCAGGTTGCTCAAAGCCCTGTCCAACCTGTCCTTGAACACTGCAAGGGATGGGGCAGCCACAGCTTCTCTGGGCAACCTGTGCCAGTGCCTCACCACCTTCACAGTAAAGAACTTCTTCCTTAAATCTAATCTAAGTCTACCGTCTTTCAGATTCAAGCCATTACCCCTTGTCCTATGTATAGCATAAGCATACTAAACATTAACATAAACATACTAAACAGGGAATGGTGCCTGGACTAAGCTCACTGTGATCTGTGATGTGTAGGTGTCAAAAAATAGAAGAGCATTTGAAATTATCTGAAACTGTAATCTACTTGTGGGGTAAGAGGGACAGGAACAGGGTGCAATCAAATAGGTTTTATTGTTTCTTATTGTTTGTATTCTCTCCTTTATGAGCTAACTGTATGAGGATTATTTTTTTTCTGTTGGAACAGGTGACTTAAATACTGCTGAAGATCAGCAGCCACTTAAATAAATACAAATATGGGAATAACGTATGCACCTGTTCATATGTGAAATTCAGGCTAATTAATTAAGCATGCAATTAAGACAAAAGAGTTTATCTTCTAACAGTTTGATGGTCAAGGAGTTCCTGTGGAGGCTGATTTTGTTACTCTAGGTCTCAGATTTTTGAGCAGACAGAGCAAGGTAAACACTAAATCTGCAGTATCCGCCCCTCAGATTCGTAAGAGTCCTTGTTGTGTAACTGATGCTACCTTAAAAAAAATCCCTTTTGCTCCTAGTTGGTTCTGATTCTGCATTTCTGAGTGGTGTTGATAACTTTTCTGCCTCAAACTGACCTGTTTTTTTTGTTGGCTTCGTGGATTTCTGTCTTGCCCTTCACTTCAATATCTCTTTGAAGGAAGGGCTATTGTCTTCTGTATGCAACAATCTGTTTTGTGTGAGCTTTAATCTAAATGTTAAATACTAATTTCATTATGGCTCTAACACCTGTTTGTTGTGCATACTTCTTTAGTGTCAACAGAGGGAGCAAGCAACAAATCTAAATACTTTGTTTCTCTTTAATAGCCTCCAGGATAAAGACAGGTGTCAGACCACAACCACAGAGGGATTATGACTCTCTACTGTAGACTAGGGTGAATTAGCATATGATCAGGTTCTTCTTTTACTTATCTTTCCTAGCATAAAGCAATGTATGCAAGAAACATTCCGCAGGATGATAATAACCCAGACTGGGTCTGTAATGTTGATTTTTATATATGTGGTATAGCTTTGCGTGACCCAAGAATATAATATGCACTTCTGCTGCCAGATTTTTCCCTTGGGCCAGATTTGGACTATCTGCACTGGTCACAAAAGGAGCTTTGAAAATGTGTTTTCTGTAGTAATGAGCTGTCCTGGGATAAACTGCAATTCTGACATAAGGCTTCTTCCACTACAGTAATCCCATTGTGGAGTTGTCCCAAAAGAGTATTGCTGGATGCCTTGTTATGTGCACATTTTTTTGCTGCTAGAGAAGATTTTACTCTTTCATTTTTAAAGTATAACTCAATACGCCAATATTAGAGTTTACTGATGCAGAAATGTGAAGCAGACTTAAGGAAATGACTCATGCTTAGTTAGTAGTCTCAGGGAAAAAAGACATTTTTAAAAACTTGTTAATGGAAATTATTCTATTGTTGTGGTATTACTCTGAGATAGAACTGCATGCATATCTTTATACATGCAAGATGAAGTTCGATTTGCATTGATTCGTTCTTTAGCTTAAATACTAAAAGTCAGTTTTCAGAGTGAGAAGTTCGGATCATTGCTGTCCATTCTATGTTTTACAGTGTGGGAGATGCAGGGGTAGAATAATTGTCTCGTGTCTAAGTGATATAGTGAGCTGAAAACTCTTTGTTATATGTGGAGTGGTAGGATTCACTTCCTGTTCCTTGAAGCCTCATTTTTTGTGTGTTTACACATTGGAATTCATTTGCCAGTGTTTGCACTGAATTCATATGCCATGTGGTTTTCTAAAGTGAATGTTATGTGATGTCTGAAGACTTTATTTTTTTATGCTCAGTTGTGTAATTTTTTTTCTTGCATGTAATTGCTTTCACTTAGAACCAGACAAGACCAGACATTATTAAATATAGAATGCTAAAGTCCCTTGTTGTTGCTGTTCCACACAAGGCAGTAAAGTATTTTTGCTGATATGTTGGCAAGGAAGAAGAGCAGCATTCTAAAGGGAGTTATATGTCAATATTTATTTACTGATAATTAGAGAAATGTATACTTGGTATATTGCCTGTGTTTAATATCTCTTCACTGTCAAAACCTAAGACCCAGTGTGTTATTTTAATGTATTTCAGGTGGGCTAGAAAATGTACAGAAAAAGAAAATCTTTGAAGAGAATAAGAAAGAGACAAAACAGATGGAAGAGCCATGTCCTGCTGATTCAGTAGACTCTCTGATGGCAGAAATGCCATTTGTCGACACAGATATTGAGGATAAATTTATTAGTAAGTACGTTAAACAGTAGTGTAGAAGGATAGACACATCATGCACATAGTGGGCTGTGCACATGGAACAGAGTCTCCCTGCAAACAGGATCCAGTCCAGAGTCTCTCTTATTAGTACTCAGTCCTGCAAATACTTGAGTATATTAAAAATTTACCATTTGGGGATCCATTGCAGCACTGAGTCACAGAATAAAGACACCTTGTATGTCACATTACTGTATATGAACTTCTCAAGTGATGGCTTTTATGAGCTCTCTTCCAATATGTATATTCCCAACATGGGGCTAGAAATCCACCTCTAATTAGGCAGTGGATGTCTGCAGTGCGGTCATCTTATGGATGTGTATCAGGCCACATAGTGGGAGAGGGTCTGCAAAGGCCTGAGGAAGTAAGACACGAGAAAAATAATTTATGGTGCAGAAGAAGAATTGAGGACGCACACTTTCACTATGTTAGAAGGTATCTTCGGGAAAGAAGGTAGAGAACAGATCTGGCTTGGATTAAATTTTCTTCTGGCCTGGGTTTGGTCCTTGAACTATAGGTTGGCCAGTCCTAGTCTAATACAACCTTTTTCTTTAATATTCCTATGTATTAAGTATGTATTATGTAATGTATTATTGTGCTTTCTATTTCAAAATGCAGCATGCATGAGATTTTTAAAACTTAATATTGGCCCTTTTGCTCTAAAGCCATGTCCGTATTCAAGTGTAGACAATTTGCAGGTCCGTTACACTGGAGTTGGCTAAATGAAGCGCAGTAGTTTGGAAGCTGCATGGCAGTGTTAGCAGGTTGTAAACTCTGCTTAGTAGTGTAGGCTCTTAGTTCAGGTATGCTCTCCACTTGTCTGGCTACAGTAATTCAGATTGGAGTAGTATCTGTCAGTTCAGAGCATGGGCAGATTAGATGGCTGGCAAGACACCCTCCAGTCAGTTAACTGAAGTCCAGTTCCTGTTGTCATGATATTGTGTTTTTGTTTTGATTTGTCTATATGCTGAAAGTAATTTTTTTATCTCTTCAGCGCACACAACCTCTAAAATAAATATAAAAAAGAAAAGAAAGAGGACTACTGGGAAGGAAATTGAAGACGACACTGAGAGAAAGAAAAAAAAGAAAAAACAGTATCAGCCAAATTATTTCATTTCTCTTCCAATTACTAATCCAGAGGTGAAATTCTTTATTATCCTGATTTGGTATAACCAGAATTATTTCAACAGTTTCATATGTTTATAAGAAGTACAGTGTTTGATCTTGAGCAAAATAGTTTTTTTCCAGGTAGTTTTAAAGGAATATTAGAAGCCTATTCAAAGAATAACTTTGTATTATGTAAGATTTTTATGAATAAAATTGCCTACCTGAAAGAGATTAGGGGAAAAATATGTTTTTATTCAGTTTGTCAGTCTTATGGATTTCATATTATTTTGCCTGAAGCTGGCTTTGTACTGTTCCAGTGTTGCTTATTTTGTCATTTACTTAGAAAAAGGAAGAGAGACATTCCTATTTAATTTAATAAGAAAATCCCTAACAATATTTTTAGCTCTCCTTATAGATAGGAATTTGGATCGCTTACTGTTTTAACTGGTCAGTTTGTAGTTTAACATTTTCCATCTTATTTAAAATTCAAAAAGTCCATTGTTTTAGTGAGATAATGTTCAGATGGATTCAAGAAGTACAGAGAGCTTTAAGAAAGTGCATTTTCTTGTGTGTTGTCTCATTTGGACAGAAAATGAGAATGATTTCTTGCATGCTGCAGGATGCCTGGTGCAGCTTTGATACCTTTTGTGTCTGCAAACAAGGAAAGTAGATACGTAATGTCAAACCAATCAGTTTGCCACCATTTCCAAATTTAGCTGTATTTTTTAGTACCAGAAGCTATCCCAAGTGAATTTTAACTCATCTTACAGCTATACTATCTGTTCTCTGACAAAGTCAAATATTAAAAAATCCAAAATGAAAATAAACCAACATAGATTTGAAAATTACAGTGCAGTCTTTGAATCTGTAAAACATACTGTGTGAAGAAGAGATTGAAGGGGCTAGTTTCATAAGATCCAGGATGGCCCTACACAAATATTGTAGGAGATCTTTTGTGCCATCTTACTCTGAAATACCTTTTCTTCCTGTCTGTTCCATGATTTAACAAGTGCAAGAATAATGTAGGGGTTTTATAATCTGATAATTGAGATTTCGTGCTCACAATTGTTACTATGGCTGGTTAAATGGCTGGTTGAGTGGAAAATTCTTAACCGTACATGCTTTTTTATATATCATGTATTTAGCCTTATATAATTTACAGAGGTAAAGGGACAACTATACTGAATCTCAGGGGGTTTGGAAATTCCAGGACTTTGCTAGAAAGTTTTGTTTATACTTGCCTCCTTAAATTTAGAGTTGTTCTGAAACAGAAAATACATGTTGGAATTTGTATGAGTAACATTAGCCAAAATTTAGACTTAAGACACCTGGTTTCTAGATAGCCAGGGGGAATCTGATAATTACTGGTAGTATTTCAGTTAGTAATGAGAGACCTTTCTTTTTTGAGCATCTGATTTTATTCTACTGAAATGTTTTAGGCATTAGCATTCTTTCTTTATATTTTATGTAGCATTTCAAGCTTTACACAGAATTATTTTGTAATAAGGGATGTTTCTGGACCATTTAATGAACTCTTCCTCTTGGGAATTAAACACTTCCATTTTTCCCCTTTTTTTCATTTTAATTATGTGTTGAATCTTCAGAGATAAAATGTGGTATACCATTAATTTTGAATTTATTTTGAACTTGTGCAAAAATAGTTAAATGGATGATTATCATTATATCTTTTTCTTGTAATTTTTTTTTAAGCTGTATTTCATCTGATGAAACCAGTTGGTCAGTTTGCCTTTCAGCATCCTCCAGTCTTGCTTATAATTATAATTAATCTGTTAAATCTTTAAAGCTTACAGTCTTTATATTCACTTACCAATAGCATCCTTGCAGTAAGCAGAACTAAGTTATTTTATTACTCTTTAGAATAACATATGCCAAGTAATGAGAGAAGGGATCTTGAAATCAGAATTTGAGGCCTTATTTTGGAGCACTTTTTAAAATAATCTAAGGGGGAAATTGTTAAGTATGATCTGCCTTCTGACATTTCTTTAAGTTAGAAAATATCAAAAGAAATAGCATGATAGCAGTTGATACGTAACATAAAACTCTGTAAGGTAACGTAAGTAGCAGGTTGAATAGCAATTTAAAATTTTCATTTATGCAGTGGGTCATAACTAGTTAGACAAAGAGGATGGAAGAGTCCTGTTCAGCTTAATTAAAATTCAGCACACTCAACTGTCAATTGCGCCTTAGATTTATTGAAGAAAACAGAATGAATCTGAAATTTTATTTTGCATTGTGATGGCACAGCTAGGCTACAGCTATTGTGTTACATTTTGACAACATAACTTCTGGGAAAATGTGTTAAAAATAAACTCCTGAAATTCACAAAAAAAAGACTTGATTTTTTTTTTATTAATTCCAAATATTGTAGATTGTGTAGAATAGTGTCACTTTAGGCAGATAAAAATAACCTACAGTCTTCAATAGAAATTTTGCCTTTATTAGAACAGCAGCTTATTTCATACTTTCTTGGTGGGTTCAGCAGTAGCTTGTCTCTGAAACTGCTGTCCATCTTTGGAATTAATCCTGTTCCAAAGATATGTTATTTGTTACGTTATTAGCTTGGTTTCCTAGTGGATTTTATACAGGCGTGAGCCTGCTTATCTCTTTGCCTTGTTACCCCTCTGGGGTTTTGTGGATTTTCAGCCTTTATACCAAAACTCATTTATCTGTTATGTCTTTGCTTACCGTGCTTTAAGAAGTAACTCATTTTGTCCCGTGGTTAAGGTTATTGGATTTAATTTAATTTCCAGTAACATATTCAAGAATTGTTGCAGATTTTTTGTTTTGTTTGGTGTTTTGAGTTGTTTTGATTTGTGTTTTGTTTTGTATTCTGGTCTGTTTTGTTTTTTTGTTGATTCTTTTTAAATCACTACAATAAAGCTATTATAATGGCAAGCACAGTTAACATTTTGTATACAATTTATAAAGCAGGTATAGCCATACAAATAATTTTCACCGAACAAAATGTAATTCAACTAATTTTAAAGAAAAAGACTGAAGTTCGAACTGTGTACACATTGTATGGAATTTCATTAAAATATGTTCGAAGAGAATATATAAATTATATCTGTCTATTGGGTAGTATAATCAGAATTCTAGATCAGGTATCTCTGCAAATTATTTACTAGATATTCCTGTTTTGTATGATCCTATGTGCCTGATCCTGAAAAGTGTCTTTCCAGACACTTTTCTGCACATAGCAGCACACAAGTTTAGCAAAGCAGGCAGAGAAGGTCCTTGAAGAAGCTTTTTATTTGGATTAATGGCAGTATAAAACTGGTTAATCTCAATCTTTTCCATGAATTTATCATACATTAAGTCCTATTAAGATGTGATGGGGAGTGTCCAGTGATTTATTAATCACTCCATTTGTACCCACTTTGGGTTTACTTGGCTCAATTAACACAGTTTTGTCAGAGGATAAAACTTTCTTCTGCTAGAATGGTTTTTACATAAAAGTTTGATTTCAGTTTGTGTGTTTTCTTTTCACTTGCATGATGGGATACAGTAATTGTAACTGCTAACTGTTGTTTCTACACCTTTCTTCCCAGATTAATAGGAGTATTCAGGCTGTCCAAGATGCAGTAATACAAAAGGATCAAAGATTTTCCAAAGCAATGATTCACACTGGCTCATTGCATGTCACCATGTTCGTGATGCATTTATCCAATGAAGAAGAAATTAGCATGTAGGTATTTGGTGTTAAATTAGGCGTATACAAGTATTCTTGCTGGAGGAGTTCATAAAAAGGGTTTCATAGAAGGAGTAACTGATGGTTATTTTTTGCAATACAGGGCCTTAAAGTACTAGGGTTACTGAATATTTAGTTCTTGTTGTTCTTAAAATGCTAATCTTAATGTTAGTAACTTTCATAACTTACAGTATGTCGTGAGCTCTGAACTATGATTTTTTCCATTGCATTTTCCTTATTGTGTGCTGAACTTGCATGCACAAATCTCATGTTTGCTAAAGTAATTATTTTAAAACAGTGTTTTGTTACAGAGCACACTGAGCAGATTATCAGGGGAATTTTCATAGTTTAGCTAATGTTATAAGCCGAATTAGTAATTGTTGCTGAAAGGCTTCCATGAAATAAACCTTAGCTCCAAGGTTTTTTATGCTTCATGCTGTTATAGGTTTGCTGCTTTTTTTTTTTTTTTAATGTCCCTAAATTAATTTATTATGCTCAAAATTTAAGTACACTTAAAAGAGAGGTGACTATTAGGCCTTATCAAAAGTATAATTTTTATGTTACTTCAGGGACATAGCTGATTTTTTTATCATATAAAAGGTAGAAAAGGTGTGGAAAGATATGTATTATTATATAATGATGTCTGTCATGTCTAAGATGCAAATACTTCTTTTATAAAATGCAGTTCTTTGGTTATTTATTGCTGTTTTTCACAAGCTTACTTTAATGTACAAGTGCAATGGTTGATACACAGTTGTTCAGACTTCTGTCTATACAGCTGTAATTTATAAATGTTCAGAATAATAATTTACATGTCTAGTTGTAATTTTGAAATGAAAACAAGCAGTGTATTTAATAGTCCTACTTTACACAGACTTTCTTGACAGTTCCTGTTTAGGTGTAGTATGGAATGGCTTGCATATGTGATGTCTCTATATTCACATATTATAATTGCAGAATTGATATTGCAAACACTTTGGTAACTAACAGAATACTATATGAAGTGCTGATAAATGGCCTGGCATTATAAGAACATCTGGGAATCCTCTATTGCTTATGTGTCAGTTTTGTAGTGAATTGCTGATGAATTAAAATTCATCATACCCTTATCAGTCTGTGAGAGAGAAGTCTTGTGGTCTCATCTCCCCCAGATGTGTTCTTTCAGGGCCCCTCTGTCATATATATGTGTGTGTGTATATATATATATCTTACTGGCTTTCTCTGCAGTGTTAGCATGCATGTGGTCCCTGTAATGAATTACCTAGATCAAATACTGAGAAAGTGCAGTGAGACATTGCTTTGGTTATGGTACAGTTACAAAATAATGTGTCTAATAAGCATATGTGGAATATTTTTTTCCTCCAAAGGTTTGGCTGTTAAAGTGCAGATTGCTCATAAGAAAGAGAATCCAAGGCAGAATGTAAGAACCATTTGGTAGTCAAGGGCATGCTTCTAATAAGGAGTATTTTAGCTAAAAATATTTAACGCACCTAAAAATAATGACATACATCAGTATATCTGAATCAATTGCCCTGCTTGTTTTTGACACTCATTTCCTTGAATGCTACGTCCTTGAGGACTCTACACTCTTAACTCTTCTGTGAGGATGCAAGTCTATCAGCAACCTTGTCTCCAGTGGTCTGATCTAAAGGAAGAGAAACAGGTAGCCAGGAACAGAAAACATAAAGGAAAGCAAAGGATGTTACATCTGCTAGGCTCTCTTTTCTGTCCATGTGCCTTTTGTCTCCTGGGGTAGGCACATCAGCTTCCTCCTGCCATGCTTGATAAGCAGACTGTACTAGCACCTGAACATGGGTGAGAGCAACCACTGACTGCATGCCTGAGATTTTTTTAAAAAAGGGTTTGAAGCATGAACTTTTTAAAAAGGGAATGTGAGAGGATATCTTGAAAACAAATATGCCTCCTCATAAATACTTTTTAAAGTCCTAAACTGTGTATCAGACAAAGATTCTCAAATTCAGTATATTCTGCTACTGCTGGAACTCCTTCTCAGCTTTCATTGTCCGACTACCACCCAAACACTGACTTACGGAGATCTTCTCTGCCTCTCCCAGCAGAACTCCACAGACAAGGCACCCACGAGTTGTCCTCTAGTCAGCAGCAGCTTCTCCAGATTCGCCCCCTTCCCTGGCCAGATGCCTCCTATATGAATCTAGCTCAGATATCTTCAGGTATTCTTGATTGTGTTTTCTATTAGATGGAATTCTGCTTTCTGTTTAATCTTTTGGGAGAAATTGCAGAGTAAAAAGTTAAATTTTCTTTTCTTTGCTTCACCATTTTTTGGTGGCAGGTTAATGGGAAGAAACCAAGATCCAGGCTGGCAAAAGGACTTGGGTGTAATGCAGGCTGACAGTAGTCCCTCAGATGAAGTGCAGATAGTCAACTGGGTATCGAAGAGTTCACAGATCCTTAGGTTTGGATCCATTAAATTACTGAGATATCTACAGTTTTTCTACTGTGTTTGCACAATAGTGCCTCTGTCTATACAGCAATGAAATGTGTTGAATGCTATTTGAAGTCAAAATGCGTGATAAGAATGTGCTAAACATAACATTCAATTCAGCACAAAGCCCTTTGTATAGTATTTTAGTACATACAGCTTTCGCCCTGGAAATGGTAGATCTGTATTCCAGGCCACTCTTTCTAAGGGAATCCAGACCTGCAATACCCGTGCGAGTTTCCTGACTGATTTGCTGTGGTCTAGCCTTCATGAATACACTTCACATCTCTCTTTGTAGGACTATATGAAATCAAGAATGTGAGATTTTAAAAAACATAAAGAAAAGCAAGCACTCCCTTCAAGCAAAGAAGTTCTAGTCCATGCTAACTGTATGCATAGTCATGTGATCAGGTAATAGAAATTAGGATACCTGCCTTCGCAGTAAATGCCTTCATTACCAGACCATAGTGTCAAGTTCTTCTTCCTTCTTATATGTCAAAGACTGTGAATCTAACCTTTTAATTATAAATATGAGAGCTGGAAGGATTCAGTTTGGCTTTTTTTTTTTTTTTTGCAAGGTTACTTTTTCTAACATGTAATCAAAATTAACAATACAGTAATTTCTAAAAAGAAACCACTTAAAACTTAAATGCTATAATGTTAACATCACAACAATACAGAAAAAACCAGGCACTGCTTCTGTAATCCTAGTTTGTATTCGCTTAGAATATTCTGCTTAAGGCTTCTTTATTTTTTTTTTTTTAATTCCCTTTCGACGTTTTGGGGCAAAATACTTGTAAACTTTTTTTGTTGTCCCTGAGGGTTAGTTGCACTGAGTATAACTACTGTTTGGCATCGTAAATACTATTTGGTATGAAATAACAAAAAAATAGCACTGTTGTGTTTGTTACTATTGACTTCAGTGGAAATGTTTGTCCTTGTGCATTATTCTTAGAAAGCAGTTGTTCGATGTTATAAAGTGATTGATAGAATACAAAAATACAAAATATGCTGTAGTGAGAGGACGGCTATTCTTCTAAATATTTTAGTGTATACAAGATTATCTATTAAAGAAAAAGAAGAACTAAATCTTAAGTGACATAGTACTAAACTGAAAACACACTCCACTCTTTAAATTGACCTTTCATAGACCTTATCAGGTGGAGCTGACCTGGTCAGTGAATTCTCCTGCACATCCTAAAATATGGAAATATAATACTTTGTTCAGCTGGGGATAAGAGCTTTCCATGACTCTCTGTGTACTAGTTCTCAGATGCAAAAAATCCAGAAATTAGTTTTAGGTATTTGCATGATTCACTACTTGGAAGCCTGCTGCAGTCTGACACAGAGTATTTGAAATACCTTTGGAGTATTTGGTTATGAACAATTTTCAGGTTCATGTGAGTAAATAAACCTACACATGATTACCTGAGAAGTAATCTGACAGGTATAATCAATATTAGATGGTGGGTTTAAAGGGTTGTTGTGGTTTAAGCCCAGCTGTAAATCAGCCACACAGTTGTTAGCTCACTCCACCTCTTCCTCCCCCTGCTCCTGGAGGGACGGGGAGGAGAATCGAAAGAATGTAGCTCCCATGGATTGAGACAAGAACAGTCCAGTAACTAAAGTATTACACAAACCACTGCTGCTACCACCAATAATAATAATGATAAGGGAAATAACAAGGGAAGAGAATACAACTGCTCACCACCTGCCAGTCGATATCCAGCCCGACCGAGCAGTGATCTAACCCTTCTGGGTGACTGCCCCCAGTTTATATAGAGGGCATGACATGCTGTGGTATGGAATACGTCTTTGGTTAGCTTGGGTCAGGTGTCCTGTCTCTGCTTCCTCCCAGCTTCCCCTCCTCCCTGGCAGAGCATGAGACTCAGAAGGTCCTTGGTCAGAGTAAACATTACTGAGCAGCAACTAAAAACATTGGTGTTATCAGCATTGTTCCCAGGCCCAAAGTCAAAAACACAGTGCTGCACCAGCTACTTAGAAGGAGAAAAATGACTGCTACTGCTGAACCCAGTACAAGGGTCTTGAAGTATAGCACATATGGAAGACAGGAACAGGCTTGTTTAATGGTAATAAAAGGTCAGCTAAGTGGCAGAGATTATGCTGAAAGAAAAATATCTTTGCTAAGGAACAAGTAATGGCATTGTTGTTTAAAGTGGCTATATAGGATATAAAGTACTTTGAGGCTGTAGATTAAAGCCACATAAAAAACGCAGGAGGACTACATCAAATAAAGGTATTTTATTGTGTAATCCACCTTAACACCTTTCTTATCCTGGCCTAGGTTTCAATTAAATGCATAGTTCTCATCAAGAGTCCATCTTGTAAAACACAGTGGAAATGTGTGTAGGGTTATTTGTAATTGTACAGGCTTAAAGACTATAATTTAGCCTGCATTAGAAATCATAGTGGTGGTTTTCACCCAGCTAGGACAGAAAAAGTGAAATGAACTCTCATGAACGTTTTTAAACCTGTTACTGCCATCTAGCGTTCAGAAAGTAAGGATAGGTTTAGTGAAAACTAAATTCAGTTTCTTTCAGTAGAATTCAAAACTGTGAGGTGTGAGAACACTTTAGAAGACCCTAAGAATGCTTATATGTTTTTTGTTTAGCAAGTGAATCACTTTAAGTGCAGGTCAAAACAAATATTTCATGGAGTCATGCAAACACTTAATGTGGCTAATAAAATTATAAAAAAGCTACCAGGCTTGTGCCTCTTTCCTAAGTTACATGTACATTATGTGTGCATACTACTTATCCCTTAAAGAAAGTAAGCATCAGTTTAGAATACTACTTCTTTTAATAATCAGGAAATTCCTGATAGCTCAGCTGAAAAAAAAATGAAAATTAATGAAAAATGTTTATTACTTTAAGAATGGAAAACCAAGGGCTTTCAAGTGAGAATCTTATTTGAATGAGATGCACAGAGTAATCAATGATGCACTGTCATTGTCATATATAGTCATGTTAAGGACTGAGATATACTCTTTTGAGGAATTACAACTGTTGCCAGGTCTGCCTTATTATTTCTGTGGTTTTACAGCTGGGTGTATGAACTAGTTTACCTTTATAAAATGGTAATAATACCGAGTGCATTGGCAGGAAGTAGTGCAAAAGTATCTGAGTAGATAATGAATTCATAGTGCTAAAACTTTGTGATTTTATTTTTTTTTCAGAATCATAGAATAATGATTACTAGCAGCGTAAACAACTTTCAAATGGATATTTTCTTTCCTCTTGACAGAGCAGTTGGTGCTCTTTCAGACAGCAAGGATTTTGTAGAAGATCTCCTGAAAGGAAAAACCGTGGATTTGTCTTTTCAAGGAATTCATCACTTCAAAAATGAAGTTGGATTTGTGAAGTTGGCAGAAAATGATCATACAGCTATACTTAAAGAAATAGCAGGTACCACTTGTCAATCTAGTTTAAATGCTTTAAAAACGTTTCAGCAACCTAGATGAGAATGGAGCACAAAGATAAGTTGGTGCTAATTTAGTCAACATTAATTTACGTTAATGTTAATGCTACATAACAAATTTCCCAGCATAGTTCAAAAGGATATTAATGAGTTACAGGCAGTACTGTTCTATGATATCTCTATATTTAGTAAATGTAAAAAACATAATAGTTGTAGATGGATATAAAGATTATGTTCTACCTTGTTTTGGTCCAAGTACCATCTGCTGTTTCTCAGCTGATATTTGTACCCTTTTCAGTTTTTATATTCATACTTCCTGATTTTGAGAACTTTATCTTTGATACATCTTACCTGGCTTGCAAAGTTACATAATCCTCTCATTTGTGTTTATTCTGAGTAGAGCACTGAGGAGCGGTGATGTTCTTTCATCTTTCATGATCTGGGGAGTCTTTTAAGTTTGCGTTTCCGGCACGTTACACATATCACTCTTAAATCTCAGTCAATTAATTGTGACTTACCACTCCCACACGTGTAAGTGCATATACAGACACACATACGTGTGTCTGTATAGGTGTATGTATATACTTTATGCATATGAAATAGATGTAATAATAATGTAATCATAAAATGTACTTTTATACTTCCATATATGTATAAAGTAAAATCTGAACTCTCTCTGCACCCCTGGAGGATAGGGGGGTTCAGGAAAAGGACATGACTTGTCTGCCAAAGTTGGATTTGATGCTGCTGCTGCTTTAGCTTGATGATTTTTTGGTTTTTTTGAAGCAGTTGTGGAATCAGTCTGTGGCTTGTTCAATATTAATTACCTTCCTGTAGCAATTAGGAAGTCATTGAAAGATGTGGCAGAAACATACTACTATGAGGGCAAAACTCTCAGTTCTGTCTTGCCGGTAGACCTAAAGCTACTGCCTTTGCCAGTCAGATAAAATGCATCCAAAGATACAGTTCAAGTCAGTAGGAATCTATAAATTAAAAGGAGTATAAATACCAGCTGAGAAACAGCTCTCAATACCTAAACCAAACCAAGGTGGAGTGGAGTGTTTATCTGTCTATGAGTCTATACTTAAAGTATGTTGTTTACAGATCCTAAAAAAAAATTCTCAGAGAGCAGTGCCAATTGTAATTCACTGGTGTCCTTTAAAACTATCCCGACAATTCCAACTATTCCTTGGAAAAGTTTCTTTAAAAGAGTTTTTCAGTATTGATGAATTATCTTTTGTGCTCTGAGGAATGTGAGGTCACACCTTTTTTTAATAGTACAATAACCCATATAGGACATTTTGCAGAGTAGCAAAGACTGCTGATGTCACGCTACCTCTTTGCAGTCCAATACAGAGGAAAAATGGGGAAAGTCTTTATTATTAATACAGTCCTTTCTCTAGCAGTTTATTAGTTTAATTTCTGAAGTGCCTTTAGAAAATATTAAGTATTTTTTAACTTAGGTTTTAAAGAGCAATTGAAGACTGTGAGCTTTTCAGCTTACTAAATTGCTTATACTGTTATTGGGGAATGCTTTATTATTTTAAGCAGTTCTTGATAGCAGTGTATTTCTAATATTCAGTATGGTAGAAAGGGAATGATTGTTACAGTTCCAGAGAGGCTTCAGTTGTCAGATAATCCCATAATTATTTCCAAGATTGAATCTATCAAGTATTTCTTCAGTCCTTTGGGCAATATGCTTCCTCATCCTTGTCTTCGAGTTTGTCTTTGCATTTCTTTGAGGGTGACAGAATATTGTATGTGTGCTGTTCTGTAAACCAAGATAATTAATAAAAGGTATTCCCATTCAGGACCTCTTGTGGAAGGAGATGCATGGTTTTTGTTAGTGGCAGAAACTTCATTTTGAGAAGGTTATAGATAAGAACTCCAAAATAATTAATTTGCTAGACAGGGAGAGCTAAATATCTTTTTAACTACAGGTAATAAAGAAGTTTGTCATATGTGATTTCGTACACAGCTGAGACTAGTGAACCAGATTTTTATCAGAATTAGAACAGAAAAGATGAGACCAGGTTTTGACCTGTTTTTCAGTTTGACAGTCCTTAGTAGACAAACTTGTAGTACAGTTAAATTTAGCAAACAAGCAAACCTATGTTTTCTTTGTGAAGCATAACTACTGACACTCACTGGTGAGCATTCTTTGCTTGTATTAGAACTACAGCTGTACATCATTATTTTCACAACACTGCTGTTTAGTAAAAATGTTTCTTATTTCATTGCTAAGTTTTGCCAACCCAGCAAAGCATTTCTTGGCTTTAGGCCTGTCCTTTAGGCTCTATGCTTTTAGAGTGATGTTTGCTTTGTCTGGCTTTAGTTCTGAAACAAGGTAGGAAGCTGAACATTACCAGGAGAAAATGATAAAATGACTGGAAATGTTTAGTGGGTATGACTTCAGGATATGCTCCCTTAACATTTCTTAGTGACTGTTGTAACCTAACTTCTGAATTGCTGCTGATTTTGGAGTATCTTTTTGTGCCTTCTTGGAAGTGCTAATATTATTTCATAATACATAACCTTTGTGAAAGCAAATTCAGTTTTTATATTGATGCTTTTGCCAGAAGAAAAGACTTTACATCTGTAACTAGGTAACACTGAAGATTATACAAGTGTGTTTCAAAAGTTAGCTTAGTTACATGTCAAATTAGTGGAAAGGCCAGGTATGAGTAGGAAGAAAATGAATACACTGAATAGTTTCTATGTATGTCTTCATTGGATTAAATAGCAAAGCATTTAATGTAAGTAACCTGATAAAAATAGGTAATTTCTTATTACATAGACATCCTTCAGGGCAGTGCAGTTTGGAATAGAAAATAATATTAAATGAATCCATGTGAACTCTTCAAAACTGGTGAGGTAAACAACAGAGTCTTTAGGATTCTCTCCCCTCCCCAAGTGTATAACATGTATAATTCCTTTAATGTAAGAGTACACTTACAGAGTTCATTGCAACATAGTTTAGTTTGTGTGCAGTTTTTATGAAATATTAGCAGACAGTCCACTAAGGGCCAAACCTCTGATGGGAAGTGTTGCATTTTGGAGAAAAGAACATGTAGTACTTCCTCTGGGTTGCATGTGACACAATAAATACACCTTCCAACATAAAGAATCATATTAGCAGAAGTGTGCCACTGAGTTTATTTTCTGTAATACATTTCATTATTAATTCAAAACAGGCTGTATGTCAAAATTATGCCTGGTATTCCTGCTCTGTGGATGGTATCCTGAATAGACAATTTAGAGCTGCAGGAGAAAATATTGGAAATTCTTTTCTGCTGGGCTGCTATTGTCAGGATCTTTGTCAAGATTGCTATTCAGCTTTTCATCTATACTGTTTTAAGCTTATATATGTTAGACAAATTATCTGTCACAAGTTTTTTCTGGCTCCTAGTATGTTTTGCCCTTGATGAAATGTGTCCCTATAAAGCTGCTACTTTAAAACTGAACCTGGCAGAAAGAAAAAGATACGTACAGTACTGCCTGCAAGATGTTAATTGTTCTGGTGTTGTCCATGGAACAGTAAGGAGAAAACACTTCTGCAGCTGGTTTGATTTTTTTGCAAGACCTAAGTTTAGTTCATTACAGAGTTACTCTTTTGCTACTTCAACATTATGGCTGGTTTCTGCTGTGCTCCAAGGTGAGTTTTGACTTCATGTGTTATTTTGTGTTCGGCATGAATGTTGTAGGAAAAATATGGATAACAAGCAATAGAAAAATATAAAGTTAAATTAGATTATTGTAAGAGTCCATTTAGTTCCATAAACTATATGGAAGTTTGTTTGATACAGGTAACGTATGAGTGTGGTACAGCATTATAATGGTAAGTTCATGTCTAACACCAATTTAAATGTAAGTTTGCTAGAACAAAAAGTTCAGGAAAAGCAGAGCTAATATGGATCTTCTGTTTATTGTGATTTGCTAGTTATTTCCCAACAATCCATTAAAAGACATTAGCATTATAGGAGTATCTACCAGAAATAGTGCTAAACTGTTATGACAGAAGTTTGAGGAGTATTTTAATCACTCTTTGTCCAAGTCTTTTTAAAAATCCTGAACTAAAAGCGATGTATACAGTTACAGTGATTTTTTAAAGTTTTCATTTCTTGTACTTTGCTACACTACAGAGTATTTGAAGGACTGTTAACTCCAGCTGGCAGTTGAGCCCCACACAGTCACTCACTCACTCAACCCCACTGTTGGCATGAGCAAGAGAATCAGAAAAATGAGAAAACTCGTGGGTTGAGATACAGGTAGTTTAATAGGTAAAGCAAAGCTGCATGCGCAAACAAAGCAAAACAAGGAATTCATTCCTCACTTACCATGGTCAGGCAGGTGTTCAGCCATCCCCAGAACAGCAGGGCTTCATCATGTGTAATGGTTACCTGGGGAGACAAATGCCATCACTCTAAACATCCCCCCTTCCTTCTTCTTCCCTCAGCTTTATGTGCTGAGCATGAACATCATATGGTATGGAATATCCCTGTGATCAGCTCCCTCACGGCTGTCAGTGATCTGAGATCAGCTGTCTCAGCTGTGTCTCCTCCTAACTTCTTGTGTACCCCCAGCCTACTTGCTGGTGGGGTGTGGTGAGAGGCAGAAAAGGCCTTGACTCTCTGTAAGCACTGCTCAGCAATAACTAGAACATCCCTGAGTTATCAGCTCCATTTCCAGCACAAGTTCAAAACATAGCCCCATACAATCTACTATGAAGAAAATTAACTACCCCAGCCAAAACCAGCGCAAGTACTAAGTGAATTTGGAAAAGTTAATGGATTGTTTGGCTTCAGTTTTCATGTTGGTTATTATATTGTGAATGCTGTTTGAAGCTAATGGAAGTGAATAAGTGAATCCTGGTTTTTACCCACAGATTTGCAGATTTTGATTTTATGGATGAATGATGCTTGTTATGGTATGACCATGAGGGGGAGCTTGTATTTCATGAATAAAAAAGTTACGCTTCTGTTTATGCACACAATCATTTCCTTTGCATTTGGTCCCTTGTTTTTAAGAAATGTTGATTTGTTGGGTCAAGTGTTTTCAAGGAATGCGTTGGACAGACATATAGTAAACCTAACTAGTAATTTCCTTTAGTTTTATATAAATGACATTTAGTTCAATTTTACTAAATGGATTTTCCTAACAGCCCATACTGGAAAGACAAATGGAAAGTGAGTCGTACTGCGCATTTTCTCTAGGTACATTACAGCTTTACTCAAGCATAAGCTGGCATTGCCACCATACCAAAACAGTCTGGCACTTTTTGTTGCACTGGGCATTTGTGCAGCCACAAGGTGAATTCAGCTGCTGTTAAATTAATGTTTCTACGTTTGCCAGCTAATTTTTAACCTATTCACAGTTTTGCGGTGCAGATCACTGAATAGCTACATGACTGTTGGCACAGAAGATAGGAGCAGGGGTAGGCTTGGGGCTGGAGAGGACTAATATGTTTTGGCAAGGATGGTGGTTTATGAGCTTCTTTAAAAATTATGAAACCACATGTTTAGCATCTCTTTTAGGGTGAGTTACATTGCCCTGACTTCAGAGGGCCTAAGGAAATAATTTAGTTCAGTTAATTTAGTTCACTTTAGTTCCAGATAGCTGAAACTAAGGTAAATGAGTTTGCCTCTTGTCAGTTATTCTTAAGTCATTTCACTTGACAGAAAAATTCAGAACTTAAAACTGTTGTAATTTTACATTAAAGCAACTGATTTGCACAAAGTGAACAAAAAGCTGCCAGTCCAAATCCAGTTATAAATAACAAATGTACAAATGACTGTTACATTAAAAATGTACTGTTGTGAAATGTTAGATTTTCTTCTAGTCCATGTGCCATTAGTTACGGCTCCCACTAATGTGCATAGCAGAACTTTACTGGGTTCATTCCAGAAATTTGGCTCCATCCACAGCAAGAAGTGAAGCATGTTCTCAAGTTGAAAGTGGCAATGTTCTGCTGTCTCAAGAATATAATTATCTGTGCCAGCAAATATATATCTACTGTGTTGTGTGATTAATATAACCAGCGGGGGGGGGGGAAATCAATAAAAAATGTGATTTGTCTGTATAATGGCATTTTTAGCAAGGTACAGAGAGGATGCATTCCACTACAAGGGGAAGAGTATGGGTATGTAAAATATATAAAACAAACTAACGATGTCCATGCCTGGCTCTGAATCTGCCATTTAATTTCTCCTTGATTCTTTATTATGAGATGTGTTTGTTAACATACCTCTGTACAGAATGAATATGCTGATCTGGTTAAAGGCCAGTAAGCACAGCTGTATTATTTAATGAAACTGGATGTGCTGTTTACTATGTTCTTTCCCTTCATTCCTATAAAACACCCACTAATGATCTCTACATTTGTTTTTTTTAATGCTAAAAATGTAAAGGATGAAACTCTGAAAGCAAGGATATCAAATGCTTTTAGATTTTTGTTTACATTCTTCATACTATGCTGCCAAACATTGAATAACAATAACTCTGATAAATGCCTCATTAAAATGAAATTATAAGCTATGTTTTTTGTGGTTTAGAAGATGGTATTCTCACACACTTCTTTTTGTGATTGCAACAAACTTTTAGGATGTATTGGAACAGATTAAAGCCAGTAAAAGAACTGACTTTTAGGTAGCTAACTTTTTAGATAGCATCAAGAAATGCTATCTAAGTTTCTGTTTCAGTCTAGTACTTTGAGCCTTCACATTATCATTGTTTGTCTTGTAAGGCTTACCTTACATACTGGCATCCACACACAAAGTGGGAATTGCTTGGTCCAGCTGTTCTTGGATTCTACTTTATGAATTGAATAAGCACATCTTTTATATGTATGTATGGTGATGGAAACATATCCCATGCATTCTGCTGATCCATGTTTAAAATAATCATATAGCTCACTGATACATGACAGTGGTGTAGTAGAGTGGCAACTCACTGTGGAAAACCCCAAGTAATAAAGAACCAAGTAGCAGTGGAAGAGTCATTAAGAAATTGGCTTGATTCTGTTTTACCTTTTGGCACAGTAAAAAGCTATTACTTTGATGTGCCTTTGGCACAGTAAAGCTAACAACTAGAGAACAGCTAGTACTGAGGGGGAAAAAAAAATATTCCACTTTTCATATGAAGAGATGAGGAGCAAGGCCTTTCCTTTTCTTACATCCTGTAGATAAAAATCACCAGCACAGGAGGTAGTGACTGACCCTGGTTTAGACATCTTTTTTTTTTTCCATCAGAGATTGGGGATTGCTTAGGTGCTCAGGAGTCAGTAGTTTTTGCCAGGCAGCAGCCAGGGACATTCCCCACACTGATCCTATCCTTCATAATGGTCTTAATGGTAGGATCGTAGAAATAGTTGGGTTGGAAGGGACCTTCAAAGGACATCCAGTCCAACTATCCTGCAATGAGCAGGAACATCTTCAGCTAGATCATGGTAGAGAGTTTGGTGCTTGGTGCAGCCTTTGACTATATCTATTTGAATATATACTGTATATTTCAAGCATAACATGATATCTAGGATATGCTTCTTTAATTTGAGGTGGTCACCTCTGGTGACATATAGGTGGGGTCGTGCTAAATATTAGCGTCAGGATTATTCTCAGTGCTATTAGGAAAGAAAGGATGACCAGAAGATCTTCTTTGTAAACCCCAAACTTCTGCCGTCAGCCAACAGAATACTCTTAAAAATGAAGAACTTAAAAAATTTAACACAGCTTAACTTGATAGTTACAGTTATAAGTTACCAACATTTGGCTTTTCTTATGTTCCAAGTGTGAAGTCAAAAATTTGTCAGTAAGGAGACAGAATACCTTTTCTAAATTCTAAACGTTTTAATTGAGGAAACATTTCCTAATGACAAGCAGAAATTAATAGACTGGAAGAAAATGTACACACATTGCAGTTTTCCATATCTAATGAAATCTTGGAAAAGGAAAATGGCCTTTTGTATTGCGGAATATGGCTCAATGTGCAATTTTTTCCGTGAATCATTCTGTATTAATCTAGGTGTTGAATTTTTGAGCCTTTCCAGTGTGAAGTAATTCTGAGTAAGTTTCATGTATCACATTTAAGTCTAATTATGGGGAAGCAGTTGTATAATGGATTCAGCTGTATCCAGTGTAAGAGAGGCAGATGACATTCAGTAATTTTGACATTATAAAAATAAGGTACAAAATGGTATTGCAGAGTACTTCAGATTGCATGAAAGACAGTCTGAAAGCTGTCCAAAAATTTGTTCCAGGAAGTCATTGAGCTTGTAAAAATAGCCTTGACTTTTCTAGGGTATACTTGAAGTTGCAAACATTGTGCATCCTGAGACTAATAAAGGAAAACACAGATCTTGTTTGATTTTTCTGTCTAGCTAGTAATGATGATGAGTGGGGAAAGATGGCAGATCCTTGTTTGTTAAGACCCATGGGCATTGTCTGTCTTTGACTTGTCACTGGCCTCTAATTTCTTTCAGTTCAGGCAATCCCTATTATAAACTTTAACCTTCCTGTATTTGCTCAGTCTTCAAATTCACCTTCATGCTGTCCCATAAGTCTGGAACTTTCTTTTGCCCACAGCATCCATCCTTCCTCCCCCATTTATTTTAAAGCTTTCTTGTGGCCACTTCTTCAAAATGCTGCATGGCTATTAATAGTATTGCATTATCTTTTAACCTTCGTGTGCTGCCAGGAAAACATTTCCCCTTGTTTCTCCTGTCCCTCCCCACTCTCTTCCCCCATCTACGCAGATTTCTTTCAATTTTCATTGTCTTAGAAGAAGGAAACATTGTGTTAATTATGTTTCCAAGTCACCTTTCCAGTAAAATGTCACACTTTCCTCAAGTGTCAAAACCTGCAAAACTGGAGATATCTGTAGTACCAGCAAATGTGGGTGGTTTATTGAGCCTGTGATGTTTAGGATAACTATGCCATGACAAAACGGTGTGAGAAGTCTGATAATCATGAGAATGTATGTGGACACATGCACATAGACACATATAAATCTATTAAACCTTAAACAGCAATCTCTCTCTGAAACTATGCTTTCTTTCCTCTGACAATTTTTTTCATTGTTTTTTCTTGATTGGAATTGCCAGGTATGAAGGAAAAGATGAATTTAGAAAGATAAATAGAAGCAGCCATTGAACAAAGCTATTCAGTACAAAATTAAGACATGCGGGCCATGTGGTTGGTGTCCCCCTGTAACACATGTTTGCAGTGCCATATAATCAGTCTACCCCATTGAGAACCCTGGGTTTTAAATCATGCGATCAGATGTACATTGGCAAATCACTGGTCTGACGCTAAGTTCTGACTGGGGTAAAGGGGACACCCTCAAAGGTGCAAATCTTCCCCAGCAGAGATCTTAATTGCAGACTGTGAGATAAGGCTTGGCATTGTATAAGACACGATGGCAGAAAGAATTTGATCTTTTAGGGGAGAAAAAAAGACTGCAATCCACCAGACTGAGCCAGAATATCATAGGGTAGTGTAAACCTGGTTTTGGTAAGACTAATCCTTAGCTGCAACATCAAAGTCAATGAGTTCCCAAATTATGCAGTTCAGAAATCCAAACACAGGGACCAGAAAATGGCTTTGTTACAGATCATTTTAGTTTTAAATAAATTTAGGGGTTTATTAGCTTACCAACATCAGAAAATAAGCAGGCTGTTAGATGCGTGGAAGTACTTGCACACCATAACTAAATGACTTGATTTGAACTTCTGTATCTTAGTTTGAAGAAGTAGCAAATATTTATTTGTAGTCTTCTATTTTGATATGTTAATAAAGTTGTTTAGAAGCTTTTGTGTGCAGAGCTGTACAATAGCTTAATGGGGCTTCAGTTTAAATTTAGAAATGTTCCCCACAGGCAGAATTTAAAATAATACAAGTAGGTAAGCTGTACTTGTGGATAGATATATAGCTGTATCCATAGATAAATAGTAGGTCTACACATCTAGGTATGTTCTGTATAGATTTAGATATATAGGTCTATAGATATATATAGCAGTTATGCTTGTCTGTACATGTATACATACCTGGGGCAATGGGTAGAGAAAGAGAATGGGCATAAACTGAAGCACAGGAAGGTCCCTCTGAACATTAAGAAACACATTTTTACTGTGAGATTGACCAAGCACTGGCACAGGTTGCCCAGGGAGATTGTGGAGTCTCCATCCTTGGAGATACGCAAAACCCATCCCTAGTCCTGGGCAGCTGGCTGTAGGTGGCCTTGCATGAGCTGGGGGGTTGGACCAGATGTCCTCCGGAGGTCCCTTCCCACCTCAGCCGCTGTGGTAGGTTTTATCACCGTCTGCCACGGTAACGTGACCCCTATTACTATTGTGTAAATCCTTCACTAGTTTTAATCTGGTTGTCCTTTCGTCATCCTGTGAGTTAGAATAAATGTTGGGCTAATACTTTTTTGTAAAATACATCAGCATCTTCGGAGTGGGGAGTGAGGTTAAAAGAGAATTTTCAAGTAGGCCTATGTAAAAGATGGCATTTGAGTCTTTGGTTTTCTTGGCTGCTTTCAGAATCCCAACTTTTGCATAGCCTATGGAGCCTAAGATTATAAATCATACATGGCAGAGGTGGTGAAGTGAATTTTGATCTCCAGGTCCCGAATGAATATTCTGAGCTGCTTCTAGAACTTTTCTGTTGCAAAGTAATGCATAAGCTTGTAAAATCTCTTCTTAAGTGTGATGCCAAAGTAGCTCACTTGTAGTTACTGTAGAAAACAAAAAATGGTAAGAGTAAGGATTCTGGAATGACATGTTACAGGAGCAGAGCTGGCAGACTTATGCTAGCCAGCTTTATGTGCCTGTATCCCCATTCCTTGAGCCTTCCTTTTTTTTTTTTTATTCAGCCAGCTATGCTGTTCACTTTGCAGTGTAATGTATTTCCTTCCAGCTGGGAGAATAAAGCATCAGATCTTTCTGTTACAGTTGAACTGTCAAGCCAAATAAATAACACACTTAAATGCAAATAGATGGTTATGGTAAGGGGTGATTAAATTCATATGATAGGATTGATTATTTTTCCCCCTACTTTGATTTTAGTTCAAATATAGTGTGAGTCAGCTAGACCTACAGCTGCTGGAAAATCGGAAGTTTTACTTGCAAGGAAAAAAAAGGGGTTTAAGATTTTTCTGTAGGCAGATAAAAGTAACAATCAAACTAGTAAATTAGTGTGAGGGGCAGCAGTGAAGCATAAAAAAAACCCCAACAAACAAAAAGCATCAGCATACCTGGTATGTTCTCTAATTCGGCCATGTAAATCCAGGGCAAGAATTCTGAGCTTTCAATTTCAGATTTCCTTTGGTCTGAGTGAGAGGTTACCCAAATACGCATAATAGAATTCACCACAGAATAGTGTTTTTGAAGAGACAATTCTGTTACATACTCTGAAGTTTCCAAAGCTTTCAGTGAGAATACCTCCTGAACAGTTCTGCAAAGTTCCTATTTTGGTAGCAAAAGCAGACAGCATGGACAGCTTTCTACTTGCCATTAATTCAGTAAAGCCAAATTTGTGACCTGTATTAACTGCAAATATAAGAATATTTTCCATGTGAAATAATATGTACATTTGAAGTTAAGTAGAAATCTTTCTGCCTTTTAAAGTACTCATCATCTTGTTTCTTCCATGTGGAGTGGCTGTAACTCATTATTACAGTTGAAAGCACATTTTTAAGCATTCTGTCATGCAACATCTTTGTACCTCTACATTTTTTCCCTTGTCAGAGACTATGAAGAAGATATTTCAAGAAAAGGGCATCTTGGCAGGAGAAGAAAGAGATTTTAAACCACATCTGACCTTCATGAAGTTGTCAAAATCCACACCACTACGTAAGCAGGTGAGCTCACATTTCAGACAGCTCAGCAGCAATCTAGAAAGTTTTAATTTGGAGTCGAACAAAGGGGTTGCTTGTGCAGTAGCATCATACTTTCTATTTTGTAACCAGCTGAAGAGGTAAGATTTTATAATACTGGGGTTTTAAAGAAGAAAATAATTAGTACATCTATCATACATCTGTACTTTACCACTCTTGATATTCTTGGTACTATTTTCTGTTTTCATTAGGCATGAAAACAGGATGAAAGTACTTGTTCAAAATTACAGAATTATTATGAGTGTGTAGATTATATGTATGCAGTTTGTTCAGATACTTTTTTTTCTTCCTTTATCGGAGGAAATAAGCAAATAAACAGTGGAATTTGTATTATGCATAATAGGCAGACGGTCAGTTCAGTCTATTGAATATGGTTTGGTGAATTTCAGAGTAGGGATAAAACACATCTTGTATAGTCTCTCTTGCAGGTAGTTATTTCCTGCCTATGTATTAGCTTTTTCGAAAAAATACACAAATACATTAAAGTAGGTTGTGATGATAAATATATATAAGCAATACTAGTGTATCTAGGATTTTACTGCATACTAATTCAACAGAAATACTGTATTATTTAACATAAGGTATACCTCCTTATTTTTTTTTTCTGACATTATATATAGTGTTTTACGTGATCCTTTAACATTGACCAGGAAAATAATTTTCAGGAAAAAAGAATTAAATAAGAATTGAAGTACATAATGTAAATATTTTGCAGTGGTTTTTTTTTTTCTTTAAGTATTAAAGAAAAATACTAAAAAAATTAATTAGAAATAACTCTAAAAATGCTGAAGGTGCACATTTTAATTTAGTACTGTGAAATCAGTTGAAAGAAGGTGGTGAGATCTGAGAAACTTCAAGAGCACACATACCTGCTCTGAAACAGAAATAAGGACTTTTCCACAGGTTGTAGGTGGTACATTATAGCTACTAAATTTGTAAGCTCACATAAGCTTTTGCTTGTATTAACAGTTGTTAACGCTCATTTTAAAAATTCACAGCTCTTCTACAGTGTTGGCTGCTCAGTAATTTAACTCTTTGGTTAAAACATCTGAGACAGCCAGAGTGGGGGTTTTGCTGTTCTGTTTCTTGGTTGTTTTTTGGGGGCTGTTTTTTGGCTGGTTTTTCTGTTTGTTTATATTTATCTACCTTGCATGAGCTATTAGTCAAGATGCGTACTTTCTGTGTTCTGATGTCTACTGCTGCTGACAGAACCAGGTCAGTGTCATTCCAAATCATCTTCCTTAGTCCTCCATAATGCTGCATAATGCAGCAGCTGTGGTTTTTATAAAGATACACTGTATAGAAACATACCATGTTTCTATAAATAAATCTGTAAATTTTTCTCTTGTCAATCCACTGTCAGGCATAAGCATCGGTCTTTGCTATCTTTTATTTTATTGTATCTGTGCATTTAGTGAGATAGTTTTATGCATTTGCAGAAAATAATAAGAGTATGAAACAAAAGGAATAACTATTTTGTAATATGTTTTAATATAATGTCTAACTGCATTTTCAGATCATACAACAGTATGAAAAGAAAGGGGGAGTGGATGAAGATTACATGAGAAAGCATAAAAAAGAGCAAATAGAACTTAAAGTAGTTGAGTATAGTTCACAGCTTCTGCTTTATAGCTATATTAATATTTTTTTAAATGTAAGCTTCCTTATTTGAATCAATACTCTATTAAGCAGTTCTCCTCATAATGGCATCTAAATCCCACCAAAGTTATCTTTGAAAAGAAAAAAAACCTGTTTTTAAAACCTTAATATAACTAAAAGAATTTTTGAAATGCATGTATTCTGAAAAGATCTTAACTTTCCCAAACTGCTAATGATATTTACAATGCAAAGAATTTGAGAATTTAAAATTAGTAAATATCTTAAATCAGCTTTCCACTTCGAAGACACAACATTAAGCTAAAAATGGTAAATGCAAAAAACTTGGAAACAGCCATTAATAAAGGATAAGAATGTGAAATAAAGTGGTTTAGAGAAGAGCTGTCTAGGTTACTATATTCCCTTCAGCTTCTCAGGTTAAAGAACTTATTTACCTACTCAGAAGTGGGAGCAGCTCATTCTTCAGGCTTAGTTGGGCAATTCTGAGATCAAATGTGCCACTGAAAACTTCCCCAAAATAAGGAGATACAGTGTGCTTCTAGGTGTCCTTGTGGAAGAAGGTAAAGGGATATAATTTACTTGCACATGTTCAGCTGATTCCCCAGTTGTTTGAATGATAAGAATCTTGAGTTAGCGTCATCTTCTATTCAGAGAACCTAATGAAATACAATGAAAGAAGCAACTGGAGTTTTGCACTTGAAGATAACATTTCTGTTCCTGCTTCTTTCCCTAGCCTGATCTGTGGCCACAGGTTTGTCACAACCCTTGTGGTTTTCATTTGTCCAGACTGCTGTTCACCTCAGGGCATGTTGTGAGGCACACTTGATAAATGCTATATGACATTTGGATATCCTTTGATATACCTAGTACTGCCAGAACTGCAGATACTGTGAAATAGATTTCATAAGTAGATGACTGACAGCTAAATTACTCTGATAGCATCTGCTTAATTAGTATGGAGCATATCCTTAGCCTATACAGTGGTTGACAAGAAAAAATATCAAAAAATATAATTTATGAATACTTAATGTATTATATTCTTCTGTACAGTGTATCTTTAGAATGCTGTATGTATAATAAGTAAAAGAGAATATATTAGTGAGAAAAATCCATTTGTATTTACAACACTTACAAGTGTTGTACATAGCTTGATTCACTATTACCATTCAGCTTCAACAGTAACATCATAGGGTGCTAGGTACTATTTTGGAGACAGTATTATTATGATTGCACTGGAAATAGCAATAACTGCATGATTCAGTTATTTATTCTTGTATTTTTTAATGTAAAATGTAAAATTTTTGCCCCATCCTAGTTTCATATAGATAACAAGTTTTTAAACAAGTTATTTAATAACAATAATAATAGCAATAGTAATAATAATAGTAATAATTCCTTCATCATGAAGGAGGGAAAATTCCACATTGAATCAAACCAAAAGCAGTGTCCCCAAATTGAAATCTTTCTGCTGTGCAGTCACATTCATCTTGTTGCTGTTTTCAGGTAGACATGACAGATGTTTAATAGTGATAATTATGAAGGTAATTACTTTTTTTGCATATAAATTTTCTCTCAGTTTATGTGACATTACTATTTTTGGCTTCTTGAAATCAAGGATAGCTGAAGAGAGATGTAGTACATCTGCTGATGTCTTTTATTAGCCATACTGTAAGAAGTTACAGCATGTTTTGGCAGTCAGACAATAAGCTAACTCATGTCTCTTCTGTCTTATTTAGATAAGGAATCTCAGGCACTTACCTCGTTGCAGGAATGGCTGTTACTTCTGTTGTACATAGATAATATGTTTCCTAAGTCATTAATTTGTTAATGAATTTTTGTTGCATGTGCATGCATCAAATACTGTGTTCAGTAAAGATGACAAGAGAAGTGAAGGGAAATCTTCCCCTTCTGGTATTACTCCTTTAATATTAAGTTATACTCAATACTCAAAAATAGAATATGAAATGTGAATTTCTGTATTACATTCCTAGTATACTTTTCAGTTTCCTAGATTTGTAATTTTGCTTTTATTTATACCCATATACATAGATACATAGCTGTACCATATAGGACCTCATGAGAAGAGAGTGATTCTCAGTATAACCAAAACACTTCTCTTTTATCAGTCGCTCCTGGTTATTACCTCCAGAATTATTTTTACAGTAACTCCTGGGGTCTCTGGCATTTTAAACAGGAATGCTGGCATAAGAAGAGCCACAGAGCTCATTAAATCCCTCTGTATTTACATTTATCAGCCTGTAGGTCAGTGGTTTGTATTGTGACAACTGTTACTTGCTGATAGGGGAGTCTGTGGCACATACTTATTTGGAATCTTAGATGCTGATCCTAAAAACGGCTGAAAGGATCCCTTTGGCACAATACAAAACAATAAACACTTTGCTTTCACCGTGTTATGAGATCAGCAGAAATGTTTTGTGATTTTTCTGCATTATTATTTTAATCGGAAGATCTAACAAGGGCAGAAAATCCACAAACTTGTTGACTCCATGGCTGGAAGAGGTTCTTTAATTCTCTTCTTTCAGTCTTCCTGCTTTCATATCATACACCATATTGTAGAGATATGTAACTACAGTAGCTGGTGTTTTTTTGTTTTGTTTTGTTTTTTTTTAAAAAAGGACATAACTATAGACAGTATGTTACAAGCTAAATGTAGTGTGAGGCGTTAGTCATAGCGATCATTCTTTAGATTACCAAACTCTCTGACTGAACATGGTAGACATGATGTAATCTATGCTTTTACACACACCACACTTGTTACATGACTGAGGCTGCAGAAGGCAGCACCTCCTTACGCATGAACTCTTCTAAGTCCACATGGGGATCATCAAGGTCTAGGCAAAGAAACTTTTCCACAACACACTTGCATTTTTCCATCCGATCACCTTTTGAAGGATCATCAATACATTTGATAGCTTTTCCATTGCGAATCAGTTCTGACACTTCCACTCCTCTTTCAATAATTTTGGCTGGCATTCCTGCTAATACAGCAATGTTGGCAGCATGACTTACAGTGGACATGCCCTGTTTGATCTGATAGAAAAATATCAGTTCATCTCCATCCTGGTGGGTCTCCATAGTCAAGTACTCCAGAAGAGGTGTGTCAGGCAGGAGTTCTAGCTGCATTAAACTGTGAAAATTAGTGGAGACAAAGACCTGTGGACACTGCGTTCCTTGTCTGATCCAGTACTTCAGGACAGCAGCCAGAAGGGACAGGCCATCCAGTGTGTTGGTCCCTTTACCAAACTCATCAATAAGTACCAAGGACCTCTCTGTGGCATTGTTAACTGCCTTGGCAACCTGGTTAAGATCAATCATGAAGGTGGAGAGCCCTACAGAAACTGATTCCCTACTGTGGATTCTTGTGTAAATCCCATCAATTGTTCCAATCTCTGCCTCTGCTGCAGGGACGTAACTGCCAATTAGAGCCATGAATACTATAAGACCTACTTGCTTTAAGTAGACACTCTTTCCAGATGAGTTGGGCCCTGTGATGATCTTTATGCGTCTGGTGGCCTCTCCACTGTTCACAGGATTGGCCACAAAAGTCTTTGCACATAGTTCCATGAGTGGATGTCTTCCATCCTTGATGTGAAAGCCATGGCGGTGAGTAAAGCTTGGCCGGCAGTAGGCATTCTCACGGGCCATCAGTGCCAAAGCCAGAAGCACATCCAAATGTGCAGTATACTCAATCACGCTGTTAAGCACTTCAGACTTCTCCAAGATCTTTGTCTGCAGCTGGTGCATAATAAGTGTTTCCTGGTCTCGGATCTCACAGTGCAGGTCACCCAGCAGGCTGTCTAGCTCCTTAGTCCTAGCACTTCTGTAGTGCAGCTTATCCTCTGACAAGAACATGAAGTCCAAGCCTTCAATTTCGAAGTCACTCTTATCCACCATACTTGGTAGCCGTGGAATGGAGAGAAGGAACCCAATCAGAGGAATGTAGATCACACAACAGGAGGGAATATGATTGTCCAAGTCCTCCAGTTCTTTTCGTGCCACTTCTGTAAGGAAGTCTGACAGGCCCATCAGCTTGCGTTTTTTCTCATCAATGGTGGGGTCCACACTGGGTTTAACAGTGAAGCGGCTCTCTGAGATGCTGCCTTCAAAGTCCACCACTTTGCTGATTAGACTAGCAATGTAGTGCAGATCATCAGTGAAGACACGCGAAATAGTCTGGAAGAGTTCAATAGTGTTGGGCAGAGAGCGACATGTATCTCTGAGACACACTGCACTGCATGCTGTCTTATAGAGTGCTTGCCAGTCAGTAACTTTTGTGTGAGAAAGAGTCATTCTTTTTAGAATAAGAGGCACATTTTTAATATTCTTGAGGCAGCCTTGAAGAGTGAGGACTGTTTCATGATTCTGAGCCTGCAGGAAGAATTGGATAACATCTAGCCGTTTGTTCAACTCTCTCAAGTTCTGAGTAGGTCGTGTGAGCCACAGCCTCAGCAGTTTTCCTCCCCACTTACATCTGCAACGGTTTAAAATTCCATATAAACTGAATCCTTCTTTTAATCCACTAGACAGCTTATACACGGAAGGATGGATATCACTTTTAAATATCTGCAGGACACTGTAAGTGTCTTGGTCCATATTCACAATCTCTGACAGCACGAACTTTTTAAAGGCCAGAATAGGAACTGCAGTAGAGCTTTCTTCAAGCTCAACTCCAACCCTTCTCCTGTCTAGAAACTTAAGGAGTCCCCCTAGGGCTCGTATCATAAGTGGGCTCTCAAAAGGGATGACTGAGGACAAGTAGAGAATTTTCTCTGTTGCAGTCATATGAGATGGGATGAATGGAAATTGCCTAGATAGGATCCGTTGCTTGCTGACTTCTAGGCCAAAATCTGTGTTAGGAAAAAGGACAATTTCTGGTTTTTGTATGTCTGTATCACCATCAGTAAGGTTGGTCAGGAAGTTGGCAATATTCTGATCCTGTTTTGCACTGGTCACTATGCACCGAGGATTAATTTCCCCAATTACTTTTTGCAGTAGCCTAAGGTCTTCATTATCAGGTACGTCAGGCATGAAGTAGACTGAGCAATCTTCTGTATCATAATAAGTAATTGCAAGCTGCCCTGCATACCACATAACAGACATGTGTGTCTCAGAGCACTCTTGGTCCTCTTGTTCCGGCCCAGGCAGTGGTGGCAAGGCACAGTTCATGGCTGTTGTGGCAGTCATTCTGTTGGAAAAAGACGTTTTTATTCATAACTCATCCAAAAAGTCCTGAGAAGTAACTAACTGACAACTGCAGGTTAGCACTTGCTCTTCCATCCCTGAAGAAATTGAGATGCTACCTGCAATTAAAGATTCATGTTACCTGTTCAAGTGCAAAGATGCAGCCAGTAACCAATTGGAAGCCATCTTGCTTCCAAGCAAGGTGGAACTGAGCTAACTGCCAGCAATGCTGGAATAGTTCTACAGTTTGGGGTTTTTTTAATCCCTTATTTGTCTAAGTATATATATGCCTAAATACTCATAAATACAGTAATGTACATGTATATGTACATCCATGTACAAAATCATCCTCCCTCAGAGGTGCAGGACACCCATGTGTGCTGACCCCCCCTCCTCACAGCAATACACCCACAGAAACTGTTTTTCAGGGTCCTACCCCAGGATTTATGCAGCACCATCGCATAGTGCCAGTTTCTATACAAGTACACAACTTGTACAGATCAAGCTGCAGAGATCAACCATGCTGAACAGTTTTCCCTACGGAATCCATATCGCAGTCAGCAACCCCCTTACAACTCTCACCCACTTCTTTCTCACTTCGCTCACCCTCCTCACCCCAGCCAGGCTGCTCGACTCGGCTGCTGCGTCTCCTTGCGTCCCGCAGGTTTTACCTTGCCCGCCTTCCCCTCCCGCTTCGGGCTGGCTCTCGGCGCTCAGAGCGCTGGGCTCCCCGCCGCCGGGCCTGTCAGGAAGCCGCCGCGCTGTGGCGCTGCCCCCGCGGCCCTGCCGCTCTGCCCTAGGCCGCCCGGGCGCCCCCCGCGGCCGGGGCCCATGGCAGCAAGCCCCTGCCGTCATGTGGGGAACGGACTCTCGGCCTCGCTTGCAGTCTCCCAGCCCCACTCTTCCGCGCTTCAGCTCCTGCTGCCAGCCCCTGCCCATCCCCGGGAGCAGCTCACTACCTCCTTCCCACCCTCTTCAGAGCTTTCCGCTCTGCTGGAAGGGGGACGAGGTGATTGGAAGAAGCCCCATGAGCAGCCCAGGTGTGCTGCCAGCAAGGAACACCACACATCCCCTCCCACTTAGCCTCTGCACTGCCTGCCAGCACTCAGTGGGACCCATGTCTGTCCCAACCACTGCTCTCCTTTTTTCAGCCATTGCGGTTGCTGTACTTCACTGAACAAGCTACTGCAAGTGACTGTAAATGAATCTTCATGCTTTTCAGCTGTGTAAAGCCTGTCACCACTTGAGCCTTCCTGCCCCAGGTCCTGTGAAGGGGTAAATGCTGCCTGGCTGCCTGCTGTCAGCAGCCATGGGCACTCCATGCAGCTGGAGGGTTTCACTGCAGGCCAGGGACAGCAGGCTGCACCTACCTACCTGCGCACAGAAGAGGCTCAAACCGAGAGTAGACAGGCAGGGCAGGGCTACCAAATGCTGTCTCCTTGCTGCCCTGCCAGTCTTGCAAGAGCTCCACATATAATGCCTTTCCAGGCCCATGCTACATAGCCATGTCCCTTTAAAGGCATCCATTCATTACAGCACTTCCTCAAGAGGCAGGTGTCTTCTTCCTCCCTTCCAGCTTCACAGTGGCTTCTCAAGTACTCTTGTTTCTCACCCTCCCCCAACTACAGCATATCAGCATCTATAACTTTCCAATGTGGTAACAGCAGCTCTCTTTCATCTGTACTGTGCCAGAACCTTTCAATTAAGAAACGAACCGTGACTTCCCAATGCACCTGCATTGCTTCATCCTATCACATCTCATTACAAACAGTGCTCCAGAAATTGCTCCAAGTTACTAAAAATAGCACAGTTTTGCCGTGGCTGCTTTTCCAAATACCTTTCAGTATCACGTCACAAGCATGACTCAGTTCCTGAGCATTCAGCATTTGACTCACACCTTACTAATCAATTTTTGACAGGTGACATCCCAACCTCTCGTAAATAGTATTTTTTTATTGAAGTGATTTTGGTATTTTCCTCATTTTGTTCCATGCTACTCACGGCTTCACATTTTTGACAAGCGTTCTGCTGGCTGAAAAGGCCTTTTTTATTAGTAATGTGTGTATAAATGTATTTCAAAGAAATGTCAGCCAAAAAAAACCAAAGAATGATGATTTAATGTCAGAATAACTTGAGTACATAAGGACTAATCTAGCCATAGAATATCAAATTTTAAATAATGACAATGAGGATGGGATAAATGTGTGCTTCCAAAGAGATTGTGTACCCGAAATGAGAAGCATCCACCACTAGATGTCACCGTTTCAGAGATTAAATAAATGGAAAGACATTTCAGACCTTCACTAAGGTAGACTTCAGGGGACCAAAAGTCTGATTTGTTAAAGGGGACCGAAAGTCTCTAAATTGGACTTTCTAAATTAGTAGAGGAACAAATGGGCAGGTGCTTACTCAAGCAAAGTGCTTCTGAAGTCAGTAATTTTGTACCTAAGTAGAAGCTCCATAGACATAACAGGACTGAGCCTATCTTGCATACGAGTAACTGTAAATAAAGCACCACAAGAAATGCATGAGTGTGATGATGTTCAGATAAATGGATATAGCATAAAGTTATGAGGAAGGAAACAGCATCTGTACCCTTTAGGGTGACTGTCAAAGGACCTTTTAATTGCAGGAGGGGATAATAAGAAAAGAAGGAGACCTTAAACAGCACACAGTGACACAAACCTAATCAACATACAATGAGGGAAGCAATAATAAGAGCCAGAGCTGGTCTGCCACATGGACTGATAAGAGCATGTGGAGTGGGGGGATGTTTATTTCCGTAGGATTGTCTGTTTGCGGACCTTGTCAAATAAGACAGTAAGGGTGTAGGGGAAGCCATAAACATAATAGAGAGACAAAACCCTGTCAAACATAGCACACAAAACCAGGAAACAAACCTCGTCAGTCACACTGATGGGCTGTCAGTAAACCACAGGCAAAATTTGCCTTTGCAGCTGTTGGGGATGTAAAGCTGAAGGTTCAGGGTACTTGCAAATGGATGGAGCATGTACAGGGGAAGGGGATGGGGAGAAACAAATGAGGAGTGGACAGAATTGTCTGTAAAAGGGGCTGGTCCTGTGTAAAATGGGTGCAGTAGTCTGACACAGCCTGGGCTGAAGCTGCTGGAGGCAGTGGTCACTCCTAACATCCCATTGCATATAGTAAGTCCTTAAAGAGCAAACAGCATTACTGTGAAGTAGATTGAAGGAGAAAATACTTAATTCCTACAAAGATCATGTATTTTTAATGAAAATATGATGGAATAAGGAGCCCTATACTCTTAAAATAAATACTGAAGTTAGTTTACTGAAAACAGCTTAATAGAATATTTATTATGTTCCACTTCATATATACAAAACTACATAATGATACTGATATTATAAATCACTGTATATTTTTAGATTTGCTGAGATAAAAAGTCTAGTGCAAGTTAAATATAGCCACATTTTGGTTATATTTATCCTGTTTGGTGATTTTAAAGACCCAGAAAAATGCCCTTGACAAACATTTGAGATTCTTTCTTCTAGTAGCATGTCCAGTGATGACAGCAATAATAATTTCCAGTTACCTGTTCCATGAAGAATGTTTCAAGCCATTGGAAGTTAAAGCAGTTGTAGCATTTATGTTGATTCGTTTCCTGCAGGACTGAGGAGGGAGGGGTAGAAAGGAGGTAGAATGCCACTGTTATTTCATAGTCTTAGTTCTACAGCGGACAATAGTTAAACATAAGATTTGGCACATTATTGTTTCAGTATTATTTTTGCATCTTGAGGTAGTTTTCCATCCTACCTGTACCTCTGGTTAAAACGAAAACTATAGGAATTAAATATGAAAATTCAGTTTTCTAGTAGAATGCCTACTGGAATTTTATGTTGCTCTTTAAAGGTGAAAAAAATTGACCCAAGCCTGTATGAAGATTTTAAAAGCCATTATTTTGGAAATGAAATCCTGCACCGCTTAGATCTTTGCTCAATGTTGAAAAAAAAGCAACCAAATGGTTACTACTACTGTGAGTCCTCTATTGTTTTTGGTAAGTACATCTTAATTTTCTTCTTATATCATTGTGTCCCTAAGTTGTATACCTGAAAAGCCATTTTTTTCTGAAGTCTATGTTAGGTGATTCTTGTACTAGGACCCATAGAGTCTGACAGAAGTCAACCCTGGCCCTCCAGGAACACTCCACACTGCTTCTGGCTGACAGCTAAAGTTTATGTTCAGCTATCCATCCCCAGAATCCATTTCAATTTCTCATTCTAAAATGAGTGTTTAAGGTAAGTTAGATATATCACTCTCAAGAGCTGCTCGTCTCTCTGTTGACTATAAAGACAGCCTGTGTGATGAAGTTGTATTAGATGCGGTAATTTTAGGTGATTAAAGCTGAGTGAAATGTCTCTGGTTTGGCAGAGATGTGACCTTACTTGGACTATATTAATGTACAGAGAGATTTTCAGTGATACAACAGATTTCATAAGGCCCATTCAGCATACCATCAGGACTTTAAATATTGTACAGACACCTTGCCTAGATCAGTACAATGCTAGAAATCACAGTTGTGTCCTCCTGCTTTATCTAAACAGAAGCTTCACACCCCTATGATTAGTATTCATCTCTGCCGCAATTTGTGTATAGCTGGAACTTCAGGTGGTAAACATGGGAGGTCTGTGGACTGAGAGACTATGGCAAAATGTCTTGTACAATAAACGCCTCTGTGATGGTTAGTTCCCACTAGCTGATAGTGGATCTTGGGGCTGCTATTAATCATATTAAGAACATGAGTTAAAACACTAAGTGGAATAACAAGAGAATGTTGAGGATTTTTTCTTAAATGCAGTCGCCCCTTTAAATCTAGGAATATATTGTGTAATGTGTTTGGAATATCTTTACAAATGCCACTCCTGTACCTGCAGATCTTTAAGAAATCAGACAACATGGGAAGATGTAGTAGTCGCAATACAGTAAAATGCAAAAGTTTTTGTATTAATTGCTTTTTTCACCTGCCCTAATTAGGCTCATTCTTTATATATTTCATGTTAGAGGTGAGTCTTAAAAGACAAGATTTATAGCCAGGAACAGATCATGGTCTTTGGTGGTCAGTTTGTATTTTTTCTTCTTTATATTGGTACTGTTTGGGTGTTATGTTTTGGGAATTATTTTTTTCTGCAGTCATGTCAAAGGTTGAATATAATGGTGTTGGAAGACAATGGGATACTGAAATTCATACAGAAAGTTTATATGAAGACTTAGCTTTATCTTTTTTTTTAATAGAAATTTAGAAATAGAGCAAAACTGTATTTGGTATGTTTTCAATGAGCAATAGCTCCATCTCAACAAGAATATGGACAGTCTTAATAAATCTTAATAAAGCAAAGTCTTAACTGTGACCTACTTAAGAAAAAGAGAACATCTGTTCCTGTATGGATCCTCTAATTATAGGAAAGAAATGTAAAAAATCTTTTACAAGAACCCTCAACAATAAAATAGTTACTTAAATACTATGATAAATTTATTCTCATATACCTTGCAGCATTTTCCAGATTTTTGATAATAACCAGAAATATAAAAAAAAATAAATTGACCAGATATCATTCCAACAAGCAAATTATTCTGTGGATCTAATGTTTCCCACTCCAACTTCCCACTCCCGTTCATTACTAGCCTTAGTAATGAAAATACTCATTACGAAGAATGATCATAGCCTCAGAAGGAACAAAACATGCAGTATCAGGGACATCTTCCAAGACTGTTGCCACTCCAATTAGCCAAATAGAAATGTCTTCACTGGAATCTTTACTTGTGTGGACAGTTTTAAAGGAAGGACCTCTCTTCATCCTTAACTAATAAGGAATCTCAAAAAGATAAAAACTCCTATTCATTATGAAGATACATCTTCAAGGACTAAGAAACTTAAAAAAGATGAAAACTTCTGTTTGTTATGAAGATACATTGTTAAGGAATAAGAAATCTCAAGAATATGAAGACTTTCTGAAGGTACTGTGTCTGTCTCCAAATTCTGCAAAACCTTTAAAGGTGAGCATCAAATAAAAGGAAAATTCTGATTCAAGCACCTCCTCTTCTTGTTGAGCTAATTTTAATGGAAAGATCCAACTTTCAAAGACTTATAATTAACAGAAATGTATGTGAATAATGCATTGTACTCCATTTTTCCTAAACATATATGGTTTGGGGTTTTTTTTTCATAATCATAAAAATTATACCTGATTATACTTGGTTATACCTGGTTATACTTGGTAAAACCAATTTATAACTTGGTACCTCACCTGCTGTTTTTCAGCTATTTTTCAAGATCTGAATAATTTCATTCTTAATGCTATGAAACTAGCACCATTGTGGAGACAAAGGATGTTCATGAGCAATTAGTACTACTTCTAAATTCCTGTTGTTTGGACTCACTTTACAGAAATGCCACTGTTAAAAGTTGGTACTGCTTCCAGGACCCCATGTAGGGTTTTGGTGATGACTTGGTTTCTTCCTTGAGGTAACTTGTTTCCCTGTGCTGCAGCATTGCTGGTGGAAGTGCTCACTTGTCTTGAGGACTGTTTTGACGACTTGTGGTTAGATACTTGTACAACACTTTAAACACCTTAGGCACTTAAAAATGCTAGTTGCTGTTCATGTTTTTATTTGCACTTAAGACCGCCTTTATTTAGCTTAGGTAGACTGTTACAAACCAAATCAAAAGCAGTACAGAGTTAAAAAAAGTAGCATGTTTGTTTAAATTAGTGTCAACACTATTGCAAAATCCAGACCAGTACAAACCAAAGTGAGATATATGTATCTGTCTATCTAAATATATTATATTAACTTCTTATGCATGTCTCATGTTTATATTTGTATATAAGTAATGTCTTCTCTTCATGTTTGTACATTCAAATATTAGTTATGTGCATCCAAATGTTTAAAGAAAGGGAAATTACAAGATTATATAACGTGGTATAAAATTTTTCATTTAGGTGAAATTGAGGCTCCACTGTTCACAAATATATTTAAGAATATTTTGGAATATGTATCTGATTAAGGAATTTGGTAAATAACTCATTTAAATAAAAGCTGATTACTGCTGTATTTGGTAGATACTGGCAATGTTTTTTCAAAACATTTAAGTCTTTATTCTTGAACTTGTCTTGTTACTGACATCTCAGAATGCTAAAATGAGACAGTCAGTCTTTCAGCTGTCTTTTGAATATGAGTCCCATTAAATGGTTTACAACAGCAGTCAATCAACTGGTATTCAAAGCAAGAATCAGATGCTTGTTTGGCTTTAACTCAGTCCTGCTGTGACAGTGTGTAAAGAAGTTAAGGGAACTGTCATTTCCACAGTCCTAACAGAATTGTCCTTAGAATTATTTTCACACAAGTACTACATCTGTCTTTCTCTAGCCACAGGATTAAAATGGATGGTCTTCACTGACACCACATTAAGAAAGTGTTGTTTTATTATCTCCACTTGTCATGGGGGACACCAGGACACCACTTTCCTTAGTCCTATATGGACATAGGTGCGTCTTGCCCCAGTATATGCATTTAATTTTCTGGATTTGTGCATGCTAATATATATCTATCTAACACCAATCGAAGAAGGGGAATAGCTATATTGGAATAAAGTTTGAATTACTAATTTTTTAATTTTAGTCAAGAAGAAATTATATTTCAATGAATTTTGAGAAACTAATTTTGAAATTTAATTTAGTAACTACAGGTAGCCAGGACATTAAAGTAAACACAGGAGGGAGTTAATGCGGTTCTATTAATACACCAGAAATAGTGAAATTTGAGAATTAATACAGACAAAACACCATATCCAGTTCTAGTTCTTTCTACCTGTACGTGTACTCAAGCAGATTTCTTGTTTCCTTGAAGCGCATAGAAAATACAAAACCAGTATTTAGTTGTTGGTTTTTTTAGCTAGAGTTTGGGCCAGATGTGAGCGTTATGCATCTAAGAAGATGAAAATATCTCAAAACAGATCAGAACTAATGCTAGAAACAGAAATTGATACATGACAAAGAATTGCTAAGGGGCATCACATGTAGCTTGGTAGCTGCACGTTTTAAAAGCATTTTTAAAGTTAGGGGAAGCATAAGAGATTTACATGAATAAAAGCAGTGGTGAAACACCTGCTGACCTGCAGCACTATGCACAGCAGGTGAACAGGCTTTGACAGTATATTACAGAACAGCATGCACTGTCTTCAGCAGAGCCTGCAGACAGCTGCACTAGAAGATTTCCCTGCGTGTGCATGCCAGCCACACAGGGTACATACTCAGGAGTTAAAATTTGACGTGACAGTGACAATAATGTGGAAGCTTCATCCTCAAAGTGGAGTTCAGTCTATTCTTTAAAGCAGACAAAATAGTAAGCCAACAAAGTGTCCTTCTTCAGACCACCTGCCTCATAGCAGCTTTTGTATGTCACCTTATATCCCAAGGAAGACCAGTGAATGCTGGAAAGAGGTGAGCTTCTCCATATATAGTCCTTCACCTGGATGATTGGTTAGCTCTTTAAATCATGGTAAAGATGTTCAGTAGACCCTCTGACCATCAAAGGGAGCATTATATAAATCTTCTTATGTTAAATATGCCTCTAGCATTATGTATCTCACTTAAATATTTTCAGAATCCATCCATGAAGATTTTAATGGACTTGTATTAAGAAAATTTTTTTATAATAATGCATCGTAAAATAAGATTAAATACACATTAAAGAAAGTTATGATATGCCAAGCTGTATTCAGCTTGTAAACTGTGATAAGGTTCTCCTGAGTGGCTAGTAAGAAGTTTATACGTCAGACTTCCCCTCTGCTATCTCTGAGGTAGAAAAACTTCAGGAAGTCTGTTCCTTGGTGGAAATCACCCAGCACGTTAGTCTTAATTTCTGCACAGCCGGAACCCGTTTATCTGGAATATGTGCCAAGTGGGAGGTTAAAGTGCTGTTATAGCTTCCCTTAACCATTGCAAACTAGCAGTAGTAACATGGAAATTGGAATATCAGACTTCAAATACCCATTTTATCTGGATAAAAGTTTAATAATATGGTAAAAGATAATGTTCCTTGCTGCTCAAATAATGCTTCAAATAGATGCTTTTGTAAGTAGCAGAACACTAGTGGGTTGATTTACATTTCAGTGCAACTAGTATGTACAAGTTCAAGGTCCAGTCTGACCTTGTCATCAAGGTACCTTCTGCAGTCTCCCTGAAGTGGGAGACCTACAGAAAGTCATTCATCCCATCTGAAAAAGAGTGTGTCAGACATAGGCAAGATGTGAGTCTAAGATACACTACTTGAACAATTGTTAATATTTGTTAATTAGCTTGGTAGCTGATTATTTATATATGTACATAAAGATGCAAATGTTCAACTAAAAGAGAAAAAGTTGGGAGATAATAATGTCAGGAATGGAACATGTTACAAACCAAATTTATTCTTGCAGATTGGTGTTTGAAGCAGTGATGTGTTTTCATGCCAGAGCTGTTATCAGTAGCTGAAAATAGGTGAAAATAAGATTTTCCACAAATGACTTTCAAAATATATGCAGACAATGGGATAAAACTAATGAAGTAAATCTGACAGGAAAGCACAAAACCATATTTGACATAAGTAAGAATGTGCTTCATGACTGAAAATTTAGTTGAGTATATAAAAAAGGCAGAATTGATTTCTCACAAAATAACGTTGTATGCTATAAAATGCAATTTAATAACATCCAGCAGCTTTTTTTGTATGGTAGGTATTTCTGCTTTAAAGACATTTTTCTTCAAGTAGACTTTGGTGTCCAAATAACTAATTTATTCATAAATTTAATATATTAAAAATACATTGAAAATACATAAACCACTATTTTCAAGATATGCTAATTAATTAATTAAAGTTAATTGCAGAAAGTACACAGATCACCTAGGAGGAGAGGAATAAATTAAATATGTAACATTCTTTCATTGAATAGATCAGTAAAAGATAACTATTTTTATTCTTAAAATTTTCCTAGCTAAGCTTTTGCTTGTGTTGATCTGTATTTATTGTATAGTTTTCAATTTGTTGATAGTTAGTGTGGATCTGAACAGCTTATCCAGGGTGCTGCATGGCTAAACAGAGAGTCTGCTATGCTTTTTACCTGATCCTTGTGAGATATTCCAAAATAAGACATGGTTGCAGATCAGTAGAGTTCTGTACTTAAGGGGTAATACAAACACTGACAAAAAAATGTAGTTGCTGAGGAAAAGGGCTTGTTTTGCTTAATAACACAGCCTACATTTCTCTTTCAGGATAGTACTCAGCAACAAATAGAAACATGGAATAATTTCATTTCTAGTAGTTTTCTTTTTCTAGGCTGTACAAAACTATTTTGGAAGCCCCTAATATTTGTAAAAGTGCTTTCTTTTCAGAGGGAAATAATTTCAAGGTAAAATGCGAGAAATTTTGAAGAAGCATTGCTAATGTGGCATATAGTGCTATTTCTTGTTTTGTAGAAAGCAGCAATGGGCTGTTTCTCATGGAAGCAATAGAATGTAAGAGTAAGATAACATCAACCACAAGCTAAAAGATAGCATTACTGTCTTAACAGTAGCCTGCCAAATTACTTGAAGTTTTAATTTATTCTTAGACACATCAGAAAGGACCATCACAGTACCTTGTGAATACAAAGTATGTGATCTTCTGTTTTTCAAATGAAGACCAAGCATTTAGGATCTGAATTAAGCTTTAACGACAGATGAGAAATCTGACCTCCCTCTCTGTTTATAGGACAGTTAGGGAGATCGCTTGGGTACCAACAGTTGGAGGGTGTCACTCATAGAGAACTTTCTGGGAGGGTGCAACACAGAATTCAAAGCATGTTGCTTTGTTACATAAGTGAAGAGTTTCCATTTCTTCCTAGAGAAGTATGTCTGAGTCTGCATGTGGACCCTTATTTGTCAACCATCCTGTTGGGAATAGTCCAGCATCACACTTAATCCCCCTTCAACACAGATTGAAAATTTACCAGAGGATGTATTTTAGAATAGAACCACTGTAGGCAGAACAGTGCCAATACTTGCCATTTACAGCCAGTAATAAACAGCTGAGCAATGCGTAAGAAAGAACTTTTTTACACTGCCTTTCATCTTGCATGAACATTCCTCATCTGTTCCATTGCAACATTAAATGTGTTACTGTTGTGGTTTAAGCCTCTCTAACTCACGCAGTCTCTCTCTCACTCACTTCCCCCTCTTTTTTCCCCCCCGGTCCCAGAGGGATGGGAAGGAGAATCAAAAAGAATGCAACTCCCACAGGTTGAGATAAGAACAGTTTAGTAACTAAAGTATAACACAAGACCACTACTGCTACCACCAATAATAATAATGACAAGGCAAATACAAGGAAAGAATACAATTGCTCACCCAGCCCAGTACCAAGCCCGACCCAGCAGTGCACCCCCCCCACCATTCTGAGTCTGTGCTCTCCGTTTTTACATCCTGGGCATGACGTGCTGTGGTATGGAATAACCTCTTTGGTCAGTTTGGGTCAGGTGTCCTGTCTCTGCTTCCTCCTGGCTTCCCCTCCTCCCTGGCAGAGCATGAAACTCAGAAAGTCCTTGGCCAGACCAAAACATTACCAAGCAGTAACTGAAAACACTGGTGTTATCAGCGCTGCTCACAGGCCCAAAGTCAAAAACACAGCGCTGCACCAGCTACCAAGAAGCAGAAAAATGACTGCTGCTGCTGAACCCATGACAGTTACCCACTCATGATGTAAACTATCTGATATTACTTTATTGTAAGGTACCCAGCTTGCTTGTGCTGTGGAACCAACAAGGAGTATTTGACATCAGATGGAGATGACAGTGCTTAATGAAACTTAATAAACATCTCTGGACTGATGCTGTAGTGTTTAGTGATGTACTAATTTCTACAAAAGCATCACTAAGTCAGGATTATGTGGCCAAAGCGGCGGTACCAGGCCTAAGTCAAACAGGCGTACGTACTTATACTTGCTAGACATACTTACAAACACCTGAAGTTAGGCTTCCAATTTTTTGCATTTTTAAACCTGTCTACACTGTATTTTCCAAGTGTATTTTCACCACTTTCATTCTGAGCAGGTATGTGGTTATGTGTGGTTGGCACAGTACTGAGTTTGACAGTATGAGCTGGCATCACAGATTCTTTTCACATGGATTTGAGTCAGCTGTGAGTACTGGAAGAGTAAGCCTCTCTTGTCTTTCCTAGACTGCATGGGTTTACTTTAGGTAAATAGCACAATTTCTGAAGTGCCGAGATACTACAGCTGACCCTTTGGCACATACTTCTAAAAACCTCTGCTGTAACTTCGTGTTCTGCGAAGAGCAGATTGTCTTGAAGAATTCTGAGTATCCATCCACAGCCTATGAATTACAGGTGAAAGTAGTTTCTGGCTGAAAACTTTTTAAAAAACCTTTTACCTTTGAAATCACTTATTTAAGGAAACAGTGAAAATGTCACAATTGCATTTTTAATACCTAGGCACTGTTGCCATAGCTTTTTATTTTAATTTTTTTTTTAATTCTTTAGGCTGTTTTGAATCCGAAACCCTAGATACTGAACTTCACTGCTTTAATCAAGAGAACAAACAAAAGGCTTTCTTACACATAAACCTGTTCCTAATTAAATACACTTGGAAAGTGGGTCAAGCTGAACAGGAACAAAGCGCTGTTATTCCAAAATGAGAGCATTCACATATGGACTTATTCAGAAACAGCTCTTAGTGCTTTAAAATTCCCAGTCAGTGTTAATCTGTTTTATCTTTCAAATGCACGCATGCCCTATAATTTTCCTTTCCCATACCTATCGTCCTGCAAACACAAAACCCATTGGATCTTAAAAATTTACATCATTTGATTAGGATGTTATACAACCTTTGGCAGAAGAGGAGACTTGTTAGTGTATCTCTAATATTAGAGATATTATTTTCACAAGAAAGCAAGTAAAAGTAATCATTATTTTATATGGCAAATATACCTACTTATGGATGTACTCTTTTAAAGCATATGTTGAATCCTTTGTGATCTTTATTATTGGTGAATTCTGTTTTCTATACATTGTAATTTCTTTTCCTGACATACTACCCAAGATGGAGAGATGCTAATCTCTAAATATCTCTATTATGATTCATAGACTCATAGAATGATTAGGGTTGGAAAGGACCTTAAGATCATCTAGTTCCAACCCCCCCTGCCATGGGCAGGGACACCACATACTAAACCATGTCACCCAAGGCTCTGTCCAACCTGGCCTTGAACACCACCAGCGATGGAGCATTCACAGCTTCTCTGGGCAACCCATTCCAGTGCCTCACCACCCTGACAGTAAAGAACTTCCTTATATCTAACCTAAACTTCCCCTGTTTAAGTTTGAACCCATTACCCCTTGTCCTATTGCTACATTCCCTGATGAAGAGTCCCTGTCTAGCATCCTTGTAGGCCCCTTCAGCTTATTTTTCAAGGTATTCTATCTTTTGCATTCTTACATAAAAGCTGAATTAGCACTTAAAAAAAAAAAGTTCATGTTTAACATTGTAAATAAAATGGATAAATCCTGTTTTATTAATTAGTATGAAACAGGAATTTAAAAATCAGAGCATATACTGAAGGTATAACCAGTGATTTCTCCTATCTCCAAAACATATTTTATCATTGCTAAGGAGGAAAGCAGATGTCTCTCTCCCTTCTCCAGGAGGGAAACACAGTTGTAGTTTGTACAGTACACAGAAATTTTATGGAAATAAACAGGATCCGGAGCAAACAAAGGAAACCATTTTACTTCTTCTAAAACCTGATTATACATGAGTACATTCTGTAAAGAAATATTTTTCAATACATTGAGGAAGGGAGAAAGAATTCATTATTTCACTTAGTAGATGTTGTATCCTCTCGTTGTTCTGATAGCAAATGCAGAAACACTTTCCTTTTATTTTGACCTTTATAAATGTCACTGTGTCCTTGAAATATGCCCACTCAGTTACTTAGGTTGTACTCGGCTAATATAAGCATCTCAGTCAAAGCTCCCAATTCCTGAATTCCTTTTTAAGAATTAAAATATTTTTCTCACAATGATATTGTTTTTGTGCAAATTGAATAGGTGTTTATACATGAAACTAAAACTCCAGAACACTCTCACCTCACAAATCTTAAAACCTGAGGTTAAAAGAACTCATGTTTCTAGATGAAGATACAAGTAATTCTTCTAAGTGTAGTGCTAGCTGTTTGGGGTTTTTTTTGAGAACCTTGCAGTAAATGACTCCTAGCTGTTAGCTCACTTGTGACTCTGTAGGTTTTTAAGAGGGCTTTCAGGTGATGCGTTTTCAGTGTTACCAACTTTATATTAAGTAGATATCACTTCTACATCTTTTTACAGAGATGTAGTAGAAAATCATAATGCACAAGCTTTGTTTCACTTGTTCTTACTTTATGTTTTACGTCTTCCAGTTATACATAACATAGATTAATTGCTGTCAATACTCTTATACATAATGACTTACAAAATCACTTCTTGATATGAGTTTATTTAGAAATGTGTTTTTTTAAATTAATTGTGTTATTTTAAATTGGAAATGTGTTCATTTTAAATCTGTAAGTAAGGTCTGTTCACATTTGAGTCTCTTGGGTAAGTAGTTTAGTTAGGTTTACAGGATTTCAATGAACTCTAATATTTTATGTCATCTGGATTCAGAGACCAGTAGAAAACTGGAAGAGCTATTTGTTTGAATCAATATTAAAATTAGGAGGCTGCTGATCTGTAGAAAAAGAATGGTTGGGTTCCAGCAGAAGTAACTGTTAACATTGGGCAGGACATGATTTGTGTGTTACTTAGGTTTTTCTGAGAAGAATGTATCAAAGGAATAACTAGAGTCTGTGTATGACTAACCAAAAGGAGTTCAGTCATCTGAGAAAGCAAAAGCTGGCTGACATTCCCAGTTGTCCTTTCTTTTACATTTAGAATGAGTTTTCTGCTTTGGTCTCAAGAAAACCTTGGAGTAGAAGAGCAAAAAAAATGAGTCAGTGTTACTGCCTGTCCTGGTCTTTTAGTAGAGACTATCTGGCGCTTCTCTTCATGATGATGAATCTGATTGATAGAATCACACACAGACAGCCATGGCAGTGTGATACCTATTAGTTAAAATTACACCAGCAGTTATCCAACTTTCAATCCTTTGGTAAGGTATTTATGATGTGTGGGTAGACCATATGCTAAGGGGTCACCTGCAAGTGATAAATGCAGATTATTCAGTACACTTGCTGCAAAGATACATTAGTAATTAATACATTTTTGTGCCTGTTTGTGAGAATGAGCATTTTGAATTCCATGCTGTTTTTCTTTTTATAGTGTAAATTAAAGCAGCAAGGAAAAAAATGCGAAAGGAAAGAAACAGCTTTATAAAATTATAGTCAATAAATGATTGCTTGACTAAATGTTTACAGTAATCTAGAACATATGTGGGCTAGATCCTGAAATATTTTCCATTGCCCCATTTTTGTCTTTTAAGAGAGGACTGAGAGCAAAGTTTTTCTTGAAATAAGTTCGGTTTAACCAGTATACTCAGTGCAGAGCTTAACAGTTTAGCACATTTGCTATCTGCAAAAGATTGTACACCGCGTATCAGTTCTAGCTGGCATAGATACTGGCTTAACCTTGTACATACTGCTTGAAATTACATGATGCATCGCAGATGAAAGATACGGTGCTGCACATGAACAACTAAAATAAGGGCAGCCTGAAGGATTCATACGTGACTTCTGTTTGAAACTCAAGGTAGAGACTGCTGAATTTCTCAAAATTAGCTGTTGAAGCTGCATGAAATATAAAACCAGAGATGGTTCCACGGTCTAGCCTGATCTCTGCTATAGTATGGGCTGTTAGCCCATGTGGCCATTTGCTAAGCTGAATGGGTTTAGGTAGGCTGCAAAGATGACATTTCTGTGGAGTCTTACAGGTGCATGGTGCAGGCATGGATCAAGGATGTTCACCTGCTGCCACTTCTCAAAGCTCTGGCAATGGTGGAGAGTTAAATGCTTGGAAGACTAAGCTACTTTTTCATCTCACTGGCATGGAGAAAGCTAGAGTTCCTCTGGGCATCAGTCTTGGTCATTGATCTGACTTTTTGCATGTTTCATATGTGTGCCATATATCAAGCACTTAAAATTGAGGGTTCTCTTTAGTGTACCTAGTCACTGATCAGAGTGTCCTTCTTTCCCACTGCTCCATTCACAGGCCTTCTTCCCACTGTGGCTCATTTTTTCAAAGGACTGTTGGCTGTGAAAGAAAAGGATGAGTTTAAGGATATATTCAAATCTAGAGATTCCTTTTCTGGAAATCTTAGAGGCGAAATATGTTGCTTCAAAGGAAAGGGAGTCAACGGTTAATCCTTTTCTCTCAGAATATATTTTTTCTTTATAATCTTTACAACCTTTATAAGATTGGTTAATGTGTGTTCCTTGGTTAGCTATACAGTTTATGAAAGCAGATGACAGCACACAGGTAGATTTCAGTGAACCATGTTAAGATGCAGCAATCTATCAAGTGCTGTCAGCTGACAACATCAAAACTTCATTTGCTGTGTTTATTAAATACAAGTTTTACATGGGTTCCTTTGCTGACTCATGAAAAGCCTTTGATACAATCTTAAAAACATAGCTGTAATGCACAGCAACTAGCATCGGTCCCTTCATATCTGTTCTGTAATGCTAAGTATTTATTTGCACAGCACCAAATACCATGTTTTCACTGACATAACAGAATAAAAGGGCAAAAGATTGAAAATTGACCTAAAATGCTGGTATTTTGTTGTCACCAGAAAGTCAGCAGAAATAACCTGTTGCTGCTGATTTCCAGAGCTTCAAAGAGCATAGGGCAACTGTCTGTTCGACATTTACTTTTTTTCCGGCTCTAAAAATACACATTTAAGGAGTCTTCTGCTGTTGTACTATCAAGTACCTCTTAAATAAATGAGAATTAAGGACTGCCTTAAATCTCAACTCTGTCCTGACTTGAATTCTTACCAACAGCTTTAACAAGCAGGAGAAAATGGACTTTGTAATATTCTCAGAAAGTTAACAAATCAGACTCTGGAGCTCTAATGGGGATTGGAGAAAAGTTGCAACACTGAGGAGTGTTGCAACAGGAATGGAAAGGGGGCTGTAATCATGACCTCCCTGTGCAACCCTATGCCAGCTAAATTTTGGGCACAGTCAGTGAGCCAGTTTACATAAGTGATCCAAATCCCAGAAGAATTCTGGTATAGAACGATAATGAAGAGCAGTACATCAGCAATACAATACTGACTGCATTCAGCGACACTAGCAGATCTGACACACTGGTACAATGACAGTGCATTTCACTGACTTTATTGACAAACTTTGAAGGGAAAGAATATTAGTAGTCGCCTTTTTCTTGCCTTTAAAAAAATATTCATTTCTAGTGGAAAGTTCTTCTAGGCTATGCATAACACTCAGTGTTCCAGAAAACAAGTTTTACCATGTGATCAATAATATATATGTATTGCAAAAAGTATCTCACTGTGCTGTGTTCATATTGCATTTTATTTTAAGTGTAAAAATTTGTCAAGGGAAGGAAGGACAGGAACAGACCTCTGATTTCTTTTTCTTGGTAGCTAGGTTTTCTTGTTCTTCAAAATAAGCATTTAAAAATGCCAAATGTAATAAGGAAAGTAAAGAAACTATTCAAAACAGCAGCTTTGGAATGTTGGAATTCCTCTTAAAAAAAGGCAGTTATCACAGCATAGTGATAATTTGCTGGAAATCAAGGTTTATACCCATGTAGATGTCAGAACATAGTCATTAGAGCCTTGTCACTGCCACATCTTTCTCTTGTTTAATTTTTATGCACATAAGAAGAGATAATTATTTTGCTGTAGTAAATAAGTTGAAAGTAAGGGAAAGTTTTCATATCCTCCTTAAAACTTTTTTGGTGTTCTCAGAGTCAGGTTCTCTCAGTAAGCCATCATCAGACAATGATAGCTGTCTCTAGCTACTTACGTCTTGTCAGGATCATTGAGAGACTGCCAAGCTATGAACATAGCTCTTTTCAAGCCTCATTATCTGAACTGTTCAGTTCACCTTTGAAATTTTAGAAGGGAAAAGTATATAAGTACTAAAATTTTTGTCTTGACTTAAATTGCACTATTTTTTTGAAAAGGGCATTTAATAATTTGCATAAAATTAAGAGATTCAGTTTATTTTTGTGATTTTGGAAAAGTTTTCCTTCACAATAGCTACTGTATCCTTTAGTTTTTTGTCCTCCAACTTTTACACATTCCATAATCTTTCTTTTCCATATGAACTAGCTGAAAATTGAATTAAATGAATGCCTGATGGACTTCAGAGGCTTAGCCTTGTAAGGTGAGCCTTGGGAAGACCCTGAAATATGAGGTGTACCTTGCTCCAGCATTTCACATTGTCATTGTCTTGTCAGTTATCTGCAAGTGTCACATGTCAAGGGGGACACATTCATGTATGCCAGGGTCCACTATGAAGTCCATCTTGTACACCTGCACTCAGTCAGTTAAAATCATTGCAGGATTAGATGGTATACCTCATATGTACACACCACAAATAGACACATCCACTCTGCAAAGAAGTGTGCCATGAGTACTCTGCAAACCTTGAATATATTTGGGGTTTTCACCCAGAGGTGCTGAATGGCTTATTCTAAACACGACTCTCAATGTATTCCTGACAGTAACAGTCTGGACAGTTGACAGATTTGGTCTTGAGCCTTGCCCTGAGGTTGCACTTAAAATAGAAGACAGGCATATCTGTGGCTGGTGTCCCAGCCTTTGCTGTAAAGGTACAATGTGTTCAACAAATGGAACTCCAGAAATAGTGATTCACAGTGAATGAGAGCAAGATTCTCTCTCTAGAAGGCAGTGTTGTAAAACACATATTAGTGGTGAGATTTCCCTGGAAGTATTTTAATGTGGTTTTAAAGAGCAGAACCAAATTAGGCACTTCTGGTATAGAATGCAAATGCCAACTCAGTATCATTTTTTTCTTCATAATGCATGTTTCTAGGAATATCTTTAAGCCATTGGAGAATAAGAAAATCAAATACTTTAAAAGTAATTTAGTCTAGTCATTTCAGCTTTTCTCCAGAAAAAAAAAAAAATGGATTGGAAGTGTTCTCAGAAGGACGCAATTGAAAATTTGATAAATTACACACTGTATTACAAGCCAAGTATCAGAAAGAAATGGGAGTGCAGTCTGCACCATCAAACACAATAGGAAAATGTTTTCATTTTGGGGAGTCCAACAGGTGACTTGTTTATCCCTGGTTTTTCTTCTAGATGGGGATTGTAATTCTGATTTGGTAGGCGCTCCCAAAACACTGACAGTGACACACTGTCTTTTGCACTCTGTGTATGTGTGTTTATATACGTAGGCTTCAGAACAGCTTAAGTTTTAAGTGCAGAAATAGTTTTAAGTTGAAATGCAGATCAGCTTTTCTTCCTCACCCACTTTACACATAATTTGTACCACAAGCATAATCTAAAAAAAACTTCGTTAGGTTCCTTCTGCATCAGCTGAACAGTATTCAGGAGGCTTAAGAAGGCTGAAATTGTCTCTGCTTAGAATGAAAACCTTTTAGTTTCTCTTAGTCCTTACCTGCTCTGAAAAGAGACACTTTCCAAGATTCAGAATTACAGGTTTCGCTTGGTGGCAGTCAGTATTTCTGTTTGCTGCTTCTGTACCAGTTTGTCTTGGCTAGTCTAGACAGTGCTATTCATCCTTGGTAACGGGTAGCACCTTGCTGCTCCTCACCTGGAAAACATTCCACCCCTTAGTTTCAATCCCAAGGTGCCTTCCAGCTTCTCCACCTCCCAGCAAAATACATGCCAGTGTCTTCTGGGGATTGTTCACTTTTAATAGTACTTTGGCTGTTTAGGCCTCATACGGCTAGAGTTATTACTATTCTATATCCAGTCGCACTTATGTACCTGAAACAGCTGAAAGCTGTGACACTGTGCTGTAACTTCTCTCAAAATGTACGTTGTATATCTCACCAAAATTTCAAGAGATGTCAAACAGAACATACTACAGACCTTGAGCTAGCGAAACACTGAAAATGTGATCAGGCCTGCTTTTCTTACTGAATATATGCCCAACTACTTACAATGGACCAGTTCTTAAGGTGGATGAAGCTCTAAAGGTTTCCATTTACTTCATTGTCCCTACCCTCATCTTTCAAGTTAGAGAATGTGCATTGATCTAGCCAGTGTTAAAAGGCCAGCATCTTCCCTGGATCCTCTTTTTTCTTCCGCTTATCCACATCTGTGCTTATGTGTTTTGTTTTAAAATCAGTTTTAGCTAAAAGATGGCTAGTAGATGGATGAAAGATATCTGACACTAGTTATGACTATTCCAGAATTGCTTAATAGAGTATTGTCAGCCTGACATCCATGGATTGCCAGGACTGCTTAGAAAGTGATCAATAAGAACTACAGCTTTAACAGAAGGATGCTTGGGTTTAAGTACAGGAGGACTTTATGCTTCATATGCTGCTTTGTTAAATATGCTTGTCAAAACACCACACTGGGAGTTTTATATTCATTTAGATTCCATGTAGATGTGATCAGTCTATAGAAGGAGATTATGCCTACATAAACCCAAAAAATGTTGTTTGGTATGTTACTTGAATGTTTCTAATTTTTTTTTTTTGTTTCTGTTTTTTTGGTTTGTTTTTTTTTTTTTTTAATTTTTGCTGGTGGAGAATATTTGTTTTCTTGCCTAAAATGTTGCCTGTGTTCTTGTTTTGATCCTGATCAGAATAGAAGATACTACTCACTCTTAGAAATAGTCTCTCTGTGCTTTGATGACTGGCTTCACTTATGCCCTGTAGTATTCATGTGTAATTCACTGATACAGAATATGGGTCATGTTCTTTCCTTTTTGCTCTTGGTTAGGCTGGCAGCATCTTCTCGAGTGAGGCAATGGCACAGCTGAAATAAATTTCTATGAATATAGAATTTAATAACTGTTACAGTTATTTTAAAAACTTGCATACTATCCTGATCTTTTGTTTCTGCTACTGGAAGATAGTATTTCTTAAAACAGTAGATGATTTAAGTATTGTTAATAACAGAGTAGTGATGGAAAAGAATAAAAAAATTACAACCTCTTGGTCTTATTTTAATGCATGTTAGTATTGGAATAATACTTAAACTAAAGGGAGTTCTGTTTTCATAGGGAGCCATGCCTTACAAATATATTAAATATATTATACTTATTCTTCCTAGATAAGCTGACTTATCTCTGTAAGAAATCTGAAATATTCATAGGATTCTCCAGTCTGAGATTTTTACATGTAGGAAAACAAACATATAATTTTGTGAATCAAATAGTAGTTTGAATATGAAGCACTAGACATTTTTGTGGGGAATTTCTGCTACTGTTGAAATTATTGGTGTCATACAAACTAAAGCACTATAAAAATGCAGGTTAATAGCAGATTTCATACCCTCATTTTGTGATAAATGGGTTTTTTATTCAACTGTAAATGTTAGACTTTAGCATACAAACAAGAATATAAAAAGAAGCCATCTAAATCTTATTGTTTATTTTATCAGTGTGATAAGGAAAACAAGTACATGCTTTATCCATCCTTCATATTAATATTAAATGTTAAGAAACATTGCTGTCACAGGCCCTCTGTTACGTTCAATACCCAAATGTATCAGTAACCTGCTGATATTATCAGAGGAGGAGTGCAAGAGTAGGTCTTTTAATGGAAAGTATGTCTAGATTTGGTTTCTTCTCTCTTCTTTTTTTTTTTAACATTCTGAACACAAAAAAATACTTTCAAAAGCAAAGCGACTACAGCCATGAAAGGCTGCTTTCCCAGTGCATGCAGATGGTCTTTCAGTGAAACACCGTGGTTTTCCTGGATCTCCTGGGCAGGAAATTGTGTGCAGACTTTCTAGACTGTAATCCCACAATTTCTAGGCATATGTGTATGTGTTTGTTAGTAGCCTAATGGTGTGTATGTGTGTGTGTTATCTGCCCATTACAGCAATAACATTAAGAATTGTTGGCAAATTTCTGGTCAATTAAACAGATATAGCAGAAATTCACATCCAGGTAGAAGAGACAGATTCTATTAATTCAAACAATGAAGGAAAAATTGCAGTATGAGCTCAGCTTTCAAGAGCCACAGGGCATCCAGTGGCAGTTGTTCTGAATGGCTTACTGTGGGTCAGTCTTCCATAGGAGTTCACAGGACACCAAAGAGCTACTTCTCAGCTATATACCTCATGTGCTTTCTTTGTTGTCTAACAACAGTTGGTGATGACAGCTATTTGCAGCAAAAGCTGGGATGTTCACAATTGGCTTACCCTGCAAGGATGCTTCTATAGCCAATCCCCTGTGAACACCCCATAGTGTTTGTCTAATTCCTTTAGAAATTCAATGAACCAGAACACACAATAGGTACAAAGCCGGTGGTTTGGGTTCTGGTGAATGCTAGAATACTTAAACAAAATGCATGTGTTTACATTTGGCTTTATTTACATACTTTGAATGAATAGACACAGTTGGCCAAGCCATTCAGGCTGTGCTCATTTGCTGTTTTGTCTTGCTGTGTGTGCCAAGCTTCCATTCTTAGGTGTTGTATTACTTATTTACTTTTGAGTAATTAATGACTGTGTTGGGTAATGTTGGGACTCCCTGATTATTTTTCCTCTTTTATCACTAATTTACTCCTTACTGATGTTCCATTCCATTAGTTTTTTATTACCTGAGAGAAGCCAAAGTTCATTACACCCGCAGGTGACCTTCACCCCCCATACCTGTAACACACACCCTGCTGGGAGAGAAGGCTGGTGACCGGGGTTGAAGGTGACCAGCTCTGTCCTTGCTGTAGTGGGTATGGAATCCCCACTGATCCAGGAGCAATAATCCCAGTTTGTTTCTCAGCATCTCCAGCTAGGGCTGCTGCTCCTCCTGCCACTCCACAGAATCACAGAATCATAGAATAGTTGGGTTGGAAGGGACCTTCAAAGGTCATTCAGTCTAAACCCGAACATTATCTAGTTCAGGTTGTCCAGAACCACATCCAGCCTGGCCTTGAATGTCTCCAGGGATGGCACATGCCCCTCCTCTCTGGGCAGCCTGTTCCAGTGTTTCACCACTTCCATTGTGAAGAATTCCTTCCTCACATGCAGCCTGAATCTCCCCTCTTTTAGTTTAAAATCATTACCCTTTGTCCTATCACAACAGCCCCTGCTAAAAAGGCTCTCCCCATCTTTCTTCCACCAGCTTTTTCCTTGTTTATAGTCTTACAATCTCAGTTTTGTTTCTGGGGGAAATGAAAGCCCCTTTATTAAGTATAAATACTTAATGTATATGCTTAATATATACTTAACCATGTTTTATCTCCTTTCTCAGCACGCTTTTGGGGAGGGGCGGAGAACTGCGGTGTCAGGCGGCACCCGGCCACGCTGTCGCTTTTAACCGTCCGGTGCCTTATTTAATGTGGCCACAGGGTGCCGATTTTTTTGAGTGCCCATCCTTCCTGCAGCAAAAGGGCGAGCAGGGGAAGACCGGGCAGCTGTCTTTTAAGACACAGTGCGTGGCAAGAAGGAGGGCGCGGGGTGTGAGTGGTGCCCGGTCCCCCACCGGGGCCGGGGCTGGGGCTGCCAGTGCCGGTGCCGAAGCGGAGCGGAGCCGAGGGGCGGAGCGGGGCGGGGCCGGCCCTACCGCTCGCTTCGGGTCCCCCTCTTCTTCTCGAGCAGAACAAGCAATTTTTGCACGGACTACATACAGCCTGATCTGCAGCTCTAGCTTGGGGTGCACGCAGAGGGGACGAGGAAGAAGAGAGCAGTAAATGCCATGGGCCAGCTCTGCTGCTTCCCTTTCTCCAGAGGGGAGGAAAAAATCAGTAAGTGGGCAGCTGCCGCCGCGGGGAGGGGAGAGCTGCAGGGATAGGAGCGGGCGGCGTTCCTGAGGTTTGGGGTTTCCTCTTGGAAAATTAACCGCCTGCTTTTTAGAGAAAGGGTGGGGATAGGTGGAGACAAATCGGGCAGCATTTCCACTAAGCAGATTAAGGTTTCTCTGTAATAGAGATAAGTCATCATGTCTGATTTTGTTTCTGAGCATTCTTGGCAGCCCATTCCTCTGTGCAAATGTAGCCAAAGTGAGCATTTTAATCTTCCTTTTTTGGTAAGTGTGATGTCGAGTAAGAGGTGAAAAAGGACGAAATGCAAGTGCTATTTTCACAAGTGCAATTCAGAGTAAGAGAACGGTTTGATGCTGGGGTGCACATGCTGATGTTAATGGTCATTAGCAACAGATAGAATGGATATTTTGTTGGTGGCAATGTTGAGGGATAGTGAAGGAAACCATCAGTACATTTTCCATTTGGGTGTTGGTTGGATGTGCAGTTCTGAGATGAGTGAGGTAATAGTTACACTTTATCTCTGTGTATTCATCTGGTAGTGCTTGGAGTGGCTAGCAAGCATGTATCTCTGGTTTTGCTTTTAGTTGTGTAAATACAAGTTGAATTAGAGGAAGCAGTTCGGATTGCCTTATCCTTTGGTGCGCTGAATCAAGCTAGCTAATTTGGCTGGAATGATGTTTCTGTTAAATTACGTGCTGAAAATGATGTTTTTCCTAAATTTGGTTACACAATAAAATATTTACTGTTGACTTTTTGCTCAGTGAAATATTTTCAGCCTTTCTTCTAGAAGATAAAGCCAAATTTCTGTCAAATTGTGTCTGGAATGAGTTTTAACTAAATTCATGTAATTCGTTAGCTGTAGGCTAGAAAAACCAGTTTTCTGATCTGGTTTATATTTCACTCTCGATACTCAGGAAAATCTGCCTAGGCATAAATAAAATGAGAGTTTAAAAAATAAACATGTACACCAGTAGTGCAAAAAATCTAGAAGAAAGCCTCAAGAAAATGAGTTGGCTGTTTTAAAATATCTTTCCTTCATAGATCATGGTATGAGGGTAAATGTTGTAAGTTTTGCATGGGGAAAATGGCTAGGAATTTTTTACATTTCAGAACTTTTTAATCACTTAGCCAGTATAGAAAGGGAGGTAGCTAGTACATCTCAGTTCTAATATACAGAACAGGTAAAGACAGGCAACAAATACCAGTTGTTTTTAAGCTTGTTCTGTTGACACAGAATGCAAGATACCCCTCACTTCATTGCTATTCAACTTTTCTGGCATTACCTGTCATGCACCAGCTTTCTTCATATGAGCTCCAGTGAGTGCATGGAATATACACTGAATGTAATGTTTAGTGTCACATGACCTTAAACTGCTTGTAGTTGAAAAAATCATTCGGGAGATGTCACGGCATGTAAAGTCACAAAGGCTTTTGGAAGAGGTGGGCTTTTGGCATGTAGCAGCTGAAAGGTGTGGCACAAACCCCTGAGAGTGGAGGAAGGGACAAAAAGGATAGTTGAAGGGCAATGGGAATCTGAAGCAAGGTTTGGCTATGGACGAGGTAAGGGAGCCGTGTCTGAGATGAGAAAAAATAGGTGTGGCACTGTTTTAACAGTGTTCCTTGGGGAGTAAGATAGACTGAGACACCTTAAAGATGGAGAGATAGAGGAAGTATGTGATGAGCACGGTGGATATGATTGGCTTTTCCAGCAGTCCAGCCCAGTATGGAGGAAAGTGAGAGAAAAGAAAGGGCTTTCCTTTCAGCCTAGTCTCTTGGCCCCTCTCCATCTCTTCTGCCTCACCTGGTTCTCCCTCTGGGCAGTGGGAGGAGATGCTACTGTGTATCCAGTGTGGCTGTGCCCCAGCCAGACAGGCAGTCTGAAGCTGGGCGCGCAGAACAGGAGGAAAGGAATGACTTTCGCCTCCATTTTTATCTTCCTGTCATGTTATCATGATGGCCTTTAATTGTGTTGGGAAATTAATCCGGGCTTTTTATCACCGCCAAATTATCCTGGTTAGCAAACGTGGGAGCAAATCATGATCGTGTGAATATTGTATATGAGAAACAAAAAGTACATTAAATAAAGGCAAGCATTTGCAGCAAACAACAGCTTGCCAGGCACCCTGACTTGCTTTGGTGACAGTGAAGATGAAAAAGTCCAAACTTCATTATGGTCTTCCTGTAAGTTTTGTTGAGGTTCTTCAAGTTAAACATAGCTGACAAATACCAGTTATTGAATTGCTGAGATTTCATTGCTTACTCAGTAAGAAAATGTTTCCATTTCATGTATAGCATAGTTTCATGTCGGGGATTATACTATCTGGTACTGTTACATAGTATGTATGTGTGTTGAATGAAGTAAAAGCTCACTGCTTTCATGGTGTGCTTATTAAAATTTGAATTTAGATCTATTTTACATCAAGTCTGAATTGAAGTCAGCCTCAACTTATTACCTAACCTTCATTGTTTAAAGAAAAAATAGGAAAAAAAGAAAGAAATCTAGAAATTAAGAGGTGCCTATGTCTGAAATGCACCAAAGCACTGACAAATGGAAGCTAAGTTGTGTTATTAAGTTTGAACAGCCACTTGCTTACATCTTGTATCCATACACAGTATGTATTTCACATCCCTCTTTGTTCTCTTCAGATACAGGTATAATCTTGGAAAACATTTAGACAAGTTATGGTTCTGGTAAGACCATAAGAGAATGGTTCTGGACCAGGTTTAAGATTCCTCTCTTCAGCATCATAGGCACAGGGTGCTTTATAAAGCCATTATGAAAGGACAGGCGTAAGAAGGTGTTTTCTCAAAATACAGCCCCAGTGCTGCAGCAGTTGAAGGCTTTTAGACTTTGTGAAGTGGGGTGGCATCCTTGATAATTACAAGTCTTTAATATATTTTTCTTCCATGAATTTTTCCAGTCACCTCTTGAATCCACGTAAACTTTTAGTATCTCTGCTAACATCTGGCAATGCTTAAATACATATTTGGTGAAGAATCGTATTAACCATGCCAACAAGTAGAATGTTTACTGAGTACTATCTACATAAAGAGGCTTTCCACCACACTTGATAGAAATCAATTCTCAGAATGTACTCTGGGGAGCAAAGAGCTAGGGTATTCTGCAGAGAAGGAAGCAAGGATCTGTCCTCACCACTGTTTGTTGAACAGAGGCACAAGTGAAGTTGTTATAATTTAGACATTTAGGACCTTCACAGCCTATTCTTTCAGTTGTCTTAGTGAATGGTCATGTAACCTCTCTACAGTGATGCAGACACCTGATTCAGCATCTCCAGATGCTTTATGCCTATTCATCTATGCATCCTGTGTAGAGTCCTTTACCAGACAACTCTTCTTAAATAACCAGTGGCTTAACAACTTTTTCTTTGGTTTTAGGTACATTTGATGAAACCATATCAATATTACTATCCTGATCTTGTGCAAGAGATCCCTCAGGTTCCTATAAATTATGCTTGTGAATGGAAATAATAGTTTTTGAGGTTACATGAATTTTGAAATTTTACTAAAGTTATGAAGGTTTTCCTTTCTTTTTTTTTTTTCTTTTTTTTTCCAAAATAAAAGGTCCTAAGATAAACATCTGGGTTTTGTTTGTTTGTTTTTTAAAAAACAAATGACACAATAAAAAATGCCAACTGTATTTCTTCTCATTCAAAAATGTTAAATTCCAGTGGGGTTGATGGGGGTTTCAATATTTGGCTTGCTATGAATAAGGAGGAGCTTTTGAAAGAGTGTGTATTCCAAAAAAGGGCTAGTGTATAGTCAAACAATTTTTCATGAAGCAATTCCCTGTATGATAACAAAAAAAAAGTTAAAGCTGGTATTGGTTTGCTTGATGTTAATGCTAAATAAGTACTTTTTCATTTTGGAAGTGATCTCAAATGATCTTTAACTGCTTTTTGAAATTATTTCATTGAAAGCTTGCTGATGACCATTGAAAGCTTGGTCTAAAGTTGTTTGTTTATTTTAACTTCATGGCATGACACTTTTTAATGTGGCATAAAACAAAGCGTTTTACAAAATAAACATTGTTACATTTCATTTTAGTTGTATGTGTGTTAGCCCATTTGCTACCTAATCGGAAACCAGAGATTAAAGTCTTTGTTGTACTGGCCAGAAATTGTTAAAAGGCTGTTGAATATTGGATACATATGGAATTCCCATGTAAGGCAGTTATTGACATGAAATAAGTCTGGTCGCATCAAAATAGAATGCAAAACTTCTCTGTAGTCTGAAAGATGTGATTCAAAACTTGAGAGGGCAGAGAATAATAATGTGAGCACTTTTATATGTTTTGATTTAATAAGATTAAGCACTTAATTTGTATCATCTATTATACATTATTGTTTATGGTACACCATATTGAATATAACACATGCAAATAGTTGTGGGAATAAGTAAAAGAACACAGAGCCTGGGGCTATGTACCCTGTGCACAGGAACCAGGAGAGCTCCAGCACACAGGCAGGCCAGCGACATTCAGTCCAGATCTTATTTTTTTGGGCCTGACCAAAATTACCCAACTGCATCAAAGGGCTTGGTTGTTGAGGGTAAAAGAAAGTTCAGTGAATGAAATGCAGTTATTTTATTTAGTTCTTATGGTGATTTTGAAAGTCCTGAAAGTTGTATTTGCAAATCAATGGCTTGGTCACATTTGCAGTTCATTGTAAGTTATGAATTATTTTGCATTTATGTAGCTATAGTACAAAAGATGCATTGTCTGGCTTTGTCAGGAGAGAAAGGACAGGTTTCCCTACACAAATAGTAAGTCAATCCCTGTTTTTGAACAGCCCTTGTACATTTGCCAGGCTGTCGAACTAGTTTCCAATACTGGTAGCTCCCTGTCCTGCAGGCTGGAGATCCTTTTCCTTGTGAGCTTTTAAGTCTTAGTTGATCAGAGTGGTACCTGCTGTGGCACTATAAAGACCTTATAATTTTCCCTTCTTCCCAGAATGTGAAAACACACTCATCAGATGAGCTTGGTGGGTCCTAAATACACTCCATTATTCAGTGCTTATATTCTTTCGTGTCTTGTCAGTCTCCGTGTGTGATGTTGTTTCCTCACTCCTACACATGCATTCACTCATATACACAAGATATACACAGGCAGAGGTGGAGGAAGAGGAGAAAAGAGATTTTTAAAGAGCCTTCAGCAGTGGAAGCCTGTTTGTGGCCTCAAAAAAAGGATATCGTAATCTTTGGGAATAAAAGTAATAGTGGCTGTGAAATTGGGGAGGTTTTAAAAATTATGTTAGATGCATCCTTAGGCAATTCTCCTTGAAATGAAAATGCCTCTATATTTTTGGGTTTGTGGTGGGGTTTGTTGGTTTGTTTTGGTTTTTACTTGTTTGGTTTTTGTTTTGTTGTGTTTTGGTGTTTGTTGTTTTTTGTGTTTTTTTTTTTTTTTTTTAATTTTCAAGCACAGAATTGTATTGTTTTTATAACTAAGCTATGTTTTACTATTTGGTGAATATTCAGCAGACTGTCTTGCTCTATAATCTATTAAATTGCAGATGTTAGGCTCCCTTCCTCCTTCCTGGCAGGATGTTTTCTGTAAATTTATTGCAACCTGAAATTCTGGACATAAATCAAGTCAAATGTGGTTGCCTTGCTACTAAGTTATGCTACTGGTGGGGAAAAAAGCAGCAGTGTTTATGATAGAATTTCTTTAGAGATATGGCAGAACTGCTTTTTCCCTGAAAGGAAACATAAGCAGAGATGGGGAGTTCTTTGGTTCATAATCAAAAAAATATCCAGGCTAATTTGTAACTGTTCTGAAACAATGAAAATTGTAAATGCGGTTAAAAGTCTAATCTTTATAAGTTGCAATCATGTCTGAGATGAAGACATGTGTGAGTACTTCGGACCACAGTGATCCATAACTACTGAACACTGAGAAACTTGAGCAAAGCCCTTAACCAGGCTTGTTTGTATTGACTTGAAGAATTACTCAGGAAAAGTTAGGAAGGGATTTCATTTCAGCTGTGGCAAGCAGAAGACCAGGACTCGTTGGTATAGGTGACTATGATGAGTTTCATGATGGGGTGGGTACCTGCACTTCTTGATCACGCTAAGAGATGAGAAAATTAAAAAAAAAGTTATAAAGTTAGGAAAACCCTAATGAGAAACTTTGAAATGGAGATGAGGTTGCTAAAATTGATTCCATGTTGATGGAGTTGGAACTTCAATTAACGTAATGATCATGTTTCAAGAAATGTGTCAGCAAAGAACCAGCCCCCAGTGATTTGTGACTTTGTAGCAAAATGAGAACTGCCCAGGTCCCTCAGGGCAGCCTGCTGTTAGTGCAGTATCTTGGTTGGTTTGTGTGTTCCTCTGGTACCACTGGGAACTGGCTACAGAAAATATCTGGGATGATGGCTAAGATTCTCTTAAAACTTCCCTCCTGGATATTTTTTGGGGCAGTTTGTTCCTGTCAGGTTTATCTAGACTGGCCATTATCTGAAGTATTCAACACTATATAGTTAAATGTCCATCTTACGGTCAGTGTATTTGCCAGACCATCGCTTGAAGTAGGTGGAAATAATAAGGATCTTTTCGGCTATCTGGTGATACAATGTTTTGTAGAAGATTCCTCCTATATTGTTGAAATTGCATGTCTCTTCCATATTGAGGTCAAGTGTACCATTGTCTATTCATATAGAATCATAGAATAGTTAGGGTTGGAAAGGGCCTGCCACTTATTTTACTGTCAGTACCTCTGCAACTGTATTAGGTCCCAAACACATCGGGAGAGAGAGAATTATATATACATAGTATCTGCTTAAATTGACTGGCAGAGGGGGCGTAAGATAACTCTTTTGTTTTGCTTTCACCTTCACTATGATCCTGTTCCTCTTTACCCACTATGTGCCTTCCTTGATACCAAGATGAAAATTGGACACACTTTTGGTAACCCTGCCTGTGCTTTGTGGTGTGTTGCTACTCTTTCATAGTGAGTTCTAGTAAGAAATACATGATCATACAAGGACATGTGATGGTAGCCATCACCTAGCCCCAATAACTTCTTCCACTGTATGACAGGATCTAGTAAAGAATATCTGTTGCTTCAGAAATGCACAGGGTCAGTCTTGGAGAGTGCTGAGCAGCCTCAGTACCTTGTGAACATGTGCATATGTGGTGATGCCGCAGAGGATGCTGGGGTGACAAGGAGCTGGAGCTTTCCTTGCATGTGAGGAGGATTAGTTGGGCAAGGGAAGGAACACTGACCAGAATAGGTTGATTATGGTGTCTTTCTCAACAGACTCTATTAGTAATATTTATATTGAGATCATGTAAAACTTCACTACTCCCTTGGTGCAATGAAAAGGATTTTACTGTGTCTAAAGTAATAAGCTCTGTTTTGTGCAGATTGATACACTGATACTTGTGGATCAAACACTAAATCATGTAGACATCAGATAGGCCAGCCTTCCCACTAAGTTCAGCATTCTCAGGACAGTGAAATGATGCCTCTGTACTTACCCTTGGTCAGATGGAGAGAACAGGGAGAATTTGCCTGACTGTAGTCTAACACTTCCGTGAACTGCAGCAAAAATAGTTGGAAGGATGAATCTCTCAGAGGTGTATGGACTATGTATCTCCCTTTTGCCATCCCTCTCAGTTGTATTGCCTCATACGGCTTCTGCCCCACAGGATAAAGTTCTGTACTTCTCGTTGGCTGGCTAACTTCCAAGGTCCTGCACCATTTATCATGCTTATATTTCACAAGAATGTTATCTTCATATTTGTATGTTTCCCCATCCTCTTCTGATCTGCAAAACCATAATTCTCTGAGAATACCAGAAATTGATTTATTGAAAAAGAAGTTATAATTAATGCCAGTCTGGGAATGTTAAGAGCCACGGAAAAAAAATGAAACAAGTAATGCAAACTTATACCTCATTTCTTCTGTGAAGGGCATTGTATGAGCCATTTGTGGATTTTTAGGCTAAATAATCTATTTAATTATACCAGAGCAGATTCTTCATTGCTTAGTCATGTTAGTACTGCAGTGGATAACTTTGTTATGGGATTTTTTTCATTGAGCAAAGATGAGAAGCAGCATTGAAATAGTTTTGTTTGCAGGTGAAGGCTTCTTTGAAGATTATGAGAACTGAGCCTGTGATCTCAGTGAGCCCATGCAAAGGTCACCACTGCTGGAACTAGTCAGCACACTTGTCAGATGAGCACAGGCTGCTGGTTGAAAAAGGCAGTATTAGTTATACTATGGGTATGCAATTCTTTCTTTGTGGAAATAAGACATAGTAAGAGCTGATGATCAGCAGCATGCGGTATTGCTGCTGTTACATGTATAGCACTGTAAAGGAAAGAAAAAATAATCCCCTGTCAAAGAGAGGCACCTTTCTTAAAATATTTATTTTACTGCACATTGATACAAGGATTTATTTCCATTGATACAAGGACTTAATTCCTTTGTTTGTTTCCTTGCTTTTGCTATTTTAAAATTTATGGCCAACTAACCTTTTAGTACACTTTAGGACTGCTACAAGGTCAGGCAGTCCACATGGAGAAGCAGTGCGCTGAAGTCTGCTTATGTGGAGATGCTTAACTATGACTTTAGCCAGACATTTTATTGATTGTTTCTGGAAGGTATTTCATTCAAAAAACCACGTGAATGAAAGAGCAGATTCCATGCTCTATTGTCCAGTAGTATTTTCTTGAGTTCTTTACTGAGTGCACTGATGCTCTTCAATTAAATGGATTGGCAAATGTTTGGGGAGACAAGAAGCTTAAGTTAGATACAGAATTGAGCCCTGTATTTCTTAGGTAATGCAGATATTGGTTTAAATTCCATCCACTACAGGTTATTTCCTTGCCTTTTTAGGGAGGTGGAGGCCCAAGAATATATCCAGAATGCTCCATATGGCAGTCCAGGGAAAAGGAAGCTTTACAGTGATTTAGAATATGAGTGACTTCTGCTGTAATAGCATTCAGATATCCCTGGGCATTTTTGTGGGCCACCAGCTGCAGTGGCAGATTACAGCTGAAAATTACATTTAATATTCCAAATTGTGCTGCTTCTTGGTTAAAAAAACCAAGCAGTAGTACAGACCAAAGAATGCTGAATAGTCTTTCTTGTTGGGCCACATTTTCCCAGTGCAATCGGTTTGTTTTGTGCATCTCCAGCATAAAGTTAGAATAAAAACTTGAATAGACATTAATAACTCTTTTTAAACAAACTGTAATGGGCAGTAACTTGTCATTTTTTATAAAGGGGAAATAATGGTAGTTAACTATTGTCTGTCAGTTTGCAACATAACGTAAATAAGAATACATGTTGCTTTTGCCTACAAATTTATTTCTGTATAATAGAAATTACATTTTTCTGATAGTGATGAAATCTCAGAAAAATTTCCAGCATACAGTAGCTGAACTGGAAATTTTAATGATGTTTATACTCGCTAAAAACAATAATTTCAATTATAATATACCATTTAGCACTTCAGTGCTTGGAAGCTCTCTAAAAGGACACTTCAGTTGAAATATTTAATTAGAAGCAAGCTATTATTCAAGAATAAGCATTTAAGGGTTTTGCTAAACACGCAAGTAAACCCATGAATATGAGACAGATTATCTGGGGCATGAATCAAGCGGTAGTGAAAATGTCAAGTGAAATCCTTAGCAGCAGTAAGCAAGAACAGTGCTGATTTATACCAACCGAGGACCTGGCCAGCCAAGTGTCATGGCTGTGACAGTCACTTGCAGTCCCTGGAGTCAAGGGCTGCAGCGAGATGGATGAGAATATCAGCTAGCCCATTTAAAAGCAGACCTTCTATAAATAATATCAGATGGATTGGTTCAGATGGCAAGCCAACAAATTGCCAACTCCGTTTGGAATCCTCTTTGTATGTATGTACATAACAAGGGAAGGAGCCTGGGTAGAATGCTGTTCTTGCAGCCCTGGGCATTACAAATCAGAGTGGTATGTTGCTCCCATGGCTCTTGCAGGAGACTTCCAGCATGATTTCTTAAAGCAAGGGTGAGTCTAGAAGGAAAATAAGATCACTTTTAAATTTTCTGTGTTTATGCTTAATCAGTGAGTCTGCTGCTATCCCATATACTTTTGTACTTGAAAGGGAGAATAAAGAGCAAAAGACAAAAAACATGGGTGAACTGAAGGGAGTAACTTCACTGGCTGCTCTGTATGCAGATGCTCCACTTAAGAAGAGGAAGTGTATTAGATTTCTCATACTTCTGTAAGTACACAGGGTAAACGTTATTGCTCACTGATGGAAATTGTGTTTTTATTTACCCCATATACACCTACATATGAGATTCTGTCTTTTAAGCAGTTAAGATGATTTAAAGATTATATTAGTAGCGCCATTGCCACAACATAGGGAAGACTGGGTTCTCAAAGGAACTCTTCTTTACCCAAGCATGCTACTGAATAAGGCAAAGGCTACAACATTATCTTTCTATTGATTTACAAAGGGTAGATATCAGGTAATATGAAAAGCTGCCCTATACTCCCAGTGAACAACATCCAAATACCTTATTTTGTACCATGGAAGTCCAGAAATCCCCTTAGTATCTTTTCTCATATTCATTATTATATGCTCCTTTCTTAGTTTACTGAAGTTTTATGTATACTCTGACACAGTGCCTCTCAATTCTCTTACATAAATTGTGCCACTTGTTACTCACCAAACAGAAGGAGCAGCATGGTATTCTGAGGTGCTATAAGACCTGCCCTGAAAAGTAGAAAGCATCTCACAGTTTAAATATTTAGTTATGAATTTTACTATTCCATTTCCTTACTTCTGGAGATCAAATCAGCTCTAAAGCAGTAGGATTTCATTGCGGTGGAAGTAGAAATGGCAACTGTGGTGTTCCCACAGCTTTACTGGAGTCACGAGCCAGGTCCTGTCCTCTGGCACACGTTACTTTAGCTTCTACTGCATTACTCTCTGAAACTGTTCTTAGTTCATATTTCAGTTTTCATTGTGCAGGGCTGCATTGAAGTTATGGGTCAAAAACTCTGCCAGTAGTAATCCACAGAATTAACTGTTTCATGATTGCAGAATTTGGCTCAGTGTATTCTCGGCTTTGCTCCTACAGACATACCCTGGCTCTGCAGACCACTCTGTATGTCCCAGACTCCTGTGTACTGCACAACTGGGTGTCTGGGGATGCACCTGGGCACTGGGACTGTCTTGCCCATGCCATGACCCAGACATAGTTCTGACCCTGGCGAAAGGGCACTTTCTGCAGCAGCTCCTGAGCAGGAGTTAGGACCAACCCAAGTCCGTTCCCAGCAGGCTGTGTGGGTACAGCCACACCATTTCAGAGGCTCACAGAGCTGGGTAGGATGGACCTGAGCTGCTCTGTGCTAATTGACCTCATAACCAAAGAACAAGTACTGGCACTGTAGAGCTCACTTGTGTAAATGTAGCCAGGTACCACTGAACAAAACACTGGATATCAGAGATGTTACTGTGAGGACGGGAGGTTTGACTAATTTTAACATAGAACCCAAGTTGAATTTTCCTTCTCTGCTTGAAAGTGATGTGTGGGCAAATCCATATAGCAGCTAAAAAAGAAGTTTGACATGCTAAACATGAAAGAGCGTTTTCTGTTACTATATGTGAACCACTACCCCAATTTAGATACGTTTGCTTCAACCTGTTGTATTGCTATATGACAGGTCCTACTGTAACCTAATCCCTGTGAGTTTACAGTGGAGCCAGTCACAATGTAGAAGTTGCAACATATGGGAAAAATATCTGTTACAGAAATAGAACAGCCACACTTGGGAGTAGGAAACTGTTATACAACCAAAATGTGGCAGTTGCCTACTTCTTCCATACCTGATGTTTTAAATGTGGGTATTTTTCTTTTATACTCTCTTGTTTGTGATGCTTAATGCTACCTAATGGAGTGCTTTATTTTCTAATGGAGAATGGTATTGCTGGAAGTAGGCAGGCAGGTTTTAACCTTTATTCCAGAAGCCATTAAAATATTTCAATAAAATATATGTAAAAAATAAAATTAGTCTGCACAGCCTCTCTTAAAGATACCATGTAATTAAGAAAGACAAAATAAGTTATTTTATTGTATTTCATTAAAGGTCTCTCGAAACAAATAATCAGATTCTCAAATTTGACATTTCTGTACTGACCTGAAATGGTCAGGAGGCTGTACTGAGTCCTCTCTGAAAAACGGATAAGGGGCAAAGGGAGAAAAACAGGTTTCATCTGTGGAAAGGTTCACCTCTTGAAGTTAAAAAGCAAAGCCAAACCTTACCTCTTTTTCCAGGAAAATCATGTGCCGCCAAACCTACAATGTTTCAGCAGAAATGGCATGTGTGCGGTGCTAGCTAAAACTGCCCTGGAAAGATCAGTGTAACTTTTGTCCTCGAAGCTCAGGAGGCACAATCCTGGAGCAGAGCAGGAAGAAGCTGGGAGGAGGGGTTACATTTTCAAAAGAAGATACTGCTCCAAATGAGAAGCAGGAGCCAAAGCTGCGCTTCCAGAAAATGCCTGGGGAGCTGCAGGGCTACATCCTGGGGAAGCCACATGCTCTGAGAATAGGAACTGGCTGGTTTTGGTGTTAGAAAAAAAAAAAGCTGCAAAACCAGAAAGTGGAGGGGGGGACGGGTTAACATGATTAAGCAACTCTTAAGATAGCATGGGATTACTTCAGTTGCATCATGTGAAATAAGTACAAGAGAGAACATTTTGTATATATTTCAGGGAAAGCTTCCTGTCAGAGACAGATGCTGGACTGAAGAGCCTCTACATTTTGCAATATTGTGACCAAGATTTTCAGATTAATGCAAAGATAACAAGGCGAACAAAGGTCCTTGCTGCAGTGAGGGGTTGTCCTTTAGATGACACTGATCTGTTATTATTTGTGGAATTATAGGCAAAGTGGAAAATATGTTATCTTAAAATCCATTGTACTGAGGCACACTGGCACCTTGGTCAGCAGCTGATTATCACTGGTTTAGTAATGTTTCATACACGGATAATTTTTGCCATTCCTAAAATGTGAGTGATCTGTTTCCATAAGCTTGAAGTGTAGAATTGGCAGAAGAGACTGGGATTTAGGGGGATTTGGAATATAGGGTTGTTTATGCTGTAGAAGCTAGCATGGACAAAGGGCTAGGAAAGGATTCTGCCTTAACAAAAGGAAAATGGACTGGGTGTCACAAACGTTTAAAGTTCAGATACCTTCAGTTGATAAATATTTGGTTACAGACTAAGTCCTTGGGCCTTAAATAGCTACAAGCACACCATAACAGTGACAGATTTGGCACTGCCAAACTTTTACAATAGTCAGCACTTTTAGAGTTGTAATCTGGATGTTAGCATATGCAGTTGAACTTTTATCAGGCCCTTCACCCTGCCTGTAACTCTCATGAACCTCAGGAACTGCTGTCCTAAGTTGGTATAGAGAAAATTTACTCCTTCTTGGGTATCTCCTCTGGATCCAATCCCCAAATCCACTATTAACTTTATCTTTTCTGCTGATGATTTAATCCCCTTGAATGTCTGCCAGTCTCAGGTGAACTTCATCTGGGCACTTGCTGAGTTTCCTGTGAGTTAAAATCCTCAGGCATGGATAATTCACTTGCTCTTGCTAGAGAACTTATATCCTTTTGCTAAAATGAGAAATGTTTTATGCCATGGTCTATTATTGTGTTATTCACTCTGTTTCACATCATAGCAATAATTTTTTAAAAGGCATTTTATCCAATTTTCCACTTTAGTACAAGGCACAAGGCTTGAACAAAAATGTATTTAGTATCAGGCATGTTTTGTGCAGCAGTTACAGAGCCTGAGGAGAATGAGCAAATGAGTAACATTTTTTGCTGCCTGAAAAATCCATTATAACCTAATGCCATCCATTATAGCCTAATGCAATCAAAAAGATTTTCTTCCTTTCTTCTCTCAGCCCCTCTGACTTTTCACATACACATCATTAATAGAATGTGAGATTCTCCAGCACAAATTAAGTTTATTCTTGTAGTTCTCCAAAGTAGAACCTGTGACTAAGGTGAGTTCTAGTGATTGAATACCCATCTCTTTCCTTCTCCTCATTCTAAATGAACTTTTCTTGGCCCCTGTATCCAAACATAGAAGTGGCAGAACTTTTCTATGTGGAAAACATAAAGGCGAAAGGAACTATGGATTCAAATGCATTGCTGTTTGGCAGGAGCAAGAAGAAATGCCTGCTTTTGATTTCACGGTTGGTTCTGAATGTGATGAAGAGAAATGTAAAAATCGGTTTTGGCATGAATAGCCAACCTTTTATTATTTTAATGTGAGTTGAAGAAAGAAAAATATTAAAGTAAGAGGGGATAAAGAAACAAAGATGAAACTCCATTTTAGAACTGTTAAGCCTGATAGAACTAAAGGACCAAAAGACCAGCTGGCATAAATAAGCAGTTCTCCATTGATATTAATGGGACAGAATTAGAATTATTAGGAAGCTGAAGAGGAAGGGATGGAATTGCATATATTGTGTAGGAAGAGACAAAATTCATGAATGAAGAAAGGAATGGAGAGAGAATAATCAGTTTTAAGGCATGGTAATGAGCAGTCCATAATGGTACAGAGTGTAAGTTGGTAAAAGTTGTGAGGATTAGTTAAAGTTTTGGCATAGCAGTTGTATTTTTCTGGATTGATTTCATTGAAGTGCTGCTAGAATAGGTTTTGACTCACTGAGTCTGAGGAAGTAGAAACATGGGGGAAGAACGGGAAGGGAGTTACTCTTTTGCTAAAGTGCAGTGTAAGAGCTGTAGGGAATTACTCCTAGGGAAGAAGTGTTGCTATTACTTAATGATTTCTTATGACATTCAAATTGACTTAAGGGTGTTCCCAAAACTATTAACAAATTTAGTCAGATTCTGTAGGCTTGATCCATTAAATGAAAGACAGCAACAGCACTACTCTTACATTCAAAAATACATAGCCTCCTGTTTTGCCCAAGAAACTGATGAAGTGGGTGCAATTCCTTCATGCAAGACCCCAAGTAAAAGGGGTTAGACCCAACTATTTTGACAGCCTTAGAATGTAGTTACACTACCAGTTCAAACCTATGTAAGACGCTCCTACTAGAAGAGGTGATGCTAACCTTCCATTAGATTTAGGGTCTAAATAAGTATTACAGTTGCGTTAAAAACACTTTGCAAATGACATTTTCAATTAAAAATTGCATCGTATTACAGTATTTTATGGGTGTGTGCAACAGCGTTGGACATCTTATTGAATTGCAATTATGCTTTCATCTTAATCCTTCTTGGACAACATTTCATCTTCCTTTCACAGTTCAAGCAGTATGCAGCTGTCTTTCACAACTCATGTTGCTGCAATTGAAATAAATAAATGAAAATGCATGTTGATTAAAATTTTACTTTTATCTCCACAATTTACAAATATATTCAAAATTGTTTTCCTTGAGGAAAGCCATGTACTATGTGAGAGACTATTTGATAGCATGAGTTTGTATGGAATCTTTTTCTAAGTTCAGGAGGAGCAACAACGCAGGATCAGCTTGTTAAGATTCACTTATTAGTACTTGTTTAACATCTGTCTTAGTCCAAAAAAGGTTTCTTTTTTTAGACAACTTGACAAAAGCATGAAGGAGTCTCAGCCAAAACAGTGTCCCATTGGAAGCTGTACAGTAACAATTGAATTCTAAAGAAATGAAATTGTAGCTCAGAGAGAGTTTAAGGAGGACAGGAGCAGATTCTCCTGGAAGGCATGCTAAGGCACATGAAAAACAACAAGGTGCTTGGTGGCAGTCAGCATGGCTTCACTAAGGGGAAATCCTGCCTGACCAATCTGGTGGCCTTCTATGATGGGGCTACGGAACTGATGTACATGGGTAGAGCAGTTGACATCATCTACATGGACTTGGGCAAAGCATTGGACACTGTTCCATGTGACATCCCCATCTCAAAATTGGAGAGACATCAATTTGATAGGTGGACCACTCGGTGGATAAAGAACTGTCTGGATAGCCGCATGCAAAGAGTTGTGGTCAATGGCTCAATGTCCAGCTGGAGACCCTCAGGGATCGGTGTTGGGACCGGTCTTGTTCAACATCATTGTTGGTGACATGGACAGTGGGATTGAGTGCGCCCTCAGCAAGTTTGCCAATGACACCAACCTGTGTGATTGGGTTGGTATGCTGGAGGGAAGGAATGCCATCCAGAGGGACCTTAACACGCTTGTGAGGTGAGCTGATGCCAACCTGATGAAGTTTAACCATGCCAAGTGCAAGGTCCTCCACCTGGGTGGGAGCAATGCCAGGCACAGCTCCAGGTTGGGCTGAGAAGAGATTCAGAGCAACCCTGCCCAGAAGGACTTGGGGGTGTTGGTCAATGAGAAAATGAACATGAGCCGGCAGTGTGCGCTTGCAGCCCAGAAAGCCAACTGTGTCCTGAGCTGCATCAAAAGGAGCGTGACCAGTAGGTCAAGGGAGGTGATCCTGCCCCTCTACTCTGCTCTCGTGAGACCTCACTTGGAGTATTGTGTGTAGTTCTGGTGTCCTCAACATAAAAAGGACATGGAACTGTTGGAACAAGTCCAGAGGATGGCCATTAGGATGACTAGGGGACTGGAGCACCTCCCGTATGAAGCTAGGCTGAGAAAGTTGGGGCTGTTCAACCTGGAGAAGAGAAGGCTGCATGGAGACCTCGTAGCAGCCTTCCAGTATCTGAAGGGGACCTATAGGGATGCTGGGGAGGCACTCTTTATTAGGGACTGTAGTGAGAGGACAAGGGGTAATGGGTTCAAACTTAAACAGGAAGTTTAGATTGGATATAAGGAAGAAGTTCTTTACTGTGAGGGTGGTGAGGCACTGGAATGTGTTGCCCAGGGAAGTTGTGAATGCTCCATCGCTGGCGGTGTTCAAGGCCAGGTTGGACAGAGCCTTGGGTGGCATGGTTTAGTGTGAGGTGCCCCTGCCCCTGGCAGGGGGGTTGGAACTAGATGATCTTAAGGTCCTTTCCAACCCTAACTATTCTATGATTCTGTGATAAACTAATGAGAAGTGAATGGTTATTAAATTACTTCCCTCATCATGCTTGCGAGAAAACATTCGATTTTTGCAGTTGACTGGTCCATGAACAGGGACTTTGAGGATTTGGAAACACATTTGGACTTTGGTAATTAAATTCTCTGTACATCCTATTTTGGTTAGCTGCTGAATTTTTGGGGCCTAGACCTCTCTCTCAACTTAGTAACCTAGCAGGGTAACTTTCTGCCTTCAAGAACATGTAGGTCTGTGGTCACTGACGACCAAGGTTGATGGGGAAGCAACCTACGCTGTCTCCCATAGTGCATTACATTCTCAGTATATTTCTGGAGGGCCACTGAAGGTGCTGGGTCTGTCCTATTCCAGAGTTCAGCTTCTCACAAATGGCAGGAAGCCTGGTCTTTCTCTCAGGCTCTGTAAACAGTGGGAGGCTCTCCCTTGGCAGTGTCTTGGAAGGAGTAAGGACTCTTATGGTCTTCCTACAAAGCCCTGCCCTCCCAGATGGCTCCTGTTCACTCTTTTGCTGCTAGCACCATGCAGCACTGTGGATGGTGAAGGCGGTGTATGTGAATAATTCTGCCTGGATGTTTGCTATTATAATCTGATTGGATGTTTTGGTTCTCCCATTATCAGCGTGCACAGTGGATGCTCCTCTGGTTATGTAAAATCTCTTCTGTCATTTGGATTTTTTCTCTACTTGCGTGTTGATGAGAAAATTGAGTAAAACTCATAGCTTTTTAAGCCATCTTCTTTCCTTCAGCTGTTGCCTTATCTTTGTTTCCTGTTACACTAGACTTCTTATAAATTGATTAAGTTTAAGTATTAAACTACATCATTAAGGGAGTCAGGAAATTTTTTTCTCAGAAGGTGTCTCTTAGTAGGAAAATAAACCCAAGATATTTAAGAGAGCTTGAGGTATGCCAGAAATAGAGTTAGTTACCCTTTTTGTATGTTTGTTTTGAAGGTTCATGCCTATGGCATCATATCCTCCAGTGCTCACAGAAGGAAGAGTAGGTTTAGCAGAGTACATCCTGTTTCTCCACTTTCAGTTAGAGGTAGTCAGAAATTTTAGATTACTGAGCTTCAAAGCATTTTGTCTGAAACAAAACAAACTTTTGGCAAGTTTGCCAAGCCTCCAGCAGCTCAAAGGGAGCTGTCGGTATTTTTGCTGTCACCACTGGAACTGGAAAGAGCACCATTTTCTCTAAACACCCTCCATTTCGTCTTTACTTGATATTCCCAGGTTTGTTCGTTTTATTCCATGGTGGTCCAAATCAAATTAAAAAATCTTTCCAGCAGACTAGAAACTCATGTATTGAGCATGAAGGACAGTATTGCATGTATAGCCATGTTAGACAGTCCTGTATTCACAGAGCAACATATGTAAAACTAAAGGAGTTTGTTAGATTTCCAAGAGGAGAGCTTAACTAAACATGTTGCTTAACATCAGGTGGGAGCATCGAGCAACACAAATGTCACCACCATCATGTCATAATGAAATTATGATTTCACCCTTCCTCTCAGGTCCTTATTTGTGCCAATTCCTTAAGTGACCACTCAAGAGACATTTCATGCAAGTCCTTCCTAATTAACGTGTTCAGAATTGTGACTTTCCTGTCTATGCTGATTGTGTTGATTAAATATGGGCACATGTTCTTGTTTGTGTTCATTACTTCAAAACCATGATCTTGAATGTGCTGGCTCATTCACAGGCTGTTGCAAGGGTGAGAAGCAATGGTCTGGTGCCTGTTTATAGCTTGTTATTTAGTTTATTACCGACTGTCGACTCACTGTCTTTGCAGGGCAAAGGGGAATGGTATTTCTCTAATACAATAGTTCTGTCAATATATATGGCCTACCAAATTTATCCAAAAGTCCTCAGTAAATAAAATCTTCAACACATTGGTTTGATGCATGGGACACTGCAGTTCAGTATATTGGGGTGGGAACCTTATCTGATTCCCATGGAGGTCTGTGACATTTAAGTTTGAATCAGATTCTGCAGACACAATAGTGTAGCAAAAACTAGATGTTTCCACAGGCTGCAGCCAAGCATTGCAGCCTTGCAATACTTTATGTCTCCGTAAGTGTTGTGAGTTACTTCTTCATTCTTAGGTCTTCTCATGCTAACTTAGAGCTAGTGAACTATGATAAAGGCACAGCCATTGACATCACAAACTGTATGAATTCACATGCTGAATATCTGGCATTTGTTTTGTTTACCTTCCTTTGTTTTCTCCAACCCTGCCATATGCAGAAATAATTGATAGTAATCTGCTGAAGGTTTCTTAGCCCATCAGTGGCTTGGGGTAGTTGTCTCCTTCCTTCTACTGCACACCAGCAAAGCTTTTGCTCCTGCACAGGGGCATTAATGGTCAATTATCTTACAGTGAGGGTTTATTATGAATTGGAGCTACTGAGGAATCACCATAGAAAAGGAGTCCTGTGGTGAAAGCTTTGCATATATGCAACAGCAACTTGGCTTATCCTCTTGCTGTATAAGTAGAAAAATTAAGTTTTCCAGCATTCACAAGGAGTTTTTTTAACATTTAGGTTTTGAAAGATTGCCTGTGTCCCTCATGGGTTTTTATGTTTCCAGAGTTTGTAAAAACAGCATTAGAAAACTGATGAACCAAAAGGTAGACAGAAGCATGTCGGTTACATCACAGCCCTACCCAGGGTACACACTGTAACCTCTGCTGCTGGAGCATGAGCTTCCCAGCTGCTCTCAGTCACCTGTTCAGAATACCAAGGGACTTCTTTATAATTTGTCCAGTGTTGGCATTATTTTGTTGTGATGAAAGTTTGTTGAAAGGAAAAACAAAAGCAAGTGTGTTGAAGCAAGGATTGCAGAACATTGTCTTGGAGTGCAGGTGATAAAAGGTTGTAAAACTGGCATTTCCTGTAAAAGGGATCCACTGTTGGTTCCTTCAATTAAATCTCTGACAAAAAAATGTTCTAATAGTATAAATAGGAGAGGGATCCAAGTAATTGTCCCGTCTCCCTCCAAATCTGACATATCCACATGGACTCTAAAATAGGCTGTATCAATGTCACCCTGAGAATGCTGTACCAGGAACACAAAATCCGATGTGTTCCAATGCAGTATTTCAGAATCCGGATCACAGTCTTGAAAAGCGTAAGGGGATGTAGAGTTGGAGAGTAAACCTAGTCCAGGAGAGAGATACAGCAGTGACTTTGAATCCAACTTGGATTTGCTTGCAGACGTGTTTCATGTCCATACCTGCTAGCAGCATGCTGTAGGATCGTAAAACCCATGTTGAGCAATTCTGTGTAGGTGATACTTCCCTTTTTGTAAAAACTGGTGGTCCTTTCAGGACAATAGGTACGCTTCAGTTTTGGTAGTAAAAAGCACTGCTTAGTGTGGATGCACTGAGATGCATTCACAAATTATGGATTTGGTTTCGTCTTTTGAAAACTCCGGAAGAGAATTCTGGGATAAACAAAATGAAAGCTCTTTTTTTTTTTTTTTTTTTTTCCATTTTTATTCTAAGCCACATACACGAGAATGCAGTGGACGTTTTATATTCATGGACAAAGAAGTCAAGTAGTGGCATAGCACATAATGAGAGGCGCAGCATAGATACAGATACAGTGCACGTGGTGTATCTGTTCCCTTTTCAGAACAGAACTTAAGAACAAAGCAATTTTTAATTTTCAGACCTCCCTTTTAAATCTAAACCATTTATATCAGCAATGACTTTTTGTCATTGGTGTTCTGATACTTCCAATAATGTGAGACAGTCCACACAAAGAAGCATTTACATGCTGCAAAAGGATCATATATATCTAAGAAGCAGGCAAACAGTAGATGCAGCATGGAGAGAGAGATATAAACAGGACATATATGTGTGTTAAATATTCAAGTGAATATAGATGATCAATACCTGTTATTATTACATGACCTATTTCTTTCTGTCAACAGTTACAAATAGGAATGATACAACAGTATGCAACTACCTTACCAATGAGTCTCAGCGTTGCACAGATGCTCACACAAATGTTATTTCAGGAGTCTGAGAATATAAACAGAGCATGAGTGAATCACATAGCTCCATGTGCCAGTCCACCAAGGTGGCCGGACAGATAAATTCAAGGGCACTCTTCATACAGTTATGTGCACTCATTCGCATTCACCTATCGGTCAGACCACATGTATATCTTCCTAGTGGGAGTGCAGAGCTCGCTTAGGAGGTGCTATAGGCTCAACTCCAGACTGCTGGTGAGCCGTGAATATCTCAAAATACTAAAAATAAACAAAAAAACCCAAAACATTCTTCAGTAGCTATATAAACTGTACTTTTCAAAGGCTTTTTTTAAGTAGTCTGACTTTTTTTTCATGCTTGAGAAATTATTTGCACAGTGAGCTACCTACTTACTTTGAAGTTTTGAATGCAATAATAGATACATGGATTTTATACATATGTATGTAAATGAGAACTGTTTTGCAGAAAATATTTAAAAGAGAAGAGTTGTGTCCTTTTTTAGACTGTAAGAATAACACACAGTGTATTACAAGTAAAATTACATTCTGAGTAAATATAATCATTACTGTTTTGTGGTGTCTGGAGGCCTCTAACTGATTAGTCATGTTCTGCATATTAAATACTGTAGGGTCAAGTGTTAGAGTGGCTGAGCACCATATTTCCTATTGATTTTGTTACATGGACAGATCATTAGAGGTTTGTGAGTAACAATTTCTGTGATTCATTAGCAGTTCTGAAAAATGAGAAGCTCTCCAGCTGGAAACCACAAAAACATTTTTTCAAGCATCTTTAATAAAAGTGAAGGAAATCTGGAATCAAAGGGTTGCACTGAAAGGAACATGTGAGATCAATTCGTAAAAGCTGGGAGGAGATGCTGCTCATATATATCTGAGGTCTCCTGAGAGATAAGAGCCTGAATTAAGTCCCTTCTCTAAATAAACTAAAGGATAGACTCAAACCCAGGATTTACAGGTAGCAAAGGAACACGGTGAGCAGTGAGCCAGACAACATGGAGTATGTAGCTGTTGGGGTGGGTTTGAGAATAGTGCCTGTGCCTCTGCCAGACTCTCATATTAACCTAAAATGTTTGGGTTTGGAAATGCTAAACCTGTTTTAATGGTTTTGATTGGTTGGGGTGGGGGTTTGTGGGCTTTTTTTGAAGGGGGTTTGTTTGGGTTGTTTGTTTTGGTTTTGGTTTTTGTTTTAACCAAAACTATTCCCATAACTGCCTTTTAAAATATTTTTTTACAGTATTTTTCCTTTTTTTTTTTTTTTTTTTTTCGAAAATACAATGAAACACTTTGCCAAGGTCTGTCCTGATAACCTCAGAGCTGGAGGACGCAGTTTTTCCTTCCCCACAGTAATGGTGCTGTGGAAACACAGAATTGGAAGAGTTTGGTTTGTCTTGATGTTCCAGAGTGAGGTGCTTATATTAGCAGCTTATAAAGGAGTGAGGTGCTTATATTAGCAGCTTATAAAGGTGCTGCATCTGAAAGTCAAGAGTTTTGTTTACACCTCCCTCTCCCCCCAAATCCCCATATGAATTATGTTTTATCAGTGAAATCACTTCCGGGTTGTGCAAGCCACTAGGAAGACTAATAAAAGTGCTTTATAATAATAATCTATATGTGCTGGCAAACTTGAATAAATTTACTTGTATGAAAAAGAACAAATTTAGATAATTGAATAGTACAAAGCTTTGTGCTGAGGGCATACAATAGTATCTCTTTCACCAGATGTGTATGACTAAGCAGCCTCTTATTACTGGTTGCAGAATGCTAGCTTCAGAAAGGACATTAAAAGTATGACCTTTAAATATAGATGGAGGGAAACAGTTATATACCTAACACAAAAAATTGCATAGTGGCAAATTACATGGCCAGTGAAAATTTGCATTCTTCATTCAGTGGATTGCATTCTTCATAAAAGGAGGCTGCTGCAGTAGGCTATGTATTTAATTGGGAAAAGTACCATGGAAAAGTACCATTTCAAAATACATGTAATGGTGTATGAGAGTCCTTTCTGTGTAGACAGTTATTTTGTTGTATATATTTATTCATGTGAACTCGTTACAAAGCAGGGAAATGCCAGCTTCTTGCTTTTATTGGCAGATATCTAAGAATAGACTGCTGGAGTTTGCATTCCTTCAACGTCAGAGCTTTAAGTTAGAAGACAGAAGAGAGACAGGGAGGGAATATATGGTTTTTCCAAGTTTTACACTTTGTTTAGAAAAATGTTTCTATCCTGTGCTTAGAGTAATTTAGTCATTTTTCCCAGGGGAAACTATTTCATTACAATCAATGGATAAATAGATTTTAGATTTATTAAGCAAACTCATAAAACAGGGGCAGCTAAATTTAAGAAAGCTGCAAAAATGTAAATTTATCGTGTGCTGTGTTCTTCATCTTTGCACAGGTGATTGCTGGGCAGAAGAAGCTAAATTTGCACACTTACTCTTACAGGCTGAGTGGGTGCTCACAGTGTTAGCCAGTGGCTTTTATTGAGGGTTACAATAAAGATGAGCAGTGAAATATTTTTTATGATATACTATATACATTTTCATGAAACAGTTCTGATTCAGAGCTAGAGGAGGGGGGAATTACTTTTTACAATCAAGAAGAGGCAGTTAATAACTTAAAATCCAGCTCAGACAGAGGCTTCTGATACTACAGCTCCTATCTTTCCATGGCAATGAGTTCCTTCTCTTGTCTGTTGTGACGCATAGGTGAAAAGCATACAGCAGAGCCAGACGATGCAGAGCTGGTGAGCCTCAGCAAAAGGCTGGTGGAGAATGCAGTGCTGAAGGCTGTACAGCAATATTTAGAAGAAACTCAAAACAAAACCAGACAGACTGATGGAAGCCCTGTGAAAACTGAAGAAGCAGCAAGCAGCAGTAAGAATGAGAGCGACAACGATAACAGCAAGTGAGCACTGTGCAAAAAGCCTGGGAGCAAATATCCCACCAAGAATAACCACAAAAACATGTCCTAGCTCCCTGCTGAAATTTGCTAAGTGGTGCTGGGTGACAGGCGCTCTGCTTTGTGAGTCTCTTATCAAAAGTTTGTTCTGAGTTGAAGGACGCAGTCTACTGGTGTAATAAGTGCTTGCACTGCTGAAAATCTATTGAATGCTGGGAGGGATGAACACAGGAAAAAAGACAGCAATGGCAAAGCAGGCTGCTCCGGTCTTCACTTGTTCCTGATACCAGGAGTCCCTTCCTTGCTTCTGAAGAGAAACTGAACCCTTTGCGTTTGCCTTTTGGATTGTCATGAATGGCTGTGGAAGAGGCCTGGCCATAAGTGGAAGCGATGCCCTCTGCCCGAGGGTTTGGCACTGCCGCAGGGCTGCTTACTCCATGTGAGAGCACGTGCTGTTTCCTAATCAACAGCAGTCAACCCCAAGCTAAAAATTACCACTACAGATATTCATCGCAGATACTATTACACAGTATGTAATATGACAGGAGTTTCTCTTAAATGTGACACTGTACCGTTCTTTACTTTTTGGTATTATTTGTTGATGTAAATTATATTTTTTGACAAAGTACTTTTTATAAAAAAAATATGTGCAAAAAGGCTGAGCATATACTACTGTTCAAGCTGGATATGATCTCTTTTTCTCCATACATTAATGATTTTAAAAGACATTAGTTGTTATAAAACATGTTATATTGTTCTTTTCCTATAGGAAAGAGCCATGAAGCAGGCTTAGTAAAGGAAGCTTTACGTAGAGAAACACAGGCCCTGTTATCCAGACTGAATCAGATAAAGGAGCTGTTATGCAGTCCTGAGATCCGCACGAAAATTAGCAAAGAACTGTTTGAAGACAGGCACAAGTCTAACAGTAAATGGAAAAGTTGTATTGACTCTGGATCTCCAAATGCATGATTGGAAATTGCCATGATGTGAAATGTCATCAGGTTGTTTAAAGACAGAAAATATTTCTTCAAGGAACTTTCCTTTCTGTTTCTATTATACTGAAAATATGAATGGGTGCAAATGGGTCATGAGGGATCATGCTGGAATACTTGCACAGAAGGACTATATCTCACAATGATGGAGTGCAGTCACTCCTCAGCACTCCTTTGAAACATGCTTGAATGTGCAGGTATATGTCATGACTCCAAAGTGGAAAAATACTAGTTTCCAATAAATCTGAGCAAACACTGTGCCCTTCCTTTATCACTGCAAATAATTCAGATTTTTCTCATAGATCCCTTCCCTAGCAATGATATACAAATATTTAAAGATGGATGCTTTTAAATACTTTTAAATGTGCATTTGAAAAGAAACTTTTAATTATCTGCCTTTTGGATATGTACTGGCATTTTGGGTTAGCATTGTCTGGTTTTCGGGGTTTTTTTTAAACAGCACTTGAATACATGTATAAATGCTGGCATGTTTCTGCTGATGTTTACACTAATGCAAGAATGTTTTGAATTTCTGAATTAAATTCAGGCTCCACTAATCTCAATGGCAGACTCTCATTGGCTTTAGTGGAGTCAGGATGCTGCAATTAAGATTTCTCATGAAAATAATAATATTCCTTGGGATAATACTTGCCTTTTTACTTTTGTAGAACAGTGGGTTTGTATTTTGTTTCTTATGTTTCCTCCATCTCTACCTTCTGCTGCCTGAGGCAGGGTGTCGGTTTGCTCTCATTGCTCCCTCCACGCACCTGCAAGATTCACTGAAGCTTTGGATGTACAACAGTGCAGGAGTAGGTCCAATATTTACATTTTTTGTAAACATTGTTTAAAATTGCCTCTGATCATAAAAGCTATAAAATATGTGTTGTGATTGGTACCAGAATTGTGCTGTTAGAACAGCTGTGTGCATATATTTCATTGGTCTCAAGCACTGGTCATTTATCTCATGCATCAGAGCACTTTTTTCTCATACATAACAGTATATTCTGAAATGTCTCATACATGCTATGTTCACAATAAAGTATTTTTTCCTTTGCACCCTATGTATGTTCTCACCTGTCTCTAAATGGACTTCAGTAAAACAGAGCACTTGCAAATAACAGGGTTGACAGAAACAGTGCTTGAATGAATCACACTATTGACTACGGTTGTTGTGCCAAGATGCTGACCTAGAGCTTGGGTCCTGAAATCATGTGAAAACATTCATGCAGATAAGTTAGTCCCAAGTAATTCTTGGTTTAAATAGCAAAATTTTGAGATTCCAGTCATTAATTTATATTTTGGGCAGTGCGGGTATAAGATGGAAGTACTGGTACGACTTCTAAAGGTCTGCTCTTCAGCGTCAAAAATTGAGTTTAATGAGTAGTCTCAGATTTGCTTTAGAATAATAATAAAATCTGTAGTCATCCCTGGAGATTAAAAAAAACCAAAACACATGAAGCTTTCACAAGTGGAGCTATACACCCCTGCACAGTGACTCTGAGCTCAGCTTGTTCCTTTATTCCATAGGCTGAGAAGTTTCTTTGTTGTATCAAACTTTACTGAGTACTAATTCATTCAAAGATAGCCATTCCCATGGTAGCAGTCATTTTAAATCCAACTTACAGATGACAGCACAAAACCGGACAATCAGCTGAGAAAATGGGAAAGTAATGTGTTGTATTCTGTCTAAATCTCAGGTTGGCATCTCCCTTTCTTCTGTACAAGTCATTACCATGTTTAAGTGACTTTCTACATCATTCAGATTGTTAGATTAAAGTAAAACTGTAGAAATTAATCACTGAATTTATGTCGAGACACTTTGATGAGTGACCTGGTTATTAGAGACTTTGCTTCTTATGAATGGTATCAAGAATAGCAACTCTGAAAAAAAAATATGAAAGATAGGAGACTTAATGGCCTCAATATAGGCAGTATCATCTGAGATGCCCTGCAGTGGGCCTGGCATGGATCTGACAAATATGACACAAACCCTACAGGAAACATGTATTCTGGATCAGGAACTGGGGGCTAGAGGATACCCTAGAGCCTCTAAAAAGGTACTGGATACCTGTGCTTAAGCGAGTCTTTGATTTTCAGATGTCTTGACCCATGCAAATCAGCTTTTGTTTCTAAACCATTCATACCCTTTTAAAATACCAACCATAGCCTTTATTTCTGGTTTTGATGAGACATTGCAATTAACTTACTTGAAAACAGAATAGGGTTAAAAAAACCAACCCAAAACTTGCATCTGGATTAATTCTCTTATGTCAACATTTCTGCTTGCTTTCTCTATTCTTCTTAATTATTTTTTTTTCCTCTGATAGTGAATCCTGGCTGCCAAATTAAAGCATAAATCTCTTGTATGGAACTGTGAGATGAGCACTGAAGAATGCAGATACATAGAGAGTGTGAAGCTCTGAGCTGCACGCACCAGAACAAATGCGTTGCCTTCTTCACACTTATAAATCATTTTCATACAACAATTTGTTTTTCCAATTAAGTGTTTCTTTTGGGGAATGTCTGGAGGCAGTGATGCACAGGTTATTCCGGGAAAGTGTTGGCATTTCAAAACAGATGGTGCAAGTTTGGCCATGTTTTATTTTCAGCTGTACCTTCTACTTTGTTCATACTCAAGGGTATTTATATACTGCTGATTGTAGTAGTGTCTGTGACAGGTTTAAAAGCAGTCGCTCAGCTTCCAGGGCTAGGCTAGCTGGAAGTCTTTTGACTGCCCATGACCCTCTGAGAAACTGTTCCTGACATCTATGATTGGTCTAGGTATAGAGCACAGAAGTTGCAGATGCCACATGTTTGATGCCTTAGTGGCCCTTGCCATAAATTGCCTGCACTGTTGAGCTGTGTATTCAAGGTGTTTAAGAGTTGACAGAGTAACCAGAGAATTCACTAAATCCATGCAAGTCCTGACCAACAGACGCCCAACTTTCTGATGTAGGAAGAAAGGCTGTTGTAGAAAACAATCATCTCCAAGCATGGCTGGGCATGCTGTAAGGATGCTCAGTCTGGTAGCTTGATAGTAACGTAGCAGACGAATGTGAATCTTTGTGAAAAGGAAACTAAATGGTGTTCCTGTGTTGACTGAAGGTGGTACAAATCTAAGAAGCATTGGAGCTTAAGGTCAGATTCAGACACTGTAGCCAGATATACAGATATGGGGGACACACTGGATAATGCCCGTATCTACTAATGGTCTTACTGAAGTAAGTATAATGATCTGAGTGGTAAAATACTGCTTTATGGCAAGGTTATACAATCTGGCAGTTAGGATTCAAGAGGCTTCACATTATATATTTATAGAAGTTTCTATTATAACTGCACAGTTTAGTGTATGCTATTTTAGCCTAAAGGCCATGTGAGTGTGTCATGGATCAAAGGGTGTCAGCCATGCTTCATTCTGGTGACAAGAATGATACTATTTCATTTTTAGATCAGTCTAGACATGAGTCATATATTCTTGTTAGAATTCTGATTTTATAAAGGTCTTGAGAGATATCCCACACATTTATGCTGTCTCCAAGCAATAAAAATAGAAGAGCAAAGCCACAGCACTCAGTGGAGCGGTAAGTTCAAGTGCAGTAAAAATATATACTTACTTCCAAAATCCAGTTATGTCCCAGAACACACTAGTAAAATGAAGTGTAAACAGAAACTTTATCACTGCACATGAAATATTACCTGCAGAGCCAGGTGCAGCCCTGTGGAAGCCAGAAGGGAGTCTGGTTGCCTAAGGTGGATGTGGACACCTCAGGGTTGCTTCAGTCTGCTTCTAGCCTGGGGCTTTGTTTTGCACAGTCTTTCTCAAAGCAGTCTTTTATCTGTGAATTCCCTCTGCCTCTGTTCAGCTGTTAATGGCATATTATCTTGGCCTGAGAAAAGAAAGGACTGAATCCATACTGTAGCTTTCTGCTGTTTCCATCCCTTTGGAAGAGGGGGGATATTTTCACTGAAATCCCGAAGAGGTTGATGTCTTTGCAGAGACACCTCTGGTTTCACTTGAACTGCCAGAGATGAGAGGAGGCCCTGCATGACTGTTTGCTGAAGTCTTCATCTAGAGATGACTACTGTCTGATCCTGAGGTAGCAGAGACAGCCCAAAACCACAGACATAAGCAGTTCCTGAGGGGTGCACCTTCCAGAACTGAGAAGGTGAGTGGGTCAACTGCTTGATTAGTGGGCAGTTGGATAAAGTAAGTGTTGTTTCAGGTTTATGAAAATTGTACTAAGTCATGGTCATGTTGTAATTTAATTTGTGAAAACCTTTTGAATTTTGACTCTTCCCTAAGTTTTCACATAGTGAGTGATAAAGGGTCTTAATCTCTGAAACTGATGAAGGTGCATTTGTTTTCAAAGAGCTCATTTGTGCCGTACCATGATGTTCTATAAAAGTGCTTTGCACTTTGTCACTTAAACAAAATCATTGCATTGGCCTGGTTTTGGAGGCAAGGAGTCACACCATTCTTACAGGAAAAGAAACTGTTTGAACCGTGGAAATAGAGCACATTAATGGTGACATGTGTTTTACTCTGCTGTTCATTTGATCAATACAGTTTCTGTATAAGCAAATTCTTAGCGTGCACTCATCTTCTCATTTATATTCTCCTCATGTTAAGTCTTTATAATGAGGACATTTTTACTCTATGAAAATCAGTCCCGAGAGATGGCTGGGCTGAGGAATAAAACACACTGAGGAGCAGTAATTAGAACAATACATTGGAAAACAGAAAGTGATACACCTGCCATTTCTGGCATAGCAAAAAGGGCACTGGCATTGATAACCAAATACTTCTGCAGCAAGAGGATGGAGTTTAACTGCTGGGTGCTGGTCCCTGGTCCCACTGCTGTTTATGTGCTTTGTTCAGTGACTCTTGGGTGCAAAATGCATTAGCAGAGGCTGGGACGTGGAACTATTTCTTGCAAGAGACTCTCCTCGTTGCTGGGAAATAAAGCCCTCTTTTGCTCTTGATGATTAAGGATTAAACCAATCAAAAATGCAGATTTAGGGTAGTTAAAAGGAGTTGATAAAGAAACTGCACGAGTATTTCAGCAGAAGCTTACTTGAAATAAAAGGAGTTTTTCTTTCAGGTAAGAAAGACAGGGATGTTTTGAGGTCAGGATTGACTCTAGAGATTCTAGCAAAAGTACAATTAGAATTCAAAGCCGGGGAAAGCTCTGCAGTTTCAGAATCCTTTTTATTTTAATTATTTTTTTTTTCCCCCAGCCATACAGGGAGCTTCAGGCATTGGATCAGTCAGAAGAAAACTTGCTGATATGATTTAACTTCAGTCATAACTCATGCACTCAAAATGTAACAAAAGAACAACGCCAAGAACCAACTCCAGCAGCTACTGATAAAATCTGAATGTAACTTCCACTGCAAAAAAAAAATGTAATAAGGCAAACTGTTTAGAAGACTAAAGGGTGCAACGAAGCAAAATGATAGTGTTGTCTGCGTCTGGTCAGCGGAATGGTGCACACCTGTGTTTGTCATTCAGCTGTACTGTACAGGCAAATGTCCTATTTCCCAGTCACATTTTCCAATCAAGTGCATCTGAGAGGGGAGGCTGGGTGAGTGTGTGGCCTTGAAATCGTGCTCTGGCAGAGCACTGACGTGAAGGGCTGCAAGAAGTATTCAGGATAGAGGCGAAGTCAAGGCAAAGCCCAGGGACATGATCTCTAGGGCAGCAAGAAGCAGCAGAGGAACAAACCATGCAGTTGAAGCTCCTTTTGCTAATGTATTTTATCATTGTTTAGGACCACTGAACTTCTGTGTCTAGAAATCAAAGTGGACTAAGTAGTCAAACCTTAAATGTCCACAGAGATCTATGTAAAATAATTGCAAATAATACTAAATTCTGGGGTACCTGCGTTGCCAGCCAGCAGGGTAGAGTGGGAAGCAAACCTTCCTTCTCCAGCAACGAATGGTTGACTGAATGCTTGCAAATGGGTAAACACGATGGCTGCAGCATCAGGCTGCTGGCTGCCTTACTTCATGCCTGTAAAAGTGCAGTAAATTGGAATACAAATCAGGGGTAAGAGGAATTGAATTATCTATTCCTTGTACAGGTAACATCAGCAAACATATTTAGGTTAATAACCAAAAAAGATCCGCTTCAAGACCAGGCAGAATCATTAAGCGAATATGGTAAGTAGATAAATTAAGATCTGGCTTACAGTTATGCTCTGAAATGAGATGTATCAGTGCTCCAGGGTGGGTGCTCGTGTTTGTAGATTGATTGCTAACAAAAGGAATATATGGAGAGTGGCTAAACCAACATTCTAAATGAATAATACTGCAAAGGTAATTAAAATGTGTTAAAAGTGAAGGTGCAATAGGAGAAAGCAATTTAATTTTTTAGTAAATCCAGATATTCTTAACTTCACCCTTCCCAGCAAAACTTCAAGTGTAGGACAGGTCTCTTCAAGTGCAGGTATAACTCCATTACACTTGAACCATAAAAAAATGTGTTAATCAAAGAAACATGTAGCTGAAACTACTTTTAATGGTGCATGTAACAGACATACAGAAATAGATTCATTGCTCATCAAGCTAACATTTGTTATAAGCCTTATGAAGTTTAACCATGACAAGTGCAAGGTCCTACACCTGGGTGGGAGCAATGCCAGGCACAGCTCCAGGTTGGGCTGAGAAGAGATTCAGAGCAGCCCTGCCCAGAAGGACTTGGGGGTGTTGGTCAATGAGAAAATGAACATGAGCCGGCAGTGTGCGCTTGCAGCCCAGAAAGCCAACTGTGTCCTGAGCTGCATCAAAAGGAGCGTGACCAGTAGGTCGAGGGAGGTGATCCTGCCCCTCTACTCTGCTCTCGTGAGACCTCACTTGGAGTATTGTGTGCAGTTCTGGTGTCCTCAACATAAAAAGGACATGGAACTGTTGGAACAAGTCCAAAGGAGGGCCATTAGGATGATCAGGGGGCTGGAGCACCTCCCGTATGAAGCTAGGCTGAGAAAGTTGGGGCTGTTCAACCTGGAGAAGAGAAGGCTGCGTGGAGACCTCATAGCAGCCTTCCAATATCTGAAGGGGGCCTATAGGGATGCTGGGGAGGGACTCTTCATGAGGAACTGTAGTGGTAGGACAAGGAGTAATGGGTTCAAACTTAAACAGGGGAAGTTTAGATTGGATATGAGGAAGAAATTCTTTACTGTAAGGGTGGTGAGGCACTGGAATGGGTTGCCCAGGGAAGTTGTGAATGCTTCATCCCTGGTGGTATTCAAGGCCAGGTTGGACAGAGCCTTGGGTGTCATGGTTTAGTGTGAGGTATCCCTGCCCCTGGCAGGGGGGTTTGAACTAGATGATCTTAAGGTCCGTTCCAACCCTAACTATTCTTTGATTCTATTCTATGAGTCTATAAATTACCTGGCATTTTTGTTACATACTTATTCTGTTATTTTCCATGTTGACAAAATTTTTCTAGAAATACAGGGAAAACACTGAAATACAAAGGGCACCCATTTAGTTTGTACCTTACAAGATTATAAAAAAGCAAATGAAGTTGTGCATTTCTTTGAGGGACTGGAAATTAGCTTACTAAGTTATGTACTAGCCAGTTTCAATATATCAGGGTTTAATACTTCCAAAATAAGCCAGACTAAAAACGTTACTGGACATCACTGGATTTAGTGAGTCACACAAAAGATATGCACAGAGAAGCCACAGATCAATTTGTGTCATTTTGTCTTGTTGCTATCCTGTAATTTCAGACTGTTGGAAGACCACTTTCATTTGTGGTAACTGCAGAGATGATCCTTCATAATTACTTACTACGTTTCTGGGTTTTTTACCAGTGTAGCTTTTCTGGGCCATCAATGCAAATTAATAATTTATATGCATTAATAATTTACACTAGAGAGTCTGATGGAGTAACAGAGGCTGGAAGCCATGGGATCAAAGGGAAGTAGGATCTTCCCTGCAGTGACTGAAGTCACCAGGCTCATGAGAAGAGACTAAAAGATGTATGGGGACTCTCCTGTCTTTGTGGAGAAGAGCAATGTGCTCTACAAATTTGGGTGAACAACCTACCCCACCAGCACAGGAAAACCTGGGCTGGGAAGGTGAGCACAAGTAGGTCTCAGCTCAAAGAATGTTATGGCCTCTCTTGTCAGTTTGTTTGGGCATCTTTAACCGGGCACAAAGAGACTGCAAACAGGGCACGCACAGCCCAAAAGCATGAAGTGATCGTTTGTAACATAACCCAAATTAAAATGTTAGAGTAGACAAACTACTAAGCTAAGCATTAGCATGCTTTCCACCCCAAAGCCTCTGCTGGCCAGGTGGACATTGGATGGGAGGAGAGGGGTCGGTCTCCAGAGTCCTCCTGGCTAGAGCCTCCGTGATGCTGAGCTGTCGCCTGCCATCCTTTCCACCAATGCTGGTGCACTGACTGTGTAACCCAGTGATTCCTGGCATGGGGATCCTGCCACAGTGTCTCACATCTTTCCCAGCAGCCTGAATCAGAGTTCAGGGGGGCTTTGTCAGAGCAGGACTTGGGCACCAGGGTGGGATAGCAGCTGAATCCCAGCCAGGGGGAGATTTATGACAGTGGCTGGCCTAGCTTTGCCATGAGCCAAGGTGAAGTCACAAAAAGGGAGGAGGAGCTAAGAAAGACAGCCATGCTTGTAGGTGGCCTCCTGCACCACATCACCCCCAGTGCCACAATATGACCAGCAACCTTGCCACCCCCCCACGTTGTCATGAGAGTCATTCCCCATACCAGCAGACATTTCCATACAAACACTACATTAGCTTATGCATGAGTGGATTAATGTTACTGTTAATATTCCAGACTCAGCTGGTCCTTGCGAGGACTAGAAAAAGGACGTTTCAGAACAGTCCTAGCTAACTTTGTTAATCATTATTCTTGAAAGAAGTCCTACAACACTTGGATCTGCTGAAGTGTGTTTGGCAAATTATTCTTACCCTGTCTCCTTTTCTCACTCTAGAGAAATCCAAGGAGAAAATCGCTTCAGCCATGGCTGGCCTCAGGTTAATCACAGAGGCACAGGAGGCATATGGGCGAGGTCAACTGGAAACCTAAGGAAATGGATGCTGAACACTCAGATAAAATCTCTGTATTGCATGTAATCCTGTCTTCTCTGATTTGCCTGGGAATCATCTTGCAGTGCCCCTCTGGTGAGGGCTATGCCACATGGAAGTGCTCATGTTCAGCTGTTTTGTGTAATCCGTCCTTCACTGTCCGCGTTATTTAGCTTGTAGTTTTGTATAAGACCAATTTAAAAATAAACATAAGCCTTGCAGAGGCCTAGCACAGTCTGGTGTGAACATGTTGCAGCAGCTGAGTTCCAGTCCCCTCATGTTAAAGAAACTTTGTATCCTACCAGCGTTTACCCTGGAAATCATACAAATGAATTAAGAATCTTTCACAAGAAACACTTCTTAAACCAGAGAGCAAGAATCTTACCACACATTGTATGAATCGTACAAGTGAGCACACTGGGTTCTGCACCAAGCACAGGCCAGAAAGTCTCACCTGGTGGCTATCTTGAGATTCCTTCACGGTTATACATGGGCCATGTGTATTTCCTCCACTTCATACTGCAGCTGCAGCAGCCCATGTCACATATGTCTTGTCTTGTATGACAAGAAGGGTTTTCCTCATACATACGAGCATCATAAGGTGCTTCAACGGAGAGAAAAAGAAGCTGAGAGTGGCAGCAAACACAGAAGCTGAGCAAACCTGGCCTAAGAGACAGCAAAGTTAGATTTAAAGTTAGATTTAAAATCAAAGTAACCTTCAGGAGGGTCTTTCATCACATGAAAGGACAGATGGAGAAACAGAATACCAAATCTGAACAATTCAGTACTTGTTAGGCAGCTGTTTAGAGACTGGGCTGCTGGCTGCTGTGTAAACTAGCTGTTATTTTTCATCAGACTACTTTAGAGTGTGTTCAAAAACTGAAAATGCCATTGCTACCCACCTGAGGTAAATTCACCTAACAGCCTACAGGAAAAACATACCCAGGATATGACATTTGCATTAACAGAAATGGAAGTAAACTTAAGCCAACAGTGAATACTTTTAAAACTTCCAGGCCTCTGGGATAAACACAGTTAAATAATGGCAAAGTAAACCTGTGAACATAGTTACAGATTCATTCCACAAGTCACATTATTGCTTTTTGTGACCTTAAAAATCATTATGCGTGAAACTATTCAAGAATAATTGAACATAACATTAGAAAAATTCAGCATTTTTTGTTTGTTTTTGACTGCGCCCCTTCCTGTGTAATTTCAGAGCCAAATGAGAATAGGAAATCTATTCTGTCTTAACAGGTATTGCACTTATCAAACTAGTTTACATGCAGAAGCATATTTCAAACCAGAAATTTTCCCCATCTGCTTTGCTCGTGTGGACATAACAACTGAGACAGAGCAAAGCTCCATGTTGCTGGCTTATAGGAGCAGCCAGCAATGGCTGCCTCAACAGGGGTAGCTGAATGTTTCTCTCCCTGGCAGATCCTCCCGGTTTTGAGCAACCAACCCTTTCAGGGATCCTGTGACTGGAAGCTTGTGTCCAGAGCTGGAGGCTCGGATTACCAGCCTGATTACCGAAAATTAAAATTATTTCCAAAGAGCGGAGAAGAGACAAAAGAAGATGATAAAAGACAGTTGCAATCACAGGTGAATTAATGAGCTAGAGAGAAACTCAGTTGTATTTAGCAATAATGAAACGAGTATTATCTTGTATAGTCCCAGCTCTCAGTTGAGGTGGGCTGCAAGATGCTGAGTGGCTTGGGTTGCTGATTTGCTCTGCTGCTATTATCTATGAATCTGTCCATGGATGTCCATGTCTTGTAGCATGGATAGGAAATGGCAAAGCTCATACTACACCATGGTTCTTAGCATCCTGTGGCAAGAGTTGCACAAAGCACTTAAATACTGAGATTGACAGCTGTCATTCTATTGCCCAGCTGAATCAGAAAAATTTGGCTGTTGTGGTAAGGAGGATGTTCCCTGCAGCAAGTTGGTGGACAGCTTTGTTTTCCAAACAGGACACTGCAAATCCTTACCACATGGGAGGCCCAGAGGCCAAGGCCACCAGCCGAGGAGCAGCCTTGCGGTTCTGCCTGGCAAAGATGTGTTGCCATTAGCAAGATTTTCTTCTCACAGAGAAGCAATTTGGATAATTTACACTCTCCCAGGGCAAATGTATTTCAAACAGACCAGAGGGTCAAATGCAATGCATTAGGCAAAACAGCTAACGTATGATAGAGTTGTGGCTGCTGAAAATAAAGACTCATTTTGAAAGAAAATGGTCTTACTGTGTTATTAGGTCAGGAGAGATGTTGCCTGAATAGCAATTAGAATTGAAATGACTTTTTTTTTTTTCATTTGGTTGGGGGGTGAAATAGCAATACCCTCAGCTAGCAGAAGAGTGTGGTTCTTCTTAATGCACAAACCTGCTAACCTGAGAGAAAGTATTATTCATATTCCCTTTCTGTTATGCTCCTTTTTTATGTATGTTCTTTTAAATTATAGTCCTTCTCAAATACATGGCAACAGGCTAGGTGCATATTGTTATTTGGGGCTTTGACAGCCTGAATGCTTTCAGTATTCTGTGTTGCAGTGAGGGGCATCAGAGGAAGCTGTCAGGACTCAAAATAAGCAAGGGGTTTGTCATACAGCAGATAATTGACCTGTGGAACACATTAAATAAGGATCTTGTTAGTGGAAAATCTTTACATGGCTCAGGGGGATGAATGGATGAGTATTTGAAGGGGAAATCCACTGTGGATTGATATAGAAACCACATCCACTTCATGAATGTCCCAACTGTAAAACTATTTCTGCCTTTTAAAATATGAAATTATTTAAGTCTTTAATTCAGCTCATCTGTAAAAGCTGTAAGAATTTGTTATCCTTACTCCTTGAGCTTTGGAATGTTGCTGGACTCTACGTATGATCATATACGCGAAAAGCATTGTTACCAAACTGCAATCAGATTATGAATAAAAATATAAACATAGTCTTGTTAAATTTAGGACAGCCTTTTGGAGGTGATAAGATGTGCAGATTGCTCTTTCATAGCCCAAGGAAGTTTTCATGCTTCAGCAGTATCTTTCCCACCACCAGCACAGAAATTTATCCTCCTTCCCCTTTGATCAATTTAGAGGTCCTTACTAACACAAATGACCTCCTTGCTACTTCTCTTTTATTTGGGAATGTTTTCTTCTCATATGGGCACTGTTCTGTTTTTATGTATTTTTATTCTTTTTGGCCATTGTTATATACCTCTTTAGCTCTAGGACAGGCCCTTTGGGCTGATGTGACTAGAACTGAAGACACAGTTGTCATTCCAGAGATACATGCAGTCTGGCATAATATTTTCTTCTATATCCCTATTTCTTTGCTAATAATTCCTAACATTCAGTTTTGCTTTTTGATCATTGCTCTGAACTAAATTGAAATTTTCAGGGAAATACTCTTAGTGATTGCAAGATCTTTTTCCTGGTTAGCAATAGAGAGACTGTTATTGCAAACGTGTAATTAGGGTAGGTTTTGCATTACTTTGTATTTATCAGTGTTGAATTTCTTCATCTGTTGCATCATTTACTGATATCTTTTTACAGATCTTTACTGTGAATAATTCATATCGTCAGCAAAGTGTGTCTCCTAATTATTCACATTCTTTTCATGATCACTTACAAACATTATGGAGTTCTACAGCTATTAAATTTCCTATTACTCTGCTAAGTTTATACTCATAATTGCTTCATTTCTTTAATGCACTATGAGGAGAGGCATTGTTAAAATGATTTGGTGATTAGCTCATCCTTAATTGTACATTTGTTGATATATTCAAATAACTCCAACAGATTTTACTCTGAAAGTCATGTTGATTCATTCCCTGTATAACATATTTACCTATTTTTTAATATTCTTTCTGTTAATCTGCTCAGTATACGAGGCAGCTTTATCTCTCTGTACTTCTCCACATTTCCCCTGGGTTTTTTTTAAGTTCTGATGCCACATTTATCTTTTTCCCATCCTTGGGATCTCAGGTGATTTTAAGCAGTAGGGTACAGTTTGGTCATTTCAAACCATCCTAGGACTGAGAGAAGCTGAACTTGCTCATGGTCTGGTAGCTGGATTTCACCTTGGTTTTGTTGCATTGCTGTGGGAAATTTCAGAGGACAAGCAGTGCCACACTGGAGGCTTAGCGCTTCATCCACCTGCAGATGAGCACACCTTTCCTTTGTATCAATTGCTTTCAAGTCCAGGACTTTTTGGAATTGCTAGGCTACTTATAAAGGCTCAACAGAAAGTAGTAAGAACAGGTACCTCTTGCCAGTGGCCTTAATTTGGTGTACAGTGCACTTCCAACTGAAAGGTTTTAGTGGTCCTTGTGTCAAAATACACTGTGTTAGATCCTTTATCAATACAAGCATGTCAAAACTGGCATGGATTAGTTAATTTTGCTGTGTAAGAAGCTCAGATAGTTGAGCTCATATACAACAATTATGTATAATATACAACAACATATACAAATACCTAATTCTCAATACAACAATTACCAGAAGAACCTTGGGCCATATATGGCCCTGCCACCAAAAAGAAAGAAGAGTATTTCTTCCCTTCAGAAAATGGTTTGGCTAAATAAAGCTCCCATGCAAGGTGAGCCCTCAGGGGAGAAAACAGAGATACTGGTAGAGGTCAAACTGCATGGGCCTCCCATTTCATCCTTCTGCCAAGACTCATGCAGGTGAAATTAGGACACAAACTCAAACAGAAGTTCTTTGTCGAAATGTGAAGATGGGATATCTTCCAAGCATTTGCTTTGGTCTAGACTTATTTCCTCTTGACTGTATTTAGATTTAGGCAATTCGAGGGATAAGAAATAAGGATCTGTGGGAGAGAGATAATTTAACAAACAGAAAACCCCACATGCTGAAGTTAATAGTGTTTTATACAAGAAAATGTATTTTTGGCCTTCAAAAAGAAAACTGCTTTCAATTTTCTGTCATACTAAAGCCATTTTGCACCATCTGGACTTCTGTTCCAGTTTTCAGGCAGGAAATATTTTCTTTCCTGTGTAAGGTTCATATGTTAGTTTCAGTGATCTCTAAAACTCAGTTATGATACTAATATCGCATAAGTTAGACTAAATATTGACCACCAAATATTGGACTGATTTTCTTTTCAGAGATTCCATTTCTTTAATGTGCAAATTGTCGTGTCCTTGCAAGGAGCCTGTTATAGCGCTTTCCCTTCTGCTAGTGCTAGAAACAGAACCAGATTTCACACTATGGCTTGATCCCAACCTGCTAAGTATGGTGGCAACCCTGCCTGCTGTTTTAGCACTACAGAGGCAAACTTGAAAGACTCAAGATCCCATCATGCTTCTGAGGGATGTGGCAAGAGTAACAGGTGCAAGAACCTAATTTAAGTATTTAGAAATGCAAAACTCAGCACTGGGCATCTTTGGCATATGTCAATGTAGTGTTATTGACTTGGCTTTATTCTACATCAGGGCAAACCTACCTGAAAATGTACCTTTAGGATTATGTTTTCCACAATTACATGGAAACAGATCTATCTGGACAAAGATTTTCTTGCATATTTAGACGTAGTCCATACCGTACATCTCCTCATTTGCAAGGGTACAAACATTTGAACTTTGGTTCACAGGATGTGTTGTCTTAATATTTTAAATAAACTTCAAAAAATGCAACAGTTTTATGGCTCCAGATATCACAACTGCCATTGATAAGTAATCCTGGAAAATTCACTTAGCAATAATGTCAGGTGTTTAGATAAGCAAGTAAAAAAGCGCCTAAACATAGTGCCTGAATTAGAGCAAAGTTTTCCTTCTGATTACTGGGGGTTCCTGTTTCTGTTTGGGTTGAATAATCTTTGGGAAGAGTTTAACACAACTATGCAGCAGTTCCAGTCCCAGCAGCATCTGCGATGCAGAGAACCACACATTAAAACCCCCAAATAAGAAAGTCTTAAAAATCCCATAAAGTTTGTTTGACATTCGTTTTGATTTTGAAATGAAAACCTGATATGAAACCTTTTTTTGAGGAAAACCTGCTCACACCTTTACTTGGAATAATCACTCTTCCCTCAGAGCAATGCTGAAAACACCAAGAAACAAACACAGGATCTCCATATGTTTCTCCAGCTAAGGGCCTTCGTTCAGTTAAAATATTCTTAATCTCTTAAGCGTGATCCGATGCCATTTCTTTGTGGGCTGCATGAGTCCTCTTCTGACCTTGTAGAATGAGTTTTATATGTATAGTTGTCTACAGCTCTCATTTGCAATGCCAGAGGCAATTTAACTGTTCAATACTTTCATTAGTCGCATATCGATCTGATCCTTTTCCTCCCTGCTGTACAGAGAAAGGTACATTTCCTGTTGCTATTTGCTACTTAACAAAACCCTCTTACCGTTTCCTTGGCATTTTGATGATATTTGATGCTAATGTTGCTTAGTTGTACTTAAAGCAACATTTTTATTTCATATTTTATTTAAAGCAATCTTTTAAGCAATTTTACCTGGCTCTGCAAGTTCTTTTACTCTGATCCCTCAGTGAATCACTTCTCCCTGCCTCCCCCCAGCATCTATTAAACCAAATACTAGGCTGGGAAGTGGGAGGTTTTCAGCAGCTGGCTGGAGGCATTCATGAACTGGTTTTGTAGCATGCTCTCTAAGGCTACTCTCTAGCACATGCTGAGAAGTACAGCACCCTAACAGAGCCATGGGAAATCCCTGACTTCTTGTTCCAGCCAGGGGTGTTACACGAGATCATTACAATACATTAATTCACAATACAATCTCTTATACAGACCTAAGCTTTCTTTCGTGGCATAAAGCCACAGCACTCCCATCCATTTCTCCAGCTGGTGCCTCCTCTATTTCTAGGAGATCTCCTGACTCCTGAGAAAAGGGCTTGTCGGCCTCAGGTGAAGAAAATCCATGCTTTTGGAGGCTGTGTGCTCACAGCAACTGGGGCTACACCAGTCTCCCCAGCTCCTCATAGTCACCATGGGATGCCTCCACCTCATGTTTTGTGTCTCGCTCAAATTCTGTGGCCTTCAGAAAGCAGGACTTTCTTTTTAATTTTTTCAAGTTAAAAGTCTCATTCACTTCAACAGTGAAACTTTTTTTTTCTGGCAAACCCTGACGAATCCATACTCCGGATTTTAAACAAATCACTTTTAAATTGTTCATACATGGATTTAAGAGTCGTTAGGTGAGCTTCTGGAGCAGTGACCAGCTGTCAGGCAGGAGCAGAACATGGTTCCAAAGTCTGTGTAGCTACTGAGGAACAAACTCGCCCCCTTAAAAGCAACTGATTCCCCCAAAATCTGGGCATTTCAGACGCATGTTCCCTTCCCTCCCTGTGCCCTCTTTGGTGCTGGTGGCAAGGGATAGAGGTCTCTGGGGGCGGTGTGGCCTCAAAGGCCTTTCTTGGGTGTCCCCAAGGAGCTGCTTTCCCCCAGGGGAGAAGGCAGCACATGTGTCCAATCCACTTCTGGCTGAGGCACCCAGGAAGGGCCCCACTAGGACGAGAAAAGCTGGACCTGATGTGGAAAGAGCAAGAACAGTGGGGAAGAGAGCGATTTGTTCTACCAAACCACCTTAAAAGAGCTAAAGATACATACGTATGTTTTGTATGGCCTACCTGGTGGCTCATCACTCACCACCAAGTACTGCAGACAGGGATGAGCTGGTACCTACGGGACGTTGCCAACATGTGTTGCAGCTCCTGCTGCTGCCAGACACAGCCAGGCTCCACTGCAAGAAGCCCCAGGTTCCAGCATGGAAATCCTGAGTGTCATGTGGTATATTGATGGGAGTTTACGTGAGTGTGGAAACTGTTGGTCTGGTTTTTATTTCTGCCTCTTGCCCACACTTCCCAGCACTCCTCGTTTGTCCACAAGGTTTGTTCACACGGATTTCTTCTCTTTCCTCTGTGCCATTCGTCTGCCATGGTTCAGGATGAGGCAGGCAGGCAGAGCTTTGCTTTGACTGCCCGCAGCACAGGCTGGGACACCCAGTACCCCTCCTGACAGTGTGCTTGAACTTCCTTGCGCTGTACTCAGTGCTCCCAGGCATCTCCTTTCCTTGCCAGCACATGGTGCCTCTTGGCCACCTTGCTGGGTGGGCAGTGGGCTGCCTGGGGGCAGAAGGCCTCCCACCTGGCCAGGACATCCCATTTCAGCTCTGGGCTTGACCAGAAATAGCTTCATTCAGTGCAAAGCTCCTTCTCATGGAAACAAGGCCACTGAGCTTGTTGTGGGACAAGTTCTTCATCTTCCTTCAGGGAAACTGAGCGCTCTGTGTGAGCCACAGACATTCCTGGCTGGCCAAGGGCCTTCCAGCCCAGCCCCACGATGCAGATCCACCACCTCCATCTGGAACCTCCCTGCAGAGCCCCTTAATGCCATTCTGTGCATTCAAAGTGAAATGCCAATAGTCCCCAAGAAACCAAATGCTTGATGGTCTCAGCATCTCCGATCCTTAAAACAAATACAATTCTCTCTACTGCAGCTTGTACAAATGAGGAATTTTTAATGGCATCCAGACAAAAACTGTCATTGTCTTTATGTCTGTGAGAGCTCAGGCTTTTGCATGCAAACCTTTTCCTTCAGCATCCCCCTGGCCCAGAGCCAGGCTGCATGCATTGTGTCAGAGGGCCACTCAGGGCTCCTCAAAACAAGGTCCCAAAGGCCCCAGAGACAAAGGCTAGCTGAAGTAACATGGCCCCCGGCTTGCCAGATACCTGGGACAGAGCCTGGCGAGGGTTTAGTTTGGCACAGTTGGTTTAGGAAGCAGCTAACTGAGCAGAAGAAATCACCAGGGCTCACTTGGCATAGAATGAATACTTGGGCTCAGAGTTAAGGTGTCATCAGACCTCAGGGGCCACAAATGGTGCAGGTCATGTTTTCCCGTTTCTGCCCAGTCCACATGACTGTCTGTTGGAAGTGAGATGACAAAACCAGAACTAAATCAAAGAACCCAAATAATCACCCCTTGGGGAGGCAGCTCTGAAAGGCAGCTTGGAAACTTTCTGTTTTCTAACAGGCTGAAACAACAGTGCAAACATGATGCTGCAGTCACTGCGCCTAAGCACCGGATTTGTAGGAGCACTGAAGTGAAATGGACCAGCTGGCACGCAGGTATTGGGTGGCTCATTATATGAAACTCCTGAATAATCACAGTAAACGGACCATGCCTGAAAGAAAAGCGAAACCTAAGACTAGAACAGTCAGTGCGTTGAGTCCTGTTACACTGACGTGCAGGAAGGATTCCCCAGGCAAAACCGGTGCAGTTCTGTGTGGTTGGGCTGGGCGCATGACTCTGGCATGTGAGCAGCTGTGGCTGATACGAGCACCAGCAGTCCATGTCTTGCCTGTGGATGCAGAGCCCCTGAGAAAGGAGAAATTGTTTACCTGAAGTAAACAATATATTGGTGTCCACAGCTCATCAAAACAGCACCTGTTAGGCATCCCAAAGCATTTACTTTTCAGCCACCGGCTGGACTAAACCATCTGAGCCGAAAGGCAGTAGGCCAGACTTTAGGAGATGATGATTTTTCCCTCTCCTAAGAGCAAAGCGGTGGCTTGCCCATGCCTGGGCTGCCAGCACGGGCTGTCTCCCTGTCCCGCACAGTCCCACTTGTTTTGCACAGTCAACAACACCATGGGCCACAGACCTGTTTTCCTATGAATGCATCCAGCTTTCTCTGGAAAACATCAAGAGATGGCAAATCCATCATTGCTATAATTAACTTGTCTCACTAAGTGCTCTTGCTGGTAGGAATGTGATCCTAATTGTTAATTGAATTTCTCTGAATTTACGTTCCATGAAATTGGGGTTTTTATTGTTATTTTTTTCTAATGGATTAAAGAAGCTCTTTGTATCTTTTATTTTCCACCTTAGAAGATACGTACATGCTGCAATCAGACCACTCTTATTGCCACAGTTACCACTTGATAACTGAAATGGACTGGACAAATTCTACTAGCACCGATTCTCCATTTTTGTTTTCCATCACTATTTTTCCTAGGATTTGTGGCAGGCTGCTGTGTTACATTGTTCACCCTAATACTCTTTTAAAATCTATTGGCACTATATCATCACTCTTCCATGTTATCTGAAACTTCTGTGCTGTTAATGGGGAAAAGCTTTCTTAGCAAACTCCTTTAGGAGTTGGGAATTGTTTGATTCTGTCTATTGGATGGAATTTATTGCCTCAATATGCTTTACCTCCTTAGGGGTTACTAGTGGCATCGTAATAGGCTACAGGTAGCTTAACCTATTGCCCAATACAGAAAAAAAAAGCTGTATTGAACATGAAGGATTTTTTAATTATTCATAGAAATTAAACAGTTGATTAATTGTCACTGGGATTCCCAGGTATGTGCAACCATTTTTGTTAGTAAGTCCCCCTAGGTTTTGGCATTAGGTGGAAATTTCAACTGCAGACAGAAAGTGTAAAATCACAAATTTTATTGAACACTGCCAAAGGGATTAGAGTTACTTTGAGCAACACAGCCAGTGAATGGGAGACCAAGCAGAAGTGATGCTACTGCAGCTGAGAGAGCCTAAGGACTGTCAGCACAATGTGCTCAGAAGAGAGAGAAACTCATTTACAGCCACAGTGCTCTGGGAGATGAGGCTTACATGGCTGACCCTCGGGCAACATTCCTTGCCAGTCAAGTAGTCCTGCTGTAACTGCTGAGACAAATACCAGCACTTGTGATCTTAGTTGTATGGTTGGTTTGCAACAACTGGGTTTGACACAGCAACGGTGAATGCTTCAAATGGCGGAGGGACCATCTGTGGGGAGAGGCCAGCTACTAATGGCACAAGAAACATTTGACAGTGAAAACTGTCTGCTGGTTTTTAGCTGCAGGAAGAATACTCTGGGAGATCTCATAGCCAGCAGCACTGTGTGAGATTATATCCTTGGCTATTGATGTGGTGGTTGCTATGGGAAGTATGTTTTGAGAATAGCATAAAAGGAGGGGGGAGAGGAAAATCTCTTTATAAGAAAGTGTGAGCTGGTTGCATGCAGAGGAAGGTAAGGTCACCAAACCAGAGGGTGCAGTGCAGCCTGGCTGCAGCCAATGGCAATCAGATGGTTCAAGAAAAAGTCATGGAAAATCCCATGAGGAAAAAATTGGGGCTTTATGAAACCAAACCTGAATGTGTGAGTTACTGTCCCTCGAGGGGTGAACTTCAATGGAGTGGAAGTCCTTGATCTCAGCAGAAGGTACCTACAACTTCTCTGGCTTGGCAATGGGGCTGCCCACCAGGAGACAACCTCCCTGGATGGCCCTAGCTAGCTGATTATAGTGCATGGCAGCAGAATGGATAAAAATTGAGTATTTTGTATGAAAAATGTCTGTCTGGGAGAAAAAAATTATTAAGAAACAGAGAGAAAGAGGGAAGGAAGAAAGTTTGAAAGGAAGAAAGAAAGAAGGGATGGAAGAAATGAAGACAGAAAGAAGCAGAGCTAGTTTCTGAAACCATAACTTTAATGAATAACTGGATAGTGTTTTTAATACATTTTTAACATAGCAAATGTATCTGTTTATAATCAATTTTCCTTGAAAACAAAAAATACTTTAAAACCATTAAGATTATTTTATAATTAATGGACCCCATCCACAAGACCACACAGAGAGGTGAGCCCTTACAGAAATACCTCACTTTGAGCATTCCAGCTTGGATGAAACTGAGGCAGGCCCAGTCTGGACAGCATGTAACAAATTTGGTTCTGTGGCTCATTTGGTCAGTCACAGGTTTGCAGTTTCTAGGCTGGAGGGGGCTTGTGTCCTGCCAGTCTAGACCTTGAACGTAAAATAAGCATACAGATTTGTCCATTAATACAAACCTTCAGCGCTCTGTTTCAGTTTTGTTCCAGTCACTCATCTGGACTGAAGTTGAGGGTTTTTTTGCTTCAGTGGCAAAGATCTAAACCCAAATGTGTTATTGCATCAGCCGTTAATTCAGCCTATTTCTTTGATAATAATAGGAATTTGGACACAAAGTGAGGACTGATAAAATGAAGAGATCCTATAGGCAGTAAAATTTGATCAGGCTTTTAACAGTTTCACTGATATATTTTAAGATCGCATTTAACAACATCAAAGGAGAAACAGATCTTTGAACACACGTATCTCTGTAAGACCAAACCATTGCTTCAGGCATCAGAAGGATGATATTGCAAGCACAGTTAAGTTACAGGAACACTGTGCAAATGGCTTCCTCTGGGTTTTGGGGTTTTTTTCCCCTGATCTGTTTGACACATTTGAAAATTTATGCAAGGCTTGCCCAGTAGTTACACAATTGTACAGTTGAATAGCATGTGCAAGTAATATAAAGAGTGTACACTGAGGAAGGGAAGCTTTTTCAGTTGTTATGGGTATCCCGTACTCCCAATATGCAGCAGTCAGTTTTTTGTAATCTTTCACTAGCATGATTTCTACCCTGAACTGTGAAAAGAAAACACCTTTTGCCAGGAGTGCTCCCAACCCATTCTGTGAGCAGGTGACACCAAAGGCATGGAAAGCGCTCAGAACTTCCCAAGTGAAGTCCTAGTATTAGAAACCTCATCCCATGCTGTCTGTTCCACAGATACATACTTTTTATGCTTCCGAAAGATGTATAAGGTCCAAAGACTGCAGAAGATACACACCAGAGTCCATACATATCCAGCAGGCAGAACAGAGATGCCTGCTTTTTCGGAAAGTGGAAAACGATGCCAGGAACAGGAGCAAGGAGCTGCATCCAGCATCTCTGTTAGACAGTGGGAGTGTGGGAAAAAGAGACGCAGCTGCTGTTTTTCCAGTTGACTTTTGATGGTTCATTAGTCTACTCCCATAGCATGATTAGATCAGTTGGGCCAGTTTTCTAAAGTGCTCAAGATGATTGAATCAGCTAAGGATCAGTCAGATTATTTCTGCCTTACTGCCGTCATTGCCGTGCCGTAAACATATCAATTAAAACAGTTTGCTCTGACAGGCTTCCTGCTGTTACTGATTCAGTGGCTCCTATTGTAAAGAAAATCAGCTTGATGGCAGCCCTGATGAGATGGTGGCAGCTGAGAGTAGTGGGATGCCGGGCTCAGGAGCCAAGGAATATCTCTCCTTGTCCTGGGCAGAGCACAGGTGGCTGTGTGTGATGTAGAGAAAGGAGTGCTATGGGGACAAGGCCCCCGGTCTGGGTGGCAAAGTGTTTGTTTATACCCAAGTAAAAAAAAGTCAGGTGAGTTTTCTTTTGGGATACTGCAGACTCCTGAGGGTCATCACTCAGCACCTTGAGCTGGTCTCCTTCACCCCAGTTAGACTGGTCCCTTTGGCCACACAGAAGCCTGCTGCCATGGCTCTCCCAGTCTGGGATATTGCCAACCAGCTCTTTTTCCTGGACGCTCCAGCTGCATGTAGCAAAGATCATGCAATAACCATGATGTTCCCTGAGCTTTTGGGATTTAACTGTGAAGATCATTTGGGCTCCAAACCTTGCAGGAAAAAAAATATGCCTTTAGACTGAAAAAGTCTCATCTGTATTTTCTGGTACAGTAAGATCAGTGCTGTAGGACAGCAATACTAGCATAGAAGTGTTATATGCTCTCAAATCCTTATCTAAATCGTTGTGGATGAGTAAACAGTTTGCTAACCACCTATTAAGCTTTTCAAGAACAAGAGAGCATTTCCAAATACTACTTTGCAAAGACTTGTAGTTGAACTGCAGATCCATGCGGTTATGAGGTATTAAAGATTTTTCATCAGTCACAACACCACAGGAATATTCTGTGGGGGTTGCCTATGATTATGATAATTTGCAAAACCAAGTGCTGGGTGGAACTCTGATGTTCTGAATGCACCATTTATTTGCATTAAATACAACTGTCTTACATGGAGCCTGCAGAGTGGGTGGATCTTTTTTCCTAATACCTGAAAACTGAAATTCACAAAGCAATATTCCAATGAAGTAACTATCAGCATTACATGGCTGACCCCCTAAAACTGTGGAAAGAGACTTCCTATAAACGAGTGGCTACTGTAGCCGGGGGAGATCTGGGCTTGCTGTCCTAGGCTGACTCCAGGTGATGCCTTGCCAGTTCATTGACGCATCAGAAGAAAGCACTGCTGCATAACTCTGTCCATCTGGCTTGAAAAAGTTGCTGCTTGTACATCTTGACTACATGGGACACATTTGTGACTTAAAGAGTACTCCTGCCTATTGTACTGCCCTTCCTTGCAAAGCTTTCTCTCTGTTTGCTCATTCTCCTTGTGCTCACAATCCATCTGCTCTTATATTAGATATTTCTGCTGCCTTTTTTTTAGTGCAGTATGCCAACACAATCCTGGAGCATGAACCGAAGGTTACATTTCACAGAACAGATCTGTCTGGCTGTGTTATCCCTGTACCTCTGCATACTGCAGGCCTTGGGCTTTCAGCTGTGCTGCACAAGCTCCTTATGCCACTGCACCACTTCATCCTCCTGCACAGCAGACAGTGGCACAAGGGAAGCCCTTGCTTCAGTACTTGCTTTTTTGCTAGCATTAGGTGTGACAGGGACCACCAGCAGCTGCCCAGCACTTGCAGTGTATAAATACTGGGTAGTATAATCTTTGTTGCTCATTAGCAGCAGAAACACCCAACAGGGAAGTGCATGTTCCGAGCATGAGTTCGAAACGTCAAGGCATGTTTGAGAACACTGACAGTAAGAGTAGAGAGGAAAAAAACACAACTGCAACCAAGATAGATGAGGAATCTTCTTATCTACAGCACAAAGGTCATAATCTCTATATAAGATTCAGGTGTGAAAATAGCAAAGTAATAAACATCCAACTGGCAAATATAAAACACAAAAGGATATTGAGTAGAGCTCTCTCTATGGTGTGATCTAACTTCCCAGGGCACTTACTGTCTAGGAAAGTGATCGTTAAAGAAAGAAATCCCTAATTTATATACATGAAGATCTTTCATTCACCTTCAGAAGAAAGGCAGGAACATCTACAGGCAAGCATCTTGAACACCTCCAGCTCTGTTAAATAGATACTTTTCTACTGTGACCATGCTCTGGAGTCTGAATCAGGATTGAAATTCATGTTCAACAGGTAGCTCCTGACCTTGTCATGGCCCAAAGGGAAAAAGATATGGCTCAGGACACCTTGAAAATCAGATCAAAAAGCTGCTTTAAAAACTGTCACTTTAAATTGGAGTCATCAGTAAAGAGAATTCACATTTGTCAAGAGATAGCTACAGCTTTCAGAGGCCTTTTTGCTTAAGGGTGTCTGTTACAGTCTTTCATTTCCTCACATTTTCAGTGTTTCTGCTCACCATCAAGGTGGCTGTGAATGAGGAGGTGGAGGGAGGGAGAGAGCAGAGCCCAGATCAGCCACTGTAGCTGGAAGGTTCCACACCTTGGCCATGGACAAGAGACACAGCTGTAAACCCTGGCAAAAAGAAAGCCCTGTTCAGGCTCCGGAGTGGCTGCCCCTGTGGTGTGCCCTCTTCCTGAAAGGAAAGGCATGGCTTCCACAGGCCACATGGTGAGGATGTAGTGTGCCCCAGAAGAGCGATCTCACACAGCGCTTTGAGGGCCAGGCTGGTTGTGCAGAGTGCTACATTGCTAATTAGAGGCTGTTGAGGAATGCAAAGCTACAGAGTGTCATTACTGCTGATTTTTTGCATCGATCATTTAAAATTAAAGGATGAAAGCAGAAAAATATACACCTTTTTTTCAGCAAGTGGGAAAACATTGAGTTAAACAGATCCAGTCTCTTACCATTTCTCTCTAATCATGCTGTTTCTTCAGTGTCCACTGCGAAGATTTAGCTGGAAGTGTTTTCTGGAGGAAGAAAGACATCAGGACAAGTACCCGCAAAACAATTTTTTTTGGTCATTGCCTGAAGTGACATATGTTATGTCTTTAATGTGCTGTACTAGAAGGAGAACACAGCCAAAGTGTCCTGAAACAAAAATATGGAATCATAGAATTATTTAGGTTGGAAAAGACCTTTAAGATCATCAAGTCCCACTGTAAACTTAACACTGCCAAATCCACCACTAAGCCATGTTCCTAATACCCTCGTCTATGCGTCTTTTAAACACCTCTGGGGATGGTGACTCAACCACTTCCCTGGGCAGCCTGTTCCCATGCCAGACAGCACTTCAGGTGAAGAATTTTTTCCTAATATCCAATCTAAATCTCCTCTGGTACAACTTGAGGCCGTTTCCTTTTGTCCTATCACTTGTTTTTTGGAAGAAGAGACTGGCACGAACCTTGTAACAACCTCCTTTCAGTTAGTTGTAGAGAAAGATCAAGTCTCCCCTTGTCTTCTCCAAGATAAACAACCCCAGTTCCCTCAGCTGCTCCTCATCAGACTTGTACTCCAGACCCTTCACCAGCTTTGTTGCCCTTTTCTGGACCAACTTCAGCACCTCAATGTCTCTCTTGTAGTGAGGAGCCTAGAACTGAACACAGGACTCAAGGTGCTGCCTCATCAGTGCCAAGTACAGGGGGAGAATCACTTCCTTGCCCCTGCTGGCCACATTATTGCTGATATAGGCCAGGATGACATTGGCCGCCTTGGCTGCTGGGCACATGCTGCTGGGCACACTCTGGCTTATGTTCAGCTGGCCCTCAATCAGCACCCCCATGGTCTTTCCAGCCACTCTTCCCAAGCCTGTATCATTGCATGGGGTTTTTGTGGCCCAAGTGCAGGACCTGGCACCACAAAATCCTAACCCTTCACTGTAAGAGTCAAGTAATTTGCTTACAAATGAACATTCACTATGGAACCACAAAGCTGGTTACTGCACTTAGAAACCATCCTGATGTCAGATGACAGGGAGTACTTTCTGAATGAGTGACTTCAGCTTGTGTTGTGTGAGCACTCTTCAGGAGCGAGTGGCTTTTCAAACACAATCCCTGCAATTCAGAAGGCAGAGAGAGCTTCCTGTTTCCCCCAGTGTTAACTGTGAGTGTGAAACAGAGCAAAGCACTAGTGGGTTTGTCTTCTCTCATGTATGGTACTGTAAATATTAAAGAGCATCCACTCTCCAGATATCCCTCACCACTGAAGTGGGAGCAGGTGGTGGGAACTGTTGCCTTTTTTATCTCTTGCCTTCTTTCTTTTGGAAGAATAAAATTTCATCATCTTTTGAAGATGCACCTCGGTGCTTTCATCAATGGCACCAGCACTTTCCTTCCCTCATACCATGTCGCTGCAATTTCACAGCAAGTGACTGAGAAAAAAATGTATTAATGGCTCTCAGTTCATAGGCAGGCTCTGCTGTGCTGGAGCAGCAGTTCTGTAAAAGGGCTAATTGCAGATAGGAAGCCTGCTGAGTTACACATGCTGAACATGAAGCTCATTTCTCATGCCTTTCCCTCTTGGTTCCTTGCTGTGGTGCCTGTCTAGTCCGTTCCAGCAGCACTCACAGGTTTTTGTGAATGGACAGATGAGGTCAGGGCAAGGGTCTCACTCTGCCCAAACGCCATGGAGAAGGATTCCTTTTGGTGAAGTACTTCCCCTTCCTTTGCTCAGGTCAGGCTGCTTGGCTTGAAAACCTGCCTTTTGGCTAAACACCGCATTTTAAATACAAGATTCCCAAATCTGCACATGAAGGGTATCCTTAGTTCTCACTAGACCTTCCCACACAAAAAGTGATTTGAATTTCAATCAGGGTAGAAAATGTGTATATGCAACAAAGCTACTGAAGGCAGGCTGAGAAAACATAAATGAGCTTCATTTTTGTTGCTTTCAAGTTGCTTCTGTACAATCTCTTCAGTTCTTATTTGTTGCAATCAACATCCATCCGATGGCAATTTGTAGGTAATTGTGCACTAGTGTTTTTTCAACATTTACAGAAAACCTGCACATTTCTGAAATCTGAGGTAAAACCCTGCAAATGCTAGAGCTCTGGGTAGAAGATGAAAAGGTCTTAGACCATGACTCTCATTGTAACTAAAAAGGTACGAGGAAGAACAAAAGGGTACCAGTGACTCCAAGCAGCTTTTTACATCAAGATTAGTCCAAAAACAAAAAAGTTCAAAATAGATTCAGTTCTTTAACCCCTGTGGGCTGTCTCAGGCTAAGTCACATTTCCCACATACAATCAGGAGACGCTGCAGAGGTTTTCTATGCAGCCTCTTCCCCTTCCCCAGCCACCACTCTCTCACCTTCCAGCTGAGTGATGGAGAAACCTATTCTGCTGTGAGAGCAATGTGTGGTGTGAGGAGGGTGCATAGCAGCAGTGGGTGGGAAGTCGGGTGTCCTGACGAACCAAAGCAACACAAGAGTTTCAACCAGTTTGCTCAGCTGCAAATGCTATGGAAGTTTCCTCTCTTGTCATCACTGTTTCTTTCCTCACTTCTTTCACTTCTCATGCAGCCTCCTTTATGCAAAGCCGGGTCTTATTGCAGAAAGGATAACTAAGGTGGAAAATGCCTGTTACTGAATGCTTTGTTTCAACTTTTCAACATTGCTAAGTATTGAACTGGCTTTTATTTCTGGTAATACCAGATGAGAGCAGCATTAGTTTGAGCTCTGCCAGGCTGAGATTAATAAAGTCACCTACGTCCTTACCCATGTGGCCTGTCTCAGATCATACTTGACTAGCTCATTAACCTTGATCCAGCTATTCTCCTGGCACAGCCCTTTTTAAACTGATAAAGTCTTTCCTTAGAACAGATTTATGGAACACTTCCAGAATCATAGAATTATTTGGGTTGGAAGAGAAATTAAAGATCATCTAGGTCCAACCCCACTGCCATGGGCAGGGACAACTTTCACTAGACCAGGTTGCTCAAAGCCCCGTCCAACATGGCCTTGAACAGGAACAATGTATTTACGTTCATAAAACACTCTGTAGATTTATACAGCTGCCTTACTGGTGAGCAATAATAAGCGGACCAAAGGTCAGTGCAGCCGCCAGACTCTGTGTGGCTGTGAGTGGTAAGCAAGGTAAGAAAGAAGTATTTGGGTTACAGGCAGATAATGTGAGCCTCTTGGGCAAATCCACTGACATGTCCTGGGAAGAAAATGGAGCAGACAGTGTGAAACAGCAATTAATAGGGGCTGAGCAGCATGTGCACGCATCAGGCTGTGGCTGCAATTCAAGAAGGGCATTTTCCCTGCAGCGCTTGTCATTGCTGAATTCTTTAGGAGACTGAACAATTTTAATACCTTGGGGCAGGCTGTGATCTAACTGTTCTCTGCCTCCATGTAAAAGGTACTCAATTTCTGTGCATAGTCTTTATCCTAGAGCACAGGCTTCCTTTGGATTTATGAGATGATCAGGGAGAGCACTTCTTGGGGCATGACCAATTTAATTTTGAATAAACCATTCTCATCAGACAGATCAGCTATTGTGTTTACTCTGAGGTGACAAACCATTTTGCTTTGCAGCCAGTAATGTTTTAAAGCTTCTTTAACACCCAAAATGCCTAAATCCTTGCATAAACAAACCAACAAAGCTAGTTTGTGAGAAGTCAAATTCTCCATGGAGGTCTAAACACTCTGCAGCTGAGAGATGCATATGAAAGCTGCTTTGGAATAGCTAAACTCATTTAAATCCGTTAAAAAGCCTCACAATTACATTTGCATGCAGCCAGCAACTGCTCTGTCTCCCCTAATTAACAGTGGACTTAACAGGCTGAAGAAAATCTGGGCCACATTTTCTCAGCCTTAACTCCAGTATCTTTTCCAGATGGGGAATGGTAAAAGGGCACTGCTGAATTGCCCTTGTGGGAGTTTGGTGGGGAAAAGTCAAAGCAAGCAACCTACAGACCCAAAAAAAGCATGTGAACTAAGTAACCTCTCTGTGAAGAGATGAACCCTGGTCTCCCTCCTAGCTCAGAGCGCAAGGGTGGATGGGCTGCAGCAGGCCCATGGGGCTAGTGGGTACCTGGCACTACCTGGCACTTTGGTTGGCAACAGAGCTGATGGAGGGAGAGTGTTTCCTGGGGTGGAAACACTCTCATGTCAGCATGTACATGTGGAGAAGGCAGTAGATCAAGTATCAAAGCGCAGAGCTTTGCTGATGGGAACCCCTGGTCCGGGAGCAGAAAAGGACAGATGTTAACTGGGTTCCCAAAGTGCCTCCAGCAATCAGTGCTTCTCATTAAAAGGCTGATGATGGCAGAGGTGTCACTTGGCAACTATCTGTCTTTAGAGACAGAGCAGAAACATTAGCTTTGCCATGCAGATTTATGGTCCCACCTGTCCTTGGGTGCAGATGATCCTTATTGAAACAGATGGCTGCTGTGGATGGATAAATTGCCAAGGGCTTGTCTGTCAGGGTTAGAAAAAGCACATTTTCCTGCAGCCACATAGAACTTCTGGGGTTGGTTAAACAGACATTTCTGTCTCCTTCCACATATGGGCCAGTGCCATGTGTAATGGCAGCTGTGTGTTCCCAAAACACTTCCATGCAATTAGGTTGCAGGGAGACCAAAACAGCCAGCCTGACTTGCTTCTCCCTTACTCTGGTCCAGCCTCAGTGACTTAGTGTGTGCTGACACCAGGCTCAGCAGAGATACTGCCCGTGAGGTTTGCAGCATTTTTCAATTGAACCTTGCTTCCCAGCTCCTGGAGCAGAGGATGCATCTCTGTCTCTGTACCCCTAACCTTTTCCTGCTAGTAACCCTAGAAACTCAATCAGGGGGTCAGTGAACATGGGAGGGTGCATGAGGCAGGGAGGCAAGTTCTAGGTGCTAGGAGCTTATTCCGAGTAGATTAGCCTGGATTTCATTGAGAGACAAAAAAAGAAGAAAGGCAAACAACACATTGTTTTGGTCTGAAAACCGCTAAGGAAAGCTCAATTAGCGCAGTCTGCATTTGGAAAAAACTGTGAATTTTGGAAGTTGTTTTCACAAGAACAAAATGTAACAAGTTATCTTTTTAAGAAACAAGACTAACCCCACCCTGACCTCTCTGTTATGTGTCAGAAAACATTTTATGCTTTTATCCAAGGACATCAAAGTGCTGCTGTGCTCTGAATTGTACACTGTATTCCCTTCAGCCTCTTGAATGCCCTTCGCGTTTCTGCACTGCAAGCCCTGCTGCTCCAAGTAGATGCGAGCTGACGTGCAGAGCTGGCTGCTGAGTGTGTGCTTTGCTGGTGATTCATGCAGCAAAAATACAGTTTGGGCTTTGAGGGGTGAGCTCTGCTCATACCGGCCAGATGCAGCTCCCTTCCCTCTCGCTTGGCCAGGCCAGGCTTCATGGAGAGCGACTGAGTGCAAGAGGATGGTGGAGGAGGAATACAGGTTGGCAGGTAGAGGTGACAAAAACTGTCACCACCTGGTGGCCCTTGGTGAGCTGAGAGCAACTGAAGAGAAAGAGAAGCAAAGCCACTTATTATCAATGGTCTCAGGAGCTTAGGTAATTGTGGGTGATGAAACTTTAGCTAAGATCAGCTTAGATGCCTGGTGTTTCTTTTGTCACTGTAGGAGGCAATAATATAAACATTTACCTTTTTAGTCAGTTCTATATTTTCAAATACAAAAGATCCTTCAAGAGCTTTTCCTTTTAACAAGATTAGAATTGAGCAGAGGCAGGATATATATCTTTTCTTGGTCACCATTTCCTGCCCAGTTATTCTTTCAGATGAGCATGGAAGAGTTTTTGATAAAGAATCGTAGTGAAGTTGTTACAATGTTGGAGTATGTTCATCCACATGGCCTAAAGTGCAGAGTGCCGTGGATTAAAGATTCAGCTGTGAAGGTGCTAAATTTCTTTCAATGAACTAGAGCAATGATTATGAATCTTTCAGCTGTTCAGAGATGCTGTCAGAACAGAAAGTTTTAGCAGAAGAGAGCAAAGAAAATGTGTGCTGGCATGTGTATTTGCTATGTTGTTCCTTCAAATTCTCCAGGCATGAAATCATTACATATCTAATGAAGTGGCAATTACAAAAGCAAGTCTTTATTAGTCCCTGTGGCACTAAGAGTATTTCTTGATATTTTTCATCTCATTTTTCACAGATTCCACTGAAATTCAAGGTGAATTTCTGAAGTTTTTCCACTGACTTCAAAGGAATCAGTGTTACCTCCAGCAGGGCGATGCCTGGGTTGAATTCTGCGCACCAGTGTCTGAGGGGCTGCATGTTTAACTGCCTCGTGAGCAGTAATAACACTGCCACTGCAAGTACAATTTGTGGAATGTATTACCAAAGAAGTGTGAAAAAAGTACTCCTAGGTTTTACAAACTGATACTAGAGCTTCCAACTGGGACGAGAGGGGCTGAATTTGCACTTCAAACACCAAACCATGCCCTTGGATATATTTGCCAAGCTCCATCAGAAGTTAATAAGGACTGTGAAATTAAAGAAGATACAACTTAGCTTAACTGTCTCTTTCTAACTATGCTATTTAGATGGCTAATCCCTTTTTTTGTGCCTATTTTACACCTTCTACAACTCTGGTTTTCAAATGAGTTTCTGAATGTTCCAAGCTGAGGCAGCTTAAGGAGAGGAGGCAGTCTGGGAGCTTCTCCAACAGAAGTCTCTTAAAATAATAGATACCAACAAATTTAACAATCTATCTCAAATACCCAGGTTCTTCAGAGACTCTTGGAGCAGAGTTTTGGTATCCAAAACCTTATTTTTTTCCAATTAAGCTACTTCATTTAGTAAAAAAATCAACTCTATCTACAAACGTTGTCTTATCACCATGCCTAAGAGTAAACTACTTATCTTTTATGTTACAACTCTTCTTTAAAATCTTCCTGATTGAAAGCCAGCAGTTTTGTGTGGAGTGAAGTTTTCTCTTTGTGTCTTTCTTATTCCATCTTTTTTAAAACAGTATTTTGACTGAAAACAGACTGGCAAGATTTTCAACGGAAACACAACTCTAAATAAATTTGATTTTTTAAATCAATAATCTCATATCAATAATAAGAGCTATGGGAAATGATAACTGAAGTATTTCTTTTTCATTTCAACCCTTTCTATACAAAGAAGTGACTTAGGGTGGGTGTCAGATATTTCTAGACCCCTGGAATCATGTGGCAGGTTGTGCCCAGCTGTGAAGCAGGGAGAATGGGTTTGTCTTTTACAGAAACTTAATTCCAGTGAAGGGTTTTCAAAAGCAGAAGCAGGTCTAACTTTATGAATGCAATAACAAGCACTTCTTCAATCAGTCTGTTTCGAGACAATTACATTGGCTCAGATTGGCATACTGAATAGACTAAGGTCAGTTTAGCTTTGTCTAACTAAACAGAAAAGTACACATTAAAACAAATAAATTTGATGATCTGACATAAACTGAGAGAGTGCAGGAAGATGCCACAGCAGAACCACAGTGTTGCCTTTCTTCATCCTGCCTTGCTCTGGGAAAAGGCATGTGGGACATTGGCACATGCTCTATGGAGGCTTCTGTAATGTGGGGCAGAAACAAGAGCAGGAGCTCAATTCCCATTGCATTTCAAACAGATCTGATCAGCAAAAACATGTTTCTGCAACAAACCTTTGGTTTTCTTTTATACATTTTTCACCATGATGATAATGCATCACTTATTCCTCTCATTCTCCTCTGCCCTTCTTTGCCTTGGTTTTGGGGGTTTTGGGAAGCTGATGCTCCTGCCACAAACCTTGCAATGGAGAGGAAGTGCAACGACTCTGAGAGCCTTCCATGAGGCATGGGAAAGCAGGAAAAAACAAGCATGCATGCATTCAAAGAATAGATGGAGCTATATAAATAGTTCTATATTATAAACTATACTGTAAACTGTAAAGCACTTTTAGAGTGCTAGAATGCTTGAGGAGCTGCCACTCACTGCCACTGGCTACCCCTTCCCATTAGTGTTTTCTGGAAGGTGAGTTGTCACTGATGCCTTTTGGCTTCTCTTTCTCCTTACGTGCAAGGACCACCACTGTGACTGTTTGCCTGTGTCTTCACACAGTACAGCTGACTCTGATGAGAAATTATGTGATACTGATGATCCAGGTAAGATTTTGAGAACAGACCTGATGACTTTGCCTTGTGCCACTTTAAAGCCTAAGACAGACGAATGTGACAGCACTGATGAGGTTAGAATTTGGAGGGGGGGAGGGGCATTTTTGGTGCCAGAAGAGAGAAATAAGATAACCAATTTTCAGCTTTCTTACTTCTAAACAAACTCCAGTCATTTGAGGTATTCCAAGGGAGGAAAAAATATGTAATAAAGAAAGAAATGAGATTTATGGGTATTAAACTTGTATAAAACTGAATACTTTATTACCAGGAAAAGAACAGGAGAAGAAATAGGTTGTTTTGTTGCTGTTTTTTTTTTTTTTTTTTAGTTTTTAGGCAGGTCAGGCATTCATTCATCTTGTCAAAGGTGAGTGAGAAATGTCGCCCAAGTGACATTCTGTTCTAAAGTTCAATTGAGTAAGTCTGCAGATGTCCCAGGTGGCAAAAATACCCTTCATATATACAAAGATGCCTAATCATTGATTATCTGAGTTTCAGAAGCAGCAATAGGACCCATACTAGGACTTGGCTTCACAGGGCTTGTCCCTATATGCATCTGTCTCCAAAGACATTGTGTCTATCAGTGCAGCTTGCCAGCTCAGCGCACGATTGTGAAATCAATTCACAGTGATTTTCCTCTGTGTGAAGTCAATAAAAAATTTTCAGCTCTATAAAGACTGTAAAGCTAAAGGTACATGCATATATTCTAGAATAGCAACAGAGGGGGCACATGGAATATATAAGATATATAATACAAACTTTGACACATAACAAAAAAGCACTTCAGGAATCCACTATTAATCTGGTGGAGCTTGGTGCTGCTAGTCTGTAGCCAAGCTGTGAACTGTCCTAAGTAGCACAGAAGGAAAATAACTTGTCAAAACATGTGGAAGAAGTCTTGTCAATTCACATCTATTACTTAATTGTTCAGTAAAGCTACTGCTTTCACCCTAAGAAATGAGTTTTCCAGCAAATCCAAATGCTAAGACCACTGATTTTCTATTGTCTTGCCAAAGTGTTAATTCACATTTACTTAATCTAGTGTAATGGTATCTATCTGGTTACCCGGTATTGCATCTCAATGAAGAGCCATAAAGTATATACACAGGAAAATGAGAATGAGAGCCTGTTCTCTTAAAGAAAAATAGAGCATGTCATACATCTGTTTAGAAAGCCATACTGTGAAGCTTTCCTTTTAATGGTGTAGTTAATAGACAGCTCCTTTCTGGAAGTAGGAACACTGTGGCCTTTCAGGGTTCACATCACATCTCTATAACCATAGAGACCATAACAATGCCTCCTTACAAATATTTTATCTATTTTTATCTGCTATCTACTCATTATCTTGAGCTTTTGGGTAATAGAGCACTTGAAGGTGGAAGGGGTCCCTGGAGCTGCATAACTCAGATCAGGTTGTTCAGAGCCTTGTGTAGCATAGTCATGAATATCTCCAAGGATGGAGAGTCACAAGTCTTCTCTGCAACAGGTTAATTGATGATCTGAATCTAAAGAGGACTAGGTAAAGTGTTGTGTCGTTGTTTATCATTTGCCCTCAGCTTCTGCCATAGCTTTGTCCATGTGATGTCCAGCATTACATTAATTTGTTTTACTTTTCCTCTATGGTCCTGTAGCCCAGGGCTTGCAGAAGCCACCATGTAATGTTGGTGCCCCAGAGCGTCTTTGTTGTTGTCTGCCTTCTCAGGCTGATGGTACATATGTGCCATTGGATGCAGTGGTGCTGAGGCACTGGGCAGCAGCTGGGAGCAGCTGGGCACACAGACCTGGCTTGGTCCATTTCCTCTGCATGTTGCTGTCCTAAAATGAGCCATCTCAGATGGCAGATTCAGTGCAGAGGGAGGCTGAAACTGGAACTGAACCGTGGATATTTTTCCCCAGGCCATAAGGAAACATGACTTTGGTTTTAATTTCTTAATATCAGAATCTACTTCTCAGCCTTCTTAGACCACAGGCTGCAGAGCTGAGATGTCTGCTGCAGCTACAACCCTGTGGTCTGACATACTCTTCTAGAGGTAATAGCTTCTCCTCACAAACATTAGTATGTACTGGTGGCAATGTTTGGCAGCTGCAGGAAGTAAATCTATTGTTGCTGCAGAATAGTTGCTTCCTGAATAGAGTGGCAATAGATAGGAGAAATCCCACTGTGCTTTAATAATCCCATGGTTCAGAAAAGCCACCTGGGTCTTGTGATTAAAATACTGATGAGCCTGATGAATTAATGCAGTGATGGTACAGCATTGCCTTTCAGCGTTTAGCTTGACTGCTGTGTCTGGTGTATTTACAGGGGATTAATCCCCAGACTTACAAATGAAACTGAGTTTCCTGAGGCAAGTGTGTATGTGTGATACTTTTTTTAACGAAAGATGCTGAATGTGATGAAAACACCTGCCTGTATCTATAGGCTGGGGAGGCACACAGTGCTTTTATTTACTCTCCAGGTGTGAGCAGCATGCAGCCAGCATGGCCAGCGGGGTCCGTGCTAACCAACATCCCGTACTATGTGTTATGAGTGCAACAGTCGAAGAAGCTTCATCACATGCAAAACTTGAATCCACAGCAGCTTGAAGCCTGTGTTGGTATATCTGATACCATACAGCTGACTTCCCAGGGGAGAGCTGGACCTCATCCAAGAAAGGCTTCAATAACACAGGAAATGGAAGGAAGGATAAGAAATAAAACAGTGCTGTGAGCAGACTGTAGAATTCAGATCTTCAGATAGTGTAAATTCTGCTGGCACCACAAATGTTAATGGCTCATCAGGAACTTTTCTTCTTCCAGACCCAGCTAGAACAGAATATTGATTGCTTTACAGTAAATTCTTGTTTACTGCAGGCTAGATTTAATCATGGAGCTGAATGATAATGTGGAGGTAGAGTTAGGAGTTTTCTAGAAAAAAAACCCCACATTTTTACATAGGCTCTAATTCCTTACGGTCAGCCATAAACTATTCCATTTTTAAGGCATAAGCCATAGTGAAGAAGAGAAAAAAATACAAGATGTACTTGTTTACTGTCAACATAAATAATCCCACATGCAGTGTTGAAATTTACCCTAGCTCTTACATAGGATACAGATAGCTCACAGGAAAAAAATCTTCCAGATTATCACTACTTTATTGTCCCTTCTTCCCATCTTCTACCCCCAGAAAAGTTCAGAAAAATCATTGAGAATTCTGGTGCTTGTGTCCCCATGTAATAACCCATTACATTAAAAGCTCCAGAGACTGGGGCTATAATGTTAGGAGCAGACCTGAAAAACTGCCATTGTGTAACATCGCACATAAGATGGTTGAAAATGCATCAGTCTGGGTGCCTGGCAGCAAGTGGCAGTTGTCAATACCAGGTTGCCATTAGTGTGCCTACAAGCTGTCTTTTCCATTTGCCTTTTTGATAGCTGATGGGGTGAGCAGAAACTGGAATTCAGAGCAGGGGGCTCAGGGCAATGCCTTAGTGTAAGACAAGGAAGCTCTTCAGTGCTTCAGTTTACGCATCTTTGTGTGCAGCTAGGTAAAATATTGCTAGTTCAAAGTAGTACTGTAAGAACTGAATCATGTAAAGTATTTGTGCATTTCTGGATGCAAAGTACCATCAAGAACACATCTCTTGACAGTATTCACAGTCAGCACTCATCCTTTTTTCTGATGACGGGCTTTTGCATAATTAAAATAGTTCCAAAACATCCTTGATAGCAGAGGATACCCCACTGTGTACTACCTGACTTGCTGGTGCAGGCATGTTCTAGGCACCTGGGAAATGATTCAATTTGCTGTTTCTGTTTTGTCCTTCCTGAATTTTCAGTTGGCTCAGGGCACTTCAAGGTTACCCAGAGTCGTACAAACAAGAAGTTGTGCTTTGCATCAGGAAGCTCTGAAGGTTAACTTCGGGAGAAACATATGGATAAGCCAATAAAAAGATGAAAATAAAAGGCTTTAGAAAGGTCAATAAACTGCCTTTATGCAGCTAGGAGTAGAATTTTAACCACAATTATTTTTTTTCCCATGAATTATTAACACGTGCCATAAAAATGCTATAAGCCGAGGACAAACGGGACATTCTGTGAGAATTTCAGAGCTTGATATTTTCACCTGGAAACCAGAAAGAAAACACCTTCTTCAATGATACAAGCATTAAAATAAGGCCAACCATTAAAGCTATGGAACAGAAAGAGTTTGGGTCTCTTACAGTTACCTAAAAAACCCCAAAAGACTGAAACAGGCCTGCTCCACATGTACCGGCAACAAAGTTTACCATTTTCCTGTCATGACCAAGAATTAAGGCTAGCACTCAGGAAACTAATCAGACAAACCGCTTTGTTGCATATATGTCTTCTCCTGAAACTACTTTCCTAAGATACTGAAAGAATACAGCTCTGCCGGAGATCGCTGTTTTTCCTTTTTACAGATTTGTCTCCTATCACAAATACTTCTCCAGAAGGAAAAATGAAACTTTTCCTGGAATATTGTTTCAAGGCATGTTTACTGGACCTCAAACTCAACAGCAGGGGTCTTGCTTTGCCTTTTTGTTTTCTAATAGGCTGCGCAACACAGCTGTTAGCTTAGTACTGGTACAGAAATAGTTTTGAAGAAGCTGTGTACGTAGGGTTTATCTGTTCTGTAGTGTTCCCAGGTTTGCTGATCCTAGGGCAAAATATAAATAACTCCAACACTAACCTGAAGTAATTAATGAGGGAACTGGCCCTTGCTCCAGCAGATGAAGGATTTTGGCTCCCTCAAGTAACTGCCCCTGGCAAGCCCTGCCCAGGAGCAATCTGGCTGCAGGTTTCCTAACTCCCAGTTAGAAGAAATCCTAACCTAGCCTGAATAGCACACTGAGGAAGAGCAGAAAGAGAACAAAACCCTTGGCTAATACTGCCATCTCCTTTTCTTCTGTAAACTTCAGTTTATCTAAATGCCAGCAATGTCTTTCATTCTTGAGGCTGCTGATTTTCCAGCTCTCATCAGAACCTTGCCCTTAAATCCATCCAGGGGGACAATTACTCTTAAGAAAGGAGAAAAAAGATGGGTTGCAATTGAGGCAGCCACCTTCATAACCCCTCAGGTACTGCAGACTTGACAAATATACTGTTAGTTATCAGATTTTAGGGGACATAAGTAGCTATGAAGAGCGCAAATGTGGACATTTGGTGAGCCCATTAGTCCTCAATCCCTCTTTCCCCATGGGGTTCAACCCTAAATTTGTGATTACATATCCTTGTAATGAGCTTACATATCCTTGAGGTACATTATGTGACTCAGTCTGCAAAAAGTGAGAAAAGGCTTTGGACCCAAGTCATGCCAGCCTCCTTCCTAGCTCAGCCTCCTGTACAGTGAGGTCCCCAGCTGGGGAATTGGAAGTTTTGGATTGTTTGATTCAATTACCCTATAAAAGCCTAGTCCTAAGCTGGATGACAGCCCACAGACCCACCCAAAGGTTCAAGCACCAAAACCCCTCAGTTATCACTATCAGCCACACTGCTGGTGACAGTCAAAGTCCTACTAAATTCATTACAAACTTCTTGGGTTTTGGTTTGGTTGTTTTTTATATAACCCGCCCAGAAACCATAACTTGGCACAAACTCTACCAAGGAAGAAAAGCAATGCTCTTGCTACCTAGGATAACCGGCTGCTTACCATCCCCTGGGCATGGGAGACTGCACCCCCAAGCCATGGCAGGGGCTGCCCCCTCTAGGGCCCAGTGGGTGAGGGACAGCCCTAGTACAGAGCAGAGCCAAACATCTTCATCATCTTGCAGGGGGAGTAACTGTGGCTAGGTTTCCTGTGGAGCTTATGCAAGAAACACACCCAAAAACAAAGAAAAAAGGTGGGTGATGCTTAAAGTTCGGCCATGGCTAGGCATCTGGTCTGTCCAGGCTGTCATTGAGGTTCTGCTTGGTCTTAGGGTTGTGGTTAGCAGGTAAAAGAATGGCAGAAGGCTGCAAGAAGAGGCAAGAAGAAAGCCAGGGTTGATGACAGGCAAGGGCTTTGCTCACCTTACAGGGCAGGGCATGCTTCCTGGTCGTGGGAAGGTGACCAAACTGATTTCCTCCTAGGGCTGCAGAGGATGGAGAAGGCATGTGTTAGCCTAGGCCTCTCTGCTGTTTGATCATTTGAAGGTCTCTGCAGGCTGTGGTTGAGCTGTGACCAGTGTTGGTGTTAAGCTTAGAGTAGAATGTGGAAAGTGTTTTCAGAAGACAGGTGAGGGTCTGCTTCTTCGAGATAAAGTGAATGATGAAGGGGTCTGGTATTTTTGGACCAAAAGCTTATTGCCTGAACACTATTAGTTCAAAAAGTCAAAAGAGTATACCTTGACATTTTTGTCTGTTCTGACTCCAGTGGTTTAGAATAATTAGAACTGATGGGTATATCGAGTAGAAAAATAACACATCTGTGCGCTGTGCAGCCAGAACACACCACAGATGTAATTAAAAGCTCAACACCTGCTGCTTAAGTGATTGTACTAATCTGATACAAGCAATGTTAGAGTGGTTAACAGAGGTGCCCAGGGCAGTGGATTTCTAAAGGCAATGCTTGCCAGGAGTAGCGGTAGGTGCAGGAGTGGAGACAGCTCGGCAGTGAGCCAGGAGGGTGGGGAGGAGAAGGTGGCCAGATGTAAAGCAAATGCCCATGGCCCCCTGTGGGGAAGGGGAGACACCGCTTTCCAGATGGGGTTTCAGGGCACCCGGACCATAAGGGCACCCCGATGGTCTCAAAAGCAAGGTATGTACACACCAAGGCTGCTCAGGACAAGCCACTGGCGTGTGGGAAGAAAATACTTTTTGTACCAGAAATTAATTAAATTTTACAATAAAATAAAAATGGCATTTGTTTCACATTTATTTCATCCTATTTTAATTTTTATTTTTGTGTATGTTTTATAATGTTCATGCTATATTAGTACAGTTGTATATAATTTGTAAATAAATATACATATGTTGGAGGTGCATGCTTAAAATTACTGCTCCGCTTTCTCACTCATAAAACCAATCCTGACAACAAACGTAAAACATGAGGTACCTGTGATGGCAGTGCCCATATTTTACAACAAATGTTACAGAAACAGACTTGTGACCTGCTAATGGCAAATCCATGATATCCATAACTGGCATTGCAATTTCTATTGCAAAACTGTATCTATGATTTACACTCTCTGAAAGCTGTGCACTGGGTGCTGCAGAGGGTGAAGTGCTCTCCGCCTGTTTGTAAGGAACACAGGAAAGACAACCACAATGGCAAAAAAACATGGGTCAAGACTCAAAAGACCTTTGAGAAAAATTCTAGCTGATACCAGAGATTAAAAATTGATAAATGTATCACTGGGGGAACAGGGTCATTTTCTGCAGGGGATGGATGTGCACTGAAAGCCATAGTTGCTACAGCAGGAGAGCCCAGCTGATGGGACCCACTCGCAGACTGTTAAGCCATGGTCAGAGCTTTCACAAATCCACGATGCTGGAGAAAAAACAACCAACTTGGTTTTAAAATTATATGGATGACCATGGCAGCAGGGCTGCACAATGAACTGCTTCTTGCAGCATTGCAGCATTTTGTGTTGCCATCCCTTTCACCACTGCTGGCAATTCCTCTGTCTTTTCCTACAGCAATATTGAGTGGATTAACTCAGTTGTCTGCAGTGCATCAGTCTGTGTCAGTAATTCTCTCCCAAATGAGAAACTCACTCTCAGACTTCTTTTCTGCCTCTTTCAAACCCATCAGCCCAATATTTAAGTCTTTGTGAAAAACATTTTCACACTGCTTCTGATGGAAGCTCTTCACTTTTTTGCTCTTCATCTGGAAAAAATTACAAGGGCAGTTCCAGCAACATCAGTGAAATTAAGCTAGCAATGACAAGTTCATGAGCTAGCTATGCATTTCTGTACTCCACTTTGCACTCCTCACATCACAACAGCTGACACCAGGCAAGCTTCTAATTCATAATTTTGTTAGCAGATGAATCTTCACAAGGGCTCCTGCTCTTATTCTCCCTTTCCCAGCAGATGAAATGCAGATGAACTTCAGTGCTTGACTTATAAATTTAATTCTTCCTCTGGAGCCAGGAAACAGTGGTCACATATATGAATCTCTTGAGGTGATACAGATGAATTAAAAATGTGCTGCCCAATTTAATAGGATTTAATTCTGCAGTCACTATATTTAATTTAAGAAATAAATAGTTTTTACTAGCTTTCTTCTTTTAATAATAGCAACCACAGAAACATCTCACAGTCCTGTCTAGAAGAATTAAATTAAGGCTTTTCAGTTGATGATGCTTACAGTACAGAAATAGAGTTTCTAGTCAGCGGGATTAAAGGAAAGAAAAGCTCAGCAAGAATAAAGTTACACTGCAGAGTTATCTCTATCTAGGCAGCAGACTGTAATTTCCATAACTAGAGAGAAAAATCTCTTCTCTCCACTGCTTTGGAGGTCAAAGACCCATTTTTAAATTCTCTTATCTTCTCTTTGTTTTCCTGAATTCCCTCACTGCCTCCCCTTCTGGGTTTTATTGGAGAAGTGAAGACCAGCGACATGTAGGAAAAAAACAGACTGAATGATTTTTTTTTAAGTATTTTTAGGTGTCTATAAAATAGCTTATTTAGTGTAAATTGAACAGAGGGGAGGGGAAGAAATGCCCTTTAACAGTACTACCTATTGCAAGCCATGGTCGCCAAGGATGTCTCTTGGTAACTTAAAATCAGTATGTCACCTGTTTTTTACTATAAGGGTTGGTCCTGTAGACCTCACTTACTGCCTTCCTTGAGCCAACACTACCTTTGCCCAGCCAGCTGCTGAAATTTAACCTGTCAATGGCCATTACAAAAGTAAAGATTAGCTCTGAGCCAAATAAAGTGTGGGATCCAGCTCATTTGCTAGCAACATGAACACTGGTACCTGTTTGAGGGACACCACAACATATGGCCAGTGGCAGGCTGAAAGGTGACAGAGAGAAGATAAAACCAACTCTTTTGATACTAGCCCACCCTTAAATCAGCTTTAATGTATGACAGAACAGAACCTTCATCCTAGCAACGTGAGAGCAGTCATGGAGCTTCCCTGTCAAAACCATGGTTTGCACTGCATCATTTCCTATACAGGATATTGTAATAAGTGTCTGCTGTAACCCAGGCAATCACTTGTCCTGAATATAGTAAGAGAAGAAAGCTCCATTAACGAAATATGTCAATTGTTAGATAGTGACACTGATTTCTCTTATCTTTGATTCAAAATCTCAAGATGACAAAACTTAAATAAGAAGTAAAATCCTATGGTAGTACTAAGGCAGAGTCAGGTTTACAGCCCTGCTTGAAGCAATGGTGTGAAAATGGACGTTGTGAGGTATGAGTCTCACGCCTTGTCAAAAATCCACTGAGATTAAGCAGAAACTGTAGGAGATTAATTTCTTCCCACTGAGGTAATGTTGCAGGAGGAAGTGCTGGCAAAGCAGGCTGCCACTGGCTCCCTTCCCCTTGCAGAGCAGCCACACAACAGGGAATTTTGTCCCCTGGCAGTGAGACACAGCACCCTCTATTGCACTACAGGGGATCCCCAAGATGCCCGGGCCCTCCCTGCCTTATTTATTGATATCATTGTTGTTATTATTATTTATTGCTACTACTATTGCTGTTATTGTTATGATGGTGTATTTTTAACATCTCAGTCCTCAGTAAGTAATTAAATAATACCTTTGACAACTTTTTAATATCAGTATCCAGGTTCAAAAGAACAAGCACAGGAGATGCTCAGTTTTTACCTTTCCATGATAAGAAAAAAAGAATCTCAAGAGATTTTATTTTTTCCTCCAAGAACATCATTCTTGGTTAGGCTATTCAAGCACAGAAAACTGTAGGCCAAATACTCAAGCCTTTCCAGTTGTGAGCATGTAAAGCAATCATACTTTTGATGGAAAAGCTGTTGCAGAATACCTACAGTGAGTGCATACTTCATATCTTAAAAACTAGTTACACACATTTGTTTTTCCCCAAATGTATATGCATGTGGATAAATATCAAAATACAGAAGACATTAACTACAATGTATACACATATCTAGGAGAAATATCTATGAACAGAACATAATGAATAACGTACCTTTTAAATACTTTTTCAGTAATAAATGTATTTATTTGCATGCCTTGCTATCCAAATATCTTATTCAATTAATATGCCACTGGTCTGTCAAGCTGACACATTTTTCAACTAAATTAATAGCAGGGTTTGTGGACTCTGCTTCATAAATCTATTTAGGGATGGTATAGAGAACCGAGGAAAAGCAGAAAGGAGAAAATCATCACACCAGCCTTCAAGTCTTACTATTTCTTAGTGCCTTTGCATTTGGCTACAGCTCAGGACAAGCCACTGTGCAGCCTCCTAACCCAGCTCCAGAGGGGCTGAGCAAGGGGCTGACTCTGCCCCATTTGGGATGCTGGTGTTGCAAGCCTTTATCCTTGCTCTGCTTTCCACCTTGTGGGTGGTGAAGACATGATCTGAGCTAATGCCAATCCTTTTTTTGTCATGACATGTTTTTGCACATCTATCTCCATCATGGGAGGAGGCAGAGCTGCCCAGGAGGAGCTATGGCACCACAGCTTGGTAAGAGTACCACAGGGGCAGGGGAGCCCACAGAGACCATCACTTTCACGTACCCATTAGTGTGGGTTCTCAGGGACCACACTCACTGTGAGCCCTTAGGATGCCAAGAGAAGACTAGTATTGCTGACACTCACGTTATGTTTGGCACTGAAATAATTAGAGGAAATGAAGATAGAAAAGCAAAAGATTATAGTAATAACAGTAGAAAACCATACCCATGAAGGCTGGTTGGGGAACTCCTTTGCATTTACCAGCAGTTTTTAAACATTTATGAATTTTAAGCATTTTAAAATTTTTAAACATTCAAAACTATTATATTGCAATTTCTATATACTAACCAAACCTCTGCACTTCTGCACAATTTTTGCACAGTGCCTGTAATGAAATTCCAACAAGGTTATCTGGGACTTTCTGTGCATATTCAGCTGTGATTGACTCACAGCTCCTGGGAGTCTAGAATAAAATATATGCATGGCAGTTTTCTTAGCTCTTAACTTATAGCACAGTTACAGACACCTCTGCGTGTTTGCATCAGTGTGATTGAAGATGAATGCAAAAAAGACTTTATTCTTATGCTAGATCTCACCACTATAAAGACACCACACACTTGTTCTGCAAATAAAAGGAGGACTACATGGCGTATTTGTAGGTTAAGCTCTGAGCAAAAGGGGTGTTTGATGAAGGTTTACACATAGCTGTTGTAAATTCTGCTTTACCCCTGCTAATTTTGTCTCTGCTTTCTACTTAATACTAAATCCCAGCTGAGTATCTGAATCATTAAATGCTGATGGGACCTGCTGAGTGGAATAACTACTAAGGTTGTCCATGCTGCCAAAGTGAAAAGCAACTCTTTTACTCTGCACAGCTGAATTCCCATCAAAGCCTCCTCCCAAAAGCCCTTCTGAGGCCCATTACAGATATTGTGTTGCTTGGGCTAAGGAAATTTCACAGGACCACATTGTTAATCAGATGCAAACTTGGCCAAAGAGCTGGGAGCCCCTGTCCCATCCCTCACTAACACACCTCCCAGGGCAGAAACAGGTATGTCATCTGTGCAGTCCATGGGGATGGATGACTGCTTTCAAAGAAGGTCTTTCTGGCTCCTGAGGAAAGCAGAACAAAACTTAGGTGCTGCCTTCTGCTCTGTTCAATTCACACAGAGGCTGGTACCAGCCTGGCTGTGAACCATGTGAAGACCACCAGCTTTTCCCCCTCCACACACGTTTTCCTTGGCCAACAGCTTTAACAAGAGAGACCCAGTGTTTCAAACTGATGAGTCTCCAGGGTCAGACTTAGTGCCTTTTAATAAGCACAGAATATTCGGCTTTAGCTTCTTTTATTCCGAATCCGTCATTGACTTCCAAACAGCAGCTGATATTTACTTCTGGAAAACATGTGGGCATCAGGCAGGGAAGGCAGAACACATTCAGAAAGAAAGAAGATAGGAAACACAGAAGGCAGGTAGCAGGGATGGAAGAGTAAAGGTCAGGACCGTAGGGAGGAAGATATGAAGGAAGTTAGTGTGATATTTAACTCTGTAACACTATCGCTTGACTGTGTTGATTCAGGCAGTTATGCTGCTGTTAAAACCTTTTCCAGTATTTAAAGATCTCTCCTGCACCATCCCCCAGAGCCTTTTTTCTTCTTCCTTGGAACAAGCCCTGTAAACATCCTCTTCTCCTTGCATAAAAACTGGACTCTTCTTTTTATCTTATGTTTTCTAGGCTGGCATGAGGCCCTTTGAGCTGCAGTTTTTTCGGGAAAAGGCAGCAGCCCCTTCCCTTTGGTGACTGCAGAGGGGTCGCATGAGAAAAGAAAGCATCATCAGGAGAGGTACCCACAGGTCTTCTGTAAGGCATCTGCTGCGGACCACATCATAAGCTGGTAAGCTTCCAAAACGAGCTTTGGCTGCAGCGTGGCTCAGAGCTGTAGTAGAATATTTGGGGCCTGGGGTGTTCCTGAAAGAGTGGAACAACAAAGACTGCACTGTGACATGGAAAAGGAGGATTTGGTGTGTGCCCACGGCTCATCCCAGAGGTGGCCCCACCAGCCTGCAGGTACCTGCTCTAGTGGGGCTGGGCTGGTCTCACCAGAGACCTGGGGAAACTGTTGGGTTTCTTGTGTTGCAAGTGCAACAGACAACTTTCTGCAAGGTTTCTAGATCCTATTCATTCAGGTACATTTATAGGGAAATCAATTATACCTCCAAAAAATATTGAAGAAAATAGGTCAAAAAAAAATGATCTTGCAGTTCTCCAGGGATTAGATGTTTTTAACTCAGGATCTGGCAATAGAATCATAGAATAGTTAGGGTTGGAAAGGACCTTAAGATCACCTAGTTCCAACCCACCTGCCAGGGGCAGGGACACCTCACACTAAACCATGTCACCCAAGGCTATGTCCAGTCCAGCCTTGAACACCACCAGCAATGGAGCATCCACAACTTCCCTGGGCAACACATTCCAGTACCTCACCACCCTTACAGTAAAGAATTCCTTCCTCATATCCAACCTAAACTTCCCCTGTTTAAGTTTGAACCCGTTACCCCTTGTCCTCTCACTACAGTCCCTCATGAAGGGTCCCTCCCCAGCATCCCTATAGGCCCCCTTCAGATACTGGAAGGCTGCTATGAGGTCTCCACGCAGCCTTCTCTTCTCCATGCTGAACAGCCCCAACTTTCTCAGCCTGTCTTCATACAGGAGGTACTCCAGTCCCCTGATCATCCTCGTGGCCCTCCTTTGACTTGTTCCAACAGTTCCATGTCCTTTTTATGTTGAGGACACCAGAACTGCACACAATACTCCAAGTGAGGTCTCACGAGAGCAGAGTAGAGGAGCAGGATCACCTCCCTCAACCTGCTGGTCACGCTCCTTTTGATGCAGCCCAGGATACGGTTGGCTTTCTGGGCTGCAAGCGCACACTGCCGGCTCATGTTCATTTTCTCATTGACCAACACCCCCAAGTCCTTCTGGGCAGGGCTGCTCTGAACCTCTTCTCTGCCCAACCTCTACCTGTGCCTGAGATTGCTCTGACCCAGGTGGAGGATCTTGCACTTGTCATGGCTAAACTTTATCAGGTTGGCATCTGCCCACCTCACAAGCGTGTCAAGGTCCCTCTGGATGGCATTCCCTCCCTCCACACAGCTTGGTGTCATCGGCAAACTTTCTGAGGGCGCACTCAATCCCACTGTCCATGTTATCAACAAAGATGTTGAACAAGACCGGTCCCAACACCGATCCCCAAGGGACACCACTCGTTACTGGTCTCCAGCTGGACATTGAGCCATTGACCATAACTCTTTGCGTGCGGCCACCCAGCCAGTTCTTTGTCCACTGAGTGGCCCACCTATCAAATTGATGTCTCTCCAACTTAGAGACAAGGATGTCATGTGAGACAGTGTCAAACGCTTTGCCCAAGTCCAGGTAGATGACATCAACTGCTCTACCCCTGTCCATCAGTTCCGTAGCCCCATCCTAGAAGGCCGCCAGATTGGTCAGGCAGGATTTCCCCTTAGTGAAGCCATGCTGGCTGTCACCAAGCACCTTGTTGTTTTTCATGTGCCCTAGCATGCCTTCCAGGAGAATCCACTCCAAGATTTTGCCAGGCACAGAGGTGAGGCTGACTGGTCTGTAGTTCCCTGACTCATCCATTTTCCCCTTCTTGAAAATCAAGCGACTGCGTGGGGTTATAGAGGCTGAAGTGCTGCATGGTCTCCTGCATCCTCCTGGAGCTCGGGCTCACAGGGCTCTGCGGGCGGCTGCTGGGGAATGCTCTCGGCTGCTGCTGGGCTGGGCTCAGCAGCAGGGCTCGGCTTCTCCACTGTCGTCTCCTCCCGTTGCTCTGCAGCTGCTGGGCTGTGCTTGGTGGGGGGCTCGGCTTCTCTGCTGCGTCCTCCCGCTGCTCGGCAGCTACAGGGCTCAGCTCCTGGTCCCTGGGGTCATGCTCCAGGGCCGTTTCAGCCACCAGCAGGTCCCGGGGCTGCCCCCCTCGGCTCACCACAGCCTCACAAAGACGGAGGAGAGGACGAGGGCCAGGACAGTGAAGAGTAGCCGGACGGCCATGTACAAGTCCAAGTCCACGTCCACATCCACCACCCCCTACTTCTGGAGCCCGCCTGTATTACAAGCCATTCCAATAAAGTACAATGAAACAAGAACCTTAACGCAAAACCCATATCCGAAAAATGCTAAGATAACAAATACCGGCTGTAAGTAAGGTATAACAGGCTGAAACCATGAACGCAAGAGAATCAAGAGCAACAACTTTGAGAGCCAATAAATCAGCATTGTGATGAGTGGCTATTAATCCTGTTGTTATCTCAACCCTTTGAGCCTCACGTTGGGTGCCAAAAAGAACTGTTGTGGTTTAAGCCTCTCAGCCACGCAGTTTCACTCACTCACTCCCCCCTCTTTCTTCCCCCTGCTCCCAGGTGGATGGGGAGGAGAATCAAAAGAATGCAACTCCCACAGGTTGAGATAAGAACAGTTTAGTAACTAAAGTATAACACAAGACCACTACTGCTACCACCAATAATAATAATGACAAGGCAAATACAAGGAAAGAATGCAGTCGCTCACCACCATATACCAAGACCGACCACGCAGTGCACCCCCACCCTTCCAGGTCTCTGCTCTCCGTTTTCACATCCTGGGCATAACGTGCTGTGGTATGGAATAACCTCTTTGGTCAGTTTGGGTCAGGTGTCCTGTCTCTGCTTCCTCCTGGCTTCCCCTCCTCCCTGGCAGAGCATGAGGCTCAGAAAGTCCTTGGCCAGACCAAAACATTACCAAGCAGTAACTGAAAACACTGGTGTTATCAGTGTTGTTCCCAGGCCTGAAAGCAAAAACACAGCACTGTGCCAGCTACCAAGAAGGAGAAAAATGACTGCTACTGCTGAACCCAGGACATAAGGATAACAGGAAGGGATTCTATAGGTACATTGCAAATAAAAGGCAGGCTAGGGACAACGTGGGCCCTCTCCAGAAGCTATGGGGAGAACTGGCTACCTTGGATTTGGAGAAGGCTGAGGTTCTTAATTACTTCTTTGCCTCAGTCTTCACCGACAAATGCTCTGACCACACCACCCAAGTCTTGGAAGGCAGATGCAGAGACAGTGAGAATGAAGACCCTGGGACCACTGTAGGGGAGGATCTGGTGTGAGACCATCTTAGGGACCTGATGAAATCCATCCGTGGGTCTGAAGGAGGTGGCAAATGAAGTTGCTAAGCCACTGCCCATCATATTTGAAAAATCATGGCAGTCAGGTGAAGTTCCCGATGACTGGATGTCCTGGAGCGTCACATTTCCAACCAGCCCTTCCCTGTTCCTATTAGCAGTGGTGCTACACTGTAGGCAACTGGGCAGCTTACATCTTAACCTGAGCAAGTAGATTGCTGCACTGGCCTAGTCCTGCACCAACCTAGCCAGGACTTCATTTTCTGGGAATGTGACTTGGCAGCCACAGTGTACACTGCTTTTCCTTGTGAAGCCATGTAACACTGGGCTGCAAAATGCAGGAGTGTGGATGCCACTTTCAATTCACCAGCACTGTCTATTTCCTGCCCCTCCCCCCCCCCCCCCCCCCAACTTTCCAGAGTATAGGCACATAGCATTAGATGATACCTTTGAATTCCCGCGTACGGCTCAAGCTGGGAGATGAAAAGCGGAACAGGCCAGCTCAAATCAATAGCTTCCCCATTTCTTAATACTGAAAATATGAGGTGATATACTGCCTCAAGGCCAGGGCTTTGGATGACAGTAATCAGCCTGAACATCCATCACATATGTACTCAAGTGAAGCCAGTTTGCCACTGGCAGACTGCAACAGCCCCAGCACCATGACCCCTATTTACCAAGTGCTTATCTCAAAAGAAAGTAGGAATAAATCTGTCTTGAATCACCTCTCAGCATGTTCTGAACAAGTACTGGGCACAGTTTCCTGGTGACAGAGGTTGTGCAAACTGACACTTTGCCTCTCTCTTAAAGGCTGTAGGTGCCTGGCTGGGGAGCACCCAGTGAGTCTCTGCTCTTCACTAGCTTACTCCATAGCCCCAGCACACATGGTACTTCCTTCCTCCTGTGGAGACTGTTTTTTAAGGGAAATATTCAGGACAAATGAAATGCACTAGAGAGAAAGCTTGCTTACAGTTTATGAGACTCTCTCAGGACATGCCTTGGTGATGGACAAAGGGTTGGACAGAGCATTGGGTGACATGGTTTAGTGTGAGGTGTCTGTGCCCTTGACAGGGGGGTTGAAACTAGATGATCTTAAGGTCCTTTCCAACCCTAACTATTCTATGATTCTATGATTCAATGCCTGTATGACAATGTAAGGTGGGGCTGAGATTTCTGTAGTTACACCTGAGTTAGCATTAAACAGGGCAGCTCAGACTAGTGTCACTGAAGTGGTGGGCTCACTGCCAGGGGGGCTGCAAATTGCATTTGCTTGTGGATTTGGCTGACAGCATTGACAAGCCTCAATTGACTCAAGCCTCTTTGACTTCCTGCATTCCCTAACCGCTTGTTCTGCCCTCTCGTCACCTTCTGCTTAGTTCTAATACTGTTGCTTCTGCCATTTTATGGTGACCCAGGTCCAGCTGAAGAATGAGCAAGCTGGAAGTGCTAACTAAGTTTCCTCACCATGCTGCTCTTCAGCCCGAGCAGTGGGCAGCCTTGCTGGGGTCAGTGCATGCCTTGGTGTAGCTGGAGGGATAGCAGGCTAAGGGCTGGGTGGGCCAGGGCAAGCTGCCTTTGCAGTGACCATGCAGCCACAGCCCGAGGTGCAATGGTTAAGGCCCCAGCTGCCCACCCACAAGCCATTGCCTGAATAGCAGGGGATGGTGCAGTGTCCAATCAGGGAATTAGGTGTAAATTGGAACAAGTGGAAGAACACATGGCTGCTGTGACATAGCAGCTGAGGGCCCATCAGCAGTGATGGCAGCCTGCTTTTCCACCTTGGATGGCTAAAGTCTTCCACAGATGAGACAATGCCATGGCCTTGTCTGACTTCCCCAGTAACCTCACTCACACAGTTCCGAGCCATCCCAGTGGACAAAGTCAGATCCAGTGGCACTTGTTAAACTGGAGTGGAACATTTAAACTTCTCTTTGTTCTCTGACATGGCTGTTTCCCTTGGGCAAGCTGACTGCTTACCTTTTTTTCCCCTTTTGCTTTCTTCACTGGCTTCATTTTTATAAATCAAAGAGTCATGGATTCAGAGGCAGGAAGAGCAGAAAATCTACCATGGACATCTACCTTGATCTTCTATGCAAACCACAGGACTGCTCTGATTTGGTCTTTGTTACACTCGGTCAGTCTTTTAGAAAAATCTAGTACAAGCCAAACAGTGCATGAACTGGCTAACTGGGCAGTAAGGGTGTGTGTGCAATGAATGGGCAAGCTGGCATCTGTGCTAGACAGAGTGAAGCTTAATCACAGCTGCCTTCCTCTGGTTGAGAGCATGAATGCTCTGCCCAGTTGCCAGGCCACTTATCCGCTTGTCATGTCTTTGGGATTTCTATTTTTCTACTGCCTCACCTCAGTAACTTTGGTTGTAACTGGGCAAACATGTTGAAGATAATTTAAATTTGTCTGGGTGGGAGAGAAGGAGGGAAAACAAGGGACGGAACTGAAAGATGAACAGGCAGCCCAATTGCATAGACATCCCTAGGAAACCATGAAAAATATATTTGGCCAGCTTTATTTTCCAGCTTTTGAACTTGTTTGTTAGCTTGAAGCCCAATTGTCATATCTCTGTGCCCTATGTTTTAAAAGTGAACAGCTCCCTGGCCAAAATACTTTCGAATAAACTAAATAATTCCTTGATTTCTCTCTCAAGAGACATGTTTTCCAGTCCCTCAGTAATTTCTATGGCTCCTTCCTGAATCTTCTCCAATTTCCTCAGCATCTTCCTTGAATTTGTAGGCATCAAAAGGAACAAACATTCCACCAGAAGTCTCCCTCTGGGCATGACACAAACCTCTCTGTTCCTTTTGCTCTGTGCTTTTATAATTGGGATATAAATACGATATCAGGTGGTTTTGCCATCATCATTCTGAAGCTCGTGTTCAGTAGATGACGCACCACAACTTCCACTATAGCTTTCCCTAGGACTTAACTTGAAGTCTTTTGTAGAGACATAGTTTCACAATGGACCATACTCAAATATATATTGTTTACTTGCATCTCATTTGCTGACAGATACATGGTGCTCTGTATCAGAAATCTGTTTTCTTCATAAATGCTTAGTGCCTCTCCCCTTTTTTTAATGTTTGCAAATGACTGCCTTCCTGTATGCTGTTAATGATGAGTTTTAAATGGTATAATGCTAAAAATTGATCTCTATGGAAACCAGTAGAAATATAACCATTAAAACAAAAATCCCCATTATGTTTTGATACCTACCAGCCAGTTTTTAATCCACTTTGCCTCTTAATCAAAATGCCATGCCGTACCACATCACGTACCCTGCAGAGTCCATTACAACAGCCACAGTGAGCTTTTGAAATCAATCTTGTAATATTACCAACAGATAACAAGCTACTTTTTCATAATTGCACATTGTTCAGCATTAAATTTACTGCTTCCTTTTAATTTTTTATTAGTTGACTGTCAGATCAGCCACAGAGTATTTTACCTGGGATTAGTTTCAGGCTATCAGGCCTATAATTACATGGGCATTTTTATTTGTCTTGCTTGAGAAGATTGGCAAGATACGGCAGATTATTTGTTGTTTTTTTTTTTTTTTTTTTTCTACAGATGCAGCAATCGGTGTTTATCCAAATTATAACGTGACCTTGGCTGGACTTTTTTGGGAATCTTTGAACTACAAGATGAGCGCATGAGCCATCAGCCTTTTTGCCAGCTGGGAAGCTGCTGGATTCTGGTCCACTGCACAGCTCCTTTGCTTTTCCCAGGCTGAAAATTTCAGAAGCTGAATGTTTTATCCTCCAAGGTCAGACAAGTCTTATCCAGAAAGAAAGGAGTGAAGCAAACCTCAGGTGTGATGCCAGGAGAGCAGGGGGAGAGCATGCAGGGATGCTGTGAGGGTGAGGGGAGCGTGGCTGTGGGCTACAGAGGCAAGATTGCTCTTGGGGTCCCTGTGCAGGACTCAATTCCTTATGTCATGCTTATCACTGCTGCTTCTCTGAGCCTCTGTTCTTTGTACTTCTGACCTCTTTCAGGTGGTGTGAAATTCCCCTGTTCTCTGATTATTTGTGTCCCGCCTTAGTTTTTCAATAGCCAGCACTAGAAGGGATAGAAACTACAGCTTGCTGTGTTTCTGTTCCTTATTCTTTCTCTACAAAAGAGACCTTGTATCTGCCAAACAGTTCAACTGCTATTCAGATTTCCTGAAAAAAACCCACCTTTCTCTACCTGATGGTCATGGAGAGAGGCTGTTGCCTGTTTGAGATTTGTCTGCAACGGCAACATTGCTTTTTTTATTTTTAACTTTGGCTTCCTCAAGAGGATTTTGATGTGCATCACAATTGCTTTGGGAGGGGGCTTCCAACTAGAGCCCAAAGCCAAGAACAATGCCTTTGTTGAAGCACAAGCCTGTGCTCGTTTTCATTAACAGAGTGTGGAGTAGAGCTGAAGCTGGTATGAATCAGGAGAGCTGGTGTCTTCAGTGGAGCTGCCCCTGGTGACATCTGTTGTGGATCTAACTCTGAAATGAACGGCATGCTGCGCAAGCAAATATGGGAGCAATTATTATTTCTGATTATGGAGAATGGGTAGGTTCTTTATATAGAAAGAATCAAATAAAATAGCTGAGATAATAAATGTGCCCTTTTGCCCTTCATAGGGAAGTAGAAAGTAAAATCAGCTCTTTCATTAAAACAATTTGGCATTAGAACTGGATTTGTTGGGTCCTTGAGATCACGCCTAAGACCTTGTCCCAATTTCCTGTTTTTCCCCTCCACCTGCTGCATCACTAGCTGCCTGAATAGCTGTAAAACAAAGATGGTGCTGGAAAATAGGGTTTATTTATTTATTTATTAATTTTCATGAAACATGAATTTTAAATCCCCTGTGTGAATAAATAATCCATATGTTACTTGAATCTTTTATGACATGAATCCCAAAAACCAGCTTGAAAAGCTTTCTCTGTTGTTTTGGAACTAGGTCAGAAAACTAGCTCAGGGAATTTTTAATGAGCTAGGCAGCCTCCCAGCTCTGGGTTACTGGTTCAAACATGAATCAGGTTAGTAGGGAACAGAATTTGTGGCTGCAGCTGAAGAATTAGGCCCAATCCTCACCCCAGCCACCCTCATTGTCATGGTAATAGTGGCATAATGAGCGCAAGACTTAGACAGAAATGAGGAAAGGGTCTGGAATATGAGGACTGCTCAATCTTTCTCTTAACAGCTGCCTTTTAGTCCGTGCCTTAGCAGGGACATTACTCTCCTCTTCCCTTAAATTCTCCCAAAACCCTCTCCACTACCTCCAGCTGTAAAAGGACCATTTACCTCAGTTGGCACAGATAATGAATTAACTCCTTTTGTCAAATAAGATCTTAACACAGTCAAACAACATCAGTTAGCAAAAGTTGACAAAGTATCTTTTTTTGGAGTTCTGAATCTTCACTCTTGACAGAATCACAGTGCTTGATATTGTCTTAACCAATACAGAAAGCCTATTTTTGACTCTTTATCACTGCTTATTACATCTTGTATAGACTGGCTCTGCCAAAATTTTTCAGTGTTTTTTCCCCAATAATTTTATTAAATTTTACCCTTCCATGCTTCCTTTCTTCCCTATGCTTTCTCTGTCTCTGTATCTTCTACAAATCAGTAACAACTCTTTTGTACCACGGGTGTGAATCACAGAAGAGCCTTAAGGAAAAAGCTGGGTAGAAAAAGTGGGATCATGGGAATGCAGTTGATCAGATTTGTACTTTTTGGGTATTTTTAGGTAGACCAGTTAACGTACAGCAGGTTTTAGGGATGTACCTCAATCTGTCTGACTGAGATATACATGTTACAGAATCTTATAAAACTCAATAGCAAGACTTTCAGGCTATACTAGACAGCCCTACTATCTGCTCACAAATCTCAGTTTCCACTTGTGCAGCTGCTGGGAATGAGAAGATCTCCAAACAGAGCAGTATCTAACAGAAGGGAACCAGTTAGTGTAGTAGGACAATCATTAAGACACATTTTCTTTTTTCCCCCAGGATAGTAAAAAAGGTAAGGCATCTTTCAGACATCACAGTCAGAGGGAGTTGTTTCCTGTGGGACCTAACCCAGTCATCAAGAAGCTAGAGGAACAATTCTCTTCATGTGTATGTCAATGGAAACTGTGATTATGCCCTAAATATCCAAGCATGGCAATTTTTTATGCTGAAGCGAGGCTGTGAATTGCACTGGAGAAATTTTACTGGGTTAATAGAAAAAAAACCCCTAGCAATAAGAAAAATAACTAGCATGGTTTAGTGGGAGGTGTCCCTGCCCCTGGCAGGGGGGTTGGAACTAGATGATCTTAAGGTCCTTTCCAACCCTAACTATTCTATGATTCTATGATTCTAATAAGAAAATAGAAATAAGAACTGAAAACATTTAATATTTTATTTTACTTATTTCCTTTGTCAGCTGAAGAGCATAAATGAACGTATTTACTGAAAAGATTTTGTGAACGCTACACATAACACCAAAATAGGCACTCCAAATATAGTGACCTATTTACAGTAAGGTATCTAGGTGTTATTTAGGGTGGAGTAGGAAAACTAATTCTCTTCTCTCTCCTAGCTAAACCAGTCAGGTATTTAGGATCCTTTGGTTTACCTGGAAAGAGAAAAGCCAAGGTCAGGGCTGGCTGACTGACTCAGGAAAAGCTATTTCTGGAGGAAGGAAGAAAGGAAGTCCTAAGGAGACAAGCTGTGGAGACCCTAAGCATAAAGGCAGAATTGTTGGGCTGGGAAACAGTTGGGAAAAAATTGGCGGGGTTAGAAAGGCTGGAAGGAAGGCCATGAAGTCTTGACTCCATTCACTTTAGGGAACTTGGGCCATTAAATAAATTACTCTACAAGAAAAGCAAAATTATGTTTGTACAGGAGTATAGATGGCTTATTTCTCAAGCTCAACAGGCAACATAATTGACTGGTTCTGTTTTTTGGCACCAAACTCAATATTATTAAAACTTAGGGGGAAAAAAACATATAATAGCTTACTTAGAAATGCAGAAGATGGGTAGTAACAATCAGACAGCTGTTTGCAGAGACCTGGAAATAATACAAGACTGAAGGAGACTGCCAAGGTCACTGAACCACGGATCCCAGCAATAGTATCAGGTGATCCTCTTCCTAAGTGCTTTGTTTTTAGCCTGGTTAGGTTCAGGACTAACAAGCACATCGGCCATTTGCTGGAAGGCAAAATTTAAGTGAGGGACAACCATTTACACAGATGACATTTATTTGATTTTTATCTATATCAGAGTTTGACATGCTAGGGTATTTTTGTCCTAAAGCCAGCAGTATCAGAGTCATGTCTGAAGTGCTGGGATGGAAAGAAACTACCTGGGGAGTAATTACGCACAAATGGCCTTTGGCAACTTCTCAAGAATGAAATGGTACAAAAGAGAACATTGGGCTAGTCTTGTCCCAGGTTGGAATTCTTAAATTTTTAGTTCATATCTGCTTTCCTAACAGGAACAAACCTGGTTTTAGGCAGCAAGGATGAGTATTTCAGATATGTAGTTAATGATAAGAAAGTTTCCTCAGGTTTAGATGTCTGGATGCGTGTTGCCCTAGCTCTATAATACTTAGTTACAAAAACAAGCAACTGATGAAACACCATACTTAAAGGTGGAGATATCTCAGTGTATTTTGATTTGCCTGGCTGTTGGTTTTTACTGTGAGTTCCTTTTTGTTGAGTTTCTGAGGACTCCAAATTTCTGCTCCCAGAGAAGGCCTTGCAATCTGATAAGTACAAGTGATTTGTTACAGTACTGATCAGGCTAAACATGCGCATTTTGTTCTTTATGTTTCAACAATGAAGGCATTGTGGTAGGGCATGGCCCCTTGCCACCCAGGAAACAAAGAACAGAAAGAGCCCGGTGCCAGGGCAGCCATGTGGCTGAATGCTGCGTCAGTTGGTGCTTTCCGGGCACTCTAGGGCATGTCACTTTGCCAGACATCCATGAATATTGCACCATTAAACCCATAAACACTACCTACTGCTGGTGTGCAAAGGCAAGTCATGAGTTTTCAGCAGGCTGAAGTGTAATAGGAGGAAACTGTATTGACTTCCTCATAGCAAATTTTTTGTTTCAGGAATTATAAGCAAAGCCTGTGAAATCTTGACACCGCCATGCTTGCCACTGCTCCCAGTTGCTCTGCAGCCCCTCATAGAGGACAGCAGGATCAAGAACAGGAAGGTAACTACATTCTGGGACTGCATTTGTGGTCCCAAAGCTGGGAGAGAGGATTAGTCCTGCAGACACTTCTGCAGCCATTCTTCACAGATAACTTTAGCAAGCACCTGCAGGAGAAGTAGAAGTCTTTCCTTCTTGGAGGGCAACTTCAGTGAAGGGAAGAGATTTATAAGGCTTTTCTAGGTAAATTCCAGCCATGCAAACTCAACTTTTAAAGCCCAGAAACTCTCAAGCTTTTGGGGGAAACAAAGGAAAAAAAAAACATTAGTATAGTTTTGAGACTGAAAAATAAAAAAAATCAACCCCCAAACTTTGAGACTGAAACAATCACCAAGAACACTGAGATACAGCCCTCGATCACTTTCACAAAGTCTATTCTTCATCTTTCCACCTCTCTATTTGTTCTCCTGGTGCTTACTCCACTTTCTTATTTTCCTCAAGCCAGGCACATTCCTGCCTCATAGTGAAGGAAAGAAGGGGTAAAAAGTGCTGAAAAGTCAGACTGGGGTGAAAAGGTATGGAGATAAAGGAAAGATGAAAAGGAAAGTAAAAAAGGACAGAAATTTGGTCTGTGTATCTTATGCCCTATGGACTTGGATCTCCCTTTCTCCAAGATGTGTATGACACAAGGATCTTCCTGGGCCATGAGGTGTGTGTTCTCCTATAACTGTGCAGTGTTCTCCCCAAAGTATTCAGTTGCTGTCTTTAAATAGAATGTGAGTTTTACCTCTCACTATTCTGCAAGAAGGCTTATCAGCACTTCATAGCTTTGATGCTTAGAAATCTCCTAGGATCATGGTTATAAATGGCTGGCTTCTATATGTATATTCTTGTGACAATGCTGTCCTTTAGCTTCAGTAACTCCTTTCATAGTTATATCATTTTGGTACCTCATAGCCATGAGTAATGACTGCACCTAGGTCTTGGTCTTATTAATGGTAACATGCAGTGGGAACATATATTGTGAACTTTAAATTTGTGTAGCTGAATATTTGGACGAATAGTTTAGGTACTAAGGGATGAGAGTTCTTTTGATGCTTTTGGGCTGAGACATCTCAAAGTAGATACAATTAGCTTAAAATACCATATGATATCTTAAAATTGTATGCCTTATTTTATTAAGACCCCTCCACCTGAAAATAAGTATTTTTTCTTATTTTTTTTTGCATTTTCTCCTACAATCTGGGGATTTCATAGACACTGTACCCTTTTCTTTGTGTCTGTTTGTATTTCCTTTGTCCTTGTATATGCAGCAAAAGACCATATGGATGTGCTCTTCCAAAATCTCCCTACCAGTAACAGCTGCAGCAGCAAACCTAAAGATTGCGAAACACCAGATACAGAGAAGGAATATGGAGAATAAATATAGTAGGAAGCAAACCCAAAAGATGTCTTCAAGGATCATTAGGACACAGAAATGTATTAAACTCTTGCAAAATAAATTAACAAAAAAAACTCATTAAAAAAACGTCCCTGTACTCAAGAAAATGAAGACTCTTCAGATTAACAGTGAAAAAGCTGTGTGCCCCATTGCGATTCCCAGATCTTCATTTAAAATACTGCTGCCAAGTAACAGTTGTACTCATTAAGAAATGCAATCAAAACTTGTGTCTAAAACCCCATACTGTTGATAATCAGCAATTCATGGTGCACTTCACACTTTTCTCATGCAGAATTGTATACTAAAGATCAAACCAAACATTGGTTAACAATGTGGACCATCATGAGCCCTAGTATGTCCTAAGGAGGGCTTCTTGACCCTCAGCCCTTCATCTTTGCTGCAATGAGATGGAACTTTAAAACTGTACTGGGAGTCCACAAGTACGAGAAACATTGCAATCTCGCCAGAAATGGCGAACAAAGGACTCCCTTCTGGTTTAAGAATTTGTCATGAGATATCAGAGCTAAGGACATCTTTGCATACAAGCCAGTTTGGATTTTGTCAGAGTGAGGAATGTAGAAATTACTATTACTTCAAGGTCTTTGAAGCTGGACAGGTTTTTTTGTTTTGCCTTTTTCCTCTTTTTGCTATTTAGCTCATTTCATAGGTATGAAATCACAGTCAAACTAGACCTTACTGAGTAAAAAATCATTTTTACACCAATGGGAATTTTTTTGCCCCCCTGCATCAGTGCTGCAGGATTGGCCTGACATTAGGATCTCTGGAAATTCCAGAGAGCACACTTATCTGTCCTGCCCTGCTGACAGCTATTTATACCATTTTCTCTTTCTGGAAGATCAGCAGTTTAATCTGGTAGGACAAGGTGCTGGGTTCTGCAGGACACGTGTAAGTCAAAGGATATTAAAAAAACCCCCAACAACTAATCAAACCAACCTGATTTTGAAAGCAATCTTTGTATCACCCAAACCAGTCACAAGAACAAATCCCTGTAATGTTCTGAAACTGTGTTCATTTACCTTTCTGTGGAAAACTTACATATCCTTCTTGACCAAAGCCTACCAATGCTAGGTTTCAAATTGTGGACTTCAACGCCTGCAAAGTTTTCTTTCTCTGAATTCAAGGAAATATAACCTTACACAAATTTCAGCTTCTGCTGAAAAACCAAAACAGTTCCTATCACCTGTCAGTGTAACACCCTCTGTGAGTGGCACATAGCTGACTTCTTTCCCAGAGGGAGCCAAGTAGCCTATTTATTTAGAAATCTGTTATACAGCTCAATCAGTGACTCCACTGCTGTTCTCCTGACTATTTGTTAGTTCTAATTAGAAATAAAAGTCCGGAAGAGCAAATTGCCTCTGCTCAGTTAATTTACTGATTATGAAAATTAAGAAAATAATCAATAAACACATAAATTTATGTCATTTCTAGAGACCCAAAGCATTTAATCGCTCCTGAGGGACACTCTGCTGGTTCAAATGCTTTTTGGGTTAAATACTGGTTCAATAACCCAGACTTAGAGATATCTTTTCTAATATACTAAATACCCTCCAATCCTATTGCTTGCGGCAATTAAAAGTTGAAATATCTTAAGTGGTGAAAAGCTCAGTGTGTTGTGTGTGGCAAAGACAGCAAAGCAGCACCTGATTGCATTTCCTGACACAGCATGGTGCAGCAAGGGCTTAGCCTGGTGTCTGACGGGATCACCTCCTGCCCTGCTGCCCACGGACTGGCTGGGGAAACATCAGGGCACACAGCCATTTGCATTCACCACCCATAACTCCCACCAGAGCTTGTTCTGGCTATGGGTAGCTGAGATTTCAGTATTGCCCCCAGAATATTACCCAGTTTTGCCTCCCAAACAAACTTCTGGTCTCAGTTCAGTGCAAGTTTAAGTTTAAAAATAAAAGAAGCCATCCATGATCCTGACGGCACTGCCAGTGTTTAGTGTAAATGTGGAAAAAAGGGGTTTCCTTCTGTACATATCCAGGGAATTCAAAGAAAGTAGGGGTGGACTATAGAGGACTAATATGTGACAGATGAGTGTGAAAAATACGCAGCAAAATGCGCATCTCTTAAATCAAACAAAAAGTTCTGCCGAATTTATACTGAGAAGCCAGGAATCTGGAAGGGAAGAGGAAGTGCATTTATTGGTATGTCCCTTGTAACTAATTTATCTAGCTCAAAATAATGATGATGATGATGATGATGTTGTTTCTTCTTGAAAGCCTGGAGAAGGCTTTCAGGAGAAGAAATCCCTATTTGGCACCTTCGCCAGACGAGTTTGTTGACTTACTGCTGCACAATCAGCGGGGAGAACCTTGGTGGAATCAGGCGAAACTTCACTCCTTTTTGTACAAATTGACCTGATGCTATAACATAGGGCATTCAGATAGCCATTATTTTCTTCAGCCCTCAAAGAGGAATCAGTGTTTTCCACCAGTCCAAAAGCTTTCTGCTGGTGATAGAAGCCTGGCTTGTTGCTGTTCTCTACACGGTGAAGGAGGTTTTCTATGTTGTTCAGGGTATGCCTGTGGAGGTGTTGGCAGCAGATGTGAAGTAAGGGTGGACACTCACTTCCAGATGTACAGGAGCCCTTCCTATTGCCAAGGTCCTCAGGGCATCAACCCCTTCAGAGTGCATGGTAAGTGTGTTGGACACACACATGCCTACTCACACAGTGACAGGACAGCTTGCTGGCCACACACATATCCTTCAGCCTTCTGTCCTTCAGCCTTCCATACATCAGCCTTCACTGTTTTGGGGCAAGGAGAGAAATAGGAGATGAAAGTCAGAGTCCTGTGGGCAAGACAGTTCCTGCTTTGCTGCAGGAACTGTAGGTAGTCTTGGTCCAGCCCACATCAAAGGGTCTGCCTGAAGGTGCACCCAGCTGGCAGAAGTATACACACTAACAAAATATTTTCAATGGTCAGTCTCCCGAGATGGTTTATGGTGTCTGATTTTTGAACATTTACACAAAAAGACAAGGGAGAGGAAGGGAAAAAAGGGGAGGCATTTTAATGCTGAGGCTTTTTGTCCATTCAGATGAACATCTGCCCTTACTGGGCTTTGAGATTAGGATCAAAAAAAAGTATTATTGGTTGCTTGAGTTTTCCTGCTGGAAAGACCAGAACCTCAAAGTGACAGGAAGCCCTCCCCCAGCTGCTGGCTTGGCAGGAGACAGGCAGAACAACAACCACACAACAGCATAAATACATTTCTGAAAAGGCTCTCCATTAAAAAGAAAGAGATTGTATATTTCAACCCCATGACACCAACACATTCAGTTTTGTATTATATGACACATACTTTGAATATGTACAGGACTGATAAGCATATTAATGAGCCAAGCTTTGACAGGAAAATATATTTCAAAGCTTGGATTTTTTTGACATATAGTTCTTCCTTGCTGGAGATAATTAGTGCTGCCTGCTTTCCTCTTCTTCACAGAAGAATTTTTTCCCATAGTATAAAGATTAGTCAGAGCTCTTAAAAATCCTGTTGAGTTAAATCCAACTAGTAAAGAATGGCACAGCAAATGTCAAATAAGAGACAAAGAGAAAATCAAAATAAAAAGTGATTAATTTAAGGAATTTGAAAATCAACTCTGCATTTTGTTTTGAGTATGAAATAGCTCATAATGAATACTGATTTTGATGACTATTTTTACTATTTTTGCTAGGCTCAGAACTGTATCCAATGTTTACCTCTGAATAGGGATGAGCAAACCAGCTTAGAAAAAGATGTGTTTGCTGCTTCAAGCATTCTCTGAATCCTTTATCATTTACTGGATGAAACCCAGACCGACAGTCTGAATTTCAGCATCTATGTGAGTTTCTGGTTTGTCTCTTTAATAAAGAGAATCCACCATAGGAATCCACTCTGTCCATCGGGTGCTATTAGGAAGCCCTCCTAGCAGTTGCAGCCACATCCTGAACCTTGAGCTTAATCTTCCATCTTAGTGTTAAGTTGCAACTTTTCTGACTCTTTAAATCTCACCCCAAAGGTTGTCTCCAGACAGAGCAGGAGACGCATACTCTAATGTGCCTTCAGCATTTCTGCAAAATCCAAATCAAGGACTGCTGTCAGGTTTACTTCTGATGTTAACCAAGGTTCAGCATGCCAGGTAGAGGCTGGAGCATGTCCAGTTCTTGCTCTAGGACAGGTCAGGAATAAGGATAGTCAAACTGAGTGCCAGGATATGGGCACTCATTCTTTGGACTGTTTGAAGTCCACCAATGTAGATGTGGGTCCTGTAAAGCCAGATAGGTGAGAAAAGTCTGTACTGGTGCCTCAGTGGGAGGGACATATCAGAACAGCACTGCATCCCAAAGGAAAACCAGCAGCTCCACATCTGGGGAGATATCAAGTCCATGCACAATGCATATACAGTTGTTTCCTGGGGACTGCCAGCAAAATGTCAGTAGACCCAACCCTTATATGTTCGTACTTAGTCCTTTTCAGGTAAGAAAGTAGGAAGTTTTAGCTAAATGAAGTAAACAAAATCTGGCTTGGCTTAGGCACAGGGGTTAACATTCAAATCTTGGCAAAACTTGTAGCAAGCAGCGGTGACACAAGAAGTAGAAGAGATGTAGACTTTAATCACCTCTGAAGCATGGCGCCTAAAGGATTAGCAGCATGAGCCATAACTTCGGGAGAAGGGAAGAGCACCATCTACTGAATGACAAAGGAAGGTTTTGCTTTTCTTACTCTTTCAGGAGAGGTTGCTCGTTCACGGACAAACCAGCAGCTCCTGGGCAATTGTGGGTCACTAGGGAAGTTACTTAACCTGCAGTAAGAATAAAGAATCAGGGAGAGGAAAAGATTACATCCCTCTCAAACCTTTAAGACCTTCCGAGAACATTGATAGTCACAGTAGCCATAAATAATGTCTGGACCCTTTCTTCACACTGCTGCCTATTAAGTACATGTTTATCTAGCTAACCTAACTCATTAAATTTTAAAAATAGTTTAAAATTAAAACAAAGGCAAAATAAGATTTAGTTAAAGATTAATAAATGATCCTATTAGTGTAATAGACTGTGAGTCAACCAGGAAATCACTCATTTGGGTTGACCTTTCCTACTATTGTAATAGTGTGCTCTTCCCCCATCCCCAGTCCCTGTCTCTCCACTTAGGCATGCTCTTAGAATAAAATAAGCCTCAGATTTATATTTCTAGATTTTTTTTGGTCATGATTTTATTGATGTTATTTCTTATGTTGGCTTTTTAAAGCACTTGCTAAATTTGCTTGTAATATGAAGCTCCAGTAATCCACCATCCTCCTACACTGCAGTCTGTTCTAGCCTACACCACATAGACTCCTTTGCTGTCACAGGGTGGGAACTGTGCACTGAAGCTCCTAAAATAGATTCAAAGGCAAAAAAAGACCTGCAAAGAAAAATGGAAAGATACTGGGAGCTTGGTTCTGCTCTCAGGGCACACTGCATGTTCACATCACCATGTCTTTTGATAAAATTGCCTCTTTTGAAGGAAACTTGAGGTCGTCTCACCATTTCGATTCTATTTTCAGAGGATCGAACCTTCTTGACGATTCATGTCTAGACCCTAGCCAGCTCACCGAACATGGCTTTATCAGCTCTGGGAAAAGGAATAACAGCTCTTGAACCAGAGATGTGGTCATTCTATTTAAAAAATCTGGCTTGTATGTATTATTTGCATGGTGGGAAGTGCCAATATCCACAACAAAACCATTATCAAAGACAGTATAATCACAATGAAAACTCCACCTCCATGCTTCTTTAGCTCATGGTACTTCACTAAATATTTTACCAAAATTACATCCTTACTTCTGATTCACTCATGCTGTTGTCCAAATGAAATCAATACATCATGAAAATGATATTTTTCTTCTTTTAGTTGGAAGCAATTTTTAAATGATACAAAAGAATCCCCAAATGGATGGTTTTGTTATCATTACAAATACAAAACATACCAGGAAGAAACAGTAGGATTTCATCGCAGTTCTACGTTTTAGAAATAAAATTAATGCAATTTTTAAGAAGTACAGAAACTCAACAGGTTAAGTTTTATAGACAAGCCAGGAACAAAGCCTGGTCAGCTGGTCAGTTCAAGGGTGGATAGTAAATGGAGTTTCCATTTCACAAAGATTGCCACAAAACCAGAAGACAAGTCTGACCAGAGGTAGAAGAAACTTGAAGCAATCAAAATTTCCCAATAAATTGATTTAAAAAACCCTAAGGTTATCAGTGATTTTGTTTTGTTTTTAACAAATATTCAATTTTTATTTTGTCAAACAAGTACACAACATTTTAAAACCGGTAACAAAAATTTATTCTGAAAGTTAAAAACTAATTGATGGTGAATCATTTCTCTCTTTTATTTTTGTCTGTTTGTTTGTTGAAATCAATGCAGTGCAAAATACTTTTGAGAAATTATTGACTTCTGACAGAGAAGCAACCATCTTCAGAGCTGTCTGATTGCAGTTGGCTGTGATATCCCTCCTCATGTCCTGCTGGGTACCATGTGTTTCTACAGCCCATCTCACACACAGCAACTCTACTTTCAAGGTGACAACAAATGTGCACTATGAGAGAAAGTCGCTGTGTGAACAAGCTCTCTGAGGTGATATACAAAACCTCTCCTTATAAAGTGCTGCTGATGGCTGTAGTGTCACGTTTTTCTCTAGACCAGATTTACACAACTAATCTCTACAGCATGGCACATTGTCTGCAGGACCTCTGGACACAGAGAACAGCTGCAATTGTAGGTGACTTTAGGCACTGATACCACCTTTCAACTTAGCACATACTATTTAATTTTTGAAAGACTGAAATATCAGGTCATGCCTCTGAGCTCCCTGGAGGGAAATGGACTGATCTTTACAGGTTGTGATCTGCAGAAAGTCATGAGGCAGATGTAGACACATCCCCCATGACATGGCTTTCTGTAGCATTAATGAACTACATAAAGAACAGTTGCCCACAGAAATATTTAATGTGACAGTGGAGAGTTTGGTTGGTTGTTTTGTTGGATTTTTTTTGGGGGGGGAGGGAGAAGTTCAGAAAGCAAATATGGAGGCAGAAGAATGTATAACTTATGCCTTGCAACTTTTGATGCTCTGTTCTCAGGTTTCATGGCAGTATATATGCAAACTTTGGTAGAAACAGTGGATATCAGCCTGCATTTGTTTGCATGTTAATCTCCAGGGAACAGCAACAGATACAAACCGCTGAACTGGCAAATGATGGGTGTCAGATTGGCAATTTTGTAGTGTTTTTGTCTGAATCTACTTGTGGTTCTGTTTTCTTCCCTAATTTTGCACCACTGCATGGCTGAATGCCTTGAACTGAGTCCACAGGAGCTGCAATAAGGTGGAGAAAAACAAAAAGGGAAAAGAACAACAAGGAAATTGTGTCTCAGGTTAGTGCTTCAAAGGTATTAAGATAACAGTAGCTGGTTCTAGCAAGGCTAGGACAGAATACACTACCCAGGGATTAAAGGAGACCTAAGACTTCTAAGAGCTGAGGGGTCACCAAGGATGCATCAATGAAAACACTGACAGAGGGGGGAAGATCAACACAGGGGAAAGGGAGCATCCTGTGGCAGTGGAGCCTGCTCCTTGCAGACGGGCAGGAGTGCCTGAGCTGTTGTGGAGAAATTACACTTAAGGAGATATAGCTAACTTTATATGAGGCCCCAATATGTCTTGGACTTCTGGAGGAGCATTGTATTCTGTTGGAAAGACCTCTGAGCATTTCCTTAGCCATGCTGAACTCTTGTTGGTATAACTGATTAAGCTTGTGGCTAGAAATGACACCCAGCTCCTGCCTTGGGACTTCGAAAGTAGCTCAGTTCCACCTCAGAGAAGGCAAAGGCCAAGGCCTTGGTGGTTTGACTCAGAGAAAACGAACAGACAGTTGTTTCCACAGTATGGGAAAGGAGGATTATTAATTTTGTCCTGTTGAAGTTGACCTTTCTGTGTTTCCATCTGCACCAACTTTCTTCACTTACGGAAAGCTAAGATCTTCCCCTACAAACTCAATTGTCTTATAGTCTTCCAGATACTTGCAAGGTGCCCCCATGCTCTCCACCCTCACAGCAAACTTCAGGTGAGTAAAACTCCTGATTACATAATGGGATAGAGGTAGCAACTCCAGTGCAAGGAGACTGAAACACAGTGGAGTACAAAAGGAGAATAGAAAGGAACTCTAAAAGTTGGAGATGCTTTTTAGAAACCCAAAGCCAACTGTAATTTAATAAATGAACAATTCTACATAAGAAAGCAATTGCCCAAGTACAGAGGAGAGGACATCTGTTAGCAACTGACCTGCAGAAAACACGTCATAGAGGTGATCACAGCCTAAAGGCAAGTTAAAAAAGTAATCATCATACTTAGAAAAAAAGAAGCATTATCCCAGAATGTAAAAACAGGAGTGTTGATTATTCTATGGTGATACATAATTCCTTTGACACACTCAGTACTGGTGAAACCCAATTGCAGAACGAAGTCCAGTTTTGGTACTTCAGGAGAGCCGCTGAGCAATGGGAGAAAGTGCACCAAAGAGCACCATGAGTTATCAATGGTGTAGAAAGCACAACCTATGAAGAAAGTTGGAAGGAATCAAATTTGTTTGGCCTAGATAACAAAACAAGCAGAAAGGGTATGACACAAATCTTCATGTACGCAGAAGTGTAGCTGCTATAAGAAAGACAATAATTTGCTCACAACATTCACTGCAGAGAAGGCAAGTAGTAAATTGTGTCAAGTCAATTTTCAACTAAAATGAGGACACTAAATCCTCAAATAAGGATTGTGAAGCTCTGAAGTTGATATGATAATATTTCTTACTCATACCTATATCTATATACTCTTACTTACAGACACAGCAGCTTTCTGTTGAAATTTCTTCTGTAAGATTACTTCCCATGCTTTCCACTGACAGATGCACTGAAAAGTTGATCACAAGGCCCAAGGAAATGGTCATCTGCTTCTGAGGAGTTAGTGCTGCCCTTCTCTATGTAGATAGGTGAAACGACATCACAGCAACGAGATTCTGAGACAAAGACTAGGCAGACACAGACACATACGGCATGTCACAGCGAATGTTGCCACTGTTCTTAAAGGTGATTGCCAAGAACAATTCAGTGAAGTGAATAATTTGCTTACTGTGTAAAGAAAATTAATGACTTTGTAGACAAAGTCTGTAAAATTAGGGATATGCCTCCACTGTTACATGTCTTTGTGAAAGAGGCAGCAAATAATCTATGTGGGCAGTAGTGTATGCTAGATCAGAACAGATGCAGGGTGGCAATTGATAGGTACAATGACCACTTTGCTTTAGCATCCTCCCATTGTGATGTGGTCTGCTTTGTTTTTAAACCTCAGCATAGCTGCAGCTGCTTTTTGTGATTAAACTGTGGTTTAAAAAATCTGGAGCACTCTGTTACAATGAAACTTCCCTCAGCTGCCAGTGACCTGAAATAACATAAATGTGGTAGAACCAGCCTGGATGTGACAGGATGATATTCCCTGAGACCACCCAGGATGCAGGGGCAGTGCAGCCCCCCAGTCATGAAACTCATGGCCCTGGGAATTACAGGGTGGGCACAAACCTCCATCCTGGGCTCTGTGCTGAACACACAGAACCTGTCTGATCTAGTGACATTTCCAAAAGTGACCAGCCTTGACCAAAGCCACTCCCCTCTGGAGAAAGAGCTGAGCTGTGCCAGCTGATGTCTCAGGAGCCTGCACACACACAGCACACACATTTCAGCCACAGAAGTCAGCGAAGAAGGATACCTAGCTAGCCCGGCTTCTTTTGGAGCTTGATTTCTTATGCACCTTGTAAAGCAAGATCTCACCTTTCTGCACAAAACCAAGCTCCCTCTTCAACACAGGTAATTTTGGAAGTACAGGTTCTAGAAACCTAGCCGGTCTGGGTAGGAAGTAACCCACAGATTTTCCTCGTACTGATGTGCAGACTGTACTCTGATTTCGAAAGCCCTGCCCATACACGCCAATGAGGAAACAAGGCAACCCAAGAAAGCATTGTTGAAGCAGTGTGCTGGCCTCAGCAAAGCCAGCAAGGCCATGCTGCCAGCAGTGTGTGCAGGTGGGGCCCATTCCTGTGTCATGTTCTGCAGAGCTTGCAAGTGAGATGAAGACACGACTTGATGATGACAGTTAACACAAGAGATTCTAGAAAGACTATGTTTTCATTCTGGAAAGAAAAAATATTCTTTGTGAGGAAAGGATCCTTAAATAGCCTCTTGTGTTTTGAGGACTGTCTGAAAGATATAGATCTTAAGGAGGGTGTTAGGTGCAAAAGGGATAGAAGTCCTGGTTGAAAAATAGTGGCTTCTCTGTGAATGCATACCAGCAGTATTGCTAATCAGAAAGAGTAAGTTGCATTCAGTCAGCGAGTCCATCCTCAGAGCAAGCTTTTGTTCTCTTCATATATTATTTGTAAGCCTTGTGCAAAGCTTGCACAACACTGCGCATTACGAATACTAAGGAGGCCTGAACTTTAACTAGTCTTTATGACGTACAATTTGCACGTATACCACTGCGTTCTGCTAGACTTAAGAAAAAAGAAATCAGCACAAAATTCCAAGTTTGAAATATGTTAGTTGAGGTATACAATATATCAAATAAGATTTCAACAATTTAAAGATTTAACTTTAACAGTTAAGAAGAGTAAGGTATGAAATGATACTGTTCTGCAGTACTGTATGGTATCTAGTGTCCGTCCGTACTAGAAGAGAGAGGAAAAATTCTAAAAGCCTGTGCATTTTACTCTTTCAAAATAACCAGCACTCCTGCACCCATTTTCCCAGATATTCAGAAAGGTTGTGAGATCTCCATCACTAGAGATATTCAAAAGCTGTCTGGACATAGCCCTGAGCAACCAGCTCTAGATGATCTTGTTTGAGGAGTTGTACCTTCAGAGGTCCCTTCCAGCCTCAGCCCTTCTGTGATTCTGTAGCTCATGATAAGTAGAAATGATCTCTGCTGATATTAGGTAGTGTGGAGCACACTTGAACCCTGAAGATATCAAGAAGAAATCATGTGATTCTATTCCTGCTCTCTGCACAAATCCCTATTAATGTTTTTGAGGTGTTTTTACAGACCGAAAGCCTTTTGTATTACACTTGGGTGTGACAGCTGTAACTTGAGTTACTTCTCATAAATATGCCTTTTTAAAAGTACTTTCTTGTAAAATTGAAACAACTTATTGAACTATATATTTCAAAACAAGACTGTGTACAACTGAAGTTGGTAGTACAGTTATCCAGGGACCTGACCTTAATCTGTTTTCTTATGCCATCAATATGGTGTTTTGCAGATCTATGAATATTTATGAAACATTATTATGGGTGAGTTGGATGTTATTTTTCAATGTAGAGTAGATTCATAGAATCGTACTTGCTTGAAGTTTTGATTTCTTCTTCTTGTGCTTGCATTGAGTGTAAGACTCAAGCTGTTTCTCAAGAACAAAAGTCTTGAAGAAATTGAAGGATTTGCTGCTTTATATTTCTACTGACATCAGCAAAAGTCAGCACCTTTTTTCAGCAAAACCAGCACCTTCCAGGAGATGGCTCTTAGCAGGTCTTCATTTCCCTTTCCTTTAATCCCTCTAGCAAAGGCATTGAATCCTAAATTATGGGCGCAAAAATCCATTGCAGAACAGTTTTTGAACACCAGCTCTTTCACACAAACCATTAACAGCCAAGAGCAATTGGATAAGAATATTCACCCAGCAGCAGAAATAGCAGAGCTGTAACTGAACTCATGACCTCTGAAAAGGCTTCCACAGTTAAGCCATCACCAAATCATTAGCCAAACATTCTCCCTTTCCTTCCACATCAGAAGCATGAGCTCCTGATGGAACAATGATCGTAATTGTGGTAGCAGCTGTGGCAATTACAGAAAATGGAGGCATCATTGTTAATTCCACTGCAGTGCCTGCACTCTCAGCCAAAGATTTCCCTTCATTTTTGAAGCTGAGCATCACCCAGTAGCTAATGAATAATTACAGCCTTGCTGCTATTCCCTACCTGGTGAAATGATTTAAACTGAAATCCCTGTGATCATTGTTTCATATAAGGCTTTTGACCAAATGTCATCTGAAAGGGCTAGGCAAAAAGCCAGGTTTCTGAAGGTAGCATTTGGATGAAGCAATATGTCATTGTGTACACAGAGAACTTAATTCAGATTGTCAGCTAACTATGTTTCTAATAATGTCAGAGTCAAGTTGCTTTTTGAAAACTCCCTTTGCCATTCTACCAAATGAATTTTTTATCTTGGAAATGAGTCACATTTCTACTTATCTGAAAAAAAAAAGTGTCAGAGGCCAAAATACTTGAATTAATGTGAGAAATTTCCACTCATTGACTCTGACCTCTAAAGCCCTCTTCATTCCTTTTGGTGCACCTGCCCAATCAGATTATTTTCGGTCCCTGGCTTTTTTGTCCAAACATCGGCCTGAGTGGATCTGGGTTGCCCCTACAGGTGTCTCCATGGGCTTCTGGGAAAGCTCAGGCCACTTGTTCCTTTCACAGCAGCACAGGTTAATGCAAAATTTGTGCCTCTGGTTCATATAGCCTGCTGTGAGAGCTTTTCAACCACACTCTGTATCTCTGAGATTTCTGCTGAGAAATACATGTTCCCCCTCTTTCTTCCATTCTCAGTGCTCATCACATTTTTGGAAAAAACCTTGGGAAAGAAAACTCAGATCTCCATGCTGTTTGCTGTGGCAGGAAAACGTGGCCCACATAAAATAGTACCATTTCTGGGGGAAAGAAATATCTGCATCCAGAATGGACCATTTTGAACTGCTATCTCATCAGATATACTCTCAGCCAAAGAGCACTGGACCTGAAAACTCTGGAAAGACTTGAGGACTGTAGCTCTTTCTTTGAAAATTATTTGGATATTTACTACTAGTGCTTCAGCCAAACCTCTCTGGTCTTGACTCCACTCTTTCTTACCACTACACAGATGCCCATCCATATATAAGCTCTGATTTTGGCAAAAAACCCCACTCTGTTTATACAACCAACCGTGTAGAATTGTTCATGTCACATCCAGTGGCTCATCTTTTGGGCAGGGCAAGAAAACCCCAGTGAAATCTCATCAGGCTGGACATCAAAAACCCAGCTCATGTGAGCATGACTCCACATGTCCCTTTCATTACCTGTAAGATGCCTATGAACGGTGTCCATGCTGCACTGAGAATAGCTCAAAATCCAACTATACTTGAGGCTTATGCTGCCCAGAATTGTTTGGGTTTTGGTTTTGGTTTTTGTACCTAGAAAACAGCATCCAAGAGTCATAAAAGGTACTCCAGAATCTGAGGAACCTAGTGGTGGATGCAGTCAATGTTAGGGGTAGGAGATGTTTCCGTTGATACCAAGGGATATGAACGTAGTGTCTGAGCAGGAAAAACAGGCTGCAGGGTGGAGAAGACTGACACCCTCACTTGAAATAACATTGCAGCAGTGTACCAGGTAGATACATCTACTGCTGGTCTTGCAGCTGTGAACACTCTCTCCAAAAGACCTGTAGGCCCCCAAGAGTACAAGCAAGGGGTGGTGGTGGAGGCCTTGAGAGGCCTGGGATGCGTCATAGCAGAGGGCCCCAGGATGTAAATATAAATCAATAAAATAAGCACAGGTCATGGAAGGGATACAGCCTTGAGAGCTGAAAAGTATCAAGAGTGTGCATGAAAGCTTCTGTCTGTGGTGTGAGCACAAAGGAAATAACAAGGAGCTACTAAAAAATGTGAACAAAGACAGAACAGAAAGGGGAATGACTTCAGCATTATCATCCTTGTTACGGACTCCATCCCTCACCCATGCTACTACATACCTGAAGCCAGTCACCCTCTCCTTCAGTAGAGTCAGTGATGGTTTTTAAATTGCCACTCACCATATTTTGTACTATATATTGGTGATTTGTATGTGAAATTATATTTGTACTCTACACTTAGGTTAAGTAAATAAGAATTTTAATTCTAATTTAATTCTAAAGTACCCTTCAGATAACAGGAAGCTTTACAAGAGTAACACCCCATTTAGCACCATGTATCGAACACAATCATCTAAAAATAAATCTTATGAAGTTTTCATGTACTTCAGGCAGCTGTAGGGCCTCAGTCTGTGGGAGGGATTTGTCTCTGTGCAAAGAGGAATTGATGCATTTGTCTCACATCATTACCTTCCAAATGGCCAAGTCCACAGTCCACTGAATCCAACAGCCTGAGGGTTACTGTGTGTGGTGGTTCCTGGATTTGGACTCTAACTGCTGAAGTCTGAGTAATCTGTTGGAAGAAAGAATATTCAAGCCGCCTAAAAGCTGTTTTGATAAAATCTTTCTCAAAATCAAACCATCATACAGACCACTTTCTACTTTGCATTTGACATCTGCACTTCTCATCGCCATGACAACGTAGCAATGTGACCCATCATAGATTCTTATAAAATTTATAAGCCAAGTTTCTTGTAAAGGAAGCAAAAGATTCTTATAAAATTTATAGCAAAGTATTTTATCAGCTTGTTAATTCTGAACTAAACCTTTCTGAACAAAGAGAACAACAAGGTTCTTGTTTGCCAAACTGAAGTGCAAATGCACAGGGTTCCCAGGGTTCATGGTAACCAGAAGTCTGCAACACTTTCAGAAAAAATGATAATCATTTTGAACTACTTTCCTGTTCAGAGAGAGAACTGATGAGATGTTTTTATTCTCTCTTTCTTTTTCACGCTCTAAAATCACTGCTTTTTGTACTTAAGGTTTTTTTCCTTGTATAAAAATCTAAAAAAGTACTACATGACATGTTGTAAAATATCCATCAGTTTAAATACAAACATGTAATTAAATGATTAATGGATTTTAAGTATGATTCAGCTAAATTCACACAAGTTTTAAAGACTGAGAGATTGATCATTGTTTTCTCCCCTGAAGCCTTTCCATGCACAGGAGCAGACCACCATCACACAGTGGAATATAGGATGAGAATAGCAGGCACAACTTTTCTGTGCTTGTCTCAGTATGCCAGCAACTAGATTACAAGTCATGATTCCCTTAAAATAGTAATTCTGAAAGAGACAGGGTACTTGATACAAACAGAAGAGAAAAATAGGTAGAAATGAGTAATATCACAATTTGGGTACCCACAACATACTAGGCAGCAGTGCAGAGCCTGAATCTCAGAAGTTGAATGCACTGTACTTTTATTTATATGCCTGTGAAGAAGAGAAGGCTCAAAGGAGATGTTATGACTGCCTGCAGCTCCTTGATTGGAGGATCTGAGAAGACAGAAGACATGAGAAATTACAGTTAAATATTAGTGAAACCTTTTTTGCCTTGAGGGTTGTCCAGTACTAGGACAGGCTCAGGAAGGTTGGGGAACCTCCATCCTTGACATCTGATTGGACACAGCCCTGTGAAAGGTGATCTCACTAGACCTGCTCTGAGCAGGATGCCTGAGTAGCTGGGTCCTCAGGAGACCTCTTCCCACCTAAATTATCCTGTGATGTCCTAAATCAGTGATTCAGACACACAGACCATGGCAATGATGGGCCTTCAGTCTTTGCTCGTTGTTATGATCCCTCTCCGGATATGTTGAACGTGAAAGTCACACATACAAATAGACAATCTAGACAAACTCATCCTTTTATTTGTTTTAAATATGTTCAGTGGAATTAACCAGGAAAAATTGTATTTCTGAACTTCTGTACAGTGTTGCTGCACAGAATCTCAGGATTTCAATCCAGACTTCTTTGAGGGCAGGAAATTCCCTTTGCCAGACACAGACTTGGAGCCTGATACAGAATTCCATCCTTAATTTCAGTGGTGCCTTGCCTGAGGACCTTCTGGAGGTATTTACAACACAGATATACTCAAAATGGTGGTGAGAGGTCATTACATTATGAATGAAATCCTGGTTATACTCCAGTGTCCACTCCCATTTACATGCAGAGGCATAGGATTTTGTCTCTTTTGCTTTACTTGTAGATTTTTATTAGGATCCCATAGAAAATAAATTATTCTGAACATGGTTAAACAGTGAGACTTTTGAGGTCTGCTGATTGTCCATATTTCTATGCCGCAAAAAGCTGATACAGAATTAGGCATCAATACAGAGAAGGTTGGTATTTCTCCCACTGCCTGTACCATGAAGGAATGTCTGCCCTGAAAGGGGCCAGGTCCTTGTGGTTCACTGGGGTCTCTCTTCAGGGTTATGAACTACACCTGAGGTGATGCAGACACACAAAGATCCATGTTCTCATCTGTTCCAATCCTAAATTAATAAAACCTTAATTATGGGAGCAGGAGATGTAACTATTTTTGAATAAATTAAAATACTCTGTCATGTGCGTTGTGATTTTTTCTAAGCAATTGGGTTTTTTCCCCTCCTCATTAATGCTTTTCTCTGAGGATACTAATGACTCACTCAGTAATGATGCCACTTCTTTTAGTTAATCAGTGCGTTAGCTGTCGCTGTTGGTGTCAAAATGAAACCAACCTCCTTTTCTCCCATTGAGTATAATTCTTACAGTGAATGTTAAGCAGTGAAAGCATTCACAAAAAAAGGCATGTTGTAAGGTAGTTTTTACTCAGAAACCTTTCTGTTGCAACCATCATACCAAATTAATCATGAACTATTAATATTTGTTCTCCATAAATAATAAATTCCTCTGCATTTTCTACTCATCTGCAGAGGGGAACAGTTACACAAATAGAAAGAAGTCTAACCCTCTATAAAATGGAAAGGAAAAGGTCTCAGTTGAATAATTTATTGGAAGATTATATAGGGCATGCAAGAAAACAGGCTACAGCAGAAACTTTTGAGGAATTATCCATTTAACATATTAGTATTGTCAGACTTTGACAGCTGGAACTAGAGATCCTGATCTTGATACTGTTAGGTTTTTAGTAAAGTTTAGGTGTCAATTTTTAGAATAATTCATATCTTGTAAAGATAAGTAGAATATTGGTTTCAGATTGAAAGAGGCCTGGATAACCCTCCTGTCAATTTTGAAGTTTCCTTCCTCTGGCAGAACGTGGTGGGGACAACTGGCAGGTATGGACACCTTGTCTTATTGTCAAGGTAGACAAAGGATGTGAAAAAAACACATGAATCAGTGAAGAGCTGACTGAAATTTTACCGTTTGATTGGTTTGTTCTTATTTCTATGGGCAGATTGGCAAGAAATCATTGATATCAGGGGATATGTGATGGGACTCACATTCAACACTGGAAGCACAAAGACACCATGCATCAAGGAGAGCATGAAAAGAAGTGGTAGTCATAGCACTGGTGTTCCTCAAGCTCTGTGCTGTGCCCTTCAAGGAAAAGGAGTAGCTGGAGGAGAAGGAATACAGATGCTTGGGAGGCTCAGGGAAGGAATCATTGCATTTGCAATCCCAGATCTGATATGTGTCTAGGAGGAAGGACTTCACGTTGCTGTTCCTGTGGAAGAAAGGCATGAACACAATGAATACACTCATCTTTTTTTCTTCGTAAGGCATGCATGAGAATTTCAAGAGAAGTGCATTTCACTCAGAGAGCACACCAGGTACAAATGACAACTATTGTTGTGCTTTCCTCCTCTTGTGTTTTTCGAGTAATTTAAAATCAAATCTAAAGCAAGAAAAGTAATTCTAGATTGAAAAGTAAATCCTGCATTTTATAACAGCCTGGATTAATTTCACACTCTTTACTTTGTCCCCATAAATTTTCCATTCTGAGTTTTGCTCATTCCTGTTTCCTTATTTCAGATTTTATTTTTGGCTTTACCCTCTGCTGCTGTATTTTGGACACTTTGTGCTGAACTTCTCAGACCTCTCTTCTCCCACTGCAATTTCCTTCTTTTGACCCCAAGCTGAGGCAGCAAGACGTACTTCCCATGAGTAAGGACATTAGGATGGAGGATACAGAAACTTTTGAGGATGTTGGTTTTAATTTCAATCTCCTGTCAGAGTTAGTGGAAAGACCCCCATGAACTTTATTAGTTGTCAGACTGGACCTTTACTGAACATCTACCATGACAATGATAAAGACAGAAGCTCTCTATTTAGCTAACACAAAGGTAAAAGCAATGTAGTGGAAATAGATCAAGTTCAACACTGTTGAATGTCACTCCTGCAGGGAATAAAAAAAGTAGCTAAGCCTCTTGGCTGAGGGAGAATGTCAGGACATCAGCTAGGATTCCTGTTTTCATTATTTTTGGTTGGCCTGGAGTAGAAGGTGCAAGGAAAGATTTTAGGAAGACCCCCTTCAATTTGCTAGCACAATTAGCTAAAGTTAGAATTTTTACTCAGTTTAACTTATAGTTGTTATGCAGCATCTGATCAAACATGCAAAGCCCCCCTCTGAAAACACCCTTGTATGACACAGGACCACAGCTTCAGAGAAAGAGTAAACAATGTAAGCTTTCTCTTCTGAGTTTTGATCTAGTACCTTAAAGAGGATTCACATCCTCCAATCGGTAGCACACAAGCTTTCACAGCGAAGCTGTTGTCTTCCCATTAGACTTGATGCCATTTAGAGGGGCACCACTGACAAAGCATGTAATAGTCTTACCACCCAGATATCGAAGGAGAACCTTAGCATTTTATGCATGCAAGGTTAATGCAATAGAAGTTCTCAATTTCTGTGATACTTTCAAAGAGAAGGCAGTAGAAAATTAAAGTTCCTCAGGAAAGAAGACAATTTACACCTGGTCTCATGGATCTCAAGGGTAGTGAGTAGATAAATAAATATAGCTATTGTTTGTAGGAAAGTGTAAATCACTTCTTATCACTCAGTTCTGCCTGATTTTTCCATAGAAAATGTTTTTCATAAGTAGCCTTCAATCTTACTGAATCTTGCAAAATAAGAACAAAAAACAACACTGAAAGGCTTGTTGACAGAGCAACCTCAACAGTCTTTAAAGATACGTATGTATACCTCCTGTAGCAAAGCGAGTTTTATACATTATCTGATCTCTTTAGAATAGTTAAAAATATCTATTTAGAAAGAAGATCCATTATGAGGATTGTGTGGAACACATTCCTCATCAATTAATTTTTCTTATTCAGATGCAGTATTTATGGGAGAATCTGGGTCACTCAAGGTTTATTTCCACAGCATGTTAAATGTTTTTAAGCTCACAGCTCCAGTATCCTCTGCCTTTGCTGGACCTTATGAACAAATAGGTGGAATTCTGCCCGTTTGCACCCATGTTCATGAAGTGATTGGGTTTTCCAGCTCAATAAAGGACATTTGCTGTCAACTCCCAAGCAGCGATAAAAGACTCATAGCTTTTCTTCACCACCAGACTGGTACGGTCAGTCAACCAATCTCTCTCTCATTTAAGGCAAAAGCTGAGAGTATTAGCACAATAACATAGAAGTCTCATCCTTTGGCTTATAGTGATATGAGTGCTGATGAAGTCAAACTAGAAAATTCATAGCAAATTAACTCACTAGGTAGCTGCTTGTTGACATAATTTGCTCTGCTTGTAATCTGAATTATTTAAACATAAAAATTAGGCAGTTTCCTCCTTACATTTTTTTAGAGCTGAATTGGTACCAGTGCTTCTGTTGTCCAAATCTTCCTTGCCAAAGCCAAACAAAGGCCCCTACTGCTGCGTCATAGAGAACACTGTGTGGTAAAATGACCTCCCCACACAGGTTTAAGAGGTGTTGACCTTGCTCAGATGAGGGAAATACACAGAAACCATCATTAAAGAATGAGTTTTGTGCAAAGAAACTTGTTAGAATGAGTTTTGTGCAAAGAAACTCTTGAATGTGCTCTCAAGCTGCCAGCTAGTAACCACTGGTTAGTTCAAGGATACTTACCATGTTTGTAATTGCCCACTAGCCAAAGGTGAGGGCTGTGGGAACACGTAGTGAGACCCAAGACTTATGGGAAGCATGGCAGAATCAAAGCGAAGGGAGGGACCACAAGAAGGTATTGGGATCCAGAGGGTCAGGGGCAAAAATTAGGCTTTTTTAAAGAGTTTTAGAAGGGGCACAGAGTTAGAGTGGTTCAGGTGTACAAATGCAGAGGTTTAGGTCCACAGGTGAACAGTAGGAGCTAACTGCCTACTTCTCCATCCTTGGAAACAAACGGCTTTAATTAAGCCAAAATAAATGCAATCCTCTCAGATGAAAACAGCCTAAACAATCTGATGATTCATCCAACTAAAACAAAACATATTGTGCACAATTAAACTCCTTTCAATTTTGTTTTCTAATTTTGCTTCCTTTCTATACCAAAACCTGTTGTTTTGAGCAGAACATAATATTGGATATTCTGGTCCAACAGCATTGACATGGAGCCTTTTGGCATTTTCAAACCAAGACTTTGTTTCCATGTCCCTTTGTTTTTTACTGTTGGGGTATTTTACAGATCTAAATTTATATTTAAATTTAACATATAATTCTTAAATAGGATTTCAGTTCTACCAGGATTATAATTTTTCCTCCCCCTGATAGAAGCCTATATTAAAAACTCTTACTTTCCTCCATCTGTTAGTGGGGAATAAACAACCCTTCTGGAGATGGCTTTTGCTATTCTGGTACTGCCTTGTGGCCTGCTATATCACCACAAGATCTTAAAAAAGCCAGAAATTTCTCTTGCTCTCCGAAAGCTTTTGTGTAATCTGCCTTCCTCAGGTTTTCTGTTGACAGGGAATTGAAGTGTTTGCAAAAATGGGAAATGTAGCTGTTGGCTGTAGCAGAAAAGGCTCCTGGTCAATGCCATATTGCATTTGTCAGAGCAAAAGTGCCTGATTCATACAGGGGATATTGCAGTGGAGATGTGCTAGGTTAACCTCATACGGTATAGGCTGAGCAAAGCACTATGGCTACGCTGCTTGGCAGGATGAGGCACACCAAAGCATATTGGGTCACAGGGACATGAATATCACTGCCTCTGCATTTGCTGCAGTGCAGTCTTGCCTGTCCTGCACTACCATGCATGACACGGTGTTTCAGCCTGGCTCTCAGACAGTTGGATTTGCAAGGCAGGTTGGAACAGCAACAAACTCAGCTCTTTTTAATCCTCCCTGGGATGGCCCCTCACCCTGGGTCCCCTGTTGCCATCTCACTGCGCCTGTCTTAGGCTGGGAGATCAGTAGGCACTGCCTATCCCTCTGCCTGTGTCACCTGAAAACCTTTTATGCGAACCACCAGTCCACTGGGCCTGAGAAATTAGGCTATGCAGACTGGACATTGTTCAGGTGAGCTTCAAACTAATCCACAGCATCTCTGCACAGCCCACGTTGCTCTTCTCACCCCCAGCCAGTGTAGGGAAGGTCTCTGCACAGCAGGAGAACACTGGAGTGCGTCTTACCTTCCTTCCTGATCCATTTGAAACCGCAGTCACGAAAAGTCACTTTCTGCCTTTTTTTTTTTTTTTTTAATTTCCTTGCTATTTTATGTCCTAATCAAAGTGCTTGTGAATCCCCCACTGTGCCAGCGCGGCGTTTTAGGAGCTGGAAAAATTATAACAGTCTTTCCCTAGCTAACAAATAATGAAGGAACATCACTGATCATTACTGCTAAAATAAAACCAAGAAAAACAACTGATGGGTACAAAATCTTGCATGTGATACACTTTCTTATCTTTAATGTAGGATTTGTATTTGTGTCACAATTTGGTATGCAACACATGCGTCTGACTTACTTTCCGACTTTCTAATTGGGGTGCTTGAGCAAACTCCATGTTTACATTTGTTACTCTTGTGGGGAATTTTTATTCTCTCATTTACTGTAATACACAAAATTACTGTTCTACATATTACTGAATACCTTGCAACACTTCTTCTTTACTAAAATCAATTCCACGTGGTGCACTATCGTATCAAGGTTTGTTATGGCTACAGCACTACTTGGTGTAGAGGTGAACACTTAAGCTTGGATGAGACCCATCTATAATCTGCAGGGAATTCATATGACAAGGGTACAACACTTTGAAAGAGCATGCATTCTGAAATGGAGCATGTACCCGATTTCAGTCTTTTAAGATAATCTTAGTGAGGCAAAATCCAGTTCCCCTGGAAATCAGAAAGTTTTACAGAAGTAGTGACATTGTATTACGATGAAGGCTGTAATACTGCATTTAGTCTCCCCTCTTCAGAAAAATGCTCTTCTAAAATGCAATTTATTGATCTGGTTTCTAGCATCTCAGCCAAAAATATTAACAGCAGAGGACTATTTCACAGCATTACCAGCAGGACAAGCAAAGCTCTTGACAGGCGCTGTGTAGAAATCTCAAGGAAAAAGCAAACGGCAGAATCTGCAGATTTCTACATCTATGAGGATCCGGGCCTTCAGAGCACCTGATGCTGCAGCATAGCTGTGCCTGAAAGCCCTGCTGAGGGGCATTAAAGCTTTGTTTTTTAAGTTACTGAGAACAGATTCAATAAGAGTTTCTGTCCCAGGGAGCTTCAGACCTTGTATGTGATGAGCCATGATAGACAAACACACTAAATATGTAGGGAATTGGGCCAATATAAGATGATCACATTTGGTATGAGCCCATGTAAAATGATCATGTTTAGTATGAGTTGAAGTTGAAAGATAGTTTAATATCTCACTTGAAAACTGAGTGGAACAGCGAAGCTGAGTGCAATTGTTCTGTGTGACTACTGGGATTTCTAAAGCCTTAGTACATTATCTGTCTTCCTTCACACACTCCTGAACCTCCACACAAAATTTGCATGATGCCACTCAAACCTTTTTTCCCTTCACTGCCCACAGGTACAAGCAGCTGCTGGTTTGGAAGCAGTCACTTTGGCAAGGCTCTGCCACACTCAGCAAATGAACTCTTCTGAAAGTTCAGAAGAATAATGGAAAAGTCTTTGTTACAAGGAGGAAAGTTGCTAACATGATAGAAGAGAAAGTTTCTCTCTACCGGAGTTTCTCACAACAAATTCCCATTGATACCTATTTCTGAACAGCTGGTAGCAATGAGATGAGAAGGCAATCTGCAATCACTGGAGAAATCAAGTCCCAGCTCTTCATTTGATCAGAAGAAAAGCTTTTCAGGTCATTGTGGTCTTGCGTTTTTGCATGTGGAAAAAACACAAGCTCCAGCTGCCCGAAGGGTTTGAAATTTGCTGTCAGTGGTATGATTGCTGCTTCTGGTTCTTGCCTTTGGTTGCAGAAACTCAATATATTAATCTGAAGTGCTGAAGGCAATGAGATCAGCTGTAGTGTGTTGATAGGCACACTGTTGCAAGCTTAGAGCCTGTGTGTATAAACCTATGGTAATTGGATTTACATACGGTTCTGAGTGAAAGCTCAGGTTCTGCACTTCTCTGTAGGGCACTGTTTTCAGCACTTTTGGGACCTAGTAGGGCTGGAGAAACATCTCAGCTTTCATTTTATTTCACAAAACCCTTCTTGTGACCATAAAAGTGAAGGCTGTATTCCTGCTGTCACCTATTCAACTGGGTTGCCTTGTCCTCAGAACATCAGGCTCCTGAGAGAAGAGCTGAGGGCACTCCCATTGCGGGAGGCAGTGGACATGGTGGCCTGTCCTACCCTGCTCCTTGCACCCTGTTGGGCTGGCTGGAGCCATGATGGCAACATGGAGGGGTGTCCCAAAATTCAGTACATCGAATGCAAGCAGCACGGCAGCAGCCATCCTTGGCTGCACTGGGACCAGGATGGAGTGATCAGTGCACAGCCTGAGGCCTGACACACCACATGGGCAGTGAGGAGGGGGAAGAAGAAGAGGAAGGGAAGAGTGGGAAGAGTTCCTATTCCACACGTCACTTGAAAGTGTAACCAAATGCCCAAATTTGCATTCTCTACTTCCAGGGCTCAAGTGGGAAATACTTGCTGGGGAAAAAAACACTGGTTTGAGAAAGAGGGATAGTGCAACCTGAAGAGTGACCTCCTCCACCTCTTCAAGTGGAAGAAACCTCCACGGGCATGCCGGCTCATGTTCATTTTTTCATCAGCCAAAACCCCCAAGTCCTTCCCTGCAGGGCTGCTCTGAATCTCTTTTCTGCCCAACCTGTAGCTGTGCCTGGGATTGCTCCAACCCAGGTGGAGGACCTTGCACTTGTCATGGTTAAACTTCATCAGGTTGGCATCAGCCCACCTCACAGACATGTGAAGGTCCCTCTGGATGGCATTCCTTCCCTCCAGCATATCAACTGAACCACACAGCTTGGTGCCATCGGCAAACTTGCTGAGGGCGCACTCAATCCCACTGTCCATGTCACTGTCAAAGATGTTGAACAAGACCGGTCCCAACACCGATCCCTGAGGGACCCCACTGGTTACTGGTCTCCAGCTGGACATTGAGCCATTGAGCACAACTCTTTGCGTGCAGCCATCCAGCCAGTTCTTTATGCACCGAGTGGTCCACCTATCAAATTGATGTCTCTCCAACTTAGAGACAAGGCAGTGTGCGCTCGCAGCCCAGAAAGCCAACCGTATCCTGGGCTGCATCAAAAGGAGCGTGACCAGCAGGTCGAGGGAGGTGATCCTGCCCCTCTACTCTGCTCTTGTGAAACCTCACTTGGAGTATTGTGTCCAGTTCTGGTGTTCTCAGCATAAAAAGGATATGGAACTGTTGGAAGAAGTCCAGAGGAGGGCCACGAGGATGATCAGGGGACTGGAGCACCTCCCGTATGAGGATAGGATGAGAAAGTTGGGGCTGTTCAGCGTGGAGAAGAGAAGGCTGTGTGGAGACCTCCTAGCATCCTTCCAATATCTGAAGGGGGCCTATAGGGATGCTGGGGAGGGACTCTTCATGAGGGACTGTAGTGAGAGGACAAGGGGTAACGGGTTCAAACTTATTAACAGGGGAAGTTTAGATTGGATATGAGGAAGAAATTCCTTACTGTGAGGGTCGTGAGGCACTGGAATGGGTTGCCCAGGGAAGTTGTGAATGCTCCATCGCTGGCTATGTTCAAGGCTGGATGGGACATAGCCTTGGTTGGCATGGTTTAGTGGGAGATGTCCCTTCCCCTGGCAGGGGGGTTGGAACTAGATGATCATAACGTCCTTTCCAACCCTAACTATTCTATGATTCTATGATTCTATGACTCTTCCACATCATGTATGTAAGATGAGAAAAAAGATAGACTATTTTTCCATAAAAGTGTATTTTCATGTAGACAGAAAACTAGATGCCAACGTTGTCCAGTTGTGCCTGGAGCAGCCAGAGCTGTCATACCGTCCCCACACCTAATGCCAGGCAGGGATTATAGAGCAGTGCTGAGTCACAGACTGCCAGAGGTCACTGTTCATATCTGCTTACTTGTCTAACCTATTCACTGGATTCCTGGTAGTACCACAAGGGCGTTGTTTACAGGAAAACCAGCTTGATATACAGCTGAGAAAATGATGAGTGTCAATTTTTTCTTGATTCACAGCTGTGATGTTGTTTCACCCCTTTGTAAACAAGGAGGTGAAAGAAGCTTAAAAATGCTTTGGCACAACACGTGGAAGGACAAGCACAGAAACCTCACTGTGAGGTGGAAGAGCTTAATGAGGGGCACCACGTGTCAGCCACTGTAAACACTATGGAGTTGCACCACTACCACACAAACTTAGCTGAAAAATACAAGCTCTACTATAAACAAGCTCTTAGTTCTCTTCTGAACTAATACCTGCTGACAGTTTCAAACTGTGGGGCTTGGGTACAGGGATGAATTTAATTGTCTGATTGCTGAGGGCTTGTCAACAGTCTTCCCACACCTTCACTAATGTTTATTTTATCTTCCCTTTGTCTCCTGTTTGCAGGATGAAGAAGCCCAAAGAAAAAGAGCCATCATGCTGCTCCTCTTGCTGAGGGATGCTCCTTGTCACAACCTGAGTCCAGAGAGGGTGGCACGTATCCTGGGGTGATAACTAGGATTGTGGACAGTGATTTCAGCAGGAAATGTCACCCACACAGGCAAACAAAGGGGTGTGTAGAACAGCTCATGAAACAAAAATCTATAGGGCAAATATGAACGTGTCCTTGAATGCTTATGCCTCTGTCTGAAACTTCCTTTTGTACTCTCCTTTCTCTGGGGAAAAAGAGATGCCTTTTATATTAAGATATAACTCTATCTTAACAATAATTCTGTATTTTGACCTGGGATTCCCGAATTGCGACAGATTTGATATGGGGTGCAGAAGATATTAATTCAAATCCTACAGATGCTGACCAAACAACTAAAGATTTTCTGTGGCACACCGGAGCTGGGGGAGCAGCTGACAACAGTGATAATGGTGACAGCACTGGAGCACAAGTTTGGGGACCTCTGCAAAAGACAAAGAAGAGACTACCACACTCAAGGGGAAGGATGCTCTTAGCAGCTTAGTTCATGATTTTTCCTCTTATTTCCCTGTGGCCACCACATGGTCCTGATTGTCACTAGGTATATATGAGTACTTCACAGTCTCCATGGTTCAACTGGAAGGCAGGGGAGCCATTTACCATAGTTTACTGATAGACAATAAAGGCACAGTGAATCTCAAAGCTTTGACTAAGGTCACTTGGGAAGACTGTGTCAGAGAAGAAATTAATCTACGCTCTGGCAGTCCCTTCCTGCACCTTAGCCATGAGCCCATCATCCCTTGGTAGTTTGTCAGCACTTTATATTTTAATTTTCAAATACTCCCACTTTGCAATGTTTCATTCTAATGCTTTTTTAATGTCCTACTTTTCTGTCTTTTAGCTTGTCTAATTTTAGGGAGGAAGACAGAGAACTGATGCCAAGGAAACATATAAATCACTTTATAGAATTTGTAACACTACTGAAAAATCTGTTTAGGATTTATGTCACTGCAAATGAAATATGTCATTTGCAAGCTGCATTTTATAATTTATTAAGCAAGTTGAAAATGTTCTTTAAAACAAGATTTGTCAGCTTGTCATCTAGTGGAGCAGAAGAGATAGTTTGCTTATGGATCACAGAAATTGGATTTTCATGGTGCTCCATCCATTTCAAAGGGCTTTCTTTTCTCTGACGGTTGACACAAGATGCCACTTCAGAAGCATTGCATGTGGTCCAGAGAACCATCTCTGGTTTTAATTCATGACTATCCATCCTGCATTTTCAAGTTAGCTGAACACCATATACTTCAACATCTCAATTGGAAAGAAGTTATATAGAATCACAGAATAGTTAGGGTTGGAAAGGACCTTAAGATCATCTAGTTCCAACCCCCCTGCCATGGACAGGGACACCTCACACTCAACCATGCCACCCAAGGCTCTGTCCAACCCGGCCTTGAACACTGCCAGCAATGGAGAATTCACAGCTTCCCTGGGCAACCCACTCCAGTGCCTCAACCACCCTTACAGTAAAGAATTTCTTCCTCACATCCAATCTAAACTTCCCCTGTTTAAGTTTGAACCCGTTACCCCTTGTCCTCTCACTACAGTCCCTCATGAAGAGTCCCTCCCCAGCATCCCTATATACACACAAGTTAAATGCTTAGGTCTGATGTGATGTCCATTTGAAAAGCTTTAAACACAGCATTTGTAACATAACCTGCTTTGGACCATAACTCGCTGCAGAACAACCCCACTGGTGGAACCTGGTGGCTGGTGTGTGTGTGCCAGTCCCAGATCCAAATCCCAGTGAAGTGATGACAAGATTCCTCTGAGATTCACCGAGATTTGAAAGAGGACCTTAAGGCACATGTCTAGCAATCTCTGTGTTTCAAAGCTTTCTTACATGAGCCAAAACATTGCAAAAGTGCCTAGAGCAGGGACTATCCTAAGGGCTGTATCGGTATTTTGGGAGAAAACACTAGGAAAACCTCCAGCATATGACAGCTTGAATATACATTCAGTTTCTAACATAAATAAGGCCCAGACAAGGAATGTGTATATAAAAACGTGTTTCACAGCTTGCAGTACTGCAGGATCTGCTTGCACACTGGCGGAAATGTTATCAAGCCAATGTCTTCTTGAGTGTTGATTTCATGCACCAAGAGAAAAAGAGAATACAATTATAGCACCCTGTTATTTTCATTTAGGCTAGAGTGTTCATTTTGAAGAGAAGAAAGCAGTGGCCCCAACTGCCTTTGAGGGGTGAGAGCACCAACAACAAGCTCAATGAAACTTTGCAGGCTGGGAGGCTGGAGAAATGCCACAGCTGATGTGATAGCCTTTCTCTCAGAATGCTATGGAAAAGAAAATTACATAGTGACATTCCTTTGCAGGTGGCAAATATTTATTCATGCTCACGTGTTAGGGTGAATGAGAGAAAAAAAAAAAGAGCCCTAAATGAGTATTTTTCTATCAACACTGAGTGGCAAATATGGTTCATTGCTTTTCCCAGAATGCTCAAAGGCTTTTTTAGATTTCGTCTGAAAATAATAATGAGAAAGCACAGCGAATGTGCTTCTTAGTTTCTTGATTATAATAATTTCTCTTGTTCTTTTAAAGACAAAAACTCCTGTGCCTTCACCAAATGGCTACTTCTGCTTGCAATATGCGTACTCAGCTCTTGGATGCTTCATCTGCTCACAGGGGTGAGGAGCTCAGAACAGCAAAAGGTTCAATCCAGTGGAAGTCGTGGCCACTAAGGTTCTGCAGAGCAAAGCTCTGATGACAGCAGTGAGAGTTGGAGCATGGAATGGTGACAGAAATGGGATAATGCCAGCATGGAGACTGTGGAAAACCAAGAAACTGTATTGCAGTGGTTCCCGGGCTGGTCTGTCATCTCTCCATTTGCTCTCTGGGTGACAGAGGAGAAAGCTCAGGGGTACAGGAGCCGAATGCAGTGGAACCCAGGAAGGAACAGCCCTCCCCTCATGTGCCTGCGCAGTTGTACCCTGCATGTGGGGTAGACATTCTCTCAAGCACTGAAGCAAGGGGACTTTTCTCTGAAGTGTGGCAATGCCATGTGGGGAATTGCACAAAACCTCTGGCCTCAATTTGTCTGCCTTTTCCTGCAGAAAATGCTGAGTAAAAACATGGATGGTAGAAAAAAGCCCCAAAGAAATCTCACAGGGAATTTGAAATGGTTGCCAGAGTGCAAAAGTGACAGTTACTATTGGTCGAGGGTTATTCATCCTTTTAAAGTAAATGACTTTGTCTACAGTAAAATGAAATTAAAAGAATTGACCTAAATTATAAATAGCAACATGAGACAGGATGTATTCTGTGAAAGCTTTGTCCTTCAAAGATACTCAAGAGGTACTGCTCAGCATTGTACATCATGGAAACACATCCTTCTTAAAAAATGCTAAGGTGGCATTTTAGAGCAAAGACTGCAAATTATCAGTCTAAGAAAACAGTAAACAATTACCACTTTGCAGGAGGTTTAGGGACAGGAAAGCAGTAACCGGCTGTTGCTGGGTTTGTACATTTGTTTTTCCCTGGGGAGGGAAAGAAAACCAGATTCCTCCGATTCCTCCTTACAGTAACTTCACCTCTGTTGCAGGTGTCATAACGAGTGTCAAGCTGAAGCCATAAGCTGGAATAATTGGAGTTCCTCTTTCAAAGGGATAGGTAAAGAGCATCTCTGGCTTTTGTCAGACCTATCTAGAAACATTTTGGTTGGAGTGTGTGAGGCTGCAAATCATGAAGTTGCCACTGACTGTGACCTTTCTTCAAGGCTGTTCGTTCCTTTTGTGTGAAAAAAGGAGCTTTAAGAATATATGGAAAACTCTTAGCCATGTTTTTTCTCCTGGGAAGGAAAAGAAGTTTTCACAAACATTGCTTGCAGGACTGACATTTGTCATCTTTGTTTTGACCTTAACACAGAGTTTGTTTGGGGAAAATCAGAAGTTAGTTTTGTCCAGTGTTCACAGCAATTGGGCTCCTCAGCAGGGTCTCACCTCACCCCTCTCTTTTGGCTTATTTCTCCAAACTCAGAACTCACGGAACTCAAAACCAGCTATTCAACTGTGTAAAACTGAGTCTAAATATTAAATAAAAGCAGGGCATCACAGTTCCACATCTGAGATCATAGGTAGGAGAGAGACTGCAAGGGCAAGGCCCTGCTTCCAGCTGCTCTAAGCATTTGCACTCCGTGCTTCCAAAAAAGGCATTTCTCTGGAAAAACCTGATTCTCCATATGACCTCTCATAAGGAGAGTGAGCACAAAGCCACCAAAGAAAAGGAGGTGACACAGCTGCTGAGTGACCTGCACTTCTAAAGTGTGGGCACATCCAGGCCTAGAGACCAATTATGGGCATGGGCTCAGACCTTTGCATTGCATCCAGAAACAACAGTCTGTGCTACGGTTTAGTAAGATGAGCGCTGCACCCCAAATCTTTCTTTCTAACCTCTCAGAGCTTCCTCTATCACTGATCTACTTCTAAAGCTAGTCACTAGTCCAAACAATACCCGTTCAACACTTACAACTTCATTTCATGCTGACAGCCCTGTACTAGCACGCTCGCCACAAGTTGCATCAGCTCCCTGCAGCATGGAGGCTGGGAGATGCTCACGATTCCAAACTTTCCCTGGGCCCTGGTGCCCGCCCAGCCTCTCCCATACCAGCTCCCAGTGAGGATCCCATCCCGCAGGAGAAAAGTAATTTTTATTTTCACAGTTCTGCAGTTAGGTAGAAGGGGAGTCAGTGGGGGCAGGAAAGAATAGGTGAGAAAGGAGAAGTGGAAGCCAGTATTGCTGCTGAACTACTTCTTATGTATGTTAACATGGCTTTTGCTCCAAAAGCAATGCTGATTCTGAAGTGGTAGACGGGATATGTTCTCTGTCTTTCCCCTTTTTATCCATAGTCAGAGCACTGGTGTTGATAAAAAGAGGTGACATACCAGCTGGAGGCAGATGCCTCCACTCCTTTAACTATATCATCTATCCTTTTAAAGAAAGCAAGTATAAAAAGAAGGGATTTACTTCTGTGAGGGCCCTTAAAGGCTGGTTTGGCTGGTGCTTGACAATACAAAAGAAAACAACAGAAAAGATACTGATGTGATCAGCTACAGCCAGATCGCCTGTCTGCTAAGTTATGTCTTAGCAGTAACAGCATCAATGAAGGAAGGAGACTACAGGGATTTTCTTAAGAGAATTCAACTTCACAACCCTTCCAAGAACATTAACACTCTCCATTCCCATCTGTTTATCTCATCCTCACCTCTTGAAGCCCTTCTCCATTTGCCAAATATCTCCATAAAGTAATCTAAAGATATCACACACGTACCCTGATTTTGCAGCACTCGCAGGAAAACTGATATGCTAACAAGAAAATGCAAGAAGTTTTATTTTTCTCAACAGTACAATGATTCTATTTATGCACACCTTCATTTATAGGTTGCAAGTTCTTCAGTGCAAGAGACTGGCTCATTAAGGACCTTGTTTTGTGCTCTTTACTTTGACAGTAGTTAATAAATAATGGCATGCCGGAGGTACAGCTGCAATGGGAATCAACACTGAATTTCTAAACTCCAGTGCAATCACACAGATAATGCCATGCTGTCATTTCACACTGAACATGCTAATTGTATTTTATGCAACTTTCAGTATAACTTTGCTAAATTTAAATGTATCTGCCATTTCGACAGCAGCGTTGGGAAAATGTGCTTCATAAAAAAGGAAATAAGGAAATGCCATGACAGATACATTCATCATGTTACCCTGGAACAGGTCCCTTCAAGTCTTGTATCACAGTACAAGTGTTACACAGGACTGTCAGACTGTTCTCTCTCTACTCATTTTTCACTCTTTGTAGCCATCAGTTATCCATTTGTAATGATGTGAATCATGAAACTCACTGACACTTGTATGTTCTTTTCTTGCTTGTTTTGCTTTATTCAACATGTTCTAGACATCACTAGGTGTTGCATCCTACCAGCACTAGACTGGATGGTATCCATACCATCCAGCACCTAGCTTGGCCAGCCAATCTCCCTTGACTCGAGCAGTAAATGGAAAGTGGCAGGAACCTACCTTGACACCAGTTCAGAGCAAGAACCAAACTGCAGAGGCTCGCAGTCATCTCTCCTCAGGCTCTAGAGGGCCCTCAACATAACTCACCTCCCTGATTGTCTCTTTAGCCAAATACAGCTCATGTTTTTGCTTCAAAGGCATCTGGGTTGCTGCAAAAATTTCCTATGCAGCACTGAGCTGGGGGCAATTAGGTGTAGGGGCATTTCAGCTTTTTAATTAAAAGTTAAACTACGAAGCAGCCTGGAATTGCTCAGTATCAAAACAGGGTCAGGGAAGAACTACACAACCTCTGCCTTCAATGGCTGATAGGAACCCACTGTGTCCCTCTCACCAGACACAGACAAGATCCCCTCATATATTAGGAGAAAAATATTAGAAGGCACCTACTTATCTTTACAACAGCTCGCTCCTATTAAATCTGACATCAGACACACACCACGAAGTCATACAGCAACCTGTGTGAAATACTAATGAGATGAAGGACCAGACCCGAACAGCATTACAGTTCACAAGAACTTATAGAGAACAGACATACAGAGGAGGGAAGGAAAAAACAAACCAACCAAACAAACAAAACCAACCAACCAATCAAAAACCAAAACAAAAAAACCTCACCCCAAAAAAAGACCTTTCTTTCTATTGAAATTACTAGAAGAAAGGATGCAGAAGCACGCTGGTGCCTCTCTGAGCATGGTTCTTGTCATGAATAGGTTTAGGGTCGCTCAAAGAATCACCACCAAAAGTATTAGCAAGACTAGTTTCAACAAGAATTTATAAAAGGGTGACTAAAACTTTGATGGTAAGGTTCACTCTATTACTTACTATATGAATGTAATGTACAAAGGAAAATAGTTAGAATTGAGCTAAAATGATTCAGGCTGAAGACTCAGAAGAGTAAGGGAAACCCTCCCACTGAGTCACGAGGTTAAGAGTGGACCCCCTTGCTTTCCAAACTCCTGATGGAGCTTATATGTGGCAAAGTCCAATCTCAGCCTCAGACTTGAACAGTGGTTAAAAGTTCCCCTCCCCATTTCCTTCAAATTTCCCAACAGGTGAGGGTTGAGCCTCAAGGAATGGGGAGTCTTCAGCCCACACTTCATCACCAGCTTTCAGCATCTGTCCTCTGAACCTCGCAAACTTGAGAGTTCATGAGCCAGATCTCCTTTCTGCTAAGTTAAGTCTTAGCAGTAACAGCATCAAGGAAGAGCATCAGAGACTCAGAGCTCAGAAATGAGCTCTCTCCACTTGGAGGGACGTGCTTCATCACAGGCCAGGGCGGTCCAAGAAAGCTCAAAGGGCCTCACTTACAATTACTGTATACAGGGCTGCAAGATGGTCGGCTTTATTCATCAGTCAATTCCAATCCTAGCCACAATCTGAGTTGGTAATTACTGGAATTTTCAAAATTCCAGTAACAATGGTATCGTTCCACTTGAGCTATGACCAAGGAGAAGAATATTCGAAAGCTATCAGGGAATGACTGATTATTGTTGCTCTCACTTCCCACCTTGGGCATGCAATGGCAGTTCGTAGTATGGTCACTGCTGCTCTCACCTTAGCCATGCAAGAGGTCCTGGTACAGTCAAGAGACACTTCACCACCCAACTTGTTATACACAGGCAGATGCCTAAGAGAACTCTTGAGATGGTAGAGCAGCCCAGAGGACGGGGGTTGAAATGCACCACAGGCTAAAAGAAGATGCATAAATGAAGAAACGGGAGGTGGGAGGGAACGTCTCCATGTTGGGTTTATGGATCCTAAACCAGGAAAGGAAGCTTGTGCCTTACAGCACAACTGATTTGCTGAAGGAAAAAAGGCACAGTGGAAACCAAACACTCACCACCTCTTGGAGTTGCAGAAGGTACCACAAGTTAAGTATTACATGATCATTTCATTCAACTGTTCATTCATTATTGTAAGATTATTTTAGCAGTAGGCATGGTGGGAGTATACTTATCCTGTGGAGATAGGAATTCACAGGAATGTGAATTCAACAGTCAAAGCAGCCATTTACAGTGATACTATCCTCATCTTGTACACCTTCAGAAAAGACGGCATGATTTCAGGTATAGTCTGCCTAGCCACAAGTATTAGTTTACATCCTAAAATAGCCTTGGTGCTAAAAATCAAAGTGAAATACACTGTCCTTATCTATTGTTTATTTTTTGTTGTGATTAAGTGCAAAAATCTCTCAACACCTCTGGTGACTGTTGCATGCGACAAGTGACTGGCTGCTCTTTGAGGGAAAAAAAAAAAAAAAGGCGGAAATCTGTGATAATTTTGAAAGATTAAAAATCTTGATATTTGTTTGGAAGATTTTGTAAATCCCATAGTTCCAGGGAGTTCTCCAGCAAACTTGTTTATGAGGAAGAGAGATATCAAAGCGTATTTTAAACATCAAGTATCAAGCACATCAGTGTAAGTTGCTAAATACTGCATCAAAATGTGGGTATATCCGAGGAAGATCTGAGTGTTCAAGACGTTGCATCATACATGGGATCAGCTGAAGAGCTGATTAAATCTTTTGAAGAACTCTCCCTCTGGTGGTTAAAGAGGGAATTAAATTATTTTCTAGCCATCTGTTGACTCTTCCAGCCATGTAATAATAGACTGTTCAAGTCTTACTAAATAAATATTCTCCATAGAAGTCAGATGAGGTGGAAAAAGCCTGGTACTACTGTGTGCATTCTGTGCTGCCTACCTGCAATCTGAAATACAAGAAAAAGCCAACCAAAACCAAACCAAATCCAAAAGCCAAAGCCAAATCCTCAGATTTCAGTCTCTCCTCACTACTCACAACTGGTGTGAGTTCCAGCAGACTGCCAAACACAGTATTTTGGATTTTAAAAAACAGCCATATCACAGCCATAATCAGTTACAAACACAGGGCTGAAATTACCCTGGAATTTTGTCTTGCTGTGCTAGCACTTTAGAAAATGAATTTGGTTAGCTGAGTTTTAAAGTGCAAGTTATTTAATTCAAATCATCATTAAAAATTGATTTTTTAGATCAATACCACTGAAGAGACAAGTGCAGATTTTAGCTGAAGAGATAACATATTCCGACTAGTGAGAGCTTAACACCTTCAGAAATCTGGTGAGTTTCGCAGGGCATTAAGAGTGCACACTCAGGGGAAGAGAGAGTCTTCCCTTTGCATTTTTTAATACATAAACCACATAAATTACTAATACTACTAGGCAAGCAAGGGCTCAGGGTCCTGATCTGTAGCACTCTTAGTGGGATATGCAGCCTTTAATTTCTAAGTCAAAAGTTCGAATACAGCCCAGTACTGATGAAATCGCAATTTTTTCAATGATTTGCTCATGCCAGCCCAGCTGTGGCAAATTACCTCCACATAGTGCAAGGCCAATGTAATGCAATCAACCGCTTAACATAACTGCATGTCTGGTAGCAAGGAAGCTGTTTCTGTATACCGCTGCTGCCTGCCACAGCACTGAAGAATTTAATTTTTCAGATGTACAAGTAAAACAAAATCCAAACCAGAACTAGAAACACCCAAAGCTTTAAAGAATTCCAAGAGCTCTCATGACTTGCTTCTGAAGACAGTTATGCAACTTCCTCAATACAATCTCTGAAATCCCAGTGACTGAAAACAGGTGCTACCTTAAATACTAAAAGGGACATTCTGGGTCTCACATCAAGCACCAAAACTACTATAGTATGAAATAAGACAATTCAGAGTGATGCCTGTGATGCTAGCATCAGCTCAGTTAGAACATGTATGCAGAATAGCCATGTAACTATTCTCTTTCTTCATCCCAAAAACTGTTTAGGAAGAGAAGTCTTAACACAGTTTCACTGCTGGCAGAATTTTACACACTCATGAGCAGAATTTTGCTTCTCAGATCTGCCCCAGAAAGCCTATGGGAATGCCTGCACAGAACGGTCCACTGGATTTTTGGAGACCAACTATGTTCATCTTGTTATCAAAATTGAGCCCAATGGTATTAAGTCATGTGATCCTGGAATGGAATATAAGACCTTTTAAACCAAACGCACAGTATATGCCAGATAGTCTGTTTTCTATCAGACCACAAATTCATTGAAGAGGACTCACAGTTCCCTGTTACTCAGATTACACTTGGCAGAATTTAGGATCCAAGTACAACAGAAACGACAGCAGTTTCCAGCAATCCAGGTTCGCTGTCCTTCAAAAACAAACAGACCCAAAAACCTTCCATCTGTTGAATCAAGAAGTCCTTTCCATACCTGTTACATTTTTAAAGAGACATAAATCAGACCTGACCTGACTAACTTGAGCTCTACTTGTAACAGGTTAAAACTGTCACTATTGTAAAGCTGGCAGACTTGGGACATGGAGATATACTTGCTATGGTCAATCCTTAATTTAAGAGTAATGGGTACAGAAAATAAATAAGCTTAACAATACTGCATACAGTCTTTTTAAAGTGAGTTTTTTAATAAAAAAAATTGTCAAACATGATGAGTATTTACAAAGTATTGAGCCTTTCAATTCTGTTATCAAAACCTGCTGAACACAGTACACAAAACTTAAAAGTAGGATTTATATAAATCTAAAATATAATAAAATTTATGTAATTGACTTAATAAAAATTACATCATCTCCGAAACAGGAAAGATAAAATATAAACCATCACAGCTTGAACTGAATATGCAGACTTCTAATAGATTCATTAGAGACAGCCTTTTGGTAATAATCTAACAATCTAGTAACTGATGCTAGGTCAAATCCATTGCTCACCTGTTGAATGCAAACTGTACACACAAGATTTACAAGTATTTTCAAAGGCTCATTCTTAGCCTTTGGAAAGATGTTATAATTAGCTCAATGCAACTGGTGCAATCTCTCTGTTTAGGAATGTTTCCGTATCAGGACTTTAACTGCCTGCCCAAAAGAAATATAACTCTCCTGCAACAATAATAGAAATTTTTAACAAGGCAGAACCCAAATTTAAAAGGCCATTTTCTACCAGGCTACATTGAGTGTTCTCTTGTATCACAGCCAGACAGAAGGTAAAAATCCAGAGGACTCAAACCAGAATAGGGAGCAGGATATTGTGAACTCTTCAGAAATCCATGCATTTGCTTGCAGAGAACCTTTACTCAGTGCTTTCAGAAAAAGGCAAAATACACCTCATCTAGCATCTGATATCAACAGCTAAGACAACTGGCATGCACACAGTAAAGACAGCTTCATTATGCAAAAGAAAATGAAGCAGAAGTCTGCATGGTTACACAGCATACCAGATTTCAGATCAGATAATGTTTCACCTTGATCAGTAACACAAAGAAGTCATCTCAAGGCCAGAATAATGCTCCATTTCACTGTGTTACAGGCAAAGCAACATTAACAGGCACTTGGCTAGGCTGCTGTGCAGGTGACCCATTATTGAGAGGTTGTTGCGGAACAGCAGCTGGTTCCATTTTGCTGATGTGTGTTATGAAGCGTAACCGAAGTTTCAAAGCTGGTCTTAAATTACAAATTATTTTCTCAACCTGTTAACAAAAAAAAAAAAACCCAAACCAAAAAACAAAACAAAACAAAAAAAGACAGACATGCATTGAGTAAAACAGGAGTATTTTGACATAATATCACTACTATACACAAACATCACATCAGGACAATGAAAAAAGGAAAAAGATAAAGTAAATAGTGGTATTTATGTTAATATTCTATTTACCATGTTAACTTTTTTTGTTAACTAACCTTAAAAATCTTTCCCTAGTGTAACAGTTGGAACCAAAGCTTTGCAACACAATTCACACAACTGACACTTTCAAAAGTGCACACTCTTAAAAACTAAACTTAAATCGTGTGAATGATTTTTCACTGAACAAGGATGCATTCTTGCTTTTGTCACATGTTAAATTAAATTAATGAATCAGAAATTTGGTAAAAACTTGCAAGATATATAGACTGGTATGAGCAAAAGGTATGAAACACCCAGTAGCTTTACTTCCAGTGATTGCTCTAATAATAGTTCTTAAAGGACCCTCAAACTGTACCTTAAATCTCAGGCTACAGAAATCAACCTTGAAATCTGAGATACTCAGTCCACTGCATCTAAAGCTTTCTTTTAAATGCACAGAAGTGCAGAAACTTCCTAATTTACATATAGAGACTACTCAATTGTTAAGCAGTTTCATAATTCATAAAAAGGTTAAATTTCTATACAGGAAGAAAGATAATTAAAAGTAGCAATATCTACTGCTCACTTACTTGGTCTTTCACACTGTCACCTGTAAACATATACTTCATATGATACAAGAAGTCACATATAGAATCCATGTAGTTCAGGTGGGAGCTGTACCGATCTGCATTCAGGAGCATTTCATAAAATGCCACTCCAATCTGTTTCCACAGACACAAAAAGCACCCCAAATGAAAACACGTTTTAAAATGCTTTAGAGTAGAAATACACCTAAACAGTGTAACAGAGATATGTACTGCTTTTTAAGTATCTGTGATTCCTAACCATTTACTTTCTTACAAAGACAAATGGGCAAGTCTAACTCAACCCACTGTGCTTAACTAAATGATCTCATTTTCCCAAGTTAACTTCCAGTGATTGCAGTGATGGTATTTTGGTACATGGTGCATACTTAGTGCTTAAACATCACTGACTGCAATATGATTTGAGTAAGTGCCAAAAAATTTGCAAAAGTATTGCTCAATAAATAACCAGGAAAAGCTTAGCACAAGATTTGAGTCTTCTAGAGACAAGACATTACAGTTTACAGCATTCAGCTTGTACCTAGTCTCTGGCAAGGTTTTCAGCATACAGTGAATTTTAATGATTCAAGTATTCTCTACAAAGAGTTTAAATATGGCAGTCTGAATATTGTGACTTAAATGACCATGTAAAAAGTTCATGACAGTTGCTGTCTACTCTGAGGACAACAACTCCTCACGACTTCCTTACACTGAAATCAACTCCTCGCAAAGAAAAAGGAGATGGGCATGTTAAGAAGCATGGAAAGACAACAGAATTTTAGCTTTTCTTGTATTTTTGCTCAATTCATAGCATGCAGACACAGAAAAGATTTCCTTCCTGACAGAGGAAAGAAGAAACCAGTCAAAGCAATATTTGCTAGCAATTTATAGTATTATACAGTAGTCTATAAAGATACTGATCCATGTATGAACAGTACTTTGTTGCTCTCCAGTACTTCTCTTTCAGCACTGCTTTATGAAACAACTTTTTAGAGTTATGTTTATTGTAGCGTCAAGACAAAAAAAAAAAAGGCAAAAGAAAAAAAAAATAAAGAAAAAACGCATTTGTAAAGAACTGTACATGTATTTTTTGTTTCATACTTCCAAAGTATACTTGAAAAGAGCCAGAAAAGGCTGTAAGTCAGGAGTAAAACTGAAGGAAGTATGTAAACTAGTATACAGAACCACTGGCATGTGATTATTTATGTATCTGATACAGTTTCTTACAGTATCTTGTGTTCACGATATATCCAAAAACATGGGAACAAAAGTTACAGAACTATTCTCCCACTGTATGCATCCCTGCACTTTTTGACTTCTTCACAAATCAATGTTTGCAAACTAAATATTCTAGAATGAACTGGGGGCAACGGGCAGAGAAAGAGTTACAGCACAGGAACTAATGGGAGTCAAGATGCACACTTGACATACAGGCTTTGTGTATATCTAATGACAGCACAGGTATTTAAAGACCGGATTCCCAAGTAAAGTTCTTTCTGGAAGGGTCCCTGCTACCTGCTGTTTTTCAGCTCATCTACCTAGTGGCTGGCTACAGTTCTTCTCTCCTCCCCTACCCTTATCCACACTGATAGGAATGTAAGAAACAGCCTGCGCTCCTCCGACCTCACAATTCAGCTTTTGTGTACTTCCCTCCCCTGCCCATAAGCTTTTAAAACAGGCAGTAAGTCTGATGCATATTTTGCACACAGTTTAGAGGCCAAAGAAAGCATGTACTGCTTCCTATTTTGGGGTTGTATTTCTTCTTTGGGTTTAGAAAAAGTGCTAGGTGTTTTATCCTGAACCAAGCTGACAACATTTTAGTTAACTGAGTAGCTGAGTACCACCTCAGCAATTCATATCCTTGAAAATACTCTTAAATTTGTAGAGAATGTAATTCTGAATGTTTATGAAAAATCTCCTATCAGATACTTCTTTGTAATATAACTGCAAAGCTAAAATAACATATACTTTATAAAGGAGACCTAGAGCAACACTTTACCTCTATCATGCATCGGGTCCTCTCCTGCTGGAACCGTTGTAGAAAAGGACCAACAAGGTGGTAAACGTAGAGTAACTGGAACTCTGTTTTCACTATGGGTATCAATACATCTGTGAGGAACCTGTAGTATTTCAAGACACTTAGTACTTCAAGTGGATTTTTTTTTTTCTTTTTTCCCCTATCCCAGATTCTAGCCAAAAAGGATGGGCCCCACAGATTTAGGCCTTCATTCTAGAAAACACAGAGGAACTCTGAAAAGACGGGATTTACACATACTAGTTATTTCAGTGAAGCTATAGAACTTTTCCGGGCATTATTACTGGACTACAACAGCCAACAACTCTAAACTCAGCAGAATGCTACACACAGTCAAAAAGCTGTCCTCTGACGTTTTAAAGCTGGCCTTAAATCAAAGATCAGGATTGAAGGAAATACTTCATACCATCTTAACTTTGCTTAGTATTTTAAGACTTTGTAAGTGAAGTGTATTAGTTCTCTCATTAACATGGCCCTGGGGAAAGTCTAATCAACTTTTTATTGAAGTAGTTATTTTTTACTTGCTTTAATGATTAAGTGGACCACTATCACATCCTTCAGTCAGCAAAGCATCTCAACTTGTGGTAGAGGGTATTTGCTAGAATCAAGGATAGATTTAGTGATTACAGTTGATACTTTAGGAATATGCTACAGTCAAAGGTTTAATAAAAGTCATATTAATAAAAGCATGAAAGCTAATAAAGATAAAAAAGGTTCATTAAAGACACCTAAATGAAAGCCCCAAAGCTTACAGGTAACAAACAGAGCTGGAAAAAAACCCTGTGGTCTCTCTGGTGAGTTTTGAAGCTCCTCTGTATTTGCTGATGTAAGTGCTAGAGGTACAGCTCTGTTACCTAGAATATGCATGGAATTTAAAAGACAAATCATCAAATACCATGACACTTACTTAGGAATGAGAGAAAGCTGTCCAATGCTAGAATGATGCCAAACAGCATGTGCCAAAGCCAAAGTGTAGCTACAACTCATCTCAGAGTATGACTGGTGACATGCTGTGAAGTCAAACAGCTGGAATGGGTAACCAACCCACTCTGTCTCTGACGTCAAGCTAGGACTGTTGATAACGCTCACAATGCGATCATGGAGAACAATCCAGTATGGCTCCTGGAAAAAAAACCCCAAAAGGTCAGATTGCTTCCAAGAAGAACACTATCTGAGACAATGCCTCCTCAACATTTTCTACTATTAGCGCATTTCTAAAATGTTTTCGACCACATGGTAGCTTATAACCCTATCTGACAAACACGGAAATTAAGAAGCACAATACTGCATCCATGTTAAGGGATGTGGTATACTCGAGGTTATGACATTATCAAGACATATTTAATGAATTTAATAATTTAGTTAGCAAATATAAAGGTCTCCAAAAGAAGCAGCACTGAGGCAAAAAGCCCTAATGGAAGGAAGGAGAATTTTCTGAGGCTTCTAACTGCCAGGACAAAACCAGACTGAAAATCCAAAGATGGAAACAAGAAAAAAACCACAAGTACAAAAGTTAAAGAATACAGATGAAGATACAAGGAGAGGGAACAGGAAGAATAATAAGAAACATAAAAATAATAAGGATTAAATCCATGATGGCCTTCTTCCAAGAAAAGGAACCATACTGCTGGGGAAGAAAAGTCACGAAGAAAGGATAACTGTTGCAGATACAAGCAACAGATAAGCAAGATCAAAATTACTTAGGGAGTCCTGGTCACCTACAAGAGACATATTCAGAAGATCAAAGTTTCTACTGATACATGAACCCTGATACTGTACACATTTGCTCTTGTAGTTTTAGGCATGTCTCATTTACACAGTTTAAGGATGCGCACGTATAAGGATTAACACAAAATTAGCATCAGAAGCCTTACAGATCTTATTTCATAGCTCCAGTTCACAATTCTACACACACAGCATTTAAACATGTTTTCAAATAGGTGTGATTTACTACTTTTCAACTAGCCTCAAAACTTAATGGAAATTCAGAAAACCCTGTCAATTTTTCCACGCTGGAGAAGTAGATGTTTCTCAAACACACAAGCAGCCTTCTGAATAGCATTCTGCAGAATCTACACGTTGGCTCTAAGTTCTTAGAACATACTCTAGAAAGATGATAAATCTTACATGGAAGAACAGATTTTTTTTATTTTAAAATACAACATACTGACTCACTGGTAAGGCTGTGATAATTAAGCCAATCGCATTCATCCAAGCTGTGATATTCTCTCTTGGCACCAGGGGCTGACTGGAGAAACAAAGAAAACTAAAGCTCTGAATTTCACAATTGCAATTTGTGCTTCTAGTGCTCCTAAAGACAAAGTGTACTCATGCAAAGAACATTTCTCAAGTTGAGAGAGCTATAAAAACATATACAGGTATTAAGGAGAGCAAACAAACAGTATAAACGCTACTGCGATGTTGCTTGCAAAACTTCATTCAGACACAATTTTGTGTTAGCAGCACATTTTCCCCAAAGGCTCTTATCACACTGTTCTTTATACTGAATAGGCATCAGCGCTTAAGGTGAGCTTGTCCCTTTATTGACTCCAAAATAGAGCTAACAATAATACATTACTAAGCCAAATAGGCTGAAATCAAATTACTTCAGTTTGTCATTGATCAAAGATGGCATCTGAATCCCTGTGATAATACCAGGTTCTTCCTCTCCAGGTATTTTCACAGTGGCTGAGAAAGAAACAGAGCTGCAGGTCAAACTTAATGCATCATGACAAAAGGCTAGCCTTGGCACACCACTGTTTTAAGTACCTCTGATTTTACATTAGTATCAGGAGGATTCAGCGTCCTGCCAATGCTTCCTGTTCATTTCTTTGCATTCAACAATGCTGTGATATTAAGTGATGAAATCTCCTCCCAGCACAGCTGAAAGAACAACAGACTTTTTCGAGCCTCTCTGCCACTGAACCCACTGGGTTAAGCTCTTTGGCTGTGTGAAGTCTTCCCTCTATCTTTTAAAGGGTATCACACACACAGTCCACTATAGCACAGAAATCTAACACTTAAATTTTCTGATTCATCCACATAGCCACCTTCTCAAAACCAAAGAATCATAGAATGCTTTGGGTTGGAAGAGACTTTAAAGATTCTAGTACCAACCCCCACGCCACAGGAAAGGACACCTTCATATATAAATCTTGAAGTATTTATACTTAATTAAAAACTTAAAAAAAATAAGAAAATGAGTATCACAGACTACCTTAACAATGTATCTCTAACTATGTGTTGCATATTGCAGAAAGCAGTTTCAGAAAGCCAACATACCTCTTCAGCACAACATTCAGTAATTCATTGCCCACATCTTTCCCTGGAACAGTCAGAGCCATGAGCTCAACACAGGTAACATGGAGAGCATGAGCAGCTGGGTTAGGAAACTCATTGAATCTCCAGTCACAATTTGGAAATGGACCTGGTGATTTGCCTGCCATAGGTAACAACGATTAAGGAAAAAAAAACTGCCCCAACACAGACTAGTGTAAGCAGCACACTGCTTCATACTAAACTGAACCAAAAGGCAAGTTACTCAGAACAAATAAACCAACTGCATTTCATAAACACAAGACATATGGACAAAAGTATGAATACGAGGCAGTGATACTCCACTTTCCCAACCAAGACTTAACTCATTTGAGCTATACACAGAAAAGATCTCTGAACATACTGTTAACATTTGCATAAAAGCAGGGGTTTATATGATTTTAGCTTTCTTTAGAGCGACCTGATAAACTGATTTCAAGTTACACATAAAAGAAAAGCAAGCCCAGGAAGAGCAGTGAAGGAAGACACATAGCATGCAGAAAACTGGTCAACTAAAATAAAGCTGACACAGAAAGAAGACAATGGCCAGGGAGATTATGCTGGTACTAATCTCTAGAACGGATGCACAGATTCATTAGGTATTTCCACAGAAATTTAAATAGCAGTAGTCTTAACTATAAAAACTAATAAAAGGCAGCAATTAAGAACATGTAGATTTATGTTAAAAATATAACTTCTATTTTTTCCTCCTAAAAAAGAGATTCGCAGCTGTTGCTAATAGCACATATACTGATCTTCAGCTAGACACAGTTAGTTATATACTATCTTACATGTGGCACTGATTACAATATTTTATTCTTAGTAATACTGACAATGGCATTAGGTAAACATGTAGCCTCATTTTCTATATTTTTTTGTTAAATGTAGAAATACTCATCTCTACATTTAAGTACTCATGCTTTGTATCAAGCTGGTTTTATGTGGCAATTGGAATTCAATTTGGAATAGATAAACATCAGTATTTGTATTTATAAGTGATGCATTAAACAAGGAAACACTTAAACAGCTGCACTGTTCTTTATTTTCATACCTTTCAAGATGTTTTACAGCACAGTTCCTGTGTAGAATAATTTTTAAACAAGTACACTGAGGTACTCTAATATGAATTCTGACTGATATAAGCAGCTTTATTTCATATCTGAATCGACAGAAATTGAACTTTATATTTTGATGAAAAGAAGCTGTAAGACATTGGTACAGCTTATTTAATGTAAACTTTAAGAAGGATATTGTCTACTAGTCTTCCAATGAGCTTGCAATAGTAAGTGTCATCAGGAATCCATGGATTTTCTTCTCGGGCATTCATAGCACATTTGAGATAAGTATCACTTAGACACCAGCCTAGTGGGCGATTATCTTTGAGAGAGCCAATAATGGCATGAACGAGTTTTCTTTTGAGGTTTGTGCGCTCTCTGAGATGCATCTCATAATAGTGAAGAGTGTTGTACAGGTAAGTCACCGGACGGTCTACCAAAAAGAAAAGGAAAACAACAAAGATCAGAAATAACTTCTAGCATCACTATTATCTTTATGGTGGCAAACATAAAACTAAAATCAAGAGCTCTATAAGCGTACGTTGTATGTATTTTAAAAAAGCATACATGGATTAAAAAAAGCATTATTTCACTATACAACAGTAATTTTCCTTATTTTTACATACACTTCAATTTGTGTGCAGAAAGATATAAGTCGATAAAAGAAACTCAGTATTACTAACAGTTTGTATCTTAATTATAAAACTAATATACTTGTAATTAAACTTTGTATAAAGGTATTAATATATATCTAGAAGAATACAGGTATAAATTCACAGTAAAGGGAAGAGTGTAAATTGCCTGGGCATAACATAGCAATGACATCTACACAAAAAATTCATTATAAAGGTGCTGCTATATTTGAATCTTCAATAAGGACAGATGAAGGAACTGCTTTCTAGCTGTTTCAGCCTTGGTAACAGAAAGTTTGTTAGAACACAGGTCCAAATACTTACAACTAGAAGGTAATGAAAGGGAAAGCTGTAGGGGAAGCATGAATTAGCAAGAGCTATCTGAATAAAAGTTCACTGTTATTAGGCTGAAATTCACTAAATAGGGATTTTACTTCTCTGTGGAAATGTACGTGGGGCTTACAGGATAGGAAAGGCTTCAAACGCTGCTGTAGTAGATGAAAATTACAAATGTAGGAGAACAGAATGATGGCAACAGGAATAAAAGTCTATACTCACAGATAACTTACCATGGAATTTGTATAAACCTCCCAGATGATCCAATAAAGTTTCTAGTGATTTAGACACTGGAAGCAATTCCAGAAATCTATGGATTACAATGTCAAACACTGGCAGAAAGCGCAGGCACACATTTCCAAAATAAATCGGTAGGTACTGGGGCTGGATCTGAACTGGGGGATTGACTTGCTCTGCCAAGCCTTCAAAATACAGCTTTTCAGGATATTTCTGGAGAAAAAGAAATCAAACAAAATCAAAAGCTCTTTCCTTAAAAGCAGTGCATTAAGCATCCAGCATCTACATTGCTTTAAAAAGACAATTCATTACCCTCATTATCTTGTATGACTGCAGTGAGATGATTTCACTGTAAGGCTTGAGAAGAAAGTTGAAGAAAATTCAACTCTAAGTGAAATTATTTAGTTACTAGACTAGTAGATAACTTCTTCAGAAAAAAACCCCACCAAACAACAAAACAAACCCTTTGTTTTCACCACCACTCAAAGTGGGCATAAGAGAACATTAAGCACCCCAAGGCAAAGCTGAAAGCAGTCAGCGCTTATGTGTCCCTTGCCAAGTATTGTAAGAGAAACCCTAAGGGAAAATCAGCACTGCTGAAAGCTTCTGTATCATATACTAAATCAGAACACTAGAAATAGTAACTCCCAGGGAAAGAACTAGAGTGCACTCAAATACCAGATAAGTACAGCTGAAGGCTTGCTTATAGTGTTTTACTTGTGACTGAAATTTCTACATGTCAGATGGGGTCTGTAACTGTGCAGCCACGTCAGAGCACTTCCCAGGCTGAGATAATTTGCTTCCCTGCTACCCTTACACTTTTTGGCAGCACTGTTAAGACACTGCACGGCTAAAGCACAGGGCTAACACAGACCAAATAGCTTCTGGATCACAACTAGACTGCATGTGTTTAGCTACACAACTTTGCTTATATCCGTTTAATCTCAGTGTTGATTTATCTTTTGATAGAACACTGCACTGGTTCATCCTTTTCTAGTTACCAGAAGCCACTATGTTACAGCAGCCTTCAAATCCCAGCAATTCTCTTCCCTAACATAACAGGATATCATGTTCTTGCCACACAGGAGATGGTAGCTTCAACAATTAGGGGAAAATGTAGGTTTAGCTACTGCTACACTCATAAAACACCAGAAGAAAATACCTTTTCTCTAATGCACAAAGACTGCTCTAAATGAGTATCAGTAAAACCAAGACTTTAAAAAAAACTGGATTTAGATGAGCAAGAATGAATCTCCAACCAACTCTTCAGCTGCTTCTATCTTTGAATATCACTGCACAATAATTTTAACATCATTACATAATCATAGTGATTTTTTTTGCATATATTTTTTATTCTAGCCCAGATAAATTACAACTGACTAACTCTAAGACTTGATAGAGCTGTCCTGTCATTCATAGAACAAAAGGCTCTCTGGATGATCTTAACTCCACAAAAAGTTTTACAACAACAGAATTTTATTAGCTTTGATACCTTGTGATAACTCATATGCTTAGTATGCCAGTCATTCTGCATCCAGTGCTCCGGAGAATTCTCCTTCACAAAATCACTCACTCTGTTTCTGAAATCATTAGGCTTCAGTAAGAGTAACTGAATTATGAAGTAACAGACTTGAGCTTCATTTCCTTCATGACTACGCATAGCCTTAAAAAAAATGGATCAGAAAACACAGAATTACAGTTGATGCTGCTGTCTGCTTTATAACCCCTGAACACTGGGTAGCAAATGTGGCTACACACCAGGTACATCTGCACACAAATTCACACTGAACATACGGACCACCAACACTATTTTTCAATTGAAGACACAGAACAGAGGCAATTTCAATCACCTCCTGTGAAAAGTACCCATCACATTTTTTATTACATACGCAGAAAGTCTTACAAACTCCCCAATGATAGCACATTCTTCCAGAACTCTACCTCTCTTTTAGCTGTCAATTCTTTTACTAAAAGTAAACGATTAATGAAGTCAAAATTGCTTCCAATTTCTGGCCACTCTGATATGTTTGGACTTCAATTTGAAAACCAAACTAAAATTCAAATGATCTCTAAGTCAAAATCACATTTTAAAATATAAGGATAATTACTAAAGCAAAATGTCATTCTTGCTAGATGAGTTCTACCTTATTTTGTAAGATAACACGAAAAGACAGAGAAAGCCATTTCTCTCTTATTTTTCTGATCAAACAGGCTGAATTGTTGGTCGATGAGAAAATGAACATGAGCCGGCAGTGTGCACTTGCAGCCCAGAAAGCCAACCGTATCCTGGGCTGCATCAAAAGGAGCGTGACCAGCAGGTCAAAGGAAGTGATCCTACCCCTCTACTCTGCTCTCGTGAGACCTCACTTGGAGTATTGTGTGCAGTTCTGGTGTCCTCAACATCAAAAGGACATGGAACTGTTGGAACAAGTCCAGAGGAGGGCCACAAGGATGATCAGGGGACTGGAGCACCTCCCGTATGAAGACGGGCTGAGAAAGTTGGGGCTGTTCAGCCTGGAGAAGAGAAGGCTGCGTGGAGACCTCATAGCAGCCTTCCAGTATCTGAAGGGGAGCTATAGGGATGCTGGGGAAGGACTCTTCATGAGGGACTGTAGTGAGAGGATAAGGGGTAACGGGTTCAAACTTATTAACAGGGGAAGTTTAGATTGGATATGAGGAAGAAATTCTTTACTGTAAGGGTGGTGAGGCACTGAAATGGGTTGCCCAGGGAAGTTGTGAATGCTCCATCGCTGGATTGGACACAGCCTTGGTTGGCATGGTTTAGTGAGAGGTGTCCCTGCCCCTGGCAGCGGGGTTGGAACTAGATGATCTTAAGGTCCTTTCCACCCCTAACTATTCTATGATTCTACGAATTCTAAGCAAAGGAAGCATGCTCTAATGGGTACAAAATTTTCCATTCGCTTCAGAATAAGGTAATGTTTCTACAAAAGTGACTCAAAGCAGACTGGGTGAAGAACTGCCATTTTACCTTCTAAGACAATACTTACCAAGCACAGTATCAACCTATCCAGTGTTACAATGTTGTATTTCCACACCATGTCATTGAGAATCTCAATACATTTATTGAGCTGCTGGCCTCCTGCAGAGGTAGAGAATTCATACACCAAAAAATCTGCAAATGTCCGGACGTGTGCCACCAGAGCTCTGGCCCCAATTCTATCTAATACTCTAGCAGGGCAGAAAAGAAGAGAAAAAAAAAAAAAAAGGCAACAAGCAATTGTTACTGTTTTTAATATTTTTAACTGGTCTGTAAGTGAAACTGGTCTATAACTGGTTTTATAATAGTTAGTGGGTTTTAATACAATTGTCTTAAAACAAAAAAAAGACAAAAACCTCCCTTTATTAAATGAAGAAAACCCCAAAGCAAAGAAAAAAAACTTTATAGCAAAGGAATTCCAAAGTATAAACATTAACCAGAAAAAATGCTTCAAGTTCACCAGTTCCTATGTATAGTATTCTGCTCAGAACCCACACTTTAGTTATGCATATTTAGTTACACACCTCTTAGGACAATTCTCTGCAACTCCTTTATTTTCCTGTAGTATGCGCTTTGATATAACCAGAACACTAAAATACTGGTATTTCATCATTGCACAGAAGAGTAACGCACAAGATCAAAATATTAATTGTTGCAACAGACCTAATAATGAGTGGAAAGAAAGAAGCCATTTTTCACAGCTACAGCTGATGATGCTACTGGTGAGAACAAGTAAAAAAAATAAATTGTAGGACTACTACTTAGGTAGAGAATTGTCATCTTCATCCAACATTTATTTTTTGAAAAAAATATTGGCCTTTCCTCATGTTTAAAAGTTAAGTAGATAAATGTTTTACATTTTCTGGTTGCTATTTCAGACTGCCTGAAACACTGCCTTTACAAGTAAACTGCTTAATTCAAACACCTCACATCCTTGTCTCTTACCAGGAAGAATATACATTGCAGCCTACTGTGTGGTGTAACTAGCCTTTAAGAGTGCACAATTATTATGATGTGCTTGCTAACACCTAGCTCCGCTCCTTTTTTCCATGCTCTGCATGCTCTGAATTAATAGAAAAAGCACAAATCAAGCTGTTAATCCTGTTAATGCACAAGATCTATCCTCAGAACTGAGAACATAGCTATAACAACCTTGAAATAGCACATCTTTTAAGCTCACCTGTAGCCAATTTGATTAATGTGATCGGTATCTAACAACATCTTCCATAGGAGACAAAGGAAAAGTGGGGCTGAACCCTGCGCAGAAAAGTGTGCTATTATGTCATTCTCCTTGGTCATAGACTTCCACTTTCGGTATTCTTCTTCCACATTCTTCTTCAAGTTAAAACGGCTTTCCTGAGGTACATTATTCTGTTTGAAGAACACCTGAAATAAAGTAGGCTTTGCTGTGACTGAGAGCCTACAATAAAAAAAGTTGAACAGACAAACTTTTACCTGACTTAGCAACTTATGAGTTCCTACTTCCTTGTACAATATAAACCCACCAAGTAGAGCTGTGCTTCACTAAGACACCACAGCTACTGTTTTGTCACTAACAAAGCTACATGACAAGGTGCCGAAAGAAAAAAGGCTTTTCCAACTTTTCATTCCTCTTTTTTTTTTTTTTTTAAAAAAAGGATCCGATTTACCTTCCACTGGAAGTATCACTTGGACAAACTTGGCCTTGTAATAATCCAGCAGAAGCTAATGCATTTCTGAAGAAACAGCAATGCTACAATCATGCTGCATTGTTTAGACTTGAGATTAATGTAGTCAGGACAAGAGACGAATCACATCAACTAGCAAAAGGCAAAGCATCTTGTTAACAGAGTAAATTCTATGCAATTTCAACTACAAAATCGTCAGTTTGAAACTATTACCTGCAGAGGAGCTGGAAAACAGCTTAGTGTATGTGATGCCCAGTTATGTGGAGTAAAACTCATTATGGTCTGCAGTATATCTTTGCACCAAGTTCCCTGAATGGAATCAGAGCCTGTGAAAAAGTCTAGAAAATGGATTGATGATATTAGAATTTCACATACACACAAAAAATTCTTACTGGTATTCCTTTTGTAGTCACATGCATCAATACTTTTGTTTCCTTTTTGGCCAACTTCTCCCATCCCTGTTGTCTGAATCTTATTTACTCTATAGAACAAGCTGGACATTATATTTTTATGATATAAACAACAACATTATTTTTAGGTTTTGAACTACACATAACACAATCATGATTTTCAGATTTTATATTTAATTTCCTGTAATGACAGTACAAGCTTTTGCTGATTAACTGATTAGACTTAAAAAAATCCTGAGGAAGATAATCACGATGAAACTGCCAGATGCCATTTTATATTGCCTTAAAAATGCCACTCAGATTTCCCAATTAAGCTGTAGAAACAAAACAGAAGCCTCATCCCCCCAAACCCAGTGTTAACATAAAAGGTTGAGGAAAGGTTAAAAACAAAATTAAACAAAAACCCTAACACAAAGAAGGCCTTTCCCTTTCAAATCACCTTTTTGTGAAATCACCTGGTTTAACTCTCCAGCAAGTCTTCAGACAAGAACTATAAAAAAGGAGAGAAACATCCCTCTCAAAGCTAATAAAAGCCTGACACGTGTCATTGTACATTGTTAAAACATTAAAACACACAATAAAAAGCTTACCCCTTTCCCAAGAAAGCAAACCCAAACCACACTACTTTTTCTTAGAGGTAAGCTATAGAGGGCGTGGCTTCCACATTAAGCAACATACTTGCTGTGAATATTCCATGGTCTTTTTTATTTTTAATGGCATGTACCAGTAAGCAATCCAAACTTTCAAATTTAAAATCATGACACTGAAAATAAGACAGTAACAGAAATTTGTCACACTACTTCTGTATAAAAATTAAGTTTTAAATGATGTTCCATTTCACTACTGCTTTAATAATAGCTTTTTGCCTGAAAACAATTAGTTGGAAATTAATGATATATTTTTTTCAAAACCAGAATTGTCTGGGATATGGTTTATGACTGGGTCATTTCCGTGATACTCTATTAAATGGTATTTTAAAGAAATGGCTTGACTACAGCTTTCACTTAAGATGTTATTTCCAGTACTGACATTACCTGTTACATGTGTTGCCCTCGCTAGAGTTAAGATCAAAGCCCTGTTCAGTTCTTCTGATTCTGCTGAAAGAACTGTTTTGGGATCACTGAGGAATCGTGTAAACTGTGGCTGGACTTCTGAGCTGCCCAAAGCTGTGATTAGCCTTAGAGCAGTACTCTCAACACTGAAAGAAGGAAACAGTCCAGTTAGCAAATAATGCTTATATTGCTAAGATTCCAAAAATACCTATTTTTCCTCTATTTTCTGCTTCAAATAATACAAAAACATTTGTTTTAAAAATGATGTTCTTAATCTATCAGAAGTTTGCTTTTTCCACTGTTTAATAAATCTATTAGCAACTACTTAAGTACTTCATTTTCAAATAAACCTCTCAAAAGTTGAGTGAAAACCCCAAGTGCAGAGCCCATGAAAAAGATTCTCAAGTCTCTCCAACTTAGAGAATCTCCTCCTTTGTTTTCTTTTTAGCATCTTCATCTAAACAATGATATATAGATAAATGTATGCAAAAACAGAATAAAAAGGCATGAATAATGCATGGGAAATTTCAAAGCTAACTATCACCTTGAAGCAGAGAGCATTAAATTGTCCTTATTAAAGAAATGATTGAAAGCACTTTATTTTCCAGTGCTCTACTTGGAAGCGCTTTTCACACCATACGGCTTTAAGTAATTTAAAAGACTTGCATAACATTGTGTCTTTGAAATGCCAAAGCCATAGGTTAGTTTACTCCAATCTAGTTGCATGCTGTGCTTATCAAAAGTGACTGGTTAACATCCATATTTCACAAACTAAGATTACAAAACAAGATTTAGGTGAATAAAAAGAGCAAGACCTAGAATTTACGGAGAAACTTGTCTTCACTTATCATAGAATGGCTTGGGAAGGGACCTTAAAGGTCATCTAGTTGCAAACCCCTGCAATAGATGGACACATTCCACTAAACTGGGTTGCTTAAAGCCATGTCCAACATGACTTTGAACACTGTTCTCTTTATTCTTGATAAAGCATAAGCAACTGAGCAATTTGAATTTGGGCTAAGAAATCAGTGTGCAATTAGACTTCCTCAATATCAACTGATAATAATTAAGGTGTTGTGTGCCCCTCAAGCACCCCCACAAAGAAGTATTCTACTCTAAGTGTGAATGGACACTTTTCCTCAACTCTTCTAGAACAACCCCAGATTCTATATATAAACCAAACCTCACACCCTTCGACTTTGTTAACAGTAAGTTAAACTCAAACCTTTTCCCTAGAATTATCTGTATATCAACTCTACAGCTTCTTTAACCAGCTTCTTCACCTTTCTTGCATCCAAATTAGCCACTGTTTTATGCATGGTTTACACCGATTAAGACACAAACAATACAATGGAAGCGACACTGTCTTCTCTACTCAGGTTCATGTACAGCCACCGTAACTTTTCACCAAAACCTTTACAGCTGCAGGCTCAATCAGATCATTTCTCTGATCTGACTGAAAATTAACTTCACAAAAGAATTAAGTGGAACTAACTTAAATCTTGTAAAAAAATAAAACATCCCCCACAGGAATAAGCAAGCACAGTCCCGCTGGCAGACAAGCCAATGACCGTGAGTAAAAATAGTGGGCATTGCCCTTTATCTCTACTTTTCCAACAGATGCTGACATGACACTTCTGGTGCATACCCCTGTGTTCTGACCTGTGACACTGCTGCCATGTCTGCGCAAGAGACTGCCTCATGCAACTCTGCGGAGTACTACCACTAACGTCCATCTGTATTTCTGAAACATGACCTGCTGGGATACCACAAGTTAGCCACAGAAGTAAGATCAGGAAGTACTTAGGTCCCTTTTAAATATAGTTCTCACACAGCTTTCATCATATGATGGAGAAATCTGAGATTATGATTAAATATGGTAGCCATCACTCACCACAGATGAAGCTGGTTCTGATTAGTCTGTGGCACAGCAGCCAAGGAGTGAAGATGGCTGAGCAGCTGCACTCTGTAATGAGGCTGGATGTGATGCATCCGATAGCTAAACATTTCTAGCAAAGTGTGCAGAATTCCCCATGCGTGAGATCTGAACACTGTTGGCAGAAGCTGACCTTATGAAAAAGAGTTTGCAAAATAAGTTTTTCAAGTGATTACACTTTGAAACACAACTTCAGAGTACACTGTGGAGAGTGGTTATATTAGGCTGCGAGTCAGGTATTTGATTTGAAAATGGTATTACCGACAAGGAGTGAGTGTGCAAGTGCTGTTTGAAGATGCTGTAAATGTGTAGAGCTCAATCTTTTGAATGAACATATGCAGCAGACATGCAAATAATTTTAACAAGAGCAATGAAGTATCATTTGTGCCCAATTAAGTAACTTTGCTTATGCTTTTTCACTAAGCATATTTTTGCACAGCGTAACTAGTGAGGTCCTGACAATGCAAGACCATACAAGTGATGGCATAAAGGGAGAGCAGCACATTAATCTGAAATTTACTGCAGCACTAGCATAAATATTACAGTTTCTTTTATACTAAAATAATTTATACATGTATTCAACATGCTGCATCATTATTTTCATTTTTACTATGTTCTCTAGTTGTCATTAAAAGAAAATGCTACTGAACAAAAGGAAGGTGGAAAGAAAAAAAGGTTTTCTTTCTTACTGATAAAGCCTTTGATGCCCAAGGATTCTATTTCCATATAAACCAGCAGGCGACTATAGGTTTCAACAAGAGCAGGAGCCAAGGCCACACTAGATTTTGCATGAGCCAACTTAATTACCCTTGTAGCTATGCTATGAATCAGACTGAGGAAAGAGAGAAAGTATTTTTCAGTCAAAAACAGGATCTTGAAAGTTAAGAAATTTACTAAGTAAATAAACAGATCTATACTTATCATGTCCAGACACAGGAAAGCTTTCCTGATAATAATGAGCTAAACACAGATTTGCTAGAGAAAAAAATTAAAAACTTCACAAACAAAACAAAACCTAGCTGCATACTGTACCTCATTTTGGCATGAACTGTGAGTGAGTCCAAGAGGTTCATTGGCAATGGGGTAATAGACCCTGATGCCATGCAATTAGTCCCTGGAAGAGGTATCCTCATGTTGCCGTTTCCATAAATTGTTTCTACTAGCACTCCCATTGGCAAAGTGAAACACTCTGAATTAGTTGAATAAGCATTGCACAACAAGGCAATCTTGTAATCATTCATCTGTAAGTTCTTATTTCTTAAACTCTGTTGCAAAAACCTGTGTGCCAAAGATATTAAACACTGAGTGGAAAGTAACAAGCAGAACACCACACATTCATTCCAAGAGCACAGCCACAATGACCTCAACCAAAAATCCATTCTGAAAGAGTAGAAACCCCAAAATACTTGTTAATTGCACCACATCAAAATGACTACACCGTACGCCAGCTTCACTGTGTGCGATTTTCTTGTATCAGAGAAACAACTCAGGAGAAAGATATGCTTTAAAAATCACTTTTCCAGACAAAACCCAATGTACTGCTTATTTAGTTTCCAAACTACAGCATAACAAACCCTGTCAATTTGCTTTCAAATTCTCCATCAGTAAAAAAGATTCATTAATTCGAGGTCCAATATATTATTTCCATTAGCTGTACAATAAAAAGTATTTCAGGTTTTATGAAATACTTTAAGCTCTTGCTTTTTGAATGATTGAGCTCATTCCTTTGATAACAGCACCCCATCACACAATACGTTCTGAATACAGACTTAAAGCTTCCTATTCCATTATGTCTAAACACAAATCACAACATAACAAAACTCTCAAAACTCACTCATGGTGAAGTTTAAGTGAATGAGGAATGGGAATCTGTAACTTGGAGTTGTCACTATGGGCCTTCCGGTTCAGATGTATCCAAATACAGGTCATTGCAAAAGCGTGAGTTGACTGGGGTTTGTTAATATCAGGTACAGGAATATACTAAAGAAAAAACACATGAATGTGACATATTGCACATATTAATGAACAGAAAACCAACTTAAACAGCCAGCATTCACAAGGTCAAGTTTTGCTTTTTCTGACTTGCAACATCACATATAAGCAACATTTTTAGAGAACAGATTCTACCCTCATCTGTGTTTGCAATTTTAAATATCAAGAGCTCTGGAAAAGACCCAGACCTTGAATAAACAAATAACCTAAGACCTCAGCAAATAGAAGCTCAAGCTTTAAGTACATAAATTAAAAATATATACAGTTAAAATGCATATACACTTACTCTCAGCCTCACGCTTACACATTATTCAGAAATCAGTTATGGCTCAGTGGTTCACCAGCATTTTCTGAAAAATCTAATTTGTCTAGCATCACCATTACACTTAAAAGATTAATACACTTCCTAGGAAAAGGAACAGATACACCCCAGAATTCAAAAGGTTTTGGCTACAGACTCAGGTATATTACTGACATTGGAAAAGGTGCCTGGCTCTCTCTTTTGCTAGCATCCGCATTTCTTTCCCTTTTGGTAGTTTCCACCACACAAGCACTCTTAGCAGCACAATTGAGACAACAGCAACACATAATCAAGGGGATTAGCAAGAAAGATCCTCTGAAGAACAACAGCTGTAGATAACATTTAAACTGCTTGTGAAATTGAATCCTCAAAAATGCCCCACTCTGACAAACACGTTAAACAAGTGTAACTCAGAGCCTATCACTACATCTAAAGTAAAGAGTACTGTCACTCTTTCCATATTTTGGGCTGACAAAACCAGTTGTGAGGTCACGAAACAAACTTCACTGAAGAATTTCTGTGGGTCAAAACTAACTTGACGGGTGGTGGGGGGAAATTGCTACGTACCAGTATGGTACACCACACATCTATGTTAACATATCTACTGACACAAAGAAGAAGTTACTGTGATAAGAGCAAGTAACCAGGACTTCATGCTGACAGTGCTGCCATGACAGAAGTTTAAGAACTTTCCCAAACTCCCCCTCAGGAACCTTGATTCTAGAGGAATGCACAAAAGTACAAAGCATAACTAGGATTTTATTTGCTATGGAACAAATTTAATGTGCCTTGTTCAATTCTTTGTTGAAAACATCTCTCAGTGTATTATTCTGTTACAGCACAGACAGAACAGTCAAATTCCACACCATTCCTTAACAGTATCCTCAGTGCTTTAACAAACTCCTCAGAACCTTAGTCAAACCAAAGTCAAGGAAGAGAGGAGTTAGCAGTCTTTTTCATCCCTAAAAACACTGCACAAATGTGGCTACTGGAAAAACATAGCTGGGAAATCCTGAAAATTTTCATTTAATTATGGAACATCTCTCTCCAACTACACAGCATACTGCTGTATTAGTGACTCAAGAATGATATTGACATATGGAGGTCTCAAGTTGAATTAAAACCAAAACTTTTAATTTCAGAGAGAAGACTTACTTCCTTCTCGGGATACAGGAGGTCAAAAAGCTTCATAACAGGAAGGAAGTCAGCCAGTGCATTCTTCTGGATGCTGCCAGAGATGAACTGGAGTAGCACCCACATCAGATGGTCTCTTCCCTTAATGAGGCCACGGCCTGCCAACTGTCAAACACACTCAGTAACAGACAAATACTGCACGCAGAAGAAAAATCATTGCAAAGATTCCTATAAAAGGGCAGACTAAACCAATTCCAGCAGAGATTACTTGGAATTTTATAGCAGGATTTAAGCCAAAATGTATGTCATGTTTTCAGAAAGAAGGCAAACAGGTAGTCGTAGTTGTAACGCAGTAGTAGCAGTTGTTGTAGTAGCTGTAACACAGAAACAGACTCTGGCAGAGCCATAACAATTAATGGTAAGATTTAAAAAATTATTTAGCTCTTGAGGATCAGTTTTGAAAAAATTAGCAACTCATAAATGTTGGATTTCAGCTGTCACCTTGTAGCCCTGTAGCCACGTACAGTATTGCTACTGCTAGCAGCAGGCCACAGGTTTTATATTAACTTTATCTACAAAGAAAGTCTCCGAACCAGAACAACCTGGGCTTGCTTCATACGGACGCATTTGCATTTATTTTTTTGTTATTCAACTTCTCCTCCTGTTAACAGCAACTCCCTAATAACCAGTACTCTACACTTAACCTCTACTCTTACCTAGCTTGCTTTAGTTTTAGATTAGATTTGAGCAGCTGCGTTGCATAGCATCCATTGTTTCAATGGTTCATTAAGAGTAGTTAAAGAAAAGCAACCCTGGTAAAACTAATTTCAGGGATACCAAAGAGAACACAGAACTAGACTTCACCACAAGAAAAACATAACAGACATAGTAAATTTTGATGTAACATGGAATTGGGAGCAAATGAAGATGTAGCAATGTGTTGTGCATGTTAGAAACTTTCTAAATTGCCACAAACTCATCACTTGCACAGTGAGGAGAAAGAACACCTCTTTCCTACCATTGACATGGTACTTTCTCTCAGCAAAGTGCTCAGGATGTTGCTGGCTTACTGTAATCCCTACTTCCCTTTCTTATGAAGGACTGGCAAAACTACCCCACTTAGAATTCAGAGAGGCACTGAGACCATAGAAAAGTGTAAATACTAGACAGTGTACCAGTTTTACGAGAATTATTATTAGGAAGTAATAATAACTTTTCACTGTGAATGCCAATATCACCGTAACTGGAAAAAATGATCTTTGATTAGATAGCTCTGATTAGACTGATTAGACAAATTACAAATTCTTGCATCCATTTACGTGGCATGTTTCTTTAGCTCACAAACTGAACTGGGAGTTCGCCCTGTTTGAAGCTTGGTTGTAAACTGGATGCAACAGCACAGTATTTTTATCTTATCAATTATGCCAGTTTATGTCCTTATTCTAGTTATTAGCACATTTTGAATCCAAATACGGTGCAACATCCTGTAACTGAATACACTAGAAACAGACCCACACTACAGGGAATTTCACTTGTGAATTTGACAGAGCGCAGTGATCAAAAATCTAATCCTTACACATCAGGAACTTCTTGCAAGGGTTAGGGGGTTTGTTGGTTTTGGGTTTTTTTCCCCCCTCAAAAAAAAAAAAACTTGTTTTGTTTTTAAAATCTCTCTTACCATGTGGGAGTGACACAAACAATTTACCTTTTGATGGAGTGACAGGACCATATGAGGAAAACTTGCAAACTGAAAGAGCACAAAGAAAATGAGCTGGCTGGAGAGATGCTGCCACAGAAGCTGACTGGTTCCACCGTCATCAAACTTCTCTTCAGTCTCAGACCGTTCCATGGCATACACCACAAGATCCACCAGCTGGTCCTCCAGCACAGGGCAGCGCTGCTTGTGCTGTAAGGCAGAGATCAGATACAGTATTCCAAAAGCCTTGCTATTAACTTCAGAACTTGTATAGTTGCAGTTACAGTACAGTATTTTGACAGAAGGCTGGGAAGCATGAAATGAAGTCTGAACTTAAGGATAATTCAGTGTATTAAAGCTGCACTATGTTACAGGTCACAATTATTTTTACATTTTATCACATTACATAATTCCCTATCAGTTCCAAAACACAGGTTATCAATGTACAAATAACATCTGGGGGGTTTGTGTTTTTTAATAAATCCATGCAGAATGTTATTTCTCTGATCTTGCATTAATGTAAAACAGAGTCTATTCTTTTCACACGCTGGTGGGGGTACTTGTGTTTGGGTGGTGGTGGTGGTGGTGGGATTTCTGTCGGTATTTCCCCACCTCCTTTCTCCTTTTCTCCTTTGAGTCCATTTCAAAAGTAGGGATCACCATAAAGAAAAAGATGCATCAATTATACCACCAAACCCAGAGGGAACACCCCAATACACAATATAGATCTTTAATGACTATTCTATTTTTCACTCATTTTGGGCTCACCTACAACTAGTAGCAAAATTAACATTTGGTTAATACATATATAATTAGGTGCTGTCCTACTGATGCAGTACCATCTGGTACAAGACAAGGTCAAAAATACTTGAAAATTAATCTGATAAAAGTGATATGTTCTACATACTGTGAATAGAACAGAAATCAGGTATGGAGATGAGCTCTTCAGATGTTAGATTTAGACTGTCACAGTCTCCACAGTTAAGCTACACAAGCACAGAAATAATTGAAAATATACACCTTCCTTGTTGACTTTTAATATTGATTAAGGAATGCATTATATATACAAATACATATGTTAGTACAGATGTACGCATAGCAGGCCCACTACCAGCGATTTGGAACTCAGATTATAAATCTTCAATTTAAGATCATCAAGTATAATGTCACACATCATACGTTCTTTAGCACAAAAACGTTTTATTACCTGTGTTTGTATGGTTACTCTTGTACTATTACTAAGGACAAAAAGCTGTGTGGAATTTAACATCAAACAGCGCTAGCTAGCACGTTGGAAACCTCTGTTTGTTTCATTACAACCTCTATTCAGAAATGGTCAGGAAGGTTTTGTTTTGGGTTTTTTTTACAGCTGATGCCTGTAACATAATGCAGCCTTAAAGAAAACATTATTACTTTAATGATACAAAAGAAAAGGAACTGAGCTGCCCAAACACTAACCATGAAAACGCAGTATCCCTTTCTAGAGGCAAAAAAGTGTGTGTGTAAAGAAGTTTAAAAAGATCACCCAAGTACTCATAAAATATTTTAGGGATGCCTTAGATGAGTTCTTTGACTTACTAGCCAGGCAGCCTAAAAAAAACCCTTTTAATTAATATAGAAAGAAATAATAAAAAGTAAAGAGAGATGCTGAAAGGAGATGCTTGTTCTACCTTCATCGATGGTAGTCTTTTGCTATGAGAAAAAAAAAGAGATTCTCTTCAATTAAAAATAAAATGCAAGAATGGGAAAAGTTGACAAAATAGCGAACAGCATCCCCTGTTGCATGCTCTTCGCCAGCTCAAAACTGCAGAAAGCTACAATTCCAGCAGTGCTTTCTTAAAGCATGCTTAATGCAAACCTCCAACTAAAACAGAAAGCATTGATTACAGTTTCGTCTTCTCTTCCGGTATGCAATGCCATTATCACGGATCAACCACATTACAGGTTTACAGAAAGCCGTATTAACACCACCAGTTGAGAATACTTCGGGGTTCTTGTGGTTCATTTTTCCCCCTCCCAAAGCAACTAATTATGAAGCAGAGCAGGGTGCAACAGACAACACTACAGACTAGTTTATAATCCAGCATGCAAAACTACTACGTACAGGGCTTGAAATTTAATAGTTTGCTAAGCACCGGGTTAATGTCCAAATGCCTAATCATGTTAGGCTATATTAATTTAGAATAATGTTATTCAAAGAATACAACAGGAAAATATTACTGTTAAAAAGAAAGCCAGAATTTCCAGTAGGAATTTTCACTATTCTGAATAATCCTAAAATGGGGAAAAGTTTAGGATCCAGGAAGTTAAAAAAACAACTTCATTCTTTTACTCTGAAAATCATGCTTTTAGAAAAATTTTCATAAAGAAATACAGCTGTACTTCACATTCTATCACCATTAATTTAATCTTCTGGCATTTTTTTTTCTTTTTCTGTATTTTCAGCGAATATACACTTTGGCACGAATTTGCACCAGCCCTCTGATGGAACACTGGTACTTTTTTAAGTAGATCAAAGCTTCAATTGCGTTTGTTTTGATTTGGGTTTTTTTCTGGTTGGTTGGGCTTTGGTTTTTAGGGGGTGGAATGGGAGGTGGGGGGGTGCAGCATTCAAAGTGCTCCCTAAAAGAAGGCTATTTTAAGAAGTCAGTAAGGCCAGCTGCAAGCTATTACAGTTTTTGAATACTTTGAGCAAACAACATTTAGCTCAAAAATATTTAATAAATATTTGCACTTAAGAAATGGATTCAGAAGACCAAACCGCAGAGCCTCAGATGCCTGCAAGAGAAAATGGTGTCTCCAGAAGTCTAATTCAAGACTGTGCAAGTTAAATGCCTGAAGTAGTTAATACAAGACAGAACTACAGCCACAGCCACTTGCACTTTCCAAAACTGTATGCTACCCAAGCCACAGAACCTTAAGGCTTCATCTTAATGTTATGCTTGATTCTATTTCTACCAAGTTCAGTGGGCATTCTCAAGTCTTCCTCAGTAAAAAAAGGAGTAAGTTTCAATAAGCAAGTTGCACTCAAGTGTTCTCAAAGCACACTCTCACAATCAGAAATACATAAAAATATTCACACCCCTTAATTTAAGTACTTTGCCATAGTAACACTAGTAATATTGGATAGTAAGTTCCCAGAATCAACCTACAACATTTTAAAAATAAAAGGGAAAGGTAAGTCAATTTTTGAATATTGCATTATGTCATTCCTTTCACTTAATTATTCTGCTTACACAATGCATGGACAAACATGAAATAACATCTTCCACAAGCAAATTATCCGGGTCTGTAGATAGGAGAAAACACAACTACACATTCACCTGAATGGAGTATGGCATAGACAACTTCTTAGTCAAAAGCTGGAGATCACCGCTGCTGGTTTAAAAGGTGACCAGCCAAATATACTATTTAAAGAGCAAAATCATTAATACAATAGCTGCTAATTAAAAGTTTGTATAACATCACAGAACCAAGACACTGTAAAATTATCTCCTCTTTCAAATATTCTCCAACCCAGAGAAATCAATAACCATGTTTTTCATTGTTTAAAGGACTGCAATACAAACCCGACTGCAGTTATGCAAGCAAAAATGGCATTTAATTCTTCATGCAAGTCTGTACATTCAGACAAGGTAAAGACAGAAACCAAAACCTTTGAAGCAACTTCATGTCCTTAAGACATTACTAAAGCTCAGCTGTAGAATTTCTAAACTTCAATTTGGCATCAGTGTATTAAGACACTTTGAACTGCTAATAATTTTTCAAAACACAGGCTGTTACATACCTCAGCAAATTCCTTAAAAGATAATTAAGAACTGGGGAGTATCACCCAGCTAATAGCAGAATAGAAATTGATGTAAAATCATAGATTCACTTAGGTTGGAAAAGACCCTTAAGATCGAGTCCAACCATAAACCATGATAACACACATGATAAAATACAATTTAAATCTCTACTTCCTACAGGCCAGTGCAAACAGGTATGTTAGAGAAGACTTAGACAGTAGCAAAATATAAAAATCCCCAGACTCCAACTGAAGGAACATTTTGAAGTCTGTACTTTTACACCTGGGCTTGAAGCTATATACTTGATAAAGGTATTACAAAACCTCATCCCACAACAAAATTCCACATCAAAACTTAGAATCCCGAAAGGAACATATGAATCTATAAATTTATCAAATTTTACCTTCATTTTTCTCTCTGCAAGGTTACAGGACAGCTGGATTTGTACTCCGTTTTTTGCTTGGGGTTTTTAGGTTTTGTTTTTTTTAATACATCTCAGAGATGGCTTAAGTGACCAGTTTTCTAACACAGAACTATTTAATTAAAATAGAACTGGAAAATTTCATTGTTCATCTTCAAGAGTTTTGAGAACTAGGACAGATTAGGCTCAACCATACCTAGTTTATGATGTCAAAAGATTCAAAGAGTCCAATCGTGCAACTGGAACTGTATAAACAGTTGACAGGGCATACCAGCAGCTCCACATAAATAATTAACAATCATAAATAAATAATGATCATTGCTTTGAGGTGTTTCTGAACTTATTTTGAAACAACCTTGGCAATACTTGCATTTCTAAGTGTCTTACACTGAAAATTTACTTCTGCAGGTTAGTTCAATTCTAATAATAAAATACAAAATTATCAGCCATTTCACTGAAAGCATTGATGCAGTTACACAACTTCTGAAAAGCATGCTACTGTTTTTTTTGTCAGGTGGCTACATTAACAAATCCAGCTATAACACAAAATTAATTTGGAACTAAAAGCAAGTCAAATTTTATGTTTTCCACAGTTTTAAACAGAGCATATTAACATTTAAATGGAAAATCACTTCTTGTTCTGTATCACTACACCACTCTATCTTTGTATTTTTAACTCACAAATTTTCAACAGCCCAAACATCTTTATGCTGATGTAACTGTAGTAGTACAGCTATAGTTCATGTTCTGTCAGCATTTCCTTTATAAGCTACATTCTTCAAGTTTGTTCCTTGGCCATAAAAATTCACGCCAGGTTGAAACTTTGTGTAGGTATTCCTATACTAGTAAACAAAATTTAAGAAAGAAAGTTCAATATATTTTGTTACTTCATTTAAAGTACTTTTAAAGGACAGTAAAGTAGGAATTAAAACCCAGGATTTTTAATATCAATGCTTTTTGACCTGAAGGCACAGACAATCCAGTTATAAGAACAAAATGGATTCAGTATATTTTTTGGCTAGATCTTGTATCATTTACCAACTAAAGATATATAGAGGCATAGTTTGATTAATTAAATGTAGACACAGAAATAGACACAGAATACAAATATTACTTATTTCAACACTAAACCTAGCAGCTCATTTCCAAGGTTTATCATTTCAGCTGCTTTAATTTTCAAGTACAAAAGATTGTCATATACAACACAGAGTACTGTTTGCCAAGATGTAGGAATCTGCGCATTCAAAACCATTGGACCAATCCAGAAAAACCACTGGTGTATTTCACTTACAATGGGAAATATACACAAGGTTTCAGGATCATGTAAATTTTATAGTCAAGTTACAAATCTGAAAAAAGTTTCTTAAATGGAAACACTGACACAACCTTCACTATAGTATTGCAAACAGCAACGCTATTTTAATAAATCTTAAATAATGGGGTTTTTTTTAAATAGATGGGGAATTTATTATTGTAACAAGGGACCAACTGTTAATCTAACACCCATAATTTCAAGTTTCAAGCAGAAGCCCACTTGGCTGATTTACTCTGACATTCATTTATTTATTTAAACAAGTCAAATTTTAAGGAACAAGTTTTCACATGGTATTCTGCACTACTTTTCTTTAACCTAGCTTGGAGAGTATAATAATTGCCTGTTGGGAAGTTTGTTACAGAGGCTTCCTAATGATAAGAAAATTCCACTAGTAAAGTTTTTTTGGTTTGGGGTTTTTTTGTTTTTGTTTTGGGGGGGGGGGGTGATGTGTGTTACAATAATGTATTTACAGCTTTATAATTTTACGATCAAATGCAGCGGATGTTTTTCCACCTGCATAAGAAAAGAAATTTTGAACTAAGAATCTCTCCTCATCTGAAAATTCCAGCAGACAAAGTAAAAGTTCTTAAGACTGGTAAGGGAAATTGTAGCAGTCCATTCCAATGAAAATTTTAAGACCAAAGGACCACGGACTGTCAGTTTTATGCTACATCTCTTGTATCTCTAGAAATTTGTAGTGAGAATTTGCCCTTGACTAAGGTCCTGCCAATTTCAAGCCCTGACTGTACATGTATTCTCTAACTGGAATCAGTGGCTACAAAGCGGCCAGCGTATCGTTAGTCACAATACAACAGTAAGGTTGTGAACATACCTGAGCAATGTTCAAGGTCTAGAGCATTGGAGGATGGGCAGGACAAGACAGGACAGAACAAAAATAAAGGAAGAAAAAAAGAAAAGACAAAACAGTGACTATGAGGCCAGCCTCAAGGATCCCCAAGTCAGACTAAGCCCTCCCATTCTATGGTATAAAAAGAAAAAATGTAACAAAACAAAACCCAGCTTTTCAGTGTCCTAGTACCATAACATGCTAATACAAGAGAGTATAACGCTTTAAAACCTAACGAACAATAACCTTTTTTATTGTTTGAGTTAGCAGTCTCCTACTGTCTGTCAAAGGTGTACTTGAAGCTGGCCTTATAGGAAAAAAAAGCAATGCAAAAAAAAAAATCATATTTTAAATCTCCACTTTTCAATTTAACATTTGTAAAGCAATATATAAATGATAGGAACAACAGTGTCCAATTAACCTAATATGATCTCATAAAAAAAAAATAAAAGAAATAAAAAATTCAGTCTCTGGACCTAAACTGTTTTGCTTAGTTAGCTATAGCAAAGAAAAGAGAAAAAGAATAGTGCAGATTCTATGCAGAATGAAAACACATGTTATAGCATAGTACAGTACCTGCTTATTCAGACCTAGCATATTGCAGACCATATCCCTTGAATACGGCTGTTCCAGCACATATCTCAACAAAGCAGTCTGTGGCTCAAACAGATCCTTAACAAAAACAAACAAAAAAAAAAGCAATCACATACAAACATATATTGCCTCAAGATTATGCTTAATACTGAGTTTACATTTAACTGAGTTCATGTAAGAATGAATGTTTAATTTATGCAGACAGGTACTATCTGGCAAATCTTTCTGCTCCGTAATACTGAAAATCAAGAAGGAAACAGTCACAGCTCTTAGGAAGTGACAGATTTTATGGGAACCAAATAGATGAACACTATTCATCCAGTAAAAGGAAGGCACACTTTTTGAAACAGCCTTGAAGCACTGGAAGACCATCAAGAACTCGAAGGAACTCAGATCAAGACAAATGAGGAAGCACAGGACCAAGATACATAAAAAACATAAGCAGTGTAAAGAAATCAGGTACTGAACAACTGCTTGTTGTATCTTCCAATAGCTGAACTACTTCAAAGACAAATGTTATCTCAAGCTAGACTCAAAACAAACAGAAGGAGCCGATTCCTCATGCAACATGAAGTTCAAATGTGGAACTACCTGTCAAAGGGATGTTGAGGATGCTAAAAGCTTATAGGGGCTCAAGAGGAAACTGAATAAATATTTGGAAGAGGAGGGTTTACTAAATATACAGAAACACCACCTATATCAGGGAATGCTCAAAATGATAATGACTGTAAAGTGTGAACATTTTACATGTCATTAGATACACTATCCTTATATTCTTCCTTAGACATTTAGGGATGCTGGACAATGTGGATTTTTGCCCCGATCCTTTGTTTTTTTAAATTCTTTCAGTACGCCACTATTTCACACTCAGTTTAAAGTTTAAATAAGCTAACTTAGAAATTTGAACTGTAAAATTATCTTTCATATGGAATAACAAAGAGCACAGAAAGAAGATACTACATTCCCATTCTCTTCCATCTCTCCACCGCTAAACTAATTGTCCCATCTATTCTCTTCTCTCACTTCTCTCTTACACACACCCCCACACAAAGCACATAAAACACCTCATGTTCTTCAGCATCCTGGGCAGCAGTTATACCACACACTACTCTAAAGGTTCCCTGCATATAGCTTGAGATCATCAAAATACATAACAACATGAAGAAACCTACGTTTCCAATGTTAGCCTACCTGGAACAATCAGATATTCACAATTGAAATTATTTCCCCCCCCTTGACATAAAAGCTCTATATTTACTGAATATAACATCTGTAAGAAGCTTAATAAGGCATACCTTATCATATGGTAAAAGACCTTTCAAAGGAAAACGAAGGGTTGTAGGATCCAGCTTCCATGAGTTACACATGGCACCCGAGTTATTTACCACAGGAAGAAGACTACAGCGACCTATATGCAATGAAACAAATTCTAAGACAGTGAGACTGGCCTATCACTTAATCATTCTGATGCAAAACCTGGCCTCACCCACTTTTGGGTTCCCCTTAAATTTCCACTGTTTAAAGCTTTTCACCATAAGATTGCTTCAAGCTGATTGTAGTTTTAGAACTGATTTTCACCTAATAAAAATATCTAAGGAGTAAAATCACTATTTATTCAGATTGAGTACCCTGAAAAAGAGAATTATTTGCAAATATTAATCTAAAAGTGCCCTTTTAGGTTACTAGAAGACTGTTCCATTACCATTGCTTGATCTAGGGATTTAATTTCGGCACATTGACCCTTTCCACAAAGAAAATGGTATTTCTAACATAAGGGTATAATCTAGTCTTCCAGTTTTCACCCTGTAAGACAAATACTAGGCAGGATTCTGTTAACTAGTAAACTGCTAAAAGTAAAAGGTCAGTAAACCAGTCAAATACAAGTATCTGTATTTCAATTACAGTCAGTGGAGATCCAGTCAATTCAGTCAGAGTAGGCCAATAAGATTTAGCCATCATACACAAAGTTTTTGTACTGTACATTTAGGCTTGTTAGTACAGATTAGACACCTGGGATTTCTTTCAGTTGCTTACACATACGCATCTGAACTGAACCCTCTAGCACACCTGTATATCAGCATCTAAGTTTAGGTGCTTCAACTTTGACCTAAATCTCACTGTCAGTTCAAAGTCCATGACTTCTATTGTCCAGATGGGCCATATTACTATCAGATAAAACAAGTAAAAAAACATTTCTTTCTTCCCTTCAACCATATCTACGCAGGACATTTACACATATAAGTCCTGTAAAAATCTGTGTGTGATCCCTGCAAGTCACACGCATAAAAGCTATGCCACATTTTCAGTACACGAATAACTACATGCTTCTGAAGCATGTAATGCTTTGGAGCATTAGAATGAATTTACATTGTTAATCTCTGCACTGGAAAAGCTCAGCTGCAATAGACCTTGCTTAGACCTAAGAAATAATGCAGCTCTTATTAAGCTACCTAATTCTCAAAGAAAAAAGAAGACATTTTTATCTTTTTGAAGAAAAATGTAACAGTCATCACAAACAAAACAGCCAAATTTTAACCTTCTGATTTCTAGCAATAAACAAAGGCAAGTGTTTCTTCCACAGAAAAGGAGAGCCAGTACTTGTCTGACCTACTAGGAAATGTTCACACAGGAGCCTGCAACAACAGCAATGCTGAACAGCTACAAAAAATTCCAATGGAAGCTGAAGTCATAAAATACTCCATGACTAACATACCAGTAGATTTGTATTAACTCAAAATCATTGAGCTGAGAAAATCCACAATTTTCTTAACTGCCACTGTAGTTAGAAACTACATGGCCACGTAACAAGTAGCATATTTCCACTACCAGCTCGTAGTAAAAAATATTTTGAACACATCAATATAAATTTTCCCCTTCAGAGCAAAAACTGAAAAGTCTGTGAGCAAACTGACAAGAGTAAAAATACTTCATGAAACATAAGGTCTACATAATTTAGCTTAGATAAATATGTTATGAGAAAAAAAAGAATTAAAAATTAATTAATTTATTTTTAAGTCATCAATGAAATCATTCTCTTACCACAAATGGAATTTATCCTTGCTGTAGGTCTGAAGGTATCCACAAAATCCGATACTAAATTACCTAGTAACTGGGTGAGGACAAAAAATTAAAAGAAAGGTAAGGGTTTACGTTCCAGATACCAATAAGAGTATTTAAGACTCATAAATAAGTTTATATGTTTTTATAAAATACACAGTAGTCTAGTAAATAACTGGCTTACTACGCATTTCAACAAGTCAGAAAAGTAATCCAAACCCTAAACCACAAACAGAAAAATGTACCCTTATTACGAAGGGTGAGGAAGCACTCTTCTCAGTCTGCACTCATATAAGAGTTCATATAATAACTCAAATAATATAGTACACATAAGAGAAACAATGCACACCATTTAGTAACAGATGATTTAAAACAAGCTTAGAATTTCTGCTCATAACAAATCTGCCTTTAAATAACAATTCCACAAAGCATCTACATTAATGTATTAATTAAATAATTAATTTATTAACCAAATTAAATTAAATCGTGGCTCAAAAGAAATCAGTAATATTTTCCCCATTAATTCAAGGGAGTCAGGACTTAATCCTTTTCTCAATACTTAGTTATTTTAATAGAATGCAAAATTAAAAACTATATCAATGTTACATTCTTTTTGGAAACAGTGACCATTTTCAATGCATCAGAGCCCCAAATACTTTTGTATGACTGAATTTTAATAAAAAGAAAACACCGGTTACCTATTTAAAGTGATTCTTCCTATTTTGAAGACATAGAGAAGCACAAACTAGTAGATTAAGTGGGACCTGCGTTTCCAAATGCATTCAACAAAACCAATTCAGTGCTTCTGGAGTTTTGAACATCAAGCCAGAGGTCAAAACTACATCATCAATTTCATGCAAGAACACACAGAGCTGCTTACAATCACATCAAGCCTGTATCTTAATTTACATGCCTGTTCACACACCGTACTGTTGAATAGAAGATTTTAAAACTTTGTTTAAATTTTGTTTATAAAAACAACTCATTTTGGTTTGTGTGGAACAAAACCCCAGATTATATGCTTTGATATCATGTCATTACCCAATGGGGAAGTTTTCCTTCAGGATATAATTTTCTGATTTCTGTAACTGCAAAGTAGGCAGGTAACAAACACGCATTTCTTTCCAAAATGTAGGCTACCACCTATAAGTAAATTAAAAAAATACATCAGTGTAAAAGACTTTGGATAAGGTAAACAGAGGTGTAGTCTGTCTACTGAAGAAGCCCATGAAAATAGATGTACCAGTTAAATACTTCTTAAGTTGCATTCTGATAGAACATTAGTTTAAAACCTGCTTTTAATCGTATAAGTGTAAGACTGCTTAAGCTTATGTAAACCTCTGCCTCTCCGCCTGCCTACAAAGTATTGAAAACAATTACTACTTTTATTCAATAAAAAATTAAGAAATTAATCTCAATTTTATAACTCATATATCTTATCTTAGGCAAATCAAATATTAGGCTTGACTCTCCTGTTACAGATTTTAGTCATTATCTACAACCCCTAAAAAGCTCTTTGTTTTATGCATAAAATACAATTACACAAAAGAATTAGAGCACAAAGAGTAAGTCTTTGCTGTTGAACTGTATCAACTCTCAGAGAGTCATCCCAGCTACTAGGAACTCGCTAATAATAAAAGAATAAAGCCTATCTTCCTCTATAGTGATAATGTACAGAATTCAGATAGTTACCTCTCTTGCTGCTAAAAGCTGCTGTACAACAGCTGAGCTCACAGTGTTTGGAATTGTTAAGATTTTCTCTAGGATCACTTTTAATAGATCACGCACACCCTAAAAGAAAGCACGCAAAATTAATTTTCCCAGATAATCTTTATTTCTGGCAGAATGATTAGGCAATCAATACGGTCAGACACTACTTGGACAGACACATTAGTTGCACTAATGACATTAATCCCCTTTATGGAACTTCTTAATCTCAGAATATCCCAGATGAGAAAGTAACTCTTGAAATTCTCATGTGCAGCCAGAGGCATCCAACCTACAATAGGCTGTACAGGCTGAAAGAAGTACCATGTTGTATTTTATGGGTTTTTGGCTCTAACGCACTCACCGATGCTGGTGAGGTGACTCTCTGCAAGAGATACAGTTTCCTACTTCTTCTGTTAAGAGCTGTACCCTGACAAAGACTTGGCTTTTAAGACCTTTTTCCTACATAGCAACATGGGTCAGAGCAGGTAACAGAACTTAAGCCTCCATGCTTGACAGTATTACTTTCACACATCTATCACTTCTGCAACTGCATTAGGGGTATTTACCTTGTAACTGAAAGAGGGATGAAAGATGACTGTGTGATAAAGAGCAGGAAGAGTTAAGTTGTCCACACAGAATTATCTATTAAGGTAAAGCTCAACTATGAAAAAGTATTACAAGGTGGTGCCCTGGGTTCAGCAGTAGCAGTAATTTTTCTCCTTAGTAGCTGCTGCAGTGCTGTGGCTTTGACTTTGAGCCTGGGAACAATGCTGATAACATCGATGGTTTCAGTTGCTGCTCAGTAACGTTTACTCTGACCAAAGACTTTCTGAGTCTCATGATCTGTCAGGGAGGAGGGGAAGCCGGGAGGAAGGAGAGACAGGACACCTGAACCAAACTAGCCTAAGAGGTTACATGCCACAGCACGTCATGCCCAGTATATAAATTGAGGGCAGTTACCTGGAAGGCCTAGATCGCTGCTCGGGTCAGGCTGGGTATCAGTCAGGGGGTGGTGAGTGGTTGTATTCCCTTCCCTTATTCCCCTTGTCATTATTATTATTGGTGGCAGCAGTAGTGGTTTCGTGTTATACCTTAGTTACTGGACTGTTCTTATCTCAACCCGTGGGAGTCACATTCTTTCAGTTCTCCTCCCCATCCCTCCAGGAGCAGGGGAAGAAAAAGGGGGAGTGAGCTAGCGGCTACGTGGTTCTGGGTTGCTGGCTGGGCTTAAACCACAACAGGTGGTCTCACTGAATTATCTTTTTCTTTCATAATCAACGCAGACTTTGAAATACTGCATATCTCTGGCATAGATTCATAAAAACAAAGCATAAAAATGAAGCATCTTAGCACAAAGAAAGGAACGGGTGGAAGATACCTTGTAGTCTACACCTCCAATAATCTTGCGGACCAATTTAAATGTTAATGCCCACAGCTGTGTCCTTTCCCATTCAAGCGTATCGGAGTTTATCAGAGATTCACAAACCATCCTAGCAGAAGGAGTCAATGCAAGAATGAGTGACAGATAATAAGCATGTGTTCTCCAGCAATAATTTTACAACATCAACATAAAATAGCCTCCACTATTACAACTTCCACAAACCCTATTAGTTGATTCATTCTGACATAGTTACTTACCTGGGTGGCAGAAGTCCAGTTTCTACTGCCATTGCTAAACAGTCATATAGAAAAGAAATTCTTTTAGGACTGTGCTGGCTATGAATGAATCTTACAATCCACTGGACACACTGTTCATGGGATTCCTGAAAAAGCAGTAGAGAGGAGAAAGAATGTATTTACAGGCAGTGAAACAAAGTGCAGAATTCATATAGTACCCTAACACAAAGAAATGACACTAACACAAAAACAAGATTATAAATCGTATTTGTCCATCCGTCTTGGTTTTCCTACAAGTCTTTCGATCTTATTTTGAAGCAGTCCAGTTGCTCAGTACTGAAACAATGACCTCTGTAGTCAACTTTGGTTTTCATATTAAGTCAGCAGAGAATAGAATAAAATAGAATTGGTTTATATTATTCTTTCCCTTCTACAGTTACTATCAAATTCAGTGAAAACAAAGATGACCAGGTCTCCAATTACAGAACAGAACCTAGAGGTATCTAACTTTTGGAAGGCAATTTTTGAACACAACTATTTTCTTTTTTCCTCCCCTACGTATTCACTTCTACTGGAAATCTTGTAACAAACTCCTCTTTTTTATTTCTTTACTGTTATACTTTCATTTGCTTATCCCTATTTACACTGCACACCAACCTCTGCTGAACAACTATATCATCTTATAAATGACAAAACTAATCTTTTTTCTCTCAAAGTCTTCCTATATTCTCTACTGCACCATATCTGGAGCTATATCCTGAATGACTGGACATAGACCTTATAGCTTAAGTGTTTGCCTACTAGACAACATATCACTTTATTAAAAAAGTATATCAAGTACTTGTAAGAAACAAAATTAAATGTTAACCTGGGAAAGACTGCTCCAAAATTGTCTAAAAGCACCCAGGCAGCTGATCAGTTTGGTTCTCTCATCTTCAGGAGTGTCCATAAACATACTAATGCAAATAAAAACATTAGTCATTAGCAGTATCCATTGAAAGAGCGTAAGTAGAAAATCACGCTTATACCGAAAGTCTTGCACAAATAAACTAACATTGCACTCACCCAGGAAAAGCTTCCTCAATTACTTCTGTTTTCTGTAAGAGAAAAACTCTGAGTGAGTGTCGTGGTTCAAGCCTCTATAACTCACGCAGTTTTGCTCACTCACTCCCCCCTCTTTCTTGCCCCCCACTCCCGGAGGGATGGGAAGGAGAATCAAAAAGAATGCAACTCCCACAGGTTGAGATAAGAACAGTTTAGTAACTAAAGTATAACACAAATCACTACTGCTACCACCAATAATAATAATGACAAGGCAAATACAAGGAAAGAATACAATTTCTCACCACCTAAAACCAAGCCCGACCACGCAGTGCACCCCCCACCCTTCTGGGTCTCTCCTCTCCGTCCTCCATCTTGGGCATGACGTGCTGTGGTATGGAATAACCTCTGGTCAGTTTGGGTCAGGTGTCCTGTCTCTGCTTCCTCCCGGCTCCCCTCCTCCCTGGCAGAGCATGAAACTCAGAAAGTCCTTGGCCAGACCAAAACATCACTAAGCAGTAACCGAAACACTGGTGTTACCCGCACTGTTCCCAGGCCCAAAATCAAAAAACACAGCGCTGCACCAGCTACCAAGGAGGAGAAAAATGACTGCTGCTGCTGAACCCATGACAGTGAGCTATTGTGAGAAGGTTTCCTATGAGTATCATACCACCAGGATGAAGCTCAGAAGAGTAAGTCATAGTGTTATAGGACTGTATCAGAGAAATATTTATTTCTTCTGCTACACTAGAGTCTTTCAAAGTTGAGATTGCCTTTTTTTTTTTTTCCTAAAACCAACATACCTTATGGATTCAAACTAAGGCTTTTTGGTTTGTTTTCATGGATTTTGGGGTGGGATGGGTGGGATTATTTTCCTTTTTCTTCTGAACCCCTAGATATTTACTTCCCGAAGTTGGATAAATTTTTTGATTCTGTTGTAGCTTTTTTCATACTTTGAAAAAAAGTAGTATTTTTGAATTCCATTAAGTTTTTGTTTCCTTTATGTTGCAGGACTCTCAGTAACACAAGCCAATTATTGCAGTTACTTTCTCATCTTGGTTTAAATCCATTGCTTTTTAAATTCCATTGAATGAATATATGGTCTTGTATGAGGTGAAAGACTATATATTATCATAGACTCATAGAATGGTTTGGGTTGAAAAGGTACTTAAGATCATCTAGCTCCAACTCCACTGCCATGGTCAGGGACAACTCCCACTAGACCAGGTTGCTCAAGACACTGTCCAACCTGGCCTTGAACACTGACGTGAATGGATGGATAATGAATATCCAATTTATCTAAAACATTCCTTTTTTTTTTTTTTTTTTGTTCCCTCTTACTTCCTCCCACTCCCCTTTAAAAAGAAAAAACAAAACAAAACAAAACCACTCGATTTTGCTCAAAGGCTTCTACATCATTATTCTAATACAAGTTCTGGAAAATACTATCCTACAACTATTTCTACCTTCCGTAAGAATTTCATGCTATACACAGATGTGATCTGAAACTAACCACTATGTACTTTTATTTTATATTGTAAAAATAGCAGCATGTAACCAAATAATCTTTCTGGTGAACCTTTTCAATCACACAGCCTAGAACCGCCTCTCACTGCTACTCACAGTTTTCTCAAGACACAAAAAGAAAACTGATACTCATTTGTTCTGTATAGAAACTTAAGGTTCGTTGCTGTCTACCAAGTCAGTAATAGCAGCAGTGAAAGCAACAACTTGCTATTTTCTCAGTTGTGGATTCAAAAATGCAGTGAAATTTTGTAAGGGCCTTTTTGCTTCTTCCATAAAAATTTTAGGCAAATAAAATTGCTTAAAAACAGGTAATGTGACAATACAGTCAAATTGCAATGTTAAACATGAGAAAACATAATCTGAATGACAGTGCCCAAACAAGAAATCAGTTGGGTACGGGCGATTAATACGCTATGAGCGACTTAACACCATTCAAAGAAAAGTACATTGTGCATTTTATAATTCAAATCTAACACAGGAAGCAAAACTCAATCTTCCCCCTACAGAGATTCATCCTATGGACACCACTTTCAATTACACCTGTCTATGAGGCCTACTCGCTTTTTCCAGTTCAGACAATTTGACCAGCCTCCTCTCCCTGAAATATCAGTCAGGCTCCTGTTTATGACCTTATAAGCTACTGCTACCCCAGTGTTTCCAGCCACGAAGCGCTCATATCTACCAAGAAGCTCATTCATTTAAGCTTTAAAAATCAACAACTTAACGACCCAATGACTCTGGTTCACTAAGGGAAAGACAGATTTAACTAATTTGATAACCTTCTATGATAAGATCACCCACCTACTGGACCAAGGAAAGGCCATGGATGCGGGTTTTCTGGATTTTAGCAAGTCTTTTGATAGTGTCTCTCACAGCACCCTTCTAGACAAGTTGCCCAACTGTGGGATAAACAGTGGGTTCACAGTGTGCTGGGTGAAGAATTGGCTGAAGGGCAGAGGTCAAAGCACGGTAGTGAATGGGGCTGCATTTGGCTTGCAACTGGTCATAAGCGCTGTTCCTCAGGGCTTGATTTTAGGGCCAGTTCCATTCAGTATATTTATCAACAATCAGAATGCAGAAGTTAAATGCACCATTAGCAAGTTTGCTGATGATATCAAACAGGGAGGTGCTGCTGACTCTCTCAAAGGACAAGAGGTCTTGCAGAGAGATCTAGGTACACTGGAACACTGGCCTATGATTAGTAGAATAACAATTTCAAATTCCAGATCCCTCACGTAGGACAGAGTAACACTGGGAACAAGTATACACTTGAACTTGAGAAACGGCTGGAGAGCAGCCCTGCAGAAGGGGATCTGAGGATGCTGGCCAACAGCAGGCCCAACTGAGTCAGCAGTGCGCCCTGGAAACCTAGAGGGCAAACTGTATCCTGGGGTATATCACACAGAGCATAACCAGGTGGTCAAAAGAGGTGATTATCCCACTGTATTTAGTGTTGGTGCAACCTCACCCTAAATACTGTATGTACTTCTCTGCCCCAAAGCTTAAGAAGACTGCCAAGGCTCTTGAATGTGTTGGAAGGAAGCCAACAAAGCTGGTGAAAGGCCTGGAAGAAATATCCTATGACAGAAGCAGCTAAAGACTCTGGGCTTGTGCAGGAGACGAGGCTGGGGGCAACCGCAGTGCTCTCTACAGCTTCCTGAGGAAGGGGATGTGGAGAGGGAGATGCTCATCTCTTCTCCCTGGCATCCAGACAGGTTAAAAGCTGCACCAGAGGAGGCTTAGACTGGCCATTAAGAGGCATTTCTTTACAGAGACAGTGGTCAAATACAGCAAGGGGCTCCCTAAAGAGGTGGCCAATGTCCCAAGCCTGTCAGTGTTTAAGATGCATTTGGGCAATGCTCTAAATAACATGCTTCACCACGTGACCAGCACTGAATTCAACAGCTGCACTAGATGATTGTCATAGGCCCATTCCAACTAAAACAGTCTATTCTAGGCTACTCTAATGACCTACCAAACTATGCTTCATTTTGGAAGTACCATTGCGTGCCCGTATTTCCACGACTCACGCCATTATGGTGGCTTAAGAGAAATGTCTCCTCAAAACGTTCATCTGCTCACAGCCTCCTTCGAAACGTTTCCTTAAAAACCGCACATTCTACAGTGAACTTGGCACAATACAGCTTGGTTGTGGGTAACCAATCCGCGTCAGGAAAATGAGCCCCTTTTTCTCCCCGTTTTCTGCTCTTCTTCAGGATTCCCCCCACCCCCTACCTCCCACAGGGAGCACGGCGGGCCGCACGGCCCCGGCCCGGCCTAGCCACAGCGGCGGCGCTCCGGCCACGGACTCACCACCACCTCCTCGAAGATGCTCTGTAACTGTGTCTCCATAGGCACCATAGGAATCGCCATGGTGCCAGGACCAGCGCCACGGCCCCACCGGGCCCGCTGTCAGGCGGACACTGCGGCGCGGACACCCCTCCCGCGCCGGAAGCTCCGTCCCCGATTCCTGATCCCGCCCCCCCCGCGGGAAGCGAATGCTTGGCCCGGCCGTTCCGGGGGGAGCAGCGTTCCGCCTCTGCCCGCCCGCTGCTGCCCTGGCTGCGGGCTGGGAGCGCTCCCTAGCGGAGCGGCGGCGGGAGGCGGGAAGAGAGGGCGAAGCGGGGGAAGGGGCAGCCGGTTACAGTCCGGGAGCTGGCTTTTTGAGATTTGTTTGTTTGCTCTTTGTTGTTTTGTTTGGGCTTGTTCGGTTGGATTTTTGGGGTTTTTTGTTTGGTTGGTTTTTGGTTTTGGGGGTGTGTGGGGGTTGTTGTTGCTTTTGGGGTTTTTTTAGGGTTTTTTGGTTTTAATCAGAATATTTGGTTAGGCTTCTTTGTTTCTTGAATAATCAGTTCTTAGAGTAATCTGACAAAATACATGTCCCATAGCAGGGGGGTTGGAATTAGATGATCTCTAAAGTCCCTCCCGACCCAAACCATTCTGTGATTATATGTTCTTTTCAATGTTCTTATGGGACTACAGTTTGCTGTAATTACTATAAAGTTAGAATTACTCATTCCTGTAAAAAGTCGTAGAATAAACTGAAAGTGCATTTGTCTGAAAACATATGAGGACACGTCATATATTGGCAGTGGTCTTGAAATTAAAAATTAATGTAAGATGCCAACTCAAGACTGTGTTAAAATGTTGTGGCTCTTTGACACTGCATTGTCTGTGCTGCCTGTGAACTTAAATTCAGCTAGATACAAACTTATGGCTACAGCAGAAGAATAAAGCCAATCATCCCGAATTCCAAGGTCCCAGAACAGCACAAAATTAACATTGCCAGGCCTGGAGTTGAGTGGAAAATAACCTGTAGAAGGAAAACTCGTGTAATTGAATAGATGGTAATTTGTTATAAGCGTAAATAGCTTTTGTATAAGCAAGCCTCAAAGAATACATAACCATAAGCAATGAGAGGAGTTATAAATAAATTTTAAATGTACTCCAGGAATTTGTGATATGCAGGGCACCAGCACTTGTCCAGATAGCAGAGGCGTGCTTTAGCAAACAGGCAGTAGTACGCATGGTTCAAGTAAGTGCAGTCTTGTCAGTAATGAGAAATGCCTGGTTGGAAAACAAATAATGCTTACCTGTACGGTACTTACCTACATACAGATGTAATGAGTGATCACTGGAAACAGAAAGGATACAATTGTACTTGCTTGTGTTTGTTTTACCTTTGGGTTGCCTTCAGTTTTTACAGAAAGCTATTTATTCTGTAAGAAATGTTCATTATACTCCTCACTGTGTGCTTATTTAAAGTGTGTTGCAGTACACTCTGACATGCCCTTGGATGTCCTGTTAACATCTAGTGTCAATACTTGCCCATCCTGGGCAGACTGGCTCATGGTTTATCAAAATGGCGACCCCCAGGATAGGTGCCTACTCTAGTTCTATGCCAAGCTCCTTATCTGTTCCCATCATGACCTATAACGGAATTGGAAATGGAGCCTAAAAGAAGTGGTTTTGCTCATCATTATGTCTTATCCTTCTTCTGAGGACCAGTCTTTTCCTATTATTTTTTGCCTGCCTTACTACTCTGTCACACTCCAGGCTAACAGCAGTTCCTAACTGTGCCTTGGGCTCCAGATCTTGATCTAGTCTTGACGTGTATCAAGCCAGAATCTGTCCACAGCTTTGTGCCTAATACGACTTTATGTTGATTTTAGGTCATTAACCAACATTAAACTGTACTTACCATGCCAGCCAAATTTAACTGGTTACCATTTATAGGCAGACTTGGTCTATCCTTACCTTAATGTCCAGAAGGAGGAATAGCACATATCTTAGGCGTTGCCTAAGGTGTCTCTGCCAAGGTAGGAAGCCCTGTCAGACTCTTCATATTAGGTAACACAGAACCACAAGCCTCAGCAAACAAGGAAAGTGTCATTTGCATGTGGAGAAATTACCCTCTTTGTCCAGAGACATAAAAGGAAATGCACTTTTTTTAATTGACTATAAATATGATATCACCTTGGCAAAAAGCCTTCACCAAAATGACTATTTTTTAAAGGATAATAAACATTTAGGGGAAAAGTGTTTAAACTTTGTTGTTTGTTTTTTGTTGTTTTTTGTTTTTAATCTGAATGGCATTCATTTTAGAAGATGGAGGACAAATAAGTATAAAGATGTCTTTTAATTGGTGGTACGCAATTTCTGTCTAGTTCTTGATGGCCTTAGAGGACTTTCACCTGCTTTATATTAGTAGCTTAAAACCACAGGAATTGTAGTGAAAATTGAAAGTGGCTGGAACACAATGCTCTTCTGAAATGTGTCCACCTGTTTCCCTAAGGATCTTGTTAACATGTATATATGGCGAGATGTCCTGTGTGTGTTCCTCAAAACCGTCTTCCCATTTCTGTAAGTTCCAGATGAACTGGGGACTGCTATTTGACCATAGGGGAACGGGTTTGTCTGTACCCTAGCACTGTACTTGTATAGGGTGAGACTGTATGCAAAATGCTCACTTTAACTTTACAATTCATTAACTGAAAACAGAAAGGATGATTGATAATTTCCTCTTCACTGTTGCTTTCTTTACTCTTAAGTATTGGAGCAAGTCCAGAGGAGGGCCATGAGGATGATCAGGGGACTGGAGCACCTCCCGTATGAAGATAGGCTGAGAAAGTCGGGGCTGTTCAGCCTGGAGAAGAGAAGGTTGCATGGAGACCTCATAGCAGCCTTCCAATATCTGAAGGGGGCCTATAGGGATGCTGGGGAGGGACCCTTCATTAGGGACTGTTGTGAACAGGACAAAGGGTAACAGGTTCAAACATGAACAGGGAAAGTTTAGATTAGATATAAGGAAGAAATTCTTTACTGTAAGGGTGGTGAGGCACTGGAATGGGCTGCCCAGGGAAGTTGTGAATGCTCCATCGCTGGCGGTGTTCAAGGCCAGGTTGGACATAGCCTTGGGTGACATGGTTTATTTTGAAGTGTCCCTGCCCCTGGCAGGGGGGTGGGAACTAGATAATCTTAAGGCCCTTTCCAACCCTAACTATTCTATGATTCTATATGGATTGCTTTTTTTCGTGAATTGTCCTTTGGTAGGGATTAAAAGAAGTATTTTTAAACTTGTGAGGCCCTTGATCTTTAAAATGAAAAGTCTGGGTTCTTGGTTAGTGTTCATGAAGTTTTATATTCTTATTTTATCAGTGAGAAATTACATAGAAATTAATCATGTGGGCAGTGAAATTGGAAATTTGTGAAATTAGAGCAATGATTAGCTAAAAGCAAAATCAAATATATGAGATCCTGTTCCATTTGCTCAATTATTTTATTTTGTATCAATAGGATCAGAAATTAATCCTGAGTGCCTATATTGATGATTCACATTCTCAATAATCAAATTTTCTTCTTCTGTAAATTTATGTATTGGTTTTGGCTAGGATAGAGCTAATTTTCTTCATAATAGCTTGTATGGTGCTATGTTTTGGATTGTGATGAAAACAGTATTGATATACACACAGAGTTTAGCTATTGCTGAGCTGTGCTCAAGCAAAGCCTCAGGGCTTTCTCTGCAACTAGGCTAGGAGTGCACAAGAGCTTAGGAGGGGGCACAGTTGACTCCAGCTGACCAGTGGGACACCCCACACCATATGATGCTGTGCTCAGCAATGAAACCTTGGGGTGAAAAGGGAAGAAGGGGAGACTTTAGGAGTGATGGTGTTTCTCTTCCAGAGTAACCATTACACATGTTGCTTTCCTGGAAGTGGCTGAACACCTGCCTGCCAAAGGGAAGTAGTGATGGATTCCTGATTTTGATTTGTTTGTGTGTGTGACTTTGCTTTACCTATGAAACTGTCATTATCTCAATTCACAAGTTTTCTCACTTTTATGCTTCCAGTTCTCACTGCAACCCGCTGCAGGGGAGTGAGAGAGGAGCTATGTGGTTCTGAGCTGCCTACTGGGATTCATACACAAGAGTGCTTTTTTGTGCCCAGTGTGGGTCAAACTGGGGTTCAAGATAACAACAGGTTTGACTGGAATGTGCTATAGCAGATTTATAGCTAGTACAGCTCTTTAGCTATTGATTGTCAGGCTCCTGCACTTGCCACAGGACTTGCTTACTTTACTGTATATTAGATTGTTAGTTGCTGCTATTTGCTGTAGTGCTTCTCATCTTATTCTGCTGTGCCAAGAACATTTCTGTAGCAGCGCTGACCATGTGCCTGGGCTGGCATATGGCCAAAGCATTGCAGCTGTTCCTGTACTGCTGTAGCAGGCATGCTGCAACTCCAGTCTGAACTCCAGTTGAAGGGACTATGACCTGAAACTCCATGCTGGAGCAGATAAACCCCAAACTGTCTGTGGCTGTGGATAGATCCACAGTGGAGCAGGTACAGTCATGAATCATAAACTCATGTAGGTTGAAACGATCTTTAAGATCATCGGGTCCAGCTGTTAACCCAGCGCTGCCAAGTCCACCACTAAATCATGTCCCTAAGCACCACATCTATGTGTCTTTTAAATGACCCCAGGGATGGTGACTCAACCACTTCTCTGGGCAGCCTGTTCCAGTACTTCATAACCCTTTTGGTGAAGAATTTTTTCCTAATACTCAATCTAATCCTCCCCCAGCACAGCTTGAGGCCATTTCCTCTTGTCCTATCACTTGTTACTGGGGAGAAGAAATCAACACCTACCTTGCTCCATCTTCCCTTCAGGTAGTTGTAGAGAGTGATAAGGTCTCCCCCCAGCCTCCTTTTCTCTGGACTAAATAAGCCCGGTTTCCTCTGCCACTCCTTATCAGACTTGTGCTCTATACCCTTCACCAGCTTCACTGCTCTTCTCTGGACCTGTTCCAGCAACTCAATGTCTTTCTTGTAGTGACTGACCTAGAACTCAGCACAGTATTCAAGGTGCAGCCTCACCAGTGCCGAGTAAAGGGGGACAATCACTTCCCTAGTTCTCCTGGCCACATTATTTCTGATACAAGCCAGGATGCTGTTGGCCTTCTTGGCTGCCTGGGCACACTGCTGGCTCATATTCAGATGGACGTTGACCAACACTCCAAAGTCCTTTTCCACTAGGCAGTTTTCCAGCCAAGGGAAGGTGCTGCAGCCTGTGTATGAGTTCATGCCAGAATGTGGGCAAGGGAAGGAGTTCATTGCAATTTTAAACTTTATAGCTTCATTCAAAGGGATCAGATATAGCGTTGATTGTAATGGATATAACTTAAAATTGTAACCTGTTGTTTGAGTTGTGTGTTATAGGAAGTACTGTAGCAGAAATCACCTGAACAGAGGACAATCCTCACAAGAAGCCCTGCTTGTGACCCAACCTGAATAGGTTTTGGTAGGCAATAACACCACTACACACTGTCTTTCCTGTCCTGAGCAACTACCGTAACAGATGAAGTCCTGGTCATGAAAGAAGTGAACTCGATGGGCATATTATGGGCATTTCTGTAGTCTAAAGGAATTATATGTGTCTGCATATGAAAGGAGGGGTGTGTGTGTGATTAATGGAGATGTATTGTGGGACCTGAGCATGACACAGATGGTATAGAATAAGGGGTATGGACTGAACTGTTTTGGTCTGTGATGGAGTTAATTTTCTTCATACCAAGTCATATACTGCTATGTTTTGGGTTTTTTTTTTCTTAATTGCAGATATTATAAATTTACTTGTTATAAATTACAGCTCATGCACTGCTTAAGTTTCAAATCAGATCCACATTTGAATAGTTACACTTGCATAGCCTAGTAGGCTATGAAGGTACATTTTCGTAACAAACAACTCTTCCATTAACCACCAAATAGATTTAAAATTGTTCTTAAACAAAACATTTTTAGTTTTTATTAAAATTGATTTGGCTATATGCACTTCGTTTTTAATGTGTATATCTATTACTACTGGAAAAAAAAAAACATAGCAAGCTGAAAGAAGTATGTGACAACGATGGATTGAAACTAAATGGGAAGAATCCTCTGGTGCTAAATAAGGCAAAGCACCTGAAAACAGGCTTGACAGAGTAAACAGTTAAGAAACTGTTTACTTTTATATTGGTTTCATCTGATATATTTAACACTCTCTTTGAAGATAACAAATACTCTGGATGACAAGCTTTTAACTAAATAGTTGAGTACTCGAATTTATGTAATTTTTGCATTTTATTGCTTAGCAACATATTACTCCTAATCTCCAGTTAAGAGTTTACTTAGTGCCATTCTTATCTTATAATGTGACAGACAGGTTCTCTGCCATTGACCTTTCTGAATTGTTTTCCTGCTTACTTTGGCTTCCTGCGACCCTATTACTGATGCAAACGCTAGGATCTCATAAAAAACCTATGAACAAAGTACATACACGCTTGAAGCAGGGGTAGGAGCCTTTCAGTTGCAGCTAACCCAGCTGGGGAGGCTGAGGAACGGAGCCCAGAGGCTGATATCATCAAAATGGAGCTTCAGGATCATATTATCAAGCAGCAAAGCAGACATTTGGATGGGGTGTATTTAAACCCAGCAAACTATGTGAAGAAAAAAACCCTCCTGAAATACAAAGTCATCTGCGCTGTAAGTACGTGCTGTTGTTTAGGGCTGCTAGTTTAACAATTCTCAAATTGCAGGATTTTTAGAAGTTTAATTGTATTGATCATTCAGGGTAGCTTGGTAATTGGTGCTTAAAGTTTTACTGCATGAATGCACTGATTTCACCGGCAGATTTCTAAAGTTCTTCTGGTACTTATCAAGCAAATTGTTTGTTTGCTTTCTGACAGTTAACTGCACTTTTTGTTTTACTACCTGATCTGACAGTTCTTTTGCACAGCAAAGAAATTGCTTAATACTTTATTGTATATGTTTGTTTAAAAAGATGCTTTTGTGGCCAAAGCAGCCACAGTTCCTTTTTGCTTACTTTTTATCTTTGGATTTGTCATTAACAAAACAGAACATGTAAGCAAACTGTTGGTGAAAAACGCTCAGGAAGCAGGGCATGGGAAAAACTGATGAACCGTTTCAGCTGTGTTGTATATGATAAAGTGTAGTGGTTTAGTTATGTTTTTAAAATCTTTTGTTGTAGCCAATACAGTTTTAAGCTTCTGTTTGTAACCACAAAAGAAACAATCATTAATATATATATGTATGTGTATACGTTTGCACAAGCTCTTGCATCTGTAAATTGGAATTTAGAGAAAATGACACTTTTTTGATTTTATTAAGACTCAAAACAGCACTATAAAAGAGAGACAAGTTACAATATTCTTTCGCTCTATGTCATCTGTACAATTGGACATAGTACAACTTCCTATTTAATGCTGCATTGAGCAAGGATTGCATAACATATGGGGGAAATACTGGAAATCGAGAAAAAAAAGAAGGGATAAAATGACAGACATTCCTGCCTTAATTCTTCACTAAAAATAAATGAATAATGAGAAACAGTGTAAGAAAAAATGCCTAACTATAAAGCAAAGTAATTTATACTTTCAAGGTGTACTTCAAAGATTAAAGTGAAAATGTAAGTATCCTAAAACTTATTAATTTTTTCAAATACACTGGTTTCAAATGCCTACCTGTACAAAAAAAAAAAAAACCCAACAAAACAACAAACCAAAAATCTAAATATTGGAAGCGTAAACTGTTAATATTATTCCACACCATTTATTTACTTTCTATTTATTTATTGTTTTAAATAAACTATATCCATGAAGTACTTCCTTGGCAGCTTTTTCCTGAAAGCTTAGGCAGAGAATTGTGTAGTCACAAATAGTAGTCACACTGTCTAATAAGTCCTCCAGATAGCAGAGTGTATGCATTAGGAACAACTTTATTATGAATAAGTAGACATAGTCCTGAATTTAGACATAGAATTTAGCTATGGAAAGTCTGAGTATTTGAATAGTTGCTACCAATGCTATTTCATCTTAAGGATGAATGTCGCAAAATCAAGGTTTTTTTCTGTAAATACTAGAAGAAATGCAGTATCTCATTTGTACACCTGGGGTTTGGGGTTTTTACTTATCTCTCTCATTGCTTGCAGTGGTGGAACGTTTGCTGCTGTAATAACTGTACTTTCTACTTAGTACAATCTATTTATTTCAATTACAAATGTGAGTTTTAATGAAATTGGGAGGTAAAACCATAGTGAACTTCAAGGTGGAGACTGCATTCCCTGGTGACAGGGCTTATCTGTACTCAGTGAAAAAAAAACTGTTAGATTACCCTGATAGAGTTGTCCTCCCTGCCCAGAAAGACTTGTTGCCAAGCGTGCCCTCTTGTGTCATCTGTACAATGATGTGCCAAAATGTGGCCTGATTCTCCATCTTTGTTGACTGGATGTAGGATTAAACTGCTGCCTTCACATCTGGGGTCTCTTTTTGAGGGACTTCAGCATTTGTGCCACTTTGGACAATCTGTCCAAACATGCTTCTCTCACCTGTCTCTCTGACCCAGTTCTCTCACCATTTCCATTTCCATTCCTGGTTTGGGGGTATTTCTGTTGTAGAAAAACCAGGGAGTGAGCAGCAGGAAGAAAGTAACTGTGGGAGAGAGAAAGGGTGAAAGAAGTAGCTTTTGCATTGCTGGCATTTGGTGTTGCTTGGGAAAAAAATCAGTGACATGAGGCTGAAGAGGGTGGGCAGCAAGGGAGAAACAGGAAATTCATGAGCACAGTTGCAAGGAACATAGCAGCAGGAGAAGAAAGTGTGGGGTCGATAAGAAGCCCCTTCCTGTGTGTCTGTCCAGAGGAAGAGGTATGTGTCATGCCAGGCTCACAGTTAAGTCTCCTAGTTGTCCCTGTTACAGAGCTAGTTGATAGTGTGCCATATTCCCGACTTTCTCATCTGCGTGACTGGATCTTTCTGGGCTATGGGAAGGAGAAATGTGTGCTTAGACGGTCCTGGTGTGGAGCTTCTCCATGGCCAAATGGTATGCCTACACCTGAGAGCTGAGCAGTGCTCCTTGCTGCCACACTTATGCCTAGTACCTGCAAGGCAGGATGGGCATTAACAAAGAGCATACGGTGTTTTTGTGAGCAGGAATGTGCAAAAAGTAACAGTGTGGTGTATTTGCACTTGGTTATATCCTACCATACATTTTTTCTCAGCTCCTTATAATTGCTGTAGTCTCAGTTAAGAGACTCCATTACAGTAATACTGAGCATGAGAGTAAGCCTCTCTTATTTCTACTTTATTGTGAATCTTATTTGCTAGTGCCTGCTGGTCCCTGGAATTGGCAGGAGACAAAAGAAGGCTCTGACAGAAAAATAAGGAGTAAACTGGGATGGTTTATGGTGCTCTTCTGTGATATGCATTTTCTTTTCCATCATTGCCTTAGTGAATATGAACATATGAATGTGCATGCCCTATGAAATATTCTTGAGAGGGTAGTCACTTTTCACTGTGCCTTTCAGCCAGCATACATCGCCATTCATATTGAGTGCCTGTTAAGCTGATAGAGGTCTCCTCAGCTCTTTGCCTATCTCCCAAACCTTATGCAGCTTTCTGTTACGGGGTTTCCTTGTCCTGTTTGTCTCTTTCTATTTGCCTCTTTTCCATCTCTGAGCTTGCTAATTTGAGAAGCTGGCATGTGGTTGGAGATTTGACACTTGCAGCCTCAATTCATCTGAGTTTCTTAAGAAATCCTTGGGAACGCTTTAAGAAAATGCAGAAGGTAAATAAAGGAATTATCTTCTTTTTTACACAGATAAATAATTTGCAAACCAGGTAAATATGTTGATTACTTCCTATTATCTTTTTCCCAGCAAAGATTTCCCTGATTGCAACATGGGACTGACTGTAGGTTAAAAGTGTGGTATTAAGGCGTTGGCTTGTAAGCAGTTCACAAGATTATCATTCTTGTGCTGGTCCTATCTTCAAGGTCAGAATGTCTCCAATTTTTTGATGAACAAGTTTAGTTAATAAGAAATCATACGTTCACAAAAATAGTAATCACAAAGTTATTTCTAATAAACATAACATTTTATCACAATTGTGAGCTTTAATTTTCGTGTGTCTATGTGACAGGTTCTGCTGTGTGCTTTGGTGGTTGTATCCCTGGGATTAGGTTTGGGACTAGGACTGAACCGTGGAGCTCAGGAGCAAGGTATGTTTATGATACTTTCAGGGTAGTCACTGCTGAAGCTAGATCTGGTAAAAATACGTTTGGCATAGTTCTGGTGGCTAATGTTAAAACTGTTTATGAATTTTCTCTGCCAACTTCAATTTCCATAAAGCTATGGTAAAAAGGGGATAATGGTTTGATTAGGTGGAATGTAATTTTTTAATTAGAAAAACAAAGTAATGTTTTGATGTCAGGGGCCAAGCCCTATGAGAACAAACAAGCCACATGGTAAATAAAACACTTCCTTTAGAACCAAAAGAATATTAATCTCATCCTGGAGGAGTTCAAGGAAGCACAGCCTCTTTTCATTCCTAATCAACACGTATTGAACTTCTTTGCTTACTTATTCATCAAGTCTTAGCTCCTTCTGAAATCCTTCAATATTATGGGCCTAGCAAATAGGATGAGATGGAACTGTGATTGATTTTGATAGTGCATATGTTGTATTACAACTTTCTGTGTAAAATATGTAGATACCAACAGCCTGAGCTTCACTGACATTTACATGAAGAACTTGGTCATAGTTGTTGTTAAGTGAAAGATGGCACCAAATTAGCATGTTAACATTTTTGTGACTAACTGCAGGTGTTACAGAGCAACCTTAAATAGGGACTGACTAACTTTATTTCCTACTTTTATAACTAGAACTATTTGGAAAATATGAATTAGAAACACACAATATTGTGCTGCAGAGTGGGAGGTGAAGCCTCAGCCCCGAGTGGCACACACCTTTTTGCAGTTGTATTTGCTATGAGGGCAGTGGGAAAGAGCAGCAAAAGGGTTCACAATCCATATATGTGCTGCGGCTTGTGGATGGAGTCAGGAGGACCTGGCAGTCTGTATGTTTAAAGATTAGCACAGAGTTTGCATTTGGTGATAGTACAATTGATTCTGTTTATAGATCAAAGTATATCTCCTTATAGCTCCTGTAATTTTCCTGACTATTCTAAATAAAAGTTAATGAAATACTAAATTCCTGACCTTGCACAGTTATGTAAACATTGTAAAGAAATTAGAAGCAAGAGTTGCCAATTATTTGGAGTATGAACAGTTGCATTTCACACAGAGGAAAAGGGTTATATTTTTATATTTTCTGACTTAGACTCACCATTCTGTATAATTTTAAACTGGGTAGACCATCTGAATAGCTTTAAATTGTTTAAAAGCCAATGGACAGGGGAGAAATGAAACACGCTAAACTTCAGCCAAAAAAAAGGAAGACAGACTGAATATGTACATTTGTGAGAAAATGTAGGTCTTCCTTGACAGAACAGACTCCAGTCATAAAACACTTACCCCTCAATTTCTTCTTCCCATCTCTACTTTTGACAGATACACTTATGCTCATTATATATATTGTTATTCTAATTATTTGTAAAGCTTTCTTGCATTGAACTATATTTTTTGATATAAGCACTTAAACTGCAAGGTACAACATGAGAACTTTCTACATGTGAAACAAGGTGGCTAGCTTGAAAAAAATAATTTTAGCTCTATGTGTTTTCTACGCAATGGATATTAAAACTCAAATTCTGTAGGCTGTGCACCTGCAAATGCATGAACCTTTTGGCAACTATAACAGAATTGCACCAGCAAATCTGAGTAATTATACCTATAACTGTCTAACATTGAGTGGACAAGAAAGCCGGAAATGTAGGTGTTCAGGGTGCTTCAGACTATCTCTGCAGTACCAAGAACGCAGACACAAGGCTTGTTGTTGTGGAGGCTAGTGTGAAACTGCAGGTATTGTTTGGAGATTTGGACTTGTCCTCAGGTGTCCTCGGGTGTCCTTGGGAGAGCCAGAGATTTCGCTTCACCCTGCGTGAAGATATCAGACCTGTGGTGAGAAAATACATGTCTCTGTATCTAACTCGAGGCCCTTCATTTGGACCCTTTTCTTTCTTTTGATCAAAACAACCAAACTTGCAGGTTTTAAAGGGATGTAATAACTCAGGAAACAAATTTTGGAAATTACTCAGAACATTTTTCCCCACAGTCCATGCCTGTGATCCATTCAACTGACTTGTCTTGGACAGGGTTACCCAAGCACTCAGACTCTGCCTTCTCCTTACAGTCAGCTGCAGACACAAGTGCAATGAGCCACACAGGGAAGGGATGCCCGGCTGCCACTGCGACAGTGGCTGCAGGGAGCGACAGGACTGCTGCTGGGACTATGAGGACACCTGCATGGAGCCAAGTATGTTCCCCAGCGAGCAGTGCTCGCTGGTTGCCATTATATTTTAGACTTTTTTTTTTTTTACATGGCAGTCATAGAAAAGGAATAAATTCTTGTATTTACATGGATATACAGAAGTTGTGTCCCATTCTGTCAGGGAGGGAAGGACATGTCAGTGTCGAGCTGCTTCTGAAATCAAATGGCTCTAGAGGGCCATAACTTGGTGGCCTGGCAAGGCGCAAAATCTTCCTGTGTCTTTCTCAAATCAGATCCCTGTATTTTTGTCCCCCGTGGATAACCAAAGCATTTGCAGTGCATATTTTCTGATCCAGGTAAAGCTATGGATAACTGTAAGCAGAAATTGTAGCTTATCTTTGACCAGGTCACCTCTTGCACTTTTGAAAATGCATGGGTGTTTCCTGATGAGGTGCGGTATCCAGCCTCATACAGTGCTTGGTGGAGGCTTGGTGTTGGAGGAGTGCACTCATCTTCTAAGGGACTGGCCTACCTCTCCACTGAGCCCAGACTCCTCTTCACTTACTCTTTCTGCTTTCCTGTCAGCTGCTTGGATGTTTTGTCATCCTTATCACTTCTTCTGCCCCCTTCAGCCAAAAGCATCTCCGTTCTTCCTGTCTGCTGGGACTTGCTTGCAAGAGCTGGAAAAGGACGCATTTCCTTCTGTTTGTTTTGTGTAGGAGAAATATGGGTTTAATTTTTTTTTTTTTTTTGATCTTCCTGGAAGGGTGGAAGGCATTGAAGAAGGGAACTTTGGGAACCTTTGTAAAAGAAATTATTCTATGACTCAGTGTTACCATTCAATGGCTGCAGAAAAAAGCTTTATGTGTTAAATTAAATCTTGAGTTTTCGTTTCAGAGAAAAAATTCTAAAGCAACTCAAGCAGGACATGTAAATTACAGTTTAACAAAAACTTTTTCTTTTCTTTGCCTGTTTATGGGATTTCCACATAAAGGAGTTTACATAAGGTTCTGTGAGCTGAATCATAATATTTTTCTTCCAATTTTGAGCCCGATCTTGGGGGTGCACTAATTTCCGTTGTGGTGAGACACGGATACCTGGAAGTTACTGTTCCTGTTCTGATGACTGCTTGCAGGAAAAAGACTGCTGTGTAAACTACAACAGCATTTGCAAAGGTAAATAAAAAGTCAAATGATTTATGTATAAATAGTCCTGTGAAATAGCAAACATGGCAAATATGAAGGTGAATGCATTTGTTTCTCAATATTAGTCTTACAGTGACATTCTGGAAAATGAAAATATTTTGAAGTGAAGCTTTTGGTTTTTTTTGACTGGGAAAAAGTTTCTCAAGAACAATGTGAATGTGTGTCAATCATAAAAAAGACAAAATGCTTTGAATATTGCAGTAGTATACCAAATGAGATGGTTCAGTGTTGTTTCTTTTTATTAAAAATAGATGGAGACATGTTTTCTGTTTTAAATTTATACAATCCAAAGTACACATTGTAGTACTTTGTAGTCTCTAAAATCTCCCATCCTTTTTATTAGCAATTAATTTTCAGATTGGGTTTCTTATTTTTTACTTATTTCTGAACATCTTTGTTCATGCCTGATTGTTTCATACTGGCAGCTAGACACAAGGAATAGCTCTGGTAAAAATCATATTATAGGAATGATACCTGAGGAGTATACTGGTGGCATAAAACAGAGTATTTGTTATCAGAATTCCTCTATATTGTGAGGTGGCAGATATTTCAGACAACTTTTGCAAAATTATATTTGTTGCTTAAATGCAAATTAGGCTAAACTGTCAAGTGATTTCTTCTCCATTTTATTTGTTTGCTTGTCTGTGTAATATGTGCCTTGTTCTTAACTTACAATTGTAAGCATTTGCCCTTTCAGGTTTTGAGGGCAAACCTATTAAAAGTTGCAATAAATGATTTCAAAAGGCATCTTTAGCCCTACATTTCTATAATTCCATACTGGAGCAATAAAAAATACCAGGAAGAGCTCTAAAAAGATCAATCTGGAAACTTCTTTGTTCTTTGCATGTTGGGTTTTAATGCTAACTCTGTATTTTCTTTTGTTCTTTTAGGAGAAATACCTTGGGTAGAAGAACCATGTGAACCACTTGAAACTCCTCAGTGTCCAGCTGGGTAGGATAAAATAATTTCGTCTTCTTAGCAAATAAAATCATTGTGATGGTGAGAATTACTCCAATGGCCTAAAGCAGGTCTTTGTGAGATTTTCATATTTACTGAGACTAAGGTGCCTGCCTTCAGAAATATTCAGTCGAAGCAGTTTGTGGCTAGCAATGATTTTTCTTGCTAAAAACTTTGTAATTTTGTTGCACATGCATTTATCATTTACAGTTTGGAGCAAAGTACAGAAGTTCACATCCAGATTGAAAGTCAGTTTGCAAAGACCTGGAAAACTTGTTAAAGTTATCTAGAGTTCACGTATAGCAAATTGTTCATAGTCCATTTCATGTTACTATATTGTATCTGTGATAATTCTGATAAATCACCTTATGCAAGCTGTAATAACTGTTAGAATCTGTCATTGCAATTCTTTATCTAGGTAACAGGGTTTGTTTTTCTTTTGCTTCAATTTTTTTTGCTCCGTTTGATTTCAAGTTTGAATCAGGAACTGTTTGATGCAAACTGTTTTTATACAAAGTATTGGTACCACTGTAATTCTGTGTTTTGGAAAGACCATTGAATAAGAAGCAAACTGTAATAGTGATTACTGTAATAGTGATGTGAATATATAACTTTTTTTTTAATAGCCATCACTCAAAGTATTACTCCCAGAAATGGTTTGGAGTCAGTTACGAGTAACTGCAGTTTATGAATCATTTTCTCCCCCAGTATTTCCAGGCTTATTTAGAGAACCATCCCTATAAATTAAAAATAGTTTGGGTTTTCATGTTTCTTTATATGTTTCTAAGGAGACTGTGGAATATATAATAATAGTTAAGAAAAAGACTGAATTTGCAGCACTAGATGATTCGATCCTACCGACATTGCCACTTGGTGTTATGAAAAAAGGTGCTACATCAGCAGCACTTCGTAACTACTAATGCATTTTTCCTGATAGCAGTCCTTTTAGGTTGGTTAACAGAAAACAGGTTCCATAACTTTGAAGCTTATTTTCACAGCTAGCGCCTCCTAGTTAGAATTGTTATAACACGAATTTAAACACTGTTCTAGAGATCAGCTGCTTTTGTGCCTATTTTATCAAACCTACTGTATGAAGTCAGACCTGAGGCTTTTATCCTTGTTTCTTTACATGAAGTCTTACCCTAAGTGTATTAGCAGTTGCTGCATTCCTTTTGTAGCTTTGAGTTCAGTTTGTCGGGGGCCTTGAGGCAAAGAAATATTCTCCAGTTCCATGAGACCTGGGAAACTTGAAAGTTATAATCCACAAAGAACATGGACTGCTTAGTGATGTCTTCACAAAGGGAATGTGGTAGAGTAAGGTGTTAGCTCAAACCTGGCATTGCAAAGAGATTACGTTTCTCGGCACTGAGGCTAACCTAACTGCTTGCTGGGTGACTGCAGTACTTTTACAATCCTTGTGCAGCTGTCCTAAAAGATTTTTTTAGATGCATTAAGGGACAAGACACAAAATTCAACCCATTACTAGGTACAGGGATACTTTAGCTGTTCTATACTCTGGATTTGTATTGGGAGGCTAGTCTGCTGCATTTATATTTATTTGTATTTGTAATTAAATATTTGTAAGTAAAAGATTAACAAAGCCCAATTTCTTTTTCTACTTTCTGTATATATTGAGTAGCTTGGCTTTATTCCACCAGGTGTTTTTTGTTTGTTTGTTTTGTTTTGTTTTAATTTTGTTTTGTTTTTCAGGAGGTTTACATATTTGCTTTCAAAATTGAACTCTGTTTATTGTTCCCTGTAACATTTATTTTGAGAATTTCAGGATCCTGCTTTTAAAAATTGAATCTATATTGTAAAAGGTCTCAACAAGTCACAAACACTCTGAACTCCTTTACAAATGACAAACTCATATTTTCTTGTAGGTTTGATCTGCCACCCCTTATCCTTTTTTCAATGGATGGGTTTAGAGCAGAATACTTGCAAACATGGAGTTCTTTGCTGCCAAATATTGAAAAACTCAGTAAGTTACCAGGAGTGCTTTGCCTGTTTTCTTTAGAAATCTGCATACAACCTCTTCAGTCCCTTTTACTGCTGTCATGCATATGTGTTACTTATCAATAAGAAAATCAGAAATCAGATCTCCCTCATCAATTGAATGTTTTCATTATTATATCTTTACAGTAATTCTTACATTTGAGTGCACAGCACATGTGGGATTTTTTTGTACAAGGCTTTTAACGCTAATCAGCAGTTTTTAATTAAATAAATGGTTTGAAATGTACTTTCAGATCCAGTTTAAGAGCGGGAAAAGAGTTCCAAAGAAGGATTTCCTGCATTCTCTGTACTTCATTGAAAAATTCTAGCTGATAAAATCATCATTAACATACAAAGAGAAAATTCATTGCGTTATTGGGAAATTTTCCTCAAAGATGCACTTTTTCAAGTCAGGTATTTTAAGATGTTAAGGAGAACCTGCATATTTAAAAGTATGCCAGTGAATATTACTATATTAGACCTAAATACAATGTAATTTATGTATTGGTGTAATTTAATATATTTATACCACTCGGTGGATAAAGAACTGGCTGGATGGCTGCACGCAAAGAGTTGTGGTCAATGGCTCAATGTCCAGCTGGAGACCAGTAACCAGTGGGGTCCCTCAGGGATCGGTGTTGGGACCGGTCTTGTTCAACATCTTTGTCAGTGAAATGGACAGTGGGATTGAGTGCGCCCCCAGCAAGTTTGCCAATGACACCAAGCTGCGTGGTTCGGTTGATATGCTGGAGGGAAGGAATGCCATCCAGAGGGACCTTGACATGCTTGTGAGGTGGGCTGATGCCAACCTGATGAAGTTTAACCATGCCAAGTGCAAGGTCCTCCACCTGGGTGAGAGCAATGCCAGGCACAGCTACAGGTTGGGCAGAGAAGAGATTCAGAGCAGCCCTGCAGAGAAGGACTTGGGGATTTTGGTTGATGAAAAAATGAACTTGAGCTGGCAGTGTGTGCTTGCAGCCCAGAAAGCCAACGATATCCTGAGCTGCATCAAAAGGAGCGTGACCAGCAGGTCGAGGGAGGTGATCCTGCCCCTCTACTCTGCTCTTGTGAGACCTCACTTGGAGTACTGTGCACAGTTCTGGTGTTCTCAACGTAAAAAGGACATGGAACTGTTGGAAGAAGTCCAGAGGAGGGCCACAAGGATGATCAGGGGACTGGAGCACCTCCCGTATGAAGACAGGCTGAGAAAGTTGGGGCTGTTCAGCCTGGAGAAGAGAAGGCTGTGTGGAGACCTCATAGCAGCCTTCCAATATCTGAAGGGGGCCTATAAGGATGCTGGGGAGGGACTCTTCATGAGGGACTGTAGTGAGAGGACAAGGGGTAAAGGGTTTGAACTTAAACAGGGGAAGTTTAGATTGGATATGAAGAAGAAATTCTTTACTGTGAGGGTGGTGAGGCACTGGAGTGGGTTGCCCAGGGAAGTTGTGAATACTCCATCGCTGGCGGTGTTCAAGGCCAGGTTGGACATAGCCTTGGGTGGCATGGTTTAGTGTGAGGTGTCCCTGCCCCCGGCAGGGGGATTGGAACTAGATGATCTAAAGGCCCTTTCCAACCCTAACTATTCTATGATTCTATAATTGCAGCAGGGTTCAAGTAGCTGCTTCCCAGTATTTCTTAATATTGGGAGAAAGAATAAAATGAAGGCCTTATCTTGTGCTGTAAAGGGCTCTAAAATGTGAGACATTATTGCACCCTTCATTAAAATTTCCTGAGTATTTCAGATGTCAGGCCTCGAGATATTTTGTATCTGGACAAAATGTCTGCTTATTTATTAATTTCTTCTCGGCAGCAATAGTTCTAAATTGACAGTGTTTGTGTCTGTTCTGAATATATCATATTCTATTTCCATTGTGATCATTTGAAAACCTGATATGGATGTTACAAAGTACTACATTTTACTGAATGGTTTGTGGATGATGAGGTTATCCAGAAGCTTGAACTTGAAGCAGTGTGCAACCCTGACTTCATGTGCAAGTATTTTATTCCTTGATGCCATTGTTACTTTGGAAGGAACTTTGGAATAAATCATGCATGCAGAAGTCAGTGCTCAATCTTTTGAAACAGGTAAAAAGAAAATGCCAAACTGACGAAAGGCATGAAAATCATGCTATGTGTATGTTTCCACAAATCCTTTCACATAAGAACAGATCTAATTCAATATTATATTTGTGATCAATTTTAACAATTTCTTATGCACATTCATGCTTATACTTCTCAGAAATCTACAGTGGAAAGGAAACGGAAATTCTTTGCAAAGAAAAAATGTAACTCTGATTTGTAGCACAAAATATTTCCTTGCTATTAACTGCATTAACCTAGGATTTTCAGTAGAGCTAATCAAGCTAATTGTTATAGAATACTTACACTATAAATGCAGCTCTTTCACCGTTCAAGAGAAATCCATGAAAAATTATGGTGACTTTCTCATGTACTCATCAATTATTCTTTAAACAGTCTTTAAACTTCTTTTTTTTCTGCTGTACCACACTGGAACAGTTTTGTTGAATAGTTTCAGTCTTTCATTGCTTAGTTGAGATGGCTTAGTTAAAATCTGTTTCTGTTCTTTGCCTGAAACATTGTGCATCAAAGTAAAAATCGTGTATGAGTGTGAACCAAATAATCATATGACTACAGCTTAATACAGAATTGTTTCTCCACATCAGTTAGATTTAAAAATGACATAAAGGCATCTTCCAGTCTTCACACCTTTGTTTTGTGGGTAAATAACTTGGATGCTATGGTGGATTTAGATATTACAGATATTCAGGCATGGTAGGTGCCTTAAATTGCTGAAAAATGACACAATGTTTGGAGATAAAAGTAGGATACCTAGGTTGAGGTTCAATCCAGCGCAGGACACCTGCATTTGGATGTATTCTTGGAGGTAAGTTTCTGCATGTGAGATGTCTGCATGCTCACTGTAGTCAGTTTGCTTATGGTTAGTACCATCTGTATAGCGCAGTGCAAGAGTGAAGAGAGCAAGTCAGCTTAACTGACAGAGAGAGAGGGTGCCACAGGGCAAATTGTTGCCTTAACCTCTGTTTCTAGTATTCTTCAGAGTGCTGTGGCATACCCTAGGTGTCCTTTAGCAGCTGTGACAGAAGAACACAGATATCCCAGTGTTCTTGTGTCAAAACTGCCAACTTTCATGCAGATATGTTGGCTATTGGAGGATATCTCAAATGGTACTTAGACTCCAGTGCTAAAGCAACTGAGTTCTTCCCATTCATCTGGTCACCAGACAGCTCTGCAGAATATCTTGCCTGGGCTGACCTGAGGCTCCAGTCTCATTGCATAAACTTGTATGTTTAATGCCATTTTGGATCTCGGAAGTATCTGAGACACTCATCTGTGTTGGCAGACAGGATGTAGAAGCAGCATCTGAATGCCAGGCAGGATCAGTAAACCTGTCTCAAATGGCCCTTGGCACCTAGGCTTCAGACAGCTGAATTGAGTGTTCAGGATCCATTGACTGCCGGGGGGTGGTAAGCCTAGCTCACAAGAAGATACCAAAGTGTCTACATCTTAATTTGAAGTCCCATTTATCTTCTAATCCCACAGCGACTGACTCTGGTGATTCTTTTTTGTTTGTTTTTAAGACTATTATTCTTCAATTAAAAAAATGTAAACAAATTTATATTAACTCCATGATCTGTTGCAGAAACGTGTGGCACACATTCAAAATACATGAGAGCTGTTTACCCCACAAAAACTTTTCCAAACCACTATACTATTGTCACAGTAAGTGAGAATTTGCTATTTTTCATTTTCACTGTCTGGGTGATGTAAGAAGGCTTTTTGGTGCCAATCTTTCTGTGAGACATGGGGAAGCTATACGGGCAAAAGAGACAGATGCTGAGATAGTACATGCAGGCATGATATATATGTAAGCTATCTGCTTCTGGCCTGTGAACCAGTTGTTCCTGATCTTTGTCAGTCAGATTGGGTATGGGTGAGCATGGGTGAGTGCACAGACATTTGGTAAGAGTGGGTCTTTGGGTTTGGCAGCTGATATACAGCCACATGACATATATGGTGCTTAATCTGTAGCACATCAGGTTTAAATTGGGCTGGGGAGAAAATCGGGAAACTCAAGGGAACTTGAAAAGGATTCTGAATTCATTGGCAGGAGGAGTATCATGATCTGTGTGAGTTAGGAACACATGTTCTGCTTCTGTGATAAAGCAGGTCTAAAAATAGTTGCAACAGTGCAGCAGTGTGCATTGCAGCATACTTCAGGTTCCACTTGATTTCAAGATTCAGCTTTTTTTTTTGTTTATTTTCATTTTTCAGGGATTGTACCCAGAATCTCATGGAATTATTGATAACAACATGTATGATGTAGACTTGAACAAGCATTTCTCACTTTCGTCGACAGAAAAATTCAACCCTTCATGGTGGAAAGGGCAGCCAGTAGGTTTATTCTTCATTGTGGTATTCCTTTATGTCTAGAGTGCCTCATGTGCCATATTGTAAAACAAAATGAGAATAAAATGCAAAGCTATGTGATATATTTGCAGTATGGGCTAATTGTCCTGTGGGCTTCATATTATAGGCTGCTTACAAAACGGTTTGCTCTCCACTTATATTATGAAAGAAATCTTACAATGTTAATGCCAAGACTTGACAATTTCACTTAATGTGGCAGTTAGTAAAAAAGACTTAAATATTTTGAATGGCACACAGTGGATCTCTTGCCACAGGAAGCTCCAGTAAATTTTGGGTATGGTTTTATTGTGGGGTATTTTTTTTTGTTTGTCATTTCACAACTAGCTACAAAATGAAATCCAAGAATCTACTTCCAAGTTATATTCATTTATGAATACATATACAGAGTCCAGGCATATGAAAGCAAGGAAGAGAATAGCAAAGAGCTGAATTTCCAGCAAAATGAGCACATATATTAACATATGGCACATTTCATAATAAACCCCCCACCCTGATTGTACATATGGTTATGATTAATATTATGTATTTACTGGAAATATCAAGCTGCTATTTATATATTTATTTACTTGTATGTGTAATTGTGCATGTGTGTATACATATGTATATATGACTATCTTAGGACATTGACCACCTCTCTAGGAAGCCTGTTTCAGTGCCTGACCACCCTCTCTGTAAAGAAGTGTTTCCTAATGTAAAGTCTGAACATCCCTGATACAGCTTTGAACCATTCTTCCACTTCATTTGTTATACGAGAAAAGAACTTGTTGCCAATTTTGGAAATACTTATATGATTTCTTTCCTATGTTGAGAATACCCAAGAAATGGCAACATTTTGGCTTCCGTACTACTAATTTTTCTTCAGAATATATGCATTAAACAATCTTCAAATCATATATGGTCATTAAGCAACTGTGTGTTGTGTGAAAGAAGAAAGAGACATGCATGCTTGCAGCCCATATTTCTGATCCAATTATGTATTTTGACTTTGGTGATCTGAGGACTTCCAGTGTTGTAAATGTCATAAAATCATTTTTTTTGTATCTTTACCTATAGGTTTGGCTGACAGCAATGTACCAAAATTTGAAAGCAGGTACCTTCTTTTGGCCAGGTTCTGATGTTCCAATTAATGGAACGTACCCCACCTTCTACAATGAATACAATGGGTAAGTGTTCATGGAACTTGTAGTAAATTCCTGTAAATTACTCCAAAAATCCAAATTGCCTTATAACAGTTGAAGGAAATTAAATGTAAGATTTTTAAACAGCAGTTTGAGAGGTAAGTGCCTTTTCACATCCTCCTGGTTTATTTAACCATAACTACCAATACTAGTTGAAATTTTCAAAACCATTTAGGGAATTCACAATGAGAAAGTCAAAGGGTACTGTATATTCTTCTCGACAGTTTTGAAAGTTTCAGCCAACTGCAATCCATTGATCTTCCACTAGGAAAATATCCTATAACTGATTAGTAGTCACTGCTGAGCTCTGCCATTGATTACCATATTTCCACACATAAAATCTACACATACTATATAGCCCTTTAAAAATAGTTGTACTTGAGAATAAGCTTTCAGATAACTTCTACCATAAGACAGTGAACACAAACTTGGAAGTCACAGCACGAGGCTGTAGGAAGCAGAAACTAATTGAAGAGAGGATGCTGGATAAGGAAGCTGCTGAAAGAAGATGGGCTCTAGATCAATTCCCTCTGGTCTTGCTTGTGTGTGATAATGTGCAGACTGCTGCTGAAAGATAGTTCTGTATGTTTTGTCTAGTTAATTCACAGGCTACACAAGTGAAATATAGCAATTACCTTCATTGTATATTTTTTTAGTGTGGAAGATTGATATTAACAAATTTCTAAATTTCATGTTGATTTCAGTAAATCTCCCATGATTCTGCACATTTGCAAAGATAATCTAAAGCAAGTATAGAACTATAAGTCTCTATAGATAACAAAGGTTTTGCAGTGATATCATTTAGTATAACAGCTGAGTACCGTAGGTAACTAACATAAAGCTTGTGCGTGACTTTGGGAGAAAGCAAAGCTATTAATGGGTGAATTCCTTCATAGGAGAAAAACCAGGACCTCAGAAAGATTTTGCAGGTCACATACTTGGTTTTAAAATATGAAAATCCAAGGTTTATACTCTCTGTAAAGAATAAAAATTATTCTGACTTGTCCTTCAAGCTTATGTCCTGAACTTCAAATCTCTTCTTTCATACATATAATTATAAATATACGGGTGATCCCACCAACATCACATGTTTGGGTTTGCTAAATCTGGATCTGTCTTATTTAGCATTAAAAGTGAGTTACACTAAGTAAAAAATAAGAATAATAAACCTGATTGCTTGTAACTTGTAAAGATGCATCATACTTGAAATCCGTATCTGTGACTTTACTACATGACTAAAGGGTAGACACTTTCTCTATATCCTGGAATTAGAAGGGTTTATCAGAAAAGCCTTGTTAACATACTTTTGGGTTTTTTCATAATTTTTTTTTTTTCTTTCAGTTCAGTTACATATGAACAGAGAATTTCAGGAATATTGAAATGGCTTGATTACCCCAAATCTGAGAGGTAACAGTAATATCTATCTGATTTGTGAAATAGGATAGAAAGATTTTAATGCTTAGCAATTGAAATTTCTATTGGTGTTTGTGAAACATGTAATCTTCCTCAGATAATTTGCTGAACTTAAGCCCGCTCTACAAGTACAGCTAGTCATTTAAAGGATAAGATTGTAGATACAGAAGATGAAAAAGTGAACATATATCTGAATGGAATGTACTGTAATTTTTCTTGTTGTCTTTTTCCTTGGTGCATGGCCTAGAGGAAACATGAAACATGCAGTGTCTAGTTTAAGTGTATGGATGAAAGACCTTATATGGAAGATATTGCACAAGAAAGGTTACATATCTGAAAGTAATTGCAGACAGTAATTCAGGATGAAAAGTAGATGTCTGCTGATTGTGGTGCTTGACTTTGTGACATGTAACTAAGCGCAATCTTTTAAATGATAACTTGTTAAAAAATTCCTAACATATTTGCGGTTAGGACATGCTCTCTAGAGCCTCACTGCTTAATCAGGAAGAGATTCTTCAGGTAGTAGTTCCACTTATATTTCAAAGGAACAGTTTGCTTTGCTGTTTGAGATTTTGAAGTTTTTCTGATTGATTTCTGGATACTAATTAAAGATACTGTTTCTGAAATTATAATTTCAAATAGTCTAAGGTGATTAATTACAAAACTCGGAGGAAGTTGAACGCTTATGTTTGCTGTATGGACTTTCAGTAAGGTTTGAAGAAGTTATTTATAATTCCACTTTAAGTTTTGTTTTTGTATTTTTTAATTTTTTTAGTGAATGTTCTTTTATTGCTGTCTCCAAATTCTCATAATATTCCATTCTTATTTATTTCTAACTTGAGGCCTGATCTCTACACTTTGTATATTGAAGAACCAGATTCTTCTGGACATTCATTTGGACCCGTTAGTGGTGGTGTAAGTATCTTCTGTGTTTTTCTAAATCACACCAAAAATGGTGCTGGACTACGAATTTGAGCAACTGTAAATCTGCTCCTATAGATCAACTAGCAAAGAGCCATCCTCTGTGAATGGCTGCAGAGTGGGTAGTACCGGATTTCTCCCACATCGCTTCAGTGGTGATCAGTGGTTTTTTGTAGGAAGTTTAAAGGGACTATATATGAGAGAAGGGCACCATGCCTTCTTGGGTGCTACAATGGTCTTATAGATAATATGTGTGTGTAAATATTTTTGGAACACTTCTCAATGTTAATAAAAATGTTAGTATTCATACTAAAAAAATAAATTTATTTAATGTTATAAATCTGATTTTGTTATATAAATTTGGGAATGAGGAACAAATTTGATCAGAAAGTGTTAATCTTTTTTTTAATAAACATATTGTAAAACTCAATTTTTCGAAGGTAATGGAAAAAAATAATTGTGAGTCTTTTTTAAGTCGCATATTCTGGGATTCTGCACATCATTAATGGTGATGGAAAAAGAAAAGAAGAAGCAATGTTAAGAACCTGTAAACTGACAGAAAAGATGACTTTTCAAACTTTGATGATTACACTTAAGTGAGAACTTGAAATCAGAAACAAAAATACTAACAAAAGTGGTTTATCTCACAGGTACTTAAAGCCCTACAGCTAGTAGATCAAGCACTGGGGATGCTAATGGAAGGACTTAAACAAAGAAACCTGCACAAATGTGTAAACCTCATTGTTTTAGCTGATCATGGTAACGTATATAGTTATTTTTTTCAATCTAAATTTTACTGAGGCATTGTTTTATTCCTCTGTGTAATATGTGTCCTTATTAGTTCTGATATATTTTGTAATTCCCTTTATCTTGCTTGCCATATATTGCATATAAAAAATAGCTGTTTCTACATTATCCTTCAGGGATGGAGTCGACCTACTGCACACAGTTAGAATATATGACTAGTTACTTTGAACAGATTGATTTCTACATATATGCTGGGCCTGCATCTCGCATTCGAGCAAGAAATGTTCCGGAGGGCTATTATACCTGTAAGTGTGGATCAATCCTGTGATTGCACAATCAATATAACAGCAACTAAATAAATAAATAGGGAAAAATGGATAATCAGTAGTAATTAGCAGAGTGAACAGCTTTCTGTTCACTGAACCTGGATTAAACATCCATGGAAGTTTTTTTTAAGTTTTTGTTAGTTTGATTGTTTTCAAGAATGGCCCCTTTAGATGAAATTGAAGGTTAGAAAATCTTGTTGCAGACTCTGATTTGCATTTTCTTGGCATGTGGAAAGATGAAGTAAAGATCGGTCCATTGTTTTGTCCTAGAACTTGAGGTCTTTCGTAAGTGCATTGCTCTTCAGAGACTTCTTTTGCAACATTGGCAGAGTCAGTCTTTTTCAAGCGGTGACTGTTTCTAACTGTGTATACAAAGTTATGGAATCTGAATCTTAGCACATTGGGATCTAAGCCTTGGTTAGGCCCTTTAGCTAGTATTGCAAAAGAACACAAAATTGAAACCATATGAGCTGACTATGAATTGGAATAGATATTGTGCTACCAGACTGGAAAAAAAAAAAAATCACAGACTTTTTGTATGCAGGAAAAGAATGAAAGAGGTAAAACCATGGAAGTGCTCTATTTAGTGAATTTCAAGAATTCATAAAGTATTCTAAAATGCATAATTCTTGCAGATCTTAAGTAAAAGCTGAGATCCTATTGTACTTCTTTATAATCTTTTCTAATTGTATTTGTATTTGTAGGCACAATATACAACATAAAGCAGACTTTCCTTGGTTTAAGTAAAAGTCTAAGACAAGAGCAGAGTAGTAAGCAGAAGAGAGAAAAATGATGGGTTTCATGTGTCTTAATCTCAATATAATTGTTGACTCCTTTCTTCTAATGGTCTTGCTTTTTCTGAAGGAATTTTCCTTCTGTAAAGTGCTCAGATTTGGTTTTTAGACAGCTAGTGTCAAAAGATTAAAATCAGTCTTTGAAACTGTGGAAGATGAAAATACTAAGGTAGATTGAACTTTTCTCTGTGACTGCTGCTGGAAGCACAAGACGAGTTCTCCAGGTCCAGTTCAGTGCAAAAATGGTTATACTTCAAACAGAGGTTATGTGGGGAAGAAAATTTGGTTCTAATGGTGTGTCAGCTTTAGGTGTAAGCAGTCATCGCCCTGGCAGTTTTCTACAGTCTGTCTTGATGTGCCCAAAGTACTAGGCTCTTTCACAGGCTACCACACTTACAGACAGTTACCCTTGGAAATGTAACAGTCCTACCCATGGAAGATTATGGCTACCATGATCTTTATAGGCAAATGAAGAAATTCAGTTCTACAGACAAAACGCATGTTGAAGTTTCTCTTACGAGGCTTCGAACCTTCACCTGTTTGAATGTATGTTAACTCATCTTTTCTTTTTCAACAGTTGACTCAGCAGGAATTGTTAAAAACCTCACAGTGAGTAAATATTTTCATAATTTTTCCTCATAGTTCCTCTTAAGAATCTGATCAAAAAGCACAGTTTGTGAAAAACTGAGACTACAGTGCCAGTTTAAATAGTGTAGTGACTCCAGTGTTCTATAGGAGGTAGCTCTGAAAGCTGTTCAGAGATGGTTTGCCATGGGGGATCTCTGTTCAGAAGAAAAGTTTTCTGTACTTCGCTTTGAAAGAGAAGAAGTGGATGACTTCACATGGAGAAAGCAGGCTATATCTTCATTATAGAACAGAATACAACACAAAGATGCTTTAGATAACAGGCATCTGTTAGGTCTGGACCACAAGTACTGCACCCAGACTAGGTTAAGGCAACTTTTCTGCACAACAGAAAATGACATTGTATAGCACATTGGCACAGGATGTTGTAGAGACTGAAAATGTAAACAGATGGTGGGATTTTGGACAAATTGATGGAGGATTGGCCTGAAAGGGCTACTAAACAGGATCTATAAGCAACCTCTGACTTAAGAAATCTCTGAAGCCTGGAGCAAACAGAGCAGGTACCGGAAAGAAGGTTCGTTCAGTGCTTGATTTGTTCTTAGACACTTAGTCTCTAAGTGTCTAAGTAGAATGACTTGGACACTAAGTCTTTACCTGATTCTGGAAATAGATCTGACTAGAAACAGAGTATTAGGCAAGATTGCCCTTTTGCAGTATGTCCCTTTTAGGATCTTTTATGACCTAGCACTTAAGTAATTGCAGTGCTTTTAGGTATGCTGCACTATCATTGGACCCCATACCAATATTTCTGCTTGGATCCCCCCCAGACTGTTTTGATGTAGCACTTCAGGGTAGGTCCAAGCTTGTCTGTGTCTCCCATGTAGACTGTTGCTCCTTCTGGGTACGCCCTGTGGTAGCTGAGCTCTGAAGGATGCAAACAAAGGAGTGCAGAAAGACTGCAAAACAAAGTAACACCAAGCCCATATTTACTGAAAGGTGATAAATTTAAACTGCTTGCTCTCTATGGATTACCATAATTTTCCTTTCTTTCCTTCATTGTCAGTTTGTTTTCTATTCTGTGACTAGTCCTAATCCAAGCATTAGACAGATGTTCCAATGCTTTTAGAATAAATGTTCTCAGCTTGGAAGAATTCTGGCAGTCTCAGCTGGGTATATTACAGAAAAATCCCCACTAGAGGTCTTCCTTTAACATGTTGAACAACTCAGTTGTGCAATATTCCACGTAGATTTTGCTTGCCACTGAAGTCCAAAGGGCAGTGAGCATTCCTTTTTAACGTTCTTATTTTTCTGAATAAATAAGAACACATCCTTTATTCTCCAGTATCCAAAGCAGATGGAAGAGTAGGATATCAATAGCAGAAGTCTCTTCAATGCAACATCCCCGTATGATGTGAAACCTGTCATATGAAAAGAGCAGTATTGTGAGTGGGATAGCACAATTTGCATGTTTTCCACCCCAGTTGAAACTGCAACTGCTAATGGTTGTTGATGTGACATCTCTGCCTAATAGGAACAACCTGGTATCAGGACATCTCTTTCCTTTTTTATTCATAGATCTTAGCGTATTTTTTCCCTTTCAGTTCTTAGAATGAGGGCTTTGGGCAGTGAAGGATACAAATACAAAATATTTGTATATTAATTGCTAATCAATAGGCATAAGGTCATATTATATATTGATTTTCTTTTTTTCCCTTTAGTAAGATTATCCTTTGTAGAATGACTACCTCTCGGCTAGCAAATCCATTGAAACCTTGTTTCTCATGTTCCTGGATTCTACTATGCTTCTTTGATGGGTATCCAGGAACATTTACTCAAATTTCAGTTGTTAATGTCATTCTGTGCAGGGTATACGATTCTAGTACTTAGAGGTAAAGACAACAGGTCAGACTCCAAGCATGCTATAGTTTGCACTGCCTATGCAGTAAAACAAGTCCCCTTCTCTAGCTTACCCAACTTCCCAGCAGGTCTTTCCTCAGCATTTTGGATGTTCTGTTTTGTCACAGTGCTGGATTCCTGACCAGGACCAACACATCTGAAACATTGCCATGATGCTTGCGGCCAGCTAGAATAGCTCCTGATGGGCATATGTAGTTAAAACTTTGCAGTGTGTCATATGGTTGTCATTAGGCTCTCAGTGCTAAACTCATTCATGGTGTGCCTGCTAACGCTATAGTTATATTACCACATTAAATGTGGATGTGAAAGATAAGACCTTTAGCTAATAGCTAAGCACTGGACATTTGTGTGGCATAAATGTTCAGTCGTGTAGCTAAAGCACTAGACTATGCTACATTATATATACTTGCTTTTCTTTGTTATTAATTGAACGGTAAAGTAATAGAAGATGCCAGAAATAAACTGCCAAGAAACTTTCTTGTAGAGTGTAATCTTACATACTAGATACAAATGATATTAGGATGGACATATAGACAAAAGAATACTACTAAATGTCCTTCAACCTTAAGTGTACCTTTACCACATTATCTGTGAACTTGCTGTACATATTGTAGCAATATATTTTCAAGCAGTTCCAAAAAAAGGCAGTTTTCCTTCCATTGCTTCTTGGGCCAAAAATAAGATCTGCAAGTTATCTGAAAACCTATCTGTGAATAATGTGCTTTGTGCTTACATTCCTGTCACTGAGGTAGTTGTGATCATTTTGAATGGTGGTTTATTTTTGAAACTGAGCAAAACTCATGACAGTGCTCTTTCCTCTTGCACAGTGCAAAAAATCCCCTCAGCACTTCAAGCCTTATCTGAGTCCTGACTTGCCAAAACGACTCCACTATGCTAACAACATTCGTATTGATAAAGTTAATCTTTTGGTGGATCGACAGTGGCTGGCTGTGAGGTATCATAATTTGTGGAACTGTTACCTTATCTTTTTCATTCTGTTCTCGTCCTTTTAATTTCCTTCACAGATGCCTCATTTCCTGCTTTGCTTTAGACTTGTTACATCCATGTTTGTTGCATTTAAACTCTTTCTATATATAAAAAGGAAACACGCGTTATATGTAAAGCCAAGAATGTATTGTTAGTATGATTCAAATCTTAACATTGTAATAAAAGAATTATCATTACTCTTGATCAAATTTTTGCAGAGAAAAGGAAAGCAAAAGAAAACAAGGCAATTAATATTATTACACAGAAAAAGTCTCAAAAATAATGCAGTTAATATTGTTATACAAAGCCTTCCTGCTATCTAGCCTTTTCCTGGCTTTACAGTCACCTCTCCACTGCCCTTCTGGATCCTCAGGTTGATGGCTTCAGTCTGGTACATGTGCGATATGGCCAGTAACCAGCATTATGGGTCCTTCATCAAGAGGAATATGATGTTGATGTTTCTTCTTCCTCACTCTGTGATCTGAATTGGGTCCTTCCTGTATGTATGCTAACGCTATAGCTTGCTCATTCTTCACTGACCTGAGAGTTAACATTACATCTCAGTTCACTAGATATGATGCATTCTACATGTATTAGATATTTGTTCTTTATTCTCTTTCTTAACCTCTCTAAGTTTGGTTTTACTCAGTTCCAGATCTGTATTTCCTTAATTGACCATTGGTGGGTTCAGAGCCTTGGGGTCTCCATTCTGTACAGAAACTGTATCTTTGCCATGCATGTAAGAGCTAAACAATAAAACAAAATAGCTCTGGGCAAGTCAAGAGCAGTTCAGAAAAGCCTTAGTCCTGAGGCTTTGAAAACTCAATACAAATCCTGTGGTGTTACTAGCAGTACTGTGTTTAGTGAGCTAGAGTGTTGTAGTAGGGGAAGCATGAACCTGCTTCGAATTTCAAGGCTATCCAAATAGTAAAAAATGCCTGATTAGTATATGTCTTGATTATTTTGATGGAACCAAATAATCATCCTGGACATAAAAAGAAAAGAAATACCCTGTGACAAATCTCATATTTACCCTCTTTAAACTATACTCAAATGTTCTTACACCTCTGAAAACACAATGTGTGTGCTTGACAACTGTACATTGAATCAGAATGGGATGATTACCTCTTTATCTTCCCATGTATCTCAGCAAGGGGTAAATTAAAACAAGTGTTAGTCATTATAAATCAGACTGTTCTGACATGTTATTAATTCTATGACCCCTCCCACACATCCACATCCCTCCTTCACCGTTTAGAATCTATGATGAAAATGCACTGTCTTGTAGGGCAAAATACCTTGCAGTATTATTTATGTTGTTCCACAGAGGCTAAGAGCAGAGTTCTCACATTTTAAGTTCTATATTAAAATGCAGATATCACAGAATATAACTGAGGAATTCTTCCTAAGCAGATTACGCTTGTTCTGAAACTTGAAGCAGAGTGAAGGCCTCAGTTCAAAAATAGCTATTTTTTTCAATTAATTTTAAAAACATCAGTTCACTGTGCACTCAGTAACTACCTAGGATAATTTATTTCTGTCCATAGCAATTTCTGTTACAGGATTAAGAGATCTTCATAAAAGTGAACACTGGATGATCAAAAAGTGCTACAATATAATGCTAGAGTCAGTTCTTCAGACGTAATACAGAGTCCATTGAGTCAGGATGACTGTTATTAACTGGTTCTATATGTGTCATTTTTATTTACACTATATGATGGTTTCTTCTTAGGGACAGCAGTTACACATATTGTGATGGGGGTAACCACGGTTATAACAACCAATTTAAAAGTATGGAGGTAAGATGATTTCTATTCAAGTCTTGCACCTTCTTATATAGAAAATCACGAAGTACTAGGTGAACCACCACAATATAGAATATGTGATAGTTTTTGCAGTGTGTGTTTGTTGATATGGTATTGTTACTGGTAGTTGCAATGAAAACATAAAAATGTGTGAATTTGGAACATAGCAAACAATAATTTTTGTAAGCATCAAAATATTAAAGACCACCCTGATTCATTATATAGTTTAAAGTATCCTGAGAAATGAATTTCTATTTTGTGTTTTTCTTCAAATTATATGCAACGGGAAAAAATTGCCTCTTTTATCAGAACAATCCTGTATTTTAGCTTTTAATGATTGTGAAAAGACTGCATTTTTTTTTCCCAGCGTCCCTGTTCTGTAAAATGCAAATGAATTGTTTTTTAATTTGGATTCCTTAAGATAACATATTTTATTTTATTACAACCTAGGCTATATTCTTAGCATATGGCCCAAGCTTTAAAGAGCAAACTGAAGTGGATGCTTTTGAAATCATCGAGGTTTACAACCTTCTGTGTGGTGAGTAGAAGCAATCCCTTACTTTACATGATAAATGAACAGTGTTTTCAAATACCAGTGTTGTAAGAGCTAAAAGAAGAGTAACTGAAAATTGAATGTACTCATTTAGAAGCTAGGTTTTTTTCACAAAAGACTGAAGCTGTGCTCTTTCACTTTATGTTCAGTGCTAAAAGATTAACTGCCCTAAATTGTTATGCTTTGAAGTTTGTTTCTGATTGCACAAGGATTCCACTAAACAATCAGAGAGAAGAACTCCTGCCACATGCACTTGCTGTTGAAATGACGCCTGTGGAATAATTGTGGGATAAGAGTCTTGTAGAGAGTTACTGCTCTTGCTCATAACTTAAGATGGACCATTGCAGTCCCCACAGTTAGTAAGTATGAGCCTCAGAAAGTATGGATTAAGGCATTACAAAAAAATACAGTAGGCTAGTATGCTTCACAATGTGATATATTTGCAATCAATCACATTTGTATTCTGCATTACGTCATCTAATTTCATGAATGTTATGGCAATGTATAAAACTACATCAACAGTACTCAAATACATAATTATGAAATCTCGATGCAGTGGAAGATAGCAATGAACCTTCATATCTAGGAAATTGGAAGTTGATGGTAGTAATTACTAAAATAGTTTAAATAACAGAATAAGCTATTTCTTCTCTATTTAGAACGAATGCATAGGAACTACATAGAATTGGAAAGATAATGACTTTTAAAAATGCCATTTAGTCTTAAAATCTGTTTATAAATTTCAAATGTTTCAACAGATTTGCTGCATATAACACCAGCACCAAACAATGGAACACATGGCAGTTTGAATCACCTCTTAAAAAACCCTTTTTACAATCCTTCACATGCAAAAGAAGTCTCATCTCCTTCTTCATGCCCAGTTTTCCGTCTGATTCCTATAGATGAACTGGGATGCACATGTATGAATGTAAGTAGGGGCTTCTGGGATCTTTAAATCTTCTTAGTCAAATGTGTTCTCTTTTTGTTTGTTTGTTTATTTATTTGTTTTATATTATGGATCCATTCTGAACGATTCTCTTATATTTTACAGATACCAGATATTTCAGTACTAAATGAGAGATTAAATCTCACTACAGAAGAAAGTAAGTAGCAAGAAATTAAAAGGACAGCAGTATTTTTAAATCTATGCCTGGTTTATGTTTTATATTATTGGTTTCAGTGGGAATTTTTGCAATGTTAATTACAATCTAAAGTGTAGTAGAAAAGCCAAATTAGAATAACTTTTTTCTGTTTTCTTTCTTATTTCTTTAAACAATGTTAATTGATGCTATTAGTGCAACATTCATGATTCCCATTAAAATCTAGCAAAAGAACTGTACAGGTTTCAGTGGTCCTTGGAGAAAGCCTGAGCACTTCCAGGCTATATGCCATAACTCGTTCCCCACCTTGTAACCACAACTTTGCCTTTCTCTGATGAAAAATTTCCATAGATATTTCTATGTGCTTTTTTATGGGGTTTCTGGAAATTTTAAGAAGCACTGTAATGCTTCCTAGACAAATAAGATGTAGCTTTCACACCACTGGAAAGGTAAGCTAAAAAAATTATATTGGAATGAAATTGTGAAGAAGCAAGTTTTGTATATTGCATGGACTTTTGTACGTTAAACATACATGAAAACTATTTTGTACATTTTTTTGTTCCACTCAGGCTAAGAGCTGAAACACATGCCCATATTTACCTTTCATTTTATTTGTATTTACTAATGTTTTAATCTTTTTTTTTTCTGCTCTCTTAAACCTTTGTGCCATGCAAGATGTTATAGAAGAATGAATCAATAATTGTTGTTTAAATTCTAGTTAAGGAGGCAAACACATATCATTTGCCATACGGAAGACCCATAGTTCTTCAGAAGGAAAATGTCTACTGCCTCCTTTCCCATCATCAGTATGTGAGTGGATACAGCTATGATATCTGGATGCCGCTGTGGACTGCATACACGGTGAATAAGCCTGTATGTTATCAAATATCTTTACTATTCATAAATATGTAATATAATGGATTGAAAATGTAATTCATCCACCAGGAATCCTGGTTAAGGACTGATGGGTATTATGTGACTAAGGCTGTTCTTTTTCTTTCTGAAAAAGAGTCTTTGATATCTTTTAAATTTCAGCTATCTTAAAATACTGTTTAAAAAAGTGGGAATGGCCATCTGTTAGGGACACAAAGATAAAAGAATAGGGCTGCTGGTAAGTTTATTCCATGAAGCTTGTTTTGTAACAGGGATAAGCTTTCAAGACAGTGTTCCAACTTGCCTGTCAATTCCTGAGGAAAAGCAGGCTGTGATTTCCAAAATTAGAAGCTTTTAAGCTTTCCTACAAATATCACAATCCTTTTCCTATTATCAAACCTCTGTATAAATCCGCAAAACTGTTTTATCTAATGCATATTTCTGTATATTCTATTAATTTGCTGTCTATTACATTACATAATTTCTGAAAAACATAAGTATGGCTGAATCAGTCTCTGAGAGTTCAAGGGTATGTGGCTCTGGAATAAATTGTGGGAGTTTCCAGGGTCAGTAAATGAAATAAAATTCATGGAGTTAACTCCCCCTATAATTTGACCCTTTTTCTAAGTTCCCATGAGGAAATACTCTTTGCCTACTGAAAAAAGATTCCTGGAGGTGGCTGAAGTTGACATGACAGACCACAGCAGATGCCTAAATGTTGTCTTGGAATGCAAATAATTCATGCTTCTCAAAATTAATTACTAGCTCAGCAAAAGACAATGTCAGTTTTGTGTTGAGATTACGTTTGCTTGACGATTTCAGCTTATCTGTTCAGGTGTCAAAGTCAGTCTTTTGTCTTTTATATTTCATTCCATGTAATGTATACAATTTCCATTAATATACAATCTGACCATAATATGAGCATCTACAGGAATTCTCATACAAGTAACTAAGTAGATCAAGGAGTACTGAGAGGCACAAAAAGAACATTCCAGTTCTTTTTTAATACTTGGTCTTAGCTGATCAAAATAAACAATGTAGTGAAAGTCAATTTAGATATTTTACTACCATTTATAAAAGTATAAGGCAAATAAATATGTTCTCTCACCAAAATGAAAATAAATTACATCTGACATGTAAATCAATATGAAAAAGAAGATCCAGTTAAACACAGAAGAGCGTATCCTGATGTTTTAGTTAATGATATTGTAAAACTATTGTAAAGGTTAAAGAAAAAAAAAGTAAAGATTATAGAAACAATTGTATTCATCATAATCACTTTTGGCTGGGTCTTAGCTGGCGAGCATGCTAACATGTCACATTGAAGCTAGCCAGTAAAATATACCAAATTTACTGAATGACTTTATTTAGCCTCAACTCTTCAGCAGAACAGACTCTTATTATGGAGATCGTATTCTCAGATGGTAAGATGAGGTGATAGCTTCATCTTTATATACTAGAGGCTTCCCAGGAGGATGTGACATCAAGTTGGTGTTTCCAGAAATATGTAAAAGTGACAAATGAGCCAAACTTGTCACCTGTTTTTGCCTGAGGTATAACCTTATTTTGTTACTGCAATTTTACATGCTGCATAAGGATTTCCCTGAATTACCTAAAAACAGAAATAGAGGAAAAACACTAGGCAGAAAACATCAGTGTCCATTACTTGCATTGACCTGATTCACTATGAAGATAGGAGAAGATTCAATGAAGTCTGTTCTAGAAAGTCAGAACTGTACAAGGCACTGGGTTAGCCACAGCCGTGGGTGTAATACTTTTTCTTTTTTTTTTCCCTTTTCACAGGAAAACACATCTCCTCTTCCTCCCACTGTTTCAGACTGTCTGCGGGCTGATGTTAGAATCCCTGTTGCTCGGAGCCAAAATTGTTCCAACTACCCAGAAGGGCTGACCTTCACCCCCAGTTTCCTCTATCCTCCCAGTGAGCATGGTTCTTTTTATAGCTACAGCTTAGAAAGTCTTAATCAGCTGGATGTGGGTTTATGTTTAAACATATACCCAAAAACCAAAACAAACTTCTTCAGATCAGCGTGTTGGGCAGAAAAAGGTTTCCAGTGTTTGTAGACTGACCAAAAACAGGGCAACTGCTACTTGTATATAAATATTTTCAGTTTAGAACATTAAAGTCTTCCTATTAAAAATGGAACAACGTGGTTGGAAAGATGTAAAGTGTTTGAATAAAGGGCTGTCCTGCTTCCTCCATATGAATATTAGTTTGCTGTTGTCAAATTTGATAATTACTTTATTGAACAGATTGTATAAATAAATTTAGAAATATGTTTGCAGTAGGATCATATTAATGCTTAAATGTAAAATGTAGTTTAATTGTTGTACCTGCAACTTATAGTGACATATGAATCACATTTCTTTGTATATTTATTTAATTTCATTAATTTATACTTTTTTTTTGTTATATAGACTTAAATTCATCTGCTGTTGAGCAGTATGATGCCTTACTCACCAGCAATATTGTTCCGATGTATAGAGCTTTCAAAGGTAGGTTGCAAAGTTTTGCTTAATTTTGATTAATTTTCTGTAATTATGGCTCTGGATTTGATAAAGCTAAGACAAGAACCTAAAAACATGATCTATTTATAAATATATTTAGAACTTTTTAAAAGTAGATGTTTGAAATTTTAAAATGCACATACATTATTATTTTTTTTTTCCCTGTATATAGTCCTATCTGACCCCTTCTAGGTGTACCTGTTCACCTTTGAATTTTCTCTTCATCTCCCATGTCCTCTCCTAGCAGGAAATACTAACTATGAAACTCTCATGAAAATGTCCCCTTGGGAAATGCTCAAAGTGAATGAAAAATGTCACTTTTTCTTTCCTTTTGCAAGGTCTCAAGAGAAGACAGGACAAAGTCTGTAAATAATGCCCTGATACAGTGCCTGTTTAATCAAGGGGAAACTCAAACCAAACAATATTAGTCTTAGAATATTTATTTCATCAGATATTTCTTATTTCTTATTATGCAAGTGCAGTAAGCTCATTTTCTTAGACAAAGGATAGAAAGAGGAAATGCTTAAGGAAAAAGCTGTAGGAAAAGCAGTGATGTAACTACCTTTCTGATGCATTCAGACATCATTTATTCTTTTGCTCATGTCATGTAAAAAAAACAGAGATCCAGAAAACCTAAGTGGCTTTCATCTTCCAACTAAATCAGACATGAAAAATTCAATTTTCCACAGAAAATTGTACAAGAGATTTAAACTTGCAAGAAGTTACGGTAGACTGTAAGCAAGAGATAAATCAACCCTCAACCCCCAAAATGTATCGTTATTTTTCCCGTGATAGCTGTAAGTAGATGAATAATCTTACTAGCTTATATCCTACAAATTTTATTTTCTCAAATAACATCTGTGGAATAAATCCAGTTGTCTAGCGAAATTTGACATGAGTTCTGTAGAGTTAGACTAACTCTCAAGCAGTAAATATTCCTCTGACAAAGCGTTATCACAGTTCCTACTAACTGGTACAGTTGCAGGTGCTAGCAGACAGGCCAGAAATTAATGACCTCTGAGCTCTAAAATTGTAGCATCAGCTGCAGATCAAATGCATTATCTCCAGTAATGTAATGGGCCTTGCAGACATATAATAGCATTTACTGTGCCTCTTTCAATGGTGAGTGAGAGTATTTCACCTTTGCTGAAATACATATTTTGCATAACAGTGTGGATTTTACAGGCAGTTTAGATTGAAACTTTTTATTATTCATCTACAGAAAAAATGGTTTTTTTTTCTTCTTTAGTGATGACATAATTTCAAATTTATGCTAAATATGGTTATATTTTGTTTTAATGACAGACATATGGGACTATTTCCATAATGTGCTTCTTCAGAAGTATGCTAGAGAAAGGAATGGAGTAAATGTTATCAGTGGGCCAGTGTTCGATTACAATTATGATGGCCATTTTGATACTTTTGATGAAATTAAACAGTAAGTACTTGGAAAAGCCAGAAGTCAAATCTCAGATTATTTTCCACTGTGTTTCCACACAAACAAGCTTCTATTCAAAACCAAAAAGTATCACGGAGAAGAGAGTATTCCTTTTATTACACTTCATCTGCTGTTACTCATACAATAGCAAACACTCCTGCAAACAGATACAGTACTGTAGAAGTTGAAGTTCCAGTAAGGAGAAAAAAAGCTTTGCATTTATCTAGGTACACATGCACAGATACAGACCAGTAACGTGTTTCCCAAGCTTATGTCTAGATTTTTGGGCCTCTGCAACAGAAATGCTGGGAGAATATATGACATCTAAATGTACAGAACATTTGCTTAAGCATAATTTTCTCACTTTCATGTCATTCTCACTCACCTGTTCAGTTTCTCCCTGTTGTCTCAAACTGATGTGTTTTATCAAAGATCAGATTTCTGTGTTTGCCTTCACTGAATCATATAACTGGGAATGTAAAATATAACATTCCTAAGTGGTATCTTTGCATAGCTATGGTTTACACAGGTAACTTGAAGGCCTCACAAGTTCTAGGCACATTTTAGTGAGCTCTGGCAGCATAACATAATACATTTTGAAATTTATGTGAGTAGAAACAGGAATGAGAGAAGATTTACATTAGAAGAAATTCTGTGAAAGAGAAATATAAAAGATAAAGACCAATTATTTATGTTAGTGAATGAGGAGAGAAGGAGGAAAAAACAGAAGAAGAACAAGCAACTTAGATTGTTCCAAATATAGGGAAAATGCCTTGTGACAGTAAGAACACTTATGTAGTAGAAAAGTGCTGGGAAATCTGCACAGCTGACTGTGTCACTGGAGATGTTTTATTTAAGGCTAGACTTAATACCACATCTGTCAAAAATGGTTTGAGAATGGGAAAATCAGCTCTGCCCTGAAGTAGGAGGATGGAAGGGAGGAGAGACTAGAACTTCCTTCCAAACAGAATGCTGTAATACCCAACTAACCACACAATGTTGTCTACAGTTTGGAATAAGCATGTTTTGTTCAGCATGGTTAGTTATATGAAGCAGTACAATGATTTCAGTGATGGTGTTTTGTTGAATACTGAAACTGTACAGCAAATTTGTAAAGCATTCAGCTTCTCATAAGTTTAAATACAAAAGTGAGCATTTTCACAGAATAGCCAGAGAAGGGAGACAAAGACATTTTCATTCAGGTATCCTAAACTGGCTTCTATAGAACACAACCACAAGACATTGTCCTGCCATTTCTTGCTGTCAAGAAACCAGAAGCTAGCTTTCTCATCAGTCTTTTCCAATTATGTTTGAAATTCTTAATTTAATGAAGGGCAGACATAATGCTGTATCCTCCCTCTTCCAGATGTAGAAATGTCTGGCTTTGGCAAAACAGCATTGATCATATAAGCAATCCTGTTGGTTTCAGTGGGATTGCTTGTAGCAAAAGCACTAATCCATGCATGTTTGGCTGTTTATGAAACAAATAGTGAGGCTGTCTGTCCCATCAAGTATTGATTTAAATTATAAAATAAATAAAAGTCACATAGCAGTGGAAGATCTATGCTGAGATGCATTCTATAAATTACTAATGGCATCAATGGTTTAAATACTTGATAAATCTCTTAATTAATGTGTGTTTTGTAGGCATGTAAACAATACAGAGATCCCTGTCCCAACCCATTACTTTGTGGTTCTAACTAGCTGCAAGAATAGGTCCTATACTCCACTGGACTGTTCAGGCTCCTTGGATGCTTTGTCATTTATCATTCCTCATCGACCTGACAACACTGAAAGCTGCGCTGTAAGTATAGTTTCATGCTCCTTTGTGCCAGTGAGCCTTGTGAACTGGTTCCCAGTGGGATCCATTCATGTGGATAATCTTTAGAAGTCTAAGTGGTTAATTAATTCATTCCACATGAGTTGAGAGTGAGTTGAAAGCTAAAGCAATGACTAGGAGAGTAAGAAGCTCCAGAAGAAGTAGCTGGAAACTAGTAAGCTGATAGGAAGCAAGGAAGAAGAATAAAGAAGGGTTTGATAAGAGGACTTAAGAATGCTGGCACTTACGGGCTGAGAACTGTAGCACACCTAACAGGGTGATCAGATAGCTTTATGGAAAGCTGCAGGACAATCTTTCTCCACAAGTATTGAAGGACTTTGAGTGTTAATTCCTTCAGTGTAGCTTGAAGAGTTCCTACAATCCTTTGTTACACCTGTATTAGAAATTAGACATTAGGCATTTAGATGGATGATTCTGCAGTTGAAATTCATACTTGAATTAAATAAAATTCATTCTTAACACTAACAGTGTAAATTTCATGTTTTGTAGCAAACAAATAAATTAGCTGAGTGTAATATGCATTGTTAAACTAGCTGAGTGTCTATTCTGTAAACTATGGGACGCAGAAGGTTCCATAGCTCAGTGTGCATATTACAGAGTCTCCCCAAACACAAACATAGCTGCGCAGAACTGACCCTCACAGCAATACAATTGTGTTGATTTAGTTTATTTATAACTTTGAACTCATAACTGCATCTTAGAAACAAGCTGGGTGTCTCCCTATCACACACTTGTGGTGTGGATAATCCACAAATACCCAGTAATCTTTTTGGTAGTTGGGACTTGACAAAATATACAATATTAATAATTTGGATGAATTAGTCTTTGTACTTTAGAATTTAACATCTGCTATATCTAAAGTTAATCAGAAAACCCCAAATATTGTTGTACTTTGTATTCATTGTGTCTTGCAGCAATGAATTTGAAGAACCTTTGTGTCAGAAGCAGATATTGTTAATGGAAAAGCAAATTACCATCTGTTTGCAAAAAAACTTTGTAGTAAAAGAATTGAACAATAACATTTTTGATTGATTAGTGCTTACATTTTCATTCTTTTCCCTATATATCTAGCAACTATTATAGCTGTCCAACAACCAAGACTGAACTGTTCTGTTCAGGTTTTCAGGTGCCTGTTATTTGGCTAGCCTGAGCACTGCAGCTAATTTATACTGTAGCTAAAACTATCCTTACTTGTGTGATTAAAACATGACTTGCCTTTGTAGTCAAAAATCATACTTGCCATTTCAGCATAATTTTGCTTCTCCTTTGCTTTGAAGGTAGGGAAAAGGGACATCCATTTGATTCTGTTTAAATGAGAGCCCTAAATGCAAGTCTGTAAAGATGCCTAGAGAGCCTGAAAGGAGTTCTACCAATTGGAGGCCTTTAGTCTGTCAAACCAGTTCAGATACTTCAAACACTGGTTACTGTCTAATACCACTACCAAACAACAGAGTTTGTGTATTTGAACATGGTTCTTGTTTGTTTCGGCAGGAAAATAAGACACTGTCTGAATGGGTTGAAGAGAGAGTTCAGGCTCATTCTGCCCGTGTTCAAGATGTGGAGCTGCTAACTGGGCTTGACTTTTACCAGGAAAGAAAGGAACCTGTCTCTGAGATCTTGCAGCTAAAGACATTTTTGCCGACATTTGAGACTGAAATTAACTGAGCATCTGTTAGAAAAGTGACAGTGTTTGGAAGAAATCAAATATAAGTGATTTAACTTAACTTTCCTTGCTAAAGTTAAGTAGAAAACATGACTACAGCACTTCTATAGGAAAACACATTTAGAGAAACAAATTTCTCTTCATATTTGTGTACTGCAGTCAAGTGTTTAGTGTGAACTGCATAAAAATTATCTCCAGTGAATTAAATCATCATTGCTGAGCCAGGCTAATCAAAACAGAATATTTTACTAGCACTGGTTTGTAAAAACTTCCAAAGGATCATGTTTCATAGTAGAGAGACCCCAGAATTGTAAACTGTATAAAAATTATTTCTATAATGGAGTGGAAAAGTGAGACAGTTTGAGAGTGTGGGTGGTTTTTTCCTGTTGTGTTTATCAGAAAGGTTATGGTTATCTAATACGAGTATGTTCTGAAATGTTCTGAATTTCTCTTTCTCACCTATTAATTCACATGGAAACTGCTACGTATTAAAAGAAACGTATTCAGACTCACAAAAAGTTTGTATATAGTGGAAGTGTCATCCATGATCATGCCCTGTGTTTTCCACTTGGGTTAATTCATTATGCTAGTAACAAGAAGTGAAGTTAGAAGAAATGAGTCGTATTTTCTACCCTTCATAAAACTTAAAGCATTCTGAACATGAAAAGATAAAAGAAGTGCTCCAGCCAGAAGAATTTTGTCCGGATATTTACCAGTATTTGCAACAATTTTCAAATGTCTGTCAATACCTAAATGTTTGTGTTTATTTTTAAATAGTTAAACCTGAGTTTAGAGCACAAAATTAGTAATGACATCAGAAAAATAGTCAGTGTTCCTCTCTTTAAAGGCTTTATACATAGCGACTCTCTAACTCACACTGTACTGTACACCTACCGAGGGCAGGTAAGTGGGACAAGGCAGTTGAAATTCCCAGATTCTGCTATTACAGAAATGTTACATATTTCTCCACTCATCATGCTGCTAAGCACGGGTATGAATAACAACAGACAATTACCCATTTGTCTGATTTACAGGCACAATGAGGGAGTTTTAAGGAAGCATGGCAAAGACTGTTTCAATCTGTAACTAGTTGTGGACTGAAGAAGATATGTCTGTTTAAAAAAGAGAGCTTTAAATACGTACTTAAATAAATAAATAAAAATCACAGGACATTTTTTCTCCCACATTTTAGATGATCAGTGTGTGCACATACACTCCAAACATAGCTTAGCAATCTTACATCAAGGTGTGTGACCAAGCTGAACGTCAAGATTTGTATATTTGATTAAACCATTACACCATCTCCTTGAACATGGAATTATATTTCATCTTGCAACACTGTGGCATCTAAGTCTATCCATCTAAAACAGAGACTTATGCTAAATGCCTCAATTAAGAATACAACTGATTTTTCACTGCAGAGCAAAATCTATTCAATGATTTTGATTCAATCTAAATCTAGTCAATGACTCTACACAACAGAAACTAATCTAGGCATGTAAATTAACTAGTCTAGACTCATAAAATTAATTTCAAAAATTAGAAGAAACAGTTTTTTAATAGCATAATATTTGGTATGTCTACATTAGCAATTTAAAGGAGAATTAGCCTGACTGATGTGATTGTTGTGATTTGATATACTTAACTTTGAAGTAACACCCATATCACCAACCACGGCAGCAATGCAAGCTTCAGGCCAATATTCTAGCTCAATTATGAAAGCAAATTTCTTGTGTAGATATGCCTTTGTGAACACTCATATTTGTATTATGTGTCTCTCTAGGTACCTGCATGATGAAATAGTGTCTTTGAGGTTTGCCCAGACTTCTGAAAATTAATTTCATCCATGCTGTTACATGCAACAGATACTGGACTTATATAGCAGCAAAATTTATTTGCTGTCTTGCTTCACAAGATTCTTTAATGTTCTTGTTTAGTCAAATCTTTAGCCTCAGCTGACAAAAGCACCCTACCCCACTAATAAAAGTTGACCCCTCCTGTGTGAAGATCACTGCCTATCAATTGCACTGCCAAAACCTGGTTTTCTCATTCAGTATTTGTATAGTATCTGACACAAGAAGATCCTGATCCCATACTTGGGTTTTACACAAACTTTTATGATAATGGAGTCAGAAGTTGCAGTTACTTTAAGAAAGCAAATATGAAAGTGGTTTTGCTATAGTCATGTTTTTATTTCCGCTACTATTCATTCAGCTGTCATAATATTTAGTGCTCAAAAGTGTAGTGGGTCATTTAGAGATAAAAGTAAGGAGATTGCTTAGGAATGTCTAAATGAAAATTTTCTGTGAGCAAAGGACTTGGTTCTCAGCTCTTTATTTTCCTTTGCCACTGATGCCTGGGTACCCTCTTTGCGTGGCAGAGTCTCCAGCTTTCTCAGAGCCAATTCTCTATGCAGTATCATACAGCTTCTGTCACACCCCGTGACACAGACTCTGCTACAAACTGCTTCTTGATAATATTGTGTTCCCTCTAATCTCCAGAGACTGTAATGCCCATGTTAGTTGATCGTGGTTTCACAGGCCTCCTTAAATCTGTTACTTACAAAAACAGTCCCAGGAAATTTTTCCCCCGTTGGTGCTAAGTTCAACCAGCGAGTCTAGTCATTTATGTGATTCAGAACACCTCTGTATTTCTGGCTGATTTGGAAGACTAATTTTTCTTGCTTTCCCTTGCCCAGTTACATGAGTCAGTGCCTGCACTGGAGACTGGGAGAACTAGTAGTTAAATTGATATAATAATGATTAGGGGACAGATTTGGCTCTGTGTACTGCCCTTGTATCACATAATTAAAACTGCACGTGGGAGGGAAAATCATTAGCTTTTGGGCTTTGGTGCGTGTATCTAAAATTTTTTGACAGTTTCATAGGCTTGCACAGACACTGTTGTTCAAACTTGAAAACAAATGTATACATTTATAGAAATAAAAATAAAACCACTTGGTATTTCATATGAAAACACTCAATATTGTGTACATATGTCTACTTGCATTACCAGTAGACGTGCAGCCTGAAACTTATGCAGCTCCCTAAGACATTTGTATGGATCTATTCCTTTTTGAAATAGACTAACTTCTGCAATTTGCATGGAGATGGAAATTAACAGCTGCTTTAAACAGAATCCATACACCACCAAAGCCACAGATAAGAGCACAGTGATTCTGAGAATCTAAAAAAAAAATATCTTATTGAAATAACATTGACCTGGAACATTTCAGCCACTTACATTTCAAGACTCTCAACTGGTTGTCCTGGTTTGCGTTTCAAAAACAAAGAATACTTATTCTTCATTAAAGTTAGCAAAAATATGAAAGTTCTGGTATGTAGAGTAGAGATGGGGAGGAATATGTTCTATCTTGCAGTTCAAAGGCAGTGGAACTCTATGTGACATTGTAATAAGTCTACTTGGGACATGTTCCTTACTATAGAGAAGCAGGACAAAAGAAAAGTTGACTGAATAAAAGTGATTATTTTTTTACTAAAAAATGCTGAGAAATTCAGAAGTTAAAATAAAGAAATACTGAAAGTAGCAACAAATAGATAATAACACATAGTAAAACCAGCATATGGCAAATATTTAATTTAAAAACATGTTTCTCCTTTGAAAACCACTCTGCTTTGTGCTGAGAACTAAGAAATAACGCTTTTTCTGAACGTTTCAAACTTCTGTTTTCTAGGGGATGTGGGTATAGCTTCCCAAAAATGGCAAGCCATTCATATGTTTTTAGACAGTTTGGGGACCCCTAATTATGAAGCTGGAGTGGAATAGGTATAAATCAATTTGCTGACTGTAAAAGCAGATGTTGCTGAGTCCCAGCTCTCGTAGCTACCTTATGTGTGAGAATTAAAACCATAAATTCATAAAACATGATTTTCCATAGACCACTACTGAAGCTGAGAAACTGACCACTCCTGTAGCCATTGAAAATCGGAACTCAGAAGGACTTGTCTGTTTTCCTCTCTAATGAATGGGGGGTTTTGTATTTTAGAATATTGGAGCCAAACCTGTATGCAAATTATGGAATTTGGCACTACCTATAGCTAATCTTGTCTCTGTAGCAAGGCTGACTAATAATGAAAGAGAGCAGGTAAGGGAAACACAGCCTACTCTGCTCCAGAAAATCCTATAGCCAGAGCAAGGAAAAGCTCAACCGTTTGTGTTTTTTTTTAAGCAAGTGTTACTGTTTCCCAAACACTACAGCCTGGCTCTGTGAGTCTGACACCACATAAAATAAACTTCTTGGTTTTACATAAGATTAGGGATTGTAGAGGGTGGTGTTACAAGCTATGAGTCATAACGCTCTCTTCTGGGCAGACAAAGGCACAGTCTTTCCTTTCTACCAAAGAAGAGACTCAACTAATCTGGTATTTGGCAGTAAGGAAGCAATTTCTCTGGCTGGTTGTACCTCACCAACGGATGCTGTTCAGAGTTACAGTGACAGCAGGAGACGATTTAGAAACCACTTTCTTAGGAGAGCCATGGCTGGACAGGTGAATTTTCACCACATTGTGACTTCAGTGAGATCAGCAGTTCACAGATACATCAACCATACCAACTCCAGCTGTGCTTGCAAGGCACGCAAAAAACAGAAAAGCAATGGAGGGCTTTTTTATCATTTTCATGATTGTCTATGGTGATGCTGTAGCTGAAAGAGAAATGAGCTATTCGTTAGGCTCCACACCTTGACAGGGCAAAATAAGCCAAAGTTAAAGTTTTTTTATTTCCTTAAAACCAAAAAGTTTTGGTTTGTTTTGTTAATTTTTTTTTCTTTTTTTCCCCCTAATTCTGCCTGTTAGCAACCTGCGTTCTTCTAAACTGGCTCCAGGCAGGATATCCACAGTAATTCAGGATTAATAAAGATGCTAAACACTACTGGACCCAGTGTAGATCACTAGTGACTCCTAAGCAATGGGAATGCTTCAAAGGTTGCAAGGCTAATCACTGTGCTTTTTTCAGGAATGCTTTTTGAAGGCAGTGGTTTTATTTATTGTTATGAAATGTTCCTAGTGGCAGAATAAAACCTTGTCATTCTGTGAGGAGAATTAAAGAGTTTTCTTAATGGCCTGCATTTCAGATATTCCAGACTGAATGTATGAGCAGCTTAACATTCATCAGCACACATGGAAGCTGTATCAGTCAGTTGTATATATAAAACACTCAGTTTCTTCAACCAACATTTTCATACTAACTATGGAAACTAACAATCTTTATGTTCTTGTCTTATTATTGTATGCAGGACATGGCACAGAATTCTCTCCTGATTGTCAGGAATAACCAGCTTTCCAGGGGAAGAAAGAAGACTTACTGGGAATGGAAGAGAAAAAGCTCTTTGGAAAAGAATGCTCTTTTTGCTCTGCAGGCAAGGCAATAAATGTAATTTGCATCTATTCAGCTGCTCTTGCTTGGATTTTTTTCCCCACTGCTATTTGTTTTCAGGAGAAAAGCTGATAGATTTGTGTCTAACTACCAAAACTACAGCTGTGAATACCATTTCTATCATCTCTAGAACATTTGAAGGATATTCCCATCAGCCAAGAATGCAAAATGAGCTTCAGAAATGACAGATGTTTTTAATTTCTCCTTATGAATTTCTCCTCCATTTTAGACAAAAGAATGCCTTTTTTATATCTGGGAGCACATTTTCATGCAGCAGCAGATTCAAGAGCCTAGTTTGCAGCCTTCCTTTCCAATTGTCCCTAAAGAGCATTGTCCACACCTTTTCATCTCGCCAGTTTAGATTCTTCTAAATATTTTTTTGTTCAGATTACAGATGCTGGATATCTCCTTAGCACTGTTAGGCATTTCCAATCAGCCTTCAGTTACAAGGAGGAAGAAGATCAGAAAAAAGCACAGTCTGAATACAGGAAAAAATAGAATATTCAAGTTTTTCTTCCTTGGCATTTTTAAAATCTTAACTACAGACTCATGGGAAAGGTGAGTTGAAACTGTTGCTTAATCTAATTTTTTCCACAGAATGAGAAATCTTGCCTCATTTCCTTTCCTCGGTTATGAGTTAGATCACATTTTATGTGGTATGAGACTTAACCTTATGAGTAGTATATAGTTTTGGAAACAGTTTAGTTGCATAGGCTTAGAAAACACACATGGTATGATCGTATTTGATTTAGTCAATTTTTATTCATGAATATTGCCAACAATTTGCAGGTTCTGTTTAGTGTATCAAACATGCTTCTGGCGGCTTGGCAGCAAATAATTCCCTATAATTCTTGTTCCTAAAGGCACAGCCCGATGGAGTGACAGCAAACAGGACTCTGTCTGATGGGAAAGCAGAGGAATGAGAAAAGAGAAGGAGATGGCAGTGAGGCATGTTTCAAAAAGGACTGGTAATGTTTCCCTAGGAGAGTGTGGGCTGTGGAGGGCACAAGGCCTGGCCAGTGACCCCTCTTTGTAGTTGACATTGGGTGAAAGAAGCAACCACATCGGTTTCTATTTTTTGTGCAGTGTGTATCTGCTGTGCAGCATCTTCCTTTTCCCATGGTCCCTGCTTACCATTTCTTTTACTTCAACATGTGTCTTTTTCTCTTCCCAGCCTCAGTCATGTTTCTTCCCAGCACCTGTGGCTCAGTGTGACCTTTGGCTACTGCAATTACTTTGGAATAAAATCAGTATGTGAACTAGCTTCCTGCTCTGTCTTTGGGACTGTGATCACTGCCACTCATGCTTTCTCAGAAATCATGCTGCTTCTGCAACTCAGGACTTTCAGAAAGTGAAGTGTATAAGTGATGAATTTAGTCATTAAAATCACATGGCTTCTGCCGAAGGAATAGGATGAGCTATGAAAAGTCCAGAAATAAGCATTTCCAGTAACAAAAGACTAACATTTTATGATTTTATAGCTATTCTCTGAGGTATTGATTTCATTTAATGTACTAGTGTAAAGACTCTAAGAACATTTCTATTGGTCTGAATGACTTGTGGGTGAGAACTTGGAAGTAAACATTGTTGTACGAAAAATACTATAAAACTGTACAGAAGCATATATAGTGTTTCTTTCCATATCTTCCTCACATGAAAAATGTTAAAGACAAATACTCCATCAGAAATGTCATCAGTGGTACTACCAAATGTTCTAGTTATTAAAAGCTACCAAATGTTAAAACGTGCACAAAATCAACATGAAAGCTTTCTGGAAAGAGTATTAAAAATAGAATACAAGATTTCTGTTTCTCGCACAAAGACAAGCAGTGTATATTTCAAAGTAGCAAGCAGAAATTGATACCTGCAGTTAATGCTGCTATGGAAAGCCCCCTCTTTTCCAGTCATGAACAACTTACTACAACCATGGACAGTTTTCTGTAACATTGCTTGACAAATTTGCTGATTGTTGTAAAAACTAGATCCTGGTGAAACACAGTTGATGAATGACATGAAGTCAAAAGGGAAGTTGTCTAACTGATTTTTGGAATATCCCAGGAACTTTATGAAACTAGCTGTAAGAAAGATTATATTTCTTTGTAGGAATTAATTTGCTATTGTTTATGATATGTGTCTATACCATGATTAATTCAGAATAACTGCAGAGAAAAATAGCACTGACAAACTTTGTACATTCTGGCTAAAGCTTCTGTTTTATGAATCACCGAATCCACAGTCGACTTCTCATCCAGCAAGGCTGCACGGGATTCTGGACAGCTATAACATAGGATAATGATATATGGGGTATGACATACCACTGTTCTGTTTATCCTCAGGGATTTTCCTGTGTGACAGCTTGGATTGTTTACTGAGGTTTGAGGTTAAACTGAAAAAAGACAGTTATTACCTCCTGGTCTCTGATAATCCATCTGCTTTTTAACTACTCTGTGTCATTTGCAAACTGCTCTCAACTTCTACATATCACTTTGCATACAAATTAGGTGTCTCATATGTACTGGTGTTTATATATCCACATGGGCTTGGCTGGACAGAGTAACAACTGCAGTGATGCCCTAATGGCTAAGTAGAGGGGAGAAAGCAAAGAACTGCTTAATTTCTTTGTTTAGTATTAATTCGGAGTGGTTTCACATATAGCTACTTACAGTTTAGTCCAGCTCAGTCTAGATGGCACAAGGATTGTGTTCTAGACCTGGCACGACCACCAGTGGCGGTGAAACTTCTAAGCAAGAGGTCTTCATAGTCATTGTGAAGCCTGTACAGAGTTGATGAAGAGCTGCAGCAGTCTCTTGCCTAACCAAAGGCTTGCTTCAAAGTGAAAGGTCACACGCTGTCACTGGCAACACCTCCCTGTCTCTGATTGCTAGTTGTCAGTAGCTACACAGCTTATCAAATAGTTGTTCATATGGTCTCCAGAGGTAGTTGTTGTAGGCAGGGACAGAATAGAGCTGATATAAGGCTGGCTAATGCACACTAATGATATTATGTTTGTTGCTCTTTAGTATGTGAAAGGGACTTTAAACTGTAAGCGAACTCTGTAATCCCAGTTACTGAAAGGTGATTCCATTTTGGAGCAGGAGCAAAGGAGGACTCTTGCTACGACATAGAAAATTAAGCCCCTATATTCTTTCCTACTTTAATCTCTTCCCAAACAATATAATATTTTTAAAGCTTGTCTTGTTTAGCAGAGCAAACCCAGAACCTGAGAGGATATATAAACCAATCTTTCTAGCTGTACTTCTAGGAGTGATAGTAGTGATGAAGAGAGAAAGGAAAAAAAAGAGGTATCTATGGCATAGAACAATGTTGGCACCAAATAATTAGAACGATATATAAATTTGCTAGCAGTAGATTCCAGCTGGAAGTTGGAAGACAGATTCTCACCAGTAAGCTTCTGGAACAGCTACTGAATGGAAATTGCAAGGGATAAACAAAAATACTTTTAAGAAAGAACTTAGTCAACCTATGAATCAGCCTGAATTAGAGTTACCCATGATAACAGGGAATTGCCTCAATGACTCAATTGGATCTGTGTTCTTTGCCTCAATGAATAACAATTAAATGAAAGCCAAAAAAAGGCATTTTACTGCAGAAAGGTAATGCAAGATATGCTTGATTGAGACAGTGCTAAAGGATATCTAACAGAGATTAACATGTGAAGTCCTTATGGCCAGGAACTTGAGCAACTTACCTGAGTTTATTGCAATTTAAACGCCGGGATTTGTATGAGTATTGCTTGTGCTGCCATTTCAGCAGTCCCAGCTCCTTCTCTGCTTTCACTGCTTCTGAATCATCTTCCTGAACACTGGGATAGGAAAATTGTTCCCTACTTGCTTTGCTTCCATCTGTGTTTGTGAGGTTTGGAAGTCTGCATGTGGATGACTGGAGGAAAAGGCAGTGAGGGTGGTAGAAGAGCCCTTTATTCCAAGGGTGGATTTGTAGTACAACTCATCAATACCTCCTTCCTCCTTCCTGTATTGACTTTATTGACTGCATTGCATAGCATACGCAAGAACGTGTGAGAGACTCTCTCTGAAATATAGCAACAGGAGAAGACATGCTGAGCCAGAAAAGTCTGTACAAAGTGCCTTTGACTAATTAGGGAAAAAAGGGCAAAGACAGAGCTGGTTAGAAACAGCTTAATAAAACTTAGTTGGGTTTTGAGGTGTTTTTTGTATGAATTAGTCAGCTCATTGAAATGAAATGATTTTGCAGACTCTGAATTTGCTTTCAGTGGTGTCCCAACACAACTTGGTCAGCCAAACCATTTTCAGAACGAGGTTAGGTGCCAACACACCATCTCCATGACTTTGTTTTTTTTTTTTCAGGCTTCTCCTGAGCCGACAAACAGCCTGAACTCATTGAGTCCTGGCCAACAGCTATATTTCTCCATGCCCGGCTGAGCTGACAAAATCCCTACTTGGAGCAGTTCACGGGCACAAGATTGATGCTGCATTTTGTACAATTTGAGTGAGTGTTTTAACAACCAGCATGCTGCTTGTTTTGTTGCCTTTCTGTCTGACTGCTCTCCTCACCTGAAAGATGGCTCTGAACTGGTGATGAATATGAGAGTTCCTGAAGTCCTAAAAATTACCTGAAGGCAGGAAATTTTTTCCAGCACAGCATTTCTGCCATGACTGTCCTCTTTAGCATATCCAAAACTAATGCTACTGCTCCTTGCTTTCTTTGCTAAAACAGTATTCCAACCTCTCATAAGAAAAAGATATGTGAATTTTAGTTGGAATCTGTACAAACGACAAGGCAGCCTGGCTAAAAAGAGCCCAGACACATGACAGAAGATACGGTAGTTATTGGATCTGCTCAGAAGTTTTCATTGCAGAGAAGCTGGCTTGCAGGTCATTCCCATATAGACCCACTGAGAACAGTCAGTCAGAAGATAGAGGAGAAATGCAGGAGGACAAATACAATTAAATGTATTAAATTGTCTAGATATGAGAACTGATTGACTGAATGACTGTCATAATAGCTGGGTCCTCACCTCTATGATTTTCGATACAGGATGCAGCTGTTGATCACTGTTCATCAGTATCATTATTTCATTAGTAACAGAAGACGACTCAGTTGTTATCCTATGATGCTGGGCAGTGGAAAACCCTGCCTGTTTGATCATTTGCGGACTCCCAGAGTAGTTGGAAAAAAAAAAATTCTACTTTTCTGTCCACCTTTCAATTATTTAGGAGACACACAATATGTAAGATAAACACCAATGGCTGAGAAACAACCTCAGAAAAAGATCAAAAGGAAATTGGCTTATATGCTTAACCGATGCATGAACTGAAACTGATATGCTGGAGCTTTGGATTTTTATACCATGAAAGGGAAAAATGAGCATATTTACTGCCTTGTAGCTTTTATAAGAAGGTTATTCCAAATACTTTTCATGTAAGCCTTGCAAGGATTCTGTATTTGCTTAGTTCATAGGGTAAAATTAATGCTTATCTCTGCTTTTCACATAAAACTTCTGAAAAGGTAGATGGCATGTACTTTGAAACTTTAAGCTCACACAGAGAAAGGATTATAGTAATATTTCCCTTGCACCCTCAAACCCTGTTATGTTAATATCTATCTTCCAATAACTAGTAGGGAACCTAAACAGTAATATGTAGCCTTTTTTTTTGTAAACAAAACACAGACTGAATGATTGAGCACAGGGGCAGCAGCACTACTGGGACTGGCCCTCAGTGTTTGGGATTCATCCCACCTTATTACCTGGTACCAGCTAGTTAATTTTGTTTTGGTGAGTGACTAAGTCCTAGTGGGTGCCTCAGGTGTTGAACTCATGTAAGTAGGCCTCCTTATCAGGTCAGTCTTCCTGATCAGTCTCAGAGCTGTTGAGCTGGATTTCCTCATGTTAGAGAGATGGGAGTAATGGAAAAAGACAGGCTTGGGGCTATATAAATTGTTCTAGTAAAAAGGGCTACTACAAAAGCCAGAGGAGATGTCTCTGTGAGGCACCAGGTGAAGAAAACATGGCTTGTGTACATGTGGAGACAGCTTGTATAGTTTCTGTGGAAAAGCATTTACACAGTCCTCTTAGACACACCCATTCCTCTCTAAGAACGCTAACAAGAACATGGAGCTATGCCCAAAGTTTTACTTGTTTCATAATTGTTTGTAAGTGCTCTGAAAGCCCATGCGCATGGTGAGTTGCTAAGCCAGAAGAATATGGGCAATGACTTCTTACTGTCAATTAAAGCACTTCATTACTTCATCTCAAGGAATTGCTTGTGCTACCCCTCTCCTTCATGGAAAACAATTTGAAGTAGTAAATGCTAAACCTTTTTCCAAATAGACTAGATTAAAAACATGATTTGAAATTCAAGTTATAAGGAGATCTTGCCTACCTGTTTGATTAGCAGTTCTAATCATGTGTCACAGGGCATCACTGAGTCAACTTGCTGTCAATGAATGCTATCATGGTTACCAACATTAAGCAAGTCTAAAGGGGTAACTAATAATGAAGTGCCTTAGCACTTACTTGCCTGTTTCAAAATGTCAGCTCCCACTAATGTTCAGATGCTTTCTCTGCGAATTATGCTGCAATTCAGAAGAGGAAAGTACCAGGGTGACTAAGTATAACAACCCTGCGCCGAGTTAACGCCTTGAATGTGTTATAGGAAGATACTTTGTACAGACAAGCAGTTCTTCAGAAGCTTAAATGGCTAGTCTGAGACAAGCTGATTTTCCAATAACTTGTAAACTATTTGGCCAAGATATCTGGTACATAGAGCTCTTGGAACTTTCCATGAAAAAGGAACCCCAGACAAAAATAAACATTCACTAAAAATACATGATGTTTCTTTCTGGTGTGAGGGTAAAATGACTTTTAGACCACCAACATCCTGGTTGAGTCAATTAAACCTCCCTTAAAATACATAGTTGGGTTTGGTTGAACGTATTACTTTTTAAATGGTGACAGTCTAAAGAAACACCTCTAGAAGAGCTGAAAACTTGTTTTTTTTTCTTCACATCTTCTTACAAAAAGACAAATTAATAGAAAGATTAATAGAAAAAAAAGAAAAAAAAAAAGAGCTTTTAAGCTTTTCTGTGGAGGAGTTCCTTGTCAAGTAAATCTCATACACTGGCCTTTTGAGATATTTTCCTTTTTTTTCAGCTTCTTGGTCCTAGCAGGAAAGGCTCATATGAGAAGGCAACACTTGCACAGTCTGCATTACATACCCTGCAGTGAGTGATGCTTAGCCAAGATTTGCTGAGTAATACAGACTTTCTCGTAAATGATGGACTACCGAGAAGCTGGGGACAAACAAGTTTAGGCAAGGGAAGCAAATATGGAACGAGCCAATCTGCCTCTGACAGCTGAAGGTCATCTGGTTGTAACATGTCCATATAAGAGAATTGCTGATTTAGTTGTATACAGACATCTTCAAATAAAAGTTTGTTAACAAACTTGACATAAACGACTTGGGAGTTTATAAAGGATCCTTAAGTCTACTCCTCGGAAGATTAACTTGCAAATCAAGCTGGAACAAAGAATGGATCTAATTGTAGGAGGGCTGAGAGTCTGCTGCCTGAAATACCCTGCACAGGCTTGGTCAGCAGAGGAGTGGCTGCTCTTATTGTGAAAGACCTGCTTTCTGTTATTCTACTTCCTGAATAGGTTCTGGAGTGTTACCTTCCACTTCTGTTATGAGCTAAAGAAGGTATGAAAACAGAATAGTAGAAATTAGAATACTTATGTTTTTAATATTCCTTTATACTGATTGTGGAGCCACTACTGACTATCTTGCCATGTGTCCATTTAGAACTGGTTTAGCACATGTTCTCCAGATGGAGTCTGTCATCCTCACCTGCAGACTTCATTTCTTTTTGTCCACCATCACTTTATCCACCAAAATATTATGACTCATAACAACATATTCAAATTCTGCTCTGAAACTAGGGCAGTGGGTTGAGTTTGGATGACAGAATATCCCTTGGGATCTTCTGGGCTCCTGAAGATCATGCCTAGGGCACCTGTATAGACCTTCAATCAAACTTGGAAGAATGTGCTTCCTGGCATTTCCTGCAATCTGAATTAGCTGTTCTTCCTGACACCTCGTTCTGGTGAATTTCTGGACTGTCTTTTGATGATTTCTGGGTCAGTCATAAAGTAGCAAGATTCAACAGCAGGCACCCAGCTAGAGACTTCATGCTGGTTCTCAAAAACAGGGGTAGTTGCAGTGTCCTGGCCCAGAGCAGCTAATGCATTCTTGAGATGTCATCCTGAAGGTTTTTTAGTTTTGTTTTTTGGTTTTGGTTGGGTTTTTTTTTAACTATTATTTAAATGTGCGCTGTTTCCCTTTCCTGGTGGGCTTCATGCCCAGGCCGTGTCCTGTAAAATGGTTTAATTTTATCACACTGAAGCAGCTTTACCAGAAACAATGTTGTGCATCCTCTTGTAGTTTATAAAGATCTGTTTTAATAAATGAAGAGGAGGCAAACTACAGAGCCTAGAATAATAATATTAAAATGTTCTCTGGAATTTCCCTGGGTAGTTTTTTGTTGTGGGAGCCTAAGAGGAAGCAGCACAGGTTAGCTGGGTGACTCTAGAGTTGAAGGAGGATTGGGGTGAACTTAGGTGCTGGTCACATCTATTCATGCTGCTTGGAGACAACAGTGTGAGTATCTCCTACCAGAAGACACTGTTTCACTACTTGATGAGTTTTTCTGTATGAGCATGCTTGCATCAAGCCAGAAGCAGCACAGAAGCAGAACAGGTGAGCAGATGTGTGCCACCAAGGAACCCAGGCATAGGCTGATGTGGTGCGCAAGAATGAATTTATTCTTGACAGTAACAACATATAAGCCTCTAATGTTAGATAGCTTTTTCCATTGGAAAAGCCTTTCTTCCTGAGAAAATATGATTCTAGTCATCTTAGAGATTACTAGAGAGCTCTAAAATTCATGGTTGATTAAAATTTATATACAGATGTTGTTCTTAAGCAGTGTTTAAGCTTTCAAAAGTGTTTTTAAACAGACCTGTTAGGATTGCAAAACCAGATGTCCAGTGAAGGCTGTGATGGTCAAGACTCCAGAAACATTTAGCATTTGCTGCTGTCGTAACTCTGAACCACAGAAATACCACAGCTATTCAAATTACTTGGAGGATTTATGGATGTCCTTTTACAGAGGGGAAATTTGATACAAACAACAAAATGTTTTCATAAAGCGCTTTGTTCTATTGCATCTAATTATCTTCTATTGTATCTAATCATCTTCTAACCTTACAATGCTTGCATATACAGCAATGAAATTCAGATGAGTGAGAAACAGCATCTGGAGGATTAAAACCCAAAGATGCAACTTACCCTCTCTTTCCTCCCAGGTGCTCCTTTCCTCTCCCTCCCTTCTGGAGATCTTTATCTCACAAGTTTTCTAATTGACCTTAACATTCTACTTGTCTGGTATAATGTTAATCATGTTAATATTAATGTTAATAATGTTTAAACTCCTGCCTTATGCCTTCATTAGTTTTTCTCTGAAAGGAATAAAACTGGTACATTTCTCATTATCCCTACACATGGTATTTTAATTTTGTGTGGATTTTATTAAGTAATAGCCTGTTTAACAATACCAGTTGTTTTCTTAAATGTGCAAGAAGTTCCTGGATCAAATTACATTGTGGAAATCCCAAACTTTTTTTTCTTTTAAATGATAATTCAGTGCAGTAAAGTCTTAAGGCATTATTCTGGGTACTTTTCAAAAATAAATGTATTTTTCCAGAATATTTTTTTGTGATATTTTAATATATTTATATGAAATAGATGTTGTTCCAGAAGTGAAATACAAACTTGGCATTCCATACACTTGCTTCCAGTAAAAAGGCAGTGAAAGCCAATGCGTGTAGCTGTTGAAAAGGAGATATGCAACATCTGAATGGCAATGCTACTCTACATGGCATAGGACTTTCTCACATTACATTGACCTACATATTTTACATTGTGATAATAAATACAATAATTTAAAGAGGTATTTCTGCAGGCACCAAGAATTAAACTGTAGACTTAGGCAGCAAGAATTAAACCCTACTGCACAATGAGATAGATGCTAAAAATGTGCATGTGTTCAAAACGTGGTTAGACATGACAAAAAATTATCATGAACAGCATTCAGCAGGAAACGTTCTCTCTGGCTCAGATCTTCTCAGCTGCAGATCTTTGCTGTTTAACTGGATTTAATATAGCAGTTGTACTCTTAGGCAAAAAATAAAAGTGGATTTCAAAACTGTTTATATGATTCAGGAATAGAAATCTCTCTGGAGATGCAGGATGTGCATTCCTAAATTCCTTGCGCTTTTTGTTTTTCAGATCTCTGTCTGCAGCTGACCATCTATTTCAAAAAACTTTTTTCTTTTTATTTTGTTTAATCTCATCTCTGCATTAAATCTTGCTCACTTTGAGTTATCAAAATCAATGGGATGTAAGTGGATTTCTCAATGCGATTTCGGTTGGTGAGGCTTGGCCTTAGGCACCTACGAGATTCAGAGGGGAGTTAGTCAACATAATTTTACCATGGCCTTTTCTACATGTTACCTTCTGGATCACCAAGTTGTTATAGATGTCTGAGAAAATATGTGTTTTATGGCAGGAACTGAAAGAGGGGATGGTTGTAGCATGTCCATATTATGCAGAGGCCAACATGGATGAGAACACAAGTATGCCTTCTGTTTATTTACCTAGTTTATAGTGGAACACAACATCTAACTTGTGAAAAAATGCTTAATCATCTTTAAACATCAGTTAGCTGCAGTGATGTTACAGTACCTACACTATTGCTTTGTTCTGGACTCCTCTCAGTTTGATACACTCTGCTTTTAATCTCGCTACAAACAGCACTGAATTAACCCTTCAGGACTTCAAGAAACCATTGGCCTAGTTACTCTACTACAGTATTTTTCCTCTTCTTTTTTCTTCTTGCTGTTGAACATTCTATTACTTTTCCACCAGAGGTACAAAAGTATTCTTTCTGGTAATATGCTTGCTTGTGTGGACCACTTAGATATGGTTGGTAGATTAGGTATTACAACTGTGCTTACTAGAGAGATTACACTGATAACAGCATAATGAATGTCTGCTTGGCCAGCATTAAAGTATTCAAACATCTTATAATGTGCTTCCCACCAAATACTGCCAATATCTTGCATCATGTCAGGATTTTGCAGTTTAGAGGTGTTTAGGCATTTTTTCTAAAATCAAATAAAGGTATATTCACATAGCTTAGAGAGACAGGTAATCACTGTGAAGCAAGTGTTTCCTATTGCTAATATAGGCTTTTCATATTTTCCTTGTATTGTTGCCAAGAATCTAACAACTGTTAGATGAATTTATAAAATTTACAGCAATAGATGCCAAATTAAGATTGACAGCAGGCAGGATAATGCTATTTTTTAATGATACAGGAAATATGTGATTTCTTTTTCTTGAAGACCACTAAAACAGCCAAAAAATGGGCAATTCTTCACAATTTTCTTTGTGTACTTACCAAAAAGGGGGCATGCTGGAGAGTAAAATTAACACATGCTGAAACAAGTAGTTATAAAGGACTAAGTAATTTTTTCCTGACAAACAGATATGGTGGGAAGTTCAGAACCTGAGTCTTTCAGTGTGTCTCTTGAAACTTTACCTAGTGTCTTGGATCTTTGCTCAGCTATATACCATCTCTTGATGCTGGCTTTACAGATATAAATCTGAAAAAGACAGTTCAGTCCACGTGGTTTGGTGTGCCCATAAATACCATGGAATTTCTTCATCTCAGGCATTACTGCCAGGCACAATTAAATGGTTTCAGATATACCTTCAGTTTCAATTGTCCGTTTTATTAAGGATTTATTCAATTTTTGTAAAGTTTTCAACATACTTTCAGTGCTAAAGAGAATTCCCCATGAGGATAACTCAGAAACTAGGATAACTGTTAATTTTTCATTGATTTTTAGAATACTTTACAGCACAGCTCTCATGCAACAATGCCAGAGAAATCCTCACAGCAGGAGCTGAGAAACAGAGCTCCATTACCTCCTCTAAGGCGGAGAGTCCAGTGTTACACTAAGAAGCAATGCTCCTACAAGCAGTTTCAGACTTTTAGTCTGGAGCTCCTGGCTTTTCCATGGCCACAGAAATTTTGCAGATTAGAGACAATCATAGTTGCAAGAACTAGTTGCCACAAATATTGGGAGGTTTATGATGCAATTTCAGGGTCGAGACCCAGACAACCTGGAGCTGACTGTCACAGGGAGGATACCTTGCAGGATGGTAGTCCTCTGCCCGCAAGCTCAGTCTGTGTCCGTGCTGTGAGAGGAGCAATGGTCTCCATGATCTGGCTGGAGTGAGCAGTTAGTCCACTCATGCAATGAGATGCAATTGACACCTTCTGTGCTAGCCCACAGTCCCTATTTGTGCCATAACTACCTTACAAACTGGGGTCAGATGAGGGTAATTGGTGTTTGCTCCAGTCTTTCTAAGAAACAGACATTTGGTGGAGATTTTTAAAATCTACAAATTCAAAGTAATTAAATTTAAAGAAATGCAAGTGTCAAGTGTCACAAGTTCCCAGATGCAGCAGCATGGAAAACTCCGTATGTTCACCATTTCCTCCTACCACATCATTTATGTTCATTTGTCTTCCCTGCAGCTGCTAATAACAACAAATTAAAACTGAAAGTCTCTGGTGACTCCCTTTACAGGAAGGCCTGGAAACACGAAGCTGGTGCCGTTGCTGCTCTCCCTTGACACTTGGTGAGGTAGTTTGATTCAGTTACAGCTGGAGCTGGCAGCTGCTCTGTCTTCCTTAAAAGCTTCCTCAGTCTCTTTTGAAATGGCACAGCCAATTCTTTGGAATTTCGATTTGCAACCTCAGTAATTCCTGCAATTAATTCATTGTACAGTGATGTCTTTTGTCCCAAAATTCTTAAAATGGTATTGACTGCTATTAAACAATGTCCTCACAAAGAGATCAAGCAGCTGTAGATTTCTGTAGGTTTAACAGTAGAAATGTTTCGTCTGTTCCCCTGGTATTCAACAGAAATGACTTTTCACCTGATTCATTCAGTGTCAAAACTTAGTACTTTTTAGCCTTCTATTCTCCTCTTGAGTACCTTGACACCCTGACAGTCAGCTGAAATGAGAGTACTTCTCATTGGTAAGTTAATTATTTTTCATGTTTCCATGCTGGTTAATTATTTTCTATGTTTTCATGCTGGTTAATTATTTTCCATGTTTAGCCTGAAGCACCTTAACTATTTGTATTGACACAGAAAGAAATGATAAACTTGAGGAAGTTCCATAAATATTTGTACACAGAAATGTAACCACAATGAATAGCTAATGAATGACCAACTTAGAAGTTAGCTACAGATGCAGAGTACCCTTTATTTTATAGAATCATAGAATAGTTAGGGTTGGAAAGGACCTTAAGATCATCCAGTTCCAACCCCCTGCCATGGAAGGGACACCTCACACTAAACCATGTCACCCAAGGCTCTGTCCAATCTGGCCTTGAACACTGCCAGTGATTGAGCATTCACAGCTTCCCTGGGCAACCCATTCCAGTGCCTCCATTTCTATGGAAAAAAACCCCCACATTTTTGTCTGCGATGCAGTTATACATAATTTCCATTGAATCATCAGTACAAAGCATGTGCTATTCAAACTTTTGAGTGGAAGACTTAGGACAAGAAAGGAGATTTATATTCTTTATTATATTCTTAAAATTAATCAGAAAATATCTTTCTACAGTCAAACACATGAAAATGAAAGATGAAGTTTTATTATTTGAAAAAAAAAAAAAAAAAAAACAACAACAAAAAAACCCCAAACCAACAAACAACCTGAAAGCTTTTATTTTTTCTAATTTTTTGTGGTTTTTCTTTTTTTTTTTTTTTTGGGGGGGGGGAGATGTTCCTTTTTTCCTCAAGTGTGACTGGAAACAGAAAGAAAAAGATTTGAACTTAAAACCATGTGGTTGCAGGATCTTTTCATTTATAGATAAAGAAAAAAGTGAGGTTGTTGCTGCCTGTTGTGCTAGTTATTAAAACCACATTCACTGGAAAGAAAAGCCCCCAACAAACCCAAACAAAACAATTTGGCTATGCCAGTTTTCATGAGAGTTTTAAAATTATCAATCAGCATTCAGATTACTTTTTTTAACAGTTCAAATGTCAAATCCTTGAATGTAGAGTAAGTCAGCAGCTGATCAGTTGGGCAGTTGTTTGAAACGTGCAGTAATGGAATGAAGGAGACTCTTACTGTAGACTCAGGAGCTTAGTTCTCATAGCTCCTGTTGCACTTTATTTTTGTAATCAAGTGAAGTATTCGTGTAGAAATCCTCGTGTCTGCACCTATGGAACCTCATGAGGTGCCAGCAGACGTGCAGGCAGCTCTGCACTGACTTCGGTATGCTGTGAGTGGCAGCAGCACTACAAGCCAGCAATCATTTTCAAAGGAAATTTGTAGTGGCAGCTTGACTGTGCAACTCAGCTCAAACAGAAAACAGAGAAACAACATTTTGACAGGGATCAAAATCACTTCCACGGGAAATTTTCATTTCGGAAAATACGGATGTTGTCAGAAAGTATGCAAGTGCCACTCTTTTCAGAGTATATTGACAGCAAAAATAAATCTACCCCAAGCCCCAAGAGATCAAAGCCATAATCACATTAGATCTGAAAGACAAAGTCTAACATTAACGTATATAACTACACATATGATAATAACTTAAGAAGTAATGGAAAATGAATTACTTCCAGCAATTTTAAACTTAAGCATACTTTGTGAGTCTTGGTTGCTTAGGGTTGCGGCTGCCCCATCCCTGGCAGTGTTCAAGGCCAGGTTGGATGGGGCTTTCAGCAACTCGGTGTAGTGAAAGGTGTCCCTGCCCAAGGCAGGGGGTTGGAACTGGAGGACCTTTAAAATGCCTTCTCCTCGGTGGACGAGAGAGAAGGAAGACCAGTGGGCAGGGCGAGGTGCTCCCTCAGCCAGCGCCGGCGAGCAGAGGTCGGGCTGCCGATGCGCGCCGGGGGCCGGCTGCGTGCCTCTGGCGACACCGGGAAGGGGACACCCGCCTCCGCGCATACCCGCGGGGCCGCCCGCCTGCTTCGAGGAAGGCCGCGCTACCGCCGCCGGGGTCAGGCAGCGGAAACTTTCTCCGCGCTCTCTCGTAAACACGGCCCGGCACCCTCCCCCGGCCGCTATTTCGGACCGCTGTGATGTCACGGCAGCGGCACCTCCGCCGCTCTGGCCGCAGCCCGCCCGCACCTGCAGGGACGGGGCAGAACGCAGGGGCGGCCGAGAGAGGCGGGAGAGAACTGTTCCCTCCTCCCGGCGGCCGGCGGGGGATGCCGGAGGGTGAGCAGGGGCCGCCGGCCGGGCTGCCGGGCGGGGCGGGGCTGTGTAGGGCAGGGCCGCCTCGCAACGTTATTAATAGCCGTGGCTGCGGCCGGTGAAGGGTAGAGCTGTGGGGATCATGCAGGGCAACGGGCAGCAAGCAGTGGCGGGGAAGGGCCATGAAGATCACCTCGGCGGGATAGGGGCGGCTGATGGTGGGTTGCAGGCTGCGGCCGTGCCCATGCTGCCGGCCATGGAGGTAGCCGAGGAGCCGGAGAAAGCTCCAGGTGGCAAGAGTAAGGACCCGAACACCTACAAAGTGCTCTCCCTGGTAAGGGCCGGGGCGCCGAGGGGGCTGGCGGCTTTCCCCCGCGCTTGCCTCGCCGGCGGTGCGTGTGAAGCGGCGCGGCTGCGGGCAGGTGTTTCACCCCGCGGTGCTGGGAACGGACAAGTCTCTGCCCGGCCTGTCGGGGATAGAAGAGGATCAGGGTCTCCTGGGGGACTGTCCCGCCGGTTTGGAGCGGCCTCGGCAGCAGCGGTTCCCCAGGGCGGCCGGAGCGCGGTGCTGCGGGACAGACCCTCCTTCCCTCCGCGGGAGTGCGCTCCGGGTGGAAGCGCGGTACTTGTGCGTGTTACTGCTGTCAGCCGGCAACCTGCCGGGAAGCGGGATTCGTCCTCTTTCACTTGATTTATTTTGCGGTTTTCGCAGCGCTCAGGGTTGAGTCGTCTCGATTCTTTTGTAGTGCTAGTGGTTGTCCCGTCTCCCACCGTGTGGTTTTAAATGGTTGGTGTAGAGCATGCCCCAGGGAAGACTAAACCAGGAAAATATGGTTGGAAATGCTAAGGAGACTTCAAGAGCCAAATGTCCAGGGAATGTATAAAACCTTAATTTTTCACTGATGTAGAGTGGATTGAAAGTTGGTCTCTAAGTGCTGCTTAGAGACACTTTCAGCCCTGGCTCAGAGGCCTTGATGGCCAAAGCCATTGTTAGCAGGTAGGTCACTTTCCAGTTTTAGCCCTGTTGCTGTATCATAATTATCCTCCATGTAGAGATGTGAAAATAAGGCTTTCCGGACTGCCTGGAGTTATCATTATGATGCTGAAGTCATTACCGAGGTGAAAGAGTTGCGGCATTCTTGGAAGGAAGCTTCAGTGGAGCTTCAGTAGACCTTTATTACACACACGTGTGTATATATATATATATATGTATATCCATAGGTAGATTTCAGTGCATTAAAGCTTAAGAATCAAGATGCCTTTCCAAATTTATCTATAGCTTTATAATCTGGTTATTCTTTCAAATGAATTGTCTACCTCACAGCAACTGTGTTGGTTGTACTTTCTGACATAATGGGTGATAAGTTGCACTTCCAAGTTTGTCAGAACATAAGAAAAATACCAAAATTCATGTTAAAGTGTTCCATTGTAGTTTCCATGTAGAAGTTTTTTTTTGGCAACTATTCTGATTAAAAAGTCCTCTTAAATAAAGGCTTGTAGCTTGTTTCATTACTTTGTTCTGGGAAGGTTAGGTTGTGCCATAAAAGCCACTGCAGTTGGATGGTGAAAAAAGTTCATCTTTTTTCAGACTTAGAAATAGGTGGCAATAGTGGAAAATAATCATATGCTATTAAAAAACTAATGTTGTTGCTCTGAGCTTTTTAGGCACTAGTACAACAAAGTGATTAGAGATACATAGGCTCTTAAAGACTGGAATTGAACACAAGTTAAAATGCTTGCAGGCACTTAGTCTTCTGAAATAAGTCCTTATTTTTCAAACCATAGCTGTTCCCTGTGAATTGGCAAAATGTTCATCCTGTGCTGACTGAAGTGCCAGGGTGAAATATACGTCATCTATGCAGAAGTAATTTAAAACTTCTACACATAGATGACTGCTCTATTGTTTTTGGCAATTGCAGGCAGTGAGATAATTTAGAATATTCAGAGAGAACTTGAAAAGCTTTCTAAATACTGCAGGTGTTACTGGACTGAGTAAAACAAGAATGTATTTAATCTCGGGTTGCCCAGGGAAGTTGTGAATGCTCCATCTCTGTTGGTGTTCAAGGCGAGGTTGGACGAAGTCTTGGGTGACATGGTCTAGTGTGTGGTGTCCCTACCCATGGCCAGAGGGTTGGAACTAGATGATCTCTAAGGTGCTTTCCAACCCTGACTGATCTATGACGCTGTGATTCAAAGCATTATGTTAGGAAGTGGAAAACTGGAGTTGGAAATGGAATTTTGTTCTCTCTCACAAGCCAATGCATTGATAATGCCATGTAAGAAAGAAGTGAGTAGACTTACCTGCTTGGTGTTTTGGGTTGGGCAATGTGAAACTATGAAAGTGACTAGACATAGGCAAGCTCCCTTTGCCTGCATGTGCTGTAGCTGCATGCACTGTTGCTTCCTTTATTTAGGTAGATTAAAAAACCCAAACCACAAAACCCCAAAAAACCCCCCAACCCCCCCCCCCCCCAAAAAAAAAAAAAAAAAAAAGACAACCCCAAAACCAACCCAAAACCTGGCTTCAGGTGAATTTATGTTGAGTTTTTTTGTAAAAGCAGATGAATGCTTTTCTGGTGATTACTGAATACTTGAATTACTATTTTCTCATTTTTCTGAGAAGCTCAGAGTTGTTTGCATTCCCCTCTTGCTATTCGTGTACCTGCCTCCCTGTAGATGCCTGTGCAATTTGTGAACAGAACCTTGATGCTCTCAGCTTCTGTCCCTGAGCCAACCTTACCCAATTACAGAGGAACTGCAGTTCCCAGATACAGAAGGTTGTACCATGTGGACTTTCCTAATGGGTTTTATTGGTTGTGCTAGAAGCCTCTGTGTTGCCTGGAGGTACTCTGTTGTTAACTGGATGTATGTTGGTTAAGGGAAGATTTAAGTAGATGAGGAAGTGGTATGGAGTCACTTCCACTTCTAGAAGTGCTTGTTGTGGCAGGCATAATTTTAAGTACAGCTGCAGGTTTTCATACCATGCCTGTTGATCTTCTGTTGTTGCTACACAGGGAGAATTCCACAAATGGTGGGACAAGCCCACATTATTTACTAACCCCTGAGGCAAAGAAATGAAAACATCCAGCTTTAAGCAATCATGAGAGGTGGTGATCCTTCTATCTGTTTATGCAGTTTCTGTGCATACCTTTTCATTTAGTGTCTTGCCAATTTCTGAGATGGTACCTTTGTTGCTCAAAGCCCAATGAGCTGCCTGCAGGCTTCTAGTCTCTTCAGGCTCACCAGCTGCTGTTGTGTGACAGAGCAGCATGCTGCTGCCCAAGAGCAGTATAACTCTTGCTTAGGTTTGAAGCTTTCTCTTCCAGTTTGCCAGTGACTCTCAGGCATTACATTTTGGTCTGATTCGCTCATTCCATTAAAATAAACTTTTCCATGCATTTATAACAGCCAAAGGGGGAAAAAGTGACAAAATAGACAAGGTTTCTTTTCAACAGTTTCAGACTTCCTTTGTCAGAACTGGAAAACTCATTTAAGGTAATGCTTTGTTTAGACAATTTATTAGCACTTTTGCAGCTTCATGATTCTTCATTAGAACAAAAAAAAATCAAAAAATTCCAGGTAAAGTCCTGAACCCAGGACAGTGTGCTAGCCTCCTGTGAAGAATAGCACTAGTGTTTTGGTGTGCATAATGGTGATGAATTGTTAAGTTTTAAAAATTGCTTTGGGAATGCACTTAAAAATATTTTTAAGTCTGGGATATTTTTTCCTTGTACTTTATTCACTAGATCAGTCCAGTCTTTTTTTAAGACTAGTGTTTGATGCATGTGCCAAACACTAAAGTCTTCTGAAATTTTCTTTTGTTCAGTTACCTTCTGCAGCTTCCTGAGAGGGTAGATAGAACTTGTATAATAACTGTGAATTCAAACAGTTTTATGTAGCAAATTAAGACAGTGTAGCTCTTTGGCATGTGCTCTCAGAAAGCTGTTCTGTGTTTTACAGCTGGCTGTAGGTGCAGTAAGAAGCAATCCAGGGTATGTGGTTGCACTCCTGTAGGTTTGGTTATGTATGAAGATAGGCTGAGAAAGTTGGGGCTGTTCAGCCTGGAGAAGAGACGGCTGTGAGGACACCTCATAGCAGCCTTCCAATATCTGTAGGGGGCCTATAGGAATGCTGGGGAGGGACTCTTCGTTAGGGACTGTAGTGAGAGGACAAGGGATAACGGGTTCAAACTTAAACAGAGGAAGTTTAGATTGGATATGAGGAAGAAATTCTTTACTGTAAGGGTGTTGAGGCACTGGAATGGGTTGCCCAGGGAAGTTGTGAATGCTCCATCACTGGCAGTGTTCAAGGCCAGGTTGGACGGAGCCTTGGGAGACATGGTTTAGTGTGAGGTGTCCCTTCCCCTGGCAGGGGGGTTGGAACTAGATGATCTTAAGGTCCTTTCCAACCCTAACTATTCTATGATTCTATGTTTTCTTTTGAATGGTTAGTCTGATCCTCAGGTTAATGTAGGGCTCACTAAGGTAGTGCATGGGATGGACAGGGCCTTGTCATGAGCTGTGATCTGAAGTCAGTGAAGGATATCCTGATAAAGATGACATCTTTGGGAGCCACTGCACTAGTCTTGGCTGCCTTTTTATTTAGCAATTAAAGTGTGCTGGGCTGTATCCAAGGGCTGGTGAGCCAAGAAAAACTTTTGCTTTCCCTGTACTCATCACTTGTTTGATCTCACTTGGAATACTGTGTCCAGGGTGGGGCCCTCCAGGTCAATTCAACTGGAGCAAGTTCAGCAGGGTGCCACCAAGGTGGTCTGGGGCTCGTGCTCTCCTTATGTGAGGTGAGGTAGAAGGCCCTGGGCTTCTTCAGCCTCGGGAAGAGGTGGCTTCAATGGGGAACACCTAATAGCAACCTTCCCACACCTCTGAGGTTGTCATCAAGAAGATGCAACCAGGCTTTAATGTAACTCATGTGTTACTCATGTAGCTCATTTTTTCATTGAAAGACAATGAAAAAGTGTTTTTTGGCCAAACCTTGTGATTTGGATCATAGTTATTCACTCCAGCCAACTTCGACATAGCTGTTTTTATGGGTACTGGTCAGTTCTAAAGCAAGGACAGAGTATTTTGCGCCCGAGTCTGGGAGATGTGGGCACCATATGCAGTCTTTTCACTAAACTTTTTTGGCCTATTTCATCCTTTTTTTTTTTTTTTTTTTTTTTTTTTTTTTACTGTTGCTTTATGTGCCTTGCCGTTTTTACCCTTTTCAGTAAGTCCTTGCTGAAGTGCCTTTTTCTGTGAGAGTGCTGGATTGAGCTTAGGTAGAACTTTGTGTGTTCCAAGAAACTCCACACAGGCTAACAGTAACATTAAAGTGTCTGACTATTAAGTGATTTGAATTTTTTAGCATTGAACATCCTTTGGTGAAATAGGAAGTAGAAAATATCAGTAACCGGATGGCCATAGTTTTATTAGTCTTTGAAGTGCTTTTTGGCTCAGAAGTATTAAAGCGGTTCTTTGCCAATCTCCGATAGTTTAGCGTTTTGTAGGAAACTCTGTTCCAGTATTTGGAAACAAGGATGTTTTAAAGCAAGTGTCTTGCCTGTCGTCCCTCAACATTACAGCTCTCCAGCTCCAGTGGTAGCTTGTTTCGAATTCTGAAGACCTGGTAAAAAAACTGGTGTTTGACAAAATATTATTTTGTTGTATTTGCTGTTGATGTAATTAGATGCATTTAAGTAATAATGCACTTGTAACCATAAATGCATACAATAAATACATTGTTATCCAATTTAATCCATGAAAAGAAAATTCGGGTTTTGGTGAGTTTTTTACTGTTTCTCTTCAGTTAACTAATTTTTCAAGGAAGACCTTGCAAATAATTCTTGTTACACAGAGAGAACCCACAATTTCTTTACTCTTCAAGTGGGTACCTTCATGCTGGGAACTGAGGACAAAAATCATGATCTTGCTCTTGTACAGTAAAAAGCTGAGGAATACTTAGGTCTTTTAACTCTGAAGGGATGCCGGGGTTAACTTGTGTTCTTACTTTACCTGCACTACACAGAGCTAGTCAGCATAGCCTATCCTAGATGGCAGAAGCTGATATGAGGAAAAAAAAATATTATCCGAATGAACACTTGCAGAATTTGAAGCTTTGTCAATAATTAAGAAAAATAAAAACAAACAAACAAAAACCAAACAAGGCAAACACAACAAAAAATCCACTTATGTAAGCATCTTCACAAAGGGAGAATAAGGACCACTTTTGTTTATAACTGTATTTGGAACTCATTTTTATTGCCGAGCTATGTTGACTTCGGGTGCAGCTGTGCTACAGTCAGAGGTGTGATTGCGGTTTTGCTGAGCATACTTCAGCTCGATTTAAAATGGGTAGTTTAGTATTGCTTTCAGACAAAACAGTGTGCAGTTCAGGACAGACTGCAAGATACTGTTTTGTAGCTGAGCTGGGGCCATCTTGGAGGGTTATGGTAACCCCTCCAAGTGCAGTCTGTGAATGTTCCTGGCTTCCTGGAGTCCAGCTGGAGTGCAAAGCTTGGAACAGGCTGAAGTACACCCAGCTGTGTGACTTGTGTGCTTCTGTCGACACTGCTGTCTGGTTGGCTGCCTGAAAACATCCACATTGTGTCTAGGAATTTGAGTGTAGACTACCTGCTGGTGGGTTGGGCTGTTGTGTGCTAGGATCAGCTGTTTGGTCCATTTGGGCAAAACAAATGAGCAATAGGGGCTATGATTAGTATCAATGTGTGCTCAGACTTCCTGCTTGGAGCGTTCAGAGATCTGTCTCAGTCTATGCCTCAGGGTTTCTCTGTTTTGCAGTAATAGCCTCTGTCTACCAGTCAGGTAGCTAGATAAGGGAAGGTCCTACTGAAAGAGGCGGTAAAACCATACAGGTATGATAGCAAGGCAGATGCAGGCAGTGGCCTCATTGAAAAGGGGCATTCTTACCATGCCTCACAGGAGCAAAGTGAGCAAAGCAGGCCTGGGGACACTAACCATGTTTGGCCAATAGTCTAGATAGCCAGAGATGTATATAGTGAGGAGGCAGGTCCAAGGTCAAGGAAGGAAATAGTGTCTAAGTTGGGGTCAGGGTCAATAGAATGCTTAGCCAGGATGGATGTGACTGCAGTGTGGCTTTATTTCAGGCAGAGGACAGAAGCAAGAGCTGGCTAAAACAAGGTGAGGAGTGACTGCTGAAGCTCATTCCAGCTTTTTGTTGAAGACCTGCCTTAAGGCTGGTTGAGGTTTCACAAACAGCAGCTCTCAGAAGCTGAAATATTGTCAGAAGTGGCAGCCAAACTCCTGGGATGTGGTAGTGTGCTCTTAGTCTAAAAATAAGAAGGAACACATTAATAGTTTAAATGGATAGGCCTTTTGTAGAGACAATAATTAACTTGAATTTGGAACAGCTTAGTTACTGTGCTAAAACTTCATTTCAGGCAAGGTCAAAGATACAAAAATTGTGCAAGGCTTCCTTTCAACTCCTGCTTTTCAAAGTTTTTGCTTTAGCATTCTAATATCAGTAGAATTAGGCAAGGAGTGAACTGTTCTGATTTGATTTACTAAGGTGCATTTCTGTTACTTTTGCCTGAAAGGAGGAGTGGAGCAAATTTAAGGCTTTGAAAAGATGAAAGGTATGAAAAGTTTCTCACTTTGAATATGGTATTAGGAATTAATGTATTGGCTAACATCAGTGTGACAATATGCTCTGGGCAGTGGATAAATACTTGTTTTAAGGAATGTTCTGTCTGACAGAATTTGGCAATCACAGTAGTGTCCTGTTTGATGGAACAGTAGTATGTATGATTTTCAGAGAAGCTATTTTATAATGATCAATATTGGAATGATATTTTGACAATAGGACAGGAAATAAAACAACGTAAAATGTCCTGTCTGTACTGAAAAGCAAAAGTACTTTTCTGCACAGCTGTTGCACAGGTCAGCTGCATAAAATGTTTCCTTTAAGGGTACTTATAAGACAGCAGTGGATTTTATTGTAAATGGGATGTGGTGAAGGGTGCAGGAAAGCAGGGTAAGTAAGGAATTCTGGCAAATAGGCTGTTGTTTAACTGTTCAACACTGACTAAGTTAGCTAAGGAGAAAAAGGAAGTAGTGAGAAATGATAAAATGTTGCATTTCCAAAGAAACTTAGGTCTGAATGAACCTTGTCCCCATTCTGTTGTGTAATGGCATATAAATAAATTAAGCTATGTAAATGCCTTCTAATATGTGGTAGTACTTGGATACAAGTTTGTGTTTGGGTACAAGTTTGTGTTAAGTTCCTATTCTATGAACAACAAAGAAAGTATAATGCTGTTATAGCTGCTTGCACTAAAGTCGATAATCAAACCCAGCCATTTATCTTCCATTGTGTTTATCTCTGGCATCATCAAGTGGCTCAGTTCTTCAGTCCTCTTCTGACTGCAACAGGTTTCCATGTTGTGAGGCATTAAAATTTGATAGTCTGCCTTTTGTATCTTAAGGGGCTGTAATCAAAGGGTAAACTGGAAAAAAAGGGTATCTCTGTTAGCCCTGGCATCCATTTTTGGAAAATGGCCAAAAAATTCAGGGCTAAGGATGTGCCTGTGATTGATATTGATGTGCTTAGTGAAGACCCATAGTGAATAGCTTAGAAACCACATTTGTCCCATCTTCTACCCTTACTGCTTTGTGGTTCTACCATTTTTGACGCTCCTTACATTCTTTTTACATTTGTTTTACAGGATTTCTTCACTTGCTTTTTAAGGTTGCTCTGTCTTCCTGCTCAGCCTAATGTTGCTGCCATGGTGGCAGAAGCAAGAGCATCTGCTAGGGAAAGGTGGAGGTGAATATAGGCTGCTTTGGTATATTTGGTGGCATTATCAGTACCCAGTAGAAGCAGCCTCCTTCTTGCACTGTTCTTGTTGTAACTCTTATGGCGGCACTATAAATCAGAACAGCTTTAGCTTTATTCTTGAGAAGGGCTTTTTGGAATAGGAAGTCCTGTTTATGATCTGTTGTGCTGAATGAAAGAATTGTATTTGCAAGTACAGTATTTACACTTTTTCTCGTAAATCAAGATCAGTTTTCAGTCCTGAAAAAACCCCACACCCCTAACTTGCTGATTAAATAGTCTGCTCTGATGAATAAAATAGTGTTTGCAAGTACAATATTTGCCCTTTTTCTCATAAACCAAGATCAGCTTTCAATCCTGAAAAAAGGAGCAAACCCTACCCTGATGAAATAGTAGAGTCAGCTGCTATCTGTTTCTGGGAATTTATCCAGAAGTTATTTCCTTTTATGTTTGTCTAGCATATAGTTACACTTTAGTTTGTCTCTTAAATACTCCCATGATGTAAAATGCATTGAAAACCAGAACAGCTAGGTGTGCTTTGAGAACAACTGATGTGTTAATACCTTCCAGGAGAATATGTACCAGTACAGTTGGACAAGCAACGAATAAGACAAATATTTTACATCCTAGCTGACAGGTGCTAAGTCTTTCCTATCTTTCTGTCTCTTGTTAAAACCAGATGTTTGAATAGTTCTGGAAAGTATTTGGAGAGCTATAGTATGATAATTCCCTGCTGAATGAACAATTATCATTCTTTGGCAAGCTCTGCATAAAGGATTTTTATAATATTTTACAGTCACTCAAGCTACCTTCTAACTATTTTTGTCCTTCGAATGACCTTAGGTTGCAATAGTATATAATAACAGTCTTGAGAATGTTCAATAAAAACAATGAGAGTAGACCTGCTGTGTGCTGCTTTGGGAAGGAAAAGTAATAATCCCTATGCATTTTTATAGCTTATCTTTTTAGTTCTGAAGAGGTTTTGGGTGTAAGCTCCAGCTTTTCCATTCACTGGCTTCAGGATAATTCAGTCACCTTCAGTGTTTCAGGACAGTCAGGACCTGAGAGCCTCAGCAGCTCTCCTCCTCCTGCTGAGCTCTGGGCGTGGAATGTGGGTCAACATAAGTAAGTCTTTGAAGAGCATAAAAATATTTACAAATGTGGAAAGAAGAGATGGGTGGTGCAAGAAGGAGGTGGTAGACTTGTTACAGTTGCTGATAACTTGTTATTTTAGGTGATCTATTTAAGTATGTGGCTGTGCTGGTGTGAGCGAAAGTATCCAACTCTTTTCAGTTTAGTAAACATTATTAAGAATCTCCTGCTTTTGAATAGAACTGAGCTGTTAGGCACTTATACCCATTTAAAAATAACTTTTACAAGCATAAGTAAGTGTTCCACTGTTTCTGGCAAGTGTAGATATTTTTTTTCCTCTTTACACTATGCTTTCTGCATTTTTAATGATGCCCTCTTAAAGACTGAAGGTAACTCACTTGTTACTGGAAATTCAGTATTTATTACTGTGTTCTTTACACTTTTGCAGGTGAATGTCTTTCTCAAAGATATTTCGATGTGAAGGTCCAGGTCATTAGTCATGTACTCTAGGCTCACAAAACAGTGGAAACATAGTATGCCCTTCACAGATCCCAGTGGTTTTGGAAAATTCCATGGGTTTTTGTAATACTGGCATTACAGATCCAGTCTAGACATTCATGGATAGACACGACACAACTGTGGGAGTCAATCATGGAGTTTAGAATGGAAAACCACTACTTTGCATTTCTTGCCTTGTTAATTGCGTAATAGTTAACAAAAGTGCCTTAAGCCTTGGAGTGACAAGGTTTATTGGCTGTGGAGCACCAGGGATGAAGAAAGGAAGACAGGAAGCAATGGAGTACATGGTAGGTGAAGAGTGAATAAAATCAATACAGGAAGAAACTTAGTTCAGAATTATTATTCCTTAAAAGGAATATCAGTGCATTCTTCACAAATTCTGCAAAGAAAATGCAGAATAGAGGAGCAGAGGGGAAGTAGGGGAGATGGACGTAGCTGAGGAGGAGTAAAGTGAAAGGGACAGTAGCATTGACTATGTGGTGGAAGGAAGAGTAAAATACAGCAGCAAAGGATAGACAACAGTAGCTAATGCTGGTGAGAGCTTTCTTTATATGTCACCAAGACCTGTATAGTTGAACAGTCTCTATGCTCTGGTGTCTTACTGCCCTTCCACTAGCCCCCTGAAATCACTGCTGGGAAATTCTCTTTGCTGCAGTTCTAGAGATGAATGATGGAAGTAATTCTGCTCTCTAATCATGTTATCATCTTTCCATCTGCCCAGCTCAAAATAAAAGGCTTTTGAAATGTTTTCAGGATTGCAGTTCTCCAGACACTCAACCACCTATTCCCAACCACTAAAATGTTTACAAAGCAAAGCTTTTATTGCTTCCTCCCACGTAAAGGAAGCAGTGATGGGAGAAAGATTCATCCCTAGATGACAATGTTTTTTTGATTGCAAACCAAACTTTCTAAAAAGTAATTTAAACCAAAAAAGACACTTTCTTCTCCGCAGTTGTTACTGTGTTGATTTAAAAGCTTTTCTCAGATACTATATTAAAAACAAATCTGACGTTTTGTCCTAGAAATGTCTCAAGTTACAGAACAAAAAGTTCATGTGCTGCTTTTGTATATAGCAAGGCCAGTTTCTTTTATTTGCCTTCCTAGCAAGTGTTGGATTCACATGTTCTTTCTTAATTGTGCCTTTTCTCAGTTCTTGCTTTCTCTTTTGAAGGGAAGAACTGGGGGGGGATGAGAGAGAGAAGTGGTAAGATTTTCTCCTTTTGTTTAAAGAGAGACTAAAGCTTGAAGGCAGGCAGTGTGGTAGTAACTAGAGATCAGTCTAGTACTTGCAGCAGGATGCTGCAGGGTTCTAATGAGGTTCTTGATAGTAAACCTTAAACTACATGTGCAGACACTTGTTTCTATATAGATTAAAAAAAAATCTAATCTTTACATAGCAGACTGCAGCATCCCAAAACTGAGCTACCTGTGTGTAAAACAGTTTAGGTAATACTGGTGATCTGCGTTCTGCATCAAAGTCCCACCTAGCAATAAGTGAAGTAAATGAGTCCACATTTGGGCTGCATCAGTGAGATGAATTTCTTTACCTGTACAGCCTTTAAAGCTAGCACAAATATTCCTTGTCTTCTGCAGAACTGGTCATCTTGGAGCCTTTCCACTAACAGTAAGTCAGCTACTAGTGTAGCACCTCCTGCTGTGCCCAGTCAGGATGACTGCTGCAGTTGGCCAGTATTAATTGCTCCACATTGTTCCAGCTGAATGTTTGCGCCATTTGCATCAATAGTATCCCTGTGACTGAAGTCATTCAGGCTCAAGATAAAGCTTTGGTTCAAAACCTTATACTATGCAATTGCAGCTTAATGTTTACTCCACTAGGTTGGAGTTGGCTGTGCCAGACCATTATCAAAAGCTTTACCTCTAAGCTTGTCATTTTTGTGAAGCTTCTTTATAAAGCATTGAAGAAAGAGAGAAAGAAAACAGGAAAAAAAAAAAACCAAACCAAAATGGGGGGGGGAGAAGCTTTAGTATTTTGCAGTAAAAAATTTTAAGACTAAAATTTAAGCTAGTAAGACTAATGTTAAGAAAGTGAAGGCTTGAATGTAATGAGTCAGTGGAAGTTCCCAGATCTTCATTATTATAGATGGACATAATATACCAGGTAGAGGCCTGGACCATTTTTTCTCTTGTGTGTATATATAAGAAATTTGAGAGCAACTGGTTTGTACTAGAGATACAGAGAGTATTTTTGTAGTATGCTTGTAGTATGCTATTGTCTGTGACTGTATGAGGTTTCCAGAGTATTACCTGGGGAAACAAGTTGCACTAATGCATCAAGTAGCATGACCATTTTGTAGTGCTTCCTAGCCAAAAGAAATATGGCTCAGTGAACATAATCCTTTCATGTTTTTGCTTGTTGGAATAAATTATGTTTTCATGGAAATGTAAAACTAAAAATCTGGAATACAATGCACAACCTTGATTTTATAACATTTGATGCCAAAATATCATGAATTATTTGTGAACTTCAGTGAGGATATACTAATTTTAATTGTGAAGTATTACAATGGTACCACTTTGGGTTGGCCTTTATTTAGATTATTTTTGCTTTTTTTATTAATTAATTTAATGTCACAATTAAATTCCTGTTTTAAATGTGCATTACCTACACTGAAGCTCCATATGAGAATAGTAATAGTTATTTAGTGGCACTGCAACGTGTTTTTATTACAAGAATGTCTTAAGTGATTGTCGTGGTTTAAGCCCCTCACGCAGCTCATTCACTCACTCCCCCCTCTTTCTTTCCCCAGTCCTGGGGGGATGGGGAGGAGAATCAAAAGAATGCAACTCCCACAGGTTGAGGTAAGAACAGTTTAGTAACTAAGGTATAACACAAATTGCTACTGCTACGACCAATAATCATACAAGAGAAAATACAAGGAAAGAATAGAGTCGCTCACCACCTATACCCAGCCTGACCAAGCAGTGTACCCCCACCCTTCTGGGTCTCTGCCCTCCATTTTTACATCCTGGGCATGACATGCTGTGGCATGGAATACCTCTTTGGTCAGTTTGGGTCAGGTGTCCTGTTTCTGCTTTCTCCCAGCTTCCCCTCCTCCCTGGCAGAGCATGAGACTCAGAAAGTCCTTGGTCAGACCAAAACATTACCAAGCAGTAACTGAAAACACTGGTGTTATCAGCGCTGTTCCCAAGCCGAAAGTCAAAACACAGTGCTGCACCAGCTACCAAGAAGGAGAAAAAATGACTGCTACTGCTGAACCCAGGACAGTGTTACAAGTGTCGTAAGTCGTGCAGCTGTTTGAAGGTATGGGAATAAAGTTCTTGCAGGCAGAGTAGGTTTGGCTTTTGTTTAAAAGCACATTTGTGATTAGATGTTAGAGAATATTCTACTCCTTGGTCTTAGTAGCAGAGCCTGGTGGGAGTTGAGAAGCAATATATTGTCACCCTGAAACAGAATATTCTCAAGTTGCCTTTTTAAGAACAAATGAATCAATTTTTAATTTCCAAATAATAATGAATAAGTTAAAAGGACAATAACAGGTTTTGCTCTCTCCATTGATTTTTGCAGGGCTTTAATATTTTGCTTCTGATGTTCTACCTACCTAGCTGTGCATGTGTCCGTATCTAGGTAATATTTCATATGGAAGGTTCCAAGGTCTAGAATGATTTATATGGACGATAATACTGTTGGTACTGACTTAACAGTTAGTACGGTGCTTTTATTTTTTTATTTATTTAAAAAAAATTTTTAGAAAAAGCACATAGCTGTGCAGTTGTGTTCATTCTTGACAGCCAGGTTAGTGGGGACTTGCACCTTTCTTTCTATCAGTTGTATTGTATCTGGATGCATTGATAATGCCAGGGTTTGGGTTTTGTTTTTGTTTGTTTGGTTTGGTTTTTTTTTCCTTATTTTTTTAATTTATTTTTCTTCTTTTCCTATCAATTCTAAGCTAGATTTGAATTCAAAAAGTACTTATTTCTCTGCTAGACGTTGTATTGAATAATTTAAGATTCTGGACTTGTGTGGTTCAGAATTCTAGGCCATAGTTTCACCAGAATGAGTCTATAATTCCATTTCCTTGTGAATGTTATATATGTAATATTTTTGTTATTGATTAGTGTTTCTGATAATGTTTCATCCTCAGGGTACTCAGTTCCCTGAGTTGGATGGCAGAGATGGGGAGCTGATTGGAGTCCCTATAATTCAGGAAGAAATGGTTAGTGTTCTCCTGTTCCACTTAAACATATACAAGTCTATAGGTCTGGATGGGTTACATCCAAGAGTGCTAAAGGAGCTGGCAATGTAGCTTGCTAAGCCACTCTCCATCACTTATCAGCGGTCCTGGTCTAGTGAGCAGGTCCCAGGGGACTGGAGGTTGGCTAATGTGGCACCTCTCTACAAAAAGGACAGGAAGGATGACCCTGGGAACTGCAGGCCTGTCAGCCTGACCTCAGTGCCAGGGAAGGTCATGGAGCAGATGATCCTAAGTGAGATCATAAAGCACATGCGGAAAAACGGAGGGATCAGGCCCAGTCAACATGGGTTCATGAAGGGCATGTCTAACTTCACTAACCTGATCTCCTACGATAAGGTGACCCACGTGGTTGATGAGGCAAAGGCTGGGGACATTGTGTATTTGGACTTAAATAAAGCATTTGACTCTGTCTCCCACAGCATTTTCCTGAACAAATTGGCTGCTTATGGCCTTGATAGGTGTGTTCTTTGCTGGGTTGGAAACTGGCTCGATGGCTGAACCCGAAGAGTGATGTTATATGGCGTCACATCTAATTGGTGAATGGTCACTAGTGGTGTCCCTCCTGCGTTGGTGTTAGGGCCACTCTTGTTTAACATCTTCATTGATGGTCTGGATGAGGGGATCGAGTGCACCCTCAGTAAGTTTATGAATGGTAGCAAGCTGGGTGGTGGTGATCTGCTGGAAGGTAGGATGGCTCTGCAGGGGGATCTGGACAGGCTGTATTGATGGACTGTGGCCAGTGGTATGAGGTTCAACAAGGCGAAGTACCGGGTCCTGCGTTTGAGCCACAATAACCTCGTGCAATGCTACAGGATTGGGGAAGACTGGCTGAAAAGCTGCTTGGTGGAAAAGGACCTGGGAATGCTGATTGGCAGCTTCTGAACATGTGCCCATGCAGCCAAGAAGGCCAACAACATCCTGGCCTGTATCAGAAATAGTGTGGCCAGCAGGACTAGGGAAGTGATCATCCCCCTGTACTTGGCATTGGTGAGGCTGCACCTTGAATCCTGTGTTCAGTTCTGGGCCCCTCACTACAAGAAGGACATTGAGGTGCTGGAGCAGGTCCAGAGAAGTGTGACTAAGCTGGTGAAGGGTCTGGAGAACAAATCTTATGAGAAACTGCTGAAGGAGCTGGGGTTGTGTCATGGGTTCAGCAGCAGCAGTAATTTTTTCTGCTTCTTGGTAGCTGGTGCAGCACTGTGTTTTTGATTTTGGGCCTAGGAACAGCGCTGATAACACCAGTGTTTCGGTTACTGCTTAGTGATGTTTTGGTCTGGCCAAGGACTTTCTGAGTTTCATGCTCTGCCAAGGAGGAGGGGAGCCAGGAGGAAGCAGAGACAGGGCACCTGACCCAAACTGACCAAAGAGGTTATTCCATACCACAGCATGTCATGCCCAAGATGGAGGACGGAGAGGAGAGACCCAGAAGGGTGGGGGGTGCACTGCGTGGTCGGGCTTGGTTTTAGGTGGTGAGAATTGTATTCTTTCCTTGTATTTGCCTTGTCATTATTATTATTGGTGGTAGCAGTAGTGATTTGTGTTATACTTTGGTTACTAAACTGTTCTTATCTCAACCTGTGGGAGTTGCATTCTTTTCGATTCTCCTTCCCATCCCTCCGGGAGTGGGGGGCAAGAAAAAGGGGGAAGTGGGTGAGCAAAACTGTGTGGCTGACTGGACTTAAACCACGACAGTTCTTTTTGGCGCCCAACGTGGGGCACGAAGGGTTGAGATAACGACAGGATTAATAGCCACTCGTCACAATGCTGATTTGTTGGCTCTTAAAGTTGTTGCTTTTGGTTCTCTTGCATTCATGGTTTCAGCCTGTTGTACCTTACTTACAGCCGGTATTTGTTATCTTAGCATGTTTCAGATATGGGTTTTGGTTTAAGGTTCTTGTTTTATTGTACTTTATTGGAATGGCTTGTGATACGGGCGGGCTCGAGAAGCCGTGGGGGGCGAATGTGTACCTGGCAGTTCGGCTGCTCTTCACCGTCCTGGCGAGGCTGTGGAGACCCGAGGGGGGGCTGCCTCGGGAGCCGCCGGCTGCCGAAACGGCCCGGGGGAGGGGACCCGGGGAGCAGGAGCCGAGCCCCCCCACCGAGCCCAGCCCGACGGCTGCCGAGCAGAGGAAGGAGGTAGCAAAAGGGGTGATCCCCCCGACTGAGCCCAGCCCGGCGGCTGCCGAGCCGCGGGAGGGGGAGGCTACCGAGCGGCAGGAGGAGACGGCAGAGAAGCCGGGCCCCGAGGCTGAACAGAGTCCCGTGGCCGAGCCCAGCCTCGTGGCGGCCGAGAGCATTCCGCGGCAGCTGCCCGCGGAGCCGCAGGAGAACGCAGGAGACCCCGCAGCACTTCCCAGCAAGGCAGAGGAGGAAGCTCTGGACTCAGACAAAGAGCAGCTGCTGGTGAGAGAGCCGGCAAGCACAGCAGCTACTCCAGCCCCAGTGACAAGTACAGCAGTCTCATTTGAGAGCTCTGAAGGGTTTGAATGGCCTTTGGGTACCCTTGAGACCTGCCTGCTGATTGTGATGGGGATCAGCATGGTGGCATGCATACACAGTGTGTTTTACCCACAACCATTTTGTCTGGTCCCCAGAGTTAAGCAGAGTGGGGTGTGGGCCTTGTCTGGGGTTAATCTGCAATCTAGGATGACTAAGAGATTTTCCCCAAGCCTGGACAGCCATGAGTGGCAGGGCGTGTGGGACAGTATGGGCGAGTATCTAGTCCACTGGGCCCCTCCAGTGCTTTGGAAGCATTGGAGATGGAAGGCAGCTGTATGGAGTCCCCAGTGACAAGCTGCAGAAACTGCTGGAGGGGAGAGTGAATTACTTTGAGCCTGGTGGGCCCATGACACCTCAGGCCATCAGGGCAGAGATGCAGCATACAGATGGACTTATGATCGAGGGGTGGACTTGGCAATGGACACTGTGGCCCAGGTTACTGACGAGTGTGAACTCTGCACACAGCCTCTCCTGCTCTAAAAGGCTGTTACAGAAGATGGAGCTTGACGTCACGGATCGAATGGACTCAGCAGCTTTGTAGGGATTGGTCTATGCACTGAGGGATGATCTCTCTCCCTCTCTCTGTGTGTGTATGTATATATATACATGTGATGGTATATTGAAAATGTGGGATCTGAGCATGACGTGAATGGTATGGAATAAGGGGTGGATAATGTCATGGGTTCAGCAGCAGCAGTAATTTTTTCTGCTTCTTGGTAGCTGGTGCAGCACTGTGTTTTTGATTTTGGGCCTAGGAACAGCGCTGATAACACCAGTGTTTCGGTTACTGCTTAGTGATGTTTTGGTCTGGCCAAGGACTTTCTGAGTTTCATGCTCTGCCAAGGAGGAGGGGAGCCAGGAGGAAGCAGAGACAGGGCACCTGACCCAAACTGACCAAAGAGGTTATTCCATACCACAGCACGTCATGCCCAAGATGGAGGACGGAGAGGAGAGACCCAGAAGGGTGGGGGGTGCACTGCGTGGTCGGGCTTGGTTTTAGGTGGTGAGAATTGTATTCTTTCCTTGTATTTGCCTTGTCATTATTATTATTGGTGGTAGCAGTAGTGATTTGTGTTATACTTTGGTTACTAAACTGTTCTTATCTCAACCTGTGGGAGTTGCATTCTTTTCGATTCTCCTTCCCATCCCTCCGGGAGTGGGGGGCAAGAAAAAGGGGGAAGTGGGTGAGCAAAACTGTGTGGCTGACTGGACTTAAACCACGACAGGTTGTTTAGTCTGGAGAAGAGAAAGCTCAGGGGGACTTTATTGCTCTCTGCAACTACCTGAAAGGAGGTTGTAATGAGTTGGGGGTTGGTCTCTTCTCCCAAGTAACAAGCAATAGGACAAGAGGTAATGGCCTCAGGCAGTGCCAGGGGCGGCTTGGATTGGATATTAGGAAAAATTTCTTTGCTGAAATGGTTGTCAGGCATTAGAATAGACTGCCCAGGGGTGTGGTGGAATCACAGTCCCTGGAAGTGTTCAAAAACTCACATAGATGAGGCCCTCAGTGACATGGTTTAGTGGTGGTCCTGGTATTCCTGGGGTAATGGTTGAACTTGGTGATCTTAAAGGTCTTTTCCAGCCTACTTGATCATATAATTCTATAATTTGCACTTCACAAATCCAGAATATCTGAATTTCAATGCTACACATTCCAGAAATTGCTTTCTTGCTGTCTTTGTTAGCTGCTCAGTGAGCAAAATTGTCTAGTGAGCTGTATGCTTGTTCAAGCCAAGACAAATAGTTCTTATTTACTGAAGTGGTCATAGTTTTTAAGCTTGAGAAATAATTGGGCGTATTTTAAAATGTGATGTGGCAGAAATTCATCCCAACATGATTCTGGCATTGTATTCATGACTCCGCAGTTTTTTTCTTGTGGGGAGGAAGAATAAAGAGAGAGACCTTGTGTAGGCATGTACAAGAAAATCATTGAAGTATTGCTTGAAAGCAAGTTTTCCTCAGAAAGTGATGACTGGGAAGGCAGTATGTACATTCTCTCCGACCCATATCTCCCCAAATACTTCTGAATAAGAAAGTCTTCATTATTACAGTGCCTTCTCTTTCAGGTCTTTTGGCAAAGTACCATATTATGTTCTACACTTGAAGAGAATAGGCATTATAAATGCATTGTTGGCTTTCCTAGTCTCTTTAATTATTCTATATGCATTGATAGTATGTGCACTTTTCCTAAAGAGTTTATGAATCAATTCCAGTACTTAAGAGGTTAAAAGGAATCTTTCCCTGTGTATGAGTAGGCATTAGATCTTGCTCTAAAATGCGGTGTTAAGGACAATATGGTGCTTGTTTGATAACACTAATGCATTCAGAATCCAAAATAAACGTGGCCAAGCTTTCTGGTCAGTGTCAGACACTGTGCTCAGTCTAATGTGACATCCCACAGTTGCTTACCATGGTATGGACCAACATCTAGTATGAACTGGATACTAGGAAGTGGGAAAAGGTTTTCCTGACTAAGATAATTATAGTTATCACTTACGGGCTATGCTTTCTGTCGCCTGTGGTCAATGGCAAAGCTTCACCTTCTTAGAAAAACCTAGGAGGAGGGAAGAAGTGAAGCAAAGAATTTTCTATGAAATTGATGTATAACAATAAACATCTTCATTTATTGTTCATGGGAAGCAAACATCATTGTGTCTGCAGTAAATAACTTTATGAAAAATTAAATACACAGGCCCTGTCCTGGGAATATCCGTGTTTGTGCTGCAGTAATTAATTGCAAACAATGTAGCTACTTGTATGAGTGAAAAAATGCATGTAAAAGCAATGAAATCAGCCTCCTAATCTGCGTGTTTATCAATTTGTGTACATTTATGTAGTGTTCTAGAGAAAGCGACGGCTTTCAAAAGCATTCAGTGGTCACTTAAGATTACTGTCTTTTTTTTTCTGTCCCACAGGTACTCTGTGTTTGCATGTTAACAACAATCCTAGGATGTATATTTGGCCTGAAGCCTAGCTGTTCAAAAGATGGTAACTAATATGCCTTTTATGTAGTAATATTTCTAAGCAATTTGGTTTTGGTTTCTTTTTTGTTTGTTGGGTTTTGTGTGGTTTTTTCCTTTTTGTTTGGGTTTTTTTGGGTGGGTTTTTTTTGTTTGTTTTTTTTCTTTTTTAAATTAGTCTTGATATTATCAGAATGCCACCCTTTCTTGCTGCAGGAAGAGGATGGAATGCATTGCTGGAAGCAGTTTCAGTTAGGGGGAAATGAAAATACCAAGAAATAAACCTCAGGTGTACTCAGTACCTATGTGTACTCACTTGAGAGGTAAACTGGCACTCTGTGTCTGGTCTGGCAGCTTCCACATATGCCAACTGTCACTGTGGTGATGTCACATAGCTCTCTTTTCTCAGTTCACAATAAAAAAACCAAAAAACCCAACCAACAACTTCTATTTCATGTTGTCCTGGAACATTTGTTTTTCATCTTTTCCAGTCAATTATGGCAAAAAGGTTGTTTGGGTTTTTTGGGTTTTTTTGGATTTTTTTTTTTTTTTTACTGGTTAGAATTGTAGTCTGAAAATGTTCCTTGTGGAATTCCTCTGGCTGTTTTCTGTCCTGAAAAATATGTGGTTTTTTGAGTGATGAAGTTCCTTCAGGGGGAAGGTTATGAAAGATATTTTAAGAAATTCAGCTTCTCTTTGGAACAGCTCTCTAGAATAATTTCAAAGTTGTTTAACAAATAGTCCTACACCGATTTTTAACTAAAAATCGGGTTGTTAATTTCCCACTACAATCTGTTTTAGGTGTTTTTCCTCATTTTGTTACAGCTTTGCAATACTGGCTCATTATCTCTTTTTTTCTAATATCACACACCTCAAGTTTGTATCTGCTATATTTGGTTTGTAATGGCCCTTCCTGTGTCTTGAGATAATACCTTAATTATTGTACAGTGGGTTGCGGAACTGGGGCTCCTTCAGTTCCTCTGATTTGTATGAGGGCAGACATTCAAACAGGGCATGAGCATGTGGGAATTGCAAGCGTAGCTAATGCAGTCTTGATTCTAATTAATGTTTATTTATAGAAGGTGGAACATTTATCAGACATGAAAATGAAGATCAGTGTTCTCTGTAAAAGCATTTTACTATTTAAGGCACCCTTACTGAAAACCTAGGTTTAAATTTCCTCTGACAGGTCTTCCATATTCTGAATTACTGTACTTGTATTTTTGTGGTGATACAGAAGGGTAGGGACAGTTGCAAATAGAATTGTAGTCTTTTGTTTCACTTGTCCTTCCAATAATGAAACACCATGTTCCTGCTAAAGCAGGGCAGAATCCTTTGTTCAACATGATGAAAAAATATTTTTGTTCAGTAAGAAGAGAAACTAAATGCTAACTTTTCCTTTGGCTATTACTGTGTTTTGCAGCCATCCTGTAAGTTGTGTGGCATGACTGTCTGTGTCATTCCACATGCTGACTGTATTAATTTCTTTTTGCATGTTGGCTGATGTGGGCTCAGCCACTGATATCTAACACTATCCAATATTACAGTGAAAACCTGCAAAGGTCGTTGTTTTGAAAGGACCTTTGGAAGCTGCCGTTGTGATAGAGATTGTGTCAAGCTTGGAAACTGCTGCTTAGATTACCAGGAAGCATGTATACAACCAGGTAAGGATGGAGAAAAGTTGTGGGGGTGAACTCTCCTGTGATGTGGGACAGGCAGTGAGTGCAAAGGGGAGCTGCTCAACAGTGGGGTGGTTCTGACACCGGTGGTCTCTCTCTCCTTGTGCTCCCTCCATTGTACCACAGATGAAGTTGCAGTGGTGATGGTGGTACTGGGGACTCCTATGGAAACATCAGGGCTCTGCAGCTGTTGTACACAAACAAAACTTGTATTTCGCCCAGCTGGACTACATAGGAGCTGACATAGCCAGTCGGCAGGCTTTCTTATAGCTCCTATGGGGGGAGAGTCTGAGAGGGACTATGCTGCTGCTCTCCCTCTTGGAAAGAGGAGGAACAACTGTAACTTGAGGTCTCAGACAGCTTTTTGTTCTCTGTCTGGGGGTGAGAGAACAGTGACCTGCATTGTCCCTGTCATTGGGGACAGCTCCTACATTCTCATGCAAGCCAGGAATAGAAGTGCATTCTGCATATTGTATCTTTCTGTCATCGCCTGCGTGAAAAAGGGGAAGGACAGAGCAGCTCTGTGAAAGCTGCCATCTCTCCTTACCCAGCTACTCAGTCCTTCTGCATTGTTACTCCCCAGCTTGAATGTGAAGCAAAGGTCATGTGCTGGCCTCTGGAACAAGGCAGGGTGACAAAATAGATTCCACTGGTGGATTGTGAAGTGAGAAGCAGGTTCTCATGGGTTGCCAGAAAGTAAAGGTCAGATAGGCAAAGGTATAAAAAGTACCATGGAGAAATTTGACAGGAAAGAGTGCTAGTGCGAGTAGGAACACTAAGGACAGAACCCGCTGTTTTTTCTATTTTAGTTCTGCCTTAGTGCTTCATATGCAGTATTCTTTTCATTAATTATTTTTCTTCTCACTCTTCTTTACATGTATTTGTAAAACTTATCACTGTTTTCTCACCCTAAAATTAGAAATTCCACTGTTGACTTTTAAAACCAAATGATGAAACTAGGCTTAGATCCCCAATTCAACTGACTGTTATTGAAAGATCTTCTAAATTCTGTAAAGCTTTTAGTTTACAGAATAGTTGCATAGGATTTGATCTCCACTTTATTTTATTACACCACTCTCCCTCAACTTAAAGAATTCCTTAAAACCAAACTGGAGAGTCTGTCTTAGCACTAAGAATGAGAATTTATTGTGTGGTGGTTGTTTGTTTTTCTTGTGTGGTGGTTTGGTGGTGGATGTGGTTTTGTTTGGGGTTTTTTTATTTATTGTAATTTTATTTTATTTAATTAGTCTTAACATCAGTGGAGAATCAAATTCTAATTTACAAATAGTATCATGTGACTAGAACAATAATAGATTCTTCTCTTTCTCTCCCCCTCTCTCTCTCTCAGAAGTAAAAATTTACTGACACTGGTAGTTATTGAAGTTCCATATTGCTGAAGGTGAGATTAACCCCTGAGAATACTTTTAGGGATTTCTAATTGCTAGTCATGTATGAAAATCACTGACTCTACCCAAATATCTAAGTTTGGATTCCATGTCTCTAAGACCTTCACTTAAGCATTCACTCAGCTGGTAAATTCCTTCATGTTTATACTCCTTGACTGCAAAGGCTCTATGTGTGTTTACAACTGATAACAAAATTACTATCTTCAAATTATACCATGTATTGGAATATTCTCTTCAGGAAAATCAGTATGTGTTAGGAAAAAAGTCTCAACTGAAAACAGCAACGAAGCTGAAGTCAGTAGGTCTTCCTGTGAGCTTATGTATATGGTTTCAAATAGTGGCAGAGTGGTGCTTATGCCTAAGAGGTGCTGAAAACAGTTGGAGTGCCAGGTGGTGACTGGTAAAAAAAACATTGCAAATGCAGTGTCAGTGCAAGTCAGAATACTGCATCTCAGTATTTTCTGGGCGTTCCAAATTTAGACTCAAGTTTGGTTTTTATCTGGAGGAGTTGTTTTTGGGAGTATCTTTATAGTGCGCATTTACCAAAGTAAACCCACATTAATGACCGTATTTAAAAGGATCCTTTCTGATCTGTGGTATTGATAACCATGTGCTGCATAATTGTGTTTGGATGGCTACGAACTTGGATTATTTAGCAAGGGTGTTGGACTGCACCTTTGAAGGTCCCTTCCAACCCAAACTATTCTACAATTCTATTTTCTCAAGTGCAAAAACTTGCAGTATTATCCGTGCATGAGATAGCCTGGGATTGGTTTTCAGTAAGTATGCATTTGAGATGGAACTTAACATTCAGCTAATGAATTCTGCACTTAGACTGGTATTAATCATTGTGCTGTCCTTCTCTCTCATCTGTTTTTTAGCTCATATATGGACCTGCAATAAATTCAGGTGTGGAGAGAAGAGGCGACCAGAATATCATTGTTCCTGTTCAGATGATTGTGTGGAAAATAAAGATTGCTGTGTCAATTATCGTGCTGTTTGTAAAGGTAAATATCCTCAGCAAGTTCCTAGAGTCTCTCATATATGTTCCCATATTTGTATGAAAGGAGCAAGGACATGATACAGCTTCAAAGCATCCAGTAAAATGAAAAAAATCTTGCATTTATCAATGAGAATGTACTGTCTTAAATCACACTCATTTGTTTTAAGGAGAGGCAAGCTGGGTTGAAGAAGAGTGTGAGGACATTACTGAACCTCAGTGTCCAAAAGGGTGAGGATATTGTATATTTGCAAGCTCTGCTCTTTGCTTATGTTTCATTTTTAAGATTATTTTCCCTAATGTGCCTTCCTAGGACCTGCTTGCCTTTCTTATCATGGTAAAAGCAGCTGGCAGACAAAGGACACCTGTTCAGCCAGCATTTGGTAGCACTCGCTGACAGATCAGGTTGCTCCATCTCAGCAGCACTGCTGTATCCCAGCACTCGCTTGACTTGCAAGACATGCCTATTACTGAACCCTGCTCTCTCACAGTTGCGTGTGCTCTGGGCAGCTTTGTCTTGTGCCAGCCTTGTTATTGTCCTACATGTGCTCCAGTACCCTCTCTCCCAAACATTTTGGGACTCGACCAGCAATCTCAGGCTCCTAAGGCTGCTTCCCTCACAGTTGCTTCTGAAGACCTTTCCTTGCTTGTTCCAGTCCCAGAGCTGCAAACTGTGGGCAGATCACTGTCTCAGTTTCACCAGCAATATTTGCAAGCTGTCTGAACTACTTTCTTTTAAAAGGTGTAAAATGCCATGGGATCCTTGTATTCTCTGGCTCGGCTCCAAATTGGGTCCACTCCTGCAAGTTATGTATACACTGGGTGAGGAATGACTCATGTAGATAATGGCATCAGCTCTCAGGCTCAAATAGACCAGCAAAGCTCCCAGCCAGGAAAAAAGCCTGCCTTTCTCGTACTGGTTTTGCTGTGAGATCTTTAAAGCTGAAGTTGACTGCAAGCTATGATTTTTATGTATAAGTTCTATTAATAGAAGTGACTCTTGATTGAAAATGTTCCACTGGAAAATAGCTTGTTGTGGGCCTGAGTTGAATTCAATTATGTTCATGTCTGAGAAGTGTCAAAAAAGTCAAAACTGTTTTCATTTTTATGATTTTGAAATTATGATGTGCTGTGGATATTTCTAGTAAAGTAAAACATTTCAGTCTGTTCTTATAATACTACTTTTTTTGACTTAAGATATTTAAATCATGCTATACTTATTCATTGGAGTTACAATACTCTCAAATGAAATACACTTCCTTTTTGAGTATTCTTATACCAAAAGAGTACTCTTCATTCTGATCCAGAGCAATAATGCCGACACTCCAAAATCTTCATCAGGACAGAAATTGGAGCTTCTGTGCAGCTTGGAATCCAAGTCCCCAATAAGTCCCCATGTAGGAGGGAGGTAGCCAGGTGATTCTGGAAGCTTTTGTCATTAGCTCCTGTTCTGGGGTCAGAGACCTTACAGAACTGTGTGCTGCGAGCTGGCTTGAGGATGCTGATATCCGTAACACAAAATCAGAAGTCTTACTCCCAAGGGGTGGATAAGCAAGCAAGAGCCTTGTGCAGATCAAGCTACTCCTGTTGGTTAACTTGTTTTTTAGGGTTTATTGTTTGTTATTTCTATTCAGCCCATGAAAGGAATACGTAGTTACTCTACTAAAATTGTTTTAATCCTGGCAAAACCAGAAGTGTTGCAATAAAACCCAGCCCAGGGAAGGGCAATGTGTGGTCAAAGTTGAATTGAACAGTGTTGGCCAAAGCCTCATCTCGACCTCTTAGCACACAAGCTTCTCCCAAAACTAGCAACTCTGTAAACGATCCACTTCTTCCTATGGTGGGGTGAGCAGGAGTGCGGGTGACTAACACAGTGCTCATTTTCAGGCCTCAGGATAGCAGTTCTGACTCTGTACATATTAATACATCATGTTTTGTGGGTTAAAATTGCTGGTTTTATTCCATTTTGGGTTTAGTTACATTTGCTCTTGCAGTGCAGAATAGACAAAAGACAATGCAGTATTCATTGAGGTGCTTAATCTGGGAAAGCCAAATAATTTCAATGAGGCTGATCAAATACTTGAAATGAAATACACACTTAAGTCTTTCCAAGACTAGGCTCTATGTTGTTAAATAGGATTATACAGTTAATGAGCTAGAAGATTTCAGGAGTGATCTAGTTCTTTCCACTGTTCTAAGAGTGAAATAATACAATACTATAAGAATTCAAACCTACTTTGACAGTTTATCCTGGTGCTTAACTAGATGGTTTTCCTCAGGTTTGATTATGTTTTTCTGTACCTTAAGGCTCTTGCTATTTGTAAGCTGAAAGAGCAGTTGATTCCTTTCCTCTTTGCAGATATTTCTTGTATATTTGGAGATTGCTATTACACCTTCTATTGAGGCTTTACGTACATTTACCAGCAAAGAAAGCTTCGTGGTTTTATGTAGGCGGTAGTGCTTGGGATAGGAAGTTTTGTGCAGTATGTCTAAGTTTTCAAGGGGACTTTCTTCTTTCTTCCGTTTCTTTTTTCTATTTTATTTGTTCAATTGTGGTCTAACTTGCCTGTGGTAATGCAGGTCAGCTTGGCAGTGTGGTCCGCAGTTCTGGGCTCTTGATCATTCAGGCTGGTGAACCTGCTAGACCACAGCAAGCCTGTGTTTCCTGCATTTAGTTTCCATAGAAGCCAGTTTATAGGGGTGGGTAATTACCACTGCATTTCTTTCAGTTTGGAGTCAGGATGTGACTGTGGCATACATATTTATCTAAGAGCTGTGAAACACCCTTGTCATACTGTTTGGACACAGCTAGCATGAATCACTGGTAGAAACAAAACTTGAGCCTCTCAGGCTTGCTTGTTCATGGTGGCACATTTTTGAAGCAGCTTGGCTACTGACAAGAAAACGTCATGGAAATTGCTGATATATCTCTGAACTGAGCTCAGGTCAGTTTGTCAGACGATTTTACTGAAGCTGTTCCAAAGAGTGCAGTTCCACATTGTCTGTCATGCTTTGCTTCCCTGAGCACAAGGCAGATCATTTAACTATTTGAGTTTCAGTATGTGTAGAGTATAGAAGTGAAATGGCCAGTCTCCCTGTTTGTGGCAATGGTCTGTTTTGCCAGGCTTAATATTACATGTGTGAGGGGGTCAGTAGCTGGATTTGCAGACAACCAAAACATGTACTTAACGGTTGGTTTACTTGTAGATGCCAAACCAGAAACAGTTGCGTAAAGTGCCTTTCTAAGGAGTTGTTTTAAACTTGGTTTTGGTTTTTGTTTTGAAGTTACTTACACTCGTCAGAATGTAATGTTGAAAAGTTTATAGTTGATTGCAGGAACCTTCTTAATGAAGATTTTGAGACTTTTGTAGTGGAGGGAATCAATTTTATAGGGGGGGGGAGAGGTGGCAGAGAAGGTATTTGCAGAAGTTGCAGAGATCAGAATCTGTGGTGCAAACAATACTTGTAGTATGGGTGAAGGCAGTACGTGATGTTTTCCCTACTGTTTTCTGCCGGAGGACTTTGATCTGAATGATCTTGGTCTGAAGATGATTCATTTCTTCTTCCCAACTAACTGCCTTTACAAAGATTTTTCAAAACATAGTATTACATATACCATAGAAATAAAAAGCAGGCTGCAAACACATTATCTTGTTTTATTCTGTCTGGGCTGTAGGGTAGGCTATGTAATGATTATGACTAATTAAAGCCTTTTGGCTGAACTGTTGTCTGCATTGTTGATTGAAATTTTCTTAAGATAGACATGTTTTGGTTGCCTGACTTATCTTCAGTTTAATATAGTCATGTTTGACTGAACTAAGACATAAATATTTCACTTGTAAATGACTGGATTTTCTTTTTTGTGGGGTAACTCACTAAAGAAAACTGTCAACACTTTATAAATATTTGTCTTCCTCACTGTTTTATTTTGGGGAACTGAAGTGCAACGAAGCTTAAAACATTTTCATTTTACATTTTGTAAATATAAAAAGGAAAACTGAACTTGCAATTGGCATGTAAAATACATTCAATCCTTTGATGTGAATCTGTATTTTCAGTGGTTGTTGCTGCACTGCAGTGATTTTTTTGCAGTCTTGCATGTCCTCATATCTGTGGGTCAAACACCGGGTAGTTTTTCTATGAGGAAGAAATTACTGGTGATTATTCCTGTTTGTGATGTGATGTTGTAAGTACTTACAGTTGGAGAGAAATTGTTGAATAGGGCTGAAGCTGGAAGCAAGTCAAAGCTGGAACAAATAGGTCCTGCAAAGCCTGGAAGGGGAGAATTAATTTTTGCTAGTTCCAGTGGAATCAGTTCTGAAGTTCTGTCAAGTTCCAGGCAGAAATACTACTGCTACAGTGTTCCAGTCGTAAGGCCCCTTTTTTCAGTGTGGAGATTGGTAGTACTTCTGGTACAGTAATCATGTTCTTCCTGGTTAAATAATCTTTATAAGATAAAGGGGAAAAATCTGTGTTATAGTTGCTGATTTAACAAATCCTGTACGTGAGACTTTGTCACATCTTCTGTGCACTGTATATGTACATGTAAAAAGATAATTTCTCCCCATCTGCCAGATAGATCATGAATTTTTCAGGAGCAAAGAGAATAAGGGAAAGCCGTGGCTTCACATTTTTCTGTTTCCTTGCTTTTACATTGGGGTGGGAGGGGGGGTTGGAGTGGTTGAGTGTTGCTCCAGTGGGACTGATTTCAAGAACAGGAGTTCCAAACCCATCAAGCAGATTGCATGAACAGCTTGGCTCATTCTTTGTGAGTGCTTGTGAAATTGGGCCCTGTGCATATAATCCTCAGCCTTTTTGGGTAGGGTTGCTACACCAGCCTACGAGGTGAGGGACTAGGTGGCTGGTCTGCTCACAGCCTGCAAGCCTCCCTGCTTAGGAAGATTTACTTCCTTGGTTTGTTTTATAGTCCTGTAATGAACATCCCCACTATGTGGGGGAATCTTTCTTGAAATAAATGGTTGGAAATTACTTCTTGGAGTCAGTCTTCTAATACTTCAATTTCTGCTTGTTCAGATTTACCAAATCTCCAGTGTTACTGTTTTCATTGGATGGCTTCAGAGCAGAATACCTGCGGACTTGGGGTGGACTTCTACCTGTTATTAGCAAATTACGTGAGTACCTTATTTGTCTGAGCAATGTCATGTTGTCTTATCTGAAAAATCCATAGCAACTCTGCTTGCTCTTTAAAATCCTCGTTCTTTCTCCATGGAAATGGAAATTGGTGTTCTAAATAATAGCCATGCACAGAGAACCTGAGATGTGGGAGGGTGGAAGGACAAAAGGTAGGAGGGGGCATGAGGAAAGGGCCCTTTGGGTTTTCACTGAAACCTTAAAAATTACTGAGAAGCCCTTTTATGCTTATGAGGTGGATGCTTTTTGCTATAAGTTTATTTCTTCAAAATAGAAGTAGACCCACTTTTTAGTCTGTATATTGTCTCATGTTCAGATGGAATAGCTTTGGAAAATGGCAAGCAAGTTAGAAAGCATTTGATTATGTTTGTAAAAGAGAAGAAAGATTAGGAATAGGTGATATAGAAGGGCTGGTAGAAACGTGCTGAATCTGAGAAAACCCTTTATTTAACAACCATTTTCAGAAGAAATGAGAGCCTCATAAGCACGTTTTCTTCCTAGCTTTTATACTGTCTTACTGAACTTTCCTGGAGTATAACTAATTTTACATTTTGTGTCTCTATTTTGGCTGTGGTCTATACAGAACTGATGGTATTTCTTGTCTGAAAAATATGCAAATCTTCTTGACATTCATAAATTGCTACCTGAGGTGACTGGCTTCAGTTCGACTTAAAAAGAAATTGGTAAAAATACTTGCTTTTTGTATGGTGGTTGTTACAACTTGACCTGTTCCAGAGGATAACAACTCACAGATGTGTTTGAGGTTTTAGCTTTTTTCATTTTGTTCCATGTTGGAATAAAACAAGGCATTTGAAACAATTTCATTAAACAGAGTTATAGAAGAGTTCTATTGAAGAAGACTTCTTGAGCATTGCAAGAAGAGGATGGCCTTTGCAAATAGTTATAGCAGTGCCAGAAAGCATCTGTAGGACTTCCAGGCTGTGACATCCATTTCTGCATGTGAAGTTTCTGCATTCTTTGGACTGGATGTGCTACAGTGTAACTTCTGTCTTTGATTTCTATAATAAACTTGTATTTCTCTTTCCACTGGAACCATGATAAATTCTGACCACTAACAAATGCAAATATCTTAGCATCCTCTTCAACATTGCTTCACTTCTCCAGAACCATGGAGTTTTTGATGGTCAAAGCTTACATTTTTAAAGGATTCTAATCTCAGAATGTCTTACACAGGCTTTGGGCACCACAACATAAGGCCTAGTCTGGGGGAGAATGTTTCTGCATTGTCTCTACAGTTCTACATTACTCTGGAGCATGTTACGTAATCTGATAAAAGACACTTATGATGGGATGTACTACAGGATCTTCAGGCTTTCCCCCCCCCCCCCCCCCCCCCCATAGTAAAATGCCGGGTGAAAAGCCCAGATAAGGCAAGCTTTCTTCTGCAAGTGAAAATCTCATGAATGAAAATTGGTGTCAGTGATGTGTATATCACATGACATTTGGGCATGTGGCTTCAAATATCGAGGTACTTTATGTTCTATGTGTCTAAGCACTGAAAATGGTGAAAGGAGTCATATTGTAAAGATAAACAATGCACAGTATTTTACTGTGCTGGAAGGGGTAATGAATCTCTGGTACATCAGTAAACATAATGATAAAGTGCTTGACTAATGCAAAAACAAAAAAAAGAATATTTTTTGGAGTTGACATTATCCATTTTACCTGCAGATGTTCAAAAAGAGAGACAATCTGTGAATGCTTGTTTACAAAACAGTGAACAGCTACTTCGATTAAGTAACTTATCAGACTGCCCAGTTCTTTATTAAATTAGAGCCATGCTAAATCCTGAGCTTTTCTTTAAAACACTTGATGACAAGTTCAGCATTCTATTAGTTAGAAATATTCCCATTTTCTAGTCCTCTTAATTCAGCCATGCCTGCAATGAAATTCTGATGTCTCCTTGGCTAAATCTTCATAACTTCATAACTTTTTAGCAAGCTTTATTATGCACTCACTCTCTCCTACCTGCTGAAAGGTGGCAATTCAGCATGGAGCTGAGACATAGAAATAATGTGTATGTATGGGCTCGAGAGAAGACTTTTTCATGTACTTCTTGGTTGTGGTGTCATAAGTTTAAAATAAATTCTTGTGTTGTCTTAAATCATCTTTAACCAAGGCAACAAGAAGAAAGATAATTCTTACAGAAATTCCCAGCAAAACCCCCTAGGATGTTGGCCAAACCAAGTTTTTAAGTGTACTTTTCTCTTACTTTAAGAGCAGTAAAAAAAAAAAACCAAACCCAAAACCCAGCTTCCCCACTTAACCCCAACAAAAAACAAAGAAACCATCAGAAAACAGCTTTAACAACAGCTTTAGAAGGTGTTGAAATGTGTCAAGTGTATTGCAGTAGCAAAAAGGGTACAGAGGATGACTTGAATGCAGATGTGGAGGGGATGTCTGTGTAACTTGAGAAGATTTACTTTTCCAGCTTGGCGTCTTTATATCTCGGTCAGCTCAAACTGATGATTTCAGCTGAGATCTAATCCAAAAACCCTAATTCCATGAGGTCAAATTGCCCTGATGCAACACTTTTTTTTTTATCAAACCTTTCATTTTTATTTTCTTTGTATTTTATATAGTGGCCCTATGATTTGTATGTCAATATAAAGAAAAATTTGAGCTCCACCCTAGACTGAGTTAATTTAAAAAAAAAAAAAAATTGCAGACTGCTGAGTAAACAGTGATTTGATAAGTGACTGAGAAAGCCAGAGCACCACTGTGCTAGTGTCCCCTTCATCTCTGAGAGCACCCAGGGTGAAGTAGCTAGTTGGTCTCAAGCTGCAGACTTAGCGCATACCAGGGCAATTTTGGAGGGTGTGATTTCTTTGTTTATTTGTTCTTATCTATGCATGTTTTTCATGAGGACTGTAGGCTTTGCTCATATGACCATTGAAGTCAGTCATTAGAAGTATGTAAAATTTGTATCATATCCTCTTAGTCAGCTTGTAAATGAATATAGGAAGCAAAATAAAGTATTAACTCCTGAACTTTGAAGAATGAAAATGTTCTGGAAATATCTTTTTTTTTTTCTTTTTTTTTTTCTTAATGGATGTATATCTTCATGAGAGAAACTTGCAAGGGTTCTTAAAGGCTTTTATTTCTGTAATTTTGCTGGTTTTCTTTCTTCCTCTCTGTAGAGAAATGTGGAACATATACTTCCAGTATGAGACCAGTATATCCTTCAAAAACCTTTCCCAATCATTACTCCATTGTCACAGTAAGTATTCCTGTGTATTATGTTTCCAATATTGAAGAGGCTGTTCATTATCAAGTTGTCTCCAAGGAAATGGTGTATTTTTTTTGTATTAAAATAATAGTATTTCCCTTCAGAATATGAAACGCATTATAACTGATAGTCGTTATATAGGGCTGCAACTCAGTGGTCAGATCTAATCTGATTAAGTAATCCAATCCTTCCAAGACTAGCTGCAGGCATTCCTATATAGGTGGAAGGTCACATCACTTTGCAACTCCCCACTTATGTAAGTATTTCCACTAAATTGCATCTCAGTCTGTCTCTGAGAGAGCAGCCCGACTCCTTTGCATAGCCACTTCTGTTCCACTTCTTTAAGGTAGCTTGTCATGACCCAAAGAAGAGTATGAAGTGGAAGGCAAGATTTGAATGTCACATTGATACTGACTCTGTGATGGAGTGTATCCAAACCTGGATAGGGATGTCACAAAGCTGATCTTGTAAATTTATCACCTTCTCTATGTAGGAAGAAAAAGAAACAATGAGGTTTTCAACACTGAATGCAGGGTTGGAATCCAGCAGGTTCTTTTTAGTTTCATATGTCAGACTAAATTCAGTCAAATATGATGATCTACACTTTCTTTTTGACTTTCTCAGTTTGTCAGGACTTCTGATAAGTGAGGAGCGCAGATTCAGGAATGAGATGTTTAAATATGTAATTCTCACAAATATCCATTGTTGAATATGCAACTAAGAGGCATTAATCATGCCCTACAGCCATGTAAAAGTGTCCATAAATACAGTATAGAGCTTTGTCTCAGCTCCCCATTGTGAAAAGTAGCAGGAGTGGTGTTTTTCAGGGTCCTAATGGTGGTGGTGTTATATCCTTTAACGTAAGAAGGAGCCAATCTACTTGAAGGCAGAACACAAAGTCTGTTTAAAACTACCTAACATTTGGTGCCTCTGAGCACTTTTACTGCTTATGTAATGGATTTCACCTGCTGATATGCAGTTCTCCTTTGAAATCCTGTTTTTGGCCAGGTGATGGAGGTACAGCAGAAGTAGTTGTTTTGTCATTGGTACTAAAGATAAAATAAATGTGTGAACTAAGGTGGTGTCTTTCAGTTTTATCCCAGAGCAAGCATCTTGTGTATCTTTTTTTGTTTTTAAAATCTCACTGAGAAGCAATTAAGAATTGGAAGATAGGGCTCAGTGGGAATGGTGGGTGATGTTGTTAAATTTGTTAATTTGAGGTACTGGTAGAGTGGAAGTCACATAGATTAGTCACGGTACATATTTGTCTAACGGACATCTGTTTATATAGGTGTAAGGTTCTTTTTCTTTATAACACTGTAACAAGGTATATTCTCAATTACAGGGTCTCTATCCTGAATCTCATGGTATAATTGATAACAAGATGTATGACCCCAAAAGAAATGCATCCTTCACCCTTAAAAGTGAAGAGAAGTTTAATCCACAGTGGTACCAAGGGCAGCCTGTAAGTATTAATAAGCTGCTGAGAATGCACATTGGCCTGTTGTTATGTTACTTAATATCACTTGGATGCATAGTGATATTGAAAGAGTACAGAGGGTACTTTAAGTCAGCCAAGAAGCATTACTCAGCATGATTAGGATTTGCTGTACTAGAGCAGCAAAATGACAAATGAAACAAAGTGCAACAGACTTTATTGGACTTAAATGTACTTTTCTTTAAGGAGAAAACTTGTTTTAAATAACTAATAAAGATACCAGATTTTGTTCTGGTTTTAATATGAAGTGGGCTTGCAGTTAACTTTTCTATGGAAGTCAACAAGCGAGTTAGTTTTAGTAATCAGTAGTAGTAAAGATTTATGCTGTGCCCAGATTACTACTAAGTCTAAAGATGCGGCTTTAAAAGAAAACACATCTCAGTTCAATCATACAGCTATGGCAAATCTGCTGATGCCATCAAAATGAAGTGGCATGGGACAGTTTGGGTGAGTGCTAGCCTGAAGAATAGCAAGAAGCAGCTATTGTAACTGTTTTTAGTAGTGTGGGAGGACCAATTTTTTTTTTTCTGGGGGGGAAGTGTGGACTTTGCAAGCCACTGAGAAGTGGTTTGCACAAGTGAGGCAGGAAAACATGCAGAAGGCAGACAGAAATCTGCCAAGTCATGAGATCAGCAGTAAAATCAGAAGAGCTGACCAAAGTCCTACTTTTATATTTCAGAGTATGTGGGACATAGGTCCTCAGAACATTCCTACCCCTTCTTACTTCGCTCTTCTTGAGACATATCCCCTACCTAGGTCTGTACCCAGCAGAAGGGACGCGAGTATTTGCCATAATGAATTAGGCTGCAAAGTATATCTGGACTGCAGATGACATGCTTTGATTGTTTTGTAGATTGACTGCATGGTGTTTTCCACTTACATTCTTAAGTTTTGATTCTGCCGAAAGGTACAGAGCTGGCAGTGGATCTTGCAGTTACTTGGTTAACATAGTGACCTGCACTAATGATGGTGATTATTGTCCTGCAGATTTGGCTAACGGCTATGTACCAAGGTCTAAAAGCTGCTACGTTCTTTTGGCCTGGGTCGGATGTAGCAGTTAATGGAACTTTTCCAAACCTGTATGAAAAATACAATAGGTATGTAAATTCCTGTGTCTTGGATTAATATTTTACTTAAACTGTTGCAACAGATGCATACCAGAGAAATTATAATTTCCCCCTCCCCCACCCTGCTTTTCTAAATAGCTGTATGCAACATGTAAAAAGATAGGATCCAATTAACTTTGTTTCAGTATTACATAGATACTTTGTCTAATCATTTTATCATTGCTCAGCAAATCTTTTAAGGAAAGATGTAGAAAATCAGTTTTAAGAGCAGCCAGCTTTGAAGCTTTAGTGCTTTTCTGTTTCTACTTATGGACATCTTTTGTGGATGTGTTTAGAGTCATTCAGCCCAAATGTCTCATGTAATGAATGGGTCATATGAATGGATCATATGAATGGATCATATGAATGGATCATGCATTGACATGATATTGCCCATGAAAACTGAAGTAAACTGTGGTAAATTCTTCCAATGTAAAATTACTTTCATTGCAAATTTTGAAAGTATTTCATATTAAGGCAGTCATATTTTAGTGATTGCTCTTCACTGCAACTAAACCTTTTCTGACTAATGAAAATTCTGGATAAATCTGTCTATCACCATTTATTTAATAATCTCAGAACTCACCCAAGAAATCGGGCTTTTCACTTTGATCTTCGTAGGATTATTTCATGTACTCTTCTTCTAGCAGTCAAATTCTGATTGTTGCCTTAGATCTTTTTTTCTTAGGAACTTGTACCTCATTACTTGCACTTGTATGAAGTAGCTGAATTACTAATTTTGTGGGTGCCTCATCTTGTTCTAGGTCAACATGCCTATTGTTGGTCTCCTTGATGTAGAGCATCTACTTTGCAACATAGTTGAGAACTTGTATTCAAACTGTTTAAACATTTAACAGAGCAGCAGCAAAACTCACAGCAAAAACCCAGCCAACCAAACCCAACAACAAACCATCCCCAATCTGAAACTTTTTCAAAATATAATACAGGAGTGAAAACTTGCATATGATTTTGCATTTTGAAGCCAATTATTCTCTTTGTGTAGTAAACACAATACTGGGAGCTTTATTCTAATCACTTTACAATAATATTCAAGGGAGCTTTAGATCAGGCCTTTAACTTCTGTAGGCTCACAGGCAATTAGAATAAACTTGCATCCTGCTAAATAACCATTGATGGTGTCTAGTTTAATTAAAATTTCTTTGCTAAAATACATTGACTTTGTAATGTGTGACTAAATTTTTTTAGCGTTTGGAAGTACAAGGTTGGTTGATCTTCTATTGTTCTGATACAGCTCAATCCCCTTTGAAGAAAGGGTCGTAACTGTTCTTCGCTGGCTGCAGCTACCTGAAGATGAAAGGTACATATGCATTTGCAAATTCCCATTCAAGTGGTGTTGCAATTAATCACTTTGTAAATATGATTTCTGTTTTAAACAGTATCTTATCCAGTATTCTAACAGATTTAAAAGTATTTAATGCAAGCCTGTTTCTATGACTGAAATCTTTTATAATTAAGTTACATTTCCCTTTAATGTGTCCTTCCTCTGACAGTGTCGTTTCCAATATTTGATATCCATTGTTGAAATATAATCTCTTCAAACTGTCTCAGCGTGTATGTAAAATATTACATTTTTGGTACTGTTTGATATAGACCACACTTTTACACTCTGTATTTAGAAGAACCAGATTCCTCGGGCCATAAGTTTGGACCAGTAAGCAGCGGAGTAAGTAGTTTTGTAGTTTCTTAATTTTATTATTTTTTTTAAATGTGAAGCTTTGCTCCGACTCTGACTGTATAATCAACTTTCATAATTCATGTTCGGTTAACCAAAACTATGTTCAGTATGCTTATGAGGAAAAAGAATTGTGAATAGGTAGTCCATCCATAATTAACACTGATATCAAAGCCTGTAATAAACAGCCTATTTAGTAAGTCTAATTTTTATTAATTTCAATAACTTTTAAATTGCAAAAGCATTTTTGGATATGTCTTGTATGTAGTTTTATCTGCTCTTACTAATTCTTTATGTTGATTAGGGGTGGGGGAACCACAGAAAGTCTGTATGCTTTTAATTTAGCAAGAACAGATTTTTATAGCAGTGATCCAAATTTTGGTGGTTAAGCATTCATGTTATAGTTGTCATTTGTTTTCCCACAGTCTCTGTGCAAATGTTAGGTGAATATTGGTCTTACCTCCCTGCAGTTAGGTTTTATATGTTCTTGGAAAGAGGGTGATAAAAGGGATATTCACCCCATCAGAGTCTGTGCTGTACCTACTTTATAAATACGAATATTTTTTGGGACGGCTACTATTTTCAGAACTACTAAATAACACTAACTTTTAATAAACCAAAGTGAAAAATGCAAAGGAAAAAGCTCTTGGAAATTCGGGAACTTTGTAAAATTCTCTTGTCTTGAATGGTCAGGAAGTTTGGGCATCTTAATCAGGTATTTAACCTCAGTGGTGACAACAGTAAAAACCTCTTGCCAATTTCTAAGGTATTAACAGTTACTATTTATTTAAGGAACAGAAAGATGAATGTAAGTGCTCAGTGAAGTATCAGACAACTAATTAGAACTGCAGAAAAGGAAAGTGTTGAAGTTGATTATCATTTTCTTTGAGTAATAAGTGGATCTGAAGTTCTGTATGTCAGGAATGCTTTGGAGAAAAAGATCCTGAGGGTTTGAACATAGTCTCCCCAGGAGCATTTCATCTTTGTTCACATAAAACAAGACAGCTTATACAAGTAGCGTAATGAGGTAACAGAATAACTTAATTAAAAAATACTTTTTTTGGCATTTTTTACTTGGCAAGTATTTAAAAGTAGCTCCAGTGGCTATACCTGTGCAAATGAGCTTGAACACCAGACCCCTGAGCATGAACAAGGCTAGGTTGGTAGTTTGTTCTAGGCTTTTTCAGTCCCTTTAAAACAATTTGAGACTGATATCCAGTCACAGTTTCAAGGACAGTACTCCAGGGTCTCTCTCAATAGGGATTCTGAGGGAGAGTACTGCAGGCTTGGCTTCCTCTATTCTCTTCAGCCCTCTGGTGTTCTCCCATCAGCATCTGCACTCTTAGGCAAGATATTCCATGTTGTCCTTGGTTGTACCCATCATAATGCAATAAACATCCTCTATTTCATACTTTTAAAACCACCCAAACCACCCTCACTGGCTATAATGTGGGAGTTGCTGCAGTTTTAGGTCCCCTGTGTCCTTCATACATATCTGGACTGCATCTTGCTTTGAATAGTCTGTAAGAAGAGCTCCTTATTCTTTATTAGCACATACTGTTACACTTAAAATTTATCCACTTTCTCTAGAAATAAATTCAATTTTTAATTGAAGTGTTAACACTTACTTTACATTCCAATTTTTGCCCTACAGGTCATTATGGCATTACAGAGAGTGGACAGCATAGTAGGAATGCTGATGGATGGTCTCAAGCAAATGAACTTGCATAAATGCCTGAACATTATTTTCATATCAGATCATGGTAAATTAAATTTTATAAAAATAGATCAGAATTTAAGACCTACTTTTATAATAATATTCTGAGTTTATACTTGCATGTTTCTGGCAAGGTTAATGATGCAGCTAATACCTATAGAAATTATGCTTTGTACTATGAAGATCATGCAAGAGATAATCAGTGTAGGTGAGAATCAGACTATTTTGGCCTCAGCAAGGTTTTTCTACACTGATATTAGCATTTTAAAGTAAATTTGATTTCCCTTTGCAGGGATGGAAGCAGGGAGCTGCAGAAAAACAGCATATCTGAGCAGCTATCTGGACAATGTTCAAGATTTCATAGTAGTACCTGGTCCTGCAGCTCGCCTAAGACCTAATAATGTTCCAGATGAGTATTTCTCTTGTATGTAATTGCTAAACTAATTTTTGTTACTTGGTTATACACTTTTGTACTCTGTGAATACAATCTTAGGATTCATATATTCCATTGGTAAACCTGAGTGAAGGTCAACTAGGTACAACCTGGGTAATGATGAAGAGGAAATAAGGAGTAGTGCACCTGTGTTTTTAAAGGCTGGGCTGAAAGTTCATTTGAATGCTATGGATTGCTTTTGCTGGCTGCCTCAGAGTGACCAACTGCAAATGCTTTTGCCTTGTGAATGGCATTCCTTTGAACCAGATCTTTGGTGCTCAAGACAGCCCAAAAATGCCCCCCTCATGTTTTACCTCATTTCCTGATTTACCAGTTTATGTATGAATTTGCTGTATTTCTGTCTTAAAGAAATGTTAGACTGTTACTATCTTTTACATGAGTATTATTTCCTAGTATAAAAAAAAATGGCCTAATGGCCTGACAGCAGTTGAGTAAACTACGCATAAACATAAATAAGAAATAAACTTGAATAAAAATCTATGAATGCTTTAAAAATTTTAAACTTTGATTCATAGAATCCTAGAATCACAGAATGATTTGGGTTGGGAGGGACCTCAAAGATCATCTAGTTCCAACCCCCTTGCCATGGGCAGTGATGCCTTCCACTCGACCAGGTTGCTCAAAGCCTCATCCAACCTATGCAGTCTCATTTTAGATGAACACTTAATGCCTGCAGGTTTTGGTACTTTTTGATGTTGGATACAGGTGTTCCCTTCATGCTACATAGTGTTTTTTTTTCTATCTAGAGTGTTGTTCTCCATGTCCTTTAAAACCTGTAGGCCTCAACCCTGGTGACTTTAAGTCCTGTTTACTTTATTGCTTAATGCTATTCCAGATTGTTTTAAATTTCTCCTTGGAGAACATGGGAGTTCTCAAATGCAGCTCCAGGTTCTCCCTGGAGAAACAAGTTCAGGAAGAAGAAAAGCAGAGCATCTCCTGCTTTTAATATGTGCACTGTTTTCACGAAGGAGCATAAATTGTCTTTGTAGCACTGCATATATCTATGCAGGAATTATTAATAGTTCCCTTGCCAGTGTGATCGTTTATGTACTTTGGGTATCAGACTCAGGGCAGAGTAACTGTGAAATGTAATGGGCCTGTGTTATACAAAATGTCAAACTAAATGATGTAATGGTCCTTTTTGGCTTGAGTCTAAGCATCTGGATCTTAGCCAGGTTGCACTTGGCTATCTTTCTAAGGATGCTTGCCAGAAAAAACTTCTGCCCTGGTTGTTGTATTTGTTTCTTTTTCCTTAGAAGTTTATTAGCAAGCAGCAAAAATCCAACTTGATTAGCACAGCATTTAGTTGCCTCTTTTGTGAAAATGTACTTCTTGGATTATTTTTTCTAGCTGTGGCTAACATAGTTAAAAATTTTAAATCTTTCAATAAGCAAGGGGAGGAGAACTGTGAACTAAAATTTTATAAAAGCAGTAGCGTAACAGTTTACTGATTGTTTTGTTCCATGTGGTTTTCATTCTGGAAAAATAACTTATGTCCAGATGTTTTTTTTTGAAACTCAGCTAATTATATGATGTGATGGAAACGCTTTCATTTTACATCTGATTTTTTTTAACTTAGGTGACTAATCCTTACATATGATTCTTCCAGTTAATTATGAAAGCGTTGTCAGAAACCTCACAGTAAGTGTCATTGTGTCTGTTGTTCTAGCTTAATGTCTATTGAAGTTTACAGTATTTTATAGCATCAGCTGTTTGCTGGGCTACTTGCATAGCATCTGGACTTTGAATTGGTGACCTTCCATGCACAATGCAGTTAACAGCAAAAGTAGTTCCACTCAGGGGAAGGTCAAAGTTGGGTAAGGTGTCATATGGCTATCTGGTTGTGCATTAACTAAGGTTTTGTGTTCAACTCTTTTCACTAACTGTATCATGTTGCTCTTCAAACTGAGAACTTGTGTATCTGGACCATACTGGCTGAGGGCCAAGTCAGTGTAAAGCTCATCTCCATTTCCTGGACAAGCATGAGATTTTCTTGCCCACACCTTTTAGATAAACAGCTTTGAGAGAGGTTATTGATTTTATTTATTTATTTTTCTCTATCTTAAACTTGCTTTTCTGCTCTGTACCTGTTCTTATGCCTGCACCACAATCAGTTTGCCACTCAGTTGTGCAGACACTGCTGTGGGTGAGAGCAGTACTGTTTGTATAGATGACTTCACTTTTTGAAAATTCCAATATTACAGTAGATGTTTTTGTTTGGTGTTTTTTGTGTGTGTTTGTGGGTATTTTCTTTTTTTGGTTTTGGGGGTGGTTTTTTTTTTTTTTTTTTTTTTTTTTTTTTTTTTTAAATTGTTAATGGATCTTAGTTCGTGGAAAAATCTATTTGTCCCTGAGGGATCAATCTGAAAACCCTTTGAATGTCGGTTACTTTCTGTATTGCAGAGATGTAGAATTATTGCAGTGGATAGTCTACAACTTGTGAATGTATCATGATGTTCATATCTTTGTGTAAATCATTAATTCTAATCTGTACTGTTTGGTTCTGTATAATTTTCTGTTAAAAAAAAATTATGTCCATAATCCAATGTAGATGTTATTCCAATAACTACTGAATGCAAAACCAGACAGTATTTGTTATTTAAATGTTTATTAGTTGTGTCCCCTGACCATATGAATCTAAACCTGACAGAGTCCTGTTGTCCTTAGTGGAAGTTATTGCAGGACCTTTGCAATTGAAGTGCATTGTAAGAACTGTGCATGACATAAGCAAAAGTTTGATGAAGCATGCATTTTATATTTTAAACCTTTCAGTGTGTAGAACCAAATCAGCCTTTCAAAGCTTACATGAAACAGATGCTACCCAAGCGTTTCCATTATTCCTATAATGACAGGATTGAACCATTGCACTTCTATTTAGACTCCCAATGGCAGCTTGCTAGGTAAGTTACAGTTTTCAGTACTTGATTATACAGTAAATAATTTAATAATTTCTTGTTTTCTCATACCATTTCTCTTCCAAATGCTATTCTCTTCTAATAGCTATCAGTGATAGCTATTAAAGCATGGTATTCTTGTTTGTCACAGCAAAAGGACATTGCAAAGAGACAATGCATACTTCAAATGTTAGACACTTTGTCAGATACTTGAGCATGCCTTGCCGTGCTTTAGGAATTTTCAAAGTGAGTGTTGAAAGCTAAGCATGTGCATAACTACTTAGTTGAATCAGTCTTTTGAATGAGCCACTGGCATATATTGAACTTTACTGAGCCTGCTATTGTTAGTTACATGTTCTGACCAATGAATTTACAAGTCCCAGAACAATAGCATCTGCTATAATATTATAATTTTGAACACCTCTGTTCAAAAACCAAAAAGGTTTCAGTCCATGTATTCAGTAAGTCCTGTTGTCTAACACTGTGAACGAGTTTTTATTAAAAACCAAAGAAATATTAAGAATCTACTTCTATGAAGTACTGTGAAGTTCTGTTACCTGAATGACAGTGAAAATCTGTTTTCCTAAGAACAAAAATTTTGTTTATATGTAATCTGATATTTGGCTTTAAATTACTCTGAACATTTGCGAATTCCAAAGGGATAATATTTGCTGAGAAAACTATCTGCAGATAACATTTGCACAAAAAGTTATTTTCAAGACATTCTTTTCTTGAGCTTTCTATTCTTTCTAATGACTTTCTATTCCCTATGGACAAGCCTCTAAGAATCTTTAAATAGATACATAAACAGTGCATCACTGAATGTAGTTTATACCAATATGATTTATAAAGTGTGAGTTACAGAAACTGTGAATTTTTAATAGGAAACCGCTTGAGATTAAAAGATGTACAGGTGGATTCCATGGTTCAGACAATCGCTTCCCCAGTATGCAGGTGAGACTTAAAACTAATGCTAGCTCTTATTTTTAACTCCTTTTATTTCTGAATGTTGTGTTTGCTGGGTGTTGAGATTTAAGTTTTTAAAGATCTGTGGCACTATTCCATCTGCAAATAAAGAAATCAAACATTTGTAGAATTCCTATTGTGATGTGCTGGGTAACCCACACAGGGTGGGATTCCATTGTTATAAGAGTTGGGCAAAAACCCAACAGGACTTACCCCAGAGATTTCACAGTATTGGTAAGAGTACGAAGTTGCACCAGGTTGGTTGGTTGTAACATTAAAAGCAGGAAAAGGGAGAACTTATCAAATCCTCAAACACAGTAATTGTAGGTCTTAAGGGAATTTAGATTGAAAGACCTCAGGAGGTCTCTAGTCCTATCTGTACTCGGAGCACAGTCAGCTGTGAGATCATACCAGGTTACTCAGGGCTTTACACAGTTGTCTTGAAGCTGCTAAGGATAGAGGCTCCACAGCTTCTAACCAACTCATTCCACTGCCTGACTGTTCTCCTGGTGTAAATGTGTTTAGATATAGCCAGCCAGAACCTTTCTTGTTTCAGTTTATGCCTATTGTGTCTCTGCCTCCCACTGTGTAGCACTGAAGAAGTGGCAGTCTCTTTGATGATGGGGGACTGCTGTTATGTCCACCTGAGGCAATCTCTTTTCCATGCTGAACAAGCCCTGTTCATCTTCCCAGGGCCGGAGCTTCAGCCTCCAACCACCTTGGGGATCCTCTACTGAATTTGTGATGATTCTTTATTAATGTCATTCCTTTATGTTGGAGGTACAGAATCCTCATATGGCATAAAGAAATGCTGAGTAGAGAGGGATAATCCCTTACCTCAACCTGCTGGCTCAGCTTCTGTTTATACAGCATGTGATGCTGCGGACCATTGCTGCCAGGGTGTGCTGCTGGCTCATGTTCAGCTTGCTGTCCAGGCCTTTGCAAGCAAAGTTGTTCCCTAGCTGACCAGTCCTCGTGGTCTGTAAGGCTAGTCCATTCCTTGTTTTCTGGGTTGCCTGAGAACAGAAGTAAGAAGCTTAAGCTGCAATAAAGAAGAGTTGATTTGTTTATTAGGAAACTTCTTTTTTAAACCATTAGCGAGTACAACAGTTTGCCCTGGAAGTCTGTGGAGCTTCCACCAAAGGAACTACTTAACAACTGGTCAGACAAGCATCTTTTGCAAAATACATAATTACTTTTGATCCTATCTTTTGTGAATGTTCACTAAATTATCTCCCAACTCCATAATTCTGCTGCGTCATGATAGATTATGTATCGCTGTTCTGAGGTACAGGAGAAAGCATATTGTTTGCTTAAAATAAGGAGAGTCCTGAAATTATTCTCTTCAATAAGAAACTGGGAGAGATCATAAGGAAAAGTGAAATCAGATTCCTAGGCAGCCCTGTCTAATTTGGGGAAGTCATTTAACCTATCCTCTGCTTTAGTTTCTGCTATCAAAGCAATGAAAAAGCAATGCTTTTAATTTGAAAAAGCTGTTTTTCAGGATGAAGTCCGCTAACAGTTATGAGGTGCTTGGTATTATTTCAGTTAATATGTGTAAACACATCTTATATTAAAAAATATTTTATATTTTTTATATTTAAAAAATTACTGAAAGCAACTTTTATGAAGAAACCTACATAGGCTGTGTGAAGCATAGATTTCACTTAAAAGCCTTACTTTTCATGGTCCTGTGGACTAATGTAGTGTTGGCATCAAACTGCTAGCCAAAAGAAGTGTTAATTTTGTATTGGTTTTTACCCTTCCAGGCCTACTCTTTTTCCCTGATTTGACAATGAAAAACCTGTTGATAGGGCACCTGGTAATGGGTTACAACCAGCAAGGCCATGTGATACCAAATGCCAGCTTTAGCATATTCTCTCTGCTACAGTTTGACTTGTGTTATTTTTTTTTGTTCTGGTAGGTTGACCTTATGCAAACTTTTTGCCAGGCTTAGGATTGTCAGTTCATAAAGCCCCAACTGGTCTTAAACCAAACATATTTTATCCTTTTGTGGCTAACATTATAGCAGCATGAATTTCATGCTCTGTAATTAACTAGTTCAACAGAAAGGAGGTAGCATGTTCCTGCCTCATCCGGTTCAAATTAAGCTTGTCAAGTAAATTATTAGCCTACAGTATCAACAGTTGCAGAATGTCAGCCTGAATTATGCTTTAATGCCAAAAAAAGAAGTTAGAGTTGAAGCTCTAATTTTTGCCATACGGCTATGAAGTCTGAGACAATTGCGTTGCAAAGAGCTTTGAGATCTTATACAGGAAAATGCTATGGAGTGCAAAGCATCCATCACTCATTCAGTATCTTGATACCACAAATACAATCATAGAATAGTTAGGGTTGGAAAGGACCTTAAGATCATCTAGTTCCAACCCCCCTGCCATGGGCAGGGACACCTCCCACTAAACCATGCCACCCAAGGCTATGTCCAATCCAGCCTTGAACACCACCAGCGACAGAGCATTCGCAACTTCCCTGGGCAACCCATTCCAGTGCCTCACCACCCTCACAGTAAAGAATTTCTTCCTCATATCCAATCTAAACTTCCCCTGTTTAAGTTTGAACCCGTTACCCCTTGTCCTCTCACTACAGTTCCTCATGAAGAGTCCCTCCCCGGTATCTTTATAGGCCCCCTTCAGATACTGGAAGGCTGCAATGAGGTCTCCACACAGCCTTCTCTTCTCCAGGCTGAACAGCCCCAACTTTCTCATCCTGTCTTCATACAGGAGGTGCTCCAGTCCCCTGATCATCCTCGTGGCCCTCCTCTGGACTTGTTCCAACAGTTCCATGTCCTTTTTATGTTGAGGACACCAGAACTACACACAATACTCCAAGTGAGGTCTCACGAGAGCAGAGTAGAGGGGCAGGATCACCTCCCTCGACCTGCTGGTCACGCTTCTTTTGATGCAGCCCAGGATATGGTTGGCTTTCTGGGCTGCAAGCACACACTGCCGGCTCATGTTCATTTTCTCATCGACCAACACCCCCAAGTCCTTCTCTGCAGAGCTGCTCTGAATCTCTTCTCTGCCCAACCTGGAGCTGTGCCTGGCATTGCTCCGACCCAGGTGTAGGACTTTGCACTTGGCATAGTTAAACTTCATCAGGTTGGCATCAGCCCACCTCACAAGCGTGTCAAGGTCCCTCTGGATGGCATTCCTTCCCTCCAGCATATGAACCGAACCACACAGCTTGGTGTCATCGGCAAACTTGCTGAGGGCGCACTCAATCCTACTGTCCATAGTCTCAGGATAAGTTTAAAAGCAGGGTTTTTTTTTTTTGGCAGCAGTTGAGTTAAGCCTTTGCTTCCCTTGCCTCCTTGTTCTTACTCCTGCAGCGAACCCTGCTCTATGCTGGTGTAAGTTTTGCGTGGCTGCAATGGTAAGTAGGTCGTGGAACTGAACCAGAAGGAAAAGAGACAGCAGGAAAGAAGTTTTTTGAGCTGGCTGTGTTCCTGGATCAGTTTTGCTGTATGGCTACGCAATAGCTTGTGCCAATACAGCTCAGGAAGTGGTGCAAGAATCATAGAATCATAGAATAGTTAGGGTTGGAAAGGACCTTAAGATCATCTAGTTCCAACCCCCCTGCCAGGGGCAGGGACACCTCTCACTAAACCATGCCACCCAAGGCTATGTCCAATCCAGCATTGAAGAAGAAGAAAAAACAGCTGCAGACCAGGCGTAGAAGCCTAGGATCTTGGCATTGCTTAAGCCATTTAATGCATTGCTACCAACAGATGTTTTTATAGCCTCAAGTCAAAAGCTTCCACCTTGTTTATAGGGCATGGAATGTGATGGCTCTTTTGGTTCAACATTTTCTGTTTATTAAATTCCTTAAAGCATTTAAGAAAATGTATTTAACTTCTTTAAAAGCAGAGAAGAGCAAGGTACATCATAAACGGCTGAAGGCGATTTTTTAAAGGCAACAATGAGACAAAGTCAGGTTTCCTAATACTCTTACTACTATAAAAAATATTCTTACTTTTTTAAAGAAAAATTTGTTTTTGACTTGGTCCATACTATGCTGGTAAAGATAAGTTCTTAGTGGAAAATGCCCTCTGAATATGAAGATATTTTCCATTTTAACTTGTCCTAAACAGAGTTCCACTTTATTTTTCTCTGTAAATCCTAGGCTATCTTTATTGGGTTTGGACCAGGATTCAAGTTTCATACTAAAGTTGATCCATTTGAAAACATCGAAGTATATAATTTAATGTGTGGTAAGTACAATTGATGGGGGTCATCTTTGTTCAGTAAAACATAATGTCTTTTGGGCATTGTAAATCTTCTAATGGCAGGTTTTTAAGTGTCCTTAGAAATTTGTCCTTAAAACTCACTGCTCATTTTCACAAATAAAAAGCTGCTTCTTTTCCTGAGAAAGGTCCAGCCTTCTAAATGACTAACGGCTGTTTAGGATCTACTGGTCAGGCCACCTTACATCTCTCCTTTCCTCTGGTCACTGTTGTGGTTTAAGCAGTCAGCCACGCAGTTTCACTCTCTCACTCACTCCCCTCTCTTTCTTCCCCCTGCTCCCGGGTGGGTGGGGAGGAGAATCAAAAGAATGCAACTCCCACAGGTTGAGATAAGAACAGTTTAGTAACTGAAGTATAACACAAACCCACTACTGCTACCACCACCAATAATAATAATAATGACAAGGCAAATACAAGGAAAGAATACAAATTGCTCACCACCCAATACCAAGCCCGACCACACAGTGCACCCCCACCCTTCCGGGTCTCTGCTCTCCGTTTTACATCCTGGGCATGACGTGCTGTGGTATGGAATAACCTCTTTGGTCAGTTTGGGGCAGGTGTCCTGTCTCTGCTTCCTCCTGGCTTCCCCTCCTCCCTGGCAGAGCATGAGACTCAGAAAGTCCTTGGCCAGACCAAAACTTTACCAAGCAGTAACTGAAACACTGGTGTTATCAGCACTGTTCCTAGGCCAAAAGTCAAAACCACAGTGCTGCACCAGCTACCAAGAAGCAGAAAAATGACTGCTACTGCTGAACCCATGACAGTCACCCTCTGTACTCCTCTGACTTCTCCAGAGCTGGTACTTTGACTCATCACTACTACAACTGACTACTTCACAATCTCTCTACCATCAAGAAAAAGGGGTATATCTCTCTCATGTCTAGCTAGAGCCTTTATCAGATGAATCACTCAGGTGACCTTACACAGACAGAACAGTAAGTATCAAGCCTAGTAATGGATATGGGTACAGCTACCAGGCAATTCATTTCCAGAAAACCTGAGTCAGTCAAGTGCTTTTTATGCACTTGAATTTGAACAATTCCTTGTATTTTGTCATGTGTTTTCTTATTTGTTGTTTTCTTTTACAATATTTTTAATTTTAGTTACTTTAGTTATAAGGTTTTAGTTCAGATAAAATTTAATTTTTTGTTAATAAGCCTTCTCCCAGGCTTGTCATTGTGTCACATGTTCAATTTATGTATTGTATCTTTTAAAACTGGATTTGTTTGTTTCCCTGTCTGTTCTCATGGTCTAATACAACAGGAGTCTCAAATATGCTTTTCTGATCTTTTGATGGACTGCAACAATCTTGTTAACCTTTATTCCCATTGCTTTGGAGTCTTGCTCTAGAGCTAGCTGTTTCTGCAGCAGTCAGAATTCCCATTTCTTGACCCTATGTGGTGTTGCTCTAGAATTCATGATTGATTTCTGTTCCATGAAGTCTGCTTCTGTGTCTGAGGATTGCAGACAGCCCCCTCCATAAACATTTCTTTGTTGTATTTTCTGACACTGTACAGTACACTGCACCAGAGAAGTGGTGTTTCTTTCTGCAAATCAGATGCCTAGATGCCTTGTAGCCCTTTATATCCCCTTCAAGCACAATGCTACCGTGACTCCTTGTTCCTTTGACCCTTCTTCGTTCTGTATTTCATGATTTCTCCAAAAGTCTATCACTAGTTCCGCCACTTCCTGTTCGTTTATTCCGCTTGGGATCTTCACCTGTTTTGCATTATTTTCTGCCTACTTCTCTCTCTTGCCAGGACCTATACTTGCTCTAACATCTACATCTGTGAGAGACAAAGTATTACCAAAGGGTTTGATCCAGAAAGCAATTAATGAGAGCACTGCACATCAGTGGTGATATTCAGGTATACTGTGTTTAAACCATGTGTTTAAATTCTTTGCTGGAATAGGAAACAGGCCATTGTCAGGAAGCCTGCCTCTTGCAGTCTTGCATACTTTGCTGTCTTCTTATGTCACAACTGATCTTGAACCTTCTTGTGACCCCGATCTGTGTATTCTGCATGGGAGGGATGAAGTCCTTACTGGCATCCCAGTGAAGCAAGGTTCAGTGACAGATCAGATTTTTTTTAAGCGCAGTCATTGAGGCCTAGATTTCCTCTATCCTGTATATAAAGAATAATAGGATGTGCAAAAGCCAGCACAGTAACTTCCAGGTGGAGAATGAAATGAGGTGACTTACTGAACCATTTGCTTGCGCAGGGCTTAGATCCCTTCTGGACTGCAGAAAGGCATCTTTCACATGTTGTTTGGGGCTCTAGTGTTTCTCTTGGAGGTGGCTGATTGCATCTTCTTGCAAAATGTGGCCTGGGAAGATACAGTTTCCCATTTGTCCAACATCTCATCACTTAAAGTGTAAACACCGGATATGTGCAACTGTTTTGTCTAAATAGGGGAATTTCAACTCAGGTTTTCCATGTTGCCAGACTTGGGGATTTCTGGGGCATTGTGAACTCCTGGATACTGCACTTAAAATAATAGTAACGTAACCATGTAATTTAGCTGTTGGAGTGGTGACCTGAGTTCTGGGACTGGTTCTGATTTGGTTTTTTTTGCTGCTTTGTGCGATATATTCATTGGAGCAGGGACTGCTAGGATAGGAAAGGCTGTTTTATTCTTCCCAAGAAAAGCAGCTTCATCTGGGGGAATGTCATTTCCTCCAGCTGAAGCTGTTTTGTTTGTTATAGGAGTGGCACTGAACTTCCCTTCCTGCATGTGCTCAGTTCCCCATGCAGGAAGGGAAATTCAGCTCTAACTCTTGTGCTGTAGGTAAGTGATCTAGACACCAACCTTTTGGATACAAGGGTGCCTGCTGTATTTTGAAAATATCTTATTTCATAGATTCCGTATGATTTAAGTGGAGAAACAACAAATCTATGAATGCTAGTGTGAATTAAGGGTGAAACGGAGCTTCATCTCTTCAGTGTTTTGAAAGTGTCTGAAATGTCTCCAAGCATTGGTGGTAGGCAGCTTCCAGTTGTTTGCGTTACTTTAATGATGGATTTAGGTATTTAGGGTAGAGATGTTTTTCTGGTTAGGCTACTTTGGTGACAATTTTGAATCTTAAAATTTTAGATGCAAGTGATGTTTTAGATGTAAGCAGAAACCTATGTTCTGCCTAGGCTCTTTTATGGCTTTACTCTTTAGTGGTGCTTATGTATTTACTATTCATATAAGTAAAAAAAAAAAATCCAAAACTAATAAACCAAAAATCCCCCAGACTTATCCCCCAGACTTACCCCCCAAAGCTCCAATGTTATGTAGTCATTAGTTTCATGCATTTGAGCCTGCCGTTCTGTCCCTCACTGAAAGTTTGGATGCTGGAAGTTCACTTCCTCTCAGATGTCAACCTCTGCCACTTTTTGCACTTGTTCTGTCCCTCTTTACAAGCAGACTATTACTATCCTGAGCCTTAGCTAAGAACATGTGTGCTTTCCCTTTTGGGCATTGTGATCAGCAAGCAGAGCAGCTTTATTGACTCTCCCATCCTTGTAATCACAATAGAATCAGCAGTGTACCACAGTCTTTCTAATCCTGCTAATATCACTTGAATTCTTTCATAGATTTGCTTGGTTTGAAACCAGCCCCAAACAATGGAACTCATGGACGCCTAAACCATCTGTTAAGGAATACTGTTTACACACCCCAGCATCCCACAGAAACAGGCCATCCTTCTGAATGCTCTCTGGTGGGACAAAGAGCCTTCTCGGTGAGCCTTGGCTGCTCCTGCAGGACTGGGGTAAGTACTGAAGTTGTTTAAGTATAGGCAGACAACTGTGTTGTGTTCAAAGAATGAAACTCTGGATTCTCCTGTGTTTATCTTTATCCACTAGTTGAGCAGTTCCCTACTGTTGGTTTCAAAATCAAATCTTACCTAGGGTTAGTGGGTACCAGCCTTTATTTTTATATCCATTTTTGCAGTCTGCTTATGTGAAGTCATATTCAGTTCTGAAGAGCCTGGAAGATGCCACAGAAGCAAGCTTTGATGGGGAGAGCAGTTAGTTCTTGCTTGCTTTACTGAATTATGCTGAAATTTCCCTTCTGTGAATGTTGTGTGTTTGGGCTGTGGTTTCCAAGACTGTAGATTTGGCTTTTTCAAAACCAGTTTGTTTCTGCAAATTTTCCATAGCCCGTCGCCGGTAGATATCACAGTTCTGTACAGTGCAAGGCAGATGTTTCACTCAGTACTTTAAGTGTAGTAATGGCTCATAATATGCTTTGTAGGACACTTAGTAAAATCTCACTGTTTTTTGCTTTATAGGGCTTGCCAGTAAGGGATTTTCAGCAGCGTTTAAATCTCACTGAAACAGAAGGTAAGAACTTCAGATAAGTAATATAAAATGATAAGAAAGTTGGAATTATTAAAATATGAAATGTTTGTTAAACTTCTGAGCAACTCTCAGGTACTTTTAAATATTTGCTAGGATTTGCTTGGACTATAGTTCTGAGGCTTTCAAATATCGTTCTACAAATAAATGTGTATCCTAATGCATGTATCTTTACGGCATATATATTATCTGATACTTTCGACTTTTCTAGTGCTGAAGTAATGAGCATTTCAGGATGGGAAGCAAAAATGGTGTATGTGGGGAATTTGCATGTATGCACCTGAGAAGAAATCCCTGCAAATCCTGACATCACAATGGCAGCATGCTTTTAATGAAGCACAAGGGGTATTTTGATATGGTTGAGTTATTACGGTCTTAAGCTTTTGCTTATTTTATGTATGTCTTATTTCTGTTTATTGGACATACCATGTTTGAGCTGCAGTTCACAAGGCTGTAGATCTGCTCCTGTTTTGTAAAACAAGATAAACTATTTTGAGCATGGGGCAAGTAAGACAATAAATAAATCATGAAAACTGTAAGTCAAAATAGAATGTAGCCCTTAGTGCTAATGGCTTAAAAAGAAAATCAAGATGATTAGGCTGTCAGAAAGAGAAATAGGCTGAGACCTTGCCTTGTGAATGTTCATAAAACCTTGGTTTTTATGCAGATAAACTCTGTATTTGGAAACACTCCACTGTAGCTCACTGGTCTTAAATGCCAGTAACAGACAAGATCCAGTGCTTGCTGCTTATTCAGGGCTGATTGAAGGCTTCTGTTAGTTTGTGTAGTTTGTCCTGGTACAAAGAGCAGATAGAGCTTTCTTGAATCTTTTCCACTAACAACTGCACATCTTTCTAAAATGTGTCCCAGAACCCTTTAAAAATAACTCTTTAAGAATTAACACTCATGAGAACAGCAAAATGAAATCCAGTTAGTACAACACAGTGTGCTTTCCCCGAAGCATATAAGATGGATTCACAGGAGCAGACTGCTGATGTGTAGGTGGATGTTTGAGTGCTTGCTGATCCTGGCTTTGAAGATATATGGCAAGGCAAGGCACATAACCTACTTCGATTCTGTTTTGTACAAATAGGAACCTAAGTCTCTAAACCTACGATTATGAAACAGTAGGATTTTGGCTTAGGTTGTCAGTGAGAAGTGGCTTAACACTAGTCTTAATAGCAATAATTTCTTGAAGTTGATGAACTTAAGCACTTTTAATTAGATATAAAAAGCATTATCACAGTTAAAAGAATTATAGTAACCAGCTTAGAATCATAGAATAGTTAGGGTTGCAAAGGACCTTAAGATCATGGAGTTCCCATCCCCCTGCCATGGCCAGGGACACCTCACACTAAACCATGACGCTCAAGGCTATGTCCAATCCAGCCTTGAACACCACCAACGATGGAGCATTCACAACTTCCCTGGGCAACCCATTCCAGTGCCTCACCACCCTTACAGGAAAGAATTTCTTCCTCATATCCAATCTAAACTTCCCCTGTTTAAGTTTGAACCCATTACCCCTTGTCCTCTCACTACAGTTCCTCATGAAGAGTCCCTCCCCAGCATCCGTATAGGCTCCCTTCAGATACTGGAAGGATGCTGTGAGGTCTCCAGATGTTTCTTAGACTATTTAGAGCTTATCAGTTACCTCAGTTTGCATATTCCCATGTTGAATGTCATAACCTGACGACCTGTAAGAACAGCATAATATCAATTGCGTTTTTAGTCTTACAAAAAAATGTTTTATTTCTCATCCATCGGGGAAAAGCTAATGTAATAATCTTGACATTTTCTTGTGTTGTGGAATTGCTGTGGAAAAAACCCGCAGTGTTCATTGCTCAATTTATTTTCCCATTTAAAACAGTTATCTTGAGATTGTAGTTCTGCATAACTTGTGGATGGTAGTGACCTATTTAACGGACTACATGTTTTTACAACTTCTTTATAATTCCAGTTACAATTCCAGTTGTGTAATGATTGGAAATACTTGCATTTTCAAAGGCAAAGTAGTATTTTTATTTTAACATATTTCCATATGCTGGTTTTCCTCAAGTTTGTATTTTACATCAGAGAATTTAAAACTTGAAAACCTTCTTTTTTTTGATTCTAGTTGGCAAAAATGTAAATATTCAATGTTTTGATGAAATTGAAACGTACCTTGTGGGTTAAAACCCGAAACATTCTACTGACATTTGACTGCAACAAATAATTGCAAGAGCATGTGTTTCTTATGACTCTGTTTTGTTATGTCTTTGCTTTAAGATAAATGGTATTGACTCTAAAGTAGTTATGTTGGTAACTCTGCCTTACTTTTCAGCTTCTAATGACATCCCTTCTGCTGATTTCACATAGCTCGTTTCCTACATATTTTCAAAAGCAAGTCTTCACTCTTCATTGGATGCAGTAGTTTGCCAACAAATAGGCAATGCCTTAGGCAAGCGTCTGCGAAAACTCCTGTGCAGTACTGTGCATTAAATATTTGGAGATCTCTATCTCCGTATACAAACTTTATAAAGAGAGGTGGTCCATGAGAAAGAGGGAGAAGGAAGGTTTCGACTATCACTTTAATTATAAAGCAAGTTCTTGCATATCAGAAAATTCAGCCAGTCCTTCACTGTATTGTTTATTTAGATCTCTATTTCTTAATCTTTTAAGTGTCACTTTTGCATATGACTTTGTGGTTTCTACTGAAATAGTCCCCTCAGCAAATTTCAAAACACCGCAGTTGGTTTCTGTTCTATCTGGATGTTACTTAAAAGCAGATCTCCATTATATTTAAATTGAAACACAAAGTCAACAAAGATTCTGACTTTGCAACTTAGATCCATCTCCTGTTTTAAACGGCAAACTGTTTTGTTTTAAATATAAGCTTAATTTGTCCAGTGTAAGTTTAAATGATTGCCTTATACTGGCTTTGTCATTTATTTTCTTAGCATAGAAACTCTTCCTTTGATATAAGAATGACAATCTTTGGTTACTGTGACTTCTGTGTTTGAAAATTGGAAATTGAGGCAACCATATCGAGGGTGTATAAAAGAGGAAGATGCTTAGTAACCAGTATTGATTGACATGTAACAAGCACTATTTCTGCCACAGTTAAGAAGATAGAGGAGCTTACTTTGCCCTATGGAAGGCCCAGGGTTCTGCAGAAGAGCCATAATTACTGTCTTCTTTACCATTACCGCTATGTGAGTGGGTACAGCAAGGACTACATGATGTCTCTGTGGAGTGCGTACTCTCTTAACAAAGATGTAAGTTATTCCTGAATGCCTCTTAGGTCTGCTCATGATACTGTCTCCCAGGGAACTAAATAGAACCATATGTGATAAAAAGAGGAATTGTGTATGAACTTTTCTTTACTGTCCTATATTAGTAAGGACTGGCCTTGACTATAGTGCTTCTTGGGCTGAGATACAGTTTTGCCTTCAGAGGAAGCAGATCCACCAGTAAGTGAGGAGCCCATTGCCATTGATAGAGAAGCCCTATGATTCTGCACTGGCTTACTGATTGGCAGTGTAGGTCTGCCGTAGCAGTCTGCCAGTGCTGTTCTTAAAGTGTGGTCTTAACACCAGTTTCATGGTCTTAAAGAAGTGTTTGTAATGTGGCAGGATCCTTTGCTTGATGCTAAATATATTGAAGTTAGTGGCATGAAGCAACCAGGTAATCTGAACAAGTGGCCTAGTGGAGAGAGATGGTAACACATCTTGTTGCCTCTGCAAGCCTGCTAGCCTGAATGGACAAGTACATTTACAGTGTATCAGGTTATCTTTAATGGGCACCTCTAGATCCTCATTTGGGAGATGATGTTCTCAACTCGAGTAAAATGCTGCAGTTCACTTTATTTCCAAAATATACAATATAGATGGGAGGGCTCATTTTCCACTGACAATGGAATATTTAAGAGCCTTCACATCATTAAAGGCAGTTGCAGCCAAATATTGAGAGTTCTGCAGTCCCCCACACTGAAGAGAATTATTGTATGTCAACTATCTGTTTTACTGATGATACTTTCTTCTTGTCAATAGGACAAATGGGTTTCTGATACAGAAAATACCTCCAGCTGTTTACACAAGGATGTTCGTATTTCTTTCAATCATAACCAGACATGTTTGTTTTACAACAGTCATCCTCGCCTAACTTATGGATTCCTTTCTCCTCCAAGTAAGTATATTGCCTTCATTGTACTGCATATGTGATTTAAATGATTTGTAATGTAGTAGGTATTGTCCATTATAGATGTTCTTGATAACTAATCAGACTATGAAGCAGTAGTTGCTGAATTGTTGCTGTTCAGCATATACGAAAGAAAAACATTTTAGGCACTTCAGCAGCGGTGGATTGTCCAAGGCCACTTAGTATTTTCCAAAAGCTTTGGAATTTACCAAGTTTCTAAAGTGGCACCTCATAGAAGAAACCGGAAAGAGCATCTGAACCTTGAGTCAAGTCTGGCAAGCTAGTAAATTGCAGATTCACTTTGTGTGAGGGGTGTTACTTGGAAACACCCAAAACATGTTTGGATGGAAACATCCAAGGTAAAATTTAGGGATGTTTCACTTAGTAAAAAACCTGCCTTGATAAGTTTATTTTCTATTTGAAATATACTGTTGTGTGCCATGTGTGGTCTTTACTAAAGCAATTCAGCATTGATCTGAAGAACATAGCTCTGATTCTCAAACATGTTACAAAATACTTCCCTGTTTGTAAGTGGTTATATTTGTGAATTGTTGCTGAGCTGATTTGGAATCATTTTACATTGACTTTACTGCATAAAGTATTGAGTAGTAGGTTATTTAAACATCCACATCAAGTGTAATTTGTGACGTTCTGATAGAAGTCCTATTTTTATGCCTAGATTTAGCAATCAGAGCAAATTGGTCTGACACTCATGAAGTGAATTTTACTCCCTTCCCCAAAATTGAAAAGTCTGGTCTGATATTTTTGAATCTCACAAAAAACTTGTCCACTGTACATCTGAAAAGAGCAGTTGCTGCTGCTGCTAAGATTATTTATTTTGGATGGGATCCAGCATGTAATGAAGTTAGCACTTAGACCCACATCACCTTTGGAAAGTGAAGTTAGGTCAGCTCCACTTTAACATTTGCACCATTAACATTTACACTTTAACTTTTTACACCAGTCTTTCAAAGCATGAAAATGGAAGCTTAAAGTAACTAATTCAAGTAATTAATTACTTTTTTCATTCTAGATTTCATGATAGATGGAAAGAAACATCAGTATGATGCTTTGCTTACTAGCAACATTGTGCCAATGTATCCCGCATTTAAAGGTATTTATTTGTATGCATATTTTTTATGCACAGTTGAATATTAGAAAGACTAGGGGTTTTTTTGGTTTTTTGGGGTTGTTGTTGTTCTTTTTTTTTTTTTTTTTCTGCTTGCTTCCAAACCATGCAGATGATTCCTGCTTTAGCTGTCTCTGTAAAATAAGATCTCCCTCAACTGCAGGCTTCTTACCTCAATGAAAAGTTCCCAGAAGTAGAATTATCAGTCTTGTGAAAAAGGCCCACCATTGTTAGCTTATGCTTCCTAATCAACTGGCTCATTACATGGGAGCATAGTGCAGACATTTAATGTCTGACATCTTACTTTTCATTTTCCTGCCTACCTAAACAGGATTTTTTACTGAATATCTTCTAGAGAACCCTGATGTCGTATATAATTATGTGAGTTAAATTAATTTCCAATTCAGGGATGTCTTCTAAACTCAGATGAGCTTCCAGGCAAGAATCTAGGACCTCAGTTACTAAGGAAACAGGAAAATAATAATGTCTCAGAAAAAATAAGAAGACCTGGCTTTCTTGGGTGAGGGGGATTAAGCATATTCCTAGTGGAAAAAAAAGGGTAGCATTTCCTCTGGACAAAGAGATGTCCTGTTTTGTAATTGAGTAGAGCTCAACTGTTAACTGTAATTAAAAATATCATATTGGTACTTCCCAGCTCATAGGTGTGGGTGACAAAGTTATCAAGGCCAATTTGGTAGTGTGACAAGAAACAGGTTGCCTTACCTCCTCTAGCTTCTCTGCAATTTGTTTTCCAATGATAGAAACCCAAGGACACAAGGGAGCAGCATCACTATGCCTCAGTCAGGTTTGTGATTAGGGTGGCTGTGAAACCACAATGCCAGGAGATACTGAAGTGCATGCTGCTGCTCAGTTAGGTGCAACCTTTAAAAACTATAAACAACTGTATAACTAATTATTTTCCTAGCTTATCATGTCTGTTTATATTCCTGAAAAACCTGCTCAGTTGTATTAACAGATTCTACCTTGGATATGTGTTTCCCACTTCCATTACTGTGTTTCAGTGTTATGGAACTACTTTCATCAATACCTGCTACCTGAATATGCTGCAGCCAGGAATGGTATCAATGTAGTCAGTGGTCCTGTGTTTGATTATGACTCTGATGGGCTGTATGATACTCCAGAAAAGGTGAAAAGGTGGGAACCTTTCCACATTCTAATGCTTTTTTTCTATCTCCTATTAGTGGTCAAAAAGTAATTATAATATTTGTTATCAAAGAAAGCATCTTGCAGAGATGGGCCCTTGGCAGGTTATATCAGTTCAGAGAGACAGTCAAATAGCCCTAAGCAGGTACGGAAGTGTAAAGCTAAGAAATAAGCTGCAAGCATGTAGAGAAAATGCACCCTCAAAATGTGTCATCCTAAACTCTGAAGGTGAAGTGTAAGAGCAGCTGTTGCATGTGGAAGAATGTCTTCTAGCCTGAAATCTTATGGTATTGACTCTAGGAGCAGGCAAGGCAGGGGCTTATCCCTGGTGGCATGGTTGGCACTTCCTGACCTGGCAGTGTTCCACTACAAAGCTGTGAATGCAAATAAACTAGTTAGCAAAATTGGTTCAAGCCAGCAGGCAGGTGGCTTTCTGGACTCTGGCTGAACTCTCTATGCACTGTGTATTCTTAAGGCATTTTTATGATAAATCAGTTTGTTACACCTCATCATTCCTGTTACTCAGATCATCCTACAAGCCAAACTGAGTTTGCAAAACAGTAATCTGGAATTTTCTTCCTAAGGCCTAGCTTTCTTTGGGCTAAAAAAAGTGGATTGCTAAAACTGATATGGTAGAATATAGCTGATTTGCTGTCATTGTTCTTGGTGCAAGTATGGTTTGATGGGTTTTACAGAGCAGTCTTTTGTGTTTCAGACACCCCAGTAATTCAGAAGTTCCAGTTCCAACTCACTTCTTCATTGTGCTGACTAGTTGTAAAAATACTTCTGAAACTCCACTGGACTGTGAAGGGTCTCTAGATGTCTTGTCTTTCATTGTACCTCACAGAGAAGACAACAGTGAAAGCTGTGCGGTAAGTAGTCTATTCAGTCCCCACATGCATCTGAAGTCAGGCTTGAACTTGTTTTGCTTGGAAATTAACTAGTAAGACTGTAAAAATGTGGCAGTCTATCATGATCATCTTGAGAGAGAAAACAATACTTCTGTAAATGGGACTATGTCAAAGTTTGTGTATATATTCAAATGTGAAAATAGGTGTTTCCTGTTTCAAGAGCAAAACATAGCGCTATCAGGGTAGAGTCAGAGTATTTTGAGACCATTAGTGTGATACATGCACAGACTTCTGTAGCACAAATATCCTGTCAACAGCTGAGAAGGATGAAGAGCTTCTGGGAGATGAGTCATCCACAAAGGAAGATCAGTGCTAGGCCAAATGTGTACTCAAAGGGAGAAAACGGATGTTCCTGAAGAACATTAGTTGCTTCTAGTTGAGGGACTTTGAAATTGTGATTGGAACGCACATAGCTATGACCCACATAAGCCAGAACAAAGCATGGTAAGTGTGTCGACCTATCCTACAGCGAAGTATGACACAACTAGCTGCCCAAGTCAGGCTCAGAAATAGTTTTATCATAGGTGTTGGATAGATGCTGGGCATCATCTGCTATTCCACATTATTGCCAACTTCTTCTGGTGCAGCAACATAGTCTGTATAATTGAGGAAGTAACAAGTATTAAATTCAGGCAAGCTTATAGCTATTTGTAAGTCATTGTTCTCTGTTTGTTAGATGCTTGCCAAGTGACTGCTTTCTGTCTCTATAAAATGTAAAAATGTCTTTTGCTAGCTTATTAAATATATATGGCACAAAAAAAGATGGCTTACAAACTCTTTTTTTCCTCTTCTGTCCCAATAGGATGGCAAATCTGAGTCCATGTGGGTTGAAGAGAGAATGAAGTTTCATACAGCTCGGGTCAGAGATATAGAATTACTTACTGGACTCAGTTTCTATCAAGACAGAAAACAGCCAGTAGCTGAGATTTTACAGTTAAAAACATATTTACCAGCTTTTGAAAGGGTCTGATATTTTTTTTTCCCTTTGGAATGTTGTTATCCATTTCACAACTGATTTGTAAATAGACTGGTTTTAATGAACAATTTTTTTTTTTAATAAGCTGGAACATTTATTGAACTTTTGAGAAAAATGCCAGTAGGGAGGAGAGTGGGTGCCATATTTCTATCTCAGGGACTCCTGATGGACTATGTGTGAAATACAGGACGGCAGCTCCTGTCAGTCCCACTTGAATGTGGTAGAACTATGTCCATTATTAAATGTTAACAGCCTTATCATCATAGTCTGAGACACGAACAAAAATGTTATCTTTTATATGCACTGGAGAGGAAAAAGTTTATAAAGCATGGGTTATGATCAATGTTCTACTTTCAAATATAAATACTTAACAAATACGGTTCTGGGAAATAACTACATTCTTGGTGACCATTGAAATATAAGGAGTGAGCACCTCTCACTCCAGTTTTCCTTGAGGCATGAATTATATCCTGAGCTTTGGTTCTTATAAAATAATGGTTCGATAAACTATGCTGAAGTTAGTAGGACTGGTAACTGAAACTTCCCCAACTCAGAAAAGATGCCTGGCTAAAGTTGTGTTAGCTGGGAAGCCTTGCTATGTTGCTGCCCCCTGGTGTCTCCGACACCTCAGGAGAATTTGATGCACAATTTGCATGTTGTAAGTACATCCTCAGAATGAGCAGGAATTGGATGCATCAAGTCACCTGCAAATCACAAGAAATTAATTCAGGAATATCTCAGAGCTCCCAGAAACAGTTATAACTATTCTGTCATCTTACTTCAAATTAAACTTCAATTTGATGCAAAGATTTTGCTTTCTTGAAGCAAAGATATCTTTCTCAATTTGGTGAATAATTTTGTCAGCTGCATTTCTGAAAACCCATTTTTGTCAAGAAAAGGTAATTTTTGCCATAAGATTGTTTCCTTATTTAGACTGCTGAGATTGTCTTCTCCAATGGCACATCTCATCACTGCAGTAAATGCCCACAGACCATTCACTTGTCCATTGGTGACAAATGACCAGATCAGAGCTGCGTTTGTAGCTGTCTTTAGTGCACCATCATCCAAATTACAACTCGCATAAGTTACCCATCTTGAATGCAGACATGGCCAGATGTAAATTCTGAAGAAGCACGTAATGAGCTTTCTTGGAAGCTTTCAGGCTACGCAATCAGCTGCTACAGGCACTCAGGAGTGTAGTAACTCCCTCCTTTTCCTGTATACATGCAATCACCTTTGTAATTCTCCCACTCTCTCTAAATCTGATAAGCCAAAATTGGCTCTGTTATATATAAAGTTTGGCATAGTCAATTACACATTTATGCTCTTATTTAAAGAGAAGAAAATATGTCATGCACAAGTGTGTTAGAAGAATGAAGAGCCTGTGACTGAGCAGAGAGGTATTTTGCGTTACAGCTTGGTCAGGGGATGTGGGAGGCTGGATTTGAAGCCTGTTGGAAGTCAGTAAAAGCTTTTCCATTAACTTCAGTTTAAGTGGGCTGAAATCCTGGGACCATTTTTTCTTTTAACCAAATGTATTTTCTTCATCTTCTGTTACAAGCTTGATTTTTTTTTTTTTTTTTTTTTCCTAAAGTAGTTTCACTGTGTGAAATTCAAATGTGTTTGTAGCAACCTCACATTATGATATGACTGTGACAGCATTATTCAGTGTAACTGCTTTGTAACATTGCCTGTGACCAATAAAATAAAACCATCAGAAGTAATATGTTTTTCATGACCCTTTTTGTACCAAATGCTACTGGCTAGCTAAAACAGTGGTGCAGATATACAGCACCGTTTTGCATTATTTTGGAGGCGTGGGGAGGGAGTTGCTTCAATGCCTGCTCTTTGACTTGAAAATAACTTCTCCTCCATCTGGAATATTGAGGTTATTATTGGAAGCCTTCATTATTGGAAGGGGAAGGTAGGAAGAAAAATGGTGAAGATGTTCTTAAATTCTTTTTAGAGCTGGCGCTGTCTCCTGAATGCAAATGACAGATGTTAACACCTTCAGAAAGTCAAGCATTGCCATTTAAGAGGCTGGCTAGCCTAGCCCTTGGGTAAAGATGGAACAGGACAGGCTTCAAGCAGGTGATTGCTGGTTTGACCTAGGGAGGATTTTGGAAGGGAGAGTGGCTGTGAAACCTAGTATGGTCATCAAGAGAGGGTACTGGCTGAGAGGGTTTTGGCATATGGCTTTGCCAGAAATTGACAAGTCAACTTGACAAGAGAGCTATCCTGATTTAAACTTGGTGCAAATAGTTTTGCTTCTTTTATTTCTTCATCTTTGCTTTTTTAGAAACATCTGTAGTAGTGGTGGCAGAGCACTGTGAATAATTGCTGGTGCTAGTCATGGTGTCAAGTGGCTGGTGATACCCCAGGATGGCAGATACTGAATTGCGGTTTTGAAGCCCATTGGGTCCCAAGGAGCATGCTGTGGCCACCGTCAAACTCATAATTCTGCCAAAAAAATTACAGCTTTGTCTATCTGGATGTAAAATATTTTGTTTCAGCTGAGGTGTCAGAGCTCCAGTGAGTGTTCTTAGTAGATGAAGTTGGAAGGTGTCAGAGCAACATTGTCATGATGTGACTGTCAGCATTATTCAATGTAACTGCTGCTTAATTTCAGCTGCTGCGTAGTCTGGCCTTCTTTCAGGTAAGAAAAAGATAGTGGAGGAGCAGACTCAAGGTCATTAGTCTGGATGTATCTACCAGTGTCATGTGTCACCAGGCCTTCCCAGGGAAAGCACTAGGAGATACTGTTAGCTGTAGTTGGTGCCCAACTATTACAGTGAAGGTGCTGACCAGTTTCCATGTCATAAGCAGTAATATTTGCTTAAGGCAAGGAAAGGGTAACTGAGGAAGGGAGTGGTAGGAGCCTTCACAGACATTAAAGATTGTTTCAGGGTCAACAGAGTGAATCACGGAGCACCAGTTTGGGAGGGACTTCAAGGATCATCTGGTCCAACCTTTCTAGGCAAAGCATGACCTAGACTAGATGTCCCAGCAGCCTGTCCAGCTGAATCTTAGAAGTGTCTAGTGTTGGGGAATTCAATGCTTCCCTGGGGAGATTATTGCAATGGCTGGCTGTTCTGATTGTGAAAAATATTCCGCTTGTGTCCACTTGGAATCTTCCTAGGAGTAACGTGTGCCTGTCACCCCTCTTCTTTTCCATGTGCCTCCTTATAAAAAGGGAGTTGCATTCTTTTCTGTAGCCACCCTTTAATTACTAGCTTTGCTGCTGAAAAAAAATGCATGTGGAGTTGTGCCTTCAGAGGTATTCAGGTGGTACAGACTTATACTGCTGGCTGCTCCCATCAGTAGCAGCAAGGTAATTAATTCATTTGACTAATGTGTTACAGGTTTCTTGCTCTTATTTACCTCAGGATTCACTGTCATTTAAGAAAATGAAGCAATACCTAACTACCTGTATTTGAGATTGTCCTGTTCTGGTAAATTCCCTTTTCAATGCATCCAGCATCCACTAAACCACTGTGTCCAGCACAGTGCACAATAGCTGTCTGCTAACGTCACCTCTCAGAGGCTGCCCTGTCTCATCCGGTGAGTGGGTGGCCTGGACTTCTTCCTTTCCTTAGTCTGAGGAGGCTCAAAGTACAAAATTATCCCCTTAAATACAAGGTTATAAACTGGCCTTGGCAAGCTGGGAGGAGCTACCCCTCTGTTGCATGGGAGGGCACCCGCTTTTCCAGGAAAATGAGATTCATGGGGATCAGAAGACAAAAAGGAATGTAAGAGAAAGCCTAAATCTGTGACTCTGTGGTTAGGGCAGGCAGCTGGGAGGAAAGATCTCATTTCTGTTGCTGAGGTGGCACCTGTGCCGGGATGAGTTGCCAACTGTACCATTTGGGAGTGGATGCTCAGGGGTGACAGCACTGTAAGGGACATCTCCTGCTGCATGGTCACAGAACAGCTGCTCTAACAGTTTGTGCCCACAGCAGCACCATTACTGACATCAGGAAACTATCCCAGGGCTCAGGGTGGAGGCTTTGCTCAGCTCTTTCACTGCTGTGCAAACTGTTTCTACCCCTCTGAGGAATTCAGGGACAGCATCTGTGTGAGCCCAGCAACTTGCTAAAGCAGAAGTTTCCCAATATTTTTGTTTGGGTACCACCATCACTAGTGGCAGCAGCAGCATCTGCTTACCCTCATACACCTCCCAGCAATGTCTGGGAGGTGCTGGAGCACCAAACTGAGGTGGCTTGTGTACCATGAGCAGTATGTCTACTGTAATTTGGGAACCTCTGTATTGCAGGAAACCAGTCCAGGTTTGGCCTCCTGTGACTCAGACTCCCTTGGAAAGGAGTCCAGTGCCTCACTGAACCTCTGTGAGTCACCACACAGGCCTTGAGACTCAGGAAACGCTGCTATGGAGACCACGGACAAACTTGCAATAATTATGGAAGCCTGGCAACACATTTTAGAAGATGCCATTGCAAATTACCAAATTCCTACTCAGCCACAACATGTGTTAAATGAGTGTTGCCCTTTATTGCAGGTTTGGTCCTTTCTATTTTTAGTTTCTCTGCTGAAATAAAACAAATACAGTGGGATGGAAAAACCTGGAGTTGCCTCAAAGCTCATGACCAATCTCACCCAATGAGAAGACAGTGGAAGCATCCTTTGATCATGTCCATAAGGTACATATGCATGGCTAAAACTCGGTCTAGATGGCGTGAAGCTGAGTTCATGGCACTGGCAAAGCTGTTCTTCAGCACCAGTACCTGCGGCTTGAAAAAGGATTTGTTTCTGTCTGTTTGTATCTCTCTGTGCTGGAGGCCTTACCTTTGCCATCTGCATCTGTACCAGAGCTTTGAATTTCTGGGTGATACAAAGGAGCTGCTTGAGGACGATGAACTCACTTTTAAAGCTCGTGCCTGCTGGCTGCATAAGATGGCCCAGTCCGTTACAAAATTTCAATTACTCTTTGTTATAGTGCTGTAACTGAGTTTATAACTTTACTTAGCCTCTTTACACTGGAGATTGTGTACACTGTGTTCTGCTGCTCAAACTAAATTATTCAGGGAGGAGAAAAGTTTGATAATCACTTATGAACACAATTAACTTTGAATAAATTGTGAATGTAGCTTCATTTGCTGGTGATATCTGGCTCTCTTCTGGTCTGATGTGGGATAACTGGGAAAAGATCTGTTTTGCTCAGTGTACATTTTCTACGGAAATATGGGCCTGTGGCAGTAGTAATCCAGGCAAGCCACTTGGAGATGAAACAGCTTTCCTAGGCTTTTTATGAAGTATTCACATTCTTGTAATTATCTAACGTTCCTGCTACAATTTTTAGGGACAAGAGTACTGGGAAGACTGAATTGCTGAATTACAGAAAAAAATCTGAAGAAGAAGGTTATGCTATGATTCTGCTATGATTATGGGAGTTATGCTAACTCCCACTGCTGGCTTCAACAGAGTAGAAATGCAGTGTGACTCTGTATTAACCTCTTAATCACTGGAGGGAATAATTGTTCTTAGGATACCTCACAGAAATGGATGTCATCTTGGAGCTTACATAATACAAACTAAGTTGGCCATAGCTTTCTGCAAAAAAAAGGGGAGAAACAAGAACAGCAAAAGCATGATCCCAGACCCCTTCTCCCCTTACATTATAAGATCAGAACATATTGAAGCCAAAATAGCCTGATTCACACTGGGGAGGTGGGGTTGTGTTATGACAATGAACACTCATGATGATTTCAGAGGAAAGTCAGCTAATGGATTGGATGGTAAAGACTGTATTTTCATTAAGACAAGAAATTTGGCTGCAGACCTGAGTTCCAGAGAACAGGACTTGGACTAACATGCTGTTCATATGGAGAAGAGTTTTCATTTGATAGAACACCTCTCAGTCTGTGTGGAGGGCAAAGCAAACAAACTTGGGGAGATCAGAAAACACCCTGAGAAAGAAAATTTTTAGACATACTCAGTAGCTAGCTTTAAGTCCTCATCAGGAGTTAGAACAGCTTGCACACTCCATTTGTCATCTGAGGGCATAGATAGCTGTAGCTCTGGGAAAACGGTGACAGCAGTTCAGATTCAGCAGCTGATGAAATCTCCATTCATGTAGCTCCTTGACATGTAGCTCCTTCAATACAGAAAGCATGGAGATTCCTGCATCTGGAATGAATCCTGTGCAATGACAATTTGTCATCCATGCCAAACTAAAACTTATGGAGCTTATGGACATTTTTTGGCATCAAAGACATAATGGCGAACCCAAAGTATTACAAGAAAAAAAACCTAAATACAAAAAAAAGCCATGTGTAGCTTAAAGTCAGAGTCCACAAAAGCACAGAGCTGTAGATACTTCAGCAAGAGTGCAGCTATTCCATTATTGAAAGGGCATCAGAAGAGGAGCAGTGCTTTGGGAACTGGAGGGAACAGATGCATTAGTTGAGAACAATCATATAGCTTTTTGGAACAGAAAAAGAAATTAGCCTGGTTTGGCTGAAAAGGCTTTGATAAATACATAAAAAGGAAATAATAATAATAATAATACCTGCTAATAAAAAGGTATTATAAAAAATATAATAATACCTGCTAATAAAAAGGTAAATTCTGAGGAGTTGGTAGATGGCAAACATCTTCCTAAACCCACATGTTTAAAATCAAAACATACATTGATTTTAGGCCTCTCTTTAGAAGATAGTTTTCTTAAAGTAATATATAGCATATTTTGATGATATAAGAGGTGACACTTTATGTTTATAGTTTTGATGGTGTGTGTGTATGATAAGAATTTCAAAGCCATTCTGAAAATAGCCAGAACAGCAGTGCTAAGGCTGAATCACAACACAAAATATTTATACGGGGAACATAGTGACTGGGAGAAGTTTACCTGAGTATGTCTTAGACCTAGATCATTACTACTACTGAATATAGGTGTTATTCAAAAAGTTGTAAAAACCTTGCTTATTTATGAAAGAATTGCGTGCACCTAACAAACATCCGTCATTTTATACCACGTTTTTGAGCCTAAGTAATGCAGCTGTCCAAGTACCAGACCCTGCTCTGCCATTCAGCTAGGGGGGCCAGCTGCAGTAGAGAGGATCTGGAGGACGAGGCACAGCAGCTCTCTTGCCTATTTGTATGACCAAACCAATTACACAGAAATGGGCCTCAAGTGAGGAGCTGGTTCTTACAGTAGGTTTGGGTTAGATTCAGAGCATCAGACTCAAAGTCCTATTTATCAGCCTAAACCTACACAAGATGGACGCAACTCACTGTCTGTGCATGTTGAAGAAGTCAGGAGGGAAATGAGTTTCTCTTTCAACATTTTAACTCAAAGGCTTATTGTACCATAATTAGTCAACTGGAAAAAGAGATGTAATTACATAAGATAATTTCATGGATTTCTGTCAGACCCCCAATGCCTACATGTGAATCTGTACCCACCTAAGAAGGAGAAGAAAGCTCTGCTCATCCTGAAACTTGAACCTTGGAGGGTAGATTAGTTTTCAAGAAGCACACAAGATGAAAACCAAGACATTTAAAATATACTCTTCTTTATTATTGCCTCTAATAGACAAACCTCTCTTTTGGATGATTTTTCCAAGTACCTGTTGGTGGGAATTGTTGTGATATATTGTGACGTATTATTGTGATCTTTCAGGATGGGTGGCATTGGGAAGTCAGAGGCTGCTGAGGGAGGGTCTGCAATGGGCTCCTGTTCTGCTGCTTGCTGCCCATTCAAAGAATGGCAACAGCCCAAAGCAGGAAACAAAAGGGATAAGTGAGACCTCATCCTGTGATTTGTAGCTGGTTCCAGAGGAGTCTCAACTGCATGCATTGGTGTTTTGTTTTCTGTATCTTTAATATAGGAAGCAATGATCTGCAAAATGTATAAGCATATGCCTAAGTAATGGAAGGTGCTCAGACAGACCTGTGTAGCTATTATTTTAATGCTTTCTGAGAAAATAAGAAATATATAGGGAATATAGGGAATTCCAAACAATATGTTTAGCTCACACCATCCTCCTTAACAAAATATAATGAATTCTTTCGAGTGGGAAACTAAATACCTACCGCCAAAACGAGCATAACGACCTTCTTTACCTTTATTTACACAGAGGTGAAGTTTTTGTACCTGGAGCACAAGGCTGCTGCTGTTGCTACGGAGGAGCCACACGGTGTCAGTACGATGCAGAGAAAGAGCGTCAGCATCATTCCCTGGGACCCGACGCTACCTCTGGCAGCCCTCAGCAGCAGAGCCCGGTGCCAACTAGGACCCGACACGGCCTACGTAGAACGCAGCACGGGATGTATTTGCTGTTTCAGGAGTTGCTAGCCTGATACTTGTTCAGGTGGTGTATTAAATGCTATCTAGGTTTATTACCAGACTACATTGCCATACTTCCTACCTCATCTATCAACAGTATCATGTAACTTAAATTATACGCTCCAAAATTGCCTCATCAAAAAAGCAGTTTTTACCTAAATGCGCTCATGAAATAAAATGACAGACTGACTTTTACTTCCTCCTTGTTTTGGAGAAGTAGACAGACAAAATACAGGTGCCAGTGGACAGTTCTTTACTTTCTGACTAAAGGACAGGCTATTTCCTACCACCCCACAAATTGTCCTGGCTTGAATATGCAGAGTACACACACACACAAAAGAAAGACTGGTTTAGTGAAGTCTAATAAACAATCTTTGAGACATATTAGTCAAAACTGTTAACTATCTGGAACAAGAACATGCTGCCTCTCACAATCAGCAGTCACTGTACAGCACAATGAGATTTTATCAGCCAGCATTATGTTTGCTTGTTTGGCTCTGATTTTAGCTGAGAAGGACATTGTATATGTCTCTGTGGTTGCTAGCAAATATACAGTTTCTAAATTGTTTTGTGATAAGGGCTATGGAGAATGCCATTCAGGAGCCAAAGAAAACATTACATAAATGTCCTCTAATCTGCTGTATCAAATTAAAGCACTCTTAAGGATAAAGGAGTCTTATTTGATTTCTGCCTGTAAAAAGTCTATTACTTCTTCATTCAGAAAGCAAGTTTTTATCCAGAGAGTCCTTGCACTCTACAGGCTGGCTGTACTTCCAAGCTTTGCCATGCTCATTATATACTTGCAGAAGTCAGAAAAGCCAGAACTGAAAATTCCATTTTGACAAGCTCTAAAAGTCTGGTACTGTGGCTGTTAAGGAAAGGCAGGTAACATTGCCAGTGCTTCTCTAACAGCATTTCATTGGGTACCTAATTGAATAACTGTAAAACAAAATGGCATTTCCACAGTGCTATCCATTAGTGCTACAGAACATAAGGATGAGCATCAGCACTAGGCCTATAATGCAGCAAGCAAAGCCAAATGTTGCCTTCCCTTGCAATGCTGATTCCTGGTGGCCTCTCGTAGGCATAAGCCATGCTGGGATCCATTTGGGATCACTGGCAGGAGCATGTTCTGATCTATGTACTGCTTTCTAAAGTGGCTACTTATTGGCTATGGAGCTGTAGCTAAAAGAAAAGAAACAATTCATTTCTATGCCATCTTATAAAAATCTTTGGAGTTACAGGCAGAAGAAAAACCTCAGTTGAGCAGATTCCCTCAGGTGGGCAACTGCAGCTACAATGCTAATGGGAAAACCCACTGAGAGGCACCCAGAGCAGTTCCTGAGACAAGATGAGCTGGCCTTCTTCATTAACTCCGACCGTGTTAGATTTCAGAAGCTTGGTCAGCTTACTGAGACTTTTTGACCTCCGAACAAACCTACAATTAGCACATGTATATGTAGAATATGTATACAATTAGAACAATATGTATAAATGGAAAAGGCTAAATTAGGGTGGCAGAAATTGGAAATTTGTGAAAATGAAGTATTTTCTCAGCAAGAACATGTGCTTTTACTACCTGTGCGCTTTTTACTTTTGCATTACAGGGTGTAGTTGTCCTCAACTAATCTGCTTTTTTTTCGGATACTCATTTCTCTCTTGTTCTGGGTTCACAGTTGAGGAAGTACAAATTTTGCACAGTACTATCTTTCTATCATGCTCTTGTTTGCTATGATGCTGAACCCCAGAGGGGTTCATCTGTTTAGCTGATCTGTTTTGTGTTGTTTTACCAATCCTCTGTCCTGGTTTCAGCTGGAGCAGAGTTCTTTTTCTTTCCAGAAAAATTCCATCATAAACCACAACACTCTCCTCCTGCCAGGGTCTCCATCTGGGGCTGAAGCTGTGTGGTAGCAGGGTGCTGTTAGAGATGTCAGCTGGACCATACCCATTCTTGGATCAGCAAATGGCTCTGTGCATGTGATGTACCTGCGGACAAAGTGAGTCCTTTTAGAGCATGGTGTTGTGCCAAATTACAAAGTCCACAATGAGATGATCTCTCATCAGAAGACATCAAATGTCTTCTTTGGTAAAGAATAGACTTTTTAGTTGTACGGTTGAAGAAATATGTAATTAAGAAAGCATAATTAACACCACACTGCATCACAGTGTATAAGATTATATCTAATACCTTCCCAGATGTTACATTGGCTAAAACCTGAACAGTATTTCAGGTCTATTTTGTATCCTGTCTATCACATCCATTTGCCATTTACACTGGCTTATCACTTCCTTAGTAGATTGCACTTTTAGCTGTTTACCGAATACTTTATTGTGCAGTTTGTGCTCCTGAAACTGCACAATATTATTGCCCAGCAAATGCCACAGGAGCCAGGCTGTGTCCTCTTGGGAGCCCTCCCAGGCACACAGCCCTGTGCAGTTCCCCTGATGTTGTACAGCCTCAGGACTTGGGGCCACAGGTGGCCTAAACCAGTGTGACTGCAGCTATGTCAATTAGCTAGGCTGACCTAAGTCCTGAAAACTGGCTGGTTCTTAGCATTTAGGGCAGAAGCAGGAAAACATATTTCATAGCTGCTGAAAGCTGCTAAATACCTGCTTTAATAGGACTAATTAAAAAAAAAACCAAACATTTCTTTGGATTGTGCATTTCTGTCAGTGGCCCAATTAGTGGGGCTGAGTAATGAATGGAGGCACCACTGGATTGCTTTTACACTGCGGTACTGTGTTAGCAACCTTTTGGTCCTGCTCAGGAGGCTGTAAAACACTTTGTTCCTCACAGCATAAACACTATTATACTACTATTAGGGTTGGATTTACTTACCATTAAGCAAACATAAATACTCCTGCATTTGGCACTGCCCCAATAACAGACAGGACCTGAGGAATACTGCCACAACATGCAGCCAGAGGTTTCTGGGGGGACTTTTCTGAATCATCCCAAATTCGCTACTCTGGGGGGCTGGGCTCAGGCTAGCACTGAGAAGAGCTGAAATGGCCTGAGCTAGGGTTAATGACTGCAAGCAGTCATTCTCTGCAGGAGCAATGCTGGTTGATGCAGTGGAGATGGGACCTTAGTCATGCTTCTAAACTGTGTTCAAATGCTAAATGTGTCGAAGGCTTTAGTACAGTTTGGGAACAGGTTCCTTGAAGAAATTCCTGGTATTTCCTGGTTCCAGGCAGGCTGAAAAACACTGTGAGAATGTGGTGGCTTTTGGTATGTCCATTTATGGGCATGAATCAAAGGAACTGCTGGGAGGAAAAAAAGTGGAAAATGAGAGGAAAAATAAGTTAACTGAGCTACTTCCTCTCTCAGATTCTTCTCGGGTTTTGGGCAAAGCCTTCTACTGGTATTTCATCCCAATTTCTTGCTAACTGCTTCCATATGTAGGCATAGTGTAACATCAGTTAAAGCCACATTTAAGCCTTGTTTTTAAGGAACTTAGGTTTTTGGTGGTAGGATGCAAAGTCAGAATGTTTGAATTATTATATGTTTAGGTAAGAATATTACTGTTCCTTCTTGCATTTAATGTCCTTCTCAGTGCAATGGTACGAGTACTTTCCGCAAGCACGATGTCTGAAAAAGCCATGCTACATGAAAAAAATACAAATGATCTTGTTAAGAGCATGCTATTTCTAGTGATGTCCAAAAGTCAGTTTTCTCAGCTGAGTCCCCGTCTTCATGAGACAAACAACTGGATACTGTTCAAAGACTTATTTGTTCCTCTGTGGTTATGGATCATTAAAAGTGGCTCATTCTTGAAGAGTTTCTTAACTAGTGTCTTTTGGATGTTTCTTAGTGCTGAGGAATCTGACAAATTTCCATCTGGAGAGGAGAGCCTATTTCATATGAAAGAGCTATAATCCGTGTCTGCTGTTCACATCTGTATTGTGTTAGAAAGCTAAGCTGCAAATCCATGCAAAAATGTTATGGTACAAAAATCTGAAATACGATGGCTTAGAGTTATTTCGCAAATAATTTGATACTCTGGTCTCCAGCCACCTTGAATTCCTGTTTAATTATTAATTGAGTATCATGTATTAAATGATTACTGACTTTACAGTGGTCCCTTACCAAACGTATCATTAGTATTGTTGAAGATCCATTTTAAGGAGCTAGTAATTTGAATTAATATGCTTTCATATATTAATAAAATGCTTTAAAAGTACAGTAGCAAACTGCACAATAGGATTTTCTGAGGATGCAAATATCTGAAAGCAAACTTCCAAAAGAATGTATTTTAGAAGCAATGTGAACCAATGTTGTCTCTCATGTAGGTGACTTTGGACTGTCGAACCCAAGTTTTGATTCTTACATCTGTGCATCTTAGGCCCAAAGAATGAAATCAGGAAATACCTTTACAGTTGAAAGGCTCACATTTTAACCATCATTTAAGATGCCATGAATTCCACACAAGGGCTCCTGCTTTCCAGGATGCCTTTGAAAGAGAGTCTTACAAACAGTATGATGCCTATTTACACATCTAGGAGAACCTAACAACAAAGTATTTAAATTGATTTACCTTCAGAGATCTAACACCTGAGGAGTGGTGTAAAATGCGTGCTTCTGTCAGAAGAATACACGTGTTCCTGGGAGAAAAAACAATGAGTGCAAGTCGTTACAATGCTGAGGTTTATGATCCTTTAAGTGATCGGGGAGAGCAACAACTTGCTAAGCTGATCTGCATGTGCAACATACTTCCTTATTACAATTCACAGTGGTAAAAGCAAACCACCATTGAAACATTGTGCCAGGAGGCCTCTTCTGTCCCTCTCCCCTAGCCTGTGAAGCAGCGTGATAATTTGTCAGATGGCAGGCAAAACAGCTGCATCGCTGCATTACCAGGCAGAGGGCAGGTTGTGGTCCTGAGCTGTAGTGGGGGAGCCCCTTTGTGGGTGTCTAAATGCAGAGGGCCCTTCCTAAACCAGACCACTGCTGATGCTTTCTGGCCCTGCTGCCTTGTACGATAGGCATAGCTGGTGGACAGGGCCAAGGGAGGCCACAGCCCTCTGCGGCTTAGTGTCTGAGATGCAGTCCATGCCGCAGGGGACTGGGAGCACAACCTGGGCGAACCTCATGAGCCGGTTATGAGGCTCAAGATGTTGATGTTATAAGGATAAGGAATGGTCATTCATTATAATGTCTGATATAGATTTGTAAAAGAATGCAGGGCAGATCTGTTAATAAATGGGCTTTAGCAGCATCATAAACACCGTGTCTCTTAAAGACATTAATCCCAACCTGCCAGGTATATTATGCTACCTTCTGTTCTTCTGATCCTGATAGCTTCTACAGTGATGGCTATGAATGGAGTCCATGTACATCCTGTCCTTGCTGGAACTAGAAATGACAGTGTTCTTGTTATTTGGGGGTGGAGCCACAGCAGTGGTTGGACAACCAGTCCTTGGGGTTGTAGGAGTGTTTGAAGTGTTTCCAGGGTGAATTGAATGGCCGCATCTTATTCATAACCTGAAAGAACCCCCCCCCCAAAAAAAAAAAAAAAAAACAACAAAATAGAGAAAAATGCTGGAGAGGCTCAGGGAGTGTAAGAGCCAAAGGCTACCCAAAACTATTGTTTAATATAGAACACAGAAAGCCACTTCCTCATGCCAGGAAAATTCCTCATATTATTTAGAGGAAGGGGAAATACTTCTATGGCGTTGTGCAAAGTCTGGTGAGGCCACTGGCAAGGCTCCCATTGACTTCCCATGAGTTTAGGGCTCTGTTGTCCATCATTAGTCAAAGCTGGTGTTACGCTGATTTGCTGCTAATGCTAGCTGGAATCAATGGGATTGGAAGGTGCGCAGGAAGGATGGACTTTTTTGTAAGCTAACACTCTTTCAGCACCAGGAAATTCCAGATTGAACTTGTTTGGCTGAAAAGGATTCTTGTTGGAGAGTTCTTGTTTTTTTTGGAAACAAGAACTAATGCTTCTAGTGCAAAGGTTAATTTTAAATTCAAAGAATTCCCTTGTCTTGATAAAGGGACCAAAAAAAAAAGTCTGCTGTTAACGTAGGACCTAGCACAGAACTGAAGCTTTCTTTTTAGCTTTAGGGGGATGAGGTAAGTGAATCACAACTGTCCTTATACTGTTTTTTGGTATCTGAGAAGAATGTTTGGACTGTTATCAAAATGTGTAGCTCTTACAGTACTTCTCATCTGTGGGCCTGGAAGAGTTTGAATCAATGGATGCTTTACACAGAACTGTCATGTAAAATGATTCGTTCCTAGGGACCAAGTAGGAAGGTAACCCAGGTATTTGCCATCTGAGTTCAGTGCTCTGTCCACCATACTATACGAAGGTTTTTATTCAAGTAAAACCATATCTAAGTTAGCCCTACTCTGCATGAAGGTTAAATCATGAGATCTTAAGAGGCCATTTCCAGCCTGTATCATTCTGTAATTTTTATGATACAAGTCATTAGCTCTTCACTGAAAATTTTATCAGATTTTGGGCTTCTGGATCTGACTTTAGAGTCAGGAGCCACTTCACTGCAGATACTTTAAAAATGTTTTTCTCACCTTAGTTGAAAACAAATTTTAACCATTGGAACATGTCAATGAAATTAAGCACGTTGCATGGTGTGTTACAGCAGGAGCTGAATGGTATGGTGACCAGCTGATTCATTTTAAAGCCACCACGTGTGATGCATTTGGAACCTGCTGCACTTTCTAATGCAGCACTGGGCTTGCCAAAGCAAGCCTGGCCCTGCCCTCCGTTCAGAAGGGTAGCAAACTACAGTTGGCTCACTAGTAACACAATAAGTAACCATAAATCATTATCTTAGTGGCAAGTGCATGTGCTTCTTGACAAAAACCCCCACAAAGCATTACTTGATTTTCATCTAGTGCAAAGCCAAACCATTTTAGGAATACATAAAACAGTAATGAAGACTAAAGGTAAATGAAATACCAAGCCATTTATATAAAAAATATAAATACTTTATTTTCAACTAAAAAGGTGCAAACATGTAACTTTTGGTCACACTTCTCAACAAATAAACTGTCCAAAAAAAGCCATCGTCAAAGAAAGAAACAAATGCTCAAATGGAAAGACTGATGAGCTACAGAAGAGCCTTTTTTCTTAAAGCCACTTGTCCAAGAAAGTAGAAGTAAATGTATTTTGCCAGATGACTGCTTTGTAAGGATGCAGGCACCTCAACTCTAACAATCTCCATCTTGTTCTCAACTCACCATTTGGCCCTATCTGAACAATTTCCACTAGAGTATGTATTTCATGCTTTGAATCCATTGTCAAACAAGCTTTAAATCCTACCTTATTCCAAAAAAGAAGGCTATCACTGAAATTTCAAAGCATAAAACAAAGGCACAAAACTTTAAATTAATTTAGATAACTGTACAAATATATATACACACAGTATTTACAATATTAATAAAAAGTAGCTTGTTACAGGTAAATTAACTGCCACAAGCTGTCCAGTCTAATAGACATGATTCTGATTCTTGTTGACCAAGCCATATGAATCAGAGCGTCAGAGCTGAAACATTACTGTCCTGACTAACAGAACACCTTCTACTTAGCACTTTGCTGGGTGAAAGTTTGCCTTCCAGCTGTTGCTGTTACTAAGCCAACACCAGCAAACATGCTAACAGTCTCCTTCTGAATTGCACTACTACATGAAGCACGCTGTACCACATTAAGGGAACATTTGCTTGAATCTTGTTTTTCCTGCCTATTTCCCTTACACCCTTCACACCACCTCATGAACAATGTGTTCTGAAGCTGTGTCTTGCTGTGGTCCCACTGTGCATCTGTTTTACCTTCTTCTTCAAACCACCATTTGGGGTCAGTAGAAAAATTGTCTTAAGTCACATGGAGCAGTTTGTTGAAATTAAAAAAACAAAAAAAAAGAACTGATTTAAATACCTTGTGCTATTGAATCATGTTTACAAATTGAGATGCAGATAAGTTCAAGTTGGGAATTTAGTTAGCGTCTCCTTCTGGCTTTATGCCATGTCTCCATACATCTTCCTGTAGTACAGAGACTCAAAGATGTCATTGTCTCCAGGGCAGTTGTAGTGGCACGCGCAGGTCTTGATGAACATCATTTTCCTTTTCATGATCTCGCCATCAGGGCACTTGAACTCCACGGGGAGGGTGGTGGTTCTGTGGGGTGTGCAGCAGCGCCCGTCAGTGCAGACACCACAGAACTTAGCTCTGTAGGTCTTCAGGCTGGTGCAGCCAGACAGCTCAAACTTGATGGGCTTGGAGATTTTGGGGGTGCGAATGCACTTTTTGCCTTTCTGTTAGGGTATAAGTGAATACAAAGTGTTTAGAAGGTAGGCTTTCACACAGCACTAAGCTTGCAAGCTAAGGGCAGCAGGCACATTAATCCTTATATCTTCACTAGGCAAGTGTCTTAGTACCATAACACAGAATGAAAGGAAAATTCAGGACATTTCATTGTAAACTATTCATCACTGGGATACAACTCAAATTTCAAGGTAAACTACTTGAAACTAACTACTCGTCAAAACTACACAGTTTTTGGTAAGACACTTTTTTTTAGTTAGTGGATGGAAGCATCCCTGTAGGTCATACATAAAGATTAGATTTTTTACCTTTATGTTCTCCTCCAAGTCTGCTTCACAAGGTCTGACCATGCAGAGTCTACTCTGTTTCTCCAGTCTGCAGAAGGCATTATCATTGGTGACCCTGGTTGAGATGCCCATACCGCAGGTCTTGGAGCAAGCACTCCACTCCGTGGTCTGCACCAAACAGTTGGCACGCATCATTGTCGGGTCTGGACCGTAAGTGTCTTCCAGTCTGTAAGCTGCAGGAGGCAGACAGCCAAGATGAGACCATCATCTGACCTCATGCCCTGCTAAAGGCTCTCTTTCCCTTCCTGGGAAATTTGAGCATCCACACTTACTGCAGCACTCCAGCTGCCAGGGTGCCCTGTGTCAACCCATCCCACTGTCTTCAACCTCCATGCAGGGTACCTATTCCCCCCAGGCTGCCACCCACTTAGGGACACCCACTCACCAGCAAGTGCAGGTCCCACAGCAGTCTGCTCTTTGGTCTCGTCGCAGACCCACTCCTCGCAGCACTTTCCAGGGAGCTTCACCCGGCGCGGGTAGGGGCAGTCGGGGCTGGGCAGGCGGACGTCCATGCTGCAGAGGGGCACGCAGCCCACCGCCCCGTCCAAGCAGGTGCACTGGTACTTGCAGCTGCTCTGGAAGGACTCCCCGCTCCGGTACACCATACCGCCGAAGACGCACGGGGCACCGTCCCGAGCTGCGAGGGGCAGGAGGCGGAGGGTGAGGCGGAGGGTGAGGCGAAGAAGTCTCCCCGGCTTCCCCCTTTACTAAACCCCAGCCCGGCGGGTCGCTGTTCCCATCCCGCGGCTGCCTCGTCCCCGCTCACTCACCGGTGCAGACGCCGATCCTGCGGTTGGCGGGTGAGCCGAAGTCGCAGAAGAGCCCCTTGTGGTGGTCGCAGGGGTCGCGCTCGGTGCAGAGCTCTCCCAGCTGCTTGGCGCAGACGCGGCAGCAGCCGCAGCCGTCGAGTACCAGGGAGACGCCGGCGGGGCAGGTGGGGCCGGGCCCCGCGCCGCACTGGCACTGCCCGCTGCACTCCTGGCTCTGCGCCTCCTGACAGCGGCGGGGAGAGAGAGAAAGAGAAAGCGGACGTCAGGACCGCTGCCGGGACCGCGCCGGTCAGAAGTGGGGTGGCGGCGCCGCTGGCTGCGGCACTTACCGGGCTGAGGAGGGAGAGGAGAAGGGCTACGGCGAAGCTGGCAGGGGCCATCCCGCGGCGGTCAGCGGCTTGTGAGCGGCGGCGGCGAGCAGGCAGCGGCGTCGGCTTGCCCGGCAGATAGGGGCGGTGAGGTGAGATGAGCCGAATCGAGGTGAGGCGAGGCGATGAGCGCTTCCCGTCGGGCGGCTCTTCTCAGCAGCGGTGCGCGGACGGGCCTGTTGCGGTGGCCACTGTGCAGGCTGCTACTCAGTGCTGCACTGCTCTGTTCCGCTTCTTGTGAGTCCGGTGGGAGAGCGGCTGTGTGAGTGCTGCGCAGTGCCGGCAAGGACGCCCCTTTATACGCGTCGTCGGCACAGCCTCGCCAATGGGCTGAATGGGGCAGCGGACAAACAGCGACATTCCGCGCATTCCTGCGCGCCGCGCCGCGCCGCCTGCCCCGCCCCACGCCGCCGCCGCCGCCCCGGAGCGGCCCTGACCCCTGACTCCCGCATTCCTCCGTCTGTTCCCCCCTCCAACGCACACCCCCTTCACGTCTTTTTATTTTTCATCCCGATGTTTTTTAAGTGTGAGTCCTCTCCGGAACCAGCTGCTCTGGGTCCCCGCGTCCCGTCCTTCCCCCCGGCAGCGCGTTATTCCTAGGCGGGCAGCGGGAAGGGGAGAGGGGGGCGGCGGGGCGGTTGCCAGGGGCGTCCGGGGGAATCCGTTATTTCCCTTCCTCGGTTCTCCCCGCTCGCCTCTCGTGCCTCCCCCGGCAGAGGGGACAGGAGACCGGTGTTTTTGGGGTGGCCCCGTCAGGGCCCTCGCCTCAGGGTGCCTGGTGCCCGGCAGCGAATGGTCCCTGTGCTTTGGTACCACCAAAAAAAGGTATAATTACGCTACCGGGTATAAATTGACTCTGTGTACCACTGAATCATACTGGATATTTGTAATGTGTTCCTTCCCTAATAGATGCTCTCTATGAATAGAGAGAGTGCCTATTTACTCTGAAATATTTGGCACAGTGGATGGAGTCTGAAGCATGGAAGAAGTGGCTATTATTTTCCCACTGCCTGTGTGCAGCTGTCATTTCTGAGCAACATGGTCCTCGCACATCCCTGCTTCCCAGCCTCGCTGATGGTCCTACCCAGGATTACAAGAAGAGGGGACTGGCATGTTAGTGCACTCAGCCAAAACCTTAATGTTGGAGGTTGTATTTGAACACAGGACCTAAGTATTGTGTCTTGTATTAAATCACTGCAGACAACTGCTGTAGCTTTCAGTTTATTTATTTATTTATTTATTTATTTATACCAGGAGGATGGTTCTTCCCCCACCTCCCAGTGTATCATTTGAATATTCAGTGATGTCATGTTGTTTGACCTCAGCTTTAATGCAAGGAACGCCAGAGTTTTGGCTTTTGACCTGTAGAAGTATGTTAGTGTTTAATGAGAGAGATCAGCTTAATTCATCTTATCAGGCAGACTGAAATCTGATGGATATCTCAAAAAGATATATCTTTTTATGCAGGCTTTCTCCCAATGCCGTACCCCACTTCTTTCCATCCCTGCATATACAGGCATACTGCCATACTATGATGTAGCAATATGTATGAGGGAAAAAGAAACAATTTCATGTAAAGCCCTGGTAGGTTATATTGTAGTGTAAAACTGCTATTTATTTTCTGCCAGCACTATACTTTGTCTGGTAAAGTCATTTGAATGTCATTTTTTCTTGTTGAAATTCTCCATTAAAAGAAATGAAATTGGCTCTGAAAGAAAAAAATAGACCTCAGGGGAGCAGTTACGGTAAATAAAATATGTTCCCAAACCCTTGAGGCCTCCCAAAATCTGTATTTGAAAGACTCTAATGGCTTCAGTGCTGGGTAAATAATATGTGTACCAAGCTATGTATGACATGCATACCAAAATGCAAATGTAACCAGGTAAACAGAATGCCTTTTTTAAATGCCTAAATATGGTAGGAGAACATCAGAGAGGGAGAAGCTCTAGACATGTTTTATAACTTTCTATGTAAGAGTATTTTTTCAGAGAAACAATTTTATTAAACAAAACCTAAGAACTTACTGACAGAAAAAGTATGTTTAAAAGTGACAAACCACCAGAAAGCAAGGAAATACAAAATTAAAGGATAAGTCTGTCCTAAGTCCTCCCACTGTGAGCCAAGCACAGCAAGACCCATCCACTTGCTGCCTTGAGAAAAGACTTAAATAGGCATTTGGACTTCAGAACTGATTCTGGTCTTGCAGCGCTGTGTATGAGGCATTAGCCCACTGAATTGCAAGGTGTACCAGCCCATGACAGTGGGTAAGAATCAGAGTCCGTCACATTTACCTTTTGTCATTCTGGCTTCTGTGCTGTTGGATGTGGCTCGTTGACTACCTCATATGTGCATGTGTGCGTGCACAGGGGCAAAGGGAACCTGGAAGCAAAGGTGGGTCCTTCAGAGTCCCATCGGTCTTCAGCGTATCCTTTCTGACGACAAAATGTCCTGGGTTGGAGAAGTATGTCTTGGCATTGACAAATGAAATGGTTAAAAAGCACTATTTTTGACTTCCATGCAGGTGTTTATACAGCACATGCTTTTACGATAGTATATTTTTTCTGCTGAAACTAGGAATTCACTACATCGGCCTTGCAGACTTGTTTACACAGCTATATACGGTATGCGTGTGTCTACATCAGCTTCAGTTGGTATAGCTCCTTTGGTGAAGTCTTGTAAAACGTACAGGTGTGGATAGGCTGCATTCCTCTCTTGTGTTTTTCCTTCTTGGTTTTTTTTTCCTCCTTCCCCCCAAAAAGCCACTTGATCAGGTATCAGACATACTGAAAACCTGGCAAGACTACAGGAAAGTGGCTAGACTTGGAGTGTTTGTGTACTTAAAGAAAGAATCTTGCACATTTTCAACTTTCAGTCAGATATTTTTTTATAAGAGCAATTGGAGGTCTGAGCCAGCCCTCAAAGCGGAAATCAAAAGCTCCCAGAGAAACATTCCCGAGGAATGTGAATCTGATCCAACAACCATACGCAATGCACATACAGTACTGTCAGTCTTATAGGAAGTCTTGCCATATATGGACAGCTGGACCCTGAGCTGTTTATCATCACGATAGGCTTGTAGCTGGCTTCAGACATTTCTGGCTTGCTTCAGGTTTGGCATGCCAATTAGTTCCTTTCCCAAAATGCTCACCAGGATGTTTCTTAAAAATTGTAATAAATGTATCTCAAAATCTTGAGAGGTCCAGTTAAAGTTATGTTAGCAGGCTTTTGCTTAAAATGCAGATTCCAAGCAAGACTTACTCTGCTAGCTCAGAAACAGAAACAGAATAAAGAGATTTATTCCATCGTGAATGTGGTTGCCTGGTATCTGTCTTTCTTAGAAGTCATCTGGTAAGTTATTCTATGTATCTGTAGGCATAGAAAGTGCTGTGAAGTGGACTACTCACTAGACTTTTGCTCATCCCTTTCTGGAGGGGTGCATGAGCTCATGAATCAACACAGGCAAAGTGAAAACTACTTTTTCCAGGAGCTGTCAAGCAAGTTATCCAAGTTGTGCCATTTGTATTGCTTTGTTAGAGTGAGGCATGTGTTCCGCTTTGGAGCCGTGACAGTTCACGTCAGCTAATCTTACCAATGAGAGGCATTAGCTCCTCTCCAAAAGGAACCAGGATATGAAGGCTGGGCAGTGCAGAGGATGGCAGAGGGCCTATGGAAATGTTTGCTGCTGAACTGGTGGACCTAGTCCAAGTTCCTTGTGATACTGGATCAGATTCTCTGCTAGTGTCATTTGGGCAGATTCACTGAATGCACTGTTGGCCATCAAAACACTTGGACTTGAGAAGTCCAAGTCCATTGAGCTAAAGCTACTTAGTGCAGTCTTTGGCAAAGCCATCAGATGTGATTCCCATTAGCAGATCTTGTTGTTTTCCATGATAGTCATTATTTAAGAACTTATCTTCTTTATGTTCTGACAGGTAACATTTTGTTACTTCTAGAGTCATTGAGAATGCTGATTGAAGCTCTTGGGTTCATCCTTAAAAAGTAATTGGAGTTTTTATGAACGTGTGTGGTCTTGAAGCAGCAAAGTGATTACTGGAAGTAGAATAATCTAAATGAGTATTCAAAGCACATATAGAACTGTTGGTACGAGAGATTATAAGTAGCATGAAGCCAGGGATCCTTTACCTATCGAGCCTCGGGTTCTTTTATTCTGAAGAATTTGACGCAGGTCTTTTCAGCACTGTAGAGGGAGCAGCATTCACTCCATCTGTGCAGAGGTTGGCTGTGTCCTATGTTTTTGTGGGAAAGCACAGAGCCCCTCCACAGCTTGCAAAGGTGACTAAGGAGGGAAGAGACTTTCAGTTATTTCCTCAGATTTGACTGAGGTTCGTAACCTCTTGCAGTAGTAAATCAACTACTGCAGGACTGCAGTGAGTCACTAACTGCTACTTTGACAATTGTTCTGTAAATGGTTACCAATTCATAAAAAGTAAGTGTCACTGGCTGGAGAGGAAACGTGACCAGGGACTTGATTCAGAACATCCACCAGAAGTCCTTTGAGGTCTGTCCCTGGAGGAACCATGTGGAAAACAGCTGGAGGAACACTTCCTCCCACTCTGTCAGGGCATTTGTGGGCAGGAATAAATTAGATCTGCTTATTCTAAAATGCATGTGATTTTATTTTCAGTTTTTCAACCTGCTGCTCTCAGAGCTGTCAATGTAAATTTTGAGGGTTTGTGGGTTTTTTTACCTCAAGCTGAGAGACATTGATGTTTAATTAAGCCTTCACTTAACAAATGCAGTTTGCACCGTCTAAAACCGTGGGATCTCTTAATTTATGTTGTAGCTGCTCAGAGAGAAGTAGAGGCCTATGGAGAATCCTGTGGGATACATATGTCTATGTTGTCCAGCAGGGTAGGATGGATATTTGTGCATTTGGGGGTGATGAATAGAGTGTTTTCTTTGGGGAGGCAGACATCACTGTTTGTAAAATTTGCCCTCTTTCTGATGCAACCTGGGTTCACTGACCTTGGGATAGTGTAGCATGTTCTTTTCTTTTACACAGGCCTTCCTGAGAAAGTGGAGGAGTTGCATTATTGTATAGCTCCATAATACCTCTGGAGGACTTGATAAGCACGCTTCATGAGCTGACCTACAAAGCAGTGTGATGGCCTTAACATATTAACATCAGATTTTAGAGGTTGCTTGATTTTCAGGAAAATGGCTCCCCATGGTTTACCTGCCAGCTTGGCTGGCTCTTTTTTTCAGCAAGTGATGTGTGGTATGCGACCTGGGTCAATACCTCTGTACAAGTGACGCAGACAGGGAAACTAGGATGTAACCTACAACAGCCAAGGTGGCTTCCTTATTGACCTGTGGATGTGTGTGAAATTTAGCAACTACCAGACCAGGTCTGAAAGCCATCTTATAATGCTAATCTCTGGTGTGGGTGGGAAATTCTGTCAGACTACTTTTCACATGGAGCTGAGAAAAACAGATGTTCCAAGAAACGTGCATTGTTAGAGAAGTGAGGATTTTTCTAAGATTCTTTGACTTCCTGCAGGAACTAGTCGAGGAAATGTTTTTAAAGGGCAATGGTCCCATGCCTAGAGTGTACAACCATGTTGGTACAAATGTATTAGTGATGTCTGGCTTTAAAGTAAAAAGCATTTAGTTGTAAAAGTGGTAGGACTCATACTAACAGCAAGCATTTCCGAGCATATTACTCCATTTATAACCCTTGTATTAAGGGGGTTTAAATAGAAATCAAGGTTAGGTTTTCTGTGTTTGCTTTGACCATGTTGGACAATGGGGTCTTTATGAAGACTGAGTCTGTGAAGTTATTTGTGGTGCATTTTTTGTGAGGAAGCTACCTGTGATGGATCCTGTGGAAAAGCTAACCTTAATAGTGTGGTAGATCTTTATGATTATTTAAGATTCAATTATGACATGGGATGAAAAGGCAGTCCATCAATTGCCTTTTTTCGTTACTTAAGATTTGCAGGGTATTTGAAAATCCTAAAACTGTCCTAACCAGTGTTCACCCTGTGAGTTAGGAAATTTGTAATATTCAGGTGAGTTTTAAAAGCATATATAAAATAGCAACATCTTTTTGTTTCTTCTCATGTCGTTCACAAGATGCAGAGGGTTGGATTTCAAATTCCCTGGGCTTTCTTATTTTACCATCTAAAATTTTTTCTTTCAGCTTGCTTATTTTACCATCTTAAATTGAATGAGACCTTGCTAAGGCCTTCATATATATATTTTTTTTTCCCTTCGTAAATGGCTTGCAAAGAGTGACAGTAGAGTACGTCTTGGGAAGCGTGCTTTGTATTTTTTTTTTGCCATCAAGCTGCCACAGGGGGGAGTAGAAGTTTGGAAAGGACTGTGCTGCCCAAGGAGCCACCGAAGCAAGTGTTGTATTCCATGTGTGTACCCTGGCCAGTCCTTTACAGGGAAAAGAGCGGGCGCAAAAGAAGAGTGGATGTGCTAGGAATGAACATGTAGGTTGGGAGAAGGAGCTGAAGGGTTTCTGCATCTGGGACAAGCTGAATGGTTCACAGCACGCAAAACCATGGTGTTTTTCTTACTCATTCCAACCAGCGTTACTGTCCAGATGTAAGGGGAATGTGGCTCAATTGTTTTCCTGCCTCAGGAGGGAAGATGACATGTGGGAGTTGTACAGTGCTTGTAAAATCCCTGTTGCTCTGACAAAAGGCTTTTCCCACGTTAGGTCTATTGCTAAGGAAGAAAAAATGCTAGGCAGAGGCAAGGCGGGTTTGCAAGGCAGAGGACACAGCGAGGAAAGTTTTAACAACTTGATAGAAAAGGGTTGTTCTTGTGGGACTGTTAGTGATAGAGAATATGCTCTATCTGCTTGATGCATGAATAGCTGGACCTTGTGGGTTCTTTGCAGCAAGGATGGGGAAGGGGATGAGTTCCTCATGCCTTGGCCCCAGCTGTGAGGTTACTCTCTCCTCTTGTGTCTGTCCACAGTTGCTTTTGCAGCACGTGATCTGCGGTAGCAGCGTGGCTGTCAGCAGCTGTCCTGCCCTGCCAGTGGGCCTGGTGCCCATTTTCCTCCTCATTTGAGGAGCAAAGATGTGGACAGAGATGGGAATGTGGGTTTGAGAGCGGAAGGAGTGGGCTAGGATTTTGGGGTAGTCCAGCATAAGAGGGTAGAAGGGGGTTTATCCCTCCTGTCAGCTTCCCACCCACGTGCCGGATTTGAGCCTGTGCCCAGTGTCAACGAGCCGTGGTGCTTATTGAGAAAGGGTAAACACGGCTGAAGAGAGCAGCTCATATATGTGTTTGTGTGAGAAGGGCTTAGGAGAGAATACAGAAGGAAATGGAGGAAATGGTGTGTGAGGAGAGCGGTGAAAATGAACCAGCCAAGGATGAGGTGGGCTTGGCAGCATCCTTCCCACCACCTTCACAGCATTTTACCACTGACAAACAGTGTTCATCTGTTCAACCATGGGCAAACCCATTTGCCAGAAGAAGAGAGGAGATGTGTCTGCAGTGAAGTCTGGGTGCTCCTGTTGGGAGCACCTTCAGATGCCAGTCTTCATTTTTCCTTGCCCCACTGTACTCAGGAACAGGCTGCTTTTGGGGTCTGTGTTGCAGTTTTATCATTGGACAACCTGGTCAACAATTTTTGGGAAAGAATGAAGTAATTTTCAGGAACTACTTAATGATCAGGAAAGCAACCAAAAGGAGTGAATCAGGCACATTTTATTTTATAAAGTCCTCCAGATCTGAGTGTACAGATCTGTAACAAGACAGTGAAGCAAGGAAAAAGGAAGAATTAAAGGAGAAATGCAAAAATCATATTTATGTTTCTGTAACCTATCATGAGAAATAACAATGTTGTGTATTACTTACTAAATGTGTTATTTTAGAAATGCAGAGGAAAATATGGCAAGCAGGTCTTTGCTTTTGACTTCAATGGCAAACATAGGATGGGAAGGAAAACAATTCTTTGGGTGAAATTTTGCTGGTTTTTTTGTACATCTGTGATACCTGGGCTGTTGAACAGTCGTCAAAAGTAATCTGGGAGAAATCCACATTCTTTGTGTATAGTATATTGATAAATTCAGTGGCTGTTCCACAACCTTGTGCCTAACATAAACAAAAGAAGAGAATTAATGGTCCAATTTCCAAATAAGACATAAGGAATTTGGTTTTGCTTTCAGGATGTAATGTATTGAGGTTTGAATGGAACTATGTTAAGTATATTAGAAGTCTCAAGGAATGCAAGGCTGGTTTTTTTCAACAATAAACATCTAAGATAACAAGAATATTTATACATTTGGCAAACTTGTGCTTAAACCTCATGTTTCTTGTTTATTCTTAGGGCTGGTTGTTACAAATTAATGGAGTTAAACAGAGATAAAAATAAACTGAAAAATAGAAAACTAAATAAATTCAGAGGAACATCAAAATATCCCATAGTTCAGTGATGCAGGAGTTATAGAAGGTATTAAAGTCAGAAACATACTGAAGCTTGTACCGCAGTTCATTGCACTCACCTGGACTCTTGCAGGAATAAAAACTGGAGAACACTGAACTGGGTCAGTGTCACAGTGTCATGTAAATCACTTTTAAAGATACCTACACTTCTGTTCCACTCTTCCTAAAGCACTTCCAGCTTGGTTTGTCAGTGCTTCTTCCTATAACATTTGCTGAGGAAATTGGCAACAAAATATGATTGATTGTGTGAAAGAAGAGAATAAAAAGGTTGGCACCTAAGAATTTAAAAACTCAGAGTGTGATTAAAGTGCTTTTGCAAAGTATGATGTCAAGATACTAATTTTGGACATGGTGTGTGTTTCGTAATATTTGAAGAATCAATACGTGTACAAAGACAAAACCAAGAGCCAAACCAGCATTAAGTGGTTTATAATTCCAGAACCTTTTCTATGGTTTTTCTGATTTCATCACTGTATCTTACTGGTGGAAAAAAAAAAAATCTGAAAAAGATTTTGGCATTTGAGGGTTTAAGGCATCCAACACTTTGACTAGATTGTTTTTCTATTTCTACTCTTCATCATGGTTTAGGATGAATGGGCAGCATGGTTACTGTTGAATCATTCTTTTAGCTGAAAAGGTATAAATGTGTGTTTCTGGTGCTAGAGGTCACAGATTTGTTCCTGCAGAGACTTCATTTTACATTGTGTCCACAGCAGATTTGTAATACTCTTTTGACATTTGAAAAAGATTATTTTATTATGATATAATTCCAGCAAGGAAACCACATATGCTGTATTTCAAGCCAAATTTGTTGATGAATGGATGAGGTGTCTAATTTTTGTTTCTCAAAGGCTATCAGAGCAAATCTTGCCAAAGTTATGTTTTTACTCAAAATTCCTTCATTTCTCCTGCTTTTCCTGCAGACCAACACAGAGCAGTACATTATCATCACTTAATTAGTAAAAAAACCCTATTAATACCCCCCCCCCCCAAAAAAAAAAAAAAAAAGCCAAGGTAACAAGAAGTTGTGTCCCACAGATATTTACCAAGAAAGCCAAGCAGGAACAGAGTTGCAGGACTTAAAGTACGTTTGGTAGTCCTAGACTAAGTGAACCAATGCATTAGGGGCTTGGGGGGAACTAGGATGGGAATAACAGGGAAGGTAGAAAGAAAAAACCTCCAAAGGTAGAGTGCCCATAATTTATGTGACATGGAACCACAGTATTGATGCCGGGAGACTTCTGGTGAAGTAAGACCCAAGGTCTGTGATCCTCTTGGCTAATGACCGTTCTTTCTTGGAAGGAAGTTCTGAATTGGCAAGTAAGTGTAGGAGCTGAGGTAACTGTTAGACATAATACAATATCCAGCTATAGATAGCTTCAGCAGATGGACCATAGGACAGTGGAGGCATTCTGCCTGACCAGCTGTAGCATGTCATCACCAGAGCATGAGGGTAAAACTTTCTTCCCTGCCCACCTTTGCCCTTTGGAAAGCATTCGCTTGCTTTTGCATCACTTGTGTATCAAATCCCAGTTCATTTTGGAAGCTTTCTCCTTTTCCTGACCATTATTTTCTCATTCCTAAAGCAGTCTGAGTCTCAGTGCCTTTTCACCACTTTTCCTTGTTTCTGCTTGGGTCTCAAGTGAATTGCCTCCTCAAACACACAGGTAAAGCTAGATGTTGTTTCTCACTGCCTGCAGCTTGGGTTCCCATGAACATCCTTTTCTGTCTTCAGAGCAGTGCTCTCTCTTTGGTAGGTGACTCCTTGATCTGCTTCTGAGTATGAGCTGATAGTTGAGACTACCTTTGGTAACCTAGGTGAGAAGTTTTTATGGGACAGGGCATAGGTGAATATGGGAGGCTTTTTGGTAGGCCATTGAGGGGTCTTCTAGATTTATCCAGCCTGTACTGCAGATTGGATGTTGTTGTTGAAGCATCTCTGCTTTACAAGCTGGAAAGGTCACTGTATTTCTTTAGAATATTTCTGGAGATGTTTCTGTGGTTTGTCAGATCTAAAAATAAACTGTGATCAACACACTTAAAAATTATGACAGGATTATTTTTTTTTTTTTCCCAAGAGTATGTAAGGCAGTCAGATATTTGTTTTTCTCTTAGGGAACCAGGCAGAACTACAGGCTACGAAAATCCCCTTCAGATCTCCAGGACTTTTATATTTGGTTGTATGTTTAAAGTTGGGGCCTCTGCCTGCTCATCTGCTTATCTGCGTAATGCAGTTTATATAGCTTATCATTTTCTCAACTGAGAAAAAAAGTCACCAGGAACATTTGTAGTCTTTTCTCCTTAAATTTCTCTGTCAACTGGGAAGCTTTAATTGGAGTTTGTTTTCATTAGATAGAGGCATCCTGATGAAATAGACCCTGCGCATCAGTTGCATGAATTTTCAGCAAAATAAAGCTTAGAAAAACCTTGGAATTATTTTTGTTTTAAACATGTCAATGTTCTGACTTGATTTTGGAAGGGAGAAACACTGGGGGAGTTTAATTTTAAATTTGTTTAGTGTCAATGACCTACTGGTCTTTCTTGGCCTGAAAAACACTTTGAGTGACATTTTTTAATGTCTGCCACTGTAAGTGGGGCTGGAGAGACATTTAGAAAGCCAGTGTTCTTCAAGGAGCAGAAAATCCATTTTCTGGCCCACATCAAAGAATGCTTAAAAAGTATTCTATGATTCATTTAGAATCATTAAAGCTTATTGTGTAAAAGCAAATTTAATAATGCATTTTTACTGTTTTCTATTGCTGTAGTTGTTTCTAAAAACAAATCTCATTGTTGTGAATGTCTGCAATACAGAGCCTTGGATTGGGTAGTTCAAAGGGTCAGTGTTGGATAACAGGCCAGGGAGACCATCAGGTAAGGAATGACTTCTTTGGAGACCTACAGCCATTGTTCTGCATCTTCTGTGATTTTACTTAAGTCCTGTGCTTGAGTACACATTATGGTTGGGAGTGTTCGCTAAAGCTTCTCTACTTGTAGAGAACCAGCAGTTGTATGTTGTACTTTTTCAAAGCTGGGTTTGCAGGGGAGGTTCCTGAGACACAGAGCAGGAGGATTTGAGTCTAGTGAGAGCTTCTTTGGAGACCTGAGGGTACTAAACCATTCTCTGATGGCACTCACACACAAGGGCCTTGCTTCTCCTCACAGCTGCTTCATGACCATTTTGTGTTTATCAAGTTTCATCTAAGTGCCCCTGCTGAAAGGATCTAACATTGAATGGCTTTCCAGAGTAGTTGTAGTTAGGTTTCTACCATAACTCCTCAAGCATCTCACAGAAGGGTGATGTGCCAGGGATGTTTTCAGAGCACACAAGTGTGGGCTGCATTTGCTGGTGCAGGTTATTCCTTCAGAGGTTTTCCTGGCTTTCGTAGCAAAAGGCAGTAGCATTAAGCACTTGTCAGTGTTACCAGCAGTTGCTCTTTCAGACTCACTGCTTTCCAGAATGGCATGGGGAGGAGCTGATGTGGGGGCCTTATCTACCTGATCTATCACCTCCCAAGTGCACAGGTTAGAAAAGTCATCTTTGCATTTAAAAAAGAAGCAGCAGCATGACCTCTCTTTCTGTGCACTGATTATATCTCATCTTATTTTAAACTGTGTCTTCGTCAGAGAGTCTTATCTAGCACTGGAAAAAAACAGAGTATGTTGTTTCTCACCAAGATTGAGCCTGAATTTAGCTTGCTTTGAAGTGGCGCAATAAAATATGGGAATAGGCTTCAGCTTCCCATGTTTTAATTCTTCTTTTTTAATCCCTGTTTTCATTTTCAAAACTATTTGGATACGAGAAGACTTTTTTTTTCTCTTTCCACTTCTGATTTGTTTGTTGGAGCACTGCCTGCTCACCCTATTTGGATGTCAAGAGACTCTCTGTTTTTCCATTTCTGGAATAGTCATTCACGACTCAGTGTTTCTTGTGCAAACCTTCAGAATTTACAGTGTGTTTATTGGTCTCTCACCAACTGCAGTTTCTTTTTTGTAATATTTTGTTTCAAAATTTATCTCAGATGCCATTGTATAGATTTTGTTCACAAAATAGTTCTAAGTTTAAGCGACTGTGTCCCTAAAGGATCTAACTAATTAGATAATTAAAGTGTAAGGGATTTATCTAACCTGTTGAACTAGTAAAATTAAGACATAATTGATGAGGTAATACATTTTTAATAGTAAGCTAGTGTGCAAAGGGCATCAGTTATGCAGAGTGTTGCAGGAATGCACAATAAAACAGTCACTGTGTTGAAGAGACCATACTCATGTTCTTTTTTTTGCCAATTGTGCTGCACATATTAAGGGCATCTTTGTGTAAAAGAGCTTGTAAAATCTGGTAAAACAGGGGAGAACCAATAACCCAGAATGGGTGTTTCCTGAGAGTGCAGGTTAGGTGGCTTGAGTTCAGGGGTGTTGCAGTTGAAAGGATAGTGGAGATTAAGTGCAAGATCACAGTAGCCAGAGCGTGGAGACTGGAAAAGGGCTGAGCATTACGAAGAAGGAAGAGTGAGGAGGAAGAGGTGTGTGGCATAAACTAGAGCGGAAATGGTAAGAAAAGAAAACACTGAGAGGAAGATAAACAAACTGCAAAGCAGAAAAACATGGACGTATCACTGAAAGAGTAGCCTGTGGTAGATTTTGTACCAGGGCCCATTGCTGTTCTGCCCAATACCTAATTAGCTTCATACAGGGAAATACTAATGAACTTCACAACTGTCTCTTTTCATTGTTACAACTATGGAAGTTGAAGTGTGAAAGGAAGCTGTAGAAGCAAATAGAAATCTGGGATGTGCTAAACGTACAGGAGAGTTGCCTGGGACACTGAACAGTGCAATGATGCAGGAACTGTGGATGGGAACCCGTATTGTTACTCCATAAAATGAAGTATCTGTCAAATCAGACTTGCCCTATGACTGCTGTTCTCATTTTACTTCCTCTCTGGCTTCCATTAAAGTGTGCATCTTTAGGGTAGGCAGTTTTAGGGGGCTGGCTCAAAAAAGAAAACTGCATCTGTCTTTTGGTTTGAATGCTACCCTTCAAGCCTAATGAACTGTCTCATTAAGTTAGTATAATAATCATGCTTTAGACATAGCCTAGTTTTAAGCCCAGGCATGAAATAATTCTTTGCTGAAAATCAAGAATGTTTGGGAATCTTTCTTTCCTTGCTGTGGTCCTCGCTGGGTTTTGTCCAGGGTGTCCTTGGAAATGTGAGCTCCAGATATATCATGAGACAACCTCTGTTTTGTGCCAGCTGCATGTTTCAGAAGAAAACACTGGAGGAGATGGTTGAATGTGCATGCAGACTTCTGGATGCTCATCAGCACTAATTCCAAACTTCCTTTTTGGTTGCTGGTTGCTGATCAGTGCTGTAAAGCAGCACAAACAAGATTGACAGCTTTAACCACTAAAAATGCTCCCTCTTCTGCTTTCACAGTCTCTGTAGACCAGAATTTTGTAAACAGCCAGATGCAGTTTTGCTTCCAGAGATATCACAATCCAGATTTTGATCCCAACTAGCTTTTTCAGGCCAACTCAGACTCTACTGAAAGATGGATTTATAAGGAAAATGCTGTCAGATCCTGGTCTTTTGTAACACTGGTGGGAGCCATGATAATAATAATGATTTCCTTCAACAGTCTTCCATCAAATATTGAAAGCAGTAGTTTTCCTTTGGTGAAAACATCAAAAATGTGGACAATTTTGTTTTCCTAAACTTGGACAACATCTGTGTTTCCACCATTTCTATGGGAATGCAGTACACCCCCAATTTTATTAAAAACCACCTTTTTGGCTAAAGTGTGTGGTATTGGAAGCACTTTCACTCTGCCTCATGTGTCTTGTTCTAGGAAGTTGGAGTCTGCCTATTTCATTCCTCCAGGACTTTCCTACTGTGAAGAGTGTAGATGAGAACAGTGGTTTTCATCTCAGAATTCCTTCAAGTTGTTTGCCTAACCTAGACATCTTAAGTGTATCTAATTAGTTAAATGATTCTCATTGATAGTAATGTTTTACTGATACTTTAGTTGCTTGTTGGCCCAACCCAGAATCAGTTTTAGAGAAGACTGTAGTGAGCTCTGACATCTGGAAAAAGTTAAAACTGTAGCCTGGCTGCAGTTTAGTTCTTCACCTTTTGGGACAAGCCTCTTGCTTTGATCTGTGTTGGAAATCTCTAAATCAGTTCTGGATGTGCATGTGGAAAGAAGGATATCAGAGAAGATGGAGGAGGATCTCACTGTTTCCATTGCATTTTTCGGAACTCTGCCCAGTTGGAAGGAAAGCCCCCATCTAATGTCAGTATAAATTATGAGAAGGCTTGTCAGTGCAAGGTAGAAGTTACATCTTAAAATGTGTATCCATGTCCTATAGGCAGGTAATTTGTTCATAAAATGGCTGCCAGGAAAACTGAGGAGAGATTTGTGCTGGTTTATGGTATCCCACACACAGCAAGAAAGTGCTTTCCATAGAAGGAACTAGCTTTTCTGTGAGCAAGAGAAGGGTAAACGTTACTTACACTCCTCTCTGTTTTGCTTTAGAGTTTGTAAAAAGGATTGGCCTTGCTTGCATGCCTCTCATCAGGAATGGAAATAGGCAGGCCATCTGAGGGAGTGGTCTTATTTACATGGAAACTTTTACGTAAGAAGAGGGGGCTGCTCCGGGAAAGGTGTGGTTTTATTTACATCCATGCTCTTCCCTTATGATTGGAGGGTGTTTGGAAGGTGTGGTCTCATTTACATCCCGCCTAGACTGCCTTTGGCTCATCTGGATTCACCCCTTGCCTGTGGCTGGAAAAGGAAGGAACTGCTGCAAGCAGACTAAAAACTACTGTGTGAAAAAACATGACTGGTTTCTGCCTCTGTTTCTTCAGTGTATGCATTGCTGCTGGTATGTACCTGAAAAGGGAAGGCCACATTCCTGGGGAAAGGGTTTTGGGTCTGTGTAGGTATGTGCAAGTATGTTTCTGTGTGTATATATTTGTAATACCAAGGTGAACATAGCAGGTTTTCTGCTGCCTTGGGTGTTGGAGGGTCAGAAAAGCAAGTGCTTATTCATTACAAATGCTTCACTTTTTATTTGTTTATTTTTTTTAAAAGGTGCATACGCTGTTGCAAAGGTGCTGTTGACAGCTGTAGAAGAAGGCCTTGTCTTTTGTGTGTGTGTGAAATTTCATATCGTCCCTTGCATCAAAGTGAAGCCAGGATAAACATGGTAGCAGCATTTTATACAATCTCTGAACCAGAATAGGAGACTAATCACAGAATATGCAGAGCAGTCAGGAACTGGCTATGCTACATGCAGTTGCCATGCAATGGTCTGTCCCTTCCTCAACATATATATATAACATACATTCAACTGTAGGGGCTACTGTACCTTATGGTTGGAAGGCAATTCAGCTGCTACTGGCCTCTGTCTGCGTTAACTTTAGGATGCAGCTACATTTTTAGCAGAAAGTGGACTGGGGGAACTCCTTGCATGTGGATTATGAAACATCTACAAAGCCTTCACACTGCTGTTGGCTTGTCTGGATTGAATTTACTGTGATTACTCTAGTCCTTCCTTATTTTCTTCTTCCAGCCATGATTGATCAGGCATCATCTTGGTGAATTCCAGGTAATATGAAGGGCAGAAGGCGGAAGAGATAGTTTGCGGATTTATTTTCTCCTAAATAGGAAATTAAAGCATCTTGGATCTGCAACAGCTTGACAATTGGTCCAGACGCGTGTACATGAGCATCAGTATTATTTTCACTGAGAACAGAGCTATCATGTTGCTTTGGTTGAGGGTGGAAAGTGGACAGAGTCCCTTCAATGTGATGCTCTGATTTGTGACTGTGTCCAGAAGCTGTGAACACTGAAGGAACTGCCACCAACATGCTGGGACTGGTTGGGACTGGCTGCCCCTGCCATGGCTGGGAGGACAACTTGGCTTCAACATGCTGTTGGTCAGTGCAAGAGCAAGGTGTTTCCCAGAAGATAGCCTTGTGGAATGTGCAGGTCGCAATCCATTTCTCTAATTCTCAATGCTGCCTCTGATTTATACTACTGTAACTCATGGTAAAAATGTAGGTGTGACAACCTAAAGATGCTAGCATTTTAAAGTTAGTCAGAACTTATTTTTCAACTTTAGGTACAGCTGAATGCCTTCACAGACACCTGACAATGAGCCATTTCTCCTTTGCCCACAAAAACTTGGTGAACCTGGAAGCGCAGTGATCTACCACACTCTGGTGCAGGACATGAAATTAATAAAATATCTTCCCTCTTTTCTGTAGCCAAGGCAAGCTGAGGTGCACAAAAATAATTGCATACCGGTCTGCCACAGGAGGAAAAGTGTCTGGCATTGTGTCCCTGTATTGCAGACAGGAAGGAGAGCCAGAAAGTTTGTCGTCAGGATTCCTTGCACATACTCTGGGACTGCAGCTGAAGTTTCTAAGTTACACACGCATACTTCTGAAGACAGGTACTCGAGATGATGTAGACCAAGTGAATGATATATGCTAAGGATCCCAATGTAAATTTACCTTTTTACACCCGAGGAGCTGACTGGTCTAAACTGCCATTGCAGGAGCTGTGTAAGGTAGCCTGGACTGTGTGCTGTGGTGTTCTGCTTCTCTAGAGTTAAACTAGGCTGTTTAAATGAGGCTTGTGAATTTCTACACTGCCCTGCATTCATGGCTGAGACTGCACTGAGAGACATATGCCTCGTTTTTAAAATTGGCATACATTCCAAAACACAAGGGTGCTTTTTAAAATTTTCCGTCTTCCTGATCTTCGTCTCCTACTTGAACTTTCTTCCTCCGGCTTAGCTTCCCTCCCTCATCCCCAGCATTGTGCCTGAGCAAACACTCTGATTACACCTATGTGGGCAAATGAAGGTGTCTGCTTCCAATGGCAGCTCTCTGGTGAAAACTTTGAGCAGCTGTTCCCCATGTCCTGAAGGATGTGACAGCCCTTTGCTGGTAGGGTTATACTAAAATAGATTGTTTCTCCTGTCAGATGAGAAGATGGCAATCTTATAACTTAAGGAAAAGATGTCTAAGAGAGATAAGAGTGTAAGAAACGTTGCTGTAGTTCTATATTTGGAGTCGGCTACGTATGTGTGTGGTAACCCAAATGATGGGTGGACTGCACTTTCCCATTACAGTAATTACATTTCCTTTCATAGCTAGGGTTGGGGATGCATCCAGACATTGCAGAACACATCAGTAGATTTAGTGTGGCTTACTCAGTCTCCATGTATCAAACTATGTCTCAATTATGTTACATTTAGGAAACAGAATAATTTTCTGGTTATAGCACACGGAATTTGTGGCATTCTAATCCTAGTCATCCTGCTGTATGACCTTGAAGAAGTTGTTTTACTTCTCTTTGATGGTAAAAAATTAACACACCCCGTGGATGGATTTTAATACCATGCCAAGTTTTAAAAAAATCTGAAGCTAAAGTTAGCCTTCTAAATCTCTATTTAGGGGCTAAATGGGGTGACTTGTTTGCCACAATCCTGAGCACCCAGTAACTGTCTCCCACCGAGGCCAGCTAGAGATTTTGGGTGTCCAGCAGTCTGAAACATGAAGCAAAGGGGAGTGAAAGCAGCCTTTTGTGTGCACATGAAGAGGAGCTCACTGATGTGGTGTGGTGAGACAGGAACAGCCGTCTGTCTTTCCTGGGTGGTTGTCACAGTGGTGTGCAGATGTGGCTGGGATTAATCTCACTAATTTTACTCTCTAAAAGTGGAATGTCTGCCTTAGGCTGGTTATTCAAAATCTCTTTAGTGGACCTCTTGGTTCAGTGGATCCAGAGCAGCTCTCAGTAGGGACAGATGATCAGGCCTGGATGTGTCATATTGCCCATCTATCTGGATGTCGGCTGAGTTATCCTCTGGCAATGCTCAGCTTTGTCTGCAGAGTAAAGTGCTTCATAAATGCTTAAATGGCTTCCTTGGGCTTTGATGACTGCAAAGTCAGCAGGTGACTTACAGTGCAATAGGTAAGGGCTGTGGCCGAGCTGCTCATAGCTGCAGAGAATGGTGAAACCTCATTGCAGGCCTGAGGAATTTGGTTGTGAAAGCTAAGAACAAGTGAAAGCAGGCAAAAGTAGTTGAGTCTTGTAGGGAAAAAGAAGTATAAACTTGACTGTAGTAATTGAAAACCTATTCCATATTGATGGCATGGTTTGTTTCCACTGGAGGGCTTTGTTCTTCTGGGCACTGTTTGAGGAGGAAGATTAATTTTCCCACGGGAGAAATAAGCTTTGAATAAGTCAGCTAAAATGGATTGTTCTTACGTGCACCGTGCATCTATAGGAGAAACAGAAGACGTTTACATGCTCCCTGAGGAGGAACCATGACAAGCAGACAATTAACCAATTCCCCTGGATCCCCAGATTTAAAGAACCACGTAATGGCTTAATTGAGTTGAGTTGCTGAGAGTGCGGCACTGCGCTGAGATTCGTGCTGTGAAGTGCGCGATTCCCAGAGGCATCCATCAGGTTTTGAAGAATTGACTTTCCATGCTAATTGACCCAGATGTGCTTGATTTTACCTCACAATCTCTACTTCATTCAATCACTGTTAAAGAGAAGGGAATGAGAAAAAGAGGTCCATTTGTCTCATGTACTATATTAAAAGGAAGCTTTCCTAAAGCAACATTCTGTAGTGCTGAACAAATTGTTCAACTTGAACTGGAGCAGCATTTATTCCACTTCTTTTCATTTATTTCCCGAATGACCGAGCATGTATTTTGTAAGGAGTAGAGAATATTCCTTAAGCCACTGTGCTTGGCAAAGGAAGCATAGGCTTCATCACCAGAAGAATGAGGGCAGTACAGATGGCTGGATGGTGTCTGACCTGTCTGATGAGGCAGGGCTGAGCAGCACAGCATGAGGGCTGTGCGCTCTCATGGCTTGGTAGAGTGCTGGCCCACCCGAATGATCAATAAATGAAGCAAAAATCATGGTTTAACTATTTTTATCTTCAAGAAGGCAAGGAGCCAAGTTTGAGGAATAGGCTTTGCAATGTGAATTAGCAGCTGAACCCTTCCATGTACCAGGCCAGTAGGCACCTCATTTTGGCAAGCTATGGTCAACTTTTATGTGTGTGCAAACATCCCTGGAGCACACAGAGCAATTAGTGTAGGATTGAGGTTCCCAGTGCATTCTATGAGTGTGCAGAACCCGGGGTTTTGTTCCTTGTCAGTTCACAAGCCTTAATTCATTTACAAATCAAGTATCTTTGTGTGGTAGGGACTGAATACACCTCTCTAACTACATTCCTGGAATACCATGGGAGGCTTTCTTTGGTAAGGAAGCTGCTGTCTAACTTGTTAATGATTTCAGGCTTACTTCAAATAGCACCGGCAAGAGGCATGTTGAGGAGCTTCTGTATATTTATATTTAAACAAGATGTGTACCACTGAAATTAGTGGAGTTCATCCGAGTTTGCATAGTTCTGCTTGGGGAGCAGAATTTAGCTCCTGATGCATGTGATAAGCTGTATGTTGTACCAACCAGTCAAGTTATGGAGCTCTGTTGTAAGGTGAGGGTGTTCAAGGAGTTTACTTCTTCGTTAAGAGTTGCATGCCATATATGGTCAGTGTGGGATTATTTTTGCTGCTGTTTTCTTTTTTCCCTTAGGAAGGCTCTCCTCCAAACTGCTGAATCATACTGCAACCATAGACCCAGTGATTTTTCAGAATTTGAATCATAGTTGAGTTCTCTGGATATCAAGCTGTGAAGCCACACGTGGGCTTAGCAGTTTGGCAACCACCAAGTACAGCTTTGGCAGTGAATATTCACAGTCCAGATGTTGGCAGCTTCAGCCACAGCATACTTCATGTTAGAATAGAGCAACAACATTACTGAAAATTGCTGTTTACTCTTCTTAACTTAAATACCATGGTTTGTACTGTTCTTGATGATTTAGCCTGGAGATTAAGAACCAGACTACTTTAAATCTGTATCCCATCCTAGAAAAAAGTCTCATGTAACAATCCCACATCCAGTGAGAAACCTTTTTTTGGAGGTTTTGCTCTTGTATTCTTCCTGCCAAGGTCTCCTGTGGGCTGTCCCAGTTAGGCTGACTTCTGAAGTCAGTTATAGACATATTCAGGATTAACAAAAACATTGTGACCTGTGAAACCAGAAATGAGAAAGTCAGGGTGGTATCTGAGATATGTGATATGGTCGTGTCACAAAAGGAAGAAGGACTTGAGGATGTAAGAGCAGGGAGAAGAGATGCTGGAAGAAAATGGGCTTCCTAGAGTCCATGCCATGGAAAAGAGAACAGTTCTGTTGTCTTGGCATGGAAAAAGACTTGAAAATGAGAAGAGCGGCAGAAAAATATGAAGGAATCAAGACAATTTATTATTATTTTTTTTTGCCTTGGTTTGTATTTCAGCAGCTAGGGTAAAGCTGAGTTCCTCATGGGGGAACATTAACTGAGCAAAGCAGCACAGGCCCTTGAAACAGAACAAAATGGCTGGAGGGAGAAAAAGACACAGGCAAAGAATATAATTAGAGTTCAGTGACAGCAGATTGAACTGGCCAAAGAACCCGGACATTTTACAGTATATAATTTTACAAGGAATAGATATGTACAGTATTTAATAATATATATGTACAGTATTTAACTAAATAGAAAGTAGTATGGTTTTGCACTGATACTTGAATGCTCACTTACTGAGAAGAGTAGAAAAGGTTTGAATAGAGCTTTCGAAGATGTGAGAGCTAAAATGAGGAACTGTGAGAATTTGTACCAATGAAGGCCTTGTCTCACAGATTCATAAAGGTCCTTTAGTCTTTAGATGAGAGAAAGCTACCTCAAATAAGATGATAAGTTCAAGTCAGAAAACTCCATCCTCAGTGGGTTTAACTGTCAAAAATATCAAAGCAGCCTTTGTGATGTGTATTAATTATTATTTCTGTCCTATCCAGGAAGTCAGCAAAGAACAAATAAAATCTCTGATGATCAGCTCAGTAGTTAAGTTGTTTATTATTGTGGTCTTATTTTTGGCAGAAGAAGGTCAGATCAGAGATTGGCTGGTATCCTAAGTGAGAGCATAAAGTACATGCAGGAAAATAGGGGGATCAGGGCCAGTCAGCATGGGCTTATGAAGGGCAGGTCCTGCTTGAACAACCAGATCTCCTCCTATGATAAAAGGACCCTCCTGGCTGATGAGGGAAAAGCTGTGGACATTGTCTATTTGGACTTAAGTAAAGCATTGTAACACTACAGGCTTGGGGAAGAGTATCTGGAAAGCTGCTCAGTGGAAAGGACCTAGGGGTGCTGATTGATGGAGCTGAACGTGAGCAGCTTGTGCCCAGGCAGCCAAGAAGGCCAACAGCATCCTGTCCTGTATCACAAATAGCGCAGCCAGCAGACTAGGGCAGTGATTATCTCACAAATAGCGCAGCCAGCAGACTAGGGCAGTGATTGTCCCCCTGTACTCGGCAGTGGTGAGGCTGCACCTGAGCACTGTTCAGTTCTGGGCCCCTCACTGCAAGAAGGATATTGAGGTGCTGGAGTGCGTCCAGAAGAGGGCAGCAAAGCTGGTGAAGGGTCTGGAGAACAAGTCTTACGAGGAACAGCTGAAGGAACTGGGGTTGTTTAGTCTGGGGAAGAGAAGGCTCAGGGGAGACCTTATTGCTCTCTGCAACAACCTGAAAGGAGGTTGTAATGAGTTGGGGGTTGGTCTCTTCTCCCAAGTAACAAGCAGTAAGACAAGAGTTAATGGCCTCAGGCAGTGCCAGGGGAGGCTTGGATTGGATATTAGGAAAAATTTCTTCATCGAGAGGGTGGTCAGGTATTGGAACAGGCTGCCCAGGGGTGTGGTGGAATCACGTCCCTGGAAGTGTTCAAAAAACATGTAGATGAGGCCCTCAGTGAAATGGTTTCAGTGGTGGTCTTGGCATTCCTGGGGTAATGGTTGGACTTGATGATCTTTTAAAGGTCTTTTCCAACCTAATTGATTCTATGATTCTATGTTGACAGTTTATGTTAATACTGTAAAATGCAACTATTTTGGTTTTGCACAGTCAAAAATAATGCTCCCAGGAGGAAGTCACAGAACGTACGTGGCAATTTTGTACAAATGAAATATATCCCAAAAGTTTTTGTAACAGAATTGAAAAGAAACTATAAGAAGCTTTTAAAAGCAGAGGATTTTGTTTCTTGGGAACCAGACAACTGTAGTGGAAGCAGATGCTCACATGGCATACAGGATTTACCACTTAAAACATCCAAAAAGCAATGCAGCAAAGGGCTTGCTGTGTTCCTGGAATTATGAGATACACATTAAATGCTTTTAAAATGCTTACATTAGTCAAAGACTTAGTCATACTGGGTGCAAAGAAATCTGTATGCTAGTTCATCCCTGCCTAGCTTCTGAGCTATTAAGTATCTTAGATACTGTTAATCCTATTCTGCATTTTAGTTCCACAGCATAGAATCATATAATATTCTCATACTAGAGAAATTGGACATCTTGCCTCATATGTTTCTTAGTACGCAATTCCAGCAGATTTATGTGTATACTTACAGACAGATGCCTTCACCTTTTATCGTGTGAGAAGGAGGAAGTGCTAACTGTCTTCATACCCTGTGACATTTTATAGCAGGAAGGAAAAACAATGGTATTGTTGAAATGTTCAGAAACGGTAGGAACTGGGTTACATCGTGTGTGTTGAAATTTTAAGTTTTCACACATCTCTAGCGGAATCCCCAGAAATACCCTCACTTTCCTTCAGCACAGTGCCTGAAGGTATTACACAAGGTGCAACACAGAATTTAGCAAGAAGCTTTATTCTCTAAGTAATAATTGCCAAGTACTAGCCAGATACCTTGATTTAAGTACCTTTTGAAAGAAAAAGCAAACCCCAGAATAATTTCTCATCTTTACTGCAAATTCCAAACCCCACAGTATATTTGGAAGAAAACCAGACATAGCTAAGGGATGGAGAATTGCACAGGAGCTGTGAAATGACACCCCTCTCTCCTTGAATTAACAACCAAATTAACAAATTGCCTTCAGTGCCTCAAGGCATGAAACATACGGTGTCTACTGAAAATGCTTAGCTGCAGAGTGGAATTGAAATGCCACAGTGTTTTTCACCGTGCCGTGGAGGAGAGCTAGTACAAAGCTTAGAGGGGATAATGAGAAGCCTTCAGTTTGTTCTGTAATATGTGAAGAAGGAAACATTTCTTAGTGGATATGTCATATTAGTGGTTGCTATATTTACCTACATACATATATCTTGAAATGACATAGCGGTTTTCTCAGTGCTAGGGTACAGTACAGAACAATTATTCACCTATTTATCTTGGGGTAATTGGGTCTTTGTTTTGTTTTTGCTTTATAAGAACAAAATATACAGTAATTGGTTTGGGTACTTTCCAAAACCCCCAATTTAGCTGATTTCTCCCTTCCATTACCAGGAGGGTAAGTGGTATCTTTTTTCTAACACTTGAACCTGAGAAAATCTTAGATGTCCCAACCCCTCACAATCACCCAGTGAGATCTTACCGAGCCTCTGGTTTTGTTTTCCTTGGTGCTTGGACTTACTAGAAGGAGTCTTTGAATAACAGCATTTCTTCAAGAATGGGATATAGATAAAGAAATCCAGGATTGACAAGTTTGCATTCAGTAAGATCAGAGTCAGTGCAAGACTGAGTGGAAAAACAATGGCTAGGAAAATAACGAGAGGAACAAGGAATGTTAAAAGAGCTGTGCGAGACAGACGTTCACTTTTCTAATCCACTGAGAATGATGAGTGTATTTCCTGGATCCGTGTTCCCCCACCCACGTAGCCAGAAAATAAACTTCACGGATTAATTTCTAGGAGCACGGAATGGTTTCCAAAGAACATTTTTAGCTGGGAAATATAGTCTCTTTTTCAAAGTACACATTCTGGCTGTTTTAGACCTAAAGAACTTGTCTGGCAAGCAGATGATTTTCTTTTACATTGGTATTGCAAGAATTAGTTCAAAGACTTTTTTTCTGTACTAGTTCTGTTTCTGTAGGCCCTGTAGGAAGATAGCTGTCAGCTGTTTTCCAGTATACAGTGGTAAAATAGCCTTTTCAAGAAAGTGAAATCAAGAACATTCTCCTCCCTGACTGCTAGAATATTTGTCCTAAAGAAGAGGATGTAACTTTAAAGGAAAATGAAATACCTAATTGTAAGTAAATAATGAATTCACAGATAAAACTGTAGATGCTGTAGCTCTTTGCTTAGACTCTTCATATCCCTACAAAACCAATACTTTTGTCTACATTGTTTGTGACTTTTCTGTGGAAAAGAATAGGAATTAGATTATCTATTCTATTTTGATGTCAGCTGGCAATCACCTTCAGGACAGGATTCATTAATTAATGTGCTTGAAAGCAACAAATCTTTTTTTCCATGTGGAAGACCTATACTGCATGTTGTACTGCTGGATCTGGATTTGTAGGGAAGCTGGTTTTCTGGATGGTATTTGTGAAAACTTCTGAGCCATGATTACAAGTGAATCAAGCAATACTGCAAACAAGAGAAATAGCAAAAAATCTTCCACTTCTATTCAGGGAACTTATTTATCTGGCGGTGACTGCATAATCGTTGTGCATGAGTTGTGTGGCAGGTATCGCTAATTGTGCACAGGTAATATCACCACCATGCTTTCTAGGCATGGATTTACTCTAGAGCTGGGAGCCTGTCATCTATTTCCCCTCCCTTCTCCCTGTATTACTGCCACAGGAGCACTTGCTGCTGAGATCATCTGAGGCTTGCACTGTTCTCCATTCTAATACCGCTTGCAGCTGCATACAGCCTTTCATGTTTACTTCAGCTTGGAGTTGTGGGTCTGCTGGGAAGGAAATCCAGCCACAAGACACTTTAAGTACCAGTTTGATCTTTGTCAGTGAGATCGACTCAATTTAGACATGTACTGTTGAGAAGTCAGATCTGGACTGGAATATGTTAAGGGCTGTCAGAACATTGTAAGTGGGAAAGACAGCCACCAAGGGTGTGATTCCAGCAGAGAGTCCTGTAAAAGGGGATGTTTAATAGACCGTGGAGAAGTTAAAAGGAAGGATTAGACAACTTGTGGGGTCAAGTGCACTTAAGTAATCATAAATGCATAGGGTGGTGCAGTAATTAAAAATGTTCCTGCACTCACTTGGTTGGCCTCAGTGTCAGAGCTGTGCCTAGTACAGCTCTGACAGAAGCCCCTTCAGTTCCAAGGGGCTTCTGCAACTGGTCCAAATCATATGAAAGCTTTAAAATATATACGTAGGGTTAAACTTAAAAAGATGAGTGAGAAAAAATGTGCTGTTTATCCAGACTCTTGAATGAACAAATTTAACCACTCTGTTCTCTGAAGTGAAAGTATTTGTGATAGCTGTCTGGAAAGCAAAACTGAAAAAAAAAGTTTCAGTTCTTATTTTATCATGTTCAAAAGAGACTATTTTTTAGTGAGTATTTTTGTTAAACATGTTACCTGAAGAGCCTTGATAATGTTTTTCAAAAGCACTTTGATGCTAAATATGTGTAAAAAGCATAAGCAACTTTGTTTCTTAAAATAAAAGTGCATTAATTAATGAAAAAAATAAATGTTTCCCTTGGCTATTTTTACTTCCTCTAGTAAACACATAAGAGTTGTGCAACTCCATTAAATGCTTAGAACAATATTTCCAACGCACACTTTGCTTGTTAAATTAGTACAGTGTTTTCTTACGCACCAGGCCAGAATCACATGATGAAATTTGAACTGATTGCTTTAGGCTTTCATTCTCTTTGATTGCTTATTTGGTCAGACATTTAGGAAGAAGATAAATCTAACATAATAAATATTAACCTTCTCCTTGAAAACACATTTTAAAACACTATGAGAGTTGCTGTTCTGTGCTTTGTGATGTGCTTCTTGCTAAGTTCATGTTCTGATTTACTTATATTTTTTAAGACACAGGAAGTTGCCACCCTCCTCACAGCAGCGATGGAACTGTATGAACCTGAGGTCTGTAAATGCTGGAAAGAAGAGGCAGGAAAAGACAGCCTGCTAATAAAAGGGTAATTCAGAACACGATACTTATGTGTATAATAATAGCACTGCTGTTTCTCTCATATTATGTTTCTTGTATTTGGCATACAGAAATTCAGCTGGGATCCTGGCTTCTTAAAAATCCTTTTTACATGAAAAGTGACCTTTCCTCCTTAAATGTCCTGGCCTCTCTTCCTCCTTATACAAATTTCAGTCATGTGGAGTGGAAGAAAGTAGCTTATCCTGCCCCCCTAACAAAGGTTTTCAGGAAAATGAAGTTAGGACTGGATCTGGAGTTTATGTGGAAACTGGTGGAGCCTGGTTAGCAGCAATAAAACTGATGAAGTTAACTAACATTGTACTACTAGGGATTTTTTCTTTTTAATATACTTATTTTAATACCTTTTTATACCGAAGGCAAAAGTCAAAAATCACTAATACAGACACTGCCTTGGACCACAAGTGAAATGCCTCACAGGCATTTCCAGGGTCTGGGAAGGATTTCAGAGGGGTGGTGTTGGAGTTGCCCTCCTGGAGTCTTTGCAGGCAGCATCTTCAGGTGTTTTGGACAAATTTGTGTTAGGCCATCAGTATAGCGAGAAAAAGGAGGTGCAGTTTTGGTAACACTTGAGAACTCCTTTGCCAGATGTTGGTAGTGACATCAGGTATTTTAGGATGAAGATGTAACGTGATTTGTGGAAATCCAAAATCCTGCCTTCCTGCATGGATAATGAAGACCCATATTTCTTTCCAGTATTATGTGCAGAAAGCATTTGTTCCTATATTCTGTTCCTGAAGTAAATACATTCTCTTATTACCATACATTTTGAGATTGGGCAAAGCATGAAAACAAAATAATGAGAAGCTGTATTTCTGCCTGTATCTATGTAAGATAATAGGGATAAATAAACAGGGGATAAATGTAAGCCGCTTTGTTACTTTCTTTCTTAACATTATTTTTTGTGTTTTGCCCATTCTGAACAGTGCGGGCACAGAAACCTAAAACTGTCTTTCTTCTTAAATTATTTCACAGGCCACTGGCAGCACATCCCCTTCTGCATTTGTACAGCACCAGACGCAGGAAGGCCTTGATCCATGACTATAATTTCAGGCAGATAATTCACATTAGTGATTTGTTGTGCAAAATCAAACCCATTCTACACCAGTAATGTCCTGTTCCCTGCTGGGAGGAAGATGGCAGGTTGTTCTGTGCCCAGTGGGCATGGTGGGGGTGAGCCCATGCAGACACCCTCCAGCTGGAGCCTTTCGTCTTCCTTCTTGCAGATGGGTGCTACTAGAGATGCCCAGCCAAGGCAGCAGGGAAGGCTGGAGCTGCTGGCCTTGCCAGTGGGGCCAAAGCCTCTCCTAGCAAGCACTAAAGCTGCTGCTTCACCCCACAAGCTGCTGGTGGGTGCCAGAGGCTGGTATCATCACAGTGACATGCTGGGCTGCAAGTGCTGGCAGTTGGAGGCAGTCTGCCAGGGAAAGACTGTGCATCATAAGTCCTCAAGGCAAGCGTGCAAACAAGGGTTAAAATGGCTGGACAGCTTGCCCACTAGAAAACAGGATTTTTTCCATAGTCACTTAACAGTCTTGGATGTACAGTCTCTAACTACAGAAGGGATTCAGAGCTGGCACAGGTAGCTTCTTAGGTATTAGGCTGCCTTGTGTGCTTGGCACCAAATTCAGACAATTTTGAGAACAGATCTTCTGGCAATTGTTTTATTACTCTTTTTTGTTTTGGATTGTTGGGTTTTAGGTTTTTTTTGGTATTTGTTTCCATAAGAAAGCAGTTCTATTTTTAGAACTTGGCCCAAATTGTTGAACTGCGCGGTTTGAGTTTTACTGTTCTTTTTCCCCTCCTCAATCAAAATGAAGTGGTTCTGGCTGATCCAAGCTGACCAATGCTGCTGCTTCTCTTAAAGTTACATTTGAGGAGATTTTGTGAGTGCATGGGTGCATATGTGTGCGTGGAAAGTTTCTCTATATTTTCTGGAATAAAAGGGGTCTTTGCTTCTTCCAGCTCTATACTCTGTGCTCGTAATTGTCTCTATTAAAAGTAGTTTTATAGAATCATAGAATAGTTAGGGTTGGAAAGGACCTTAAGATCATCTAGTTCCAACCCCCCTGCCAGGGGCAGGGACTCCTCCCACTAAACCATGCCACCCAAGGCTATGTCCAATCCGGCCTTGAGCACCACCAGCGACAGAGCATTCACAATTTCCCTGGGTAACCCATTCCAATGCCTCAACACCCTTACAGTAAAGAATTTCTTCCTTATATCCAATCGAAACTTCCCCTGTTTAAGTTTGAACCTGTTACCCCTTGTCCTATCACTACAGTCCCTCATGAAGAGACCCTCCCCAGCATCCCTATAGGCCCCCTTCAGATACTGGAAGACTGCAATGAGGTCTCCACACAGCCTTCTCTTCTCCAGGCTCAACAGACCCAACTTTCTCAGCCTGTCTTCATACAGGAGGTGCTCCAGTCCCCTGATCATCCTCGTGGCCCTCCTTTGGACTTGTTCCAACAGTTCCATGTCCTTCTTATGTTGAGGACACCGGAACTGCACACAATACTCCAAGTGAGGTCTCACGAGAGCAGAGTAGAGGGGCAGGATCACCTCCTTCAACCTGCTTATCACTCTCCTTTTGTGGAACATTGTGAAGGGAGGCTGGCCTAAAATATGATATGTCATTAAAGGGAATTATGTCTGAAGCTTGTCTACCCAGTCTCTTCTATTTTCTTTCTGGCTGCAGCTGTATACCATTGTGTTTCAATGTATAATGTTTGTCTTCAGGCTGTACAGATGCCAGGCCACCCAATTTTTATCACCTGTGGAAAATCAGACAGCATAACAATCAGATGACCAGGGCAGTGTTTGAAGCCAGGTATCCCTATCCCCTCTCTCCTTTGGCTCCGGTGCATATGTAGACCACGCACACACAAGTTAGCTTCTGCATGAAAGATTAATATTGCTTCATGATGCTGTGCTTCAGCTAATAAGCTTTTTTTACCTCTGCTGCTTCCAGGGCCCAAGTGATTAAGGTTAACATGGAGAGCTATCCCTCTTCCTTCTCTGTACATAATGTATAGATTACTGCTTGCTCTCCCTTTGTCCAAGAGCATCTGTCCTTCTGTTGCACAGGGTGTCTGAGCCGGCGGGAGGGCTGGATTGGGAGCTTTGCAAAGAAATAGGAAGGGGCAGAGTCCTTTTTGAATTGTGAGCCTAATTTTGAAGGACCAAGGTGAGTAACAGTCAGCCACTTCCCATTTAACAGCAAGTGCCAACCAGGCCACTGTAGACTGTCCTGAGGTCAGTTTTGCAAAGCAAACCTCTGTCCTGTGTTGTAATTTAGGCTGTTTTCCTACAGGCTGTGAATTTGAAGACGGGAGGTTTCCTTGCAGTAACTCTGAGCACAACACATGGGCCACAGAGGACAGAGTTAAATTTGTACCTCTCCTTCAGGGTTTCCTTGCTTGCTAGCTGGAGGAACCCTCTACTTAGTGTTAGTCTAGCAGCACACGGGGTGACTACGATTCCCTGTAGCCACCTCCTGCACAGTGCCTGGTAGTAGGAGCCCAGCATTGCAGGGCTGGGTGCCAGCTTTCTAAACACCAGGCATCCCTGCAGTGCTGCCTCTGAATCGCTTTCTGGATGGAGGCTTCTGCTCTTACTAATGAGTGTAGAACTAAGGTCTTCTTTCTGGGACTTAAGGGCATCCAAAAGATCCTAGGCTATTTTTCTTAAACATTTGAGTGCCCTCATCAAAACCGTAACAAATAGCCAAACCATTTTTAACAGTTTCCAAATGTAGGTCTAGTACCAGGTCTTAAATCCTATGGGAAAAAAGGCGTTTGTATGGAGTTTAGCATTTCTGGGTCAGAAGTAGCCCGGGTTCTTTCTGCTTCTGGCCCTGGCTTCCAGAAGTTCAGGAATATGTGAAGCTCAAAACAGATCTCGTTTTCCCTTTCTCTTGATTTTCATTTTGCTTTCCTTAAGCAGCTGTGACATTTCTTTCTTATATCAGCTTGAAATTAATAGACATTCAGGAAACATTCATTCTGTTGTATGTGTTGTTTTTCTTCTAACTTTCCTGCCAACACTCTAACAATGCAATGTTCCCCTAGCAAGGAAACTGAGATGATTATAGGATAAAATGTACATTTTTCAAAGGAGTGGAGGTGTTAGATTCAGTTTTGTAGGCAAATTCTCATGCAAGTAATTGCATTCTTCCTATTGCATTCCTCTGCCACTTCAACTGGATATGGTGTTCTTCCTCAGTTTGTACCCTACACTTTTTCATAACATTATTGAGTACTGTTAAATATTTATTGTCCACCATTCCAGCAGCGACTTCATACAGAGGCAGTGATTAAAGTAAGCCACTGTACAAGTGAAAATTAGTAGCATATTCTGGTGGTATTAACCATCAAAAACACTTGTTAGTCCAAAACTTTCAGAGTAAGACTTGTTTCTAATCATGAGTAGGTAATACAATAACTTGTGGTGTAAATCAGTAACACAATTAGCTATAGTTACTTTCAAATGAGGAATGTTTGATGGTGACTTTGGTACAGCAATGTAAGAGAATCACAGTAGGCCACCTGTATTGATACCTTCAAACTGTGATCACTGTTTTACAATAGAAGCTGACAAGTTACGTTGGTGAGTGAATTAGTGTGTTTCTGCAAGTAGGGAAAGAAAATGGTCAGGACCATGTGGCCCACAGCAAAAATCTGGAGCAGGGAAGGTAGCAGCTGCTCCCTTGGTGTGTCCACAGTAGGTATGAGAAGTTCAGGTGTTAGTTTAAAAAGCCCTGTACATGACCACAGTTAATTACAGGGAACTTTTCCACTACTCCCTGATAATCATGGCATTTCACAGCTCCCTACCAGAAGCAAGTATTTTTTTTTCCCTCCACTTTCATACATTCAGCAGTGGCAGAACTGGGACCTGTGAAGCTCTTGTTAGAATGCTAATTTTAGCTTCCCTTTAGTTTCACCATGTTTCAGAAAAAATATCCCTTAATTTGCTTGGTCCTTATTCTTGGTAACTCTCAGCCTTTAACACATTCAATGTAGTGAACCAAAACCACTTGCTACCTGCTTCCCCTGAAATTTTACCAGTTTATTGGATTGCACCCACACAGATTATTATACCCTGTAAATTAGCTCTGTATGTCACAGGGAAGGATGCCAGACCCAGTGATCATGTAGGTACTTCTGTGTCAAGGCTAGGGCTGTGCTGCCTTCCACCATCCAGGACCACCTGCTGGCCAGCTGCAGTGGGGCTGAGGTCAGCATGAACCTAGCAAAAGCCACCCTCCAAAACCTGAGATGTCATAACTTGGTGACGCATCACACCAAATTCCTGCTTTGGAGAAGGTGGAGAGGTTTTGTGGGAAGCTTTTGTGGGAAAGAAGGCAAGGCAAGGCACAGCAAGAACATTTTGTTCTGGGGGCTGTAGTTGTGGAAAAATAGCTGAATATGTCAAGAATTTACAGCCCAGACTCAGGAAATTCAGCTAAACAAATCTAAATGTTACCTGACACAGATGCTATAAAACAAAAATAATGAAGTATCTGACCTTATTCTGTGTGTTTATTGTAGTGGAAATTTCCTTGATAGCTTTGAAAGACAGTGGGCTGTTTTTACTTGGTTGAGCAGTAATGGCATGACTGGGAAGAAATGGAAAAGCTCACACTGGAGTGAGAGCTGTAGCCTTTAATCTTATCTTTATTTCCCTACCAGTCTTCAGGTTTGTTTAATAGCTGGGGTTTTCTCTTTGATATCTGATGCCATTATGTGTCCAGGCTTATGTTGCATTGAGGTAAACTGTTACTGTTGCTTCATGCCAGGAAAGAAACATCCGCCGCCATTGGCCTGTACTTCCATAATGGAGTTGGGCAAGGGAGGAAGGTGAAGGTGCCTTTGGCCTAGAAGAAGGAAAGGACCCCAAATCTGAACTCTCCACACTTTTAAAAGGAAATAGAATTTTGATAGTTTTGACTAAAAAATTAATTGCCTCAAAATGTTAAAGTCTGCTTGCTACCAGCTCAGCTGCCAGATGGTGGATGCTTGCAGATACTCCAGTCCTCCTGGTTGTTTTCCTCTCTTCTTTTCCTTTTTTCCTGAAGAAGATGCCAGAGTTCATACTGGTCTTAGTATACTGAGGGCTTCAGAAACCAACCTCAGCAGCAGGTTTTGAACACAGAACAGAGGCAGAATATTTTTCTCAAGTTCATAGTCAATTTAGAAATGTTTATAATTTTTTGCTTAATTTATTCAATTTACACATGCTACCTATTCTGCTACTTTGAGCAGAACAAATGTACTGTTACTTGGAATAATTTCATGTACTTAGATAGTGCAGGAAAAGAAGGTAAAATATCATAGAGACTTTGTTTGCTTTCTTCAGTGGCACCATAACTTCTACGCAGCAAACATTCTAAGTTTGTAAAAATGCTTAGTTTCATCTATGTGTCCCCAGTTTTTTAGTATTCCTGGAAAGATGCTTGTACTAATGGATTTCATAACTGCATTGCTTCACAATTACTTCATATCTCATAAATCAAATGCCTCTTCAATTTTCCTCAGTTGTGGATTACAGAAATGTCCTGTAACTACCATTGTCTCTCACTTGACAAACAACTGGAAAGTGACACATTTTGTTTTGTGAAGGAAGGTTATTTCAATCAAGAAGCCAAGGAGCACCTCTCATGTTTTGTTGTTGATTTTGTATTTAATGCTGCTGTGAAGTATGTTCCCTTCTTGTGGACCAGAAGTGTAAGTACTGCTCTGTCCTTTGTAATGGCATTTTTTCCTGGTGGGTTTGACCTGTGTTGGCTTGGTGGTGTGTTTATATGCATACAGATGGATGACAGTGATGTTGTGATCACTGGTGTGAGTAGCAGAAAGAAGCACAAAGCTGTTCCCCCAGTAACATCAGTAGAAGCCCAAAGTTAGAGCTGTAGCTGCTCAGCAGGCATGAAGCCCATGCCACTGCAGTGGGAGACTATACTGGGTTGTTGGCCAGCACTCACAGGGGTGCTGGGAATATCTCTGTCTCTGTTGCAGCTGTCAGTGCTTGACACCAGGCCTGGTGAGGGGAAGCGAAGAGGTCAGAGTGTGAGGTGAGATGCTGAGGCAGGGCCTCTGGGAGCAGCTGGCCAGCTGCACCAGAAGAGCCTATACTGCTTTTGCTTTACCAGCAAAGAATTGAGAACCACTTGATTGAAGCTTAGGAGAGTGGAGAGAGAAAAAGAGAGAGAATTATCATAAGAAGTGACAACTGTGGATATTTCTCTTGTCAGTATAACATTACCTCTTTTGAGAGAGAAAATTACAGACCCACAGTTTCAGGAGCAAAAAAAAGGCCACTCTTGGTTTCCTGGTCAGGCATGGGTCTCCTGTTCTGTACATCCTCTCTGCTGGGTCTCAAATCACCCTTCTGGGAGCCAGCAAGGTGCAGGCAATGTCCAACAGGCCAGATTTCCTCCCATGACAGATTTCCTTCTTTGTGCTTGCCTGGTTTGTGGCTGTTGCTTATGCCTGCTGAAGTGCTCTGCATGTTTTTATGGAACTATAGAATAGTTTGGGCTGGAAGGGACCTTCATAGGTCATCCAGGCCAAGCCCTCAGCAATGAGCAGGGGCATCTTCAGCTAGATTGGGTTGCTCAGAGCCCCATCCAAGCTAACCTTGAATATTTCCAGGGATGGGGCATCCACCACCTCTCTGGACAACTTGTTCCACTGTTACACCATCCCTTATCGTAAAAGGTTTCTTCCTCATATCTATTCTGAATCTACCTTCTTTTAGTATGAAACCATTAATCCTTCTCCTATCACAACAGGCCCTACTAAAAAGTCTGTCCCCATCTTTCTTATAAGCCTTTAATTATTGAAAGGCTGCAGTAATGTCTCCGTGGAGCTGCCTTTTCTCCAGACTGAACAATCCCAGCTGTCTCTGCCTTTCCTCATAGGTGAGATGTTCAATATTTCTGATCATTCTGTGGCCCTCATCTGCACCCTCTCCAACAGTTCCTTGTCTTTCCTGTGCTGAGGACCCCAGAGCTGGATACAGTACTCAGGTGGGGTCTCACCTGAGCAGAATAGAGGGGGAGGATCACCTTCATCAACCTGCTGGCCCTGCTGCCATTTGTTTGGTAGCAATGGGCTTTTCCCCTTCGTACAAAGAAAGGAAAGATTCACTTGAAAGTTTGGAAAAAAATAACAGTTACATCTAATACATAAGGGGTCTTGAGCTGACTGAGATGTTCCCTTGCCCTGTTAGTCTCCCTCCCTGCCACTCATACACTGCTGAGTCCACCATTTAATCACCTGCAGGGGAGGGAGGAGAAAGGGGATGCATGGGGTGAGCTTGGCTAATACCAGAAAAGAAAAAATCCTCTGTGCTTCACCAAAAACGGGTAAGAAAAAAAAGCCCATAAAATAAGGCATGATTTTTCTGCTACTATATTATGAAGGAGAATCTTGATATACTTTGCATCAAAACGAAATAGTAGATCTGATTCTTAATATAATTGAACTCTTTTGAACAGATTAGGGACACCCAGTGCACCAGGGCACTGCATGGAAAACCGATAGCTTGGCCATTCTTCTGGCATCAATGGGGCTCTGCTCGTATTTGGCCTGTACATAGAATCGCAGAGTCATTTAGGTTGGTATTCTAAGAGCTGCTGTTCCACTGGCATCTCCTGCATGTGCATGAGTCTTTCAGAAGAAGTGGGCTGTCTGCATACTCATGTGGCTAACTGAGTGCAGCTATATGGGCATTGGCTCAGTAGCGATCCCGAAGCTCTACAATGCTGCCTTTGCATTAGGCTCAGCTTTCAAGGGCTCATTTGTCTGCCAGATGTCATTTCACATGGGGACTGCAAGGCCAGCCCATTCTGCTCACATGGAAGATGTCAAGCTCCTTTGCTACATGGGTTTTTGCAAGGCAAGAAGAACCTTCTCATGACCCCAAGAACCTGCTGTAGGACAATATCCTAATATCATTGAACAAAGTTGCTCATGTATAGGTAGATCAAGACCATAGCCTTCTTGTGCTCTGCTGAGGTCTGAGCCATATGATGCTTTCTGGATCTCCTTTGACACACATTTAGAGACATGTCTTGTAGTGGAGCCATTTGCCCAAGAGATTATTCTTTTTCTAAAATATGCCTCACTGCAATCTAAAAACCCAAATGAGTCAAGATTTTATTTGAAGTATTGACTATCAGATGAGACCCAAGAAAGTGAATTGACTTGATAGTAGCATGAAAATCTTGGGTTTTTTAAAAGAATCAGCTTACAAAATGGAGACTAGGGGGTGGGGAGGGGAGAATTAAGTTTAGAACCTAATTCCTCCATGATCAACAGCCTCATTTACAGGAAGAATACAACAAATCTCTTGTTTTCACAGCACAAGGGTTTATACAGATAAACATGTTGAGAATGTTGCCTGTAGTGTTTGCCCAGCTAGACCATAAAGAATTCCTATGAGCTGGGGGAGCTAGTGCCATTGCACAGCCCCAGCAAATTCTGCTTTCCTCTTGTCCCATCTCCCTCTGTGCCAGGGAGGGAGACTGCTGGAGTTGTACTATTCCTGTGAAGCTCTCCAGCACGTTTATTCTTGAGTACAGGCACAGTGGTCTTCCATTTTGCAATTACAGAAACAAGAATATCCTGTTGAGCTTTCTTGCTTTCCTCCCATCCCTACTGCTTGGTATGGCTGTAGGGGATATAAATGGAACAGGAAATTTGACCGCGTCCAGGATCAATGTCATTAAAGACGTCTTGTTTTAAAATCTAATTTTATGTAACTGCTCTGTTATATAATATGCTTTTGTTTGTCGTCTTGATTTTTATCGAGGTAGTGTACATTCCCCTGGACCTTTTCATGAAGGAATGTTTATACCTGTGGGCAAGCACTAATGGCAGTGAAAGGCTTGCATTCATGGGAACAGCATTTAGCAATTCATGGTTGCCAAGGTAAGCAGCAAAGGCATGCCCTCTGCCACTCCACTGCCTCTAAAAGAAACAGTCTCTAAGGTAACAGGCTAGCACCCCTTGAGGCCAAAAAATCTTTAGCTTTTTAGACAGAAAAACACATTAAATAATACCAAGAAAAGCATTTTTTTTGTCCAGGCATTTTTTCTTCACAACAGAAAAGGGTCTCAAAGTGTTCTATTTTTGGTTCTGCGCAGGAATTTAATTCAGATGCTGCCCAGTGCTTTGTGTACTCAACACCCCTTTGACAATTTAGATTCAGGGACACATAGTACTAATGAGCCAAGGCATGACTGCAGTTGGAGTCTGGCGTCTCCCAGGCCTGTGACTGTTGTTCAAGTGAATAGGCAATTTCCCTGATTAGCTTGGAATTTGCAGCATTATGTGGATGGTTATTTGGTTGGCATGAGCCCTTTTTCCAGGATTACAGTCAATGTGGGAGATTGAGTCACCTGAAGAAAAGGTCTGCAGAGACAGTGCTTGCCAGATGCCATATGCTGCTTGTGATGGGACAGAATAGGCTTCTCTTCTTGACTTCATCTTGCTCTCCAGCCACTTGCCAACAACCTCTTTTATCTTACTGTAGCAAAAGGGAGAAGTAGGTGAGTCATCACATTTTCCCCGTGCAAGATTTTAATTAGGAGATGAAACAAACAGTAGAGGGCTGTTTTTAAAAATGAATTCTAACAAGAAGCAAATTGCAACAGGCAGATCACCTTTCTGCTAATGTTGGAGTGCCAGAGAACCATTGCATACAGAAGACAACTTGTCTATAGCATCTGCAGGACATTTGTATGACTCTAACACCAGTACAATTTGCTGGATGTGGGGAAAAGCAAAAGAAGCATTTTTCTGGATTTTTTTTTAATAAATGGCTCAAGTTATTGCAATTTCTTGACAGTTATAAAGAGACAATTCATGGACTGTAACCGAGTAATACAGGACTTGCTGGTTGTCTTTTAACATCTGGTGCAGTTCCTGGAATTGTAACAAAGGTATTAGAGCTCCTCATGTGAGGGGAGATGCCCCCTGAAACCCTTTTACAACTTGCTCAACAGACTTAATATTGACATTAATACGTTTTTACTCTGAAGAGGGGCAGTCTGGTATAATTACCTAGCCATATATTCAGGTGTGCAAAACAGGCCTTATATTTCAGCAAGACTTTGGGAATAAACTTCACATTATTGAGTTGTCAATGCGGGGGGTGGGGGGCAATGATTTGCCTACTTTCAGGCTGACAGGAAGGATACTACCCTTATTGCATTCAAAGAAAGGACATACATCACTAACAATTCACTTCTGTTTACTTTCACTTTATGTTCTACAGATTAAAGTAATTATGGGATAACTATGGACTTTCTAATGGCTCAAAACATAACAACACAAAGAAGATTAAACAAGGAAATTAATTAGTTACTTCATCCACCCAGAAACTCCCAAAATGTGACAATTTGTTATTATTCAAAAGGTGCAAAGTCAAGGGCAAGCTAGGAAGTATCCAGACACTATTTTAATTTCAACACCTTGTCATGTCCACATTTTGATACGGCACACATTCATATACTGTTATGCAAGGGAAGTCTCACTCCATTGTAGACACAAATTGGCTTGGGCTTACTAAATAAGAAGCAATTTGGTATTTGTTCATTGCACGTCTTGCTCTTTATTCACATCCCAGATGCACAAATGGACTTACATTTCACTTCAGTAGGATGGAGACATGTAGCTGTCAGAAAAATTTGTGAGAAGTTGCCTGTCTTTTGGGACAGAGTCTGCATGCACCTGAACAGCCAACACAAAGCATCTCTACACTGCCTCAGCTCTGGGCTTCTCTGAAGATAATGGACTCTTTCTGCTGTTTTGTAAGGTAAGCTGCCCTGTGCCTAAGTCCAGTGAGAATGGACATTGCAAGCAATAACTTCGTGTGCCTGGCACATGCCCACAGCACTGAATTTAGCAGACCAAGACACTTCCAGCTGAAACATGACCAAGGTGTGAAGTGAGTCTGGTCAGGAAAACAAAAGCACTGAGTCTCTTAAGTTCTTGTGTATTGTCAGGAACACCCATATAGATTTGGCTGAAACATTTCAGAAACATTCATCTTCAAGAAGATATACAATACACAGAAGTTCAATTTCATACGCTCTTAACTAACTGAAAATAAGTTCTTGAAATGTGATGTTTCAGATGACATTAGTAGTAGGAAGCAGTATTACATTCATCTATGAAATAGAAACTTGTAAGAACTGGGGAATGAGTTATAAAAACCAGCTTTTTAAAATGCTGGCTTTAGTTGACTTCCCTGAACTTAGTGTTGATATTTTTGTTGACTCCATAGAGTAGATTGTCATGGGACCTCTAGTCGGTGTCTACAATTAAAAAGTATTATTTGAAGTCTAAGAATACAGGGATGTTGTCCGGGAAGCTAGGGACCAGGTTAGGAAAGCTAAGGCCCACTTAGAATTAAACTTGGCTCGGGATGTTAAGGATAACAGGAAAGGATTCTGTAGGTACATTGCAAATAAAACACAGGCTAGGGACAGCGTAGGCCCTCTCCAGAAGCTATTGGGAGAACTGGCTACCCTGGATTTGGAGAAGGCTGAGGTTCTTAATGATTTCTTTGCCTCAGTCTTCACCGGCAAATGCTCTGACCACACCACCCAAGTCTTGGAAGGCAGATGCAGGGACAGTGCAAATGAAGACCCTGGGCCAACTGTAGAAGAGGATCTGGTTCGAGACCATCTTAGGAATCTGAATGTATACAAGTCCATGGGAGCAGATGAAATCCATGCGAGGGTCCTGAAGGAGCTAGCAAATGAAGTTGCTAAGCCACTGTGCATCCTATTTGAAAAAGCATGGCAGTCAAGTGAAGTTCCTGATGACTGGAAAAACAGAAATATAACCCCCATTTTCAAGAAGGGGAAAATGGATGAGCCAGGGAACTACAGAGCAGTCAGCCTCACTTCCGTGCCTGGCAAAATCTTGGAGCGGATTCTCCTGGAAGGCACGCTGTGGCACATGAAAAACAACCAGGTGGTTGATGACAGCCAGCATGGCTTCACTAAGGGGAAATCCTGCCAGACCAATCTGGTGGCCTTCTATGATAGGGCTACAGAACTGATGGACAGGGGTAGAGCAGTTGATGTCATCTACCTGGACTTGTGCAAAGCGTTTGACACTGTCTCACATGACATCCTTGTCTCTAAGTTGGAGAGACATCAATTTGATAGGTGGACCACTTGGTGGATAAAGAACTGGCTGGATGGCCGCAAGCGAAAGTTGAGTTGTGGTCAATGGCTCAATGTCTAGCTGGAGACCAGTAACCATTGGTGTCTCTCAGGGATCGGTGTTGGGACCGGTCTTGTTCAACATCTTTGTTGGTGACATGGACAGGGGGATTGAGTGTGCCCTCAGCAAGTTTGCCACTGACACCAAGCTGTGTGGTTCGCTTGATACGCTGGAGGGAAGGAATGCCATCCAGAGGGACCTTGACATGCTTGTGAGGTGGGCTGATGCCAACCTGATGAAGTTTAACCATGTCAAGTGCAAAGTCCTACACCTGGGTCGGAGCAATGCCAGGCACAGCTCCAGGTTGGGCAGAGAAGAGATTCAGAGCAGCCCTGCAGAGAAGGACTTGGGGGTGTTGGTTGATGAGAAAATGAACATGAGCAGGCAGTGCATGCTTGCAGCCCAGAAAGCCAACCATATCCTGGGGCTGCATCCAGAGGAGCGTGACCAGCAGGTCGAGGGAGGTGATCCTGCCCCTCTATTCTGCTCTTGTGAGACCTCAGTTGGAGTATTGTGTGCAGTTCTGGTGTCCTCAACATAAAAAGGACATGGAACTGTTGGAACAGGTCCAAAGGAGGGCCACGAGGATGATGAGGGGACTGGAGCACCTCCCGTATGAAGATAGGATGAGAAAGTTGGGGCTGTTCAGCCTGGAGAAGAGAAGGCTGCATGGAGATCTCATAGAAGCCTTCCAGTATCTGAAGGGGGCTATAAAGATGCTGGGGAGGGACTCTTCATTAGGGGCTTTAGTGATAGGACAAGGGGTAATGGGTTCAAACTTAAACAGGGGAAGTTTCGATTGGATATGAGGAAGAAATTCTTTACTGTGAGGGTGGTGAGGCACTGGAATGGGTTGCCCAGGGAAGTTGTGAACGCTCCATCGCTGGTGGTGTTCAAGGCCAGGTTGGACATAGCCTTGGGTGGCATGGTTTAGTGGGAGGTGTCCCTGCCCCTGGCAGGGAGGTTGGAACTAGATGATCTTAAGGTCCTTTCCAACCCTAACTAGTCTATGATTCTATGATTATTAGCTGCACAGCCCAAAATCTTTTTTTCTTTTTCTTTTTCTTTTTCTTTTTTTTTTTCTTTTTCTTTGTTTCTTTTTCTTTTTCTCTTCCTCCCCAAGAACCATTATGTTGTTACTATGAAAAAGCAGAACCTTGGGAAAATTGAAGTAAAAACTGAACTGATTGCTCATACTTTGAAAATGTGTTTTATAAAGCCTGTCTTTCAACAGCTATGAAATACTTACATTCCTGTGTTAGAAAGATGAAAACATGGAACTACCATTTGCTTAACAGATCTTAACTGCAGCTAGAAAATGTATTAGTTTCATCTGATTTAATTACCATCACATTTGTCATTCTCTCCAATCTGTATTTTTTGATCTGTATTTCTGCAGGTCCAAAGGCACAGTGTACACATGCTTTTATATAGCATTTATCTCCCAGTCTACACATAAACTGACATCTTAGGGGCTGATTCAAGATTCAGCAAGGCCTCTAGAAAGACTCCTAGCTGAGCATCAGTCTATTGCCCTGGAGATCTGACCAGGACTTTTCCTCATAAAGTATTCCCTAGATTTCAGTCGCTGCTCCCAGAGTAGGCATTAAGTAGAATTAATGAGATTTTTTTTCTCAAATTCAGGTTTTAATCAATCAATCATTTAGCAAAAATATGAATGATGATGGAATTTCAAACAATTAGAGTTTTATACAGCAGATGGATATTGGAGCTTTTAGAATATACTTCCTATAACATTTAAACTTGCCCAGTGCCCAAATATTTTTGTCCCCAAAGGCTGGTGACTTCCCTTTACTTTATTTTCAATTTGGACAGATATTGGAGAGCCCAGACTCTTATCCAAACATTATCTGAATAAGTCGAATGTCTTGATGTTGCAAAATTGAAAAGGAAGTGATTTGAGTATAAGAATTTCTTAACAGATTTTCAATATCTCGAGTCCTCCTTGGTACTACCGCAGTTTCAGCCTTTCTTTTGTGGAACTTTACTTTCATGTCTATCCCAGATCTGGAAACACAAAAGTAAAGACATTTGTAAAAAAGATCAACCTAACATTTCAGGAAGCAGGGCAACCCTTGGGCAGTAGTGACTCTAAGAATAGACAAAAATCTTTTATTTTACTTGAACCGCTTTGCCCATCTTCACCAGACCATTTCCTAGGAAACATCAAGATACTAAAATGCAGACCTCTTACATGAACACAGACAAATGTAGTGATGCCCAATGATATATGTATTAGCAAAAGGAAAATAATGGCGAACTCCATCAGGAATGGATTAATTATGTTTGCTAGATAGTAGTAGATACTCATGAAGAGGGAGAGAAATCCTTCTCTCACAACAATTTATTTGTGGCTAGACTGACTAGAAGTCTAACTTCTGAAATATTTCTCTAAAAATGCTGGTATAGGTCATGGGGTTTTGTCTCCTTCTGGCTTAAAAAATTTAAATGCATTTACAGGTAAAATACCATATTTCTTTCAATCCCATGGGTCAGGTGTATAGCTGATAAGTAGAAGCTAGAAATCGTATCCTTGTGCACTGCCACTTACCCCACCACAAATAATATGCCTCGTTGTTATAAATGATTTGCATGCTCTGGTGCCTTCCTGGCATTTGGGCTTCTCAAGGTCTCATATTTGACATTAATGTCTTACTGCAACTGGGACTGGTATAGAGATGATGATACATTCATTGTGGAATCACCGTCATTGGAAGCGTTCAAAATCATAGAATCATAGAATGATAGAATATTTAGGGTTGGAAAGGACCTTAAGATCATCTAGTTCCAACCTCCCTGCCATGGGCAGGGACACCTCCCACTAAAGCTGTGTAGATGAGGCCTTCAGTGACACGGTTTAGTGGTGGACTTGGCAGTCCTAGGGTAATGGTTGGACTTGATGATCTTAAAGGTCTTTTCCAACATAATTGATTCTATGATTCTATACATGATCTGGGAAGATGCGACCTTGTTTTAAAACCAAGAAACAGCTCATTGGCCTCATAACTAAAACCACTAGCATCCTTTTGCTTTTAAACTGAGGAAAAGAGATGGGAAGTCACTGAAAGACAGTAAATGTTAATCACTCTTAAAGGCCAACCTGGCTTTAAATAGTGTTTTGACAACACACAGAAAATTATTTATTTTGAGGCTTACGGGACTTCTGCAGGAGTTGGTGCAAATACAATGAAAATTGTAATACTTACATAATCTATAAATAAAACAGTAAAGAAACCCAAGTCCCACCAGGTTCACAAGTCAAAAAAGAGCAGGAATCAGCAAGGTCATTGATATACAGATTGATTTTTTTGCCTTGATAAACAATGAATTCATTGATATACACATATTTGCAGATATGTATAAACATGCAAAACTTTTCAGAGAAAATGAAAATGTTTATCAAGGCCCATTTCCCAAAATACTACTTACAGGAAGCAGTCAAAGGGTTAATGGAAAGGAACTGGTTTCTTGGATTTGTAACTAGTGTTTTGTAAGAGAGTGAGTTAGATCCTAGAAAGACACTAAGGACATTCAGATAACATTTTCTAGAGCTAAAATTAATCATAAAATACAGCCTAATGCAGACAGAAACACAGCCTGACACTATGTACCTGAAATTGTCCACAGGTACTTGTGCATGCTTTCTCACTCACCCAAGTGTAAAATCTTCTCTAAAAAAAAGAGTGACCTCATTATCATCCATAGTAGAAAGATAACTCTTGATAAATTAGAGAGGAAAAATAGCAATCTCAACAGTCTGAGGGGCAGAGGGAATTATATACTGCAGTTCTTAACCTTCTTTGGGATTGTTTTTTGACAGTTCATCCAAAATTAATGGAAATGTTTCTTCCTCCTTTGGGTTCAAAGCAAAAGTCACTTTCTCTTCCTCAGAATCTATCACCTATAAAAAGACAATATTTCCATTTCTAATCTTCAAAGTAAATTACAACTGATGGACAGGCAATGCAATAAGCTTCATTAGCCTCATTTCCATTGGCACAGTATTAACAGAAGTTCATTTTTCTTGTAGACATACTAATATTTTTAGAATAATGATATAAAGAATAATCCTATTTTTGGTGAAATACACTGGTGAGGGATTAACCAGCCACACAGATAAAGTAAGGTTTGAAAAACGAAGGTAATTTTAGTAGAATTTAAAAGTCTGCTCTGGGATTTGAGGAAGCTGAAGTTAATGATCTAGAATCTTGAAAAGCTACCTACACTTCCCACAATGTTGGCAGAGAAGAATAAAAATACATTTAAAATGTTACACACATGTAGCGAGTTGTGAAAGCATGGGGGGCTACGGTAGGCCCGTGTATTCCCTGACTGAAGACACAAAGTTAGAACTCAGTCTCGAAGAGGTTAAAGTGGACTCATGAGAAATGAGGCACCAGTGGCATCTGAGTGGGAAAACAGAAGGCATCTGGAGGAGCGAGTCAGATAAGGGGAGTAACTAACTACAAAGGAAGAACTTGGCAAAACGATGGACATTAGTAATTTTTGAACAGACATCAACAACCAATCATGAATAGAATAACAACCTATTGAGCTATAAGTTTGTATTGTGCTATGCTATGCTTGACCAATAAGTTTGTATTATGTTCTTTTACGCTTGACCAATAAGTTTGTATTATGCCACGCTTAACCAATGAGATTGTACCACGCTATGTAGAAGGATATATAAACAGAAGCTCCTCGTAATAAAGGACACTTGCTTGAACTCTTTCTTTCTCTTTCTTTCTTTCTTTCTTTCTTTCTTTCTTTCTTTCTTTCTTTCTTTCTTTCTTTCTTTTTCTTTCTTTCTTCCTTTCTTTCTTTTCTTTCTTTCCTTTCTTTCCTTTTCTTTCTTTCTTTCTTTCTTTCTTTCTTTCTTTCTTTCTTTCTTTCTTTCTTTCTTTCTTTCTTTCTTTCTTTTTCTTTTTCTCTTTCTTTCTTTCCTTCTTTTTATCTTTTTTGTTTCCTTCTTTCTTTCTTTCCTTCTTTCTTTCTTTCCTCTTTTCCTTCTTCCTTCCTTCCTTCCTTCCTTCCTTCCTTCCTTCCTTCCTTCCTTCCTTCCTTCCTTTCTCTCTTTCTTTCTTTCTTTCTTTCTTTCTTTCTTTCTTTGTGGCTGTTTTGGCCGTCCCAGCTGACTACACAGCCACGCACACACAATCCCATTCCCCCAGTTTTACACCACAGGGTATCTCTGAGCTAACACTGAGTTGCATTGAGTAATTTCCCCCTGTTTTAAACAGAATACAATCACTGGTATCAGGGTAACCATGGTTTTGTTCACCTAGACATTAGATAAGGACCCTGGCTGCTGACTTTCTGCTGTTATCTTCTTGCAACAACTTGCAATATATTACTATGTGGATGAGTTAGAAATAATGAAGCACTTTAAAGAACTACTTAACCAGGTATCCCAGCTCATCCTCCTGCAATGTTCCTGAGTGCTTTTCCCTTTTGGAGCACTCCTGGCTCCTCATGCTGTGACAAACTCCAGGACATGTTGCTTCAGCCCTCTTGGCACATGTCTGTCTCCATGCAAGCACCTCCTCTCCAGGCTGGCAGAGAACGGTGTTTTCCAGATGCAGAGAGGTGAATGTAGTTTTGACATAGTAATTGCAGAAATAGAAATATGCTGTGTAATGGAAAAAGGTGAGTGGAAACCACTTAGTTTGGTGTCAGATGAGCATATCAAACTGTTAACAAGAACTTCGTTGCGCGGATATGCAATGTATGTTGGAAAGACAGTCTTAGGGAAGGTGTCAGAGGACTAGTGTTAAATGAAACTAATTGCATTTGCAGATTTTCATAAGAATTGAAATAAAAACACCTTTTCTTAGGCTACTACCAAGAGAGAAGAACAGAAGATGATGACAAGCTCTCTAATTAGCTTGAACCATTTGGCCTAGGAAGATTACAAAGAGCTTGCCAGGTGTTTTAAATCCCTATCAGTAAATTTTCCAATATCAGCAAGAAAAACTCTTAGCCATTGAATAAGGATTTTAGTTTTCTAGGCCTTATCAGCAAACACCTACTCTTGAGTAAGTGTTTAGGCTTTACACCTTAGTTAGTGATAAGTGATTTCCAAAAGCCCCATGTGACACCCTGATCCCACTTGCATTGCTGTCAGTGGAGACTTACCATCACTTTCAATGGGCCCCATACAAGGCTGAGTTAAGGATCCTCCAGAACCCTCTGGTCTTTGTTTCTCCAAATAACTTTGTTTGCTCAACCCCCAGTGACTTTGTTATGAAGTGTGTGCTTTGACCCAGATCAAGCAAACGTGGAAATGAACAAGGCTGTTATCACAAACTTTGCTGAGCATACAGTCAGGCCCCTAAATTTTTGGAAGTGTCAGGCCAAAACTAATGTGGCTGAGACAGCAGAAGGCTTGTCAGAGTATCTCTCCCCGGCTCTCAATCCCCTCTCACCAGAGCAGATAGCTAGACTTGCTTGCGCAGTAGTGAACAAGATCCAAATGACCCTACTGAGATAAAACAAACTAATGTGAAGAGGGCTTTGTCACACCAAGTTTTAATCAACTCTTTTGTCTAGGATATGGTAAAATATAGTAACAAAGCCCATCACATTTCATTTTTGCATTGATAAGAAGGAATGAAGCACAGGCAACTGCTCTGTCTTCTGAACCATCTAACCTCTGGAAACTTCCAGAAATCCTGCAGAGCTTCTCAGCAAATAAGGATGTGCTCAGCTGTCATTTGCAAGACCACTTCTGGCTAATTAGGAAGAAGAGTTGAGAGATTAGGGGTTAGTTAGAAATGCCAGAGGCTGTGCATAAATTTAGTCTTCCCTGAGACATGCATGCTTCTACATGCAAAATCCACAAATAATTCTGGGGATAATTTATGCCCAGAAAACATTAGTTTGGCTTGTTCATGTCAGTGCAGTTTTTCTATGTTATTCTAGCAAACTCATGCTCTTGAGTACCCTCACACAGACTCATACCATGCTCCATGGTGTGCATTAATTTGATATCATGCTGTAAAAACATTGCTGCAGTAGACTGAAATATCCTGAAACCTCACAACGTAAAATAATGATGTCTTAGCTCCACAGGGGCTTCCAGTGGGCTCCAGAGGAGACAGGAGGTGAGATACTCACAGTATAGCCCTGAGCAGTATGGAGGCTAGTCATCCTGTGCTGTCTGGTGGAGGATCCCTCCCTGGGGGGAAATGCATGTATAGATGGTGCTGCAGAGATAAAATGGAGAGTTCCTAAAACAGGTATTTTTAAGGATTCTCAGAAGAATGAGGAAAACCTAAGGAGAAAAATATTTACAATCTATTCAGACAATAAAAGGGATGATGGATGAAAAGCACACTAGCTGGATAAAAGAAGCTCATTCTACTTCTGCCGATAGTTCATTGTAATATGCCTCAGCCAGGCCCTAAATAGTGATTTGCTCTACCATAATTACTGCGTTCAGTTGCCAGTAAAACATATTTATTGCTGGTGGTTAGCATTCAGCCTTTGAAATGGTGCAATAACTGCCTCGGTTTTGTATTATTTAGTCAGAAAAAGTCATAATTTAACTTTGTTTTGAAAGTATTCTGACAGACAGAGGAAGACTTTTTATTTTGCTGTCTAGAGGTCAGGTGAGTTCCTTGCATAATTTTTGGCATACAAAAACCAAGAGTTAAATGCAGCATCTTTTCTCCTTGAGCAGGGTGATACACACTGAAGGCTGAGCCCTGCTTCCTTCCCTGTATGCCAAATCTCTGGAGAGAGAAGAGGCAGAACGGTTCCTTAAACCAGCATGAGGCTTCGCTCTAGAGACACTCTAGAATTGTGTCATTCTGGCAGGAAACAGGAAACATTTTTTCTTGCTGTTCTTGAACCTTCTCTTCAGAAAAAGGCAAGGACCTGGGGTATGAAAGGTCTTGAACTCTAGACCCACTGTGGCCAGCACAGAGCAGAGCCTTCTCAGCACACCACCATCTGGGATATGCCACCAACTATGGGAAGGAACTGCTCGCAGGACTATGGGAAAATAGAAATTTGCTACAAACAAAACAGTCTTTTCCAAGAACTTCTGCTTCCCAGAGAGCTTTGACAGGCTTGCCTCAGCACCAGCTGTTGTATGCCTGGCACTCTGGTGGCAGAAATGCAGGCAAAAGCTCTTCAGTCCCTTGGTTGGCCTTCTAGCAATGGGTGCAGAAGCAATGCTGCATGGTGGTCCATGAGAGCTCACAGCAGCAGTGATTTCTTCTGGAGACATGAGTCCTTGTCAGCCTGTGTGTTCCGGTCAAGTAGTCTTGAGGTAATGGGGATTGCTTTGGACAGATTTTGTGGGTGCACTGGCTATTTTATTGACCTCTTAGGTGTCTTTAGCAATAGAGGTACAAAGAAGTGAAGGACCTGTTGCACATACAGAAGAAATCATATGTATTCCAACCCTAACTATTGATTCTATGATTCTATAATTTATACTAAATTTTAAATCTAAGGCTATGAAGATAACACTTTGACCTCTAGAGGAAGAGTAATTCAAAACAGAGCAGTGGTATTTTACATCACTTGACCCCCAGGACGGCACATGAGAAAAGCCACAGCCTCAAGCTTCTTCTTGGCATATTCCCTTCCATTTAATAGCTTGGATTTTTTTTATATTGAGCAATATCAAAATGCTGGGACAGCAAAAGAAGAAAAGCCTCAAACTATTCCAAAGGCTGTTGTAGTCTTAAAAATTTGAGTACTGAACTGAACCGAATAGCGTGCCTAGTAGCACCGTTTAGCTATGATAGACATGTATAGTTATGCACACAACGGATTTCATTAGCCATCACTTTACCTCCAAAGAAATAAATATCATACATTTACTCAAAATCTGTTCTAAACAGTGGCCTTAAAATAATGATAATAAAAATACCAGTTCTACAGACACTCCCTATTTGGTTTTAATTGCAGAAATCTTAGTTTATCTGCACAGTTTTATTTTAAAATGTCCTTGTTCAAGGAGGCTTTTCTTCCTCTGGGGAGCTAACTCCCTTGCAGAGCACATATATAAATACATGTGTGTATTAGACATATCAAAGATCTGTGGCTGGCCTTATTTTATTTTGCTTTATTTTTTTTGTTTTTCTTTGCTTTATTTTACTTAAAAGGCCAAGAGAAAGGAGCTGGAAAAGGCTAGTCAAATTTGGCAAAGTAACAAATTGCTATGGGACTTGTGCCACAGCCAGGGGTTCAGCTACTTGTACCTTGGGACTCGTTTTGAGAAAGCTGGTCTATGGGAAGCTGATGGGATCCATCTGTCAGAGAAGGGGAAGTCTTCTATCATAGGCTTGCCAAACTGGTGAAGAAGGCTTTAAAGTAAAGTTGTTGGAGGAGGGGAACTTCAATCCATACCATTTCTACCAGCTTGATTCCAGAGAGTGGCTTTTACAGGGGCATGCATGTAGTGATAGGACAAGGGGGAATGGCTTTAAGCTGACAGAGGGGAGATTTAGATTAAATATTAGGAAGAAATTCTTTACTGTAAGAGTGGTGAGGCACTGAAACAGGTTGCCCAGAGTAGCTGAGGCTGCCCCATCAATGTTCAATGCCAGGTCGGATGGGGCTTTAAGCAACCTGGTCTAGTGGAAGATGTCCCTCCCCATGGCAGGGGTTTAGAACTAGATGATCTTTAATGCTCCTTCCAACCCAAACCATTCTATGATTCTATTATTCCATGACTCCATGATTCTGTGATTCACTTTATTTTAATTTTATTCTTAGCTGCTCATGCTTCTACATGCAAGTATTTCCAAACTAAGCAAAATTGCTGAGATGGGTATCATCTCGTTTTGAGAAAGTAAAACGTGCATAAGTTCACTCAATGTTTAGGGGATGCTCTGCACTGCCACTGCTTTCCTTGTGCCCTCTTCATTACCTTTCTTCAGCATATAGTGTGACACATCCTGAAAGAAAAGTCTTCATCCACCACTCCTTTGATATTGGTATAAAGGCAGCTTCACCTCCACCCAGATTCTTCCTTTTCCCCAGTAACCATGAAAACACAACATCCATCTTTCCCTCTCTCTCACCGTGTCTTTGGACTTTAAGCCAGGTAAGAGTATGAACTATAAATTGAAGTGAAATATACAGCTGGGTAAACAAAGTGAGAGGAAAGGGAGAAAAAGGGAAATGTGTTTCCTATCACTGAGTTTAAAAAACAGACTTGGCATACAAGGGGAAAAAACAAAACAGGAAACAAGGTTCTACATATAAATTAAACTTTTTCACCCTGAACCTTTTTAGATAGCCCAGGAGTAATAAGAACGTGTGTTTCTTGGATCGGCAAAGCAAGCATTCCAACACTAAATGGCTTCCTGTTCAACATGTTCAAAGCCAGAGACTGTTTTTGGGGGTTGGTTAGAAATATGTGTGAAGTATGCACTTTTACTTCAGGCCAAATCAAATGTTTTTAATCTCCCCCAGCCCTCCCCCCACCAAAAAAAATGAAAAAAAAAAAAGAGGAAAAAAAAAAAAGGTATGACCAATGTGGCCAAACTATGTCTCCTTCAGTGAGGAAGTTCAATGATTAGCCTTCAGTTAATCTGCATTCACACTTCCTGGTAAAGATACTTAAAAAGGAACTGGTCAATGTCATTCTGCACTGGCATTTGAGGCTGTTGAGCTGTAATGACTAGATGCACACAAGAGCTCAAGATTTTGGCCCCATGAAAATCAGGGAAACAGTGACTATTTGAGGGTGCAAAGTGTGTTACAGCATTTTCCCCCATTTGTGTCCAACCTATAATTCATAAATTGCTGATCCGTTTTCTTCTACCACATCACCCTCAAATGTTATTTGGTACTACGTGTTCTTTGCAGATAGATCTCTAGGGGACTTTTTAGGTTTACAGGGTTCGATTACATGGCCAAAAGTGAAAATAACACACTTGGGGAAAAAAGGCATCGAGCACCATATGCCACGGATGCGCCAAGGTGAGGAAGTTTTCCAGTTCCTCACCGAAGCCGCAGGGTACTTTTTGCAAAAAACAGAATCACAAAAGTACACTTTCTTTTTTTTTTTTTTTTTTATGGCTAGTGGTCAATAGTTACATCTAACCAACCCAGCCCTCAATTTGTCCCTTTCAGTATAATTTCAGAAGTCTCACCAATTACTGCTTCCAGTAACATTTTTCCTCCCAACTCCAAACAAACAGAAGCCATCTAAGTGGTAGCCAACTATTTTCTTCTAGTATTTTTCTCATTCCAGTGTTTCTGAGCAAACCTGGGATCTAAACACAGTCTTGTTTCAATATTTGAAGAATGCTATGTACCAAGTACAGTCCAAGATGGTATGTTGTTGTGAGACATTGGTCTCGTCTGTTTCTGTTATGCCACGTTGAGTGAACCAAGCTGTACACTCTGTTTTGGTTCTTTCTGCTTAATTTTTATGAAAAAAACCCAAAACATAAACAGATACTAATAAACATACATTTTGGGGGCCTTGCTTGAAGAAAATGCATCCTAGGAAGAGATCTGGATCTCCAATCTGACCTCAGCCAGCAAAATCCTGTCTGTGCTGATTTCCACCAGACTAAGCAATGAGCTTCTTTTTGCACAGACAGCTATAGTACTCATTTGCAGAGGTATTGCTGAAGGTAGAACTAACAAATATAATGGTATTTAATGAATACTAGATAGACTCCACTGATGACTCACCCCTGGACTTCCACATACTTCAGTATCATATTGTACTTGATATGCAAAGGTATTGCTGGGGCATAGTGAGGGAAATGACCAATGAATGACAGTTTTCCTCTCTTTGAAAGTTCAGCTTTTCCAGGGGGAGTCCTTGGAGTTCAGTTTCTAGTGATTCTGTGGTAGTTGCTCAGTGGCAGCTTCCACCTGACTAGTGCACTTAAATTCAATTTCAGTTCATAGAATCATAGAATCAAAGAATAGTTAGGGTTGGAAAGGACCTTAAGATCATCTAGTTCCAACCCCCCTGCCAGGGGCAGGGACACCTCACACTAAACCATGCCACCCAAGGCTCTGTCCAATCCGGCCTTGAACACCGCCAGCGATAGAGCATTCACAACTTCCCTGGGCAACCCATTCCAGTGCCTCACCACCCTTACAGTAAAGAATTTCTTCCTCATATCCAATCTAAACTTCCCCTGTTTAAGTTTGAACCCGTTACCCCTTGTCCTATCACTACAGTCCCTCATGAAGAGTCCCTCCCCAGCATCCCTATAGCCCCCTTTCAGATACTGGAAGGCTGCTATGAGGTCTCCACGCAGCCTTCTCTTCTCCAGGCTGAACAGACCCAACTTTCTCAGTCTGTCTTCACACGGGAGGTGCTCCAGCCCCCTGATCATCCTCATGGACCTCCTTTGGACTTGTTTCAACAGTTCCATGTCCTTTTCATGTTGAGGACACCAGAACTGCACACAATACTGCATGTCCACTTTGTCTTCTGTCCTTCAGACTCCTTCTTTCTTGAAGGCCCATCCAAAAGAAAAGCATTGTATTTGCTTGTTATGCCTGAACCCTGCAACTTGCTTTTTCCTGCCCTTCACCATTAATCCTTTTGAGTTTCTAGTTCCCTTGCATCTAATACCATATTTCTACATACCAGTTATTTTTTCCGGTGTGTTAAATCAGTCATTAGCAAGCTAATATGAATTCTCAGGAAGGGGAGTAGGTTTAGGTATGTCCCATGGAAACTGCAGGGTCCAAAATTTCTGCATAGTCATGTTGGTGAAACTATAGGCTCCCAGCAGTAATTAGCATCAACAGGTTAAAACCCAAAGGCATATACTCTTGTGTTATCAGCAGGTTTTATGTACCTCATTCTGTTCTTTTAAAATTGACTTTTGAAACACATCCTTTCACTTGGGACAAGGGAAAGTATCGATCACTAAAATACTATGAAGATACACATGAATTTTTTCAGTGGATCATAACAGTTACTCCTAGGTTCTCCCACCACACACTTTTGAGGAATGACAGAAATAGAGCATGATATAAAAAGAAATAGAAGGAAGGAAGGAAGGGAGGAGGGAAGGGAGGAGGGAAGGAAGTAGGGAGGGAAGGAGGGAAGGAAGGAAGGAAGAAAGGAAGGAAAGAAGGAAGGAAAAAGAGAAAGAAAAGAGAGAAAAGAGAGAAAATAGAAGAAAAGGGGGAAAGAGAAAATAGGAAAAAGAGAGAGGAAGGAATGAAGGAAACAAAGAAGTTGAGAACTGAAATCCAGCTAAATATGGAAAAGAAAGCCAGCACAAAAGAAAGATTTCAGGGATAATTTATGGTAGTTTAAATTCCTATTTCTTTTGCCAGGTAGAGAAGTCCTAATCCTGTTACATGATCCTAACATCTTTCCAAGTGCTTCGGTGAATCACTGCCATTACCAATATGGGCAGAAATTTACTATATCAGCTTCCCAGACACTGAACACAGTGTTGGCAGAGCTGACAGATATTAACTCAGTGAGTCAGTTAGGGTGTTCTTTTTTTATCTCCAAGGCACACAGCAGCAGCTTCAGCTATGTCGCCACTGCAGCTGCTGCCGAAAGCTGGGCAGCCAATGTGATAAGAGTGTGACTGCTGATCAGTGGTACTGCAGGACTTGTATGGTAAATGCAAGCTGTCCCAGAAGGTAATGATACTATTGCTGACATCCAGGAGTACTTCCTCGAGGTCATGTTGGTCAGATTCAGGAATCTAGGGAAAAAAACAACAAATATTACTATAGCTGTCATTATAGTGATACATAGTTGTAGGCATCATTATGTCATTTTATAAGGTTTCTCTTGAAACTATCTTTTTCAGTCTCGTAATGATTCCAAATCTCCCTCACTGGAGCTTTGTACGTGTGACACCATTTACTGTAGAGAATTTCCATTTTACTATTTTTCCTTGTTTGCTTCTAGCATACTTCACTTTCAGGTACAGCTGCTCATGAAAAGTATTATTTGATTTTTGGAAGCCATACATCTACTTTTTACACAGTGGGAATAAGTTTTCTTCCTTGGTAGGAAGGATTTTGGTTTTTTTCTGTATGTCTGCTAAAGAAATAGGTAGGGCTGAAGGTGATAGTAGTAGAACAAAACAAGGAATATACTCTGTACTCAGGAGAACCACACCATGAAAGCAATCCTGAGGTGCTCTGAAGCAGTCACGTGTGCTGGGGAGTCATTATATGGCTGATGTGTGCCAAATGGCATCAGTGGATGAAGTAACAGCCAGATGCTTGTGTTGCTCTTGAAGAGACATCAGACTTTGTTTTCTCTGTTTTTTCCATTTTGCTTTCAGTGTCATCCTTTCAATCATTTAAGACGTCCAAATCTATCAACCAACTACTGAGAAACTCAGGCTATGCTTATAGGTAGGGAACTGTGTCCATTTCTTCCAGATGGGTGCATCACCCTATACTTGCCTTGTCCACATGCTTTTCCCCATGCATTGTTGGCCAGAGGTCAAGAGAATGCTAGGGAGATGGGTACATGGACACCTACCAGAGTCCATCCCTTCTCTGCTACCATACTGCATTACTCTGAAGTAACCTCCTTTGGGCGACCCCACTCCTCAGTTTCCACACTATGGGGGCTCAAAGGGCTAGCAAAATGCTTGCACAAGCATTGGCCTTCAGCTCTGGTTTCTATCTGTGCTATCTAAACATCAAAGCTATAGGACTTGTCTGTCTGACAGTTTAGCAGAAGGGACTCTTTTCAACAGCACTTGTGTTCATCCACTTGGAATGTATCACTTCAGTGAAGTTGCACTTCAGGGATATTCAGGACCAAAGGTTGGATTCATTAAGTGATTTATACAGTCTTACCTACATAGTAACTACTTTTTCAGCACAGTCACAACCATATTGAACCATCACATTTCTACTGAGCAACCAGCTGTGTATCAGTGCACTGCAGGGAGATCTGGAATGCTGTCCCATACTGTTCCCTTCCCTTCCCTTCCCTTCCCTTCCCTTCCCTTCCCTTCCCTTCCCCTTCCCTTCCCCTTCCCCTTCCCCTTCCCCTTCCCCTTCCCCTTCCCCTTCCATTCCCTGTTTCTGTAGAATGAAAATTCAGGAAAATAATTGCAGATCCAGGAGTCCCTGACAATGCTTCCAAGCTACCCAGAGCAGTTCTGTCAAAAAGCATAGAGAGTGGAAAAATACAAGTAGAAGCAAGTGAGAGGGAAATAAACCCCTGAATACGACCCTTTGGTTACACTGGGGGTCCTTTCCCCTTTCTCATTGTGCATGCAGAAAGTAGCTGATCTGATATCTTCTGCAAAAAGATACAAATACATGCACGAGAACTGGGAACATCTTGTACACAGAAGTGAGTCAGCACTTGGCAGGTGGCTGACTGGAGTCAGATTTCCCAGACAATAAATACATTTTCAAAAAAGAATTAAAGAAACAAGAGAAGGGCTGATTCCCAGTGGTTGAGAGTATGAGCTCTGAAGTGAAACTCCCTTTTCTTTCCACATAGTTGAGTCTACACCATTTCAGGTGTTGCCTGCATAAAACATCCAGGAAAGATATGAAAAATCTTACAAGAGCATCTTTTTCTAAATGGGTACAGGTTAGACTTGAAAAACTGTTTCTGACCTCCAAGCTGCCTGGCCGGTTCTGATCCGAAAGCAGTGCAGACACAATATTAAAGTAGTGTGGTGTTCAAACATGTTGTGTGAAAAGGTCATAAGAAGACCTTATTATCAGTATAGTTGGCCAAGTAGAATGGCATGTGGACACTGTTTTATTGTTGGCTGTGGGCCAGAAAAACGTTTCCATAGGAAGACACCAAATGAGCCTCAAGGACTACAAACTCAGGCACATCTGCCTGTTACCAAATTTTCTGTGGGAAGTTTTTGCTACCATTATTCCTCTTCAACTCCATTTCTCAAGTAAGATCTAGATGCTTTCTCAGTTTAGTGCAGAATAGGGGTAGGCCATGGAAAAGTGTGATCCATGTAGGGTTGGATCTTCTCAGAAACTTCATCTGAGACAGTGTGAGCCACGGGAAAAGTGTTAGCCTGTGTCTCTTCAAAGGATTTTTAAGCTCCAAGCTGCAGTTTGGCCTGGATGTTTTAATTTTTGCTGTAGTAATGTCCTTTATCATGCATGCAGCAGTCAAAACAAATGGAGTGAGTAGGAAGCACATCTTCATAAGAGCCAGATACCACCACAGAAACAGTGGGATGTAATGCTTTCCAAGCTACAAAAGTGCCCTACTTTGAGATAAGACAATAGCTCAGAACAGGATATATTTTTTTATAAATTGTAATAGGAGAAAGGTGAAGTGTAGAAGCTAACACATAGATTATATACAAAAAAGCTTCACAAAAGTACTTAGTTGGAAAAAGTGCGATTAAATATTACAAGAGATGATTGATCTGTTATGATACTTGCAGATTAAAATAAAGGAATTTTTTCGTATCCTCAGATTCCTTTTCCTCAGCAAATTCCTGGGGATACTTACAGCATACAGCATTACAGCTTCCAGTTGTTTCCCATGATTGAAAGCTTCCAGGTTACCTAGCAGCTGTTAAAGGAAATGCTGCTCCTGGCAGCAATCATTGCTGTCACTTCAGCCCTGGCTATGGCCAGTGGAAATCTTCTGGCTGACCAAAACACACTTGGATTGGGCTCTAAGGGATGTAACTTTCTGAGACTCATGAGGACACAGAAGTTCCTAAGCATATACTTGACTTCAGAATCATCATGAGGAGTGGCTGAGGGAACTGGGATTGTTCAGTCTGGAGAAAAGAAAGCTCAGGGGGTACCTTATCGCTGTTTACCTGAAAGGAGGTTGTAATGAGGTGGGGGTTGGTCTCTTCTCCCAACTTAAAATCAATACAACAAGAGGAAACAGCCTCAAGCTGTGCCAGGTGAGGTTTAGATTGAATATTAGCAAAAATTTCTTCACCAAAAGGGTGACCAGGTATTGGAACAGGCTGTCCAGGGAAGTGGTGGGGTCACCATCCCTGGAAGTGTTCAAAAACTGTGTAGATGAGGCCCTCAGTGACATGGTTTAGTGGTGGTCTTGGAAGTCCTGGGGAAATGGTTGGACTTGATGATCCTAAAGGTCTTCTCCAATTGAGTTGTTTGTATGATTCTATATGCATGACAGGTATCATAAGAAACGTGTCTGGGCTGATAACAGCATTCCAGGATACCTCAAAGTTGCACCTGATGGAGAATAACCAGTCCTCTTGCAAATGTTCCTGAGACCCCACCATGGTACTGTGAGGACAGCTTCCTGAGCTGGTGAGTTTATTCTGCCTAGAGAAAGGACACTGATAGCCTGCAGAAAACTTCCAAAATACTGACTGAATTTAGCAAAAACTCTCACACTTTGTCAGTACCAGTCCCCAGTGCTGAGCAGAAGCCTGACGTGGTGGGCTGGCAATGAGGGTCTGTCCCCACTTGTTGCTTGCTTGCTCTTGGTCTTTCTGATGATGCAAGCAGTTCAAAGGGAATACATACTCCATGACCTGAAATAGCAGCTCTGTCACTGGACCCCAGATACAAAAAGACATGACATAAAAAGTGTGTTATAAAAAGAAGGAAATATTAATCTGTTTCTGTGGGGAATGGATGCTGTGCTGTTACTTTTGTGGATCTCTAAGTAGAGACCACTGTTTACAAAAACAAACAAACAAGAAAAGAGCTAATTAAAATTCTTTCAAACACAGTCATATCTGAATGTCAGAAGTCTGGACACCTGCTAGTTCTGAAGTAGGGGTGCAGTGTCCAGTTCTGATTTAAAGCAATATCTTATATTTCGATGGGCACTTGGGGTAGGATTTACTTAGTCCTTTACTGCCTTACTTAGTCCTCAAGAGGTTACTTAATCTAATAGTACTGTTGCCCAGTTTGTGGGATGTCTGCTTTCAAATATCCTTGAATTTCTTAATCATCTGGCTTTTGGAAAACTTGTTTTCCACAGTTTCTGTTAAAGAGGAAACCTTATGTGATCAGGAAGCCAGCACTCAGTGGGCCAAGAAGAGAGGGAGAGGGAGCATGATGCTTAAGGGCTACCAGGTTGCAGGGCAGTTTCTCTGTTTTACCTAATGTTTGCATAAAATGACTCACCCTTCTTTGGGCATTAACTGAAAATTTGAGGAAGGCAGGTCCGAAGGCTCAGTCTGTCCCATCTTACTGTCTCTAGGCAGCTGCAAGTGATGGAGCACAGGTGATTTAGTGTTCAAGTCCCAGGTGCCCATCTCCGCTGATGAGTAGTACAAAGGAAACTGGAGATCTATGCTTTCGGATGCAGCCAGAGAAATTGAATGTTGCAACACCTATCTTGCAAAAACTTAGTTCTGATTTTGGATCTAGTGTCCAGTCTGATCTGTACACTCTGCATGTGTTCCATGTCTTAGTTTGCACTTGCATCCATTCCTCCTATCCCCAGCCTTGTCACTCCTGCTCCCTTAGAGGATTATTTTTATTTTAACCTCTGCTCTTTAGCAACTAAGTATTTTTGTCTGGGTTGAGTTCTGTATCAGAACATATTTTCCTTTTGGAATAAAAATAACTGTAATTCTCTTTAATGTCTCTTCCCCGGAAGTGGTCACTCAAAAGTTAAAATGCCCACTGGTATCAAATGGAGTTTTGTTAATGGGGTACTGACATGGAATAAACACTTCTGCAGTGTTCATATATTTCAAACCACTAAAAGGTTTATTCTAAGTTGAGCATAAAGTTATAAATGGAGAGCATATCATTAGCGTCTATTAATACTGGGTCAGATTCTACAGCACTTGATACATCCAAAAAGTGCTTACTTGCACCAGCAATTTCTGGTTAAAATAATGGTGCTTCAATTCCTTTTTGGCTGCCTAATCTGGCCTACATTTAGGGATGCAACAAGATTTTTTACAGCATTGGTAAGATGATAAAAACATTTTATGGAAAACATTTTAAGCTCTTGAAGAAAGTGATAGCTGATGTCATAGTATCATTTTTTCCATATCCTAATTACAGCAGTGAAGAGTGGGGATCCTCTGCTGAAATGGTTGCAGTACTTCCAGTTTCACACTCATTTTCAAGGGGTTATGGCCTTCCTACCTGTAGTTTGAGCAGAAGGTTGTTGTGGAAGTGCTTTTTCCTGCCTTGGAAGAGTGACATCTCTTTTAAATTGCAAACTAAAGTAACTGTTAATGTTTGTTAGACACTTTTCTGAGACATTAGCCCATGTGGGAGCACTTAGCAAAATCTTCACTTTAAAAAAAAGGAAGCATAGATTGGATGGAGAGGTGATAAGCAGTAACCACTGTAAGAAATCTGGTTTTAGCAGCAATATGTGTTGTGGCAGTACCAAAAAGGGGCTTGAGTACTATGTAAATTCATGTGTCTACAGTACCTCTTTCAAAAGAGCTATCACTCTCTACTTCAACCTACTTTCTGTTAGACAGAGAGGTCTCAGCCTCGCTCCTGGGATCACACATAAAGACAAGAGTTAACCACACATCCACACAGCCATGCTGCTACACTGCTTCTACAGCACCATTCTGACAATCATCCTAAGTGTGTCTGCAGTCTCTGTTTTCCCATCTAGTCCTCTGTCAGTGCTGCTTTTTAATTGAAATTTTTTTCCTATCTTGGTTTTTATTTTTTTGGTCCTGCATTATATTAGTAAAATATAGAAAAATACTCCCTGTGCATTGTCTTGCCAAACCATCAAACCATGCTAACTTACCCTCTGTGCAAATTTTTTTAGTACTTCTGATCTGTTGAGAAGTCTTCTTATACTCCATTTTCAATTGAATTAAGTCATTATATCTACATAAGTGGCTGTACCTGTGCTCAATATAGTTGTACTCTTTCCTGTGCATACTGCAAAAAGATACTTTAATGAAATTTATGCTGCCCTTAGCCCTATCACGTTATCCCTGGACATACTTTCAAATGAAATGATATGAGAGTGATGAAATTTATCATCTCTCTGCTTGAAAACACTGTTTCTGGTGTTACCTTTTCCATTCGCCGTGTGCTTGTGAACCTCGACTCCTGCAACCAGAATTCAGGTTTATTTAACCATTGCCACTTGAAAGCTGACATCTAGTTTGTATTATGTGTCCAGGGTAAGGCTCTAAGTGGTGTAAGGCAATTCAGCTCACTGATCTTAAGGTAGAAAGACTTATATCTTGTCATAATGGATTTTCCTCTTTTGACTACAGAAGAAACAAAAGGAATTGACTTGACTAGAGGCCATAAATTTGGGATGGTTATGTGAGATGAGTCTGACTCATCTGGATAATACTTACGTATTAGAGATGAGATGACGCAGAAAGGTTTGAAGGAAGAGACAGCAATGAATGTTGCCAGTTCCATTTATAAGAAAGAGGAGGCATACCTGAAGAAATTGCCTATAGTACACGCTGTTAGCAAAAAATTGCTTTCTGTGCTAAAAAAGGCGGGGAGCAAAGAGACTCCTGACAATATAAGTGGAGAGTTGAACAGAGAAATACAACAGTTATTATTAGTTGTTCAGAGTTGTTTATCAAGATTTTTAAAATTAAATAATCTGGAGATTTATAGCAAAGACTGTAATTCTGGCCCAAAGAAGGAGAAAATGTTAGTCTTCCTGCAATGTTAAAACACCGTTCAAGGTTCATGATGTACCAAAACTTCCTAACCTTATCAGGAGAGCCTCAAAGAAAATGTTTGAGAGTGGGTGTCACCAGACAAAAAGAAATAAACAGGGGCTAACATAACTATGAAATTCAGCACATGAAAAGATACTAAGCAGACAGTCAAAATTACAAGAACAAATACACAAGAGGGCAGAACTCTTACTGCCAACAATTACAGCAGTATTACATATCACTTGTGTTCTCACGTATCCTAATGTTAAGCTAGTGCAGCTCATTTGATCTTTCTGGAACTAGTCCTGATTTTCAGGGATGTGAAACCATAATCATCCCACATGTGCCTCTTGCTTTTATTTCTCCTCGTAACTAAGAGCTGAGGAAAGTGGAAACCTCTTGTGACTGTTGATATCATACCCTCAGAAGGTAAGGCTGAGAAGTAGGAGTTGAATACCTTCATATATATTCTTCTGTTACACAAGAAATTATTTTTGAATGCAATCAAAACATTGACCATGGAGCTTATTGCACTTAACAGTGGTGCTAAGAGTTCTCTGCAAGCCATCTGAGCAAAAATAATGAAATACTAGTGAAAGTTCAAAGCCAGACCTCTTGGTTCTAAAGGGAAAGTCCAACAGACTCTCCAAATCTTAGCTTTCTCTGGTTATGACTTTGATGGGTTAGTGTTATTCAAGATATTTTGGAACAGTTTAATTGATTAAATTATGCATTTCAAATGCCAATTGTTTTCTTATGTGAAATAATAAGAGTATTAGAATGATAGTTTCTGAGTGTAGAGGTTATTTTTCACTTTTTTGTGTTTTTTTCAGCGCTGATTGATAGGCCAGATCTACACCTGGCTTCTATAGTCATTGCTATAGCTGCTACAACTGCAGCTATGCAATGGAGAAACATCTTAAGAAAAGGCAACAGCATAACATTTAACATAAAGAAATATTTATACTTGAAGGTCTTTCTAAGAAAAGCAGGAGCAGTACCACCTTCCCAGTCTTAGCAGGTATTCCCGGTTGCAATGTAAGATAGATATAGAGAAAAAATGTCAGCAGTCCAGGGAACTTGTTTTTCTTTCTTCTGAGAACTAGAGCAAAAGACCAACTGGGCTATTGCTGGTATCCTGAACCATTATTTTTCTCCGAGTCCCATTAAAACAAAAGAAAACAAAACAAAACCCCTGCCTTTGTCTCAGGTCATTCCAGAACATTCGCCCTCCCGTTATGTATCCAGGCAGGAAATGTTTTTCTTCTTTCAAAATGAGCAATGCAAGGGTATTGTGGAGAATGCATGTAGGGCAATATGCTATCAGCACCCTCCAGTTGTTTATCATGGCCATTTTCAGCCCCAACGGGGACACTAAGTTCTCTTGGATTCTCACTGTGCTGGCAAAGTCATCTGTGTGTGATAACAAAAACAACAACCACTTCCTGGTGAGTTTCAGAGGACTGCTTTTCTCAGCCTTATCTCACAGTTTCATTCCACTACTGAAAAGAAATGCAGAGTTTCACAGCAGACTTGCCACTTAACTGTATATTTGTCAATCACAACTGTACAGTTTTGCCTTCTCACGTGCTTTACTTCTCTCTGGAGGAGATAATACGGAGGACATACTCTTCTTTGCCCTATGAATGGATGTAGCCCAAGCCTAAGGTCACTTCAAAGCAACAGACCCTTAACCGCAGTTGTGGCTAGGGGCCTTTTCTATAAAAATGCATTGTTTTGCTGGAGGCAGCAGACTGGGTAGGGTGATGGCATGCCAGAGATGCACAAGAATGTGAGGGTACTTCATAAGTACAATTTCCAATCTCAGCATGTCTCTCCAGAACAATGCTATGTTATGAAATTAACACGGATGTTTTATGTGGAAAGGTTTACGTTCTTAAGGGCCAGCCATGGTGCCGCATAGGTGAGGAGGGTTTCCCTCTCGGGTCATGAAACCAAGAGCACAGCAAGGGGAAGCCTCCTTTTGCACATAGAAAAAGAAAAGGACTGCCAGCAGTGGAAAAGTCATCACGCTTCCTCAGTCTTTCATCTAGAGAAAGCAGTTTTCAGGGTATTCAAGGCTCAGTGGTTTGGCTACTTAGTTATTTTATTCCCAGCTTGTGAGAGTTCTTCTCTATGCATATTTTGTGGATGTCCATAACAAATAGCATTTTTAATTACACCCTGAACATAAAGCAAATCTCGTTTTTGAACTGTGGGTGCCAGCTGGAGAGTACAGGGCTTGTTTTCTGTCTAAAACATAGATTTTCTTTTTAGCTTTAGCACTACCTCCCACTTCCTTTCCAGATACATGTTTGATGCTTGGTAACGATCATTCTGGTGATATTACTGAGGGGAGAAAAAAGGCAGGAGGATGGTCAGGGTCATAGCTGCAAATTTAAGAAATCTAAATTAAAATCTCTGTCACAGGCTTCCTGTGTTATCTTGCACAAATTGCTGAGTAACAGAGACACAACAGGCTGCATTTGCCTTGATATCTGTACTGTAGTTGCGCATCTGCCATATGTAAAGCATAGAATTTCTGTCACATAAGTTTATATAAATTCGAATTGTGGGGTTTTTAGCTATTTGCTGTATTAGGGACCACATTACTTTTTAAACATCCTTCTGAAAAGGATCATGAAGATACATGGCAAGAGGTCTTGCTTTTACTTATTTGTCTGTTCTCATCATGAAGAAGTTCAGTCTAAGCACAAGAATTCTTGCTGTGGAACTACAGAAGAAAATTTCTTCTTAGTAACAGAGGAACAACTCCTTGCAACCTTGTTGAGAGAAACTGCTCCTCTTTCCTTAGGTTTTACGGAAAAATAAGTGTAAGAGAATGGTTGAAATAATAAATTCTTCTCACAAATTAAGGTTTCCTGTTGTGTAATCCAAGACTTTATTGTTTCTCAGGAAGCAGAGACCTGCAGTCTCTTAAAAAAAAAATCTAAAAAATCAAGCCACTGATTAGCACAGACCAACACATTAACTGTTAACACTTAGTCTTCGTTTCTTGACATGCCTCTGGAAATGTAGTCCTTGTCCCAACATATTCCACAATTATAGTTTACTGACCCTTTTTTTTCTTCTGTGGGATTGAAAGTCCATTGATATGAGGTATAACTTAGAAATACAGGAGGATAAGAAACAGTAAATTTCATTTAAATAATTATTTTACATTCTTCTTCTTGTCAAGTACCCATCCAAATCTATCAGCAAACTGATAGATGTAAATCCCTGTCCTGGGCCCACACAGGTAGAGATGGAAATTATTGCCTCTATTCAGACAGTGGGCTTTAGCAAATAACAAAATATACCCAAGCACTGTGGTCATGGGGCTTTTTGAATGAACCAGCATAAGGATCAGTTTGCAGTTACCTGATGTAAGTGCATGGCTGTTGTGGGGACGTAGTCCCTGTGATCCAGGGACTGAACCTAAGTGCTAAAGCCACCAGTGCATCGTGTGAGTGGCAGAGCAGAACCAGCTCAGAGTTTCCCACAGCTTGACCCAAACTCAGCAACAACTACTGGCAGGAGAGGTAATATTTCTACAGGACAAGTTATTCTTCAGTTGTTTACTTAAAAATAATTAACATTAAAGTTCTTCTAGAGCAGTGCAAGCATAAACTGTTCTGCAGCAGTGACAAGTTCAGAGTGGGCTTTTTCCTACTCACCAATGTCACTTGCAAAGTTTGTAGTGAGCTGCTGCAATGGGAAAGCTCATGAGAATGGAGTTACTTTAATTAATGGTTTTCTTCTCAAACCTTGATGTTATTAACTTCAAGAAGTCATTAGAATGCTGGCATGAACGGGAAACAATGTGTATGGGTTTTAATGAATGCAAATGTGGGGAGGAGCCCATATTCATCTTCTAAGAAACAGAAGGGATTAATCTAAAATGACATAATTATTCTAATCAGGCCTTCTCCAGTGAGAGACAATAAAAATAAAATCCTGTGATTATTTCTATTTTTCTGAATAAAAATGTTGGTGCTATTAGCTAAGAAATATTTCAGTGACAGTTTGAAACAAATGTCTCCAATGCACTTTTAATGTAGATGTTAAAGGTTCATTATTCTTGGCTAATTACATGCCAGTTGATCATTAGAAACAGATTTGGTAAGGCTTAAGAAGTGTGCATCCTTTACATGAATATTAATCCTCAATAAACATGCTTTTAACAATCAGTTGGCTTACTCTATGTGTGTAGCAGGGAATTCAAGCCACAGAATGTTGGTAAGATGCTTACTTTAAAGTACTATCATTTCCCTGCTTATTCTGTACTTTCTTCTCTAATTGAATGGAAAAAGGGTTATTACATAGACATAAGACACTTTTATAATTTGGCTTTTGCCAGGTCTCTTCTTTGCAGAAGCTAATTTCTGATAGATTGTCCCAGTTTAATATTAAAAATGCGTAAATAACATGTCAGAAATAAAGTTTCCCAGAAACAAAAAAGTGCACCTCTGGTTCATGTGAAGAACCATTGCATACGAATAGATATGTATTTTCTGAAAGACATAGTTCTGCCCTGAGCCTAGTGACAATTGATTCAGGCCTAAAGGGTTCAGAATGGTCTCTCCAAAGACTGGAGACAGATTGCAATTTGTCTAGTGTCCTGTTACAGAGAAAATTTCATAGTGTAGATTTAGTCAAAGATTTACAAACATCTGCAGCTCTTTAAATTAGTTGCGTATAAAAAAAAAGTCTCACTCCAAATTCTCTTAAACTTTGAAGACAAAAGTGGGTTAAAAATTCAGATCTCAGTTTTGTAGCACAGTTGATCTCCTCCATTACCTAACTCATGGGTGAAAAGTACTTTCAGGTAGAAACCCTCTAAAATCAGGCAACGTCACATTAAAATTAGGCAAAACTTGCTATTCTACCTTAATTTGATTTTGGGTTCTTGCCTTTATTTCAACATAAAATTCAAATCAAATTAAGGTTTGATAACATAAAGAATGAAGCAGATACGAAGCAGAACAGCAATTCTCCCCTCATTCCAGAGGAGGGCCACAAAAATGATCAGAGGGCTGGAGAACCTCTCCTGTAAAAAGACAGGCTGAGAGAGCTGGGCTTGCTCAGCCTGGAGAAGAGAAAGCTTAGGGGAGACCTTAGAGGAGCCTTCCAGTACCTAAAGGGGCTATCAAGAAAGCGGAGAGGGACGTTTTAAAAGGGCATATAGGGATAGGACAAAGGGGAAATGTCTTTAAACTGAATGAGGGAAGAATTAGTTCAGATGTTAGGCAGAAATCCTTCACTATGAAGGTGGTAAGACACCGGCACAGGTTGCCCAGAAAAGTTGTGGCTACCCCATCCATGGCAGTATTCAAGGCCACATTGAACGGCGCTTTGAGCAGCCTGGTCTAGCAGAAGGTGTCCCTGCCCATGGCAGGGGGATTGGAACTAGGTGATCTCTAAGGTCCCTTCCAACCCAAACCATTCTATGGTTCTATGATTCTAATTCCAGTAATTTTGTGAGATGGAGGACATTGAGTTCTTCCTCTCATTCTGATACCTATGTGTCACCCGTGCAGTGCTGGCTATTTTTGTCTCAATTCTTCGTATATTTTCTGAAATTGTGAAATATATGTGTTGAGCCACATATTCAGCTACACTTTTCTGTGCCATCTATACATTTTCAATATGGAATTAATTATTTTTGTTTTCAGATCTTTTGATAACACAAGATCTACAAATATCTTTGTGTGTTTGTCCCCTTATCCCGGTGGAGGACAATGCCGCATCCTACTGCATGCTGTTTGTTCTGTCAAAGACTAGTATGGAGGCTTGTAGGGCTGTCATGTGAGTTGCCCTAGCACTATTTGGTATAATCAAGCTGACTATATTGCTTGTAAAACCTGTTAGCATATGACAGAAAAATACTTAATGGGTGACTCTAGAGCAAAGCTTTTGGAAAGCCACTGATTATTGTAGAGAAGTTGCAGAACTTGAAGCTTTTGCAATGCCAGGGATTGAAACCCTGGTTTCATTTAGTGGATGAAGGATTTTTTCAGTGATGCTACCAGGTCAGATTCTGGTCAAGTGAAATGCAGGGCCCTTACTTCCAACAAACACCTCGGTAATGTCTCAAAAGAACATATTGTCTTTTCTGGGGGAAGGCACAATTCACAGCTGAATGATCTGCAGGAGATGGGATTAGAGAAAAAAGTATCTTTTCCCTAGTCTATTTGGAGTGATCTGTGGTTATGATGCAGATCAAGCAAATGACATAATATTGTTTGCCTGTAGGTACGCAGTTTGCTTGTTAGTTTTATTACAAGGGATCACAGGCTTAGCCAGCAGTAAACTATCTTTTTCTGTCTGTCTTTCTCTTCCTTTTCCTCCCAGGATAGCTCAGGCCTGAAATTCTCCAAACCATGGTTACTGCACAGGTTTTTTTTTTTATCCAGGCCCCTGGGCAAAACATCAGGTGCACCACTGAGGTTGAGAATAAGCCTCTGGGCAAAATGCTATAATGGTCAGGTTGCTGACCCACTTTGCACAGCTGTCAGGTGCATGCTTCCTCTGAGGATGTCTCTGCTGCAGAGAAGGTTTGAACTCCCTGGGTGGGGTGTGTTCACAGCTGCTCATGGGAAGTGGAGGAAAAGACCTTTCTTGTAAGCAAGTTGTCCTATTAGTCCCAAATCTGAGACTGACCTTTTCTTTTCTGGTGGAAGCTCAGACTGGGTGGCCCTTGGCTTCTTGAAAATGGGCATTCAGTTATGAACAGGGCTCTTGTGATGATATTAGTGGCTGGTGATTAGTACAAGGAAATGCCAGGCACATGGCCTGTTTGATAGGCAGTCATCAAGATAGACATGGTAGCTGTACTTCAAGAAAATGCCTAATAGCCTGGAGGCTTTCTAATAGCATTAGAAGTTTTATGTTCTGGAATAAGGTAATCAAATCTCATGCTTCGGGGCACATGCTGATCTCCTCAGGAACCAGGAAGGCATTTTCCCCTATGAGAACATTATGAAGTTGTCTGAGTAGTTTCCATCTTTTCCCAGAGTGATGGTAAATGGAGGCTGCTGGAGACAGGATGCTAAAATGCATGGAGTGACCATTACATATCTGTGTCCCCATGTAGCTCTTTTAAGGATAAAGATTTTGAATCCTATAAAAGTGAATGCATTATGACAGGAAAGCTCCATCAAAATGCCTTCAAAGTGAAACCCTGGGCCAGCTTTCAGCCTCTATTAGGTAGGTGCAGTGCTCATTGAATTCACTCCCAGAACAGAGAACAATACTTGGCAAGCTGCTTCTAGTGAGAAAAAATGATTAATGCCTTGTGTCAAGTGCTTGTAAAATGATGTGGCACTTGTACACAGTGTCTTTTCTTAGGTAGGAAGCTAGTGACTGCATCAAAGCAAAGAAGTTTGTTCACAGTATCAAGTATTTGTTCTGTCATGCCAGCCAGCTTTGCTGTATGCCCATCTGACAAAATCTGTGCCCTATTTTGGCTGCTTTCTTCTCCTCTTCTACTTTTAATTGTCTCTGTGGCTCCTTCTCTTCCTTGTTTTGTTTTTCTTTTCATTCTCTTCTGTCCAGCTGAAGGAAATAAGTTGTCAGCTGTTACTGAAATTTTTACTTTGATCTGGCTAACGTAAAATATTTTAATCCAGCACGGAATATGATTCTGCCACTCTGTAATTACCAAACTGAATTTTTTTTTCTCATGGGAACATTTCTGTACGTGTATATATGTACTTTACAATAGCATGGACAAAAGCAAATTGCTCTGGCAAGGCAACTTTTGCCATCCATTCAAGCCAAGAACTTGCTTTTCAAGTTCTTGCTCTCTTCTTCCTGCAACATGTTTAAGTATATTTTTCTCATGATATCACAAAGTCCTTTTTGACCCCATAGCCAGTATTTCTCCCTGCAGATACCCCATATTTATTGTCATTATTTTTCACAGCCTTGTAAAAGCTGTGATAGTGCAGCCAAGGAAGAGTTTTTACCTGCTACCTCTCAAACACTGGTGTCTAGAAAAGTAATTAGCTTCTCACCAAAACTACTTGAGTTTTTCAAAATGAAAGCTAGTTGTCTATCTGGGAAAAAGATGACAACTTAGAGAAACTAATCTGTCATTTCTTTTTTATTTACTATTTACTAATTAACAGGGGAAACCCCCCTGCCTTCTGTCCTGTGCAAAACATACAAGTAGTAAATGAGTAGGTGCAAATATAACGCACAACATAACTGTTACCTTTGTGTTCCAAATATAAACGTCAGGATATGGCAAAACAGTTCACAGAAAGTGCTACTGCCAAAAAAAAGCCTCCATATTTTGTTCTTAGGATTATCCTCTCTCCTTGAACACAGAGACTGCTGCATGTTGGGATCTACCCAGACATGCTGGAGTACACTGGCTGTCAAAACTGTGTACCTTTGAGGAGAAGCTGGAAAAGGAGTGATAGCATGTTTCACATGATGGTCCCTTGTTCCTGTTTCTCCAAACAGGATCCTCCAAAGGGGTCCAAGGATGATTTGATTCTGTTTTCCACATCCTTGTGAAGTTGTTTGACTTCTAAAATATCATATCTTTCTTCTTCCTGAGTGTTTGATGCAAATGGCAAACTTGAGAAGTCTGAAAGAGGTGAGGACTATGGATTGAAAGAAGTTATTTAGGGAATGAAGAGTGGTTTACCTGAAGTAGGAAAAGACTGAAGCTGTGACTTGTGATACAAAAGGAAAAAAAATATGAGGGACAGAGTTTTAAAGGGCCTTGGAGTAAAGACAAGAATTGTTACCCTCATGCAGGAAAAAAAAATGATCAGAACTTTTTGTTAGTGATTTTATGTTTGATGAACTAGAATACTTCAATACTGAAAAGCAGAGAAAGCAGAGTCTACGACAAGCACATCTGCAGATACACAGAACACAGCTGCAAATGGCTTCAAGAGGATGTTTTAACTGGTCCACTGCTGCAGCAGAAGATCACCATACACTTGGTGACAGAGACTAAAAGTGGTCTGTGATTGTCAGCCAGTCAGTCAGGCGCAGGTCTCTTGGGCAGAGTGAGAGGGGATGCACAGCCTGTAGATCTGTTGGAGGGTTTGAAGATAAGAAGATCAGATATCTGGGCAGGGAGAGGAGTATGCAGAAGGGTGAGAAGTATGCAGTATGTGAGAAGGTGAGTCTGCTCCACCTAAAGTGGTTAAAGAGCCAGCTTTGTTGCCATTGCAACATCACTTACAAAACACTAACCCAATCCCTAATGAGCTTAACATTAAAAATAAGAGAAAGCCTTTCTTGCCTCAGAGTGCTTGTTATGTGCTCAGAATGTGCTGTTCTTTTTTCCAAAAGCTTTTCATCTTAAAGTGAGTTTTCGCCAACTGGTCTGAGACGGAGCTCTGTGAAACAGCGTGGCAAAAGAACAAGACTGCGTGCCATTCAACTTTAATAAGTCATGGGAGAAGATATTGTTTAGCCTTGCAGAGTTTATACTCTCAGATTTATAACTGTTAGTAATTCAAAGGAAGCAAGCCGTCTTGTGCCTGCTTATGCTACAGATCTTACAGGGCCCAGTGTCCTGCATCTGGCTCTGGCACGGCTCAAGGGTTTGCGTCCTTTTTGAACCAGAAGGTACTAATTGGGTTGGCTGCTCCTTGTTAGCCATGCAGGTGGCTCTGTGGGAGGTGGGGAGAGTTCATGGGGTCTCCAGGCAGGTTAGGGAAAAAAAGAAACACTGCTTAACTTTTCTTGCAAAGTAGATTTTTTGGTCTGTTGCCATCACAGTGACTCCAGTATTTTGGACTCCTGTGCAAAGCTTTGGAACCCAAAGATCGAAGAGTGAGTGTGCACATGGAGCTGCAGCAGAGCTGAGGTCCCACTGCCTTTGTGAGGCAGGTGTGACAAGTGGCTGGGAGCAGGATGGGGAGATCTGCAAAGGTGGCAGATGTCCCTACAAGTCTGGGCTGCCTTGTGAAATGCGCGAGACAGGATCCTGGAGTCCTAGTCCTCATAGGCACCAAGGGCAAAAGGAGGGGTGGGACATAGATTTGAGAGGCTAAGGCTAGGCACCTTAAAACCAGCAAGGCTTCTGTTGCAGTGCTCTCTGAGAGGTTTACAGTAGTCTGTGCATGGCTGGAAAGAGAAGGCAAAAGGCAGAATTTTAATGCCCAGCAGAAAAGATGATAGAGGAGCAGGGACTAGTATTCCAGGTCATAGGAACGGGGTATCCTTTTGTCATATGGAAGATATATACAGATACAGGACTTTGAATAGACATTAAAGAAACCAAAATTCTAGTACTTCAGGTTGTGAACGAGTTTTTAAACTAAAGAGCATTAAAAGAACCTGATGGGTATGAAAGAGCTCATGGTTTGAAACAGTTCTTCTGTTCTGAATTCTGTATCCAAATAGGAGACAGATCAGAGGATCAATAGCTATGTAAGAAATGGGAAACTGTCATTTGGAGTGCCAGGAACAAAATGAGCAGTATGTACACTTCCAGAGGATTACAAGGAGTTTAATAAAGAAGTTGTGAAAACTGGAGTACATAGTTCTTCCTGAAAATATGGACAGCGGGTATGCTGGGGGCTTGGTGGAAGAAAGATTAGCACAGTACATGGTGGTACAAAATATACCTGAAAACATAGTAAGCTCTTCTGGCACTGCAGTCATATTAGAGGTCAATGAGATCCTAATATAAAGGTAGATTGACAAATTAACTGCCACAATGCATAATGCCAGATTTGTACAGGCTGAAATTCCTGTAAATTCCGGAAATTCCTGAAAAAGGCCTGTGAATCATCAGGTCCCTATATCCAGCTGTCCAATGAAGTAACCAACAATGAGGGAGATGGAAATGCAGCGCAGGTTAAAAGTTAAGGAAGTTTAAATAAAGTAGGGAATAGCATTACATGCTTGCTTGCCCACACCTTGAATGCTGCATGCTGCTCTCATACTGTCATCTGAAAAATGGTGTATCTGAACTAGAAAGAGTTCAGCGAAGAGCAACAGGGGTGGCTGGAGATACAGAATACCTTCTGCATTAAATAAACTGAGATTTTTCAGTCTGGGAAACAGATGACTCAGACTGATGTATAGTGGAGGTCTCTAAACTCACGAGTAACACAGAAAAAGTAAGTTGTGGTGGATATGATTTAAGTATCTCTTCCAGCAGTAAAACTATAGGACATCAAATAATGCTAGTAAGAGCCAGAGTGAGAGTGAAAAAAAGAAAAGGCTATTAACACAGTTGTAGTAGTCCAAGCTGACCTAAGTTCAAAGGGAAACTGGATGAATTCAGGGAAATTTGTTGGGAATTTCTAAACACATTGAAGTCCTATCTGCTTCAAGATGTCACTGAGATGGAAATGTTCAGAGGCTGTGACAGAATAATAGGAAACATCATGGACATTTGATTTATTCTTTGCATGCTTCCCTTTGCATTTGCTTGAATAAACTACCAGAGATTATGTATATGGTCCTGTTTTCTGATTCACTGCAAGCTCTTATTTTATTGAGTGAGAGTAGTTCTTTATCCAGATCAGTGGTGGCCAGAGTTCTCCCAAACTGGGCCTAACAGGTGCATATCCTGATGGGGCCTTGGTCTGGGTTTGGTCATGCCAAAGCATAGAATAAATCTTTAAGGGTAAACCTGATAAACGAAATTTCATGCCTGCTGCCTTCCCCATGATGCAGCCGTTTCCTCCTCTCAGTGATAGTGCAGCTCTTTCTGCAGTAATCCATCCTGTGGCACAGGGCAGGAATGCAACTGCTTCAGGAGGAGTGAAACGCACCCTCACCATTTCAGTGCAGAGTTTACAGGGGAACTCCACAAAGACTTGCCCTGGCACAGCTGGGAGGCCAGCTGTCCTCAGCCCCCACAGTGACATTAACCAACTGAAAATGGGAAAGGAGAGGGGAAAGTCTTCTCTGAGGGAAGGTAAGAATAACTGCACCCTCCAGTGCATTGATAAAATTGTGGCATTGTGCTCTGATCATAGCAACAATATAATCTGGACTAAAAAAGTGCACCTTTGTTTTATAGGACCTTTGTTACATCCCCAGTATTTCATTCATCTTGGGCAGAAAACAGCAAATCCAAACCAGTTGAGTTGCCTCAACTGAGGGCATGACAAAGACATGAAGAGGTGTTGGTTGTTTCTGTTGCCTGACAAAATATAACACAGACCTACTTTCCGTGAAACAAAGGAGCCACTTAGCCACTGAGGGTAATGGCTATGTACCTGGGTCTGACTGTTAGAGATGGTCCTTGCAAGAGGTTTTTAAGAAACTTAATCACAACATAAATACTAAAGCAACAAACAGGAAGCAATGGGAACATAAAAGAATTTCTGCTTTATGTAGCCTAAATTCCAATCATGCTCCTCACAGAAGAGCAAACTGATGAGCAAACAGAACAGAAGGTGCTGATGAGGGGTATTGTCATATACAACTTGATCGCTATATCCACTGCATAGTGATTCAGGCTTTTTTCAAAGGTTTGTACTGTCTTTGTCACCCACTGTTTGAGCTCTCCATATGGTTACATACATGTGTAGCTGTAATCACCAGACCTGTCTACTCAAGCAGGCATGAATATTCATTGCCAGATTTTTTGTTTTTTTCTTCAGGAGATAAAAGTTAATATGAAAGTATGTCATCTGAGAAGGGTTTTTTTGGACATTCTTACTGGAAAAGCGAGGCTGAGCACACACTACACACTTTCATCCAGAATTTACTTAATTCAGATACAAATACAAATGGATCCTGAATGTTCAAGAGCTGCCCTATTGCTGAACATATGTGCTAAAGCCCAGTGACAAAAGTACTGACAAAAGCGCCAGGCGTCTAGAGCAGTTAAATAAATAAATACAGCAGACCAAGCCTGCCTGGCTGCTGATGCACAGTCCTGCCAGCTGGCTTGTCAGGTTTGGGCACAGCAAAGCACTTGGGCTCAGAGCCACAGACCTTGAACTGATGGTATCATAGCAGAGGATGATTTATTTTTATGAAGTCCTGGATGTGGACATTTGCACATTCATTTAATGAGGGTAAGTACTACCCCTGCAAAGGCATGCTCATTTCCTTTGGCAGATTTGGGACTGTTGAGACAAAACACAGGCCTAAATTAAAAATGGAGAATACAGCACCAAAAGAAAGAAAAGCTGTCAGCAGTTCACAAGGAGAAAAAAGTCTCAACTGAAAAAAGGAAAAGCAGCTAGTATCATCATCATGACATGAAAAAAAAAGATGTATTGGGTGTCAGCTATTCTTCTTCAGGAAAGAAATAAAATAAATGATAGCATGAAGGGAAGCATTAACACATAAAATGAAGACCCCCAACAGTCAATGTGGTGGAGACGTTCTTATAAGGGTATACACTGTTGAACCACTAGACAGCTACTCTCCTGGCTGAGACCAGTGGAAGTTTAGTTATTGCCTTTTCCAGTGGGGGTAGAAAAAGGGCTAAGTTGTACTGTCAGTGCCTTTTGTCACAGATGATCTACCATCCACAAGAGTTTGTGGTTTTGGCTGGTATATCTTTCCACAGTTACCTCTGCCAGCTTTGCCTCCATGCTCTGCGGAAGACAGGACAGAATATGAGCAGATACACAACAAAAATCAGAACAAAGTGAATACTTCTGCCTCCTTCATGACCATTAAAAGCTGTTCACACTCTTACTTCTTGTTCAAAGTATTTCAGAAAGCTTCATTACTGCCTTCCTACAGAGAGGATCCCAGCGCCTTAACCACAATAGTATGTTACATCATAAATAACTTTGTTGAAGGTAATGGAACTTTTAACACTCTACATGCATAATTCAAACCAGTTTACTGGCAGGAAGAGTCTATGTCTATTTCAATAAACTCTTTCAGCCTCCAAAACAGAGGACTTGCATGCAAAATCTCTGCTGGGAATGATCCTGCAAATGTTCAGACTGCAGACAGTGTGCAGGAATTGTTTGGGGGTGCTCCCTGGCAAGTATTTAAAGGGTGCCTGGGAGCCCTCTGATAGGGAACTATGCAGACAATTGCATTCCAGTGCTTGTGACTGTTCCTGGGTATTGTTTAACTTACCAGCATAGGCACAGCCTCATTGTCTAAAGTGGTGGACTGGAGAAAGTTTCTCAAGTCCAGGATCTGGATATATGTCCACTGGCCTCCCAGCCATGTTCTGAAGTGAGAGCAACGCAATCTCATGCCTTGACTGTTCTGAGAGGGAGACTTGGGTAAATAAGTGAGAAGTGTGACTATCCAGACAACTGTGGGACCAGAGCACTCTGGCATACATCTCACCATTGGTCCACACCCACTCTAATATGATAAGGCATTTCCTCATTTTATGAGTTCCGTAGAATATGAACCTACATAGTAATGTTTGTGACAACAGGACTCAGTCTGCATCTGTTTTACTTCTGCCCCTTTTCTCTGGAAAATGGCTATGTTTGCCCTTTAATTCCTTCCAGAGCGCTATCTGGGCATGAGTTGTTCTGTAATTAAACCAAACTATTTTAGTTCACAAGAATAACTGAGTGCAATTTAGCTGAGGGGAATGATGTATATGATCCCTATGGAAGCCTGGAAAGACTTTATCAGCATGTCAGAATAATTTCACAGCTTAAGCAGAGAGGCCTAGAATAAGCTCCACAGTCTTCATGCAGTACCATGAATTACTAAGATCTTTGCTGTATTATTTGCATTGCAGTTGCTTAAAAGTACCCTGTATGGACACAAAGAAAATTGTATTTCCAATTGCATATTGGGCAAACACATGAGAGTTATGTCTTGACACTGGTGACATGCCTGCTGCTCAGGCTGAGAGCTGCGGAGTAGATCAGAGCTGCTCAAATGATGGTAAGCAAAGTTTCATCTTCTCCTGTTGCATTCATGATGTGTTTCACACTGCTAGAGACTTTAACAGTGTTAAGAGAGGTCAGAAGCAGTTTTGAATCTCAGAACATCTGTTCATCAAGACCCACTTCTAGGGTCATGACCCCACTTCCAATTATACTGCCAAGCTTGTGCATAAAAGTAAGGTTGTGACCCTCGTTCAGGAACTAGTTGCTTAAAAAAAGCTCTGGGAAGAAGGAATAAAAAACATTTACAAAGCAGTGTATACTTGGAATGCATGTCAAGTGTAGGGTACTTTCCAAAGAGACAAGACTAGGGTGAGGTCATGCAAACATGCAATGCATTGTGTTTCTGTTTAGGTCATTCTTTTTCTCCATAAAAGGGGAAAAGCTAACCATTCTCAAGACAGAAGGAATCATAGCAGCTGAACAGATTCTACGCTATTATCTGATTTACATCCCTGTCCTGCATTTGAATTGTCGAAGTGCAAAAGTTAAACATCTAGAAGTAAATAGCAAAATTTTCCATTGGAAACTTGGAGTTCATCTGTTGTAGTAAGGATGGAGTGTATGCTAAGCAGCTGAGGATATTAGCAGTCATAGGATGTCTATGAAACACAGACAGGACGAGTCCTGAAAGAAGGCACATATCATCCTAAGATTTATCAGATATGATGTTTCTAGCATAACCTGGAGATGAGTCTGAAGCATCACTGTGGATTTTACCTCTGGCACCTGATACATTTTCTCCAGCAGGGTGACTTTAAACAAAAGGTGTGCAGAAAGGACAATTGAAATGTCCAGGGAATGAGAGTTGTATCTTGCAAGAGTCTTAAGAAGGACTAGCTTGTATAGCCTAGCACAGTGAAAGAAAAGGCAGGATTACTCTCCCTAAGTACATTGATGGGTGAAGGAAGGCAAGGGAAGGAACTATGTGAGCTTAAAGCTGGTGTTGCACAGAAAAAAAAGTATTTTTTTAATATGACTGTGAATCACCCCGGGGTTAGAAACTGAAAGAACTGGCAGTACTACAAGAGGTATGATGAGTCTGGGGCAAGGAACCTTACTGCCTTTAAAATGTAGCTTGCTGAATAGGATTGTATAGGAAGACATATATAATACCAGGAAATGGGGAGCAAAAATATGGACATTAAGTAGGTGACATTCTTAGTTGCCAGGGGCAAGAAGACTATGATTATCTTTCTGCCATTAGTGTACACTGTGTATGGTGTATTGCTCAAAGACCTCCCTAGGCTGACACTGGAACACTTACTGAAAACTAAAGTGGAATTAAGTCTTCTGCTATACAGCAAATTTGTCTGCAGTGAAGAAGGTTGTTTTTCAGATATAAAGCCAACATTTTGTGTTGCTCAATGTCATCTTATCACTCATAATTATACGCAATTCATCTCTATGGTGTTTACAACTTTCAAATGTAGGTAGTCAGCTATGACAGCATTCTTATAGTGTTAAGCAGTGTCTTCCTATCCTGTTTACTCATTTCATTTTAGGTGAAACAAATGTGATTTTTCTTAGTTCTTAGCTATTTTAATTCCCTGTATTATTATAATGATCAGTTAAGTTGTTTTTACTGAAAAGTTTATGTAGATATCCAAGTAAATGCTTATTCATTTTTCTTCCACTATGATTAAGGTGGAAACTTGATCGGGTTTACAAAAGGTATTAAATGGTAACAAACACTGCAGACTACCTTGTGCAAATTACTGACTTTTGAAAACAGATTTACTCCACAGAAAGGAAGAACAATTCATATTCCAATTCTAATTCTTATTCTAATTCTTTGTAGGGAATGCAGGCTTGTCATTCATGCAGTGAAATTAGGAAACAAAGAGCAGGCAACATTCTCAGCCCCCCAACAATCCAATTCTGTAATGGAGTTCAGATCCTGATTTGAGTCTGATTGCTGGGGCTCTTGTCCATCAGCTTTTTTTTTTTTTTTTTTCCCCTTTTTTTTGCTAATAAATTCAATAAAGGAGGCTTTTCCAGAAATATTAATAGACCTTTGAAGTCTATGGCTGCCATCTTTGTTATCTCTTTTGTTTGCTCCGTATATCTTGGTACCTTCTAAGGGTACTGAGATATATATATAAAGGGCATGGTTGATCGGAGGCCAAGAACAGAGGTATGTGGGGACATCCAGGTGTATTAAAAAAACTGTTCTGGCAGATTCTAATGAACAAAAAACTAGATAGCATGTCCATGTCAGCATGTTGTGCTGGCAGAGGGGATAAATTCTTTGCTTAGCATCCTAAATATATGGCAGTCAGTGGGAACTGGTGTGACAACACCTACAAGGAGTGGGTCAACTTCCCCCCTTCTGCCTCCTGGAGCAAAGTCAGTTAAGAACCCAGGAACACCCCTGTTCCTTTTAGCTGGTTCTCTTGCCTTTTTGGCCTTTTTTCTCTGCAGGTGCAGGGGAGGATGAAAACTTGCTGAGTTGGTTTTGAGAATTTAAAAATGTGAAGAAAAGGAAATTAGACCCTGGCTGTGGTTTAAATCAAAATGGAGATCAAAGTCCAGCACTTTCAAGAATAAAGGATGTGTACACATTTTGGGAGCAGCTCTCTAAGTTTGATGTAAGTTAGTCTGCTAGTGTAATTCTACCATACCTAGCCCAGATTCCCGTCTGCAGTTACATTTACTTTAGAAAAGGTCTCTGTTGGTATTAAAAAAAAATCAAAGCAAAGCTTTCTCATTCTAGAAGTTATTAGTAAAATCAGGATGAGCATTTTGCTTCTGAAAAACAGAGGTCTGCTAGTTGCCACACTAACACTAAGCTACTTCATCCCTAGTTTCTCTCTGAACTCTTAAGGGAACCCATTTTTTTACTTACTACCACAAAGCAGCATGTGAAAGGAAAGGGATCGTAGAATGCCGAGTGAGTTTGACAGGTACTGGGTGACCTCTGATTGCAACAACAAGCAAGAATGAAGTGCCAATGGATGCCACTAATCGTGCTGAGGTTAATTCACTGTACCATGGCTCCTACCAGAAGCAGGAGATGGTCTGCTACATGCAACTTCAGGTGTATGGGGAAGAATAGTTCTTGTTGCCGTCTATCTTATTTGTATGTGGGACAGTTATCTGTGATTGAGGTATCCATTTTCACTTAGTATCCATTTCCTCTGAGGTTGTGCTGAATTTGAAACCAGAGCAATCTTTTACAGTTACTGTTGTGATCCAAAAAGGGTTCTGGGGGATTACTGGAAGAAAATAGATCTCCACCATTACTTTTTCTTTTTCATATACTGTCTTAAGAGGATAGATGGTTATAGCAAGGGATACAGGAAGCACTGAAAACCATGGTGTAATCTAGACAATACTATACTAACAGCCTTTTTTATAGGTTTTATAGAACCCAGGCAATGGTGAGTATCACTTTGTCCTGGACAGTCCACTTGTAGCAAAAAAGTTATTGCAGTAAGTTTCCTTCTGGAATGCTTTCTTTTGTGGGTGGGTTCCTGCCAAACTCCCCTGAAGACAGGGTCTGACCTGTATACTCTGAAGTTTATAATCTCTTTAAAGTCTTTCAAATACTTTGGCATTTGTGTTGCTGAAACAAGCTGAGAAATATCACTCTAAAAATAGGTCTGTCTTTTGGCACTATACATGCTTTAGGTAAGACATTCTTAAAGCTTAAAATAATGAGCATTTAAAAAAAAAGTCTCCTAAAGAACCAAACTGCAAAACTGAAAAGATTGATAGTTATTTTTTTTATTAATCTTTACTTCTTTTAGGGCCAAATCCTAACCACGTTTTTGTTTATATAGAATGGTTGTTTTTTGGGTTTTTTTCCTCATTTCAAGACTGTTGTAGTCCTAAGATCTTGGGTGATAATTATTCAGTGGATAGAACTTCTACCTGGGAAATCTGAATAAAGCAGAATCAATTTGAGTTAGGTGTTCACTGGATGGAGGACCCAGAGGTTAAGCATCTCCAAGGAAACATCATGCTAATTAATTTGTCCTCTCCTGCTTGAAAGTAAAAATCCCTGGCCTTTGTATTGCTTATGTCTGCAGCTGAACTGGCAAGAGTTTAACTTTGTTGGAAGTATGTGTTGAAACATTAAGCGCTTCCTACCACACAGGCAGAATGAATGTTCAATTTTTTGGCAAAAATGTTTTTCCCTGGGTCTGTTCTGTCATCCTTCATGTCACAACATCAATTCTGTTAAGATGCGCTTGTGATACATGTGTGCTATGCACTTGTTTCATAAGTTGTGAACTGTGAACTTTTTAGAAAGAGCTGAGTTGATCTATCAGCTGAACAAGCCTGAGAATAAAACAGAGGGCCAAAATCTACAAAAGGATTTAAGACTGTAACTCCTTTCCAGACACCGATGCTCACTGTGAAATAAATGGATGGATAGGAACTTAAACTCCTCTGTGGATCTTGGCCTGTGTCTTGTTGATCCATGTCCAGTGCCTTGTCTTCATAGCTTCTATTTTTCAAATCACCTTCGTTTTCTCGGGTCCTGACTTATAGCTATTTTAAGATTCACCTTGTGATACAAGAACAAATGAAGATAATAATTTCTGGGCTCTGGTTACTGAATCCCATGTTGCTAATGTCATGCTTAACACACCTTGTTGTTTATATTGGGAGGTCCATCAGTGCTCTGGCTTTGAAGGTGCCCTTGGACTGATCCTTATGTGAACTTGGCTGCCTGTCAGCAGCATGACTGCACAGTTTTGGTAAGCTTGGAAAGTTCCTTTAAAGGCTTGCAAAAGGGAAAGGCCTCATTTCAGCATGTTTTTACTGGTGACATAATCTCCTTTTAATATTTTTGCATATAAAGCATCATGTCATTTACCAGGTCAAGAAACTCATTCCCAAAGAATGTGTGCCTCTGACTCTAGGACAGAGGCTTTAAAAAAAAATAAACGTTGTTTCTGTTCAGCAGCTTTCCTGGGTGTCTCATTCTTTAGCTGATACACATTCTTTCCCTGTGAGCAAGAATACGATAAGGCACTAGTGCCTATATGTAACTGTCAGGGAGAGATACTTGCTTAGTGATGTGGTACTCAGCAAAGGAAAGAAGGAGAAAAAACAGCTCAGTCCCTAAATTCTTGCCCTGTGTTCTGCTGTTGGTTGCTCCTCTGTGTTGGCATCCTTACTCTTCTTTGGAGGGCACCATGTGTGGCTTGGCATTTGAGAGCAAAATAAAACAACGTGTTCAGGACTGAGCACAATGAGTCACCAGGAAACCATGTGTGCTTTTCATCTCCTCATAGTTTTTTTGTTTGATTTTTGTCTCTCTGAGAATGACTATTTATATGATGGTAGTACTTAGAGGCCCTGGTCCAAACTGAAGCCTGCATTGCTAGGCTGTGTGCAAACACATGATGAGAGACAGGCTATGCCATTAAAAGTCAGTGGTCAAAGTGACCCTGACAAGTAAAAGATAGGTCAGAATATGATGTGACTTTCCAAAAATTATGCAACAGATCAATCACTTGCCAGACCGAAGAATCATTTACTTTTCAGTTTCTCTTTCCAAACTGTTAGGAATGGAGTAGAAGGTAAAACAAACCTCAACAGGTCAGAATTCAGCTTCAATGAATCACTCTGGTCATTGCTTGCTACTCCTTGGTTCATTGCCTTGTGCTGGATAAGAGAAAGAGGGAACTTGGATCTGTTTTGTACAGATGTCCTCACCACAGTAGTATGAAGATGGCCACTTTCCAGCTGTGCTGATTTTGTGACTCTACTTTTTTACTTTCAGTTGAAATGTCCCACATCAACATATATGGCATCAAGTGAGAGGTAGCTTCCATACTGAACAGCTTTCCTTTTGGCATCCTGTTCAGCTGCGACTGTGTGAGAGCTGAAAAGGAATGCACTTTTGCCAGCCTGATAATAGAGGGTGCCTGTTTTCTAACCTGGCAAGGAATGGATGGGTAATTTTATTCTGTTTCTAAGAGATGGGAAGAGCTGAATATTAGAAAAGGAATATTAGGAGCAGACAGCACAGATTTACTAAGCTTCCAATGAATGTGGACATTTTTCCGTCCATGAGGTCTGTATTTATATTGTTTTACTAGTGAGCAAAAAAAAAACAAACCAAGCCACCACTTCACCCACACAGACTGACTTCTTGGATGTCATTTCATGACATGTCTGCTGTGTTGATATCTCTTATGCAAAAGATTTGAACAGTATGATTTGAATAAAACCTATCACATTCTAAAAACATTAGAGTTCTACTGGAATCACTTCAGAATGCATTGCCTATATCAGTGGCTGATTTCCTTTTCAAAGATTTTGGTAGGATGATCTAATTCCCTATAAACTTAATCAAACTGTACTCTTTTCTTGAAGAAGTTTTTATCATGGTCTTTATTTACAAAAAGCCAATCTCTGGATGCACCTGTAAAAATTCCAATTAGAAAAATGTGAGAAAAGTACTGCCACATTTGTTTAATTTATTAATTATTTTACAACATTTATTTATTATTGTTATGAAAACTAAGCTGAGTTATGAATTATACTGCTCTGGAGATCTAAGCATGAGACTGACAAAAGAGAAACTTCCTGAATGCCTGAATCAATTGTAATGGAAAAGTGAGCTATAAAAACCCTGCTTAGTACTTTTACTAATAATACATTTTTGAGGTAATGTCTGCATTGTGCCTAGGAGCTATAGTCGTAGACTGCCAACACAACATGGGGAATATGGGTGGGCAAGATCAAAAGCGGGTGACCCTCCCGCAAATTTATGGTCTCTCTGAAAGAAGATGACAGCTGGATACCAGCAGAAGACTGGTTATAGGTGTGTTCAGGTGTCTACCAGCTAGTTGCCCAACTTTTGCCAAGATTTTCCCAGGCATCTTGTCAAAACAGAGATCTCAACAGGGATTTGAACTGGTAAAATGGCTTTGCTTTTTGGACCATATTTGAAAATTCAGTTGTGTTAAGTTACGCAACTGCAAAAGGTTGAAGTCAACTATCACTGTAATAGGAAAAGTGGAGAGCTAGTAACTAGCTAGTGAGGAGCATGAAGCTTTTCTTTCATGCGAAAGAGTAAAGAAACAGAGCTTAAGTTGCAAGGAAAAAGGTGACAGTAAAGAGACGGATTAGAAAAACAATTGTTGTAGTAACTTTCTGAATGGCTAGGAGAAGGGTAACCCCGTATTAATAGAAGTATAGGAACAAGATGGATATACAATGTGGCATGGCTGGGTAGTGCATCCATCTAATGGTAGAGCAGCTTTTCACATCCTTTTCCAGGAGAAGAGAGAGAGGCTTAGCACCAAGGACCTACCCTGTGGGACAAGTGTGCCATGCAACTGGATCTTGAAAACTGGGGGCTTCTTTGGCTGTGAAAAGCACCCCTCCAACTCACTCCCTCTAAAGTAAACCTGCTGTTGAATTGCTCTGGTTAGAAAACATAGAGAAAACATTAATTTGTGCTATGTTTTCCCTTACTGAAGGGGATGAGTGTCCAGTAAAGCAGGTGATGACATGGGTGTGTGGGATGGACGGCAGAGCTCTCCCTGCAGCATCTGAAGTGTCCAAAATCTACCCCAGCTTGTGGGAATTCTCCAGCAGTGAATCCTTCTGTCTGGCAGACGTTCACTTTGTTTAATGCAAGATTGATGAAACAAACCAGACAATTTTGCCTTGAGATGCTATAATTGTGAACAAACTGTCCAGAACAAAGATATTTGGAAGACACAAACCTCACAATCCTCTCTGACTTTTGATTTTCCTTTCCCCATGTTGAATCCATTAATTTAGATATTTTGAACCATGATTTAAGGAAGGCCTTAACTCTGTGGGTACTGACTGCTACCAGTTCATATAATCACTCCATGGGTGGGATTTTCGAAAATACTCTGAAGTGGCCTGCAGGAGAATCCCATTTTCCTTGTCTAATTCAGTGGGTACAGGGAGGAATTTTCTTTTCCACACTCTCTTACATTAATGAAGCAGGCCAGGCTGTAACAGATAACTGATGTCACCACAGCTTGGAAAGTACATACTTAAACGAAACTATAAGACAGCCTTCTTACCAATTGTGAAACTGGACAGCCTGAAAACGTCTGGCACTCCACCTCTGAAAGAGCATCAGTAAGGGACAATGCTGTTCTTTATGTAAGAGTACCACTATCTAGATGCAGCCATCACAGAAAGCCGCTTCTTAAGTCATGCTTTATTTAGTTTTCAAAGTGCATGTGAAAAAGAAATGTTTTTTCCAGTGCAAGCCAAATATTCATAACTAGTACATCCTTAAATCACACTTTATTCCTGCCTGTATTGGTACAGGCAGTAGAAAAAACTGTGCATCTCAGCCCCAGCCCCAGCAAGAGTAAATACACTGCAAGCAAGATTAAATATGTTGTATACCTCAGGGAGAAAAAGAAGTGTGGAGAGGTTGAAATCAATGCACAGTGGAATTGCATGCTGATTAAATTTCGCCTGAGCTGGCTTTGATGGTCCAGGTGAGGACCTTTACTTTAGGTACCAAAACTACTTCTTTCTAGTGACAACTTGAGGTCAACTCCACTAATAGGTGCTTTCAGTCTAAAAAATCTTGGAGGCAGCTTTTCTGCTTAAGGGAAGCAAAACTGCTAATTTCATAAAATCTTAACCACAGTAGGAAATAATTAGAAATTCATTCATGAAGACAGTCTATGTGCATACAGATATCACCTCTTCTCCTTGTCCTGTAATGACTCACAGTAGTAACTTGGAAGGTGAGACAGTGTGTTTGGTTATATAAGAAGCATTTGGGTTTTCATTTACAGCCTTATTGCTAATGCAGGTCTTCATAGACAGAACCATCCAGAGAGACAGTGAACAGTCACACTTCAGAATCTGCAAGTCCAGCTCAAATTCTGACCTTGGATGAACTGAGGAACCTGGCAGTCTTCTCTTAACTGCCCCATGGGGTGACATAACTGGCGAGAGGAGGTTTCTGTTCAGAAGAGTTTCCTTTCCAGCTTTCTAAAGGTGTTTCAGTTCAGTGCTGACATGTGACAGAACTGGCTTGGAAACCTTATGTGAGGATTTAATTTAGATCTTTTGCTGCTCAGTAAAAAGTCAACCATGTGCCTAGTCTAAAATACATGCTTAACCATCTATAGAAATGGGACATAGGCACATGTTTCAGTGTTAAACTGTATAAGCAATTTCTCTGAAAGGGTGTCAAGGTGATTGCTCAAACCAGCATCCTGCATTTAAAACTGACAAATATCTTTCTCTGTCCAGAAAGACTACTTTCTGTCATGTTTAGAGCTGGGCAGCGAAATAATGAGCTGCAACATCAATTTCTCTAGTGTCTGGTGACTATCAGAACGGAAAAGTCCTCAGCTGTTCGGAAAACCCTCTGACAGAAGCTGAGCAGGCTCTGCCAGCTTCTTCCAAGCTCACCTCTTCCCTGCTCCCCTGCCTGCTTGGCTTCTTGTGCTTTGGTGGCTCCTCTGCTGACAATTCAGTTTCACAAAGAATTTCTAACCAGACTGTGCTCAGATCTGGAAATGGTAAAGAAGTCTGTGGGAGAGAATTGCTGTTCTTCCTCCACACCACTTGTTATTTGAATTTCTGCAATTTATGAACGAAGTTATACTTTCGTAATATAGGGTTAAATAGGAAGATATTTTTAATAACTATTCTACTATTCAGTAACCTTTTGGGTTATTGAAGAAAGCTCATATATGAAGCCATACCCTCATAGATGGAACAGGAAACGATGACAAGATAAGCTGCCTCGAAAAGATGATAGTCTATGAAGCAGAAGAAAGAAAGAAAGGCTCTTTCTTCTTATAAAATAACCTTCTCCCTCTAACAATACCTTTCCCATTTCTCTATAGGGGTAATTGCAGTATTATAGGATCACAGAATCATAGAATAGTTAGGATTGGAAAGGACCTGAAGATCATCTAGTTCCAACCCCGCTGCCAGGGGCAGGGACACCTCACACTAAACCATGTCACCCAAGGCTCTGTCCAATCTGGCCTTGAACACTGCCAGCGATGGAGCATTCACAACTTCCCTGGGCAACACATTCCAGTGCCTCACCACCCTCACAGTAAAGAATTTCTTTCTTATATCCAATTGAAACTTCCCCCGTTTAAGTTTGAACTCGTTACCCCTTGTCCTATCACTACAGTCCCTCATGAAGAGACCCTCCCCAGCATCCCTATAGGCCCCCTTCAGATACTGGAAGGCTGCTATGAGGTCTCCACGCAGCCTTCTCTTCTCCAGGCTGAACAGCCCCAACTTTTTCACCCTGTCTTCATATGAGAGGTGCTCCAGTCCCCTGATCATCCTCATGGCCCTCCTTTGGACTTGTTCCAACAATTCCATGTCCTTTTGATGTTGTGGACACCAGAACTGCGCACAATACTCCAAGTGAGGTCTCACAAGAGCAGAGTAGAGGGGCAGGATCACCTCCCTCGACCTGTTGGTCACGCTCCTTTTGATGCAGCCCAGGATACGGTTGGCTTTCTGGGCTGCAACCATACACTGCCGGCTTATGTTCATTTTCTCATCAACCAACACCCCCAAGTCCTTCTCTGCAGGGCTGCTCTGAATCTCTTCTCTGCCCAACCTGTAGCTATGCCTGGCATTGCTCTGACCCAGGTGTAGGACCTTGCACTTGTCGTGGTTAAACTTCATCAGGTTGGCATCAGCCTACCTCACAAGCGTGTCAAGGTCCCTCTGGATGGCATTCCTTCCCTCCAACGTATCAACCGAACCACAGAGCTTGGTGTCATCGGCAAACTTGCTGAGGGTGCCCTCAATCCCAATGTCCATGTCACCAACAAAGATGTTGAACAAGACCAATCCCAACACCGATCCCTGAGGGACCCCACTGGTTACTGGTCTCCAGCTGGACATTGAGCCATTGACCACAACTCTTTGCATGTGGCCATCCAGCCAGCTCTTCATCCACCGAGTAATTATGTAATAATCTTCCAAAAAGGACAGAGGCACTTTAAGGATGTTCTGAGCAGCACAAAAGAAAAAAAAGTTTTGATCAGCTCATCCTTTCCTCACATTTATCACTGTATATGAAGACATTCTGACCTCTAAAACTTTATAGTTGTCACTCTGTCAGTAGAAGGAAGTACCCTAGGCCAGTATTGCCACAGACATTTCATATTGTCAAATTAGAGCTTCAGTCTGGCACAGGCACACAGGGCTAAGAAACGCAAAGTAGCTGTCAAGGAAGCAAAGTTAATAAAGCTCTTCTCCATTTTCAGTTATTAGTATGGGCAAAAATATTTTCCTGCCCTGGATGGATTGTTCTCTATTTCAGCACTTTAAACCTTGCTTAAATAGCAACTCAACAAACACAAACCTGTGTGAAGAGACCATATTTCATTCTGGCTTCAAATCAGACTTCTTTACAGAAGTTTATTTTCATGTCTGAAATGGATTTCCTATTGTTTTTGACAGGGGTGGGAACTAGATCTGTCTACCTTTGTCCACCAGACTTGTATTTCATGGCCTGATTATTTTGCTTGGTGTTTTTAACATTTATTAGTTTTTGAAATTCAATTAGAAGGCAAGGAAACAGGAGTTGTGCAGTCTGGAGACTGGTAGTTAACTACAGAATTTATACTTCTGCCATTCCTCTTTTGCTTTAGGGATCTGATGGCCAGATTTTGCAATAGCATTTAGAATTTCCTTTGCAGTTCCAATAGGACAGTGTTCTCCTGCACCTAAGAGAGCTATGTCTGGAAAGACATAAAACAGGCACCAGGCTATCTTCAAGATCTCAGCCTTTGTTTCAAACAACCCAAAGGACAAATATATGAAAAAAACCCAACCCAACGCAAAACAAACAAAAAAAAACTATTTGGAGACTACAGCAGTGAGCACTGTAATGCCTTGTTTTCAAACATCCAGGTTCCCCATGGATTGCGTGACAGTTGTTATCCAACATTGAGGGTATTCCACACAGGGATTGTCTTAGTCAGCATCATCAGTGAGCAGCCAGCAGATTGCCAGAAGGGACCTTCTGTGTGCTGTGTCAGTCTTTCGACAGAAAATGTTTCTTTTCATTGCTTTTTGTGTCAGTATGGAACTGCATTAGGTATGTTCTTTGCATGTCCCTTTGGTCAAGGAGGAGGAAGATCTGCTTTGTGGCTACCTGCACTTGTGTGTGAGCTAGACATCAAGTTCATCGGATCATAGGGTGTTTCAGATTGGAAGAGACAACTTGAAAATGCATGACAACACACAACTAAATACACCATCTGAGCAAAAGGCAGTACTCCCTGGGAATCTTTCTTCTTGTGCTTTTATCCTACCCAAATTGATCACAAGTGTGTGTTCTGGTCCCTAGGTACTCACACCATGTCACAGAAAAGATGCGCGTCTCAGTGGTACTTAAACACATTGACTGCAAATGGGCTTGCAAGGGTGAGGAACCATTACATTAAAGAAGCTGCCTTTAGGAGCTATATCAGAGCTGCAGCCAAGCAAAACCATGCCATTGCCAGTGGTTTGTACCTTTTTGCAGCAAAGTACCCTTAACACCCTCAGTGATTGCTCTTTAATGAAGTAAGGACAAATTGTGGACACAATTTTCACCCAATCATATCAAAAGATTAGAAGAGTCGCAATCACAAGACTTTCTCTGACAACTTATACCTCTCTTTCTCTGTGGGAAAAAAACCCCTGCTATTCTTTCCTGTGTCACTGCTTCGAGGTTTACCATATTACGTTTCAGAGCGGGTGGCAATTCTCTCCTGACCTCATCATAAGAAGGAAAAAGGAATGTCAGCACTGCAGATAAATAAATCTCCAGGCTTCCCTTGAATCCAAGGGAAGAACTGAAAGATGAGCTGTATATTTATACGGCTTTCCTGCCTTGCATTCAACAGACAGATATTGGCACTCACACAAAGGGAGTCAGTGACAGGCCTGGAAGCAATCTAGCTGTGGTCAACTCTCAACTGCAATCTTCAGAGGAGTCCTGCCCATTCTGGCACCCAAAAAAAATTGTTTAGCCATGCCCATACTCATCGTCAAGAATGCTTAAAGTCTGATTCAGCACCTAAATTCCACTCGCAACTGGGCTCTCAAAAGCTTTTGGTCCTGAAGTTAGCAGTTAAAAGCAAATTTAAAAAAAAGCCTCAAAAGGAGTAAATAGTACTATAGCCATCTCCTTATAACGATGCTAATGGAAGAGGGGTGCATAGCACAGTAGCAGCTGCTAATTAGTCTCTAGTCTCTACAAATATGCTTGGTAGATTTGCCTTTACACAGTTGCGTGTAGAGAGAGGGACAGAAGGAAAAGCAGGCAGTAGAGTAAATATTTTGTGTCGTGTACTCTAGGCATGGATATCTAGCTGAGACACACCTGCAAAAAAAAATGCTAACTTTTATTGCGGTGCTGGAGAAGAACTCGAGCAAATTTCTGCCTCTGCGGCTTCCTGAGTTTAGTGCTGACCTTCCCAATGTCATAATACATCTGGAATTGTCTAAATGAAGTCAATAGAGTCAACACATCTGGTAGTGAAGAATAATGACACTGCACATACTCGTATTTCCTACTAAGAAAACTAGAGTAGCACTGCCTGTCTGTAACCTCCCCTTTTGCATGTAACCACAACACTAGGATCTGCTTAGGCGCTTGAATGCATAACTGAATTTTTAACAGAGGAGTACTGTTTCAATCAGGGGCTTTTAAGATCAAATTTATATTTGATTGAGCATAACTTGAATCTGTTGACCTTGAGGCCATATTGCAGAATTGCTGTTATTATTTTAGGCTGTCTCTGGGCTGGTGCATTGGGATGTGGGAGGAAGGGTGGGGTCAAACCCTGACTTTTATTCAAAGTTAAATATTTTTCTATGTTCTTTCTAAATCAAATTAGACTAAAGCCATGGTCAGGCATGTCATTGTGTCATTAAATTAAATTAATAAATTATCTTCAGTTTTTCCCTGTGTTGTTTGAGATATAATTGTGTATATAAAGAGAAATAGTAAAATAGATATGTATAGACATAAACAGACAACTAGAGAGATTGGAGCACTCTATATACTTTTCAATCTACAAGGTTTAAGAAGAAATAAACAGCAAGAGAAAATACATCTCGAAATTTCGACTGAAGTAATCTTTGATAGGGAAACAAAAACAGAAGTGAGAGCAATTTACCTGTCTCATCATCTTGGAAAAATAGGCATCACTTAACATTGCTCTAATAAACCATTAGAAATTCTAGCGAAGACAACAGCACTAAGATATGCTGGACAAGAACTCTGATTCAAGAAAGCATTAATATGTGCTTAAATTCTTTATTTATGTATTTGAATCGTCCACTATCACTCAGAGCTCCTTTTTTATTTTTTTATGTTGTGCAAACACCAGCTACAATGTCTTTTGTTCTTTGAGTCCTAAAATTTGTTCATTATTATTAGCTGTTCCAATTTACTTCATTTATATTGGATTTGGGTTAACATTGTCATTATTTCTGCAAACTTTTTAAAACAAAAAAACACACAGCGCAGTGTTTGAGGGGAATCTACAGACAATATTATCTGCATGCCTTCTTCCTAGAGCTGCCTTAAATTCAGCATTATGAAAGTAAAATCCTTTTGCTCTTTTTATGTTCATTTTACCAGAGCTCCTCAATGTTTCAAATTTACTTACAAAACAGCTAATACAATTTGCTATAAAAGTAGATGCACTTTTTACCCCAGTCTTCTGCATGAGCAGTTCCCTCAGGCACTTGCCAGGATGTGGGAAACCAGGTTCATTTCCCTCATCTTGTTGGATAAACCTCCACTCCCATTTCCTAGATTTCGAGATTAAAAATCCTGATGCTAAATGGCTGTTGTGAAGCTTAGCTAAAGGAAAGGAAACTCCTTTTTTCTCTTGGACAATATCCTGTTTTGCTGAAATAATGCAGTAAAGGGCATTAATGGTGACAGAGAGGGACCAAGCATAGATGGGTTTATTCAGACTGAAGTCAGGTGGAAAAACGTATGTGAGATAGCTAGAATTCTTACCTAGATCAGCATAACAGTTAAGAATTTATTATTAAGTATATTCTGACTGCCATTAAGACTCTCAAGGGTGTTTCTGAGCTGTTATGTATTTTGCACTGAATAATTAAACAATGGTTGATCATGTAATTGTCATGGTAACAAAGAACAAAATTTTAATGTGTCACGTAAATTTCACTATCCTAAATGTGCATTTAACCCAAAATGCTTTGCTGGACTAGTTCAAAAGCAGCAATAGCCCTTTAGGGCCCTTGTAACTCAGACAGGAAGAATTCCATTCTTTCTCTTGTCTTGTTGCAATCAATTTTTGTCCAGACTGGAAAAAGCATGTTGTCCAGGAAAAAGGCAAGGTCAAAGACAAACAACTGCAGTTAAGACGGCTGTAGTGATCTCCCTTATCGCTACTACTACAACAAACCAAAAGTTTATTTCCTTTCTTGATAACACTTTTTTAAGTGAGATAGCAAGTTATTTTTCTCTTAGTGAAAATTTAATTTTCACTTACTTCTGAACAACTTTTTTTTAATCTTCTTGTTCCTATGGAAATGTCTTCAAGGATTTATAGGACTTTCCCCTACAGAAATTGAACGAAGATTGTATCAGAGGCACTATTCTAAAATGCATAAGGTTCCACTTCAGGAAGAAGAGCTAAGGGACAGTTCAGAACTCTCTGGAATTTGGTATATAATCCATTAATCTCTACAAGAGTTCTCTATAGCTGCCCAGCTATATACTGATTGACTCTAATAGTTTTTATACTTGTTTTAATATGTGTTATATCAAACTTTGCCCCCAATCTTTGGACATGTTGTCCACTTTTTTTTTTTTAATTCAAGAAGGTTCTTAATGGCTCAAATTGAGACACATGAATATCCCCATGGATGCTGCTGCTCATATGTGAAACCAGCTATGATGTCTTAACCTTACTGTAGGCTTAATCTTTCATGCATGTTCCCATAATTAATGATACATGTCCTCCATCTTTTACTCCTTCTACCAGTGAGGAAATTCAGACAAGACCTAACCCAGTTGGATACTCTGAAAATGAACCATTTCTTTTTCTTTTCTTTTTCAAAATAAAGCTAGCAACTTTTTTTAATTATTATCATTACTAGAATTAGGACTGCAAAATGCCAAAATAAGCATGCTAAAAACATAGGTCTTCTTATGACAACAAATATTGACTCCAAGAGGATTTAAATCAAAGTGCTTGCCAGGCACTGCCAACTTCAACTGCACACTTGTGAAAAAGATCTAATTAACATGGCAGACTGGCAAGACTGGAACTATGTTAGGCAGCAAAAAATGAGTGTTATTGCAAGTTACTTTCCAACACAGCACATGAGAAATATGCTAATGACCACTCTGATAAATACTGTTGCACCCTCCTACACATAAATCTACATTTTATAGTGCATTTGGGTTTTAAAGTAACCTTTTCTTATTTAGTTTATATAAGCATGTCTCCTTAGCAACAAATGTCACCTAATTAAAGTCTGTCACTCGGCTTAGTATCTTAATGAAAGATTGAAGTAGAAAGGAGACTGCAAAACAGCTGAAAGCAAAAAGGAAGAAAATGCAAGGAATGTCAAGGGCCCTCCAGGAATATCAGATAAGAAAAGTCACTGAAAAATGAGCTCATTAAAGGAATAAAAATATACTGAAGTGATGCTGCTTAGAGTTGCATATGAACCTGGAATTTTCAATCGCTGCATGTTTTTCACAGTATCATTAGGTGCATTTTTTAGTTGTTAACTTTTCTTTCCCCTCTCAGTGAGGAAAGACAGTATAGAACTAACTACTTTTAAGTAACTAGCTTAAAACCATCCCAAAACTTTGAGGTAAATAACCCTCTTAATATTTTTCACTATTCAAAAAACAGCATTGAAAATTCAAGTTCTAGAAAGAAAAATACCTTATCCTGTCATCTCAAAAGTGGGATCAAAGAAGGACTTTCAAAATTGCCCTGCAGTACTTCAAGTGTTACTGGCATTCCTTTTAATAGAAGCAGGTTTAGAGGAGTGCTGAGGACCCCTTGTTAATCCCGTTTTCCTTAGGCCGCTCTACAGCAAACTGGTTGAAGACCAAACCCACGAACTACTGAAATCCTTGTGGGACATGAATTAGATAGTCACAGTGACTTCAGAGGCTTTGAAAGGGCCCCTGTGATGTTGCCTGCACTAGAAATGGGTGTCAGTTCTCTATTGTCCTGTGCTCAGGCAAGTCTTGGGGCAAGTGAAGTTTTATACCTGAGGCTGTCTAAACCTGACTGTGAAACAACAGGAAATATGAAGTGCTGTTCAGCTCTTCCTCAAGGCTGGCTGAGTTAGCCACAGACTATTCTCATGACAAAGGCTTATCAGAAGCACACCTGGGAGAATGAACCTGCAGTCAGACATCCAAGACTCTTCCAGGTGAGCTCAAATACCTGCCTCTAGAGCAGAGTCACAAATGGCAGTGGAGCACCAGGAATGAAAGCAGTTTGTGACTCTCTTCTATAGATGATATGAGCTGTCAGCCTTTTCACTCCTTAAGCACAGCTGAAACTCAGGAGGAGCTAAAATCTTTGCAGTCTGAATGAAAGTGGGCTAAAGCTGGTTGCAATATGATCTCTTCCCCCTAAACTTCACCTTGCTCCCATGTTTCCCCTGTGGGTTATTTTCCCAGCCTCCATCTTCAGCTGCTCTACCCTTGGTACAAAAACCTCCTTGTATCAGCATCAGCTGCAGGCAGCCTCAGCACCAGCAAGGAGCCTCTTCTTTAGCCTAGGAGCAGCTCAAAGCCTCCCATCCCTGCCTTGCTTTGCTGTTGATGCCAGTTCGCTTGACTTAGGAACCTGTGCATGAGAACTGACCCTGTTTAAAGGGCCAGACTGGGTAAAGTCTCTGTTGGACTCTGAGGTTTGGAAAATCAGGTAGTACTCTGTAACAGCAGCGGTGTTATTCTGATGTTCTGTAATTTCCACTATGATTTCTAAGACTAAGTAACTTAATTCAGGCTAAAACTGAGGAGGGCAGCTGCAGAAAAACAGGAAAAAGCCTAAGAAGAATGCAATGATTCTCTCAGACCTCCAGTAAAGTTCGAACTGAGCTCAGGTGTTGACCAAAGGCGTTTGGGGAAGGATTTCTTACCTGATGATGGTATTTACTTTGTATCACCAGCATGTTGTCTGGATTGGTTAATAATATCCCTGCAAGAGTTCACTTTCGTCACGGCTTTTCCTGACCTTATTCAACTTCCTGATGTTTTTGTAAACAATCCCTTTTAAAGTTTTCTAATGACGTTTAGAGGCCCCTATGTACAAGTGATGAAGAGGTTTTCTTATTAAAGAGGACCACCCTTGACACTTGTTCTACAGCACCCAACACCACAATAGTTTTTTTTGAGATTGGTCCTTTTGAAAACCATGTGGGTAAACTCTGGTGAATCAGGTCTTCATAGGCAATTTGATTATAAAAAGAAACTTCAAAAATAAAAGCTTTTGCCAATCCCCTAGCATAGTAAAATAGATAACTGCATGAAGTTGCAACTGAGGCTCGTTAACAGAACACAATGTATTTTTATCATAGGAAAAAGCTGTGATTAGAAAGATTTCATATTAGAGAAGACATCTGCTTCATTGAACTTCGGCCTATAGGGATGCTGGGGAGGGACTCTTCATTAGGGACTGTGGTGATAGGACAAGGGGTAACGGGTTCAAACTTAAACAGGGGAAGTTTAGATTGGATATGAGGAAGAACCTCTTTACTGTAAAGGTAGTGAGGCACTGGAATGGGTTGCCCAGGGAGGCTGTGAATGCTCCATCGCTGGTGGTGTTCAAGGCCAGATTGGACAGAGCTTTGGGTGACATGGCTTAGCGTGAGGTGCCCCTGGCCATGGCAGGGGGGTTGGAACTAGATGATCTTAAAGTCCTTTCCAACCCTAACTATTCTATGATTCTATGATTTGGCAAAATTATCATTCTTTTTAGTGACCAGAGCATAAAAGCAGATGAGGCACTGTTCTCAGTTTCCCTTTTTGTATGTCCTATGAAGATCTAGAGGTAGCAGCAATTTATGTGGAATGATACCATTTTCCATGGAGCATCAAAGCATTTATAAGTATTTCTCTTATGAACCATATGTAACAGGACGGATAACATCAATGAAACAGGTGAGTTTTCCATAGTCAATCTCTGCATATCTATTTAGGTTATGAAACTAACAACAGGTCTCTCTCATTAGTATAATGTTCCAGTAATGGCTGCTTCTCTTTATCCCTGCCTGCCTCAGGATTTCAAGTCTGTGTTTACCACTGCATGCCTGGACTGCACTAAAAGAGCCTTACATGTTACTCACCTGCAGCAGGATGGCACGAAACTCACATCACCAAAACCTGGTAAGACAACACATGCAATGTGCTTTCCAGCACATTTAGAAAGCAAAGAACACAGCGTGCTCCTCACTAGAGGTTTTTAAAATCATTGCACCTCAATAAACAAACAATGGATACTGTGTAAATAACTTGGTCTGCAGCTCCCCTCAGCTCACTTGGCTCTGGATTTGTGTGCAAGACAATAGTATAAACCTGTTGCTTGAAACAGAAGAGGATGACTGCACACAGATGCATGCACACCCAAACTCCGAAGGCCAAGTATATTGTCTCCTGTCACTGGCACTGCTCAGGGCGCAGAAGCTTGGAAAGCTTGTTTTGGATTTACTGCTTGAATGCAGTCATTACTGGCTCTTTCCATTCCTGAATGATAAGTGGAGAACTGTGATTCATCTGGCATATGGAGATCCCTTGGGGTATTGGTAGCCTCACAGTTTGGATGCTAGAATCTTCTCTAGGCATTAATGACTACTGACTTCATAGTTACTGGATTAAAGCCTTCTGGGGGAATTAGTTACTCTTTCCCAATTCTTTGTACAAAATGAATTCCTAAAAGACATTGCTGTGTAAAGCAGCATTATTACTGTGTGCATGATGGATACCTTTTACTATCAATGTTATTTAGAATGCATAGAATTAGTTTGAAAACAAGTATTGTAAATCATGAGTTTCAGATATGATATCTGCCCCAACACAAGCAAATCAGGATAATGTTACATTCCTGTAAGTAGGGAGCACATTGAAGGTGGGTCTAGTGCCAAATCACAGAATCATAGAACAGTTAGGGTTAGAAAGGACCTTAAGATCTTCTATTTCCAACCCCCCTGCCAGGGGCAGGGATGCCTCACACTACACCATGTCGCCCGCAGGGATGCCTCACACTAAACCATGTCGCCCGTGGCTCTGTTCGTCCTAGCCTTGAACACTGCCAGGGATGGAGCATTCACAACTTCCCTGGGCAACCCAATCCAGTGCCTCACCACCCTTACAGTAAAGAACGTCTTTCTTATATCTAATCTAAACTTCCCCTGTTTAAGTTTAAACCTGTCACCCCTTGTCCTATCACTACAGCCCCTCATGAAGAGTCCCTCCCCAGCATCCCTATAGCCCCCCTTCAGATACTGGAAGGCTGCAATGAGGTCTCCACGCAGCCTTCTCTTCTCCAGGCTGAACAGACCCAACTTTCTCAGTCTGTCTTCACACGAGAGGTGCTCCAGGCCCCTGATCATCCTCATGGCCCTCCTTTGGACTTGTTCCAACAGTTCCATGTCCTTTTTATGTTGAGGACAGCAGAACTGCACACAATACTCCAAGTGAGGTCTCACAAGAGCAGAGTAGAGGGGCAGGAACACCTCCCTCGACCTGCTGGTCATGCTCCTTTTGATGCAGCCCAGGATATGGTTGGCTTTCCGGGCTGCAAGCATGCACTGCCGGCTCATGTTCATTTTCTCATCAACCAACATCCCCAAGTCCTTCTCTACAGGGCTGCTCTGAATCTCTTCTCTGCCCAACCTGTAGCTGTGCCTGGCATTGCTCTGACCCAGGTGTAGGACCTTGCACTTGTCGTGGTTAAACTTCATCAGGTTGGCATCAGCCCACCTCACAAGCATGTCAAGGTCCCTCTGGATGGCATTCCTTCCCTCCAACGTTATCAACAGAACCACACAGTTTGGTGTCATCGGCGAACTTGCTGAGGGTGCCCTCAATCCCAATGTCCATGTCACCAACAAAGATGCTGAACAAGACCGGTCCCAACACCGATCCCTGAGGGACCTCACTGGTTACTGATCTCCAGCTGGACACTGAGCCATTGAGCACAACTCTTTGCGTGTGGCCATCCAGCCAGTTCTTTATCCACCGAGTGGTCCATCTATCAAATTGATGTCTCTCCAAATCTTCCAGTGCTGTCTTCTCCCTGTTACCCTCACAGAGCTCCCATGAAGGAAACACTTCATCTGTGAATACTATTCATGCTTTTCTCCTGAGCAATAGCATGATGGTAATCCCTGTCACCAAATGGAGGTATTCTGTTTCTTTAGAGGAGTTACTAAAATTTCTACCTATGTATGTAACAATTGGTTGGCAGTTCTATACATATATGTATATATATATATATAACACACATAAACATCATTCACAATATGTCTGAGCTCCTGATGCACAGCTCAAATCAATATACCAGCCTTCTGCAATATTCAGAAGTGCTTGCCTCCTCAACCTAACAAACAGAAACCCCTCACCTTCTGCCTGGCACAGTGGGTCATGCAATATTTTTTTTTTTTAGACTGAGAAGCTGTTCACATACTAACAACCATACTTGAACAGCCATACTTGCTTAGGAAGGCACAGGAGTCTTTTAAACAGGCATTTAGAAACTTAAAAATGAGTTTCAGGCCATTATATTTTTAATAAGCTCTACTGCTCAGTCAAGCCGTTTGCCAAAAGCCAGATAAGCATAGTAAAGTGGCTCTAGCTAAATTCAAATTCATTGATGCATTTATATTTAAAACTGCATTTCTTCAGTGTGGAAAGGAGCAGGAGTACACAGATGTTCTGATTGCCCACCGCCTACTCCCATTAACTCTTCATCACAGCTCCCCTTCTGATGGTATATGAGGTACCTGTTTGTATAAGAAATTGTGTTGCAAATGCAGGAAGAAAGACTGTGCAAATAGCTTACCCTTACGCACAGATAGAAAGGCCAAGCCACCTCCTGTTAGGTGCCTCTAGGGAGGACAAGGGGAATTGCCTTCTGTAAGTGCTGATTTCTTTCCAATTGTTGTAAAAGATAGCTGGGATTATTTGTTTAAACTTAAGTAACTTTTTTAAAAATCTTTCAGTTCTGTGAATGGAAAATCACTGCTTCTCTAGCTTTTTATGACATCCCTATGAACAAACTCATGAAGGAAATTTCAGATTTGTAATCTCCCAACCTGATCCGATTATTTGGCAAAAGCTTCTTTCCATCAACTGCAGTAAACAATGATATTTCTTAGCTCAACTTCAAGATATCTGAAGAACTGTGCTACTGAGAAAAAGAAAAGTTTGTTTTCCAACTATGAATTCGAAGTAGGCATAAGGCAAAATATGCCACAAAGCTGGAATCATGCAGCACTGGCTCTCTCCTGGCCATGTCTTTTTGGTCTTCAAGATCTTCTCTCCACTTGCACAGAGGGGATAATAAGTAGTACAAGTGATTTTATGATTTGAACTCCTTATGTAGTGCCTATGTCAAGATATCTGTACTGTACAGCTCCCTCACTTCTTCCTCCCCTACCTTGCATGAGAAAGTCACACAATTTTCTCTGCACACTGGCTAGGACTCCTGTCCTGACCTACCCTGCAACCCAGGTTACATCATCTTGAAAAGCTTCCTTTTTTTTCTGTTTTGTCTTTCATTTTACTTTCCAGGCTAATGAATTATATGGATCCAGAAAGGAAAATCTGAGCTGAGAAATGTGGAACGCAGTGTGGAAAAGAGCCTTTCCTATTTTTTGTTTAGCAGTAGTTCAGAAAGGGACAACAGCAAATGCTTGAGAGACAGCCAGATGGAAATGACTTCAAGTACTATCGCAAGTGTAATGGAACTGAGGTGCTTTTAGCATACCATACTGATTAGGTACTTGTAACATCCAACACTTCTAAGTGCTGTAGTCTGACAACTCTCTTGTACAGTGCTCTGAAAAAAATCTATAGTGCATTTTGACTCAGTGAAGTCTCAGCAGAAATTAACTTGGGATTTCTTAGGCATTCATCACATTCACATGGGGAATGGAATACTACTGAGGCACTAACTTAGATTTAACAACAGAGGAATGGGTTTTATACTCACATTTTTGCTCTGTAAGAATGTGCTTCTACAGGATTGCTTTCTCACAGTCAAATTAAACAAATAGAATGCATTTCTTTTGTATTGCAAACCAAATCATATCAGCAGCAAGGTTTTTGTAGCTTGTTGGTCATAGTACACACTACACCTGTTAATGAAGGCAGAAGTTGTCTCAGTTTTGACATGAGTGTGAGTAAGATTTCTATATTTTGCCTGTGACTTTGTACAAGTTAAAAATGTGAATGACTCTTCTGGAGCACTTTAAAAAGTATGGTGTTTATCTGTGAGATAAGAAAGTTTAATTCTGTGTATTCTTAGCTCAAAGTACCTGAGAAACTCCACCTCTCTGGGAGGAACTGGTACATTAACATCTGTACCCAAACAACAAAATACATATTTTAAACCTACAAAGTTACATTTAATTTATACAAAATGCAGGTGAAAAAAAAAGGCAAATTGGAAAGAATTAAAAGAAGACTGGTAAAAAATAATACAGCAAGGAATATTTGATTTTTGAAGGAACTTTTTGAATTAGTGGATCACTATTTTTGAACCAATTTTGAACCTAGATAACTCTAGGCAGGCACAGGAACCCACTGATATAGGTTTCATTTAACACCAAGACATTACTGGGGAACACACACACACATATCTACACAGGTGTATACACTTGTAAAGGTTTTGAGAGTGTAAACACCACAAAGATATGATTTCAGCATGAGTAAAATTAACAGTGACCTACACAAAAATGCAATAATGTTATAAAAAAATTTACTGATTACATCTAGGGAGAATTTCTTGGCTCTGGAATAACCTCCTGAGAAAACAATGGGAACCCCTACAGTCTGACTCCTTTAAACAGAACTAAGGAAAAGCACTGGAAATACATTGCTCAGAGAACAGTCATATACCAGGAGAGGAATGGAAAAATGAGCATATCATCTTAGGTCATTTAATCTGTTCATGACTTTTACAATTCTGTGAAGCCATACAGCTGCCTTAAAATAGTGTTACTGAAAATAGACACCCGGCTACTTTTACTTATTAAGAAACATGCTAAAAAATATTTAGAGAGTCTTTTTCCTGTGGAAAATAACAATGTCCTTCACTTTCTTTGGTATCTCTTTCCTTCACAGTCTATGTAGATTATTTTTTTTTGCGGGAAAGTGAGGGAGGGAATTGTTTTCCACAGTATACAAATCTTCACTGGTTGAGGAACAAGACATGGCTTTTAAACAATATTCTTTCATGTTGCAGGTGAGTATCTGTCCAATATTTGGGATACTAAGAATCTTTACTGCTGAGTAGGAGTATGCCTGATGCAAATTCAAAGGAAAGAACAATTAAAAAATTATCTCCTTGTAGGATGGAAGGCTAAGAAAGGCAGACAGAGATCCCCAGCTGATAGGGAATAAGTCTCAGAATTAGAGTTCAAGCGCTAAACAGCCACTCGCCTTCAGGAGGCAGCTTTAAAGACAGCAAGAAGACAATTATTATTTAGTTGGCATATGAAGCCAAAGCCAGGCAGAAATCCAGACAGCCGCCATCATGACAAGGGTGTAGCCCTGCCAACTAAAAACATGTCACATCTCTATTTGTGCTAAAAATACTTGGAAATTAAAATATGAGTGTGATGCCTTAGGGTCTTTGGTGAGGCCAAAGTCTCAGAGAAAGTAGGGGAACGCCAAAACCTCGCAGAACGCTTTGGCAAGGCAGTAGACCCACAGGATGGGAGATGGTGAGTTGACCCCCAGAGCCTTGGAGTAGTTGAGCACTCTGTCCCTCAAAATACTGGCTGGAACTATAGATGCCAGCAGCTGATAATTGTCAGTTTAACATGAGGGGAAGGTGCCAGCACAGTCATTAACCCCTTTCCCTCTCATGCTTCACCATTGCCTACCCTTCACCCACACTCTGGGACTGCTTGTGGCCCTTTGTGTTCACTGGCAGCCCAGCAAGGAGCTGCAGCTGCTGCTTCTGCTGTTGCTGCTAGGTTTAAGCTTGGGCAGACTCAGGACTCACTTTGAGTCACTCAAGACATGTCACACCTTGAACTGGTGCCACAGGGAATAATTCAAAACAGTAACAGTCTGCCGGCTGTTGCATGACAACCAACATACCTAACAAATACAGATTAAAAGAAAGGAACAATGATGGCTGCAATCAGTGCTATTGTACTAGCTAATAAAGCACTTAAGAAGAACATCAGTGTATGTATCCCTAAGAACAGCTTACCAATGATTTTATTTTAGGCAGCAACTGTGTATGTAGAGAAAAGATTCATGTTAATATTTGCACTTTAATCTAGCAGAAAAAATGTTATGTAAGTCAGTGATTATAACTAAGCCTGGACAAATCCCAGCTAGAAAAAGCACATCTTTTTTACAGGGGAGAATTAATCACAGGACATTAAAGATCATCAAATTCTAACCTCCTGTCATGGGCAGGGACACCTTCCACCAGACCAGGCTGCTCAAAGCCCTGTCCAACCTGGCCTTGAGCACGGCCACAGCTTCTTTGGGCAACATGTGCCAATGCCTCACCACCCTTACCGTGAAGAATTTCTTCATAATATCTAATTGTAATGGTTACTTCCATTTGTGTATAGACACTTTTATCCCATTTAAAAATACCTTCAGGCTTCATTTTCTTTTTTTCTGTTGAACAATCTTGCATGAAAATGCCAGGAAACATATGAATGTAAACCTGAGTTATTCTGTTTTCTTCTATGCAGCTGAATTCATTAACACTGTGATGTGTACTTAAAATGTCACGTGCAATGATGAGATTTACAAGAGCAGATCTAGACAAAAAGCAGAAACAGTGAGTAGGTCCACAAAGCAGCAGCCTGGTATGTCTTTACTAAACTCAGTACAGAATCCTCTCTGATCCTTAGGGCTACATCAATGGCCCAAGACCTGATGAAACAAAATGCATTTTGTGCACCTTGATTTGCAGTGATATGGATTTTGTAGACCTTTCAAATATTATACAAGAAGGTTTCTACAAAGTAATATTATTACTCCCACTTAAGAAACAATGCTGAAAAAAACCCAAAAGTCACAGTGCAGCAGATTCTTTATTTCAAAATTACAATGTATAATATACATATTATACACATGATATAAACCTCAAACAGAACACTTGACTTTGCAGCCTTTAAATTCTGTAATACACTTCTGTGCAAACAATATTTTTGTCTGTCCGTGTTTAAAACAGGAAAAAAACTATTCTACCTTCTTTGCAAATCCATTGCTCCAGCAGTAAACTTCAGCCTTTGCAGTGCCCTACATATACATAGCCGGATACCTGTTCCCTTTTCAGTGTACCAGTCAGTGTGCTGCAAGACAGTACAGCCAATGTCAATTCATAGAAGATGAAGCAGTGCAGTATATGATGGTGGTGTATTATAGAAAATAAATACATAAATAAAGACATATGCTTGAAAGTTTGACAATATAAAGCTTTAGACCTTATGACTTAGTTTAAAAGTATTGGTGGAATTCAACATGATTTGGTACACAAGAAACAGTGTTAGCTCTCCAGCGTTTAAATTTGTGTCTCATCCTCTTCCTGTAGGACTTCTACCTGCCTTGTGAGAAGAAGTGAGCTGTACCCAGAATACTTGTTTTATATTTTCATTTTTTGATCCTTAAAGTATTTGTTTCTTTGACGCTTAGGAAATACACACTTTGACTGAACTTCCTTTCTTACAAAAGACCTCAGTGTACAAGTTATCCTTTCCTTCCTGGTGCAAAATATTTTGGCTTGTGACAATTGGAGTGGCTCAGAGAAAGCAACATAATATTTGCCAACATTCTATCTTTCTTCCTTCTCCTCTGTTTTCACCTTTCATTTACTGTTGATGTTGAAAACTTGAAATCTGGAAATATAGCCAACATATCAATCCCTTCTTAATCTTTCTTTAACAAAGGTTTCATATACTAAATACTATCTTGAAGTATATATGTCCTATTCACTCTTAAGTCACTACCTCTCCTGGTCTTCCCTCCGGTTTCAGATGTAGCTTGACCTATGAAAGACATAAATCCTGCCTTCAGAAAAGGCTTTCCTTCTCACCCTATTTGCACAGCTGTGATCAGTAGAGTCTTTTGAACAGAAGGTCCCCGTCTGTAAGGGAAAGGTGCTCACTACAGCAGCCTGTTGGAGTTCACCTCTTTCCTCGGCCCCCAAATCTTTAATATGCCAATCTTGCAGGGGTAGCCCACCTTAGTGACTAGGCATTTGGAGAAGGTGTGTGACTTTGGCTAGGAGGCACATAAGTTTAATCATCTTGTAGCTACCGAGTTTTCATCCTTTCACTGTATTCCAGAAAGGTCATACCTCCTTATTTACCTAGCTTGTCTTTAAAGCTCTCACACAGATGACTGGCAGTTTGTGACCCATCCATGTGTCTGAACAATTTGCCTGTGTCATCCTTTGGTACCTGAGACATGGCACAGCTCATATCTGTGGGAGGCCCATATTATTCTGCTGCATACCAGGTAGGACACTCAGATAATCTCCTGCCATTTTAGATACTGATACACAGGTACCTGAGTCCCAGTCCCTTCTTTTTTTTTTTTAACTTTTGAGCATGCAGCCATTCTGATTCATCTTCCTCCTTTGGTGATCTGATGTTTTTTATCTCTGGAACACGCTCCCGAGGTCTCAAGCTACCTGCTCACCCCTGTGCTGAGTTCCAAGTATTCCTATTCAACCCTTTCTAATTGACCATGAACACTTCAGGAGCTCTGCTCAGGAGCATAAGCCAGGACTTCAGATATTTTCCTTGAACTGTTTTATTTTAGATTCATGTGTAAAACAACAGCTGTATCTTCAACTCATAAGGAGATTGTCAAAGTATCTACCAATGCCTGCTACTTTTACACCTTAACCAATGGTCTTAATCAATGTCAATGTGTGCCCCCCATTATATTTATGCACTACTAAACAGATATGTCTCAGCAGTGGTTTCTGAGCCCTAAAGAAAGATTTCTAAATAGCATCCTGTGCCCAGCCTCCAGCAGCTTCTCTGGAAAAGGAAGGGCTCCCAGATGTTCTCAGTCAGAGCTGCCAGCCTAGCACAGAGTAAAGTGTATGAAAACTGACTGCTTAGGTACCTGCTTGGATCACATTTGACTTCTTTCACCTTTATTCTTTCCCTTGAGGGGATGTATGACTGAGTAACCTACATCGCTTCTTTTCCAGCCTCTGAAGTTATTTAAGGTTTTATACCTGAATGGTTTGGACGGCTTTGCACATCCAGTACTGGCCATGATAGCCAGTCTTTTATTCAGTACTCTGAAGAACATTGGTTAGTCCCACAGCTCAGGTGTTCTTTTTGCTGAGAATTTCATCCTGTGACTGGCTGTTAGGGTTTTGTCTTTGTCAAGTATGGTAAAGTTGTTTATTTATTTAGTACTGAAGTCTTGGGCTCCAGTACTGTTTGTCGCCTTTGTTCTTTGTGAGCCAAAATACACCCTGCTGCTGACAGACAAGGGTCATTCAGTGACTCTGTCAGGAGTGGGAGAGAGCTTAGTGGGAGAGGGTCAGAAGTGGAGTTATTTAGGGTGACTTCCTCCCTACTCCTCCTCTGCTTCTCCCAGGAGCAATGCCGGCTGAGAAAGGGTGTACATATAGGAGCACACTGGCACATGGAACCAAACCTTTCCAGAAACAATATCTGAGTGGGGCTACCTGAGGGTGGCTAGATTTTCTGACATTCATTCTGATTCATAGCAGTATGGGTCAGGGTAAATATGATGGGTTTTGTAATTAAATATGTGCAATAGTATGCGCCTCCTCAGAGCTCCCCACATGGCGAGCCCCAGGCAGTGCCATGTAGTTCAGAAGAATAAACAAACCATTCAAGACCTTTGTTTGCCCGTGAGTCATGAGGGGGCTGCTCACTGGAGTATTAAGAAAGATAAATATATGGCAAAACTCTAAAGACTATTTCTGGAAACCTTGACTGGAGGGAACAGCTAATCCATTGTTCAGAGCCTGCAGAGTATTACAAGGATGTAGAGAGAAATGGGCACAGGAAAGACGAAAAAAACCCCAAAAATCTGAGAGATCAAAATTTCAGAATGGTTGTAATTATCTGTACAGGCACAAGGGCTTTGTGGGAAGAGGCGGATGAGTGACACAAGGGATTTGCAGGAGGGGTTGGAGCCATGTACAGTCATTACAGGAGGCAGTTGTTACCCATCTCCTCAGGAAGTAAACAGGGAGTATCATGCCTTATTTGACTCTTATTCCAAAGGGAAAGAATATTTGTTAGAAATTATTAATAACAATTTGCTGATTGCAGTTAGTAGAAAACTGAGTCATTTCCCCCTGTGCTTCAGCTTGAGGGCCAGAGGGAGTACTATACCTGAAAATGCAAAGGCCACCGTTTTTATTGTCTGTATGTTTTTTTGTTGAAAAGGAGCATCTCCTTCTTTTTAATTACCCATTTTATTTTCTGTTATTTTTCTAGTTTTATTTATTACTGTAAATGAAAGCATCACATATATATGCACAAGCTTGTGGCCTTACATGAGATGTTGCTCAGAAGGAGCAATGCAGAAACTTCAGTGTTTCTTGAGGTGCAGACATGGTCTCTTTCCACAGGGCAGTCCTTGAAAGTCTCTGTGAGGCACCTCTGCAGCTTTCATGAGCTGGTGCAAGTGAGTCCCTCTACTTTTTTTTGTTATACTGAAGAATAATGTGCAGTCACAGAAATATAATTAATAAAATAATTTCAGGTGTTCAGGGGGGAAATACAGCTTCCACCTTTAATTAAGTTGGCCAATCTGTCTGGGGTGTAACATATCCCTGAAGACTTTAACAGCACACTGGGCTGGTATGAGCTTCAAATGGGAACTAGGACTGATGTAAACAGGACAATACCTTTTAGTAGCTCTTGATGTAGGCAGGTACTTGTTAGGTTGGGTTAGGATTGAAGCCAACAGGTAACACTAAATTGGATTATGATTGCTTCTTCTAAATAAATTTTAATGAGTCAGAGAGAAGTAATCTCAGGTACTGCTATAAATGTGGCTTGAGTTTGAATTGAGGACTGGTAGCCTAGAGATATAGCTGAGTCTTTTGAGGAGTGTAGATCCCATATGAATCTGTTGGATTTGGTATTTAATCCTAACACCAAACTGATAGCTGCTCTGGGCCAGAGCACCATCCCCAAGATGCTGACTGACTCCTAACCTACCCCTTGCTCACAGCTGCCTACTTCTTCTAACTCTTTTTTAGCAAAAAAATGCTGTACAGATGTAATCCTGAATCTAGCCAGTGCCTGCAGTTTAACCAAAATAACCCCCCAGGCCTGAACCTCCATTGTGGTCTTATCCCTGCCCCAAGGTACCTCTGTACCACATCCTAACCAGACCCCCAGAGCTCCGCTTCTCTATGCTCTCCTGAGTCTGCACTACAAGCAGCCTTTGTTGATGGCTCTGGCACAAAGTCCCTTGTTTACTGAGGCTGCCCTCTGATGGCGCTGCCTGCCAGCCCCAGACAGCATTGTCTGAAGGCCTGCACATTATCTGTAGCACTAAAATTCCCCCCAACTTTTGCTATCCTGAATCACTCGTTGGCCTGAAAGCTGATATGTGGCTGGGTTCAGTCAGAGGCTTCATTTTTAGTTCTGCCATCTAGATTTAAGAAAAATCAAGTATGGTCTGTTGTTTCCAGACATCTTATTAATACAGGACTTCCTAATGATCTCTTCTTTCATGTCAGAGACAGGTTACTTCCCTGTCCCACCCACAACACTGATTTGATTCAACCATTCCTGCAGTGCAGGGCTGCCTAATTCCCCAAATCTTGACTGTATGCTGTGTGTTGGATTCATCCTAAGTCCTATCCCAAAGCCATCCACTAGCCCAAATCCTAAACCCAGTCTGATGTGGTTTAGGTCCTGGCCCAGCTACTTCAGTGTCTTCAAACCTCCTCTCAGCCCTCTGCTTCTTCCAAGTTCTTGTCTAATCTAACACAGTCATGGGAAGTAGATTTTTACTAAAACTAAACAAAACTATCATGTGACATCCCCCTACCAGTTTCAAATTGCCTTATATCTAATGTTAGGTCTCACTGGTTATAACCTAAGCTCCAAATAGGTTACCAGGAGGTCACCTATGGTTTATCTTTTTGCTAGCCTGCAACCACCAAACAAGACACATCACAAACCCACCGCTGTCTCTGCCTGAAACTCTACACAGAGACTACCTACTGTCTCCAAACCTCAGCCCATGGTTATTGTTAGACATAACTTTATTCTTAACTCTTTTGTTTTTATTGGTCTCAACCCTATCTGCAGCTTCATCTGTTAACTTCAACAAAAAGTTGCCCAGCAGCCGAGTCCAAACTTTGTCTCAACACAGCTGCTTGGGCTGTCAAAGTGTAATGTCACACCAGCTTTTTGTGGAGAACAAGTTTTCACAAGTCCCACTTGATTTGAATTCTATTTTACTACAATGGCACAAAAAGGCAGCACAAAAAGCAGAACAAAGAGCTCTACTAAAAATGGATTTGCAGAAGGAGCACTTAGGGAAGCCTAGGTATACTAATAATCCAGATCTGTTCCTATTCTGAAATGAAATAGCCACAATTTTAAGTTTTTCTCCCTACACATGAAACATCTAGAAATATTTTTGTCTGTTTTCCTAAGGAAAAAGACTCATTGTATTATTGACCTGGCCTATTTATCTAATCATCTCTGCTATCTTGAATGCATTTGCTAATTTCAACCTGACTTTTCAAAAGTTTTAGTTTTCAAGTTCTATGAAAGCTGGTTAGAAGCAAGGAAGCCAGACAAGTTCCTTCCAAAAGGAGAGGAAGGCAAAACTAAGCTTTAGGAGGTTTTACCTGGCAGCAGCTGCCGCTTGGGTCAGAAGAAGAACCAGACAAGATACCATCATTCATGTGTTTCTGGATGAACTGTTGTCCATATTGTCTCAAGTCTCTCATGGCTATCATAAGATACAGAAGAAGGCGAGTGGAGAGTAGCAGGGAAGAGTGATGAAAGGAAAAAGATGATTGCTTAGGAAGTTTCATTTCATTTGTGTTAAAGCTCACAGTAACATTTTTGGGAAAAAGGGGAGGAATTTCAATATGTGTAAATCATGACTTACATAATTGTGACTCCAGAGATTAGGATTTTTTTCTCTGGAGGGGAATAATTTAATAATTGCAGGAGAAGGTGGCAATAAACAGGACTGCAAACCATTTGGGTTGAGGACTGTTTTATTTTATGCATCCTAGCACAACACAGACCCTTCTAACTCAGGGCTTTTATGTATAGTGGTTATTCATAACAACATTTTGTATCTGAAAAGTAATAGCAAGAAAAAGGAGCAAGTAGCTCTTGCTCCACTCTCATTCTGTTATTACCTAAAAATCTTTGGAAACACAGGGGCGGGAGCAAGTTATGTAGCTGTATTTGTAGCTGAGGTTCTGGCAGGGAGCATTAATGGCACAGGGCTCAGTTATTCTGCTTGTGTGAGTGATGCCCCCCGACAAAAATAGATAGACTCTTGCTGTCTGCAGTTCACAAAGAGCAGCTGAGGGAAACAAAACAATCTTTGGAGCTGGCTGGCCAGGAATGGCCAAGGGTGGTTGGAAGGGGATGAAGCACTGAGTAAAACCTTCACAAAACTGGCAGAAACATCAAGGTGACAGCGTCCCTGTTACTGATGAAGACATTTACCTTCTGCAGCTTCCTCTCTTTACGAGCAAGGCTGCAGGCAGGACTTGTCTTTCCTCCAGTGACGGTGGCTGCTCCTGCGTTTCCATTGGTCTGCTTGTGCCTGCGTCCTTTTCCTGTGGAAATAGAAGATATGGGTAGGAGAAAAGACATATTTGGTAATGTTTCTCTTCAAAGCATCTTTTTTACAAGGCTGCCTCAGCTGCAAAATGTTAAAGGGAAAAAAAAAAGATCTTGGAACTAACTCCAGACAGACCCTAATGCCTACGAATTTCTCTAAACAAGCCAAGTCCAGAAAGGCAAAACATGAAGAAGGCTCATTATTTGACTGCTAGGGACACTTAAATAACCAGACACACCAGTACCAAAGATCTTCGTATTTCAGACAGCTTCATCTTTCATATCCTCCCTCATCCTGCACTCCCACCCTGCTCGCTTCTTATATTTCTCTTCATCCCCAGTAACTCCACTGCATTTAAAATTGTTTATAGAACATATAAAATACAAAAATATTCTTTGAAATACCTGTGAGGAAACAGTTGGTTCATCTAACCCTCTGTTTGGTGGAGCCATTCACAGTTCCCTTAATTGCTTCAGCTAGTTTCTTTCATGATCATCTGGGGCTTTTTTCCCCTCTTCAGAAAGTCCGAAAGAGTTTGGCAGATCATCTTCTATTTTGTTTTAATAAGAATTGACTGAGGAGGTGCTATAGAATTTAAGGCATTAAGTATCTCTGATTCACAGTTATGCCAGAGCTGTGCTCAGGGACCAAGGTGGAGTGGCTGTTCTCAGTTTCAAGGTTTCCTGAGGAGTTATGTGTCCCCAAGATGTTTCAGGGCATCACAGGACTGCTAAATTGACAACCATCATCCCTGTCCAAAAGAAGGGGCAATTTAAATTCTGTCAATTCAATCCGCATCCAGGACAATACTGGAGACCTGTGCAGGGCAAAAGTATTCACAAATTAGAAACTGATCAATAAAACAATTGGTTTAGCTATTGCCAAAATGGCTCACAAATTCAACCAAAACCCCTGACTAGCTTTAGCAGGACAAGGATTGTATTTCAGCTCTTCACAGATATACAGAAATAAAGGCAAAGGGAACATTTTCAATCTATCTGATATTTTTTCAGAATTACCTATCACAGTTCAGTTGATCCTCAAGTGATTTACGAAAGTAATAAACTTTAATTTTTTATTCTAAAATGGATTTAGCACTCTGAAATGGTCTATCATTGGATACTTAAACATAAAGATCTTTGCCTTTATCTTTTTTTCTTCAAGACTAGATTCATTCCCTGTAAGATGTATATTGAATACAATAGTGAACTGAAGCTGATATTTGCTTTTGAAGTTGAATGCAGAATTACAAGGATTTTTTCACACAGTTTCCTGAAATTTAATTTTGTGTGCTCATGGATTCTTATTAGTATGTGTTGGTTATCATCCACAGTCTCTTCCAGCCTTTAGGAAACTTGAATTTGCCCCCAGACCATAAACTACATTCAGCATGATGAGTGACTCCAGTGCAACGTAAAAACTGCTAGCATGAAGACACTTTGCATTTGTGTTTAATAGCACTGTTTATGATACTGAAATAATAGTTGTTTTCATAGCTTTTAATGCCAAAAATGGCTATTCAAACATCTAGTCTGACTTCCCATATAATCCCAGCCATAGAATTGGATTGTTTGGCTAACAAATGGTAGGTTTTTACAGCACAACTGAGTAACTGTCTGCAGCTGCTAAGTTACATAAAACTTAGGGTTTTCTTTTCCTTCCTCCTCCAGTAGCCTGATGGAGAAACTGTAGTCTAGAAATTTTTTTGTGAGAATATTGTTTATAGTATGAGTAGGACAGACAGAAATACGAGAAAAGCTCTGGGGCTGCCAAAAATGTCATTTTTTTGGAAGAGCAGCCCTTGAGCTTTGAGAAAGTACTGTACGAAGAATGTTATTTAAATGAGATAATTTCTATCTCACTACAAAATAATTATTTCCTGATATAAAAAGTATTTTGCGGACCCCCTCCAGCCCCCCTTGCTAGCAACAGGCAGTGTGGAATTGCCTCTTTTTTGTGGCTCTGCAAATTTCTTTCTTCAATGTAAATTCCAGAGTTTGGGGAATAGCTGAAACTCTTAGGTTCTTCCAAATAAGATGGGAGTTTGTAGACGGGTTTAAATCCTATCTTATTTGCTACCCATATTCATTTTACCTTATTGGATAAGCCAAGTATATAGTATTTTTCCTCTTTTCTGGCCTGAAGTTGCAAAAGGACTTTTTAATCTGTGCAGGCTATCTATGGCTATTACACTAAAGGATACTCATGGCAGCTGTGTGGTAGACAGCAGTGGCTGTGGTACATCCTCCTCCATGTTCACTGTATGGTTTGGCAAAGGATCTGTGGACTTGCTACTGTTGAAGTCAGAGACAAAATTCTGCTTTCTTTCTGAGGTAAGCAGGGAGCCTGCAGGGTGGAGGGGTTAGTGCAACCCCTTAGGAGTGTTCCCACAAAGGGGCAGAGATATGGCTGTTCAAACAGCATGCCCATGCTCTGCTGTGCACTGCATTCATTTAGTGAATTTCAGAAGACTCATTGCTCAGATGTGTTTTAAAAGTCATGAATGGTTAATTTACTTCTGCAAACCTGCCCAGAACTGGACACAGTTCTCCATCATCACAGTACTCAAGATGCGGCTTCACTAGGGCAGAGTAGAGCTAGGGAAATAACTTCCCTTGACCTGCTGTTCACACTCTTCCTGATGCACCCCAGGATAGCATTGGCCTTCTTGGCCACAAGGACACATGGTTGGTTCTTGGTTAGCTTGTTGTCCACTATGACTCCCAAGTCCTTCTCAGCAAAGCTGCTTTCCAGCAGGTCAACCCCCAGCCTGTACTGGTTCATGGTGTTATTCCTCCCTAGGTGCAGGACCCTACACTTGCCTTTGTTGAATTTTATTATGTTCCTCTCCTGCCAGCTGTCTAGCCTGTCTAGGTACCACTGAATGGCAGCACAGCCTTCTGGTGTATCAGACATTCCACCCAGCTTCGTATCATCAGCAAACTTGCTGATGTCCTTACACTCTGTCCCTTTATCCAGCTTATTGAGGAGTAAGTACTGGACCCAGTATTGACCACCACTAGCTACAGGCTTCCAGCTAGATCCTGGGTGCTTTTCTGCCCCCCCGAGCTCTGCCATTCAGCCAGTTCTCAATCTACCTCACTGTCCACTCATCTAGTACACACTCCCAAAGTTTACCTGTGAGGATGTCATGGACACAGTGTCAAAAGCCTTGCTGCAGTCAAAATATATAGCATCCACTGCTCTCCTTTCATCTATCCTGCCAGATATTCCATAATAGAAAGCTACCAGATTGGTCAAGCATGATTTCCCCCAGTAATTCCATGTTGACTGCTCCTAAAAACCTTTTCCTCCACATGCCTGGACATGACATCCAGGATGAGCTGTTCCACCTCCTTCCCAGGGACAGAGGTGAGGCTGAAGGGCCTCTGACGGCTCTGTGTTTAAAAAATATCTGTAGTGACAAATATTCTTAAAAGTAATCCACTTGGGTCAAGAAATCTGACTGATGCTATACCTATGTGAGAGAATAACACATGAGTCTGGGGGTCTACTTGAAGAGTGTAGATAGTATCCAAATAGTTAAGATAATTTCGGGACACCAGACAGCTTCTGAAAACCAAATACAAGAGATTCTCTCATCTGGTGTTTGCTTACTCGAATGAGGAAGTTTTGAAAGCTTTATACATTTATTCCACAGTTTGGCAGCAGTGGGCACAAAAACTGGAATGAACTGACCTTTCCTACTTTTATCAGACAAAGACAACCTCTGTGCCTTCCCTGCTGTCTCCTTGCCTCTTGCATCCACTCCCTAAATACAGCACCGCTTCTCTTCAATTTTCCTTCATTTTTTCCCCTTCCTTCAGCTTGTTTCCTTTACCACTCTGCACCTGTTTTTAAAATGCAAGTTACTAGTTATTCCTTGCTCCTGGCAGAGACAGATGGACTCATGGAACCAGAGTCATGGCATCTTCCTCATATAAGGTGACAGAAATAGCTCCAATGAGTTAGGCTGTTTAACTAAACACAGATGGTCTCTTCATGATGGAACATGATGACTTAAGAAGATGGGCAATACCACACACAGATAAAACAAGAAAACCTGAGCATGACAATTCTTCAGTAGGGTGTAATTACATGGAAGACAGGCTTTCTGTGAAAACAAGCTGTGCAGGCAGCAGTCTTGAGGATGCAGTGTAACTGTGAATTGTGCTCTTTGCAAACTTCCATTAAATTTGGGAAAAGCCACAGAACCTGTTGCAGACCTTGATCTGATGCTTTGGTTTCCCAAAGGTGAGCCTTCTTTCTATCTGAACTCCATCATCACACGTAACTGTGAAATTGAAGCTGGGTTTACAATCTAGCATAGTAATTGTCAATAATACCATGTAGGAATCTCATAAACGTCTTGTGTGCTGTCTGCTAAAGGAGAGTATGTGGCACTTCAGCCTATCTTCTACTACATACAGTGTCACACTTCTGCAAATGTGTATTGCAAGTTGCAATTTACACAGCAATGAGGAGACATAGTTAGCTCCCTGATTAAAGTGATGAGCAGTACACTTAGAAACAGCTGGGCATTATTTATGTCTAATTCTGTAGCATCCAGTGGTCACTAGGACAGTCATGACTTGCTCAGTGGCCAAATCAACTGCTTTTGTTAGAAAAGTATTTGACTAGTTTTCATGACATTTTTAGCAAACCTAATGAAGTGTCCTGTGTTTAACATATGATATCTGGAGTTTTTGCTGATTGTCCGGTCAGCAAAAGTTTAAGTTACTGGGAAAGCTATTCAAATCTTATCAGATGTTGCCAACAAGCTAAATAGTACAGCATCAGTTTATGGTTAATTAACCACTAGCCTTAAGAGAGGTATTGGGCAACAGGGAGTACAGTAGGCTGAAGAAACTTTTCAATTGGTTTGCTGTCTAATTAGTATCTGCAAAAAACACATGGAGAAAAGTAGCATCATCATTATACATACAGGAGTAGTTTATAGACAGCAGAGGCAGCTAGAGGAATTTGAGTTCCCGGGCCCATTTTTTTACACTGGCTCAACTGTTCTACATCACAATAAGAATTTTTGAACCAGCAGAAAAATCTACTTATGCATGTAGTTTTTGCTTCAAAGACTGCAAACCTCTGACAAAGGGTTTTTTTTTAATTTAAATTCTATTTTCCCATGCTGCTTTTGGTCATTCAGTGAGGAAACTAATATCCAAAATTATGTTTAGAGCAGGCAAACAGGGATCACACTTCAGATTTTTCTTGGAGTGGGTATTCACAGAGTCACAGATTGTAAAATATGTGTATCCTTAGGCAGGCTAGGTCTTCTATCTATGTCTCATATTTTTATGGGAATTAATAAGGCTTCAGATACCCACAAACATGCTATGAAAGGTAATATAAGTTTATGAAGTGTGTCAAGATCTGCTATTGAAAGACATTGTAAAATCAAAAAGAATTCTGTCATAGTACAATTTTTTGATGTGGCTTCTTCTCTACCTGCCAGATTCAAATGCTATGGTATGCAATAATTCCAATTTGAAATAATAAAATTACTTCTACTTTGTTGTATTATAAAATGAATTTATTATGTTGCTATAAAAATCTCAAACATGATGCAGCTCTCTCAAGTGTAAGATAAGAAGTACAGCTAGCTGAGAAAGCTGTTTTTCTGGTGTCTCCAGAAAAGCTTCTTTTTGCAAGTGGAGGCAAATCTGGTGATATTTGCAGTACAAATTATGTCTGACACAGGGCACACACATCCTGAGGTAAAGGTCATTCTGTGGTGTAATACATAAGTCTTTAATATCCACCTCTTCAACTTGTGGATAAATGTTTCTTTCACAATGAGACAATCCTATTAAGCCATCCTGAGCATGGAAAGATACTCTAAGTATCCTAATAAGATAGCAGCAAAAGGATTGCACAACATTTCACCGTTGCTGTTTATATAAATAGAATATGATTCTTAGCTCCAAAGCCTCAGCTTTAATTCAGTCAGATCATGGAATCGTGGCCTTAAGTAATGGTTAGAATATTAATAAACTTGGCTGCATTTGCACATGGAAAACAAACGGAAATAAGGGCACCAAGACAGCTGCTTGCACTCCTACTTAAAGCTTTTCTGTAATAACACTATAATTTGTCTGTGTTTGAACTTCTGACCTGCAGTCATCTTGAAAAGATAGCAATAGTCTTTGGAATCAGCTGATGCAAAGGGGCAGAAGGAGACAGGTATGGAGGGAAAACCCCAGAGCCAATGACTACATGACCTCAGAGCGTTCCAGCTGTGAGAACTCTTGACTCAACAAGCGATGAAAAAATTGCAAGGGGTAACAGCAAAAAAGCCAAGAAAGCAGCAGACAAAATTTCCTGGAAACAAGACCTATTTGCCCAAACTCCTACCAATGACCTACATCATATTTTTGTTTTCTGGATAATAACTAACATACTACTTTTCCCAAGTGCTTTAGTATTGTCTCTTCTCAGAGTTTTTCATCTCAGATGTTGCTTTAAGTCTAAACGGCCAACAGGTTGATAAAGCCAGGCTGCAGCAAGGACTGAACCTATGGGAACCTGTGGTGGCAGATTAAGATACTGAAGCTTGAGTTCAAAGTGCATATTAGAAGCTGGGCTTTGTATAACATTGAATTAGCCAGCTCAGAGCACAACATAATTGCCCTAACTAATGCAAATGAGCTGTCACTATGCCACATTTAATGCAGAGTTTGGCAAATGCTGCCGTAAGACATTTTCTGGTATTGCTGAGACTAATGTGTGTTCCAGGGATCAATAAGCTGATCATCCTGTCTGCTGTGAGATAGATAGCTTTATTCTAAGCCCAAGGGAAGTAATGAAGCAATGAGTCAATTTTGCTTCCTACTAGGCTCTGTGGATGTGCTATAGGGAGTAGGCTGCTTTTGTTTAGGGAGGTTGGAGGTGGCATATATGGTCCGCATGAGAGGAGAACTGAGGAGGATGGCTATCTAGGGCAACTCATAAAGCCGGAGTTTTCTGATCTAGTTGGCAGTATCTTATATGAAACCTTTTCTGTGAACTCTGTCCTTCTAGGACTTGAAAATCAGAAGTAAGCATCTTAATAGCTTCACAGCTTAATAACATATCTACTCAAATTATTCTATAGCAGAGCACACCAGAATCCTGGACCTTGTTTGAACAAAATCCTTAACTGTGGGGACCCATGCATATTGAATACAGTGTCTCTATGGAATGGGCAGCAGGTGCAGGTGTGCTATGGCCTAAAAGCTAAGTGAGGGCATGGTTTATTCTAAGACTAGCGAGGAAGAGGAGGGGAGGGTTCATAGGTGGCAAGATGTGGCCTCATTTTGTTGTATGTAACATGGCTCAGACCAGCCACTCCAGCTTACCAACAAAATGAAAAAATGGTGCATGAGTACATATCCAGTAGTACTGTGATTAATTCTTCTTGCACCTAATTGCCAAAATTCCTTTGTAACAATGGGACTGTGAAGGAAAAGGAGTTTGCTTCTTGCATTTCAATATATTTTTCCTTCTTGCTCAGGAAATCAGTCAGGAGCATGTAAAAAGTCTGCATGACTTTTCACAACACTTGAAGTTCGCAGAAGACAGACTTTAATGTGCATCTGCAATATAATGTAAGGTATGGGATGCCATTTCCGCTATTTGGGAGTGACATCCCTGACTAGCCCGACTTAAATCTGCCTTCACATTGTACTGGAAAACCTAACACATGCTTAACAAAGATGAAAATGTTTGAAGGTAATTAATTGCTAAATCCAAGGTATATTGTGGTTCCCACAGCCACCCTTGCTTCAGTCTAAATTACACTGATCAGTGTTTGTGTTATTTGTCAAAATCACTGAATGCATCATTCCAGCTTTTGACTGAACACAATGTCTTGTTATTCACACATTATCTTCAGGAAACAGTTGACATCTTTAAATTCCTTCTGCAAGGTGCCAAATTAGCTGGTCTGAGGACTCAGATCCACAACCTACCTACAGAAAAGACACAGTTTTCATCTTGGCAGTCAATACTTTCCATATTGCCTTCAGATGTATGTCATTCCTGGAAGGAGCAATTTCATAAGTAGCTCTTGCACATGTTTAAGTCTCTAGCACATGTTTAAATGCATCCCTTTTGAGGAAAGCACATGCTTAAAATTGAGTATGTGGCCTAAGTACTTTGATGAATAATGATGCTTTCCTAAACAGGGGACAGTAGGAAGGAGAGTCTGAGACATCGATGTCCAAATGCCAGCTGAGATACTTTCAGTGATGCGGGTACCACTTGGTGCTGTACCAAAGCTAATAAGCTGTCTCCTGTAAATCACTAAGCAACTGTCAATTAGTGATGTGTGCTGGTTGTTTCAAATATGCTTTATATTTACTTTCTTAACTGAAATTTTTCTTTTGGACTAGGTTCTTTTTTCTTGGTTTTTCTTTACTATAAAGGGTTGGGCAAAAGCGGGTGGAATGGAAGAAAGTCCTAGCCCTTTGCAAGAGCCTCAATAAGGTTATAGAAGTTGCAGAGGAAGTTTGAGTTTGCTTTTTGTTTAATGTTGTTTTCCTAAATGTTTCTGAGACTCAGGAAAATGAACCTCAATCCTTTAATGAGCATGGGCTTCCTGAGGTTTCCCCCTTCCCTGCAACTGAAATACCTTTGCCTACCTCTAGCCAAAAGGGGAACTGTTTTGATTATGTGGTTTGACCATCATTTCAGGATTTTATTCATTGACTGATGTTTATAGTGTCCCACCAAAGGTCAAAGGAATTTTTTCTTTCTGTCTGTCTCTTCTGGTTTTGTTTTTAGGAACACAAGGTAAGAAATTAGGAGAAAAACGACTTCTTGAATTGATCACACTATTAAGATTAACCCTACTTGTTTGTTCCTTCAAAAAATGAAGCTAAAATATCAGTTTCTGCCAAATAAAACATTCTCAGCTATTTCAATTACTGTTTTAATTGGCTGTGCCTGCCTGGCAGATTATCCTCTAATCTGTACAAGAATGTTGTTTGGAAAAGATGAAGCATGCCTGACTTGGAGGCCACATTCATCACTCCAGCCCATCCTGGTCCAAATATTATTCTGTTAGCACAGTGGAGCTACACGACAGTGAAGGTCCCTGGTCTGCTTCCTTCTAGAGATCCCACGCAAGACACATTGCTTGCATCATTGTGTGGAAATGTCTGAAAAAACTGATGTGAGAGAAAAAAATGAAAATGATAGCTCTAAAGCTCCACAAACAGGCACATTTGGATGCGATTACATACCATCAGAGCTGCTATTAGACTGAGTTTAATAACTGTTATGAGAAAAATTGTGGAAAAAGCAGTACTGGAACCTGTGAACCTTCACAGAGAGCCTTCTCCATACTTTTGACTAATGATCTACCATTTCAGTGAATCTCTGTCTTCTACGGACAACAACAGTCTCTAAGAACAAGTTGTAACTATGCTGTGCTGTCCTAAGATCTACCACTCATATCTGCATTAGATTGTTCTGCTTTTCAGTCTAGATGGCCTGACTTCCTTACCATATGCCCAGTGTAACAATTTAAGCCTGAGAAAACAACTGAGGTTAGGGAAAAACAAAAGCCCAAACTGCATCATTGCATTTTAGGCAAAAAATTGTTTAAAAATAAGGCACAAAAATAGGCATCTTAAAATATATGGGTTTAATTGCAGCAAAGGTCACTTCTGGCACAGTCTTCCTGCATTGCCTTGGACGGTCATCTGTATTTAGCTTTGTTCTTCTATTTTCCACTCAGAGTGGGAACTGTGTCCAGGTTTTATGCACCTTATCCCAGTGCTCCTGAAGATAGAGATCCTTACTATGCATATAATGCTCAGCACACTGTAGGCCTGATTCCAGTGGAAACGGCAAGATCTCATTGAAATGCTAACTCAGTATTTTTACATTGGTTTGTAGTTAAGATCCATGTACAGGGGCAAATGCTAGTCTCGAATAAAGTGAGACAAATGGCATGTGAAAATATAATATTTATGCTGGAATTTTATTACGTTGACTCAAGACCTAGTGATGTATGTACATAACCATCATTGCCACCCTGATTTGCCAAGTTCAGTGTGATTTTAATATTTCTTTTGTCTACTTGCTGCTTTCTTAACTGGCTATGGTTGTGTAGTTCACTGTATGCCAGTGCTGCCTTTCTCAGAGCTACCTACTCACATGAACTGTTATTTGCCCCTCAGACAAAGCCAAAGTGGAAAAGGCAGGAAGGAGATCACATGAAAACCCTCGAAAGGTTCAAAGAAAGACCTGCTTTTTTAAAAATGTTTTGATATAACGACAGAAAGGGACATATCATAGAGAAACCAGTCTGAGGTTTAGTTCTGCAGAGAACTAATGTGTATTTTGCAAGAATCATAGAATCATAGAATAGCTATGGAACTGTTGGAACAAGTCCAAAGGAGGGCCAGGAGGATGATCAGGGGACTGGAGCACCTCCCGTATGAAGACAGGCTGAGAAAGTTGGGGCTGTTCAGCCTGGAGAAGAGAAGGCTGCGTGGAGACCTCATAGCAGCCTTCCAGTATCTGAAGGGGGCCTATAGGGATGCTGGGGAGGGACTCTTCATGGGCAATTGTAGTGAGAGGACAAGGGGTAATGGGTTCAAACTTAAACAGGGGAAGTTTAGATTGGATATGAGGAAGAAATTCTTTACTGTAAGGGTGTTGAGGCACTGGAATGGGTTGCCCAGGGAAGTTGCAAATGTTCCATCGCTGGCGGTGCTCAAGGCTGGATTGGACATAGTCTTGGGTGGCATGGTTTAGTGGGAGGTGTCCCTGCCCCTGGTAGGGGGATTGGAACTAGATGATCTTAATGTCCTTTCCAACCCTAACTATTCTATGAGACACGCTTGTAAGGTGGGCTGATGCCAACCTGATGAAGTTTAACCACGACAAGTGCAAGGTCCTACACCTGGGTCGGAGCAATCCCAGGCACAGCTACAGGTTGGGCAGAGAAGAGATTCAGAGCAGCCCTGTGGAGAAGGACTTGGGGGTGTTGGTCGATGAAAAAATGAACATGAGCCGGCAGTGTGCGCTAGCAGCCCAGAAAGCCAACCGTGTCCTGGGCTGCATTAAAAGGAGTGTGACCAGCAGGTCGAGGGAGGTGATCCTGCCCCTCTACTCTGCTCTTGCGAGACCTCACTTGGAGTATTGTGTGCAGTTCTGGTGTCCTCAACATAAAAAGGACATGGAAGTGTAATTGCTTTCCACACTTACTGCATCTTTCTTTTCCATTTTATGTATGATTAGGTACACTTAATTTTTACAAATGTGTAAGTCATGTGCAAGTTTAGAATCAAGCTATGGTGATGATGAGGTTTTATCATAGGAATGCAATGTATTTAACCTTTTCAAAAAGAGTACTTACCAGGGGGAAGGTAAGAACCACTGAAAGAGATAAATTCGCCCTTCATGCAAACATAAACTGTGTTTAACCAAGAACAGATGGGCTTGTGCCTGTTCCTCTTAACTATACAAACGCACATCAACTTTTCAAGGAGTGTAGTGTTACTCTTTGTCATGACAGTTACAAGATTAGCATGACAATCCTATACAGCATATTAATGTTCATTAGAAATTGCATCCAATTCTAATCAGAAGGTCATTAAAAACTGAGTTTTGGAAGCAAAGGTCACCATGTGTTTGTCCTGCTTCTTGCATCTTTCCCATAAACTACCTCTACAGGAGTGGGTATCTGGTCTTGGCAGGTCTTTGTTCTGAGACGTGTATCTGCTTTAGAGTTTGAGTGAACCAGACTGTACTTTTGAAGTGAGAATGACATTCCTAATTGCTTCCTGTTCTTTGCTGTGCATCATGGAACCGGTAGATTACTCCTGTAGCTGGACAATGGGACCACAGCTGAAGTCAGACCTTTAATTCCTGGTTCCAGGTAAAGGTTAGTCTGAAGCCTGAAAACCCTTTAAATGCTGAAATTTTAGAGTATTGGATGTCAGGTCCTCAGCACCAATTAGTTAGCTCTACACATTCTCCTCTATTGGTCTCCAATGCGTGTTAGTGCAGATACTTACATGGATTTCAACCCTCATACAATCAAGTCATCTGCATGTCATAATATGAAGTGAAGCAATAGAAAAATTGCAACTTACAGAGTATCAAGTAGAGTGAGCTAAGGGTTGAGCATTCTTTTTTATTCTGTTGCTTTTTGGGACAGTAAAGTTCACGAATCAGTGAGCAGCTAACAATGCACTGGCAACACATAAAGCAAATGCAGTTGCTATTTTTGCAATAAGAAATTGGTGCCAGCTCACAGATCTGGGAAATTATGGTGCTAAAGCAGAACTGGTAACATGCCAATAAATCAAGCCATCAGAAAGGCGAAGCTTGTTCAGCTTTGACCTTATTGATTTACATATTTAATTGCTAAATTATGAAAATATGCTTACAACCCTGGTAAACTATGGAAAAGCAGCTTTGTTTTTCTATAGTTTATACAAACTGGACAAACTAAATCTGAAATCTCTTTGAGGAGACCTGCATTTAAGAACAAGTTTTCACCTGGCTGGTTAAACTTTTGTGACAGGGTCTGTGTTTTAAGACTTTCCTTTTTTTCTTCACTATTTATGTAATGCAGAAAAATAGGAGAACCTTTCAGAGGGAAACAAACTTCCTGCCCTGCAGCCTTGTTTTCCAAAGGTCTTATGGCTAACCTGCATTGCACTTTTAATATCTGTGGAACAAGCACAAGTCTAATGGGGATGAGCATGAAGGCAGAGCAACAACTCAAAGACAAATGCAGCTTATAGCGCTTAATAATTTTTTCAGTATTTAAGTATTGCTCAGAATTAAAACTGGTTTAGCATTTTTAAGTAGTAAATACGATCCCTTTACCTAGTTCTCAAGATGCAAAGTAGAAGGTAGATAACAGCTCATGCTGCCTCAACATTGATGCTGATATTTATACAAATTTGTTTATGTGATTTATATTGATATTCGACATCAACAGCAGATAGTGGGTCAAATATACATGGGACAATCATGATCTATTTTAGATCATGATTATTTGGTGATTTATGTGAAACTTTATTTGGTGATTGCCTGAAGTAATTTGTTGAAGACCACTTTTATCTGCCTGGGATTATCATACAACTGTGTACCTGTAGGTAATGCAGTTGGATAGGAAGGACATTCACATCACATCAAAAGCAGTATCTGAATCCACAGTGGGCATCTGGGACTTGCCAGAGCTTTTTTTCTTTCTCTGAGGAAAATATTCTTGCAGAAGATTGTAATGCTTATGTCTTACTTTTGGGATAGAGGGGGGTGGATATTTTATTTCATAATCTTTTAGTCTGGTTTCTTGCATAAGGCACTAAGGGTTTGGAGATTGTGTTGTGCGTATCTCTGTCTGTCAGAAATTTCAGTCCAACAACTTTTGAACCCATCAGCCGATTTCAATCAGGCTCAGTACTAATGTACTAATGGTAACATACAAATGGTGAGCAGGGAGGAAGAAGAGATGAGCAACAAAAGCCTTGGAAAGAGGATGAGCATTCACAGCTGACAACTGCATACGATGGGCAGGCATTCCATTGAGTTACAGAAATATCATATGACTGCAGCAAACCATTTAATTTAGGAAGTAGTTGAATTTAAGCCTAGACTATCAAGTGGTTTGATGAAGATTAACCCAATTCAGAGCAAAGGTAGAATATTTTCAAATAACTTATCTGAGAAAATGCGGATTCAATCATAATTATTCATCAAAGAGAAGGAGAATTTAATGTACACCTTGATAGCAATATTAAGAATTGAGGGTTAATAGTTATTCATGTCTGAGGAATGTTTAGTAGCTTAATTCACACACATTTAAAACATATTTTTAGATTATCAGATGAAAGATACTAAAGTAATGAAAAACTCTATTAGTCATATATGTAATTATTTTAATAAACCAATAATTGTCTCTTCAGAAAGATAAATAAAAACATGATTAACTGTAAGCATACATTAAAATTTCATTTGGATGAAGTATGTACGTCCTTAAAGTTGATCATCCTGGGCTACACTTACACAGCCTGAATTCTCCTTAAGTCTCCATGTCTAGGAAAACTAAGCATGCTTTCAAGAATCATTCAAAGAGCTTAAACTACATGTTAAGCAAAGTAGCAATTAGAATTAGCTAATAGGAAAAACCAGGCACAGATACTTAACTAAAATACAACAAGTATTCATAAGCTGTTTTGAAGAGAAACTGGCTATGTGTTCATCTAAGTGCTTTCCTGAATCTAGGCCTATGATCATAATTAGATACGAAATTGCTGATGAATAAGTACCATATTGCATCAACCACACTCTCCCCAAGTATTGCTTTACTTAGAAAATAGTCCATTTTGACCTAATTGGGCCCACTCTGGCTGTATTTTTAAAGCGGCAGATGAGAAAAGCAAAAAGCATTTAGGGAATGGTCAGTTTATTAGCACATTGTTTATTGTCCATACTACGTTTACTTTTAGGGAATATATTTGTGTTTCTTTCTATTTTTTTTTTTTTTTACCTAGAGCTGAATACTTAGTATTTATAAAGCCACACATTTTAGCACGCAAAGCAGTCAGGAACATTCCATAGGCATCTGCTTGGACATGGGCTACTGCTCTGCCAACTTTCTGTGGGCAATATTTTCTTTACTGCAATGAAGAGAATTCCTTTGAAAAAACAGGCAAATATATGTGTGTAGTTTACATACTTTTGTGGTTCACATATTTTGTGGCTAAAAATATCCAGGGTCCATATGCCACCTTCAGTTTCAGACTTGGAAGCAGATCCAGAGCTGCAGAGTACAGCTCTTGTGTGCGGCTGATCTTTTCTTGTGTGTGAAAATAATTTATATATATATAAAAAAAAAAAAAAGCAACCCAAACCCAGAAAACTTAAACCTTGGAATCTGACTTGGCATGACTATTCCTTTCATAATTTCATTTCAGAAGATGATTGGTCCAAGTGTCTCTGTATAAGGATAAACATGCAAAGTTTGGACAGCAGCTGAGAAACTAAAATTTGAAGACTTCCTAGAATCTGATACTTGGGCTGATCAAACTGAAGGGAAGTATGTCACTTGGCTATAAAGGCTGCAACATCACAGCGACAGACTCTCCTAGACTTCTGGAGGTTCAGCTGCTCATTCATACTGTCACAATGACTTTCTCAATATAAAGCAATGAAAACTACTTTTGTTACTAAACTTCAGCAGGATGTTATGCTCCTGCAATACTTCCACAAATGCAGATGAGTTACATGGAGGGCAAGGCCTATTTCTTTTTCTGCCTCTAGAGAAGATGGGGAGAATGGGAAATAGTGTTCCAAATTAAGAAGTTAAAGACTGTCATTTTCATCTGACAATATTATATTATTCCTTGCCAGATTAAGGTTTATAGTTTTGAAGACATTCTTACCATTTAAGGTGGGAATGTTTATTCCGACCAGTTCTCTTTAAAAACAATTAAATGATCTCTAAAATGATACTCCAAAGAAAACTAGGGAATTTAGTATCCTAAAAACCCCTGGGCTCATTGTGCCTACTCTCAGAGGTCAATCCTTGCATCTAGTCTCATGCACCCAAAAACATTTCTGATTGCATATGTTAGCCACCTGTTCATGCATACATGCATTCCAGCCCAAGATTTCCCACATGGAAACATGGGAGCACTTTCTGTACCTACACTAAGGTAGTCATTGTTAGGAGTTTCTTGACTCTCTGTTTGCCCTTCTCAGTACACAGACAGGGAACCAAATCAGCTTTCATTAACATGGCTGCAATTGCTTATTCAAACACATAGCAAAACATTGCATAACTTCAAAACTACAAAAACTTTGTATCTTCCTCACAGCAACTTTCAGCTAACAAATGTGTTGCATCTGAGAAAAGGGTTAAAAAAATCCATCTTTTTAAACTATAAATGTGACTTAAGTTGTTCTTAATTTAATTTTTGTACTGTTCGCTCTCAAGAAGAACTTGTTTGACCTGAGGTTAGGTTTCCAGGGTGCAACTCACATCTGTTGCTTTCATCATGTGAAATAACTTTCCTTTCCTTTGACAGATAAGTAACATCAGGATATTGCTGTTTAACTGGCCACAGTTACCACCAAGAAATTCCAAACAAGATGAATAAAGAAAAAATAGGGAAGTAATATGTTTCTTGTTCTCTTTGAAATATCCTATATGTTGTTCCTTTGCCATCATTCATCTGTACTTGGGAAAAATACGTACATATTTCTCCTGAAAAATGGTCTCTAATGGCTTAGGAAGTGGATAAGGATTATGTGTTTCATGTCTACAGGCTACAGCGAGGTCCCACATTCATTCCTGAGATGCAGAAATGTAACCACCAAGATGCTGGAAGTACAGTGATGTTGTTTCCAGTCTTAGTCAGGAGGAACTGAGTTAAGATGGAAGAGTAGTTCTGGTGAAAAAAAATGACTATCGAAAGGCTCGGCTGTTTAAATAAAGGCTTGAGGTACTCTAATCTATATGCCTGCCATTAAACAATGTAGACCATATAAACACCCATTCAGTGATGAGGTTAAAAAAACCTATAACACCACAGAAGCATAACAAGGGAAATTACATGGTCCAGGCCATGACTCAAGGGAGGATCAGATATGGCTAGGTCCCACCTGGCAAATGTTTAGATGTCATGTTCTTTAAGACCTCCAACAATAGAGATTCCTAAAACTTCCCAGATAATATGTCTCAGTCCCTCATTACCCTGCTTGTAAGAATATTCAGTGTATCTCCAATATAGACTTCCTTGTTGAATTTGAGGTCACAGATTTTATTTCAGCCTAGCAATGGCATGGAGAACTAAATATGCCCTTCCTCTCCACAGTAACTTGTGGTTTGTTTAAAGATTTCATCATGTCTTCTCTCAGTTTTCTGTTCTGCAAGCTAAATAACTATGAATTTCCATCCTTTTCACCTTTGGCATTTTTAAAAGACCCTGAATCATTCTCACTATGGTCTTTCCTCAGCTGGTCCAAGTGTTAAAGAGTACTTCAGACCACTAAAGCAAGGTTGCATCACAGGTTTATTAATTATATGCCACCAGCTAAATATCTCTCTCTAATCTCACCAGTTTCCTTGCCTTTACTAATTCAGAAAGGCATTATTGAGAGCCTTCCGATCTCCATTGGTTAGACTAGGTCATATTTCTTCATGGGAACCTGGGGAGTGTCAGGGAGAGCCTTTCTCACATGAATTTACAAGGACAATACTCTTTCTTTAGGAACACCCACATGCTTCATCAGCACCTTCAGTGTGAAGGAGGTCATTTTCTGCTTTCCAGCTAGATTTTCACACTTCTCTGCCCAAAGAAGTAAGTCAGCTTGTCACGAAAACTGGAATTAAAGAGAAGAAAGCACAAGGATACATTTACGATGACAGGTTTGATTCTGGTTGGCATTTGTTAGCAATAGGATTCCTTTCTCTCATGATTATATGTAGTGGACCATGGAAAACTTGAAGGAATCCGTTTGGGTAGATTCTGAGAGCCCTTGACTGGAAACTCCAATGTTATGTCATTTTGAGCATCAGATTCTTTATATGTATGCTGTCCCATGCTTCCTCTAAGACTTGTTTTATCTTAAAGAGATTGGGTCTTTCAAAAACGGAGATCAGTTATTTTGATGGGAGCACCTTTTGGAAGAGTTAGACCCAAAGCTAACACATCATAGGGGAAGTCAAAGACCCAGCCACTATCATGGGTCCATGACAGGATTTTTGGAAATGCTTCAGAAACGCATCATTTTCTTCTGAAGCTGCATGCAAGTGCTGAAGAAAATGTTCAAAAAATAATATTATATTTTTCCTTTGGGTTCTAGCACAACAGTTCCAGACATTTTAACACTTGGACGTACTCATTTGCAGAAATCAGCAGTTTTGCAGTCACAGTAACCCTGAGTTCTAATGCTGCCTTCCATATAACAGAACATTAGGCCATGAACTGCCTTACATCTTCTACTTCTCCATTTTTAGTATGTTCTTAATACTACCTGCACATGAGATATTGACCTGTGAGACTGAATTCATTTGTGGATTACATTAGTATTAGTATTATTGAGGAAGAGATGTTCCAACATATTTTTAGTCAGTTTTAACAGGTCTTTTAAATCCTCACTGTGAATTACATGATAAAATTTCTTGGGCAAAACCACAGAAAAATTTTTACAACTGTGCCAGCCAAATCTGCTGCAAGTATCACTTGATGCCTTTCAGAAGTTGTAAAGGGGTCCGATAGACAGTTAAGAAGATCTTAAACAGAACTATAATTAGGACTCAGGATTTACACCAGACTAACAGGACTAAAAGAGACTTTCACAGGCAGTGAAAAGCAAAATTAGCATGAAAGGACATTTGTACCCTACTCATGTTGGAAGTGGAGGTAATTGAAATACAGTCACTACAATTTTAGAGCTCAGCTCTGCAGCTATGGCCCAGCACCAGTCTAATACTGTACTGACAAAATGAGGTGCCTTTAGACTGAAACTGATGCACGTCTAGCCATGACAAATCCTCAGTAGGGTGTGCCAAGCCAGCATAGACATACCCAGTGTCATAAATGCAGTGAGCCTTGTTTTCAGCATTGATTCATCTGGGTCCATTCTGCTTCAGCTTCAGCTCTCCTTCTCTAACATGTGAATATCTGGTTTATACTGAAGCCATTTATTTTGCTGATTCCAAGACTTATTGCCAAGAAAAGAAATTGCTGTAAAATAAGGAAGTCTTCAAGCAGCATTTTTTTAAGGGTTGATTGCTGAAATTTTTAGTATGTGTTTGCATGTATGTGTTTGACATGCTAAAGGCCTGAACATGCTGCTCCTCCAAGAACCTTGATGTAGACCAGGACTAGCAGACCAGCACTTAAATAATGAAATGCTGTTCAGTGAAGTATTGCCTTGCAGTGAATGCCAGGTAATGCCATTCTTGCATACCTATAAACTTTGCCGCCAGAAGTGGCCACCAGTTCAGTCACATTATGACAGCATTTAGGGGTAGTTTCAGAGCAACAGGTGGCTGCTGCAGAAGATCAGTAGCTCCATAATTCAAGCTGTGAGACTTTCATTTTATCCACAGAATTCACAATTCAAGAACAGAAAAGGTGCTTCAAAGCCTTGGCAAATCTTCTAAAACTCCGCCTCTGTTCTCCATTGCTTGGAATAATCAGAATTGGTTAGGATAATACATAAATCCAGTAAGATCTGTATGTAAATCAGTTCAGTCACACAAAGGACATTAAATAAAAAATATCTAACAAAGGATCTTCACAGTTTACAACTTGTGAGGCTCTAAAGTTATAACAGTGGAGTTTCTTATTTTCTCTTGGGTGTCCCGTAGGTTATTACCCAATGAGAAATGCACCTCATTCAGGAATGCTTGACTGGAAATCTCAGACAATAAGATGTCATATTTCTTGCCTGAGCTATAAGAGAAATGAACGCTTCAGCAGAGCGTCAAGGGAATGACATGCCATTACTGCAAAAATTTTCTCCTATGGCTACTCTTTATTCTCCCAGTGGGATTCTTCCCAGGATAATGATGGAAAGCTGTTTGCACATGAACTGCTTCCCTTTTAGATCTAGCAGGCTGACAGGAATCATTCCTGCTCTAAAGACCCCGAAGTCAAGTGAGCTGAACTCTTTTGGAGTGGGGCTCCAGTGCCCACAGCTTTTCTATTGAAAACCAGTTCTTTAGAGGGTGAAAGAATGGAATTTTCATAAAATCTCTTATCTTAGATACAGCAAAACTGAACTAGAAAGCAATTCACAGACATGGGAAAGAAAATACAAGCACAAGGTACTCTTTTTTTAAAGGCTTGTGAATGAGCAGATTAATATTTCTTTAATAATGAACAGAAAATGAATGCTTACATGATGTAGAGCAGAAATGGATGTACAACTTCCAAAAAGCAGTATGCAGACAACCTAGCAATAGTCACATACGTCGCATGTGGCAAATGTGGCCTATCTAAGTTTGAAATGCAGGCTTGGAAAAACAATCCTTTGTTGTAATGAATTTGTTGAAAATCAAAATAAGGGAGATATTCTTTTGTCACAAGGTACGCTGAAGAGGGAGGTGTTTCACTGACTTCTCAGTGGCTTCCCCCATCCAGAAGCATGCAGGAGTAAAGGTCAGGAATTGAAGAGAAAGACATCATGTAGCCCTGTTCTGCTTGTAGAAAGCTTTTGGAGGTAGAAGGAAGGCTTCCTCAGCCTCTTACTGACCACCAAAACCTTGTCAGAGACATCTGTGTGAATGACAGAAAATGTCACTCTGTTAAGATGAGCAGGCACTGAGATTCAAGGCAGCCTTCCCTGTACTCCATGTGTCTTGTAATCCATCACCAATGCCTGCAGGACTGAGGACCAATTAGATATACCAGAGGTGCTGTTGCAGTGCCTGCATTTTCATTCCCATGCATCCTGCAAGAGCATCCTGCTCTTACATATACATATAACTCTCAAAAGCCTTAAAACCATCTATCTCACTTCCCCACCCTGCTGTCACAGCAGTTCCTCCCTCCTTCATGCATCCTAGCTGCACCACTTCACCTGCCAAACACACTCAACCCACTTACATCAGGCTGTTGACACTTGTACTCCCTATGCTGAGGTTGCTCGGACCTCAGCCTGAACAAGAAGTGCCAGAGCTGAGAGATCCTTGCAAGCAAGCTCTGTTGATGGAGAGACAGAGAGCTGGCTGGCTACAGGTGGTCAGCAATGGATTTCAAAGTGGAAAAATAGAGAAAGAAGCTCAATGATCTCCAATACAGTAAAACATTGATAGTTTTATTCAGTGACAAAATCTGTATCTCCACACACAGAATTGTGTTTCGTTATTTCTAATCTTTTATAGCTTATTATATCATTATTATCTAATGATAATTAGATATTTTAAATTATTTTATTTTATTATTATTTTAAATGAGAAGAATGCATCAGCCCTCTTCTTTAAACTATACCATAAAAAACAGTGAGAAAACAGAAATTGCCAATATACTGTATTATCTAAGGACATATTATCCTGGGCTCTAATCCCCACTAAAGAATAGCCATGCACACAGTGACTTCAGCCCTGAGCAAAGAGGAGAGCTCTGGGAGGGAGAGCAGCAGGGAGGGGGCTGTGCCATGCTGTCGATGAGCAGCCTTCTGCACAATGGACAATTGTCTTCCAGGTGTATTCATTTGTCTCCACCAAAAAACATTCTCCAGAGTATAAAAGCCTTCAGTGTGCAGACAGCTAGGCATAACAAATGGCATACCAGACTTTCCTGAGGTCTTTGGTGGTTATAAGAGGTCTCTGTTTCACCGTTATTGACTTTGCTGTCTTTGTGTTACTCCTTTAAAATGGACTTAGTGTGTTGCATCACTTCAAGTTCTGGTGCAGGGTTTGCACTGGAAGGTAGGGAAACCGGAGAAGGAAGAGGGACTGTGAAATAATTCTGAGGCTGGCACTTTCTAAAACAGTCTGTTAGTTTGTTGTCTTTCTGGCTGCTGGTTTTGTTGTCTCCACTCTTTTTTTACAAGGTGAAGGTTTTACAGAGTGAGCGATCTTCATGCAGCTCCAAATAACCACTTATTTTGGTAAAATTTATAACACCAGATTCTACTTTTAGCCAGGAAATGCAAACAAAGCTTGGAGACAGCTTGTTCCCTGACCCCAAATTCATTCCATGTTGCTATAGCATCACCCCCTGAGAAAATCGGACCAGCTCTTTTCCTCTCCTTAGACCTGCTCAATGGGCTTTTGTCAGCTGTTGAATTATAGCATTAAAATTCAAATACTAGGGATTTAATGGAGGATTATTATGACACCCTGGTGCATTCTTTGTGTTGCTCTTGGCAACAAACCCAAGGAATGAGTGAAAGAAAGAAAAACGAAGAGCTGTCTTGTTAAAATCATGCCGGTGCTATGACATATTTAGGAGAGAGAAAAATGGTTCCCTAGCTTTGACTATTATTGAGGTACCAAATGGACCAAAAGCTCTTTCAAACGGCAAGTATGACTTGCAGCTGAACTGTATTCCAAAGCCGTTATCATTTTCTGAAAACAGGTTTCTTTCTACCTCGTGCACAAAATAAATGGGTTCAACACTTAGGAGAAGGACATTGCATCTCTTTAATATCTTCTCTTGCTCATCAGAAAGTGACAACACCTTTTAATATTCTGCCATGGTCAAAGTGTCAGAAAGATTAAACAGAAAGAGCAACCTGTCTCTCAGAATATATGCATGGTATTTTGCACATACATATTGTACATGCATGACTGCTACACAAATGCTTAAATTGTTCATGTTTTTCACTAATGTCTTTAGATTTCAGGAATGTTTTTCAAAAAAACTCACCTTTTTCATCTAAAAGTATAGATTTGGTGTTAATATTTAAATAGAAATTGCATTCTGGACCATATAGCCAAACTGTGCAGTGAAGCATCAAATAATTCACACATGGAGCACACTCTCCGTTGATCACCAGTTTTCCCTGGAGAAATTGGGCCTAAATTGATCTCTTGTGTAACTGCCCTGAACTCTCCAGAGTTGTGTTTTCACTCTTCTTCTTTGTGTTAATTGCATTAACTATATAAAAAGCACAGAAGTATCTGGAAATATGAACTTCATATAATTTTGAATAATCTAATATAAAAGCAGTTTGAAACTTTATATTTAAAATGGTGAAATTAAGATTGTGAGCTGAAGCAGGAACATGTAGCCCCTTCCTGTTGAGATGGATGATACAGCAGTTATCCTGAATTCCTTTTCTTGGCTAATGAGAAGCAGACCAGGGCAAGCTTATTAAATATGACTCTGAACACTTTTGGTTGCACTGTCTGAGACTCTACGAACAGAGAGCATCTGACTAGTGAGCACAGTTGGGTCAGAAACAAATTGGATAGGATTTATAGACAAATGAAGTGATAGTCAACTACTGACCACACTACTGGCAACAACAACAACAACAACAAAGTAACCCGATCTCAGACACATTTACCTTGGCATTTAAGTATTAAAAAAAACTTTGAATGTGGGAAAAATGAGGAGGGGCTGCTTCAGTATTTCATTTTCATTAGTAAAATCCTGAAAGCATTATACTAAATTCCCTCTATAGACTAGAGTCTCTCACAAAAAAAGAAAAAAATATCTTGTAAAGATACCTGGATTTTGAGTACTGTAGAGAAAAAAAAGTTTTTCTTATATCCCAAAGAAATCAAAGACTGTAGTGATATGTTCCTAGGGTTTGTGGGGACCCGCCTTTCACATAAAACTGTGTATTTCAGCAGAGCTTCACGTGCAGGATTTGTCCAGTCCTAGGCTGAGGATCTGGAGGTGGATGGACATCTTGAGGTGATTTATTAATGTGCTCTGTCCTCTTGACGGCTTCAAACAGGAAATTGCTTAAGGCCCAGGCTGCTTCACGGACCATTGCAAGTTTGGATTCACTTGAGGCATGATCATTGGGTTTGCAACCAGGGTGCAGAATAGCTGTCAAGTGAAATCAGTGGCAGGAGCTGTGCCAAAAAATAAGTCAGTTTGTGGGGAAAAGCTACCTTGTTTACAGGAAGGACTAAAGGAGAAGAGGGGCCTCCAAGGAGGCTCAGGGAGGGTAAATGCATCTGAGAGGGGGCTTGAAGGTTGTGTAGAGAAGCCCAAGGCAAGGTTTTGAACATTCTTTTCCTATGCATGGGATATCTTCTATTATTTTCACAGTAAATACATACCTTCCAAATGATTGATTTTTACTCATGTCTTCCAATGACTAAAAAAAATTTATGTCAAACATATTAATCTAAAATGTACAATAATGTCTCGGATAACATCTTGCTTAACCACTCGGGAAAAAAAACCTACAGAGTGTAATGAAAATAATAACTGTGTAGAATGAATGTGATGACAAGCATAATATGTGGAAGGAAATACACAACCACCAGGTGCAGTGACCTAAAGAGAGGCCTTGTTTATACAACTGATCTGCTTGCTCTGGTGGAGATGCCATCTCTGCTAGAGAAAGTACCACATCTGAGGTGAATGTTTCTGGTTTTCATTATGCCCATTTTAGCACGTGGGATCTTTCCTTTGTGTTTCCGTAGAGTACAGTAGCTCCTCTATTGTCTGCTGCGGGCTTCACACATTAGAAGCAGTGTGGTAAAGGGAATTAAAAAAACCCCAGACTAACAAACCAGCAGCTATACCATTCTCTCATTAATACCATTCTGTTTATGTTTCCAGGCTGCCAGAAAAGATCTTTTCAGAGCATTGCTGGGCTGGAATACCTGAGAAATTTTCTTGACACATTCGCAGTAAAAGGCTTTAAGATGAGATGGTAGCTGGCTGTCTCTAGAAAAGCATCAGCTTTCTACGCTATACATTCTTTATTTAATCCTAATAATCTAGTGTTAGTATTTTGTTCTCTTTATTTGAACATGGTTACTTATGGTTATTTCTGAACTTGTATTTAAATATGCATATAGTTTGTGGAGATGGGTGAATATTTTAGAGCCCCTCTGCCACCAGGATTACTAGACTAAGTCCCTATGCATGATTTTAAAAGCACCATTTGCTCTTGAAAAAGTACTATTTGCTTTTGACTTATATTTCAGGTACATGGCATAACTACCTCATGTAATTAACCAATGATGAGGTGAGACTTCCAAATTGTAACAAATATGTTTTTCTCTGTAATTTCTTTTCAGCCTTTTATTTCTGGGATTTTTCCAGCTTTACACCAATTCAAATAAAATCCTACTCAGGGCACTAGTTATATTATAATTTCCAAAGCAGGTGATATTCCTACTACAAAGTTAACATTTCCTGTCAATGGAAAGCTAATCACAGTACTGTGGGAAAAACAAAAAGTCCCACATACCTGGCTGACCTCAGAGAAAATTGCCTACTGAGAGGGAAAAAAATATTATTTTCCTTTGGTAGAAGTCCTTTCTTTCTTTCTCATATGGTTTGTTTTGGTTGGTTTTTTTTTGATGATGATGAGGCATGGCTACACTGAGTAGCACCTGTGGAACAAACAAACAAGTCTATAAATAGAAAAGCCTTTCTTGATGACAGAACTTTGCTTTTTCTTGCTCTTTCATCTTCAATAAGGCTAGAAGTACTAGATATGAATTTCGCTGTCTTTTCTGAACTGGCTTCAACCAAACTTAGCAGAGAAGCCAAAATGGCAAAGCAAATGAAATTATTCTTTAGATAAACACTAGACTACAAAAAGCTCTCAAGCTTTGCTGTCTATTGACATAAGTATTTTAAATTGCTTTGGGCTATTTTCTGTTCTTTTACTGTCAATGAAGAGAGCAGTACCCAGCCTCTTGCCTCTTGCTATCCGGAAGCTCGTTCTTCTCAAACTGCTTTCTGCACACACACCCTCAAAAATTGCAGTGAGATGTCTGTTTTCGTCTGTGATCTCATCTTGCTGCCCACTTTGACATCCTATTCCAAAAGCTACTTCTTTCCAGTTGTCTTGATAAATCCGGAAGAAATTCCACTTCATGGCTAGGAGTCTGATGTTATTTTTCTGCAATGCCAGTTGTGAGAAACCCATCAGCTTTGCAAAATTGGAAATATTTACACTGAGTTATTTATTAAGGCACCTGTCCGTTTTCTACATATTTTACAGGGATTTCAGAAATTTGTCATGAGGACAACTGCAATACAATGCCGGCCAATGGAAACATATTACTTTAATGTTTGTGATTTAACACCTGGCATTCAGCATATGGAAGAAGTACACATTAAAAGGTGGGTTTATCCCTCTTTATTACTCTGTTAGTTTTAGATTGCCCTTATTATTGGAGGTTTTCTGTGGCATGTAAAAATTCATAAGAATCAAATCCTTCTCAGAACATATAATCCATATTGAGAATGCAGACAAGAGGTGGGAGAAGTAGTTGCGGAGTGATAATTTGAGTTATTGAAACTTTGGAAACAGTAGTATTTTGGGAACAGAATGCAACTTGTTTGTCAATTAGAGCACATTGAATATTTCATGGAAAATAGCAGTTTTAATGTTGCACCTAATTTTCTACTGCTTAAATGAGCCATTTTACTTCCCTGTAACATTGTATGAAATATTTGTCTACATAGCTCCTGAAATTATCACCAAAATTCTTTTTAATTTTTCCAGACCAAAGTTATTTTTCTAAGATGAAAAGTAGCATTTCATAAAATAATGTTCTAAAAATCATTAAAAAGGTTGAAGGAAAAATATTAATTTTTTTTTAAATGTCACTGGCTGCTTTATGAAAAAAAAAGGATGTGAAAACTAGTTTTTCTTGAAAAGTGCCCCTTGTAGGACTGTTTTCATTCCAAACTGTGTAACCATAGCCTACAATGTTCACCAGTATAGCTCAGAAACATGTCAATTGTTTTGTTCTTTCCCAAAGACACAATCTCTGTAGTTCTTCATTTTAGTAAAGTTAAGAGTTTCACTTCTCTGTGGAAAATGCGCTCAAAATCAAGTTGAAAAATCACTCTTTACTGTATTCAAATGTAGCATAATTTCATTTTCATCCCACCACTGACTCTTTCTCTGAAACAGCATCTCTTACTATAATTGTTGATGTGTCAAAACCAACCTTCTCTTTCCAAAGTTTCATGACTGTATTGTGATGTTCTGAGTTTTTTCAATAGCATTAATCAGTTAAGTATTTTCATAATTTTTTTTTTAATAATGACGTTTCCTTTATTTTTATGTGTTTTTAATGTCTCAGCTCTTGCTCCAAGGCCAGCTCCAAATTTGGTAGTAATGTCAATGGGATGCTTCCTGGCAAATGTATTGCTTGCATTTTTGTTCTGTGATTGCATTCACTAAGCCCCTGCTAATATCTTGGGACCTTGGGGGGGCAATAAAATCCTGTTTGTTGTTGCAATAATGTTTTTGTGCAATCCATTTCCTTATGCTCAATTAAGAATGACTTTATCTGTAAAATGTTCTCTGCTATTTTTATAATTTGAGGCTGATGTAATGGTAGCAATTTAATAGTTCTGGGCAATGTTTTTCTTTCATGTGAACATATGGTTTAATCTACCAACAACATACACTGGTGATTTATCGAAAGGGCTTCATTTTCGTAGTCTTTTATGTTGTTCTGGGCATTCATTTAGTTTGGAATTAAAGGAATTCTCTAGTCAGCTCATATCTGAGTGTGTTTTCAGAAGGACAACTCCCACTGTTGCACTGCCTGTGCAGTTAATCCATGTCACCTTTTCTTTGACTTGGCAACAATCACAATAATTCCATATTTCAAAGCCATTTGCTGTACTGGGTTTTCTTTCCTTCGAGTGTGGCTAATTTATTCCACCCCTTATTTGTTCTTGCTTTACAAACCCTAACAACATTCTTGTATTGTCACAGGTCAGGCATTTATTTTCCTGCCCTCCGTGTTGGCTTTGTCATTTGACCTACAACATGTCTAAGGTTTTTTTCACAAACATTTCATTGATTGCTATTACTAAAAGTTTTATTACACTGCTCCCTTGGCTATGACATTATAACATTAAAAAGAAGACCTTCCCCTTTTCCTTTTCCTGATTTTCTGTATAATGCACTTTTATGTCTGCTAACATTTTCACAATTTATTGGAACACTTCATATCAACCTGCAATCTCTACTAAACAACAAACTGATCTGTAGTTATTGGGGGAAGGGGTGGGTGTAATTCCCTGCAGTTTCATGTACTGTGGACATAAAAAATGAGTTATCATGTTAATGGGTCTTTACTGAGACCAATTTGTTATGCAATCTTAGCTAAGGGATCCACTTGATATTGCATCAACTTGCTTCGGAACTCTCTCTTCTGCATAGGTAGATATAGTTTTTTTACACACAGTATGTTTTAAAGTACCTTTGATGTATCTGAATATTTTCAATACACTCCACATTCAGCTTTGTCCTAGTCAGTTATTCTGCTACATAAATACTGATAAACTGCACAGAATTCACCTGTTTGGTAACATATATCCATTTCACATAGAAGCCAAAGATTTCAGGTAAGTCAGCACCTGCAGTACTTCTGCATCAATTTATCATCTTTCAGTCTTACCTGCTTCAGACATATCTCTGTTGTCAGCTCCTTTTGCAACAAACTATTAAAGTTCCTTCTGATGAAGCAAGAGCTGCAAATGGGAAGTTTCAGCACTAAAGAGCATCTCAAATAAACCCGTGCCTAATCTTAGGGCAGTGCCTACTCATTGTGATCCAAATTGTGGTGTTTTGATTTACAGCCAGGTGTTACTTATGTTAGTTTTTAGAAACTAGTACTTGTTTTCACCTCCTTGGATATGAGTTTTTGGATAAAAAAACCCAAAACAAACAAAAACCAAAAAACAATTGGGGTGGAGACATCAAATATTTCTTCTGTTCATAAAGCCTGCACCAATTATCAGAACATTCAAAAGGGAAAATGGTGGTCAAAATCATATCTTTATTTATACCCGCTTCAAACCATTTTCTGGAAGGGATGGCATGAGTACAGCTGGTTTTGAAAAGTAGTTCCCAGAGAAAACAACATCAGGAAAATTGGATTTTTGCTGGAATCATACTAAAGCTTTACTGGAATCAGATTCAGTTCTCCAAGTAGCTCCAGATTTTAAAGTCTGTTCTTGTCCAGCTGGTTTTCAGCCAGACTTCATTATTTTCGGTGAGCTCATTTAAATTTTTACTTTATTCTTCAGTCTCCAGACTGCTGGAACATTAAACATAGATTTCAGCTCTTGTTTTTCTTAATATTTTAGTAAATGTCTGTGCAGCTAGCCAGCCTGTTAATCTAGACTCATGCAAGGGGCAACAGAAGCACTCCTCCTCTACCTTAAATCCAACAGCATAGGAAGACAAGGGCTGCCTAGGAAGTCAGAATAAGGTTTCCAAAAACAATCTCCAATGAATGCATGATGGCAAAGTGCTGAAAAGAATCATCACAGACAATTTTGCCTTTTTATAACAATTTTTAAAGGGAGTTCTTAAACCTACTTGAAGGTAACATTTCGCAAGCATGATCTTCCTTACTTATATTATGCTGAATTCTTAATTTGTTGTTCAAATACTGAGCTGAACAGATGTACTTTGCAGAAGGAGAGTCCCTGGAGCTACAGACGTGAGAGTAGCTACCAGGGTTTTCCATTTTTTCTAAGTTGCCTGAGTTTAAGTTGTTGACATCAGTGTTGTTTAGTGTCAGGGAGTTCCTCAAGTTAATCAGAAACTCTGAGAATATTTCCATTTGTTTCACATCTGCTACCTTTCGATTTCATTGGCACACCGTGTTTCTTGTATTACAAAAAAGGCCACATATAAGCACTCACAAGCTTTTTCTCTAACTTCCCATCTTTTGAAAACCACCACCACATCTGCTCAGTGTTTCTGTGCTCTTCACTGTTTCATATGAAAGATGCTGCCTCTAACAACTTCTGTTACCAGTTATGGACTCCTTTCTACCATTTTGTCTTCCCCAGAACCAATGTGGCACTTTGTGTGGGACAGTATTGACAGGTCTTAAAAGGAACCATTTGCAATTTGCAGGTCCTTCCGGTATCCTTTCCATGTGCTCTTGGCTCCCTCTTGGGCTGTTGATACAGATGGAGGGTTTCTGTGGCTGACCTCAGAGGGTTTCTTCTGATTGGCAGGAAGGCTGGCATGTTTGCCTGATGACTCATCCTTATACCCTCTTTTCCTGCCCTTGCCTCTTATATTTGAGTGATATCAGATAACATCTACTAAAAACAAAGACAAAAAAAAGGGCTCTTAAAACTTATGGGTCTTCATAACCACAGCTTTCTCTCTTCTTTGGGCAGCTTGTCACTAAAAGAAACCATCAACAAAAGGGTTCAATCAGGGCAACTCCATACTGTCTTTCCTTCCCCTACTTCTATGCTGTATCCATCTTCTAATAGCCATTGTTCTGCCAGTGCACAATCAGAGATAGCTCTGACGTAATGTTGCTGAACTCAGAACGTTTTAAGTCTAAACATAGTGAAGTCAATTATGGAAAAAATACATGACTGCTTCACCAGGAGAAATAAAGCAGTTATTCATATTTAGATCTTGATGTTGGGTTCTGAGAATCCCAAATGTCAAAGCACTAATGTCAAGGGAAATGGAAACAGCTCTATTGACAGGTCAACTAAGTGACAGTATAAGGTTTCAAGCACTTACTTGTGAGTTAATGAGTGATTAACTTCTCACTTCTTAATTTATTTTCCAGAATGACTGTAAAGACTTCAGATGGACTTTCAGCTGGCCTTGGGTAATCGTTGGCAAGAGAGAGTCTGCAAAATTTTTGGGCAACAACAAGCTTTTTGGTGAGATTTCTGGTTCTTCCATCTGGTCACTTGGAAATCCCAGATCTAGGTTCTATCTTTACATTTTCTGGCATTTTTAATGCAACTTAAAAGCAAGAAATGGAACAGCAGATAAAAAACAAGACAAAGGCAAGTCAGAATGCCACTGAACTTAAGTTCTTGTTCTTTCTAAAATGATTTTGCTACCCCTAGAATATTAATAATTTCAAAATTGTGGTAGAGTTTAAAGCAAGTACTATTGCTATTTCTGGGTCAGAGCAAAGAAAGAGAATGTACCTGATTAAAATAATGAAACAGAAAGAATGGTTTCAATTTTCTTTTATTAATGTGCATTAAAAAAAAAGGAAAATTCATTTCCTAGACTGAAAGTCAAAAAATAGGTTGAAAACCACCACCAAAGCTTGAATTTGGTTATGAGTAGTCCAATATCTGCAAATCCACAATATTTGATACTAAGTTAACAAGGCTACCTCTGTCTTGCTTTTGGCAGCTGGCAGTTTGGACCAGTACATGCTGTTACAGGTTGAGGTAGACTGAGTGGAACACTGACTGATTTCTCAGTTTTAGGGTGTGGTTAGGCCATGCAAAAAACCAAAATTATTGAATGTAGTGTCCCTGATGATAAATATTGACTGTCTTGCAGGTTTGAAACCCATGTTAAATTAAATATCCAGTTAGTGACACTTGACCTATGAAGTCAACTCCAATAATGTTATAATACATTGGAATAGGAAAAAAACCAAATTACATGTCTCCTTGGGGCAAATGATTACAACAGGTTTTAACTAACTTTCTTTAGTTCTCTGCTTTCTATTTACACTCTAGCACTGAAAGCCCGTTTCTTTTGTTAAATATCTGGTTTTCCTTTTGCTGTAAATTCACAGAATATTAAGTATAAACATGCACAGCAGTCAAATAATTTCAATAAGAAAGATCTGATTAATAAAACATTTTGCAAAGTCATGAAGGGGTACAATATAACACTATTACAAGAGTAACTTTGAAAGAAAAATGACTTTGTAAATAAACCTTCATAACTTTTTTTTTTGTGTGTGACAATAATGGGTATGAATTTATGCAACTCATATAAACACGAAACCTCTGTAATCTGATTTGGGATAACACTTCAGCACAATGTCAACAGTCATGTTTACAAAGCTTATTTTGTTTTAATAATTCTCAAGGACAAGAACTAAAACTGAGAATAAAATTAGCCATCCCAACTCAGCTGAAACATTGCATGCACAACTATGATCTCTAATTTACAGCCCCATCTTAGACCTGCTAACATAGGGAAACTATGGGACTACTTCATAGATCTGAAAAAAGGGCTGCTGAAGTGTATGAGGCTACGGGAGAAAGGGGACAAAAGCCTAACTAACTTCTTTGTGATAGACTGATGAATTTTTGCATTTCCATGTTTTTCAAGTGTTTTTAATGCAGTTCCATAGATTAGCAAAAAAAAAAAAACAAAACAAAAAAAAAACCACAAAAAAACACTTAATGGGACATATCCTTGGTTTTTATTCCTTATGTCCAGGTTTGTGGCTATTTGAAGAAAAGCAGCACAAGTCTTCCCTTAGCTTATGCCTTGTCTATACCTAATCTTTCCAAATGGTGCAATGACAGTAGAGATAGGTTAAAACTTTGGTTTCCAGGTCACACAGTGTTACACTGTGATAGATCTGTTATCTTGAGGCACGTGTTGTATACCTCCTTTGGGGGTGAGCTGTAGAGCACACCTGCCCATAAACCTCCCCTCCATGTAGTTTTGCTCAGGACCATATGCCAGTTGCAATCTGTTTGAATTAAGTCATTATCTAATGTATCCAGTTCTGTCACCTTAATAAAAAAACCTGTTGTGTGTTGGGTTTGGTTTTCTTTGCTTTATGCACGATTGCCAAGTTCAGGGAAGTTCCTAATTTTACTGTTGTCCACAGAGATAAATAATAAAATAGTAAAGTAATTTATAACAAGAGTCCATTATAAACAGAAACTTATTTTGGGCTCAAATTAAGTTTTTCCATGTAATTAGAATTATTATAATCGAGTGGCACTATAGCAAAAATCTCTAGGTAGATGACAATTAAAATATGATAGGTCTTGCTGTAAAGGAATGGTTAACACTGCCAACAAAATAGCCTGAATGAAAAATATTCTATGGAACACGAAATAAAAAAACAGTCTTTTAAAACTAAAATAATTTAATGCTTCTGTAAAACGTTCTTTTATTAGGTATTGAGACCCAGAACTAATGTATCAGATTAAATATAAATTAATGGGATGTAAATTAAGTGTATATTAAGCAGAATGGTAGACAGACTGTGAATTAAAAAGGCTTCCAGTACAGTGATTGGAATTCATGCTTTGAGATACAAATTGAACCTGTGTTAAGTGAAGAAAATACGAGCCTAAAACCATCAAGCTTCTTTCAGTGTTTTGAATGATCTGGGTCTAAATTAATGATAACAATAGTTATATTTTTATTGTTATCTAATTAATTTCCACTTTCAAAGTGAAAAAAAAAAAAAGAAAAAAGTGTGTATGCCGAGCGTTAGCCTGCTGTGAATTAAAGTCTCTGGATTCTAAATTAGCTGCAAAACAAGGTTTTTAGAGGGAATAGCAATTGACCTTTGGCAGCCAGTGTTAAGAATTGCTGCTCTAGTATTAAGTTACATCTCTGTTCCCTGGGCAGAGTCTTACAAGTTATATAACAACCACCATTGCAGGATTACTCAATCCCTTTACCAAACCCTAATTGCATGCTGGATTTGTGGATCCCATAATAGTTCTCATCTACTGCTATGCTCAGAGAAGATGTCAGTGACACCACCAAATGCAGATCCTGCTGTCTTGCACAGACCAATAATGTTCTGCTTACTAGTATCACCCACCCTAAGGGACATTATTTTGGTTTTCCTCCTCTCCTTTCCTAGCTGGCAACCAATTCCTGCCCAAAATTATCTACTCCTGGAAAAAATCTGCACAAATAATAGATACATAAGCTACAGGTACAGTACATACTGTACTTCAATTTTTGGCATTTGTGTGAGACAACCACCCAGCTGGAGAAGTAAAGAGCAAGACATATTAAAATGAGAGGCTATATTTTTACTTGGGTTTTCTGGAAATCATCTGCATGATAGCAGCAGATCTTAACTTTTTTTTGTATCTGACATGGTCATTAGTATGTAGAACTTGATAGTATCCAGGCCACTATATTCAAACATATCTACCTGTATCTAGGCAAGAAAAGATCCGACTTAAATTGTGTCAGTGCTGTGATTTTTCAGAGAGCAGATAAACTGATAAGTCCCTGTTAACATGTGCTTGGTATCACCTCTCAAAGATAACATCTTATCCCCCTTTCAAAGATACTGGGTCTCGCTGTTTTCATAATCAGGGAATTAGTAGTCCCCCAAAGTCCTTGATTTGGCTCAGAGTCCTCTTTTACCAGCTGATGGGAGAGTAATTTTTTTCTTAAAGAAAAATAATTGTTCCTATCCAGGGAAATCTGGCTCATCACTTTTAACTCTTCCAATTCATCTTGTAAAATTTTCCTTGAGGGGAAAAGCCATCTGCTACCAGACTGCCCAGTGCAAAGCCAGATCACCAACAGTGCAAAGACAAGTATTCAAGGAGCAGCAGACTCTCTGCCATCCTGGGGACCTGTGTTCATCTAAAAGCAATTGCCATTCAGTGGAAATGTGCCTGCAGGAAAAATCCAGCCCACACAGTTTCACATCTTGTCTGCAGAGTCATCTCACTGGCAAGTCAGACTGGATAAGGGATTTAGCTACCTTGTGGCATTTAAACTGTCATACGACAGATGGAGATTTCTCAGAAATCTCTCTGAAATGGTTCAGTATGGGAAACATCTGCATGAAAGGCAGTAGATATGTTAAGAAGTTAAAAGGTCTCTGAAGCGGTGTGGTCTAACAGATTTGGTTGCTAATGAGGCAAAATGCAGAAAAGGATAAGGCATGCTGAGAACATACTGTTACCTCTCCTGACTTGAGAAGTTAGCCTAACGCGGAAGTTCCTCCTAACTTGTAAATGGATCCCAGCAGAAGGAAAATTTTATTATGAAGATGGGCAAAGCAGGGTAAAACAGTGTTTGTTTACTGTTCGAAAGCTTCATTTTCCAGAAGTGTTTTGCCTAAAACCACACTCTTTTCCTTTCCGTCTCTTTGCAATTTTCCTCCTTCTTAATGTTACCACTAATTTTGATACTTCACTCTACATACATTTGGCCACCATTATTGGTTTTTTCCTCCCTTTGACCATTTCCTGGAGAATCTGCTGTGCAAATGGCAAGACCCAGAAGGATCTGCTGGATATGTGTTGCACAGTATTTAATCAAGGCAATTAACTTTTTTCATTTTTTTCTCTAGTACTTCTGGCAGGAAGAATCTTCTCATTCCTACATACTCAATGCAACAATGAGATGTCTGTACAGCACTGGGCACTTCTACAGTAATCAAAAAATGACAACTAAACCATAAAATGAGTAGATTTCAGGGAACTGAGATTGACTGTAGGGGAGCAAAGTGGTAAGTCAAACAAATAGCTTCTGCTTTTTAGTCCTAATATCATCATTAGTCATTCTAATGAATGATTCCACATTTTACCATCTTTAAAAAATGAACTGTGTCATACTGCAGAGCAACAAGCTCTTCAGAGGTGCACTTGAATCAATAACCTTACAGCTTGCTCTCAGCATTTTCACTATTTTTGTGGTGCTGCACATATTGTAGTCAGCTGTGATTTGCACCAGTAAGCACATTAAAGGGACATCCTGTATTTGGAGCAAGAGTGTCTATGCTGTCTCTCCTTCCATGGTCAGCCGGCTGCACAAAGTACTCAGGATTATGATTGCCTTGGTGGGTAGTTGAAGCCAGAAGAGCACACTCTGTTCTTGTCAAAGTATAATAGTGGTATAGTAGTATAACTGTACAATAGTAGCATAAAAAAGTGTAATAGTAGTATAACTCTCTAATGACTAAGTTAGACAAACATAGCCAGCTGAGAACATAATATTGTCCCTTTCCTGTGTCTCAAATGATTTTCTGCAGTAGCTGGGCAAATTATTGAACTATTTTATCTAATGCAATTGTCTGCTCACGAGTTGCCGAGGGCAGGCTTCCATTTCTTCAGAAAGCCTATTATTTAAACTACAAGATGCATTCATAGGTTACACAATCTATTTCCTGGAAATAGAAATACATTGCTTTCAGCACTTACTATTCATAATTCTCCTTTTGGTTAGCTAAATCCTGTGATAATACTTCAGTTGCTGCAGAGAGAACTTACTTTTAGAAACAAGATGAAACTGGAGTAAGTCAGACAACTTCAATGTCTTCATAAGATGGAACACAAGCCTTTGCATGGAAATACAGCTGAACCTTAGCTACAGGTTTTTATGCCTTATAAGAATTTGCAGAAGTATATCTTTAGTGGAGTGGAGATAATTTCCATCAGAGAAAGGTTTATATCACTTGAACAACTCTAATGTAAAGCAAAGGCACTAAGCTACTCATTCACTGAGAAAAATACAGTGAGTGGAAACATGGGTAGTAACCACAAATTAGAGTAATCTCTGCAGTAGAAAGACTGAGGCCATGTGCCTCGCTGCATCACAGCATGGTCTGTACACCAGCTGGGACTTTCAGAAGCTACCAAAATACATGCAAGGGAAGAAGACACAGAAATCTGGCTTGGTTCTAATGAGTGATGCTGAACAAACATCAAGTGACTGCCTGCTTGAGGGCTGCTGATGTAAGTTAGGTGTTTCAAAATTCCCCACACCTGACACCAGGGCAACCTGTGTTTACCCCGCCACTGTTCACCAAATTGTCCTTGCAATACAAAGCTCAGTATGTTAATGAGAGCATGGTTTAACGGGAAAAGCAGTGGAGTTGGAAGGGGAGAGGGCTTTCGAACTTAAGCTGTCTGCCATCAGAGGCATTACGGTCACTCACAGGTGACAGTGGTGACAGCCCCCAGATAAGAGGAGCAAGATACTCGGATTCTTTGTTCTTGTTCAGACAAACTCCTCTTGGCTCCAAAGGAAGCTTGAGTGGAAACTGGATAAGGTGCCTGGTATTTTGCTTAGAGCTATTAGAACTGGAAATAGCATATCAGGTTTTTTGGGGAAGACTATAACATGTCTATGAAAGTTTTATCAAAACTACACAGGAGCAAATGAGCTACAGAAGATACTCATCCACCATGAAAGATTAATCATAACCAAATCTTCCAGAGCTTGCTCCTGCTGCTGATTGCATGTATCCTGTCTCTGACTGTGTTGCAAAAGGATTAGTAAACTCCTCTGAGACAGTACCAATCTCCATGTCTGTATGCTGCTTCTCAGCAGCATTACTTCATAGCCTAGATATCTACTGTCAACCAAAAGTAGTGGCTAGTCCATGAGACAAACACAGTAGTCAGACAATGGCTGATTGCAGACATCTGCCATGCTCAAGAGCAGCATTCAGCAGTGTTTGTATTAAAGAGTTTTTGTGGCTAGACAGCAGGACTGACTCGCTCAGAGCTTGGTTACGGTAACAGTCCCCCAAGGCAATGACGCACGCTTGAGAGAGGAAACAGGTTCTCTGATTTACAAACCATGCTCCCCCTCTTCTCTGCCAAATAACTTGAGTGTAATTGCACCTTAAAAAGGGAGTGATCTGTAAGAAAATAAAAAAGCTTACTTATGAATAAGTGCTTATTGTAACTTATACAGAGGTTGTATTTGTCTTTTGTCTGTCTTACTTCCACTTCTTGTATTTAGCCACTGCTCTGGTCAAGGAGCTGTGTATATCACCCCAGGACTGGTCTTAAAAGGCACTGGGATTTGGGGAGACAGTGCTTTTCTTAGCCCTGCAAACAAGCAGAATGCCATGGTGGCACCATCCATAAGCAGGTAGCACTGTATCCTATGTGATAACGGAGTATGCCTGGGCCATGGAGGGAACAGTCTTTTGAGAGCTAGTATATTCCTAACGTTACTTTCTTTCCTAAACAATGGGAACATCATACAAGGTTTCTTTAGGACTCCAAAAACTGGTCCATTTCCGAAATAACTTGAATTCATGGAAATCTGAGTATTTTCACCACTGTCACTGTCTTTTGAGGTGCTGTAACGAAACTCTCTGATCCCTGTCTGTCTATGCTGGTGCAAGTAAAGCTGATGAGCTGGAGTTCAACACTATGTTGTTTACCCTGGAGTTTCTCTAAGGATTTAATATGGTAATATCAGAGAAGGCCTTTCCTGATACACAGTGAAACTGTCAGAGATAATTAGTTTTCAAAATATGAATTTACTTTGAAAACCCAAACCACAGCATAGGAGTAAAGAATGGGGTTCTGCAACATAATCTAAAAGGAAGGGAAACTATGCTTTAGCTTAGTGACAGTCATCCTTAAACATCCATTGTCAATAACCCTTCACACCTTCAGGTTCAGAGAAGAGCAAAAGTAAGGTGAATTACTGAAGATGGCAAAAACATAAGAAAAAGTACCTGGTATATTTAAATTTTTTGGCAAAAAAATCTGCTGCAGCAAGCTCAGTTTCTGCATATGTATTTATCAATAGTAATCTGAATGCTGGTAGTCTTGCTTGTTTTATTTGGATTTTCATGAATACTGGTTTTTCCTGTTCAGCATTCATTGTCTGCAGGGTGGGATCTGTTCTCTGACAGGACTGCTGAAAGTTACTAATTTGTGCTTAAGCACCCTTTTTCAATTGTAGATACAAGCAAAGAACTGACATTTCTCAAACAGTGGCACGAAGAAATGAAAGATTCTCTGTGTGAATATGGTCAAGGAAAAGAAGTATAGACAAATTGAATGCTCGAATGTGAGCAAATATTCTCCAACTCTGTGTTTGCAGCAGTCAGGCGTCTTTCACTACAAGAAGGGCAGTCATTCCAGGATGTAGTGAAAAGCTCTCAGGTTTAATCTTTGAGTATTTCTATGCCAAACTGGTTCACATAGCTTGGGCAACTTTTGAATAGGCATCAGTCTTTTGAATACTTATCTAAAACAAACCTCAGAAAACTTTCAACTGCTTCTATTGGAACTAATTAATCCCTTGAGTTAAAGCCAGTGCAGCTAGGTTTATGCAGTTTTCCAAGAAAGGGAATTATTACGTGCGTATATATATATATAAAAGGTTATCAAGTTATCAATTCATTTTTTAGAAAAAAAGATAGAATGCCTTATTTAATAGAATAAGACCCTGCTTTTAAAGCTATGGTCGGAACAAACATTATCTTCTATAGCGTTAAGTATTAGACTAGCAGGTGATTGCCTATACATGAACCTGTTCTTTCTGAAATCAGAACTGCAGGCCCCAACTCTTACCACACCAATCTACAATTATATAACTTAGGCAAAAAGAATGGTTTTCTTCTACTTAGGCAAAAAGAATGGTTTTCTTCTACTTTCTTTTAGAGCCTTTTCTCAGGAGAAATCACATCTTTCTCAGTGCCTAAAAAGCCAATGGGAAGCAAACGTAACAGCTTTTTGAGAATACCAATGCTCTATTTACTTTTCTTCTGCTGGTGTTTATCAATAGTGAAGGATTTCACCTCAGAGTCTCTGATTCTACATTTATTTCTACGTTCAGTGCAGTTCCCTTATTTTGCTTCTTTGTTAGACCAACCTCCCTCACTACACAAGTGCTATTACTGAGTGCAATTGCTGAGTGCATGAATTAAATTCAGAGCTGACCTGCAGGTGTTTGTGTGGACTGGAGTGCTCCCTCCGAAAAATAGATGTGTTTTCTTGACAGCTTCCCTATGTTTTCTTTGCTTGTAAAGCCAGGGAATAGAGGAGGTAAAGGGTAAGACTCGAAAACAGGCAGAGCTGTTCAGAAGGTATCACAGAATCATAGAATAGTTAGGGTTGGAAAGGATATATAGCAGAAACTGGTTTTCATTCTGCAGTAGAAAGATAGGAAAATCTTTCCCATATTTCTGACAAAACTGAGTTGTTCCAGTCTTTGATTTCGCCTGAATTGAGCCTCAGTTTCGTTTTTCATTTCAAATGCTTTCAAGTCAGGCTGAGAATGGACTTTAACCCCGGCATATTTGGTTAATGCATCTACTACCAGGCTGTGTTTTATTTCATTGATCTTGTTTCCATGCAATGTATTGGTTTCAGTGATGTGATCAGTTCGAACACCAGCTGCTCCCCTCTATTGCACTGTTTTCTTCCTAGATGCTGATTATTGTATCTACACTTGTTTGTGACATACGGACTTCCAAAATCTTGTGGCTTAGGTATGCTTACATAAATACCTACACAGGCCATTCCTCCTGGGGGGAAAAAAAAATCAAATAATGTGTGCCTGGAAAAAAACAAATCATTTTAATAGAGATTCAACATTGCAAATTCTTCCGCTCTGTTGTAAACCCTTTTCTTATCTGTCATTGTAAGGTACATCATTGTCTACCTCATCTCGTGAGATTTCATGTGTCAGGTGAAATCACAGAATCACAGAGTTGTCAGGGTTGGAAGGGACCTCTGGAGACCATCTAGCCCAACCACCCCACCAAGGCGGGGCCACCAAATCATGCTGGGTTTATTTCACTTTGATTTAGGCAGAGCTGGCTTTTTTATTTGTTTATTTTATTTATTTTTATATCTATAACATTTTCTTGTTCTGGGCAAGTGAAGGCCCACCTTGATGAAAAGATTTCCTCAAAGTCACGTTGTTGGTCAGGGCCAGAGCAGAGCTCAGAGCCGTCTCAGCTATGGGCACACAAACCTTGCCGGGCAGCAGGCTGTCCGCTGGCAGAGGACACCAGTTCACTTTACATCCCTGCCCGGCAATGTATCTCCCTTTTTTTTATGTAGGTGTCAGCTATTTCTCTGTGACCTCAGGGTGAAAGACTGCAGCTGGAGTGTGACATGGTGGTGAGTCACTCACACTTACTCAGCTGGGGGCTCACATCCTGCAGCATCCGTTTTCCCTTACTAGGCTCTTCTGCCTCCCACAGGCCAGCTCTTGTGCAATTCTAGACCATTTTGTCTTTCAGTTTTTTGTCAGTGGTCAAAATCAGACATGAATTATTAAAAAGCCCAAACAAGCAAAGCCTTTGGGATGCTTCTGGAACCTGGGCACCACTTAAGATTAGAAGTGCTTGGTAACTCGTTTCTTTTTTTTTTTTCTTTTTATGAAGTACTAACTACTGTATTCAAAACCACTTTGGGGTTTCAAACCAAAATGTTCATGGGTGCTCACCTGGAGGACAAGGACATCTCTAACCCAGAATTGTTAACATACCTCTATCTATCATGCCTTGCTTACACAGAGGGTTTTTATCACAAGACTGCCGAAAGCTTCAAGAAGGTGGATAGTTCAATACATGCTAAAAAATTCTAAAATTCCAGATGTCTTTCTCATCCTGACATCAAACCTTTGACCCACTTCTTTTATATGGTTTTCTGCAGTGCTGCAGTGAGTATATTATGAAAAAGTGAAGGTAGGCCACAAAAGATAAATGCAATTCTGTTTTTTTCAAAGACCTCTGATTGCACGAGTAGGCAAAGTAGAAAGAGATTAATGAAAGTTACCCTTTCCTTGGATTCACCCCTTTGAAACTGCCTGATTTATGCAATGTCCCTTACACCCTGCATCTCTGCTGTGAACTAATACGACATTCACATGACAGGAAAGCTCAAATTTAGCCCTTAAAAAGCTGCTTGTTGAGGTCTGAGATGACGTGGGGGGAGTAAAACCTCTCTAATGCTTAAATCCTCCTGCTGCTTCAGAACAGTCAGCGCCTCATTAGCCTTAGCTCTTTGTTTGATAGGAAATGTCAGCTCGCCGCAGGACATCTTCTACACCCAATGGCAGGAGCGTCTGTCTCCATCTAGTGTTCATCCGCCTGCAGCTGTACTCTGTCGCCCCGCCGAGGAAACCACAAATCGAGAAAGGAAAGCAAGGGAAACATTCGCTCACTAAAACGTCATCCTTCTCACCCACGAGATGTCTGAATTTTGTATTTGCTGCAGTCAGAGGTAGCAGCTGACATATAACCTGCTGGTGAGCTGCGGGGGCATTCAGCACCTTCACCTATGTCTGGTGCTAAAAGAGTGGGAAGTGACAAAAAGAGGTTAGAAAATTTTGACTTCTTTACAGTATTCTTCTGCTCATTACCAAAGTTACATTCAGGCTCTTTCTGTTGATTATTGCTGAGGGAATCTGTTGGTATGAGAAGTGAAATGTTTAATTAAGGAAAAATATCTTGGAAACATTTATAGGAATACTTTCCACTGTAAATCCCAAAGTTCTGGATACGAGTTACTCAACTTGCCTCACAACGTGACTGTGAAGAAGAGAAATGTCACACCCTCTGTGGGTTGTGAAACCAAGATAATTTTCCTCCAAAACTGTCTGGGTGATTTGAGGGCATTTGAAGTGAAACAAGGGACAGACTTACGTAAAGGTAACCCTCAATCCAGAGGCCAACCTTTCTGTTGTGCATCTTGTCTTACCTTTGATAAAAAGGGAAACCTCTGTACAAAATGCAGGATAACCTTCTTGTACTGGTAGAAGCTGAACTTGAAGGGGGTGGTACGCCACACAGTCACTTTTGGGAAGAGAATGAGTTCCTTCAAAACAATTCTAGGGCCCTAGAGGGACCTTCAGGCTACCCAATGAGAATGGGACCTAGGCTGGAGTCACTACTGAAGAGGTACTTCTGGGGCTAAGATGAGCTGTCAGCCACAGACACAACATCCTGAAAAACCCAGAATAGATATAAATATAAATTCTTAGTTTTAAAATAAGAGGTAGAAGAAAGATCCTGCAAGCGCAATATATAGCACAGTATATTAAAAGCCTTTGTGTGAACCATGGTCTTACTTAGTCTTCGTGAGGTCTCTGTTAGTCCCATAAATGCTGAAATAATCACTGGCTGAAGGCAATTAAAACCTAATCCTGTTTTCTTACCATTTCTGTATTTCAGTAAGTGGAATGAATTCCAAAATCTCAGAGAATAATCTGAAAGTCAATGGAATGAACCCAAATGTTTTGTTGAGGAAGAGAGCCATGGAGCAAGGAAGTCATGGAGCTCCAGCACACAGTTAATACTGGTACCAGATTCCAAAGGCTTAGTATCATCTCTAGACAAAACAGATTTATAGCAGCTGTTAACGTGTTCACACATTTCAGTTTTCCCATCTCTCATCTGACTGTCTTCCCCAAACATGTCAATCCACTGACACGCAAGGGATGCTGAAGGGGGATAAAAAGCATGAGGGATCCAGGCTGCCTCTCATGGTAGGGACCAGAGAAGGAGGAAACAGAGAGGACCTAGGCAGGAAGAGGGAATTTAAGATGAACAGATTGTCTACTCTGTGAGAACTTATTAGACCTTCAGGGAGTTTCTGAAGTGTTGGCGTACAGGGAAAGTGGTGCACAGGAATCTTCTGGAAGAGGTGTGGGAGTGCAAGGAACTCCAACTCCAGCTTAGAAGCAGCACCAGTGTAAGACTCTAGGAAACACTATTTTACATTCCTTGTTTTATTTGAGAACTTGGTCTATTTTATTCATACTCTCTTCTCTAATGCTCGACAGTTTCTCCCTTATTCTAGGGACTCATCTCAATTATAATCTCCACTACTGAGTTCTGTTGACCTCCAGTTAATGAGAACAAGTCAAAGACCACCCATGATTTGACTCATGCAAATACTGCAAGTGCTGCTGATGTTGAAAATGTCAGTAAGTGAAAATAGGTTAAAGCTGTCTGTAGAAAGAAGAAAGGCACTGGAATAACAATACTCAGCATTCAGCATTTCATGCAATTGTATTTTCATATTCCAGTGCTCCCATCTGTGTACCTTGCCATTCTTCTGGAAAAAAAAAAAAAAGGTTTTAATTTTGAAACAGACTTTGCTGAAGCACTTTCACCTTGATGAGAAATACTCCTAGTTGACATTACTTATGTCAGGAGGTATAATTTCCCCTGGGTTTAAGATGTAAACAAGAAGGTAAATGTAAGTTTTTCAGTGTTTGAGAGCTGAGTTTAAATTTTATAGTAAAAACAGATGAGTTTTTCCTACTGTTGAATTTCACAATGATGGTTTCACATGTTACCAATCATTAATGGGCATATGGCAGAAGTTTAGTTTTGGTTAGGCTTCCAAAAGCTCGGATACACTTGCAAGCTTCCCTGTTTTGGAAATAGACAGACATTTTCATCTGATCTGGATTTCCTGAATGTATTCCAGGGATCTTCTGTCTCAGCCAGCTCAGAAATAGTATAAAAAGGGTTACGTGAGTGTTTCAATATTCATGTGATTGGTTGACAACAGACCGATGGATGCAACATATGATGTATTTTGTTATCATCATCGTCATTATTATTACAACTGATATTAGTTTATATACATCTTCCAAGCTTCAAAATGTTTGAGCTCTGGAGCAATTCTTACTTATGAGATACATTACACCTTTCCAAACAACAACAATAGTTCTGTTGAGTAGGCAAATACATACTTGTGGGTATAAGCATAATTTAAATTGAATGTTGCGCTCAGGAATAGGACTGAAGTAGTAGGCATCAAGTCCTTTATAAATTTCCAGAACAGTAAAAGCACTTGCACTGGTAATGCTTTCTTGTTCTACCAACATACCTTCAGTCGGTTCTTGTAGAAATATCTTTAGCTACAAGAAGATATTCCAGTTTCTGTGGCAATCCAATTCTCAGCTTCTTTGCTGAAGTTGCCAACAAAGTTATTGTAGAAGAAAAGGTGCCTGATGTAGTTTTGGATGTGAACAATGATAACAAAAATGGCAACAATGGTAGCAGCAACTTTTGAGTAGTTTGAGTACTGGGAATCTCACAATGCCTCTTCCTTCAACTGCGCCTACATTTAGTGTGCTAGTTTGACACTGGGACAGTTTATGCAGCCCCTCTTCAGACAGCTATCATTTTGAATAAAGTGGAGTTCCAATTGCTTGTGTAGCAAGGGTGCCATATTGTTACCACAGGTTAGCTAGGATTTTAGGACTTAAGAAGAGAAATGCCAGATTACAAACCTCTCCCCAAATCCAAAATTTCTCTCAAACAATAATGATGTCACAAATCAGAAATCTGTTCAGTACTTTAGTATGTTGCATATGGCTTTTGCTGCTTTCATGGTAACCCTTCTTGCCTCTAATGCAGGCATGGGACTCTGAATAAGCTTATGTGCGATATATGAAGACACACTGACTCAAGAGCAGTTCATTAAATAATGACTGGAAAGAACAATGATCTGTGGGAATTCTGCCCAGATCTATGAGAACTGCTAGGATCGCTTTTCCCAGACTAATAAGCCCTGGGCAGCAACAGCTTGAGATGTTGAAACCAAGAGCATTTTTGAGGGAGGATATTTTAGAAGAATGTCTTGAAATTGCATTTTGTAACAGTAGAGAATAAATTGGAGACTTTGTGTGTGGGTTGAGATTGTTGGAAGTAGGATGCACCTCACCTAACTTCAGTAGTCCTCAGGAGCATATTTAGTCTAAACTGGTCATTTATGTTTTCTCTGTCACCAACAGAGAGAGACAAGTCTATATTTAGCCTGTATGAAAGACTTCTTCATGACACCTGTTTTAGGATACGAAGCATTATTCTCGGAGGCATCAACCGTTCTCCACTCAGCAGCACCTAGACAAGTAGATTAAACAGGATACTTATAAGTATCCTCACTAAAGTTAGTGAAAACAAATTCTCCTTTTCCATCTCCCAGGAGAGGATACTGAGTATTCCCCCCAGAACCTGTTCACAGACTGCCATTTTGTTTCTGTCTGTGATAAATCCTTTGGCTTTTATTGATGGAAGAATAATTGCCCTTACATGCTGTGGACCTGAAGGCTATAATCCAGTAGCATAGACTTGTTTCTTGCTGCTATTTCCTATCAAGACAGTCTGAGAGAGTTGGAGTTATTCAGCCTGGAGAAGAGAAAGGAGACCTTACAGCAGCTTTTTAATACCTAAAAGGCGCCTATAGGAAATCTAGACAGTTTTTTTCACAAGGGCATGTAGTGACAGGACAAGCAACAAAAGCAAGAAAAGCTTTTTTTTTGTGATGATAACCTCTTCAATGGATTAGTATGTAGCTTTGGAAGAGTTATTATCTGTATCTAATTAGCTGTGTTTATTTTAGCAATGAAGGCACTAAGCAGGTTGTCTGATTTATTGTTTCCAATACATCATGCATGATTGATTTGTCATTCCCTTGGAATTAAATATAAACAAAAATAATTTTTTGAGTAAAACCGAAATGAAAAAAGATCAGTGTCAAATATTTCACAAATAAAAAGGGTAAATAAAGTTCATGTTAAGTCAAATACGATATTTCAAAAGTTTTGTGAAGAAAAAAACTACTCCATGTTTAAGTATTTGAGTACTTTTAAGACTTCTTTAATTATTTTAAAGAAACATTTTTAGGAAGCCTCTTTTCCTTTCCTAGCAGGAATAAATTGCCAAAAAGAAAGGTATGTGTGCAAAATTGAGCTGTGGCAACAAATTAGCATTTTTTTCAAAGAAGTTCAAGTAACTCCAGCTTATTATAGCTGGAGAAACTGATAAAATGGCTGTCCCTAAAAAATGAAATTATAAATGAACATGCACAGGTTTTACAATGTTCACACTCATATTCATGTGAATCCGGTAGTTTAGTGAGGATCATTTGATTCAGTGAAAAAAATGCTTGCTGTAAAAGAAACACTGAACTCGCCACATGATGTGACAGGGAGTCTCTCAAGCAAGTCTGCGACAAAGACTTGTCAACAATTCATTCAGACTACAGAAGGTGGCTGAGAGAAAGAGGAAGAAGGAAGCCTACAAAGGTGATCAAACCTCTCAAAGACAGGGCAAAACCAACAAATTTCATTAGATTGTTCACTTCAGAATAGTGAAAGAATCCACCAAGAACTTCTAGGACCTATCTTGACAGTGCCGGAGCCTTCAGGCACCTTTGTCATCTTAGAACAACAAGAAGATGTCACTGCTTTCATTCATTCTCTTCCTCACCATGAGATTCAGACCATAGATGCTCTCTTCTCTGTTATGCAAAAGTAGTACAAAAGCCTATCCCTGAAATCTGGCAGCTTCTAACTACCAGTGTTAAAGCTAGACAAGGTAAGTGGCATGGTGGCTTGCAAAAATATCCCTGACTCCTGGGCAAGTTTCCATCTGTGAGCTGTAAAATGATAGCTCCGAGGGTGATCAAGAGACAGGTAAAAGCAAGGTTGCCTTGTAACAAATCTGATCTACCTGATGACAATCCAGTTGGAAAACAGGCAGCAGTGTGTGTTTCTAGAAATGTGCAAAGAGCATATGGGTGAGTGTTTTGGCAACACATTACCTATCCCTCTTACAAACTGGAAAAGAAGATTGCATATAATCTTCTTAGTGCCATCATACTTATGAAAACTTCTGGCATCTTTTCACTCAAAATGTTTGCTTCAGCCCAAACCTCCATCAGTGATTAGAAAACATTTTACCATGCCAGCAGATTGTTTGTGGAAAGTTTTTAAAGAAAAATATAATTGATGTAAAAAAAAATAAAAATCCCTTTTAATCAGTTCCTCATGCCAAAGATTAGCAGTGATCTTGACGTGTGCAACATAATCAGTCATAATCAAATCCTAGCTGCAGTAGCACTTCAGATGTTGTTAATTGTATTCCTATTAGCCTAAATTTGATTTACCCGTTAAGAGCTGATGGAAGAAACAGAAACTTGTTCAATGTCATGGGTTCAGCAGTAGCAGTCATTTTTCTCCTTCTTGGTAGCTGGTGCAGTGCTGTGTTTTTGACTTTCTGCCTGGGAACAGCGCTGATAACACCAGTGTTTTCAGTTACTGCTTGGTAATGTTTTTGGTCTGACCAAGGACTTTCTGAGTCTCATGCTCTGCCAGGGAGGAGGGGAAGCCAGGAGGAAGCAGAAACAGGACACCTGACCCGAACTGACCAAAGAGGTATTCCATACCACAGCACATCATGCCCAGGATGTGAAAATGGAGGGCAGAGACCCGGAAGGGTGGGGGTGCACCGCATGGTCGGGCTGGGTATAGGTGGTGCGTGATTGTATTCTTTCCTCGTATTTTCTCTTGTATGATTATTGGTTGTAGCAGTAGTGATTTGTGTTATACCTTAGTTACTAAACTGTTCTTATCTCAACCTGTGGGAGTTGCATTCTTTCGATTCTCCTCCCCATCCTCCTGGGACTGGGGGATGAAAGAGGGGAGAGTGAGCGAGCGAGCTGCGTGAGGGGCTTAAACCACGACATTCAAGAAACTATGTTTGCCTTGAGCAGCCTAATCAAATGGATGGAAATACATAGCAATGGAGAAGACACAGTTGCAGCTTGGAAATGTCCATAGCAGTTGAATTTCTTGCTGCACTGTCTGCCACTGGGAGTTTTTCCGTTCCTCCTGCTTCTGAGCTTAGAGGCTTCTGAATGTAACTGAAAATAATGCCATCACCAGCAGATATTCAAACTATCCTTCCAGAATTTAACAGTAAATTATGAAAATCCCTACCTCATTCTTGTAGTACTTAATTAAATTCTAAAGGCTTTTACCTAAGAAAGTACAGTCTCCCTGATGTTTCCCTTCTCTTTTCCACTGCCTTGAGATTTAGGTAGTCTACTGCCATGTGCAGTTCAGCATTTTTTTAACCTACATATTTAACATCTCTTTTTGGAGTGAACATATGTCTTTCTTGTAACCTCCATCAAACATGGAAGGCTCTCAGTTCTGTCTGAGACCTCCTACTGCGTCTAGGAAATATTTTTGCTGAAGTTCTCAACTGGTACTTACACTCCTCATCTCAGTTCACAGCACTTCTTTTCCCATTTTGTCCTTTTATTCTAGGGAAGCCCATTAAAATGGCCATAACTTTTCAGGGAAGGGCAGTTTCACTATTTGTGCTTCTCCACAGGTAGGCTTCAGATCAGTGCATATGACTGCATCTTGCTGGAGCAGAAATAGAATATGAATGATGGCAAGACAATGTGTAGGTTAAAAATATACCTTCACCAGGTGTATGTGAACTTACTAGCCAATTAGGGAAATATAACAGTAGCTGGGGTTCCTTTAAGGAGGAAAGTCCACTACCAAACCCTTTTTATCATATATTAAATATGCTCATAAACTAGACAAAAAGTATATGGTAACAAGTATGAAACTGTCACAATAGAGGACGTTATTTCTACATGCCGCTTTCCAACATTTTAGCCCAAATCCGAACAATAACGTCACCATGCATGCCCCCTCTTTTGTCAGATGCTGATAAGAAATCATGGAATCATAGAATGGTTTGGATTGGAAAGGAATTTAAAAAAACACCTAGTTCCAACACCCTTACTTTGGTCAGGGACACTTTCCACTAGGCCAGGTTTCTCAAAGCCCCATCCAAAGCATGCTCAACTTCCTTGGGCAGCCTGTTCCAGTCCCTCACCACCCTCACAGTAAAGAATTTCTTCCTACTATCTAAGTCTACCCTTTTTTAGTTTAAAGCCATTGCCCCTTGTCCTACCCCTACATGCCCTTGTAAAAAGTCCCTCTCCAGACTTCTTGTAGGTCCCCTTTAACTACTGGAAGGCTGCTCTGAGATTTCTGTGGAGCCTTCTGTTCTCCAGGCTGAGCAGCCTGAGAAATACAACCTGCTTCATAAGATTAATGGGTAACTAATAACAATCTCTCATTTTGATCAGCTTTACAAAAGGAAAGACCCATTGCACTGCTTTCTGTTTACTGCTATTGTGCCAGTGTACAACAACAACATCCAGGTAAGTATAGCTTAGTACAATTCATTCTAGTTTAGCAAGCAACTGTTGTACCTTTGGTGATTTACAATAGCAGTTACCTGATAAACCTCAAGGCTCTCATGTTAAATCTTTCCCTTTTGTATTGCAAGTCTACAATATCTCTAAGACTGGTGACATCAGAATTGAGTCTTCTGCACGTATGTCCTGGGTTCAGCAGTAGCAGTCATTTTTCTCCTCCTTAGTAGCTGGTGCAGTGCTGTGTTTTTGACTTTCAGCCTGAGAACAGAGCTGATAACACTGATGTTTTTAGGTGCTGCTCAGTAATGTTTACTCTGACCAAGGACTTTCTGAGTCTCATGCTCTGCCAGGGAGGAGGGGAAGCCGGGAGGAAGCAGAGACAGGACACCTGACCCAGCTAACCAAAGAGGTATTCCATACCACAGCACGTCATGCCCACTATATAAACTGGGGGCAGTTACCTGGAAGGGTTAGATCACTGCTCTGATTGGGCTGGGTATCGATCAGCGGGTGGTGCACAGTTGTATTCTCTTCCCTTGTTGTTTCCCTTGTCATTATTATTATTGGTGGTAGCAGCAGCGGTTTGTGTTGTACCTTAGTTACTGGACTGTTCTTATCCCAACCCATGGGAGTTACATTCTTTCGATTCTCCTCCCCATCCCTCTGGGAGCAGGGGGGAAGAAGGTGGGGGGGGGGGGGGGGGGGGGGGGGAGTGAGAGAAAGACTGCATGGTTTTTCTGAGTTATGGCTGGGCTTAAACTACGACAGCATACGTGCCAGAATGCCCAAAATTTTCTAGGATTATTTCCGTACTTAGGGATTTATTTATCTTTTGTGCTGCATGAACCTAGTCATTTCTAGTAAAGGAATGGTAATGCACAGTAGAGAAATAATAATTATAATCTTAAATTTACACCATCTGCACTATGCTGTATGTTGTCAGTGCCACAGTATACGATGCTTTTTATTCACATAGATCAAAGAACTCTGCACTTACCCTGATCAGCCCTCTATCCCCAAACACACTAAACTGTAGCAAAACTCCAACACCATTTTAAGATCTCCAGACCTTGGAAAAGAAAGTCCCTACCTATCTGCTGATATTTCTTCCTTGCCAATGAAATATCACTTATGTGCTGCATGAAAGAGGTTGAATTACCATTTGAACTACTGATTTGGTTGGCAAGCTAACATTGAATCTTTTGTCTTTCTTCTCCAGCTCTTTACTCTGCTAACAGGCAATCTATGGGAGATTTACCAAAGCCAGAGTTAGCCATAGGTCAATTCTAATGTCTATGGAACTGTAGGTAATGTGATTTTATACAGAAGTACAAGAGGAAATAAGAAAACAAACACAAGAATACCCATCATTTTGCTGTGTATGCCTACACACAAATTTAGGAAAAGTCAGTACATGCTGTTTGGTTCATCATGGAAAATACAAGTCATGAGATCCTGAGTCACCCACCAAGGAAATGGGATATCATAATTATCTTAGTTACTTCATCTGTTTCTATTGCTACCACATACTACCCTATCTACCTCCTCTTCCAATTTCACAGCCCCACCACAGCAGCTGTCCAAAAAGCTAAGAAAGGCTTATTGTCTGTACTTTGAAATTCTATTTTTGTCTCATTTTGTTGTTACAGGACAAAAAATTTTGTAGACTTCATCTCTGAAGTGAACCTGACAGAGTGGTTTCATGACAATATGCCAGAAGTGGCTTTTGTGCTGTATATTATAATAATACGATATTTTCTAAGTTAGGATGGACTGTGTTTTTTCATTCAGGAATACAAACAGAAGAGGAAAAACTAGGAGAAAAGATAAAAGAAATCCCCTAAGAATGTTCCTTCTGCAGAGATTAATGAATCTTAGGCTGAAGGAAATAGATAGAAAGGTTTGTTGTTCCTTAGAGAAGTAAGATCAAATATTCAAAAATGTCTGGGGACATTCAGTTAGGATGCTCATTCTTTTTATTCAGTTGCTGGAAAAAGACAAACACATTTGCAGGTGTTTAGAGGACCCAAACAGCTCCCTTTTCAGTGCTCCCTGGATCGCTGTTCTGGAAGCCGATCTGCTTCCAGACAGTGTCTATCTCTTCCAGAAGAAAATGGCAGCTACTTCTGACCACCCAGCATCCAATGGCCCAGCTATGCCTGCTTCAAGCTGAAGGAGCAGGGGCCAGGCTTCGATGCAGTGAATCTCACTTCAGTTGTGCCGAAAAAGCAACTAATAGAAATTTCAAACATACCAAAGCAGGTCAAATACTTAAGTATTTCTGAAAACCCAAAGAGAAGCTTTGTTACACAACACCTTCTGAAATCCAGCTACTAACGTGCCAATGCTGGTGCTAGCAGCATGCAATCCTGGGTGAGATTTCTTCCAGCAGCTCTTCAGGATCAGACACTTCCTTACACTTTGTCAAATCTGGCTTTTAGACATTCCTAAAATGCAGGGGGATCATGCAAAAATCTGTGAAATGAGGAACTTGCCATGTGGTGAAAGGAACTCAAACTAGGCTCCTCCTTGAACAAAAACAGATGGAAAAACACAGACAGACCACATCAGTGCTCCATGACCTACATCAAACCTCCCTCCAAAACATCTCCTAAACCATTCAAGAACCACATCAGAATAAACTTCCTATTGCTGAGATCTGTCACACCAACAGCTTACAAGTACTAGGGCACGACCCAAAAGTGGGTCACCAGAGGACAGCCACTGGGTTTCATCCCACCAATGGAAAGAGCAGTAAATCCCTATGGTTGCTAAAACTAAGCTGGAATTTTAAGCCCAGTGAGAAGGAACAATTTTGTCCCTCACTCACTCCTTCTCTTCCTGCTCCAGATGCCCTTGTCCTGGATTCTGTCTTCACTGGCCCACTGCAAAGCAGATGACCTGCTCTTCAGTTGCCCTCTCACCTTCCACTGTTCTTGCCTATCACTAAAAATATATCCAGATGATCCTGAGGTACTGTGTCAAAGTAATGTTGTACAGGTGCTGAGGAGCACAAAACCAGCCCTATTCCATCCTTGTGGTGTCTTATTTTGTCAAGCAAGCAGCATCCAGGGCTCCTCACCTTGCATACTCAGGCACAGCAGTTTCCTGGGATCCCAGCCTTTGTTTAAGCCTACTCAGCCCACTCTGTTGCGTGATTAGGTTTCTCCACATTAATGATCAACTCTTCACGAAGTAGAAGAGTGTTTATATTTGATATGACATTTATAATGCTTTTATTTTTGTTAAAAGGAGGAGGCGGGTAGCAAATGTAGTCACACATATGTAGCAAGAGCTTTCCAGCCATTCCTAAGAATATATGAATAAACAATTTAATGGAAAAACTGAGACAGTTGCTAGGCCACCAATGAAACTTGGAAGCCCTGAATTAGATGAGCATTTCAGCATTTTAACAAGATAAGTTGACATTTCTCTAATTGATAATGGATTATCACAGCAGCTACATATGGGATCTGTCAATGGAACAGGTGGAAGATTTGTCTTCCAGCCTTTTCTGTGTAGGAACAAATTAAAATACAGCCATTTCTACTTTATGTTGTTTTAATAAGTAATAACAAGAAAAATGAAGAAGAATAAAAATAGTATGTTTACCTGCCCAGAAAGTTTTGTCCCCATGTTAAGAGCAAGGCAGATAGAGAATGAAAAGTGTGTTCCTGCTCCTGTTTATATCCTGGGGAAATGGACAGACAATAGCACACGAGGAAACAAGAAGCCAACATTTGAAGAAGGGGTTTCAACACACCAACTGTTATTACTCTTTTCCCTGAATATCATGGCAGAAATTCCAAGGTAAATCCTGATGGATAGCATGTATTAAGATCACTGGCACCCTACTAGATTCCTATAGAGCATGGAAGGGTAATGGTATTTGTGTTAAAAGCACAGAAAGCACTGTTGTTTGGTACAGTTCTCTAAAGTCAGAATTATACTTAATGCTGCATTAATACTCCCCTTTTCTCTATTAAAGAGCTTTAGACTCTAGTCTCAAGCGTTTCATAGGTTTTATAGTATTAACTTACTGTGACATCCCTCAGCAGCTGAAGCACAGATAACGTTATCACACAGATAACAAACATGCATGTGGATAATCTATTTATGTTCTTTCCTCCCACTAGTAAATGTGTTTAAAAATTAATCACTATTTCTCTTGTATTTGCTCAGAAATCCTTACTTTTCTTCTCAGTAATCAATATAAGCTTTTCCAAATATTAAGATAAATAAATATTCCAAGAGGAGTTTTAAACCATTGCTTAAAGGAATTATATATACTTTGCATGACTAAACTTCTATATTTCACTACTGATCTCTGGATGTCTACACTCATACCATATAACTGTGGCTCAAAACCCCCTGGCTCTTGTCTGACATCTCTCATGCTATGGACACATGCTTGATGTGGTTTATGGTGTTCATAAGATATTCATGAGGTCTTGATGTGTTTTCTTATATCAGTGATGTGGTTTGCTTGAGATTTATATGAGTGTTTGATTTGTTTTTTTTCAGGGAGGGACCTGTTTTGAGTTCCTGTCATCTGAATGGTTTTATATTCATCATTGCTGGGAACAGCTCACAATTTCCTGGGATGCTGAGAAGAGCAAGAACAGCAAATCCTAGTTTTGAAAATATTCTGTCTTTGGAGAATGACTTTAAAAAACATGCGATGTTTAGATTATTTTATCTGAAAGGCTACTGTTTTCTCCAAAGAGACCTAGAGCTGTGCACAAGCATAGTGACACATGCAACTCAATGCAATACAGATCTACTCCCCATAGAGTAGACAGCTGGCTTGATAAACTGCCAGGTACACCACCATTCTCCTGTCATGTGAAGCATAAACAAGCAAAAAAAAAAAAAATCAGAGAAGATAATTTTCCCACTCTTTGGAAAACTGATTGTTGATCTCCCAGTTTAAGAATTCCTGCTTTTGGCAATGGTGGGGGAATCAAAACCTCTGTAACATCATCTTGCAATTCCTTAGGGCAATGAACAAGGAAAAAAAATTGCATTCCTATGTTTTCTATATGTTTTCATGAGGAACTGGAGAATATTCCTGCAGTGTCTATTAGCTGCCTTATTTTCATTTCAGCTATTCAGTGTAACCACTGCAGATTAGTTGGAACTGGTTAAAATAAAACTGCTGTTGAATTATGCTCAGTTGAGCAGATATTCACTGAAGCATGTTGATGATATTTATATACCTTCAACACCCAGCTCAGGTTATGTTTGACATGAAGCATCCAGAAAGCAGGATTTAACCTGTGGAAGATTTACTATGGTAGATTTAAGCTCTAGAGGATAGCAGAACTACTGTACTGTACTGTACTGTACTGTACTGTATTGTACTGCACTGTATTGTACTGCACTGTACTATACCACACCATGCTGTGCTATGCTATATTGTACAGTATCCTATCTCCTTCCACTTCCCAGGACAGGCATTGTGCTCAAAAGTATGTCTGAGTTTGGGTAAAATTCAGAGGTCTGTTGTGCCTCTTAGAAACTGTGTATAAATTAACTACAGACACCAACCTATTTCATTCATATGATATGGCTCACCTTCCTTTGGTTTGCGTCAGGTTTCTTACCCTACGTCCTCTTGAATTGGTGCATCATAACACAGAAGGAAGAGCCAAAGCTAGACATAAAAGTAGAATACACTCAATATTCTTTCAAAACTCTTTGGTGGAAAGCCAGCACTGGGTGGTTGAAGAGTGATGGAAGGCTGTTACTTGCTATATTCTGGCTGTTGTCAAAAAAAAACCACATGCTGCTTTAAGTAAATGCTAGTAAAACATCACATTCCTTCCTTTAGTGATAAACAGTGTTATGAAAATATTACAGAATTAATAATATTTGGGAGTATCTGGTTTTTCATAAAGAAGCTGGGCCTACAAGTTTTGCAATTTACAGCATCATCTTGACATCTTTTCAAGCAGAGCAGCTGGCTGTTTTCTCCCTTGCTCGCTTCTTGCCACAGAGGCTATTGGATGAATGACTTAGAAAATGAGATAAAGTATAGAGGTAAGATGATTGATAGAAGTAGAAATGACTAGCTAGGAGATCAGTGATTTAATGAATATTCATAGAAAAATACTCCCTCCATAGTTTTCAGATATCTGCTCTAGCTTCTGTGCTGATCCAGTGATGTGGTATTAGCTATTCCAAATGCATAAAATCCTGTTTTCGTCTCTCTTTGAAGTTGTGGTATGACTTCAAGGGGAAAAGGAAAAGGCTGGTAGAGCTTTAGTAAGGCTTACTGCAGGATCTGTAAAATTAGTCATTATTGAGATTAATTAACAATTACATTGGCAAGTATAAAAATGCAAAAAAGGACCGGGGTCTACTGCAGAGGAAACACTCACTATAATATTAGGTCAGCTACACCACTGATCTCCTGCAGCTGTAGAGGTTAGAATAGCAAACACATTAAGCAAAGATCTATTAATTCAGAGCCCATCTTCCTGAAAAAACAAGAGATCAGGCCAAATTGAAATTGATGCCCGGTGACTTCAATAATTAGATCATAGTCTCATGATACAAGGCACATCATATAGTAAACTGAGCCAGGGCCAAGAATAATGAACAGAGATCTCATTAACTGAGATTCTGCAAGTTTCTAAATTATACTAAATCATTTTAATGTCACCTCTCACCACTAAGTGACAAAAATAATACAGTGAAAGCACTCTGTATTTGCAGTACTAGACATACCTAGCATACTCCCTCTGCCTCCACAGAGCTTATGAAAATATGAGCAAATATTTGTAAATCAGACCCAATTAATATATTCTTGATCCTTTCCAAGATTTTTTTAATAATAATACCTGTGCTTTCCCTGGAAATTTTCTATCACACTCAGAACATAGTTATTTATAAAGCTACACGAATGTACATGCAAACATGCTTTGCAGATGTGTAAAAAATATGAGCGAGCAAGGTTATAGTTTAACTTGGGCTGAATAGAACAAATTCCAATCCTGCAGGATACTTAAGCTAACACATTATTCTATGCAACAAACAATTTTGGTGTGCCACAATGACTCAGTGAATGATAGTTTAGAATTTGTGAGCAACAGACTTGCAGAGCTCAAAACATAATCGTAAAAAGTCTGTGGCTATGTCAAAAATCCTTTTAATACTGCTTATATTAATCTGCTGTCCACATTTGATTTGCTGATGTCCTTCTAGCTGGATTACAGAACTGATGGACAGGGACAGAGCAGCTGACATCATCTACCTGGACTTGTGTGAAGCATTCGACACTGTCCCTCACAACATCCTCGTCTCTAAATCGGAGAGACATCAATTTGATAGGTGGACCATTCGGTGGATAAAGAACTGGTTGGGTGGCCGCACGCAAAGAGTTGTGGTCAATGGCTCAATGTCCAGCTGGAGACCAGTAACAAGTGATGTTCCCCAGGGATCGGTGTTGGGACCGGTCTTGTTCAACATCTTTGTTGGTGACATGGACAGTGGGATTGAGTGCGCCCTCAGCAAGTTTGCCGATGACACCAAGCTGTGTGGTTCGGTTGATACGTTGGAGGGAAGGAATGCCATCCAGAGGGACCTTGACATGCTTGTGAGGTAGGCTGATGCCAACCTGATAAAGCATTCCACACTTGGTTTTACACCTGGGTGGGAGTAATCCGAGGCACAGCTACAGGTTGGGCAGAGAACAGATTCAGAGCAGCCCTGTAGAGAAGGACTTGGGGGTGCTGGTCGATGAAAAAATTAACATGAGTCGGCAGTGTGCGCCTGCAGCCCAGAAAGCCAACCGTATCCTGGGCTGCATCAAAAGAAGCGTGACCAGCAGATCGAGGGAGGTGATCCTGCCCCTCTACTCTGCTCTCCTGAGACATCACTTGGATTATTGTGTGCAGTTCTGGTGTCCTCAACATCAAAAGGACATGGAACTGTTGGAACAAGTCCAGAGGAGGGCCACGAGGATGATCAAGTGACTGGATCACCTCCTGTATGAAGACAGGCTGAGAAAGTTGGGGCTGTTCAGCCTGGAGAAGAGAAGGCTGCGTGGAGACCTCATAGCAGCCTTCCAGTATCTGAAGGGGGCCTATAAAGATGCTGGTGAGGGACTCTTCATTAGGGGCTTTAGTGATAGGACAAGGGGTAATGGGTTCAAACTTAAACAGGGGAAGTTTAGATTGGATATGAGGAAGAAATTCTTTACTGTGAGGGTGGTGAGGCACTGGAATGGGTTGCCCAGGGAAGTTGTGAATGCTCCATCGCTGGCGGTGTTCAAGGCTGGATTGGACATAGCCTTGGGTGGCATGGTTTAGTGGGAGGTGTCCCTGGCCATGGCAGGGGGATTGGAACTAGATGACCCTAAGGTCCTTTCCGACCCTAATTATTCTATGATTCTATGTTCTACCTCAGCATAGAACACCTGGTTCAGTTTAAGCAGGTGACGTTTACTTCACAACAACATATACTGCTATAAAGGATATTATAGTGATGTAGGGGACTCCCACCTGTACAGAACCTACAAGAATTAAACCTTTCAGTACCTCACTTCATTCTGCAAATGGTTTTCAGCTTAATCTGACTGTTTTGTTGGATTGTTGTAAACCTCCATCTGTCCAGCCAGCCAGCCAGGTTTGTGGCTCAGTTTCATCCCTGTGGCTTCCAGCAGCCAGCTGGGACACCTCAGCTAGCAGTATGGATGCCACTGTTTACATTTCTAGACAATGAAAGGAGATAGCTCTAGAAAGTAACTTAAGCCACTCCGGAGCCATCTTCTGGATAAGCACATCTGTCTTCGTTCACTGCAATGTTAACTGTGTTCCTGACATAATCCGCAAACGCACGTGACAAGAACTTGAGGGGTGATCCAGTTCTCTGCTTAAAATATGTTTTCATAAAAACTGAGAAAACTTGGAAAACTTCATATTTGGCTTCTCCTGCCATAATTTGCTTTCCTGAGCTGATGCACATTTTTTAATAGAAAAAAACTATTTTCAACACAATCTGAGTATCAAAGTGGAAGCAAAACTCTCTAGACAACAGCATTTATTTCTTGATATAGGTAAAGCTATTAGTTATGTAAATCTGTTTGACGTTTGATATGCTTTTTTGTCACAGCATTTTATCAAGGCATTTTTTATTTAGGGATAGTTTCATGGCCTATCAGACATTCCCATATACTCTTTCTATGTCCTTTTGTTACACTTCAGGGAGAACTCACATCAGTGATGACTACATTAGACTAAAAGCCAGCAATAGCAACAACAACAAAAATCACACTCCACAACCTAGAAGACTATCTACCTAAAGATTATCTGATTTTTTAGCCTTGAAATAAAATCACACTAGAGTTTCTGCAGAATGTCATTTTAAGTGTGTTGTTCATTCTTATATTGACATTTTTTTAGAAGGCCAGCAATCTTCTTTATGGCTAAGGAGCAAGTGCAGCTCAGTCACTGGTTCTTTCCTCTGAGGTGATGCAGACCCGTGACATTAAATGTAAGCATTTCCTTCTTAATTTCCATATTACTGAAGTTGAACTGAAAAGGAAGGTAGAAATATATCTGGAAAAAAACAGTGAACTTTACCTTTGTCAGAATTTCCTTGCTAATGAATAGTATACTGAGCCACTGCGTAAGTATGGAACATCTACAGAAATCAGGAATACTTTTCAGCTCTTCTCCTCTAAGCTGGCATCTACTCAGTGACTTCAGGGGAAGAGATGAATTCTCCTCAGGGTGCCTACTGACAGACAATATATTTGCACTCAGCATTTCAGGTGGTAAATGATCTGTGATAAACCAGGGAGCTTACTCCAGGCCCCTCCTGACACCTCCGCCCTCTGTAAAACCTTTCTGCTGGAGCCTGTGACCGCAGCCATATTCCACAAACACTTTGAGAAACTCTAGACCAGCTCTGCCAGGAAATTTATGATGCGCCTTATAGGAAATAAATCTTTCCATGTTTGTTGTGGTCTACTTCAGTTGTCGAAATCAGAAGAGTCTGGAAATTGCAAAGAACAACGCATCCACAAACAATTAACTTGGATTTTTCACTAACTGAAACTGAGAAAATGCTGACTTAAGTAACAATTAGGCTTTATCCTCTACAGTAAACTGAGCAGATTGTCAGGTTTCCTGTGAACTTTCTGCTCTTTTTATGAAACCACACTCATGAGATTAGTAGCATTGCATTTAACTGGTATGCTGTGGGCAAATGTAATGCCACCCATCTGCACTGAGTGCTGGGCAGGGAGGGCAGGCACACAGATGAACTGACGCAGAAAGTCAGCAATGAACCCCTCCCGGGCACACTGAAGACCAGTCCCTGGTAAGAAGACTATAAGAGGGAAGATGCAAAGGTGCCTGAGATGTCTAGCCCCTTCTGAAGACCCCCCAGGTTCAGAGAAATGCAAGACTGTGGAGGAGTATGCTCTCTGTCCATACTGTATCTTGTGTCAAACCAGGATCTATTCTTTGTCTCCCCATTGAAAATGCAGTCACTGCAAACAACAGTTTCTTCTGTTTATAGCACACCAGGCTCACATGCCAGATCTGGCAGAAGAATTTCACCATGAAATATCTGTGTCATCTGCATGGCAGCATGTACAAACAAAAGCTTTTTTACATTTTTATGTTGTCTTTTCTTTGCGATTAATTGACTTATGTAAATTATATATATAATTGTAGGAACTGAAATACAGCATTTCAAACTCAATTCCTTGAAATCATTTACAGCCACTATCACTAGCAAAGATAAGAAAAATGCTCCTTCACTTGTGAAAAAAACAAAACCAAAACCAACACAACAAATGCATGTCACCTGTAGTGACAAAGAGTATTTTACATGTGAACATATTCGCAACCCAGGAAGGTGGCAGTCAGAATAATAATGTTACAGACGATTGCATCATATCCACAACAAAGATGTTACTTGGAAGCAATTCAATTTTTTTACAAAAGCATATGGCATCTATGATTTCATTATTCATAAATTAATGTCAAGCCTTCTATTCAGTGTTGAAAGAGCTGTATAAACAAATATGTCTCTCACATATCCAGTGATAACCAACATGGTCATTCACAGCAATAATATGAAGTTTTAAAGGTGTCAAATGTCATGAAAAACTGTAAAATCTGGATGCTTATCCTATCTCTGTTATAAAACCATCTGACCTTGATGCATTTACAAAACTGGGATAGAAGTACCACAGGAACCAATATTCCTTTGAAAGAAATAGATTGTGTTCTCTTAAAAATTACTGTCCTGGGTTCAGCAGTAGCAGTTGTTTTTCTCCTTCTTGGTAGCTGGTGTAGTGCTGTGTTTTTGACTTTCTGTCTGGGAACAGCGCTGATAACACCAGTGTTTTCAGTTTCTGCTTAGTAACATTTTGGTCTGGACAAGGACTTTCTGAGCCTCATGCTCTGCCAGGGAGGAGGGGAAACTGGGAGGAAGCAGAGACAGGACACCTGATGCAAACTGACCAAGGAGGTATTCCATACCACAGCACGTCATGCCCAGGATGTAAAAAAAAAGAGGGCAGAGGCCCAGAAGAGGGGGGTTTGCTGCTGGATCGGGCTTGAAATCAGGTGGTGAGCAGTTGTATTCTTTTTCCTTGTATTTCCCTGGTCATTATTATTGGTGGTAGCAGTAGTGATTTGTGTTATATCTTAGTTACTAAACTGTTCTTATCTCAACCTGTGGGAGTTGCATTCTTTCAATTCTGTTTCCCATCCCTCCGGGACAGGGGCAAGAAAGAGGGGGGGGTGAGTGAGCGAACTGGGTGAGTTATAGTGGCTTAAACCATGACAATTACTTATTGTAAAATATCTTTCTTCCACTCTTTGAACTATGTGCTAATGTTAAACTAACATTTAATCAATGTTTGTTACTTATAACTAGAGTCAAAGAAAACTTAAAAGCAATCAATGAGAACAACAGAACAAGCAAATCTCTTAATCTATTACTCTTCAAGTCAGCATTGTTTTGCTCTATAAACTTAAGCAACTTCTTAATTGGCAGCTCTTTCCATGATCTTCCAAATACATGACATTCCCATGCATAAAATTTTGTACATATGTTAATTTTGTAAGTTGCTTCTGAACCTTTTTTATTTTAGTTTGAGTGATTATGTTTATGCAAACAAGAATAAACAACACCATGTGGCTTACAGGTGTACCTGGAATTTGCCATTGAGAATTGTCAAACCAGGGGATTAAAAAAAATCCATAAAATAACAGTAAATATTGCAAATATTACCAAATAATGAGTGAAAAATACCAAATCACAAAATCACACCAAATCCTGCCACCAAATCACAAAATTGATTAAAGAATCTAGATGTTTTCTTATAAATAAATAATAAATAAATACATACATAAATGCATTTAATCCTTAGGGAGCTTAAATATTGCATTTGGAGAGTTTTAGGTACATTGCCTGAGTCTTGTATCCCCTATAAGACCTCGGCTAGTGTAGTAGTTCCCCCTTAGCAGTCTCCTTGCCCAGCCACATGCTTCACCTACTCTCCAATAGTAGATCTGCTTCCAGCCCCCACTTTGCAAGTCAGAACTGCCAGTTCTTTGTAGTTAATCAGACACACATTTTCTTGTTCAGCAGTTGTTTTAATGGACCTCAAAAGAGCTCAGGTTGTTCTGAGGCTATAAGTTGGATAGTACTGATGGAAAATCCCCCAAGGCCTTTAGTTTTCAAAGTAAAGTGTTCATGTAGGTGTATAATCAGAGTACAATCAACAAGATACATGTGCATCGCATCTGCAAGCAACCCACAGCAAATTATATGACCCAGACATCAGCTGCTTTTAAAACTAAAGCTGCTTCTTAGTGCTGCCTAACTCTTAGAATTGTTACTCATGTGTTGGGAACTCGACTCCATATGCAAACAGAGCAGCTGACTGTGAGGTAGAGTCTCATCACCAAATCTAGAGGTACCTGTTACTCTTAATCGCTTCGAGGACACCAGAACTTTTTGTACAAATCAATGGTGGGCACCAACTTCAGACTGCACCAAATAAATGTTCCTGCAGGTGAAACAGCTATGGTGCAGGGGATGCAGTCTTGCCAGTCAATTCCTGCATGACTCATCTTTCTTCTAGAAGGAATTTTCACAAGAACTTGGGCCTGATTCTGGACAGGTTTGCTTTAAATGTCTGCTGGTCATCATTTGGTCAGCAGGTGAGGAGCCCTTTGGGACATTCTGCTCTGTTTCTCCCTTGCTGAGCAGGTTGCCTGCAGTGGGACATGGATGTTCGCAGGATGTCACAGCATGAACAGTCTCCTATCAAATTACAGCCCTCAGTCCACAGACCGAGTGTGCCGGTTCAGTTACGTCTTAGTGTGTTTTCCATGCAAACTGTGGTATTTAACTTTGGGTACATCCTGAGGATCCTAGCGGGACATAATTAAAAGGGCCATGCCTTGCCTGGGGGCCCACCACCCAGGAACTATGGGCAGGCTGCAGCCTTCCTCAGGGTGGTATTTCCAAGAATCTCTTTGATGTGATATACACCCACAGAGGCACACAGCAAGAGTGCAGAGGCTCAGACATGCTGCAATGTTTGTGCAAGTGGGCACAAGGATAGAAAGTCTTTGTTCTCTGCCATCTCCTGCTCCCACACTCTAGTTTTCAAATGTGGGTGCTAGACTCTGATGGCACTTTTCAGCACCTACAATGATGTGATTGATGCACTTTAGGATCAAACTGGGTAGCTGGTTTGCCAGACTGAGATATTTTGTGCAGGGCCTCATGTTAAAAAATTCATCGGATGTTAAAAGTGTGAAGTGGTTTCAAACGATCTGCACCTCAAGAAGCAGCCTGTAAATGAGCACATTAGTTTCATTTCTTTCTATACCACCACCATTGAAAGCTTCTTGTCTAAATTTTGTTAGCTAAAAAATGGCAGCATTTTGATCATTTGTTGTATCATATGTGATATGCACAGTATCATGACACTGAGTAGTCTGAAGCCATTATCTTGTTAGGATGCTATATTTCACTCCAGCACCACCCTTTGCTGCATGAAGAACAAATCCTCACCCAAACATCAGAATTTTTTAATCTCAGTAGCCTGAAGTGAGTGGTATTTTGTTTTCCTTTTACAGGAAGGTCAGAGAGTGTATAGTTGCTACAGATTAAGAATTAACAACTAAGGCATTTGATAATGGACAGGGGTAGTGCAGTTGATGTAATCTACCTGGACTTTTGCAAAGTGTTTGGCACTGTCTCACGTGACATCCTTGTCTCTAAGTTGGAGAGACATCAATTTGATAGGTGGACCATTCGGTGGATAAAGAACTGGTTAGAAGGCTGCATGCAAAGAGCTGTGCTCAATGGCTCAATGTCCAGCTGGAGACCAGTAACCAGTGGGGTCCCTCAGGGATCGGTGTTGGGACCGGTCTTGTTCAACATCTTTGTTGGTGACATGGACAGTGGGATTGAGTGGGCCCTCAGCAAGTTTGCCGATGACACCAAGCTGTGTGGTTTGGTTGATACATTGGAGGGAAAGAATGCCATCCAGAGGGACCTTGACACGCTTGTGAGGTGGGCTGATGCCAACCTGATGAAGTTTAACCATGCCAAGTGCAAGGTCCTACAGCTGGGTGGGAGCAATCCCAGGCACAGCTACAGGTTGGGCAGAGAAGAGATTCAGAGCAGCCCTGCTGAGAAGGACTTGGGGGTGTTGGTCAATCAAATTGCCCAGGGAAGCTGTGAATGCTCCATTGCTGGCAGTGTTCAAGGACAGGTTGGACAGAGCCTTGGGTGGCACGGTTTAGTGGGAGGTGTCCCTGCCCATGGTAGGGAGGTTGGAACTAGATGATCTTAAGCTCCTTTCCAACCCTAACTATTCTATGATTCTATGATTCTATGCTCAGAGGAAACAGCTTATTAATGCAAAAATCACAAAGGCCATGTCTTCACTCTCCAGCTTCCAAATATTTACTCTTAATAATCTTTTCATCACCATAATTTCAGAATTTATATTCCTGACCGTGTTCTAAGACATGATTCAGCCTCACCTGGAAAGTCACCTACATTGCTGTAAAGCTCTTACTCAATAGTTGTTTCTCTAATTATCATGTGCTAATTGATTCTAAATCAACTAAATAAACCATTTTTTCTTAACATGGTGGGAGAGGGAAGTTATACCTCTTTAGCTTTAAATTGTTGTTTCCTCACTAAACACAATTCCCCCTTATCTTTCACTGAAAATAACTTTGGGTACCACTTTGCACGCAGGGACTCCAACGAGGGGAGTGCTGTACCATACCCCTGTAATCTGTACTGGGCACTGTGCTTGAGGGGTAGCTGGAGAACAACAAGTAGCATGTGGGTGTAGGACACTTGTGGCTCAGATTGTCCCGTGGATGAACAGCCTGAAGAGAAGGGTATGGGGGGGGAATGTGTTCCTGGGGAGCTCATTGATGTTCAGCTTGAACACGGGGGTCACAGCTACCCCTGAACAAGGTTTGGGCTATCATTCCTTAGGCAGGAGGAATCTTAAGACTGTAAATCAGTAACCTTCTGTTTCACTGAGTTTCTTATTCAATTACCAGGTGCAATTTCCAGTTAAGATAAACTTGGCTTTGGGATAACAGTGAAAGATAATCAAAGCAACTCACTTATCCCACATCAAACCCATCTCTTCCTCTGTCAATGTACTCTGGACAGGTTAGGCCTGATGCCACCCTATGTGTTCCTGCTACCAAATACTGTTTTCTTTCACTGTCTCGCACTCCTTTTTCACTAATAATAAGGTTTTTTTACTTGATCTCATTTAAGCATAGTATTGTTCTCCTGTCACTTCCACACATTTGCAAAAAGAAACTGCAATGGAAAGAAATGCTGCAGGGGGAAAGCAGAGAGGAAAAGGCAGTATAAGAGTCCTGAGAACAAATTCATAAGCTGGCCTAAACAGATACATCCAGAGGAAGGGCAGACCACCCCTCATAAGTCACTCCCACCCAAGGGAGCTTGTGCAGCACTACTGTAAATACAGTTAGAGGGGGCTGACGTAGGGGTTTGCAGTGTGGAAGCTCTATGTGGCTTCGGGTCATAGTAGCAAGCTCTCGAGCGCACACAGGACCATTGCATTGCACAGCCCAGAGTTGCTGAGGTGCCTATAGGCCATTGGCTTGCACAGTGCGACTGTCTTTCTCACAGAAACAAGTTTTAACATCTCTTTTTAACACATTTAGCTAAAGTCCTTTCACTTCACAAGACACTGATGCTGACCACACCACAACACCAGTGATGATTGGCTGGGTGTAGAATAATAGTAGTAAAAATGCTAATTACACTCATTTGCAAGGTGAACAAGGGTCATGTAACACTCATGAAAAGGTCACCTTGTGAAGCGGCCGAGAATGAGGAATTCTGACCATTAAGACTGAACATAGCCCTCTGAAAGCATTTGTTTTTTGCTAGCTCTGAACACAGTCTCTCAATAAATGGGCATTGGCTAAGGAAATGAAGAGATCCCAGGAATGAGACTGCTGCCTTTCCCCCAAAGAACCCCCAGTTATCAGGAGAAGTGAGTGGTCTGGAAGAAAAATTGTTGATGTCTCTTCCCCAAAGGTACTTCAAACAGTAAACGAACACACAAGATCCCATGTTTATTTTCTTTTAAATATATTTTTGAAAATATTGTCTGATCCAAAATATGTGTTTTTCAATTTTGCGTGCCATAGCCAGCCATGAGTGATGTATTTTATCCATATTCATAACAGTGTACAAACTTTCTATTCATAGCTCTCTCCACAGCAAAAATTTTGGTGGGCACCCTGGAATTTCTTTCTGCGGCATATAGTAATCCTTTACCTGAGGGCTTGCTCCAAATAAATGTTTACATTCCTCTGGCAGCTCACTTGAAATGTAAAGGAACAAGGTATGTGAGTCTTCCATTAAATAACTGACTGCATTTACATGTTTGGGGGAGGAAGGCACATAGCGTTCCTGAGCTGGACTGGGTGCAGGAATGTCCAACCTTGTTTCCTCTCATAAATATTTCATAATAGAAAAGACCTTAAAAACACGCCAATTCTAACTGTGGATTGACCCTTCCAGCTCTAGGCACCTTAACTAGGAGGGACTGAAATAAACACCACAAGTAAGCAGTGCCTGCAGCAGCCAGTCGTCTATGAAAACCACAGCATCCTCTTTGGTCCTGGGGACCATCGTTTCATTTGGAGGCTATTCCAGGGAGGGCAGACTGAAATGGAGGGTGGTGGGTGGCAAGGGTCACACATCAAAGGTGCCAAGGAAGGTGGAAACAATCTGAAGAAAAACTTCCTAGTCTGGGATCGGGTTTTATTTTATTTCACCCAGTTCAAGCAAACAATGTTTTTACTTACATTGATGAAAGAATGTCTCAGTAGCTAGGAGTAAGCATTCCAAAACAGTAAATAGGAAAAATGCTCATACACAGTGTATATATCCAGTTACTGAAGTAAATGTGCTGCTGTTTGCTTACTAGAGGGCCAGGTCTACTCAAGCTTCTGTGATTCCAGCTAGTCACATGGGGTTTTCTTTAACCTTTTAATCATTATTCCTATCACCAGGGCTATTCACTTGGCCACCCTCCTTTAAACTGCCACCAAGCTGGGGCTGGCAGGCTACCAAAACATCCCCAGGAGAAAGAACAGCACAGGAAGTCAGGAGTTTGTTATTCTGCAGGAATCCAAACCCACAGCTTTCTCTGGTCACTCCTGTCCACCTTCCTTGGCAGTTGAGCTCAAATAAGATATCCTTCAGCTGTCTTCGATATCCTTTAACAGAGGGGGCATGTTGTTTAGCCCCAGGAGAAAGGTAAAACACAGAGGCTCTGTCTCTTCCAGTGCTTGCATTCCCGCACAGTAAAAAATCTCATGTTTCCCAGTTACAAGTTTGGTGTTTCCCATAAGTGCTCCTTGAGAGGACTATATTTTTTTTTCCTTTCCTCTCGATTGCTATCAAGACTACTCAGAGGCCTCTCTAAACTGACACGAGGAGCTTGTGCAAACTGAGCTAAAACAAAACTAGTACTAGTTTTGTTTCTGCTCACAAAATTCTCAAAAGCTGAGTGACATCTTGTCCAGGACACTTAGTAGCTGATAATGAACCTAACAGCCTTACTTTAAATGAAGGAAAATGTCATGGATGTTACGTGATTTATACTGGCATAAAACTAGGGGAAGCAAATGGACCCTAGTAGCTACAGTAAATGCGAATTACCACAGTAATAGTTTGCAATAAAAAACAGTCTCTTCTCTGAGGGAAATTGCCTCTGCATCCTCAAATTAAGTTTGGATCTGAACTCTTTGTGAGCTAATTTCCTGTACAGTCCCCAATTCACAGTGTGGAAACCAGGGCATGTATATGAAAAGTAACTTGTCCTAGTGTCACAGAGGAAGTCAAAGATAAATCCAGGAGTGGAAATAAACCAGACCATAGTATAAGTGTGCACAGTTCCCACTAGAATCTAAAAGTGCATTTATTCAAGCCTAAATTTCACTCTTACTTTAAACTCCTGCGTCTTATAACCAAAACTATGCTTTGTCTACCAGTAATTTCAAAATCTACCCATTATTGGGAAGATGTATGTATTCATTGGGCAATTGATACAGCTGTATTCCATGCCTCTGTGCATTTCTTTGCTGAATTATATTTATATACATCCTCTACCAACATGCTTCAGAGAAGTGTAGTAAGGACAAAACAATCTGAGGAGGAGAGATGGTTTCATTCAGATAATTCTTATTTAAAGTCGTAGCTATTATCAAGCAGTTATCATTACCAAAATGTTTTGCATCTCTTGCTACAAAAGTCACTCTTCTGTGTGACACCCAACATGTCCAAGAAAAGTTCGTGGAGATATGAACTCTTCTCAGCATACTTTTGAAGTCCACAGACCTGGAGTTCATTTAAATGATGAAGATGACCAAACTGACATGTCCTTGCTGGAAATAACCTGATCCCCTCCTTCCAGTACTTAAAACAGAGCACTGTTGTCAAAAACTGGTTCAGAAAATCAGGTGGCACATAGTGAGAATAATGAGTTCTGATTTTCCAGGGTTTTATAAAATAACTTGACATTAGGGTATACATCTTCCAGTGTAGGTAGTAGCCTATAGAGAAACCTAATGGGATTTCAAAGATGTTAGTACTTTGTTCATATAGATACAGACAAGCACTTCAGAGGTTAATATCTGTGGTTACCAATGTAGTCAGAGTACACTGCAGAACTGTAAACATATATAATCTTTATCAAAAAAGTAGCTAAGTAAATCTCTCACTCTCCTTCTCAAATATTGATGAAAACATGATCAACATGTATTGGTACTCTCCCATAGCAGCTCATGCATCCAAGTCCAACTTTTACATTGGAGGTACCCCAGACACTTGAAACATGTCCCTAGAGTTGGCAGGTTGAGATTAACTTGCGATTTTCTAATGACGGAGGTGCAAATATTGACATCTTAACATTTCAATCAAGTTTTTCAATAGGATTTCCTTGGAGAATTTCCATTGTGTTTAGTTGGCGGACTGTAAAATCTATCAGCAGTCCTCCACCAAACAGCTCCAGAAAACCATTGCAAATGGGAAGAACCACAATTAGAATTGGGCTACAGTGTGTCACTGTGTCATGGTTACATATCCTAAATGGAGAAGTTGAGAGACATTTCCTAAATTACCAGGACATTTCTAAGCACATTCCTGTAGGCTTCAGCATACTTTCTAACACACCACCAGCCTCATGCAGTTAGCTCCCTGGAAGTAGAATATAGAGCCCTGTCATTCTAAAATATTCCTCTAGCGCAAGGCTAATCTTATACATCTAGAGACTGCCTGCATTATCATTAAGTCTCATTGGAACTGCACTTCAAGCCTCTATGCAACTCCCATGCTCCAGAAACCAAGTAAAGGGTCTCCCATTTCCCGCACTCAGGAAAAAATCCACACTGGATGTTACTGCCTCTGCATCATATGACAAGCAGTGACAAAGCTGAACCACAGCTTACACACGGCAAAGCAGCAAATCATATAGTCTCAGTGAGAATAAAAGTGGGCAAAATAAGAAGTTTGAATCATAGAATCATAAAATAGTTAGGGCTGGAAAGGACCTTAAGATCATCTAGTTCCAATCCCCCTGCCATGGCCAGGGACACCTCACACTAAACCATGCCGCCCAAGGCTATGTCCAATCCAGCCTTGAACACCGCCAGCGATGGAGCATTCACAACTTCCCTGGGCAACCCATTCCAGTGCCTCAACACCCTTACAGTAAAGAATTTCTTCCTCATATCCAATCGAAACTTCCCCTGTTTAAGTTTGAACCCGTTACCCCTTGTTCTCTCACTACAGTCCATAATGAAGAGTCCCTCCCCAGCATCCCTATAGGCCCCCTTCAGATACTGGAAGGCTGCTATGAGGTCTCCACGCAGCCTTCTCTTCTCCAGGCTGAACAGCCCCAACTTTCTCATCTATACAAGCCCTTAAAGTAATTCCTCTATTGTCACATTCTGGAGGAAACAAGATCTCTTTGAAAAGTACTGTGTTCCTCCTAAGCAGCAGTGGCAGCTGTTTACGGTCAAGCATTTAATATACGCTGGAGGGCTGTTTAAAGTCTTTGAAAAAAGGAATTTTCATTCTTCTTTGCCAGAGTGGAAAGTTACTTCACAAGTTTTAAAATACTTGCAAATTTATCTAGGTTTGAAAAAAACAAACTAGTATATAAGATATATAAAACCTCCGATTCCTTGGGGCTTGGTTTTTTCCAAGTTAAGCAACCAAAGCATTTGATAGTTACCAGAAAGAGGGTGCTTTTGTGCTGGTAACATCAAATACAGCTTACCATTGTCTGTGGAACAATTTTCTGTCAAGAAACCCTTTTGGCTGAGCTTTGGGTAGCAACAGACTTTTGCTATTAAATACAGCTCTGTTTAAACACCAACAACCGAGTGGCAGAATGTGAAGCACTTCCATTTGGTAATCCATGGTGATTTATAACTTTCTGTGAAGCCAGCAAACATCTCTCATTTCCAATTTCCACAGGTATCTCATAAAAAAGCCAACAACCTCTTCAATTCAAAAATCAAGTAACGGAGTAAATATTCCAGAAACATCCTTGGTTTGGTATATTTCAGCTTTTGTTATATGCATTTCAGACCAAATTTTGCTTGTGTTCATGTACTTCAAATATTTAGGGGTGTATAGTTCCCTGTCAGCCACTGTCCCTCACTGGGAAAAGACAAAGTGGTCCACAGAGGGTTTAGTGCCTGGATGTCAGATTAGTTGTGTACGGGCTGATAGCTGAGCAGTATCAGGTTTTTTGTATTAGTGTTGTCCATTGCTATGTCATCTACCTGGACTTGTGCAAAGCACTTGACAGTGTCCCACATGACATCCTTGTCTCTAGGTTGGAGAGACATCAATTTGATAGGTGGACCACTCGGTGGATAAAGAACTGGTTGGGTGGCCGCATGCAAAGAGTTGTGCTCAATGGCTCAATGTCCAGCTGGAGACCAGTAACGAATGGTGTCCCTCAGGGATCGGTGTTGGGACCGGTCTTGTTCAACATCTTTGTCAGTGACATGGACAGTGGGATTGAGGGCACCCTCAGCAAGTTTGCCGATGACACCAAGCTGTGTGGTTCGGTTGATATGCTGGAGGGAATGAATACCATGCAGAGGGACCTTGACATGCTTGTGAGGTGGGCTGATGCCAACCTGATGAAGTTTAACCATGCCAAGTGCAAGGTCCTCCACCTGGGTCAGAGCAATGCCAGGCACAGCTACAGGTTGGGCAGAGAAGAGATTCAGAGCAGCCCTGCAGAGAAGGACTTGGGGGTGTTGGTCGATGAAAAAATTAACATGAGTCGGCAGTGTGCGCCTGCAGCCCAGAAAGCCAACCATATCCGGGGCTGCATCAAAAGAAGCGTGACCAACAGGTCGAGGGAGGTGATCCTGCCCCTCTACTCTGCTCTTGTGAGACCTCACTTGGAGTATTGTGTGTAGTTCTGGTGTCCTCAACATAAAAAGGACATGGAACTGTTGGAACAAGTCCAGAGGAGGGCCACGAGGATGATCAGGGGACTGGAGCACCTCCTGTATGAAGACAGGCTGAGAAAGTTGGGGCTGTTCAGCCTAGAGAAGAGAAGGCTGCGTGGAGACCTCATAGCAGCCTTCCAGTATCTGAAGGGGGGCTACAGGAATGCTGGGGAAGGACTCTTCATGAGGAACTGTAGTGAGAGGACAAGGGGTGACGGGTTCAAACTTAAACAGGGGAAGTTTAGATTGGATATGAGGAAGAAATTCTTTACTGTAAGGGTGGTGAGGCACTGGAATGGGTTGCCCAGGGAAGCTGTGAATGATCCGTCACTGGCGGTGTTCAAGGCTGGGTTGGACATAGCCTTGGGTGGCATGGTTTAGTGTGAGGTGTCCCTGTCCATGGCAGGGGGATTGGAACTAGATGATCTTAAGGTCCTTTCCAACCCTAACTATTCTATGATTCTATGATTATCACTTGTGCTTTGTTCCTAAGGTCCACCGTCAGATGCTATTGGCAAATATAGAACAAAAAAAAAGTGAGCAAGTTGTATTTTTTATGTTTTAAAAGCTCTACTAGAGACAGGATTTAAGCAGATAAGCATCATTTTAAAACCATCAGCTGTGGATGAATGAGGTTTGGAGTTAGTTTTTGTACCCTGAACTAAAGACAACTGGACATATCCACAGAAGCAAAGCTGTACATTCAGATAAATAAAACTTGTGAGATTTCAGTCAATGGGACCTTGAAACATTCAGTGCTTCAGAGGCATGGATGATACATGTTCCTTTGAAAAAGTCACGTTGGTATCAGAAGTCAATGCAGGGCAGAATCCACGAAAGAATAATTTCAGCTCCTTGAAAAGGTCGCTGTAATATCCAACTCACTCTTTCTGCTGTAGGTTTTCTTTTATAGAAAATGTGTAAGAAAAGAAAGTTTCAAACAGCCCATATATTTGGGCAGTAAGTGATATCTTGCAACTGAATTTGTTGAAGCATTTGGTTCCTGGCTAGATTACAGCTAGCCTTCGCCAGTTTATTGAGTGTTGATGAATGTAGAAGGTGTGAAGGCTGAGTTGAGAAAACTCCACTTTGTTACACACTTTTTCCTGTATGTCCTTCTGGAGCATTGTGCCAAAACACTGTGCACTCTATCTATAGTGCTGGCATCAGCTCCCAGAGCATCACTGTATTTCCTTTGGAATGTTACAGCCTGTGTGTTAACTGAACAGCAAATGAAGCATATTAATGAAAACAACAACAGAAAGAAATCCATATTGCAGTCTGCTTCAAGTGATTTCTCATCACTTCCAATACTTGCAGACCATCTTCAGGCCTGCAGGACATGGGCACCAACAGGCCTTCACTCTGCCAGGCAGCTTCCTTGCAGACACGCTCAGCATCAAAAGTCTTGTCAGTTATTCCTAAATACACTCATCCTTCTTTGAGCTGGAGGACTGAGGTCAGGGCTAGTTAAAATATCGAGTCTCCCATTACACACTCTACTTTGTAGAAGCTTGCTGGCTGCCACACTCTGCTTTCTGGCATCAGCAAGTGAAAGAATAATTCATTCTTTGTGTCACATATTATTTTTTACCTCACAAGGATGCAGCAGCTCTTTTCAGGAGACCATGGGTCATCTGAAGAATCATGCCCACAAACTCCACTAGAGCACCTCCAAAAAGACAGCCAGGAGCCATCCCCTTGGGATTCAGCCAGTTCTCTTGTTCCACAGTCTGAATTGCTTCTTTCAGATGCTACTGGGGAGAAGAGTTAAATATCAGCTTTGAATGCTGCTTTTCAAAGACAGCCACGTCATTATTCATTTTAAAATAAACAACTCTTGCACTGCACAGTAGAATGAGCTAGGTGTTTCTTGTGCTATCTATAAATTGGTGGTTTTGTCTGCCTTCTCTGGTTTTATTTCCTATGGATAAAGGTCAGTAAAATATGAACAAACATGATTTATTGGGGTACCTTTATGGCAAAATCAGTTTCCAACACTTAAATCACGTAATAGTTTTATCACTCCCTTTTGTTTCAGCAACATTTGATATAGACACACCACAGTTGAAATCGAGGAAGACATGATGAGATATAATCTCACCACATTTGTGTTCCACTTGCGTTGTTTTCAGACCAACCACTTTCTTCCTCTTCCCTCATACTTCTATTTTATTTTTCCGTTTTCTTTCTTCTTGCTCTATTTGAAGTTTTTTTCTTCCCTCACTCTTAAGGATTTTTTGCAAAATTCTGCTCTCGTGCAGAATCCTCAACCAAGATATCTCAGAATAGTCATGTTTTATTAGGAAGAAGCCAAGAAATGACAGTGAAGACATATCTCTAATAAACAATTCAAACAGTGAGAAGTTTGGCTATATATAGATCTTTTCATAGTTCATCCAGACCAATCCTATGAGAAAGCAAAAAGAGGAGCTTCTGCAGACATCATTACCGGTGGTATTAATGACCTCATCTCCTCTGGTGCAGGAAACACAACAGCTAGTGGTCAAGGTGGCTGGGAATGTACTGTAATTTTTAAACAGAAGATGACCAGATGACCACACAGCCACTGCTGTGGGAAAAAAAAGAAAAATGCACTTTTGTTTAGTTTTTGCACTTATGTTGGGGAAAGTGCTGTTATTGTATGTTACTTTTAAGGGAGACAAAGTATTCCTGTGCTTTGTGATACTTTCAGTGTGATTTCAAAGTGAGTGATAGGAACTGTGTGGCAGTGGTTCGTGGCCTGAAGTCTGGTTTATTCCAAGACAGCCTGTAAAGCCTTAGAAGGACCATCAGAGCACGTACCCTGCTGCCTTCTTCAGATAGATCCATGCCTCTACCAGGACAAACCAGTGGTATATCTGATTCATTTCATGCAAGAAAGGGTAAGTGAGATCAGATTTAAACGTAGAATTATACTGAGTTAACCTATGACATAATCATAGAATCATGAATGGTTTGGGTTGGAAAAAACCTTAAAGATCATTTAGTTCCAACCCCCCTGCCATGGGCAGGGGCACCTTCCACTAGGCAAGGTAGCTCAAAGCTCCAGTGGCCTTGAACAATTCCAGGTATGGGGCAGCCACAACTTCTCTGGACAACTTGTTCCAACATCTCACCACCCTCATAATGAAGAATTTCTACCTAAAATCTAATCTAAATCTCCCCTATTTCAGTTTAAAACCATTGCACCTCATCACTACATGCCCTTAGAAAACGTCCCTCTTTAGATTTCCTGTAGGCCCTCTTTAGGTATTGGAAAGCTGCTATAAGGTCTCCCTGGAGCTTTCTCTTCTCCATAATAATCTCTCTGTTCTTTTTGTTTCAGAAGCAACACATGTCATGTCTGGATCATGGAAAAAAACACAGTGCTGATATAAGATGCAAGAAAAGCAATTCTCCAGGCCCTGTGTTTTTCATGTGGACATTCACTGCGTGATGGTAAAGGATCATTTCAGCCCATCAATCGACTGACTGTTGTGGTGCTTATTTGTTTTGCTAAAGGAAATGCTTCAGCCAGGAGCTCGCACACAGCCTGGCACAAAATGGAACGTGCCCGCATTCCTGACAATGATGGTTTACTTAGCTGTGTGGGGGAGGCTGTTTTCAGCTGGCTGTTTAGAGCTCTCATTTTCTTCCTGAAAAAAGGGGAAACGTAATACCATGGAGAATCATGGACTTGAGCTGCCTGATTTCACCACCAGACCTAAATTCTTCCAAAACAAAATACCTCAAAACATCCAGTGGGCAATAAGGTGTGCATTTATGCACTGCTGTGGCAGGCTGTGTGATGGTTTTTCATGATGACTTTCAGCCAGCTCAGTGCTACAAACCAGGCACAGTAGGCTTAGCTACCTATTGGTCTCCAGACTGCTACTGTGGCATAAACATTTTCTCCAAAATATCTGCTTTACACTGTGTAAGAGTTTTGTACTTCATGTATTAACCCCCTAAATGATTGGCTGAGAATATTTGCAGGTCATTTTAGGAGATGAGATGGCTGTGAAGTGCAGAAGGCTAGGATGGCTCAGCTGGGAGCAGAGAGAGGATATGGCTAAGGTTTGTACAATGAGGAAGGCAGTGGAGAAGGTAAGGGAGAAGGTGTCCAACCAAATTCTCCACTAGTAGAACAGGACTCAGTTTAAAACAGTTAAAACCCACTCAATGGAGCAGGCAGTGCACTTCTGAAACATGCTGTCACAGGATCTGCAGTGAGGAGTCAGAGCAAACCTCCAGGTCCAGAACAGGATTAGATAAGATAAAGTAAAATAGGTCCAAAAAAGACACCACTGGGAATGAGGGGGATGTTTCCCATGCCATCCCCAATCCAACAGTTATTTTTACACAACTTTTAATGGTAATCAAGAAAATTTAATCTCCCTAGCATGCCTTCTACAGAGCAAGTAAGGGGGGATCCTGTCACTCCCCAGAGGCTCCCTAGTGCGATCAAGGAGGCTGGCTCATTTAGGCTGAAGTTAGCTTTAGCTTAAACCTGTCACCACATAAAGAATATTTATCTTAATAAGCCCATGACAACAGTAAAAAATTCATATAATAGAAACAAAGAAACAAATATTTTGAGCTATTTTTAGAGCAAATAAATGTGCAAAACCTGAACAAAACCTAAGTGTCAAATTTTTCTCTCACCATGTCAGCCATCCACCGACAAAGGCAGAGTTCAGCCACAGTGGCTCAGCTTCATAATTGTCCCCCTGTGGCAATGGAATCTGAGAAAATTGCATGACTTCAGTAAAAATGGCCAGCATCTTGAGCCAGGTTCCATGTACTTTTGACTGCTGGGAACAGCACTGCTAGTCTTGCTTCAGCTGGTGAATGAAAACTAAGTGGATCATATGAGAGCTAAGTGGATCATATTTTTTACATCAGTCTTAGGAATGAGATTATAGCCTTTGACTCAGAAATTACTTCCAATATTCATTTTGATCCATTTCTTTGAATTCATCTGGGATAGCTGCTTCATCAGTCAGTCATTGCTTTTGCCACTAAACCCATGCCACAAATTACTTTGGTATATTCCCTTTCAGTTTATCTTTGTTCACAATAACCCCAAATTCCTTGACAAATGGCAACGCATGTGTAAACCGTCTGAAAGGTAACCTCTTACTGGAAAGTGTACCATACTTAATTATGACTCAGCCTGGGAACAGCAGAAAACGCCTCAGTGTTTTGGTTTGTCAGCTCTACTCTGTAATGTTCACCAGCCTTGGTAATCCAGGGCAATAACACAGACTGTCCCATTTCAAGTTTTCTTTGCACCATTCTTTGCACTAAAACTGCCAAATTCATGGGCATTCCTATGCTTCTGCACCAACTTTTGGATCCCCAAGCCTCAACTGACCTCTAATTAGCATAATTTATCACCTTGAAAGGAATCCTCTTTCTAGCCTCTGTCACTGGCTGCAAAGTGTGAAATGGGTACCTATATAAAAATACACACCTATAATATAATATTTATAAGAATATGCACCCATAATATAACAATGTGTAACAATAGTCTGTGGCAGTAGCTTCCCTTTTCTACCTCTTATCCACGGCACATGGATGTGGACTTTCCTTGTTGATGGCTACTGTTAGGTAGAAAAGAATGATTGAAAACACCTTTACTGATGGGGCACTGTCTGCCTGCTGGGTCCCATGAGAGAACAAATCTTCACCCTCTCTCTGCGCAGAACCACGTGGTTTGGGCCTCCTTTTCTTCCTAGGAAAGATTTTTCATGTGGAAGAACACTTTCTACATTTACTTCAATCTTATTCTCACGGAGCTGTAGTGTGCAAAGTAGCCTATTGACTTTCTGCTTCATGCCTTGCTGTGAATTCAAGAGTAGCATCGATTGCTTGATAGTGCTGGGATTTATTGATACAATGAGTTTTACCAAGTTTGCAGTTCCACAAAGTCTGTCACACAGGCTAACAGGAAGTGAAGAATGAAACAGTGCATGAAATGAAATGAAAAACATTCTCTTGACTACTGTAGGTATAAACTGACTTTTCATTGAAACATCACAAAAAGTCATCCAGGAAAGAACCAGAAGTCAAATTAGTCATCAGCCTGGTAAAGCTGTGTGTATTAAGTCCTCTTTGTATGTTTAAAAAATGTACACATTTAGTTTAGAATAATAGTCCCCAGTAACCAAGACAAATATGACCGATGCTGACATAGTGTAAGTGTAAAGGAAACAACAAAACATATGAGGAAATACCTCAAAGATAAACACAACTGTTTGTTCAGTAGCCACCTCTCGCTCTATAGCAACCCTTTCTTTTTCTGTTCCCGTTCTGTTTTGCTTCACCATCCCAAATGACATCCTGAATTTCTTTCATTTAATTTTGTTTAATTTAAGCTATTTATTTAATGGCTTGCTTTTGATTAATTTTTAGAAACCTAAATGGACCTGTATTAGCATAATCATCAGTCTGATCATTCATTATACCTGCAGGAATTCCTTGGGCTGTATACACAGTTCTGTTTCAGACAGCTTGTTCCCAGAGTATAGGGCTTCTTGACAACAGGGAACTCAATTAATACAGGGAACTCAATTAATAATTGCACATAGTCTGTGTACATACACCATATTGGGCTGTAGCTGCACCAGCTGAAAAGGTTACTGAAGCAGCGCCTCGTCCCCATCCAGCTGTCACCTTCTCTCTGCGGCCCCTAACCAATATCCATCAAAAGCAGATGAGTCCATTCTAAGAATTGAAAGAAGGGACCACTGGTACTGCAGCTTATTTTGACTGAAACAAGTTGTGGGAAGTCAGATGAGGAGCCTTGTCAGCAGATCAGAGGTGACAATAACTTCCAGTAGCAGAATGGGAAGGAGGCCTAGAGCACTGACAGTTTCATTGGCACAGCTGAATCTGAGAAAGAGTACGCATCCACAGACTGCCACAAATGCCAGCTGCAAGAGAAGAGACGAGAAACCCAGAAGAAATGCCATGTACGCATGTCAATGCACATGCGGTTCAAAGAAAAACATCTTGGGATTCCAGTGATCTTATTCCACTCAAGACAGTGGGAGCTTTGATATTTATGGCAGTGACAGAAATAATTCTGAGTTGTCAGGATGACTTGAACTGCATTAAATGAAAGGACAGTTTATCATGCATCATAAGATGAATGTCAACTTGCTAGACCACATAATTAAATCATATGTCTGAGCCCTACATTCTTATTTGTGCACCTAAAGAAATAGATTGAATTTCATAAGCGCTGGGAATCCAGGCATCTCCTGTTGACTTTGTCAGTCCAAAGGCAACTGCAAGGTTCCCAAATCTGGGGAAAATAAAACCATGTATATCCTTGCATGAGGGCCAAGAAATTTGCTTTTAAGTACATTTGTGTTGATCTTCTAGTCTGCGCAACTGAAAACAAGGAAATAAAGCCTGTTTGGAAAGGCAAACTTTAAAATTGCCTCACTTATTTTAAAATACTACAAAAACTGCAAGAATACTCTAACAGACTAGATTTTACAGCAGCACAATTATAGCATTTTGGAAGAGTGTGCAAGATCTTAGCCTGGTGTACTCATAATTAAATTTCTTCTAGGTACATTTTATGTCAGAACCGAAACCTGTTATTCTGTCAAACGCAAATCGGTCTCTAATTGCTAAATGTAAAAGGTGTGTTGAACACTTCAGCAGCTGTTATCTTTCAGATGCATGTAAGAAGATCTTTCAGCTTTTATGCTTAGACATAGAAGAAACTGCTGACATAGCCAACAGCAGTCTCTGAATAATGCAATAGCATTAAGCATCTTCATTGACTTTACTGAATCTTTCACAGTGTAGAGGGGGAACTGCCCCACGGTAAGGGATGGAAAGCTTTATAGTGGCTTTATGCTTTCTACTCAGATGTTTCATGAGAGTAAAGAAGAGCAATTACTTTCACAAATTGGTGGTTTCTAGATTTGACTGTGTTTAGTATAAGTCACCTTGTCCAAGTTCAGGTTGAGATTGATGTGGCAGCTGTAAAATGACATGGAGCGCATTGCAGTGAGTATAATGCAACCAGTCCATGCTTCAAAGTAGTGAGGGATCTTGACCTTTGAAGAAACAGAGAGGAAAAGAGACAGGGAAAGGGGAGATATAAAAATATAAGTAATCACTCTGCATATACCTGCATGTACTTAGTCCTCAACGTTACACCAAAACCCATGTACAATATACCATAGCATATTCATTTTTACAAGCAAAATTGTAGATATTACAGTATCTCACTCTCCAGTCCTCTGTTCCTAATCTTTTCCCATATGTTAGAGAAGTCAGTAGTGAAGAAACAGATCTGCTGTGCTCAAAGTTCATACATCAAGCACCTGAATATAATAGGAGGGAAAGGCAGCTGTGAACCGCTTTTATCGCTTCCCCAGACCCAGATCAGCCAGTGTCTCAAAGTGTCTGGGGAGATGAGGGAGCAATAACCTGTCTTTCTTCATTTATGCAGCCTGCAGAGGCCTCATGGGAAAAGCAGTGTTAGCTGAAATCTGGAAGGAACTAAGATGCTGTGGCCTTGCCCAGACAAATAGTGCCCTGACCTTGGCCAGGTCCTCCTGGCCCCTATGCTCAAACCTGATCTCTCTCCACTTGGTGTATGACAGCATCAGGCAGTAAAACCCCATCTGAAAGTCTTATCAACCTAATACACTTTCATTCAATCCAGAATTCAACCTAACCATTTGTGTAAAATTCACATTTTATTGGATCCCACTTCACGAAATATTGTGTCTGTGTACATGTGCATATACACTTGCAAAACATACAATTTTGCTACATATTTTCAATGCCAAGATCTGACTCTTGTCATTTTCTTTAAAAATTATCATTTAATTTCTGACTATTTAAGCATTTAGGCTGGGTTCACAGGTGGAATTATGGAATGGTCCATCTTAATTACTTTGAAAATGCCTAATTTGCAAATGTGATCCCTCCGGGCATTTCCTCAGCTCTTTCAGAACCTGCCAGCTCTTCCATATTTTGTCCATCAGATTTCCCAACCTTAACGGAGCATCTCAATCTAATATTGGTTTGCTTCTCCCATCTGATCTAATAGATGGTTTTGGAGCACTTCTACTAGTGAAGTATCACCACAGAAGAAGTGCTTCCACCTTTTTTCCTCAGATCGTATTCAGCTCCATCCTTCTCTTTCCCCTGAACTGCAAGAAAAGCTCTGAGAGGATGAGGCTCAATGTGAGAGGATCAGACTCAATTCCATCCTCTTCTGGAAGCCCTTTATATGTCCCAGGCATTTAGAGGTGGCAAATCCCAGGCAATATACTACTCTTTGATGATTTGGATAATAAACTGAAATGAATAACCACATTTGTTATGTCAGAGAGAGAGAATTAATGAATTTATAGACTCTTGGGTTGGATCAGGGATTGCCAGGGAAGCATCTCAGTTGCCATAGTTGACTGCTTGACTGTCACATGGAGGGTTTATCTATGGGAAAGGAACCCATCTTCCTTGGCTCACAGCTCTTCTGGGTTCTGCCCTGTAAATATTCCTGTTTACCATAAGCTGTCTGAGAACTTCTCATACTCATGAAGTTTAATGATTGTCCAGGAGGCAAGAACTGTTCTTACAGGCAAAGGAAAGGAATTAAACAGCATATTCTTCTCTTCTCAGGTCCTGTTTCTGCTAGCCTGCATGCTGTGGCAGAAAGGTCACCATGGCTGTAATCTGTGTGAGTTTAGCACAACACAGACAGTTGGAGATGGAAGAGAGCTCAGGGTAATGAATTCTGATTAAAAAGTCATCAACTGCCTGCAGTTTGGAGACTGAGAAGAAGTGGAATTTTAGATAATATTTCCTCTGATTTATTTATAACCATGCTGGCTTTTGTGGATCCAGATGCTAAGGATTTAGACCTCTACATATTTTGAAAGGTGGGTAGGATTCTTACCTTTCCAGCAGTAGAGTTGAGTAAGACAACTAAAAGAGTAGAGGTGCAGTGTAACACTGAAAACTGCATCCTGATAGTCTTCCGGGGGTCCCATTGATTCACATCAGGCTAAGCACTTTTTTAAAGTTTAACCCTGAAACCTTAAGTCTCAGTCTCTGCAGGGCTATTTCATCTGATTGCAGAGGAAAGTCTATTCATAGACTTTATAGTAACAGTAAATGCAGTATCATTCTGCAGCTTACTGTCAATTTAAACATGAAGTTTACCATGTGGCCTAGAAGCATTTCTTTCTTCTGTCTTTCCTTTCTGCATGTACTGTTATACTTCTGAGAGCAAAAGATTCATCGCTATCTCCCTCCAATGGTAAACTCTGGTAATTTATTTTTCAGAAATAAAAAGATATTCAAAGGTATTACAGCACCCACTATTTACAGAGGTTTTTCCTGTCGAGTGAGTAGAGGGAGAGTCTCTTCTTAAGAGACAATTTTAAAAGTGAAATACTGATTAGAATGTGCAGTTATTTCTAAAGAACAATTCTTATTTATTATGTAGGTATTTATTTATGTATAATAAAATCACAGGATTGAGACGGAGGGGCATTCAGGCTGACTGGGAGCTCAGATCTTTTTTCCAACCTCCTGTTCAAGGCAGGGACAGCTGCATGGTCGAACCAAACTGCTTAGGGCTATTCCGCTCAGGTGTGGAAAACACCTGAGGGGCCCAATTGTCCTCAGCATGAAAAACCTTTTACACACAGCCTGAACCTCTCAATTCCACTCACACTTCTTGTCCATCAGACTTGAACATGCAGCACAGTGAAGACCCTGGCTGTGTCTTCTTGACCACCTCCCAGTGGGTGCTGTGAGCCCTCCAGGACAATCTTTTCCCCAGGGTGAACCAGCCCTGTCCCTTGACCTCCCCACGTGGGAAGAGTGCTCTGGCCTGACCACTTCAGAGTCCTCAGCTGAGCTTGCTCCAGTCTGTCTATGTCTCCCATGCAAAAGTCCCAGTTGAAGGCATCACCTATGCATGGTCTGACATAAGCTGAGCTGGGAGATCATGTAATCTAGTGTCTGTGTTCCTATTAATATAAAGAAATATCAAGCCTGAAAAGACCACATGAAGCTTCTACCATGCTAACATGAGTGGTTAGATGCCTCTCTCCTTCCAAAATCTGGATGAAGACAGCTGACAGCAGGGCCCTACTCATGACCAGAGGGTAGGGGAGAGTTGCCTCCTCAGCTCTACCTCAGGGAGAAGTACTTGCATGGCAGCTGTGGTCCTTTACAGGAAATTTCCTTTCAAGGTGTGAAGAGGGGCTGGGGTAGAACAGAAACTTTCACTCTGAGCGTGTAACTTTTACTGAAAACGTGGAAAATATGAACATAGCTCAGCTGAGAACACAGATCACACAAGTCAAGGTCAGGTCCTGCTGTGGTTTCACTGTTTCCCGGTAGCAGCTGCAAGAATTTCCATGTTTTTCTGATCTGAATTTCATTTGGAAACTATGTAAATGGCTATTTTCGTTGCTTGTACCGGCTTAGTCAGAAACTCATACTGAGGAAGATGGGCGTTTGCCAGAATTTTCACAAGTATTCGAGCCATCATAGTTCACTCAAGTGATGCAAAAAAAGAGGTTTGACAGCATAGCTGAGTGGCAGAGCTACTGGTTGTGACAATTCAGCATGTGGCACTGGGAGGCCTGCATGAGGTAGCAAAAGCCATGCTATTGGAGTCCAAATCATCCTTATTACCAGTGGTAAATTTTGCTCTCCCTACTGATAACCTATTCTCCTCATGTCTTGCTGCAATTAAGTCAGTAATATGGTAATCTAGTCAATACTAAACCATCAAGAATAACACAATTTAAATGTTGAAATATTTGCTAAAAAAAAAAAAGGCAGTGTTTAAGTGTATTCAGATTTTACAAATAGATTCAGGCTATGCTCACACAGATTTTGCAGCTTATTTCAGGGATTTAAATGGTGTGTTTGGTACATGTGTATGCATGCATAATATAAGACATGGAATAAAAAATGAGGTATAGCTTATTCACAAAATCTGATTTGATAAAATAACTTTTCAGAATCACCTCTGAGAATTACAAGGCTTGGTCACAGACAATGTCAGTGATACTGAAGCATCACTTCAGTTGTCTCTAGTGAAGAGCCATCATCTATGAGATATCTGAACATCATCAAATCTCAAAACTTAAATTTGCAGAAACAAAGAGAGAAAGGAAAAAACACTGCAAGCAGGTGCCCATGGTGGAATATAAATGAGGATTTCCTCCTCCCCCAACCCTCAGCAGGCAGCAAGCAGCACACTCAAGGCTTCATCAATACAACTGAAGAATCAGGTCATTTTGCAGAAGACTTCTGCACATCTTGAACACATCCGGAATCAAACTTTGAAACTTTGCTTTCTTTGATTTTTTTTGGTCAAAAGAAGGCTAAAAACTTTATTCCCTGTACCTTTATTTAACTCCCATAGTACCTGCAGTTTGTGGAGGTTAGGGTCCTGGTGGAAGCCATCAGCAAACAAGCCGTGCCTGGTGTGAGGTGCTTGAGGCTTTCCACAATACCTGACACAGGAGTTACTGAACTGTAATATGAAAGCATGGCAGGTGGATCCTTTTCCTTTGACCCTAAAATGTTTATTTCCTCTTGACAAATGAGCAAATATGTCTTCTCATTGCTCCATACTATGATCTTCTATGAGGTGATCCAAGATGATGCCTCTGGGAACACAACACTGACGTGTCAATAACAGGCAAGACACAACCCTGTGTCTACTTCTTGCAGGTATATCGCTCAGGGCTAAATACTAAAGATGTAATATGCTTAGTATTTTAGATGCTGGTTCTCTTACTATCTCTTTTTAATATCTTTATTCCATTGATATTATTAACTGCTCCATTTCCTTCTGCCTCTTTCTATGACAAGTCAAAGGCCTAAAAGAGAAATAAGCCAAATCTAAAGGATGCCTTATTTAAAACTGTTGTGGCATGAAGATCTATCTCCTAATGTTTCACTGTAGAGTGTTATTGCTCGAAAGACTTCATATATCAAAATTACATTATTTTTCAGATACAGATACATACACTGAATTCAGGAACAAGCCAGTATGTTAAAATTAAAAAAAAAAAAAATTGAAAGGATGAAATATCAAGTATATTAAATATTTAGTATCAAGCCCTTGTGTAATGTTAGCCCTTTAAGAAAAGATTATTTTTACCATTATTACTTACCATTAAAAATTGTAAATTTTAAAGAACTAATATGGTGAATGTTCAGGATTATGTCAATAATCTGAGGAACTGTGTGAGAAAGTGTTTATCCCAGGTAAAACCTTTTTGGTGGATTGGGTTTCATACACTGCCGAAAAAAAGTATATCTGTCTAAAGGCCAAACAGGAATATGACATTTTCAAGTGAAAAGGTACATACACCATTCAAGCTGGGAACAATACTTCCTAGTGCTATGGTTTTCTCCTTTGTCCCTTGTGGTTTGAATTGCTTCTTAATAACTTCCCCTAGCAAATTTTCACACTCAGCAACCTAGATTTCATAAAAGCAAAAAATACGGTGATGGTTAAACAGGAACACAATGGATTCTTGGCAAGAGCACTTAGTCTCTAACTTTAAAATGCTACTAGTGAACACATGTTGATAATCTGATATAAGGTAATCTGGGGACATGTACTTCTTTGATAACTTTCAATGACAAACAGTAGGGATTACATTTCTAACAAAACAACGCCAATGATATATTTTCTCAGTTATGTAAAACTTGCTAAATGGGCATGTGGTCAATCACTGTGTTACATTCTTATCTATACTCCAGTGTCTTTTTTCTCAATCACTTCAGTTCCTAAATATTGCTTTAATTTTATTGGCTCTGGCCTGAGATGCTGTCTGATGCGTCTGAGTACATTTCAGCACAATAGGATTCCAGCATTTTAAAGAAATACATTCAGTATACAATTTATAGTTTATCTAATACATGATGCATTAACAGAAATACTTTATAAAGTGTTTTTCCATAGAAGCAGAGAAAATGAGAAAAGAGTCTAAAGAAAACGGCATGCTAAGCAAGCAGTGAAAAGTTTGTCCAAGTCCTTCCATGGGCGGCTCTGCAACACATTATAGCACATAGTGTTCTGTATGGCAGGATCCCACAGACATACAAGAGAGCAAATATTTATTTCAAAAATTTGGACCCCGTGGTGGAACATAAACATTTTGTGTGTTGCCTGTAGCTCATTATCTCAGATCCAGTGTTATATTTCTCAGAAATTAATCACCTAAGGTGCACTTTGTACTGACATCGAGGGTAGGCAAGGAAAAACAAGGCTTTGCAGATGTAAGTATAGGTGTATCCACCAGCAGCAAGCTAGAGAGCTGAGAGTACCTTGACCACAAGCCAATCCCACCAGTATTGAACTGTTTATGGGCCATTCCTCACATTCACAGCCAGCCCTGGATTCGGCTGTGTCTGGGCAGTCCAAGAGAGCTGGGTGTTCTTGATCAAGGAGAGGGTGTTTTTCCACAGCTGGTACAAGAAGGACTCAAGTGGGTACTCATGAATGGGAGGATAGCTGGATAAGCTTCTGCTACTGGGAGGAGGTAACTCCTGGTCACAGGCAAGCTGTCAGCAGAGGAAGAGTTATGTGCACGTCTTCCAGGGATGACAGAAATCTTGGCAGCGACCACACTCATTTCTCTACTGAAACATCTGATATTTGAGGTGCCATCTGGATGTCTCAATTGGCAGGCATAAAGGATTTGTAATGTTATATGTCTGCAGAGATATTTCCACACTGCGATCAAGTGCAATCTCTAAAAAATATTTGAGATGCACAGGAGTGCACCATGTCTAATGCCATGCTAACCCTAATTAATTTGCTCTTCTTTTTTTCTGGTAATAAGAGACAATTCTCCACCCACAGCACAACACTTTGAACCATCCTTTTGCAGTATTAGGTAACTGAAAAATATTCACTCTGTGACCACAGGAAGCATCTATTTCATAAGCTGAAACAAAAGACCCACTTTAAACACAAGTGTGCTTTAGAATCTTAAAAATTGTATGGCATGAGCTACATAAACTGACTGCAAAAAACCTGACAATAACTGTTCTTTAAATATTGCACAGGAATAGCTACAAATCACTCTTTGTGTTGCGATACAACATAACAGAGGAACTGTTTATTATTTTGATCTCAATAGATCAAGTTCTTCTCACCTCTTCTGAACCAGACATGTACAAATGCTGCAGTTTTTCATGGTCTGCCATAGCTAATCAGGTGACTATCTCTAGCTTGGTCCTATTTGTTAGCCATTTTCATTCTTGGCTGTAGTGGTGGTACCCACAGATCACAAATTAGGGCAAATATATGAGCTGCTCTAACTTGCAGTCTCCCATCCATTATTCTAAACTTTTCTGTTACCTAAAATAGGCATTCTGTTTCAACAGTACTGTGCTTTCCACTTCACGTCTGATGGGTTTCATCCTATTACAGATCCTTCACTGAGGACAGGGAATTCATGTGTCTAAGGCAGGGGAAACACCATCCTGAACCATGTGCTCTCCCATTACCAGTGGCTTTAATGTGCTCAGCAGCTTAAAAGTTCATCTAGAGCCTTGGTTTTCAGGGCCAGCAGCTTGACTCTGTACAGGTTCCCATTATACCTAAACTCCATCGAACACCTAATGAACTGGAAAACATCATCATTCTAGTAATCCCTCTGCCTCCTATTTTGCACCTCTTTTCTTCCTCCAGGAGACAGCTCACAGGATGCTACCGTAGAAGTCCTTGCCTTCAACATGGGTATGTAACTTCCTCCCTTTGCTGTAGAAATAACAGAAAAAACCAGCAGCTGTGCAGTTGTTCCTACAGGCCTGACCAGGCACTTTTCAAGGTTTATCAGCTGGGCAATGGGATGTAAAACAAGGGGGTATTGTTTGCAAACCTGTTGTTTATTAAAAATCTAACTATTGAAGGGTACAGTTGAATCTAACATTCTAGATAAACATATACAAAGTCATTTTCTGATGATTGCTCAAAATATTTTCAGTCTGCAGCCTGTGCTCTGTTTTAACTTTCAGAGATGTTACTACTCCCTTCATTACAAGGTCAGGACAAATGATATTAACCAAAAGGGAATTCAACTATTGACTTACTGAATTATGATGATGATGATTGCTACAGTATATCATGTATCATTTTTAAAGAGCCTCACAACCAGAAGAATGGAAAGAAGGTTTTAAAATATGTTTCACTGAATCTTTAAAATCAGAAGTTTTAAAAATTTCCATCAGCAAGCTGCGGAGGTACAGGCCAAGGTATCTGGTTGTCATGAACTGGAAAGAACTATGATTGAGAACTCATGTGTTAATGTGATACAGTTTCAGGAGATTGCATGCTTCAAAATACACAGACTTCTCTGAAGAACTGAGCATCACCAAGCTGTTATAGGTGATTAGAGATATGCAGAGGCTTTCAAATGAGAAGTGAGTGAAGAGGCAGGCTGGATAGTTGGAGTAAGAGAACAACAGAGATTTACAAAGTCATGAATGGTGCAATAAATGTGAATAAGAAATTATATTTAGAGCCTGTAGGCTGGTTTTAAAGGTTGTATGTGTCAGTAGTCCTCATCAGACTGAATCAGAATTGTTATTTCTGAATATATATGAAGGTATAAGAAAGTTTTCAGAAATTATTACCAGTTCTTGCCAGTGCTTTTGAGCACTCAGTCTGGGACAAGTAATGCAATGCCTGTTAAAAGTCCAGGGCATCAAAATTTTCTTCAAGGAAATGGAGTGAGTAAGTGTCCAGTTACACATTTCATTAGACAATCAGTGAAGATCATCTGAAATTGTCATGTGAAATTTCAGGAAGCCAAATTCTTGAGATGTTATTGTTGCTGCTTTTAAATACTGGTTTTGTTGTTTTGGTTGTGGATGCATCAGGTTATTTGTCTTGAAGAGGATCAAAATTTACCTTTTAAATGTGCTCCTGAGACATAGTATAAGGTAGTATAGATGTTTCTTGTATTGTTTTAAGATTGTCCTTTGCAAAACTTACATCTTACTACAGATGTGATCGTAAGTTGATATTAGTGAGGTAAAATGAAGCACATTTTCATGTGCTCTAAAATAAATTGTTCTGCAACACCTGTGAATAAAAGAATCTCTTATAGACAAGGAGAAGAGGGTGGCTAAAGTTCTAATTTAAAATTGGTTTAAACAAATTAGAAGATCACAAGCCACCTGAGTAAGTCCAGACACAAACAGAACATCTTGTCTTGGTTTGCATTCAGATGCACAAGAAAAGTTTAAGATTCTTCAAGGTAGCAATGAGTGATTCAAACTGACTTTAGTCAGAGGCTGTCAGATATCCTGTTCTCTCTTTTCTCTATTTCTCAGCAAAACCCTAGCTTCTACCCTAGGGCTTTAGCTGCCAACATTACCTCTCTGCTGTTCTCCTACTTACAGTAAGCCAGTCATTTGGTACTGCATTGTGATATGTGATGAGAGAAACAGCATCCTGCAGATAATGAAGATTATCCGTTCCTCAACAATGTATGTGTGTACATTGAGAAAAATAGAGTGCTGGTGTTATGAAGAGAGGGGAAAAGAGAAAGAGAGACAGAAAGGAAAGATATTTGCTATTGATTAATATTTACTATCAGGACAGCCACCATGCAATGAAAATATTTCCCCCTTCAGACTGGTTTTGCTGTTTTTTTTCCAAACTGCAGCATGAAGAAAACAGGAAGAAAAAAATTCCTCTGTTTTTCCAGATATCATACCAGGATGCCAGCCTTTTGCTAGGTCATCATATCAACCTTGCTGATTGTTCAGCCTACTGTGATCTGCGTAAGTTGTTTTAGCAGTTGTGTATCAACAGCAAACATTTGCCTTTTGCCTTCCTGTGTCACCGAGCTTCTCTCTTTGCCCAAGAACTCCTGGCCAGCAGCCACAGACAGTAGATTCACCATCTTGACTCAGTCATATTTATTAACTCAGTCTAGATAAACACAGCTGATCAGCAGCAGCCAGCGAACCTTACTCAGCTATTTCCCCTGACAAACTCTATAGTCACAGGGCACAGCCATGGTATTGACTTGGAGGGTGAGTATGCGCACAGAGCTCTGGAGAAGGACACGGTGTCAGTGAGAAGTGCAAAAACACAAGGCTTCAAAAGAAGTTCTGTGAGCCTCTACAGCTCCTAGGAAACAACCTTTTCCAGGTTGACTGGAGAAAGCATGAATTAACAGACACAGATTAAATTAATTCACTGGTTCCAATGGGAAGTGACATTTCTTGGCCCACCCAAAGAAAGGAAAGAATGTGAGTTTAAAAAGAGGAAAATATTACAGCCAAAAGGACATAATTATCTTCAGGGAGGCTGATTAATTGCCTGAGAATTACATGGTCTGAATGCTGATGGATAAATGTTTAGTAAGTACTCAAGACCAGTTCATAACAAATTCCCTTGAACCTAACTTTTGTCACATTTGTGGCAAAATTGCATTCAGCTTAAAGATGTAAGCACTTCCTTCATTGATGCTGTAGTTATGGAAAGGATGAGTGCCAGTGACTGATTTAGGTGTCTGGGAGAGATGCTGCAGGGAAGATTGCACCCTGGCCGCCATTTACCACCATAATGATGTTTCTCATCTGCAGCCACTCTGGCGTGGCCAGAGGTACATTAAGCTTACATTTACCAAAAGAAATTATTGAGAATCAGAGAGTAAAAATGGTGATCAATATGATTACGTGCTGTTGTCCAGTCTGTCTGCTGTTTAACCATCTGTCACTGCACTGAATTACTCTTTCATTTTCTGGTTGCCGTTTCTCTTTTAAACAATACAACTGGCTAGATGCTTTCTGAAATCTTGTGTGCGGGACTATTAAAGCTCTGCTAAACAAGCTCTGGAAGAGGAGAGTTAGTTTGATGGGGGCAGTTACTACCAGAGGTCCGCTGTGGGAAGGAGGAGAATGGGGTCTTTTCACTACTGACAGCTATAGCATAAATCTTTATTAGTTTTATTGTATTTGATTAGAATAGCTCTCAGTTGGGCTCTGTGTGAAAGTCAAGGCTAAACATTGCCTCGGTTTTTCACGCTGAATAGGGATTTTGTTCCTATGATCCTCTGATGTCATGAGCTTGATTTACCCTTGATGCAATGCCCACTCGCACGTCTTCCCTGACTGCCAGCAGCACAGTAACAGGCACAGGGCGATGAGGGAGCCTGTGTGTCCAGAAACCTACCCACTGGGGCATGGCACTGAGAACAGAAAAGGAAGATGAATAGAAAGCAGTCCAAGTTCCAGTCCAAAGAAGCTGAATAAAGTTACAGAACTGGATAAAATAGTCCCTCTTACCTTCGGACCTGCTGTCTCAGCTCTGGAGGCAGTAACAGGCTGGCTTTGTTTTTGTGATCCAGCCTCTGGTTTGTGGAAGAAGGCCAACAGCCAGCTGCCCTCGCCCTGCACCGGCAGGGGACCTGGGGATGCTCTCTCCAGGACAGGCAGTGGGGAGATGCACACCTCAAAATTCTTCACTTTCCGCTACTTTGATGTTATTTGGGTGAGCATGAACCATTCCAAGGAAGGGGTGATACAGCAGAAACAATACATCATATTTTCCAAGTAACTTTTCCCTCACCTACTGTCTTAAAAAAGTTGATATTCTACTATTGGCATTTACCCTTCTCTACAGTAAAATTTCATCAGAATAGAGCAGAAAAGAAAGGAAGGCAAACTGTAATTGCTAGTAATATGTCATTTTCCAGGCAATTTATATTTCAGAGTCTGCTTTTTCATAACACAAAACCAATATGGGACTTACTGACCATAAAACTCACAACTGAATTAAGAATTAACATGTGTGGAACAGTATGTCTAAGCCTGTGAGAAACCCAAGAAAAATACTGAATGTCAAGTTCTTCGTAATTCTCACTGCTAATAATCACAGCTCAGAAAAATCTTGCTGATTTTTCCACATGTGATAAAAATGCTGAAGAAAAGGATGATCACAGTGGGTGGTAATACTTTATGTTAGCTTCCGAAGGGAGATGCAAAAGTGCACTAATGTCTCTGGTACTGCTATATATCTCCATAGGAGATGAGTTAGAAGGGAGATAAAAATCAGCATTTAGGAAAAAAGGTGTGAAAGAATAAAAAAGACATTCAAAAGACCATTAACTTATACAGCTTTCGAGTAGGATCATTGTAAAACTCCTTAACAGACTCAGTTACTCCCAAGGTTTCCCCATCATTTCCCATTTGCAGGTCCTGTTCTCAGTTGTGTATAATGTTTCTGAACACTTCATTTGGACAAAATTTTCCATGTCTAGTGTCTGTTTTAGGCTGTGATATTTGTGGAAAAATTCAGCCAAAATGATTCACTGGTTTCCAAGTAACAGCTTAGTTAAAAATACATTGTTTTTCACACAGTAAAAATGTTCTGGTTGCTTTTTCCTGAAGGCACTGAAGCTCCCCTCTCATTTGAAACATTGGGTACAAATTAGTCTTGGCACAAAGACTCAGATGAGATGGGTGCTCAGGCAGTAAGAGTGGGCTTAGAGCGCACTCTGATGTACAGGTAGTAAGCCAGCATGCCCAGTAATCTCTCCCCACTGGGCTGCTGTCAGCAGATGTCCATCAAATCTGTTGTTGGGTTAAGCATCTTTTTCCCCTCTCCCTATCCTCCACTCCTGTGCAAATCCTCTGCAGCAGTCTACATGCATCAGGGAGCTTCGGGTTGTTTGCCTGGACTGCTCCTTGGCTGGTACAAATTGTTGTGGTCAAAAATTTCAGGTGCTTTTCTCTCCTTGTCCAGGAGGAACCAAACTATAGTCATTTGGTTGCTGAATTGTTGACATCAGGGAAGAGCAGTCGGCTTTTCCATGGGTAGCGCTAGTGGCATCTCTGATTTTCTTGCTATTTTTGAAGATGAAATTACAGAAGAAAAAGGGTTTTAAAAACCTTCTCCCAGGTTGCAAAGGCAGTCAGTGGCAGATTGGCTCTTCTCCCTGTGTGCCTTTTCGTCGTGTGTTGCTGGTTTGCACAAGATCTCTGCCTTATCCGTTGCAGAGAATAAATGGTGGGAAATAGTGAATAGTGTTAAGAACTGGCTAGCAAGTTTTAAGTAATGCAGCAGCTACTTATGGAGCCTAGGAAAAAGGACATTGTTATTGTCATGGGTTCAGCAGCAGCAGTCATTTTTCTCCTTCTTGGTAGCTGGTGCAGCACTGTGTTTTTGATTTTGGGCCTGGGAACAGCGCTGGTAACACCAGTGTTTCGGTTACTGCTTAGTGATGTTTTGGTCTGGCCAAGGACTTTCTGAGTTTCATGCTCTGCCAGGGAGGACGGGAGCCGGGAGGAAGCAGAGACAGGACACCTGACCCAAACTGACCAAAGAGGTTATTCCATATCACAGCACGTCATGCCCAGGATGAAAAGCAGAGAGCAGAGACCCGGAAGGGTGGGGGTGCACTGCGTGGTCGGGCTTGGTATTAGGTGGTGAGAATTGTATTCTTTCCTTGTATTTGCCTTGTCATTATTATTATTGGTGGTAGCAGTAGTGGTTTGTGTTATACTTTAGTTACTAAACTGTTCTTATCTCAGCCTGTGGGAGTTGCATTCTTTTGATTCTCCTCCCCATCCCTCCGGGAGCAGGGGGTAAGAAAGAGAGGGGAGTGAGGGAGAGAACGAGCTGCATGGCTGACTGGACTTAAACCACGACAGTTATGTGGTTCATCTCCTTACGCAGGGGGAGCATAGAGATGTGGTGGCACTGGGGGAACCCCAATAACCCATCAAAGAAATGGGACATTGCCAAAACACTTCCAGTGCATCGCTGAGGGAGTGATCAGCCCCATGGGGAATGACTGGGTTTGACACTCACAGCAAGAGTTAAGGGGATAGGCTCCCCAGAGCACACTACAAACTGAGGGCTCTGTGTCTAGGGGTATGTGACTCCTTATGGGATGCAGAAGAAGAGCATTTTGGGGCTTATTGTAGGACGCTTAGGGAAGAACCAAAGGCAGGTAGATGGAGAGATCAAGGTGGTCTGGGAAAAAATAGCAAGGGTGAAAAATTAAAGAGCTAAGGGGATAAAAGGGGCTGGTCGCACATAAACAAGCTGCTGGTCAGTACACTTGCCTAGCCATGCCCTGCACTGCATCAGCACAGCCCATTCTGGCTTGTCATTCAGATCCATTTCTAATTACTTTCCACTGCATTTGTGTGTGTGCGTATGGGGGCCTCAGTGTCAGTAGCTGGAGCCGGACTATGGGTCACAGGGCCATAGGGGTGCCAGCACCTGGATTGGGTGAGTGTGTGTGTCACAGTGCGCCAGAGAGGGGAACAGGATTATGCTGTTTGTGCTGTCTGTGCATGTGTGTCACTGTTGGTGTCTCTTTGTGGGGCCAGCAATGTGTATATGTATGTTTGTGTATATGTGTATATTATGTTTGTGCATGTGTGGCTGCAGGGGATACACACTCAGCCTTGCTCCAGACTGGACCTGGCAGTAGTCGCATCTCTGTTGGGATGCCAGATTCAGCAAAGTCCAATAGATAGGGTATTTCTAATTGTAGATTAATCACCCTTTGAGCTAATGGGAAGATGAAGATGAAATGGACAAAAAAATAGGAAGATAAAACTGATAAAAGCCTTTTAATTGTTCCCGTTAGGTGAGCACTGAAGCACAACAGTATTTAAACCCCTGCCTCTCCTATGGCCTGTCATTATTTTGAACACTGGTGGTTGCTGGCATGTTGAGACACAGCAGTCAGGGCTGATGGGATATTGCCGCAGCAGGAGCAGCATCCCAGGGAAACATCCGTCTCTGCTTGGCTGCACCAGTCAGGAGAGATGATGTGGGCACCCCGTGTCCCAGCAATGCTCTCCTCAAGAGTCAGAGCTGAAAAATCATCCTGCCCTTTTGGGTGCTATAGCCCCCGTGGCTGCTGCACGCTGGAGTTATTCTGCTTTGGTACCACAAGATGGCAGGGCCTTAATTTTAAATCTCTATTTCGTATTTCTGCTTTGTTTATGTTGTTTGGGTTTTGTTTGGTTGGTTGGTTTTGGTTGGTTGGTTTTAATTTCCTTTCATTTGCTGTCTGGCACTCTCAGATACTGCTATTAATTTTATTGAGCTTAAAAAAAGTTTAAATAATGGTTTTTAGTGACGAGGTTTTGTCTGCGTAGAAGTTTTGCTTTAGCTCTGGAGTGGGTTAAACTCTTCATAAACTAACAGCACTTGACGAATATAACTTGGTGCATGCACCTTTTTTGGTTCCTTTTGGTACCATTTATTTCCTTTTCCTTCTGGGAGTAAGCCGGCCACTGCAAATATTTCTATACTGGTATAAATTACAGATGTAATAGCTTATGCATAAGATGCCTCAGCTTTTGCCCCTGGACAAGACCTTAGCAAAATGACTTTTATTTGAAAAAGGAAGATGCTTGTGTGGGTTTTTTTTTTTGCTGTTGTGAAGGTATTTTCTGAAGAGCATAAACAGAGCCCATTACTGATGTCAGCTCCTCTGCTCTAACCTCTGTGCCTGCACAGAATGCTACACCAAAAGGAGATAAGCCAGGCAGGGACTGAGGATGGGGTTTAATGCATGTGTGTACACTGGGTGCTCCTGCCTTCCTTTTCTTCATTACTACGGAGCTCTCCCCCGTGCCTGGAAGGGCAAACGATAGGCTTTAGGACTGGCATCAAAGACTGTTCAACACTAGCTTTTTATCAGAAAAAGGCATTTTCCCATCCTGTGAAGTGTTCTTTTCAGCCCGGAGAAGCCTACAGCCAATACCACATGCAAATCTCTCAGGAGGCAGCAGAGAGTGCTGTTCAATAAGCAGTTATTTTTTCAGTCTGCTTCTCCCTCTCTTCCCCCGAGTTTCAATGCAAAAAAGAAAACATGAAAGGGTGAGAAAAAGAAGTACTTGACTCCTGATCATGGGAAAGAGCCTTCCATTCTCTGTAAATTAAGTGTTATACTAAGTACAAGCTGGTATGTGACCAAATAAAAGACATTAACAGCTTGTCTTGTTCAATCTTACATCTATCTGTGTGCTTGGCAAATCATTTTCTCCTGCCTGGGCTTCTCAGCAGCACATTGCTTAAAGGCTAGTGGGTGGGCATAGGGGGCCAGATCACAGCACATCATGAGGAAGGTGACAATTATCTGCTACCAAGTCCAGAATTCACCCTTTTAAGATTGCCCTTCTGCTGTTACCACACTCAGCAAACAGGAGCAGCACCCTCTTTCTGGCAGTCATCAAGGCTGAACAAGCAAAATAACTATTTTTTTAGGGCCAGTCAGAGTAAAGTATGTGGCTTTTCTTCTCAGCAGACAAAAGGAAAATTAAAACCTTGGTAGTAAAAGCAAGATCAGCAGGGATCTTGCGTTAGATGTGATGAGGTAGTGGAGGAATAGGAAAATTCTAGCAAGGGCTATGAAATAGGAATAAAGGGAGGGAAGCTAGAGAGAGGAAACTGTAGTAGCAAACCAGTTGGGAACTAAATCCAAATAAATGAAGATAACCCCTAGTCCAGCAACTACTGATTGAAAGGGTGCAGCCCTACTTCTCCCATTGCTACAGAATCTGAAAACTGAGAGTTTTCAGTGAAAAATAAACTTTAAAGAGGATACTGTATAGATGCATCTATTTTAGTGTCTGTGCCAGGGTTGAGGCTAACAAATATATACAAATACTTTTCTGATATGAAATCTTTTCCTCAACTTGCAACTACCAAAATTTCTAACCTGTTCCAATGTCATACATTTTTTAAAACCAGATATATAGAGACACACTCCACAAAGTGATGTTTAGACAAACAAACCAAACTTAACAAACTAAATAAACTAAACAAACTAAATAAACTGAAGAAAAGAACAATTTCTGAGCATCAATTTAGATGAACAGATATTAGTCCTTTAACACAGTTTTGGTTATGATCATGATGCATACAAAAATATACTTGCAGAAAAAACAAAGTGTTTGGAAAAGGCATGTTTTATCTTTGGATTTACAAAGAAAAATTCTTATCTTGTTACCAGACTGTCTTTCGTCAATACAGGAATGTTCTGTAAACCAGACAGTTTTTGACAAATCTAAGATTACCTTTCCTGATAGTAAAGCCTCAGAACTTCAAATAGGAGATGAACAAGTGATTGGACAGATTTCATAATCCAGAATTCTTGGCTAGTTATCTTTTCCAGCCTTCCATAATTTCAGTTTGCCTGATTGTCCCAAACTCCCTTTAATAATTCCTTCTCGTTTTCTGCAGCAATATACTTTCTGTACATTTCTGGCAGCCCTCTTTCTCTGTGGTATCCAGCTCCCACATGCACATTTTCACAGATTTATCCTCACTGGTCTGCTTGAGATAGTTTGGAATGTGTTTTAGTCAAACTGCAGATATACTTCTGGTGATGGCATTGGAAGGCTACTGAACTCGAGACTTCTAAGTCTGGTTCAATGCATTAGGTATGAAGCCAGTTGTTCTTTCCATCATGCGTTTCAAAAATACCTACAGATTTCATGTACAAGGATCATCCCTCTTCTCTCTTCAGATCAATTCTTCCCCATCTTAGCTAAAAAACACTAACCTTTGGAGATATGTTTGCCTGGACACATTTATCTTTAACTTTTTTCCCTGCTGTCTAGTTCCTATGATAACTTTCTGACCTGCTTTTCTACATTTTGCTAGTCTTCAAGGACCAACTTCTCTGCTGCTGAAGAAGGGCGTAGACTCATATTGCTCTATAATGGATTTGTCTCACCTTCCATCAGCAGTGAATCCAAACCTGTTAAGTCTAAAAATGTGTCCAGATTCAGTATTTCAATTACAGTTTCCCCAGAGAGGCATAATCTGGGAATAGCTTCTCCTGGAGTTATTACATGATGCCACAAATAATGGCCTATACTTGAGCAGCTTTTATGGCTTTCACAGCATGCTGCAGACTTGTAACTTGATGTCTAAAAGACATAGATATTTATAGAAGTTTACTGTATTCCCCAGAAATGCCTTGCAAAGTTTTCCACAGTTTTTGAAGTTTTCAAACTCTTTCCCCTTAAATATCTTTGAACGTCTTCTGATGACAAGCCAGTCATGCAATCCTAAGACTATCAGTGAAAAAGAAAAATATACTGCACAACATCCTTTTTTAGAACTGAGAGCAGAAATTCTCTATAAAACCAACAAAAGACCCACAGAAATGCTATTTTTCTTTTTGAAATAGGTATTTTTAATGTATTTTCTCTTGTACTGGTAATCTGTGCTTAAATAAATCTGAAAGGCATCTGAGATTGTCACTATTTTTATTCCGTCATAAAGCAAGATTCTTCACAGTATTGTGTCAAGCTGTAAGAACCTCTTATTCTCTCTTCGCCACGTTAGAGCTAGAGAAAGAGTCAGCAGCTTGGAGTTTGCCAGGTTTCCTTTCAAGAGATTAGAAATTGCTAGTCAAAAAATTTACATTTCTTAAAAATCCTGGCCAACAGGAAACTTAAAGCACAATTAAATAACAACGTGCTGAGGAAATAGCTGCTCAGGCCTACAAAACTGAAAGAGTAATTTTCTTTTTTTTTGTTGTTGTTTTTTTGCCATTATTTTGTAAGGGAATTGTAAACCACCTGTAATGAGGCTACCTGGTGGCTAATTAGTGAAAGAAACACATTCAGCTCCCAGCTGGTTTCTTGCTTACTAGGATGGAATAAGGTGGAAGCATTTACAAGGTGGAATATATGTAACCCATGGGAGGCACACATAGGAAAGAACAGCCTCACAAAAGGGAATTTACTTTGCCAGTGACTCTTTGAGTCTCCAGGAGTACTTATACAATCTGCTTGTGTTTTACAATATGAGGTTTCTCTCTCTCTCAGAGCTCACGTTAACACCACAGTGTTAGTTGCCATTGGTAGTGAAATTGTAATATGTTGTCCTAGATCAGACGTGATGCCCCAGATCCACTGTTACATGAGTCTGTGGCATATGGATTAGTAAGTTTAAGAAGATGTTCACTTAAAGTAAATATTTTGTCATTATGATCTGGTGTAAATCATTCCTTCACATGATATATTGTCAGGGGAGAGTTTTCCATCAAGGAGGACCTGTGTTCTGCATGGTCCTCCTACTAAAAAGCAACTAGAGGCCTCAGCTGGCTTGAAGCTGGGTAGACAGAATAACACTTGGTGTCATTTAAGGAGCTCTGGCATATCTATCCCAGATAAAAATCAACAGGGATGGATGGCAGCTGTGGAAAAAGGACTGTCTTTTGGACAAGTACAAACAAACAAACAAAACAAACAAACAAAAAAACCCAAATCACATGATTTTAGCAGCTGAGGCTTACAATATAAAGAAAAGATAAAAATTAAATGAAAAATATGTCCCACTGTGTATTCTGTATCTTTTAAATGATTAAAAGGTTGTGATATTTCAATATAAATAGTCAACCCTCTCCCGAAAATCATGCTCTGTGAGCTAAGAACCGCTCTGCTGCAATATACATCTGGTAGTTAGTTATCTATCTATATGCTGACTGTGACATAACAGAAGTTGATTCCTGCAATATAATCTGGACATGACCTTAATTAAAAACATAACAAAACTCAAAATTAAATAGAAAGAGTTTAAAAGTTTAATCCTAACAAGTCTAGGACATAAAAGCTTTTGCCTGTCCTAGCTAACAGAAGCTGTGCTCTGTCTTGGACTCTTCCAGTCAAGGGAGCAAGCAAAGAATCACATAATGATTTTATTCAGAGTAAGAAGTGATAAGGCAATTGCTACCATCTAAGCCTGTAACATTATCACTTACACATTCTCAGCATACCACTCTTTCTCTCTCTGAAGTCATTCATTTGCACTTTAAGATTTGTTCACATTTAACTAAAAAGGTGGATATTGAATTCAAAACACTTTCCTAAGAATCCTAACAGTACTTCTGTAAGCTTAAAAAAACACTCCAACAAGTGTTTAATCAGCCACCTCTGCACCATTCATCAACCTTCCTAACGGTGCATGATGGTTATATGTCATATGAAGATTTTGCTTCTAAGGCAGGCATTCACAGGGTACTGAACATTTTGTCTGTGTATCAAAGCAAACATCCTGCTTTGCACTGTTAAAACGTCTCACTTTCCTTACACCTTTACATTCAACAGCTGTGCTTATTTAAGCTCTATATAGTATATACAACCCATCTATGAGCTTTCTTCAGTTGAAGTTCCCATCATATATTGAAACACAGTTTTACCCAATTTTTTTAGTGTATTTTAAGATTAACTAAATGTATTTCACCTACTCCTTCCTAGTTTCATTGAGACTCAAGGCAATTTGCAGGGCAACCATGAAAAAGCTGGTGGCCACCGTGAGTTCCAGCTCTCCTAACTGCAGCCAAGGGGCAAAGAGCAGCAGAGCCTTTGAACTTCCTCATGCACAGACAGTGCAAAAGTTACTGCTGAAATCCTAAATGACAGGTCACCATCAGTGCTACCAAGGCTGGGAAGGCAGGACATGGAGCAGACAAATGTTGGTGGGGTCAATGCCTCACAGTTGTCTTGGAAAAGCTTCCAGTTCTCTGCGTATTTTTACATCTCTGGTACTTGTAGTCTTGACAGTTTCTACAGGTTGTCCTGAAGGTAGATTTAGAGCAGGTACTAGAAGCTGGATTCGCTCTTATCCTCTGCCTTCTGCAGCTACATGAACCAGGGCAAATTAGATTTTAGAACAATTATGTTAATGACAGCATTTAAAAATCATTTTGCACCACTTAATGTTGGCACTTACACACTGTGCAGAACAAAATAGTACTCCAGGAGCATTACCTCATATAGGTAATACTCATCTCCCCTTGAAGAAGAGCAGGACGAGTAAAAGAAACAATCACAAATTTAGCAGAGAAGTACATTTGTACCTGAAAAAAAATTGCAGTGTAACTGTACCTGTTGAAAATGCTTTTTAGCACTGAAGTGGATGCAATGCAAACCAAGTGGGTAATAGGAAAATCCATATCTGATTATGTGGGATTGTTCAAGTGGTGATAGGTGTGATTCTTGTTCAGTGGTTTGAAAGAGCTTGTGCTGAGATTTTGCATGTCTTCTGAGAGGGAAGCAATAACTCACGCTGAAATGGACAGCTCTCAGAAGCAGACTGTAAGTCACATTTTTAGACATCTTAAAGGATCTTATGTTTGCCTGATGTCTTACAGTTTTCCTGCGGACTAATGTTGCCACAAAACTAAAAATTCAGTCTCAAAAAATATTCTACTTTTCTAGTCTTGATGTACAAACAAAAATTACCTTCATATCTTTATACTAGGTGAGTGCTTTAAACACCAGGCTTTATTTACATTTTGGTAGGTGGAGGTGGGCACCTGCCTCGCAAGCACTTTGAAGTGGCTTAAGAAACTTCATGGCTGCTGGCTGCTCCCACTGCTTTCTTCATCTTGTGCCAGGCTTAGTGTGCCCACAGGACGCTGGTGTCATGGAGGAAAGATGCTCCTGGGGGTACCTATGGCCTAGGGAAACCTCTGTGGGGATGGAGGAAGCAGCCCAGAAGAGCTCTCAGTGTCACGCCTGTTATTTTCTTGTCCCAGCTTTCACCTCTTCTAAAAGGTTTGGGGTAAGTTTGCTGTCTCTCTCTCATGCAAGACAGGGATGTAGCAAAAATCAAAAACAAGTATCAGAGAGGAAGGAGTGGAAACTCTTAAACATTCCATAAGTAATAATTGGTCTAAAAATAGTCACTTTCTGCATGAAGGGAGAAAAGAGGAGAATGAGGCCAGTGTTTCTGCTGGGGTTTATTTATTAAATTCATGCCTCTTCAGCATCTGGGATAATACAGCCATACAGCCCCTCTTTTTAACCAGCCAGTCTGGTTACCAAGCCAGAACTCCACAGGGAAAGGTCTTAAGCCCACCACAGTCACACTCCCACTGACTGAGGCTGCTTATTGCTCTTGCATTGGTCCACACTTACAGCCAGACTGGATGCCACCATGACGGAGGAACAGATGGGCTGACACGGTGCAATACAATGGGCCTCATGGATGTGAAATGTGAACAGAGAATGACACCCTCGTCTATAGGGGCAAGTGAAAGAGCTACATAAAATCCAGTGCTCTCTTCTCAGCCTTCCTGCATTCTGGTTGTATAACACACAGGCAAAATTCCAAACCATTGTTGATTCAGATAACGTGAATATTTGAGGAGAGCCATATGCTCATTAAGTGGAAATTTCATAATGAATAAAAAACAAAAACAAAAGGGATCAAATAATATTAATAGTATATCTATAGAGAGTGTGCAGGTGACAGACAGCTGAACCATTGTGTGGGGCATCTGATTTAAGCAGGATGGAATTTTCAATTGCTATTCCAGAAAACAGCTCCTTATCCCACTAAAATAATTATATATTTAGCTTCTCGCTAGAAACTCTTAACACATTTCTTCACACAGAAAAGCTCTGAATGGCAAAATTGTTCAAAGACGGTATTACTTTTAGTCTTTCTGTGCTCATCATTCCTAACTCATTGATTTTCCATTGTATACTTAATATCTTCTCCTCTACCATAGTTTGCATGAAAACAGTATTTACTGTATAGACTTTTAACTATAACTATTAGGAAAGATTTGGAAAGCAATACAGTGCAAGAGTATATGCTTTAGCACAGCACAATATTAAAAGAAAACTACGGAAACCTGCGCTTAAGAGCTTTTTCAAGTGCAGTCAGACTAAGTATCTGTTTGTCCCACCTGTTTTTTCTTCAGCAGTAGAGGTAGCTTGTGGCATTTCTCACCTTCATCCTCGCTTTGAGTTTTTGACAATTTCAGACTTTAATCTTTTATTTCTTATTTAAAGTTTCTTTAATAATGTAAAGTACTCACATTTGGTTTGAATCCTTTTAGTTTGAAGCATCCCAGAACTCCATCACCAGTCGTTTTATTTACCTGTGAAGCGAAGTTTTCCTTTCCATTATTACAGAAGTCATAAACCACTTGCAGGTTAAACAAAAATGAGCTTTTAGTGTATGTAGCAGGACTTGCTGATATATTACCAATTATCTCTCACAGACATCCTTTCTGAACTGGCTTTGTTTCATATCATCTCATGGCACACTGGATGGCAACAACAAACACCCATCTGTTCATACACTCTTAGAATGAGTGCCCACGGAAAGGAAATCGCCTTAGATAAGAAACTGCATCAGATCAAAAAACAGCCAAGTGAATGGAAAAATACCCTAGATCTGCTTTATCTTTGTGGCAGACCAAGTCAACATAGGACTGATGCCAGTAGCCAATGCATATTAGCAAATGAGAGGCAGTACTGCATGTGGAAGTGCTCCCCTGTTCAGCACAAATGCTCTTTTCTCATTTCATTCAAAATTATTTTTCCACATGCTCCTTGACAAAAAGCTGTCAGAACATGCCCACTTTAAGGATAGGTTTAAAAGAAAAGCTAAGGCTCCCGCTGACTGCTTTTACAATAAGATGTACCCTAAACTCTGTGATATCTTAGCACATGGATGTCCTAGCTCTTCATTTTAGGAACAGATCTGTACAAATAATGACTGAGAAGATTTTTTCTGCTTAAAATTCACCGCTACCATCATTTGATTTCCTTTTTTCAATGACTTCTATTCAGGAACATGAAATAGAAAAGCACAGTTCTTCCGTTGGCAGGAAGGAGACACATAAGTCATTACATTTCTTTATGCAAAATTCAGGGGTTTCCTCCAAAGAAATCTATATGCTATTTGACATACGCATTTTCCTTACCTTATCCAGCACCAGTAGAAAGGAGGCCAGAACACACTACTGTCCAGGTATGTTTAGAAAAAGCAACATCCCAACAGTGGCAAAAAAATTTCCCAGGACTTGGTGGGAGCTGATCTTACCCTAAGTGCAGACTACAACATCAGGAGGATTTAGTAGGTCCTGTGATCCTCTATCTTCACAGCATAAAATTTGTAATGAGATTATTATAGCTCCTAGAAAATTAATCTATACTTGATTAATTATCTCATCTCTACTTGAGGCATTAGCTGCCTCAGTGTCTCTCTTCTGTGTCGATTATTATAGAATAGCTAGGGTTGGAAAGGACCTGAGGATCATCTAGTTCCAACCCCCCTGCCAGGGGCAGGGACACCTCACACTAAACCATGCCACCCAAGGCTATGTCCAATCCAGCCTTGAACACCGCCAGCGATGGAGCATTCACAACTTCCCTGGGCAACCCATTCCAGTGCCTCAACACCCTTACAGTAAAGAATTTCTTCCTCATATCCAATCTAAACTTCCCCTGTTTAAGTTTGAACCCGTTACCCCTTGCCCTATCACTACAGTTCCTCATGAAGAGTCCCTCCCCAGCATCCCTAAAGGCCCCCTTCAGATACTGGAAGGCTGCTATGAGGTCTCCACGCAGCCTTCTCTTCTCCAGGCTGAACGGCCCCAACTTTCTCATCCTGTCTTCATACGGGAGGTGCTCCAGTCCCCTGATCATCCTCGTGGCCCTCCTCTGCACTTGTTCCAACAGTTCCATGTCCTTTTTATGTTGAGGACACCAGAACTGTACACAATACTCCAAGTGAGGTCTCAGGAGAGCAGAGTAGAGGGGCAGGATCACTTCCTTTGACCTAGTGGTCACTCTTCTTTTGATACAGCCCCGGATATGGTTGGCTTTCTGGGCTGCAAGCACACACTGCCAGCTCATGTTCATTTTCTCATCAACCAACACCCCCAAGTCCTTCTCTGCAGGGCTGCTCTGAACCTCTTCTCTGCCCAACCTGTAGCTGTGCCTGGGATTGCTCCCACCCAGCTGTAGGACCTTGTACTTGTCATGGTTAAACTTCATCAGGTTGGCATCAGCCCACCTCACAAGCGTGTCAAGGTCCCTCTGGATGGCATTCATTCCCTCCAAGGTATCAACCGAACCACACAGCTTGGTGTCATCGGCAAACTTGCTGAGGGCGCACTCAATCCCACTGTCCATGTCACCGACAAAAATGTTGAACAAGACAGGTCCCAACACCGATCCCTGAGGGACCCCACTGGTTACTGGTCTCCAGCTGGACATTGAGCCATTGACCACAACTCTTTCCATGCAGCCATCCAGCCACTTCTTTATCCACCGAGTGTTCCACCTATCAAATTGATGTCTCTCCAACTTAGAGTCAACGACGTCCAGTATCTGAAGGGGGCCTATAGAGATGCTGGGGAAGGACTCTTCATTAGGGACTGTAGTGATAGGACAAGGGGTAATGGGTTCAAACTTAAACAGGGGAAGTTTAGATTGGATATGAGGAAGAAATTCTTTACTGTAAGGGTGGTGAGGCACTGGAATGGGCTGCCCAGGGAAGTTTCGAATGCTCCATTGCTGGTGGTGTTCAAGGCCAGGTTGGGCAGAGCCTTGGGTGGCATGGTTTAGTGGGAGGTGTCCCTGGCCATGGCAGGGGGGTTGGAACTAGGTGATCCTAAGGTCCTTTCCAACCCTACCTATTCTATGATTCTATGATGGTGTCGAATGCTTTGCACAAGTCCAGGTAGATGACATCAGCTGCTCTACCTCTGTCCATCAGTTCTGTAGCCCCATCATAGAAGGCCACCAGATTGGTCAGGCAGGATTTCGCCTTAGAGAAGCCATACTGGCTGTCAGCAACCACCTTGTTGTTTTTCATGTACCTCAGCATGTCTTCCAGGAGAATCTGCTCCAAGATTTTGCCAGGCACATTGTCATGTTGGCTGCCCACAAAAGTGACTTACCAGCTTTGTGATGCTTTCCTTCTCACTTTTTAAATGCAGAGTAGACATTTCCTAAATCCCATCCTTATTTTCTTTCTTATGTGGTATTTCTTTGCATCAGAACAGCCTGCCCTCATTACGAGGTGCAACTGCACAGGCAGGTGTCACTGTCAATGAATAAAAGTGTTTAGAAAAACTGTTTATCTCAGTTCAGTCAGGTTTCTGACCTGCTCTGGACTCAGCACACTGCACAAGAGTGTGCTCAGTGACATAAAAAGTACATAAAGTCTGTATGTAACCAAGTCTACAGAAGTGAGTTGTAATGCAGGTGTTGCAGGGGTCAGGGAAGCATTCTCTACATCCAAAACAACCTATTTTTATAGCCACACACCAGTAAAGTTCACATAGCACTGTGGAAAAACTGTAATTTATTGTAGCTGCAGCATGGCTATGAAAAGAAGGGGCTTTTTGGTTGTTCAGTCTTTTCTACTGCATTCGTAATTTTGTGGGGGAGCAATAAATTAGGTATCTTTTGGGAATCTTCCCTGCCCAGCACCATCTGAATAAAAATGTTGCAGGTGTCCAAAGAAAGAAAGAAAAAAGCGTACACATGAGACACAAAGACAATCTCTTAATCAACAGTGGGGCCTATCGTGATGTTCAGCATGTGCTAACAATAGCTCCTGGCAGGCTCGTACTCTGTTTGCCCATGCATGCTGGAGTCTGGTTGCAAGATAGATTTTATTACTACTGCTATCCAGATCAAATCTAGCAAAGGTGTGCCTACCTTTGGCCAAAACTTTACTCATTCTACAAATACCTTAAGACAAAAGAATTGCCAAGGGACTGGGGAAAAGAAAACCCTGCCAAACTGAAGGACTTATACAGGAATCACTATGGGGAGATTTGGGGTTCTGATGGCATTTTCATCCTTTTCACACCCACAGAGGCTGCTTCTTTCAGGAATTGAGATGGTTCACAGTGTCTTGCTTTCAGAAATGTCCTCCCTGAATGAATTCTTCCTGTAGCTTTATGGCACGTCAGTCAGACATGCTCAAATATCGGTTCACAAGACCTGTTCGTAAAACAATTTCATAAGATGCAGATGTTAAGAACCAAGACAAAATAATACAGCACACACCAAGTTGAATGTGGTTAACTAAGTTGCTTTTAGTTTATTAATTTTACCCACATACATAGTTGATTTTGAAAACACCACATGAAAGAGCCAGGACAAAGTGTAACAAAATGGTACAGGAAAACATTTCAATATGCAATGTGCCAGTGTACCTATTGTGTTTTATACATACTTTACATTGAAAACCAACACCTCCTCCCAGTTTTCAGAGGAATACACATTTTATTTTGTACTGGCAAATTTAGTTTATTAATACGTAAAAAAATAAATCTACTATAGCAACAGTGCAAACACATCAGAACTCGCATGGCATACAGAACACAAATGAATAAAAAATATTATACAAAGGGCCCAATGTTTCCTATGGCACTCGCTGTGACATGTACAACAAACAACAGGGTTAGGAATAAACTGCAATGTAAACAGGAAGATGAGCTGCATATTACTGGTTCTGTCCTGTATGGTCTTTCTATTTCAGGGGGCAAAGCTGTCATGCCTTGGATCTGTAATTAAATAATAAAAAATGTCACAGATTTGTCTCATAATATTAGAAATCTGTACTTCGTTCTCTAACAAGTCAGCAACTTGCATGAGAATCTATTGGTAGTTTTGTACTCAGGTTGTGACTTTTGCTGTGGACATAACAGATTCAGTAAAAATATTCATATATTGCATGCTAAATTATCAGCCAGTGTGCACATCCATTGTTCTCTGCTAAGGAATACCTGTACACACTGGTGTCCTCTCCTGGAAAGCAAGGTAAGGCTTCTGTTGGTTGATTGGTATGACCTTATTTTGGTTTGTGGCATTGTTCAGTTGGTTTGTGTTTTGTTTTCATCTTTCTCACAGATAAAAATGGAAGTTTACATTGTCACAGTGCTATAGAGTTGTTAGATGATATTTGAACACGTTCATTTGTATATAGAAAGCTTACACTTGCATGTGCAAGGTAGTTAATTGTTATACATGATTTCACAGAATCACAGAATGGTTGAGGTTGAATGGAATCTCTGGAGGACATCTGGTCCAATGTAAAGCAAGGTGACCTATACCAGTGTCATGTATCGTATTTTGATATATTGAGTATTTTTTAGCATTCCCTTAGAACTCAGTGCAATTTTTATGGAGCTGGACATAACTGCCTGCTTGTCATGGTTTTGACAGGAAATTAGAGAGATTAGGATATGCTTTTCCTAAATGTATTTACCTACGCTTTTCCTAAATGTACTTCTTACATTTTAGAGAAAAGAAGCTCTGCAAAAAGTGAACTCCTCGGACAAACATTTTTGGAAGTCTGAATGCCCACTTGCACAACACGTGCTTGCTTTGTTTTTGGTTTATTTTTCTATGTTGCAACTATCCTGCATTGCAGAAAAAACATCTGAATATTGTCTTAATCTTAGCAAACATAACACAAAGCTAAAACTGATTGAGGGGCCATCCCTAAATAAGGATTAAGGTAATTTCAACTCACTTCCTCTGCTTTAGGCTTTTCCTCCTTGTAACAACTCACTGATTGATGCTACAAATCTGTTCTTGATTTTGATGAGGATGGCCAATTTTACGTAATGCCACCAATAAGGGAAGGGAAAGGAAAAAGTCCTAATCTTAGCTTTGATGAATATGCCTTAGTCATTTGAAATAGGAAACTATGATCAAAAGGAAGAGCTAAGCACTCCCAGCTCCAGTGAGCTCACTCTTTGATTACATTTTTTAAGTTGCAAGTATTGTTCCTTATCCTGCAAGATAAAGGGGAACAACATTTTCCAGAAAACGTACCATTAAAAAAACCCCAAAGCCTATTCCCTCTTGATAAAATTTCTGTGTGCTTTTCATCATCTTAACTTGTCCTCTGAAAATAATTACCGAATGAGCGGCTAAGCAGCTGTACTTGCCAGTAGTTGCAAAGGTCAAGAAGTTTAACCAAAACTGGTGAATAGTCACATGGGCTGTCAGTAACCACTTTTTACTTACTGATACATGATGAAGCACAGTAAATCACATTTATTTCACAGTATTGTTACCTCTTTTTTAACAGTTAGACTTACCGACCATTCTGCATTATCCGTTTTTGAACATCTCACATTCACTGGTAGTTTAAGTACAAGCTCATTATAGGAGACTCCCTCTGATGTGGACCATTTGAATTTGTTCATTGCATCCATAAAAGACAGGTTTTTATATTGCTTAGGGCTCTTGATAATGAAAGGCCAAGTCCTAAAGAAAAATAAATAAATAGGTTTTTTTAAAACAGATAAATACCATCAAGTTGTAACTGACAAAGAAAAGAATCTACTCAGAAAAACAAATGTACTATTAATATGTATATTATGCCTCATTCTCAGCTAAGTTCTCTGCTACTGATAACTGATGCAGTTTCACATATTTTAACAGACTTATAAAAGGTTGTCAGCAGTTTTGGACTTGCTGCCAGATGCTTTCAGAAATTAAGAACTTTAAGTTAAGAAAAATAATTACATTTCTCTTCTCTGATCTACAAACTGAACATACAGACAACACAAAACAGATCTTCTGTTGTAACTTCTCAAAAAGACTCAAACCAAAACAAAAAAAGCCACACCCTCTACTAGGCTTGGCAGGCAGTATTGCAAAGAAACATTTGCCATTAGAAAGCTGCTTCCACATGGCTCTGCCAAGCTCTGGTCGTAACTCAGATAACAGGTCAAAACTCAGCGAAGGAGTTGCTCTGACATGCACCAGCTGGCAGTAGTGCCAAAAGATCAAACAAATTACTGGTGGTGTGGACAGAGACCTGCTGCTCTGCTGTGAGAGATCTGACTATCTGCCCACATGTGGGAATCCTCCCTGAGAACAAGTGGGGCCAATCCCATTGCCCACCAGCCAAAGGTGTGGAAAGGGAAGGAATGAGATTTCTTGTCTTTCATTTAGTAAAGAAAGCTCAAAAATAAATACAAAGGAAAATAAAAATAAAATAAAATAAATAAATAAAACAGATAAAGAAAACCTTTTCCATTGTTCTACCTTTCTCCTTATTTGACTCTGCTGGGATGAATGGAAACATTATGGTAGACAGGTCAACTTTTTAAAAACAGAAAATCCAGCACAGCTAGTGGAAGGATGAAAGCAGCTAAAACTTTATCTAAATAACCTAATTAATAGTTTGGTTGGAGAATGAGTTATCTTTTCAAAGCACTTTAGACAGATTTGTATTATCATGCAGTAGGCTGGTTCCCACTTGCTTCACGTAAAGTGCTGCCTATGCCAAAGTTCTGCTCTACCCAACATTTAGGCACAAAGGATATAATTTTAATCAAGCACCAATTTTACACTATTGTGGTCCAATTACTTTCATCTCAGCCTCTCATGATTTATACCACCGTCTGTGCCACCAGGCTGAGAAAAAGAAAATACTTTTAAAGTAACCCACTCTGCCTTGATCCTGCTTTCAGTTTGCCTTCATGTGTAAGTCAAGAGAGATATTAGAGGAGTCAGTGAAGCAATTCCAGTGTAAGACTGACACAAGAGAGATGACTATCAGGTCACATATCCTTAGGCTGACAGAGCTTAATGAAACAAGAATTGTGGATTAGGTCATAAATACTAGAGGCATTAATAATCTCTTCTTCTAATTACTATTCCATTTGCGGCAGACAGTCTGCATACTTACTCTATTCAAAACATCTTTATTTCCCCAGGCTAAATGTGCATTTTTTTCTTAAGTACAGTTATCATGAATGAACACTCAAGAGAGCATACATTTTTTAGAATATTTTCTTTCTAAGCTCAGACTCTTTTAGCTAGGTCTAATTTAGAAACTATGTTCTCTATGTATTAAAAGAGATTGTAAATAGCAATAATGTGGAAAATGAAGTAGACATTGATTGCATGATGCCTTTCTTCAAATTCTTCTGTCTTGAATATAAATTTCAGAACTAATACCAGTAAACTTGCCGTGTCAAATTACTTCACAGTAATACTTTTATATGGTTTTGTTAAGACAAATTGTATAAGAAAAGGCAAGTTTTAAAATGGAAATATGATGACACACTATTAGTCTATCCATTTCATTTTAAAATCTTACTCTCACCTTAGTTTAGCGCAAATAAAAACATAATTCACCTTTCACCACTAATAATGCATTCTACTTTCTATTGTTTGATTTTTTTCCTCCATTTCATTCATTTGGGAACTTTCTTTTTTAGACTATTCTCACTTTTTTTTTTTTTACAATCACTTCCACTGCTGATCTGCCACTGAGGTACTTTGATTTTAAGCATTGTAAGGAACACTTAAAAACAGAATACACTATGTATTGGTTTTTATATATTTACACACATTTATCCTGTCTATCGAGGGCTTCCTCCCATCTCCTATCAAAATTTAGATTTTACGTTATATTCTGCAAATCACCCTTGCTCTCAGTGAGCATTATCATTGTGCAGATCATACCACTGATATTAAAGGGCAGAAAAGCGAGATCCAACAATGTGCTGGAAAGCATTTTGCTCTTGCCAAGGACAGCAAGACTTCTGCTGACTTACTGAAGGAACTTGTACCTTGTTTAACATTCAGCAATCTGTAGTTTATCCAAGCAGCCAAATGTCAGCTGAATTGCATGGACATTCATGGTGGTTATTACAAGATCTTGAGTTGCCTAAATGGTAACAGTATCCAGTCTCCTCCACAGAGGGGATATTTAATATTTGTGGAGCACTATAGTAGACAGATGTTACTACAAAATTATATTACTCCTTTTGAGCTGAGTAGGGGGCCAATATACTGATTTTTGTGGGTTATTTTATTAGGAAGAAAAAATTTATGAATGAGCTCCAGCTTTTTCTTTCTGACATGGATTTATATCTCAAAAATGTGCAGTGTCCTGCTTTCCTGAACAGTAGGAGTCCAAGACTCAGAAGACAGTGTCTTTGCACAGAACTGAAAACCCCTGCAGCCAACAGCTCACCTAAAAAGCCCTTTTCTTCCTCTTTGCTTCCATATTTTACTCTCTACTTACTTTACATATCATCCTCTGATTTGTTACTCTTCCAAAGCCTCCATTCTTTCATTTCTCCCCATCATAGCGCTTACTTACCATTCATCTTTTACTATGAACAATTTAATATTTTTTCAATCCCTCCATTTACTTTCTAACTTACAGCTTCTTCCCCTTTTGTGCATTTTTGTCAGGGTCACCAAGACAGTGTTAAGCTTTTTATGTTAGCAAGAGTTTTAGGATCTGGTTGCACCCACTGACTTCAGCAGAATTACTGACAACAAATCCACCCAGGGTAATTCAATACCCATGCTCCCAAACTCCTTTCTCAAAATTATATAGGTGTGAAAAACTGATATGTTTTAATAAATTGATAGTTTTGAAGCATTGATAAGACATTGATAGTCTTTTTACGGATGGCTGTGGTGAAAAAAATTGCTGTGACAAAAACTATTTCTTTCACATAAGAAACTGCTTTTTAGTAAAAAAAAAAAGATGCAAAATAATTTTGCAGGAGAAATAAGTAGCAGCACAGCATATTGACAAAAAAGGAGTGGCATGAGTGACCCTGCAACACGCTGCACTAACAGAAAGAAATAAAGGTTGTCTAAAAATGACCCTGTAATCTCACGGGCAGAAACAGAGGAGCTACATATATTCATAAACACTTTACTTGCCTGACTGGTCTATAGATTTCCTTAACACCAATGAACTGGAGCTGTTCCATTATATCTGGAATACTTGCACATCGGGTGAGGTTGATTCTCGGGTAATAGAGCAGATACGATAGGCACATTTCATTCCTGGTGCTCAGACCACCCTGAAAATGGATTTTTCTTTTAATCAAGATAGCACTGGAATCCCACAGATAAAGCACTGATTAGCATTTATATGTTAATGAAATGTGTATCAGGAGGCCCAATTCAACATGTTTATCTTGCACATTAGGTTATCAAGCAGCAAGAAGTTATTACATAATTAATTACAAAACACACTGCAAGCTCCAGCAGTATCTTCCCAGCTTAAAAGATACCAGAAAGTACAACTAGCAATAAAATAAGCCTCCTATTATATTGATGAGTACTATCTGAGAAGTTCAGTTTTAATTTCAGCTATCTTCAATGCACTTACATTACCAGGTTTCAGCAAAAGGCCCTCAAAACGGAGCAGATTTAGGCAAAATCTGGTAAGATAATTAGCCTATTCAAATAAGAAATTAAATGTGCTTTGTCTAGTAAAATAGAGGCTGGGATGGAAATATATGTATATGGACTATCCTTCTACATACATATGCAGGTAGAGTAAGAAAGGAGTTATTTAACATATAATGTTGACTCAAGAACAAATGAGCGCTAACCATAAAATAATTAATTAGGGTAAGATTTTTAGCTAGCAGAAGAAACAGACTGTTAAACAGTGTTCCATTGAGAGCCACGGGGCAAACAACTAATTTGAAATCAATCTTGGCAAATATGGGCAAGAGTATGAGCTGCACATTCCTAAATCCTGTGTGGGAACAGTTCCACAAATCTTACAGAACCACGGGAATAGGAAAGGAGAAGACAAAACACTTGAACCAAGAGCCTGTGTGGTCACCGCACAGGAAAACAGGACAAAAACTCAAAAGCCTTTGTTCTCACTCCTTTGCTTCTCTATATATTTAAAGCGTGCAACTACATGCGAGCTATGATTCAGGGAGAGGTATCCCTGTACTCTCTGGAAGCCAGAAGCAGCTTTTCCTTTCCAAACAGAAACCTCTTAGGTCTGACCTCCTGGAGGTTTGGATCCAGCCCCTCCAGAGGAAGCAGGATCAGCCCCTGCCAAAGGCTGAGTGCCAGCAGCTACATCCCTCCCATAAATAGAATAGGTCTGGCATCACTCTCTGCTTTTGTAACCAGCTGGCACGGTTCAGCTCATGCCCCAACAACTGAATTTGCTTCACCTCCAAAACCAAGCGGACACATCGCAATGGCCGGTGCCTGGCCTCTGCTACCCTAAAAACTTGCATCTGGGAGACTAGGTGCTGTCATGTGGCAAACCTGAACTGGACACTATTGATCCCAAAAGGGATGCTCACTCCCTGGGCATGGCCCTGTCTTGTCCACTGCCACGGACACGCACCCAAGGGCAGCATAGCTGCTCCTCATGCCTTGGCTGCAAGGCTGCATAGGTATAGCACCGGCTTCTCCTGTGCTGCTCACGGCATGCAGCTAGACAGCGTATCACATGAGAAATATAACTGTGCCAGCCTCCTCCTTCCAGCCTGACGGACCTGTTTTCTGCCTGCATTCTGTTAGGCACAAAAGCAACTGGTCCTGTCTTGATCGTGGCATGACTGAAAATCAATATGTAAAAACTGGCAATAACAACTTTGGGGAAAAATGCATAGCAATTTCATAAAAATAATTATTGAATATGCAGAATTTGCATGTTAATACATGTCATGAAGAAAGCACTCCTTATACTAGAGAAGTCTGATTTTTAAAGATCTATGAGCTGGCTTTCTTATTTTTATAATACAGTCATATGAATGCCTTGTGCAAGAAAGAGATTGGACTATGCTCGTAATAGTTCTGATGACTTTAAAACCTAAGAATCTATGAAAGGAAAGTTAATACATAATTACTTGCACAGAGGCATTAGGAAGTAAGTTCATACTTTTTAATAACATTTTATGAAAATATTTTAGTTCCCAATATTATCTGTGTACTAAGTTTGATCCATCAAAACTTTTCTTACCCATGTCATGCGAATTCTGTCCACAGTACTGTAGTGACATTCTGTGATTAAGTTATCCCCCTGAAACACAAGATTTAGTAAGTTCACAGTTCTGCAGTTTGTCAAGACCAGCTTCAGGTAACCACAGATGACAAGCAGAAACAAAGATCAGAGCAGTGGATATGACTTCTTGAAAAAGCAAAGGATTAGGTAATTGGCATATGGTAAGGCCCTGGCACTTAGCATTCATATTATCGCAGATCCTCAGGAATTCCCCCATGGATCTAAACAGAGATTTATTAAAAGTCTTGTCTGTTTTGGGTTTTTTTTAATAGCAATGGAAGTGCCCAGTTATAATCCTATTTTCAGGAAAATTACATATGTAGACGATGTATACACATGATTCTTGCTCCAAAACTCATCCAGTGCTATTTTGCATAGCTTTCCCCAGGCCAATTTATCCTTCCAACTACAACAGAAATACTTGCCAAATGAGGAAAAGAAGGTTTTCCACATCACAATAACAACTATTTATCTGGCAAGCCTGGGAGTAGAGGAGTGGCAGGCATAGACTTCACAACATTGACAGGTATGTATGGGAAAGGCTGAATACTCACCTTCTCAAGTACATGCAATTAACTTTTTGCTGTCCTGACAAACTGATCTACAGTTTGGTAGTACCTCTATTCCCTGTACTTAATCAAATATAAATCTCAAAATCATCATGATAATCAAGTGGAAATTAAAATATTGAAGAACACAGCCAGATGTCAAAGATCTGATTTTTCTGAACAACTTGATATCACAAGGATGCCAGAGGTTTATTTTGGTTCATATTTTTGTATCATCATCTTCCTTTGTTGCCCATTGTATTATTCTTCCATGAAAAAATCATATTACCCTTCAAAGGCTGAGAATTTCTCCTTTCCTGTGGGCTGTCTCATTGCCAGATCAATGCTAGCACTAACTGTTGCTGCTGGAAGAAGGTGCGTCAGCCTCATTTTGGCCAAATGGAGATTTCTGAAGCAGCATGAATTGGCACAGCTTCACTGCTCCCAGTGGGAATATACTGGCTCCCGCCAGAAAGGTCTCTGGCTTTCGTGGCTTACAGACTGGATAACATTCACTGAAAATTTTCCTTTGTGAGATTAGATCTTTTGCTGCCAAATGCAGAAGAGAGTGCTAGTATGTGACAAAACAAATAACCTGGACTCCACAAGCTAAAAGATGGATACACCCTTGGAAAAGTTTGCAGAAGGAGAGAACAAGAAGAACTTATATGTAATTTTTTAATATTATTAGTTAATTGATTAGACTGTGGTCTGAATTATACCACAAAATGCATGTAAAGCTATACCATAAGGTTTGCATAAGATGAACACAATAAAAAGCATGTAAAAGGCTTACTTCAGAGAAAAATTCCAGCTTTTACTTGAGCTGTCTTTTTTAAGTTGCTGATATTATCAAATGCCTCTTTTAGTTTTTCTGCTGTCTACTCCCTTGTGTTCTTAAATTTTAAGAGGCCTTTCACTATAATCTGCATGGATTTTCCTAAAAATATTATAAGCTTTTTCTGCAAACCTGTCATCTTCTGCCAGCCATCTTCCTAAACCCTTCAAGACTTCTTTCCTGGAGGAGGTAACACTAGTTTGCCTTTGAAGTTCCTGTGGAGTACAAGCAGTCTGACTTCAAAGAGTAAATGCTGCACCTGAACATCAGGTTTTGCTGTAGAAATTAAATTAGAAAGCTAGCATTTTATCTTCTTCCTTTTAAAGGACAGATATCAAAGTTTCCCACTATGAGAGAAGAGACATAAGAGAGAAAGGGACTTGAAAAGAAGCCTGAAAGTTTAGACCATGGGGCTCCTGACCATACTTGAAGTTCAGTTGTTGCAAACGTCTTTCCAGCTCCCTTTCCCTTACTGGCTCCAACTGTAAACAAAATCTGTTTGTAATCCAGTCGTTTGATATTTTGCATCTAACCAATTCCATCAAGTAACAGGCTTGATGGCATGAACCAGGACAAGCATATCTCCAGCTGCTCTGCTGGCCAGATCCAGAGCACCCACTCTTTGCAGCACTTAACTTTGTGTCCTTAGGCCAAAGCTTCAAAACCAGATGCTGACAGGAACTAACAAAAGATGAGTGAATAATTTTTAAATGAATGACATCCAAAAACATACAGACTCTTTTCATGCAATACCTGTGGCTAGCTACTGTTTAATGGTGTCATTGTAGTTGGGATTTTTCTGAAAGTTATATTATATTACTCTCACAAAAACAGCAGATAGAATTGCATGATTTCTTCAACCAAATGGTTTTGTTTACTAGCGAAACTTCACGTGGAACATGAGCACTGAGTTTTACTCCCAACAACAAATAAAAAGGTGAAATAAACAGAAGACTTGGCTGATCTGTAGACATGTCTGCAAGGCTGGATACTTGCTGTGTACAAATACTCAGGATGTGCTACTTGGTTCCAACAGCTCTGTAAAGCCACGGAGTGGCATTTCCATTCTTCAGCTGCCTGCATGCTCAAAGATGGCACAACCAGGTACATGTGTGATTTTATAACCTGATTTCATATAATCACAGAATACTAGAATCATAGACTGGTTTGGGTTAGAAGGGACCTTAAAGCACATCTAGTTCCAAGCCCCCTGCCATGGGCAACAACACCTTCCACTAGGCCAGGCTGCTCAAAGCCCCATCCAGCCTGGCCTTGAACTCTTCCAGGGATGGAGCAGCCACAACTTCTCTGGGCAACCTGTTCCAGTGTCTCACCACCCAGTTCCAGTAAAGAACCTCTTCCTAGTATCTAATCCCTCTTTCAGTTTTAGGACCCCTTGTCCTATCCGTATGATTCTATTATAAGAATTTCTGTAGCAAAATTAATCCTAAATCTGAATCAGTGCTAGGCACGCAATCTCTTAAATATTTTCAGGGAAAGAATTAAGAGCATCATACTGGCACAATGGTTCTTTCTTCTTTCAGATACTGGAATTCCTGGAAGTTGAAGTCAAACTCATCATCATAAGCAAGCAGCTTCTGCTCCTCGCCATTGTGGAAGTGGCGCATCCTGATAGCTCTGCCAGCAAGATGAGCATGAAGAAGTACTGCAAACACATGAATCCCAGCAGGTCTTTCAGCACCTAGAGCCTAGCCAGGGGAAACGAACACCATCAGTGTCCCCAGATGAAATGTAATGTAATGCAATGTACAAACAGTGAAAATATACTAATAAATGCACTTTACATTCCTTCAGTTTACAATAAAATTCAGTCTAAAACAAAAGCAAAACTATAAGTGAAATTAAGGATTTACATACAAAAAAAAAAAGGCTAGGGTTTTGTGGAAATTTTTTTTGATGGATTTTTATCATAAAAATATCATCAATATCATGCCAAGAGAAGCACTTTAAGAGGCTGCAATTACAGTATGTTCTATTACCCTTTTTCAAGTCAACTGGTAGTGAAATACTATAAGTTTACATCTGAAACATTTTTCCAGATCAGAAACATTTTAAAATTAAATTTTCCAAATTGACACAAATCTGACATCAGCCTCATTCAAGCTGAGATCTACAGATTCAAACTTACCATGTGCTAAACTTTGATTCTTGTTCAGAGCCCAAACTAGAAATAATCTGTTATCACAAAACCTTTCAAGTATAGCCTTTAGATCAGAAACCTCATGACAATAGATTACTCAAGTATTTGTAGGCTGAAAAATGCAATGACAATATAAACATTTAATGCCACCAAGAAGAAATCTAAATTATGTATCTAATTTGTTCTTCATCCTAAACCACATCATAACAAGCATTAATTCTTTAGAAATGACAAAGTATATAAGAATCTCACATGATACATCAATCAGATTTTAGACAATGCTTTCATCATCTGTAGAGATGTTTAAATTATCTTAATGAAACCAAGTGTTTAATGAATGCGTAATTTTGTCCTTTGGGCCATACAAAAAAGCCTGTTCAGTTCTTTAGCTTCTGTGGTTGGTCTAATACCTTTTAGGCTTTCGCTTCACTGTTAGGAGCCTTTTGCATATGCACAGATCTTAATTAGTCTTTCTCAACATTTTTCCTGGGCTAGCTATTCCAGGCTATTAATAGCTTTGCCATGGAAAGCAATGTATGCTTATATATTGACAAATAATCAAAACACTGCAAGCACTGTGTCATCCAGTATTACTCATATCAGTAAAGCAGCCTGAATACTGAGAATCTCAAATACCCAGATCAAAAATATTCAACATTCTGGAGGACAACATGTAGCAGATGCCTTCGTTCACATCTTTAACAGGTAACTATCAATCTTCCCAAGCATTTAAAGTGCCTGTCCAAAACTACTTCTAAGGATGAAAACCAATGGATTCAGTCAGGAGACATACCTCTTCTAGACATTCCAGGGTGCAGTGACCCTCTGACACAAATTCAGGCATGCCCGGTGGGATATTGTGGAAGAGACTGACCCAAAGACCAGCTTCAATAACCCCGGCATCATATTTCCTTAAAACCGGAGTATAAATTAGCCTCAGACCAGAGTTATCTATCAAGCCTGCAACAAAAGAACAGAATCAGCTGTGGCTGCAAATCGGTATTTTTCAAAAAATAACAACATAAAATCCCATTTTTTCACATTTTTCAAAGTATGTCCTAAGTTTTTTACATGAAAATCAAGGACTCAACCTCAATAACCTGGAAATGGGTCAAACTGTAAGCAGGAAGTAATAAAGAGGGGCAGCCCACAGAAGGGTTATTAAACATGGTATCTTGATATCTGTGGTGTTGAATGTGAATGAAAAATATGTGCTGTCCGTAGCCCTCATGTCTCTTCCACTAAGTTATTCAACAGTGACCTCAGAGAAAAGTAGTTAGAGCACAGGAAAAGCAAACAACACCAAGATATACTAAGACCTCAGAAGGTTCCATGTATGATTTTCAAATGACACTTAAAGCATAGCTTAAAGTTGTTATGAGTTTGGTTTTGTTTGTGGGTTTTGGTTTGGTTTTTTTTTTTTTCATTTTCCATTTGTTTTCTTCTACTTCTGAATTTATCTATTCACTCACCTTGAGCCCTAGCATTAATTATATTTTTCCTTTGTTTTGGATTGCCTGTCGTGTTACAGTATACCCCAGATGATGAAATACATCCCTTTTACGACCTGCCAAATTAAGAAAACACCAACTATCCATGAAAATTGGCTTCCTTAATCACAAACTTGAAGATAATAACAGCACATTGGATAAAGTAGACGAGAATGACAGGATTTTAATGCTGCACTCATTCAAGGACTTCTCTTGATTTCAGAAAGTGGATTAAAGAACCAAAGCCTGCTGTGAAAAGGTTGAGTTTTAAAGAGTCTAAATTATATGAATTTATTTTGTTCACCTACATGTTTAGCTCTATTTCTTTGTTTGTGTATCTATTCATAATTTATATATGACCTGGACTACCAACACCCTCCTCTGTTTGAATTTTCCCAGGTCTTTGGCAAGACCCTGTGTTCACCTGGGACTGTCTCAGCAAGGCAAAATTGTCCCCATTGCTTTAAAAGGAAACAAAACTTACCGACTCCCAGTTTTTTATGTGCCACTTGAACTAAAACAATAGCATCACACAGCACAGTCAGTTAAAATAAAATAGTGAATTTAGGGACACTACCAATCTGGAAACAGATCTTCTGCATGTGACTTCTCAGGCTTTCAGATAACATTTAATGGGAAAGCATGCAACATCAAAGATGCAAATGAAGGGTATTATATCCCATGCAAATGCGTACTATATCCCATGCAAATGTGCGTGCTGAAGGGAGAGAGTCTGTCATGAAATAATACAATTTTGAGCTATTTCATCTGGTACAACACAAAGTGCAGGAATAGTAGTAAGACAGAACACCATACCAACACAGAAGAATTTATTTTAACACATGGCGGTGTAAAGAAAGGTCAGTACACTGTACTGCACTGGATTTTACTCATTTCATATACAGCAATCACCAGAATATTCTCAGGTATAGTAGCTCAATAAACTTTTGTTTCAGAATAAAAGTAGTTCAGAAAAAAAGCCAGCTTCAAGGTTCCCCAGATTTTCTGGAGCTCCCCGGTTTCTTCCTTTTGCTTCTTCTAAATATAAATGAATTTCAGAAAGAAGATTAAAAAAACACCACTACAAATGAAAAGCTTCTCTTTTAAGATAAATTGGTTTTACCCAGAGAATGTTTTAGCAACCGGAGTCAATACTTAACCTGCAGAAGCTGCCTGCAGTTCAGGTAGCTTAAAATAAAAAAGTACTACAAAAAATTAATAAAAGGCTTATTCTCTGTGTTGCTGTCTCATAGTCTGAGTGTCTGCTGCTTCCTCTTGGTCTGCCTGGATTTCCCAGAAAAGGGAGAGAAGATAACATGAAGAATGTACTGATATAAGGAGATGTACTCACACAGTTCACAATTCTTTGTACATCTGAATCCTACCCTGACTTCAGAGTAAGCTTTTGAGTGCAGTGAGAAAAACACTGGGACGAGAACTATTGTGCAGAAAAAAACTAAGCCTTGGCTTTGTATTTGCTCTGTTTGCTGTGCAGTGCAATGAGAAGCACTTCTGTCTAGGACATTTTCCAATCTTGCATGTTGTAAAGAGTGTGAGGGTACAAACCTTCTGTATATGATGGATTGTCATAATGTACCTCCATAAGAACGAACAGAGGGTCAGCTGCTGTGCCAATGGATAAGCCAACATGAGGAGGGTAGGTGAAGCCCTGGAAAGCATCACACACATACAGATTTAAGGTATTTTTGGCATGATTAAGAGTTAATTTCTTTTTATGATACATTGACTATTTTTGCAATGATGCAACCATATTAATGATAAAATTTACAAGGATAACTTTATTTCAAACTTTCTGAACATGGAATTGTGGCACAATAAATTTACTATATAGTCAATGCACTAAATAACAACATCAATATAAAATGGTAGATCCCATGCTTGCTAGAGGATAAAGCCCTGGGCAAACTGGTCTGACCTTACCACTGACCCTGCTTTGAGTAGGAGGCTAGGCTAGAGACTTCCTGAGGTCGCTTCCAACCTGCCTTATCCTTTGATCTTATTATTATTTATCCTGTATTTATTGCTTGAGTGGAAAAGGAAGATTCCATTTTAAATGTATAAACTTTGCATCATGAATCAGTTAGTCTGCCAATAAAACCCTTACGAAAAAGTGAATCTACACTTTAAATGTTCCCAGTTTCTAAAAGCAGTCATTTCCAGGGAATAGTGAGGTTGCATGTGATTAGAGCATTTTTCCTGCACAAATCACTGCATTCCAAGTAAATTATTTGAAAAATAAATATGATCTTCATGGCTATATTTACATTAGCAAGCCATGTAGTGCAAAAGTAGCTCTGTACAGTGCAACAGCTTGTACTAGACCCACTGTCCCCAGATGATGCTCCTTAGGACAAGCTCTGATCAGACCCCATGCTCTCAGCCCCATTTATTGCTGGAAGGTGCTAGGTTGACCCCTGAACATTCAGTTTAACTTCATCCCAAAGTGGGTTTTGCAAGTTCTCAAACCACTCATGAGGATAAACAGAGCTTGGGAAGTGCGGATAACTGGCAGACATACTTCAAAAGCTCACTCCTGATTCAAACCAAAATTGCCAGTAGCTTCTAAGTCACGTCATTTACCAAATTCACTTTTATAGGAATTAATCTGCATAATTCTATAGTTTATAGCTAATATTTTAATATGCAATTTGAGATTATAACTTTCTGAAATCTGCAATTTGACATACCAACTTTCTAAAGCTTGGCGGACATTAATGAATTAATCGTAGAATATAGTAATAAATATTATTACCTCCATTTCATTATCACCACCACATATGTATGAGTGAATTGAATTAAGTGAAGTGAATACACTGGTAAACCTAAATGTAACCCAGATCTGTCAGATTCCTCTCTAAAGATCTTTAACAGTGGGATCCTCCTTGCAAAAGCCTCCATAGTGCTTGTCAAATGATAACTTATTTATATAAGTTTTTTATTTCACTTAAATTAAGACAGTTAAAAGTACAAATACTGGGTCAGAGCATAGCTGATGGCAAAAATGCACAAAGCACACATCAGGGATAATGCTCACAGTGGATTAAACTTCTTTTGATTGGTCTGTACAGCAGCTCTGGCTTCCTCACACTGCAGTGCTTGAAGACAGCTTTAGACTACAGACAAACAAAGGCTCCAGAAACCATCATCGGCCTTGGTTCCTCTCTATGCCCACACCATCATTTGTGTGGGCACACAGTGACCAAGGAGGTAAAGAACGGGTGGGATTCCTTTGGCAGTAATGATGCCTTATGTCAGCTGAAAGCATTAACTACAGTCTAGATTAACATACGAAATAAGCTAAAGACAAAGCCTGGGGTCATCAGAGCATCTGTTTTCTGTAGATATGCCCCACATATGCCCCATTTTTTATTTCACTCTCCAGAGGTATCAGATACTGGTCGTTGCTGGAGGCAGTGTATTCTTCATATCAGATGGGACAAGCTGATAGAGCAACAGACCTTCATGCTCCCAAGCCATCTTTCTTTCCCTAAGGCATCAACTCTCTATACTCTTTCCATTGCTTTCAGCTTGTCATTCAGGATGATCATTGTATTTCATACTTAAAAGTCAACATACTCAATAAGAAATTGAGGACTTACTGGTGAGACATTTAGGGATTGCGATTGAGTATATTTAAAACCAGACAGATTCAGTAACCACGAATACATTAGAAACAAGCTTAGTATGATACACACCCTCCTAAAGCCCCGCACATGAACCATGCTAGACAGACATTCATCCTACCTCTCCTCCAATGGCCCAAGCAAAAATGACTGTCTCACATGTGAGAAAAGAGTCTGGCATGTTGGGATGGTAACATTCATGCCCATAGTCCAGCACACTGTCATTCAAATTGCTGCTGCACTGATAGAGCAGGATATGGTGCACCAAATTTTCATGGCCTTTCTGGATCAATGGCTCAACCTGTCAATGTTAAAAAGAAAAAGAAAAAGAAAGAAAACACATCTCAAATATGACTATTTCAATACAGGAGTGCAGACAGAACTAAAAATTATGTGGTGCATTTATTTTAAATGAGGAGACTTGAAGCTAGATTGCAGTTAGGTTCAGACTTCACTCAACATCGCAACCTCAAACATCGAAAATTTCATTGCCCAAGTACATCCCTCTGTTGCCACCTATCTTGTTCTCTCCTTCCTCACCCCAGTCTTGCTCTGTCATGGTCTTTTTGCCTGCCCAGTCTTGTTCTGTCACTTGTCTTTTTCCCTGCCCAGTCTTGTTTAGCCACATTCCAGCACGAAAAGGATACAAACCAGCTGAAAGTCTGCTCAGCTCAACCAGCTTGGTATCTGAACCACTCAGAACTTTTCATCCCTGTTTCTGCTCTTTTGTGCTACTTCAAATTAGAGCTACTCATAGATTCTGTATATCTAGGGTGAGCCTGGAGGTATACCCCGCATTCCTCAACAGCTCAAGATGGACTTTCACATTTTTTTGACATCTACAAGGAATTAGAATTATTTTACAATCTGCTCAGTTGTAAAGACTTTATTAACATAAAGTCATTCCTGAGAGGTTGGGTGCTGCAGCCTGTGTATGGCAGTGATGAGCTGGAGGGCTCTCAGGGGTGCTGGCATGCCCTCAGTATAATTTGACCACCAAACTTCAGGGTAGGCTGAAATTATTTTATTCCCATGTAACAGTGTTCACTCTCTACTTGGATGGATGATGTTAAATCATCTGTGTCAGAGATGACATCCCTGGGGCAAACATGAATACTTCTGGGAAAAAAAAAAAAATTCCTTTTCAGGAAGATAATATTCTACAAAATATCAGCATATAGAAAACAGTATTAAAATGAAAGGAGTTCTTCCCTTACTTTTACTTTCAAAGATTACATCCTGTTCTATCACATGCAACTTGAGTTAGATAAACATTAATGTTTTCACAAAAAAGGAAGGTTTTGGCAATGCACCTCTGAAGATGGTGACACGCAGTATTGTCTTTTAATAGTAGGAAAGAGAAGACACTTTAAACAGGCAAAAAAAAAAATTATATACATCCTAACTTTGCATCCATGTGTTTTGCAAACATACCAGAGGACCAGAATGGAATAAGCAAGAACAGTTTATTCCATTATTAAAATACTGTCAGCACAATATTGTTACCAGAAATACATCTCTCTGCACTTTGTTCAAACCACTAAACCAATTAAAAAAGAGCAAGGGCAGGAAGAAGCAACCAGAGCCTGTGCATATCAAGACCACCCTCATTGATATGAATCTGCAAAATACTATTGAAGTTGGGCTCTCAGGGAGTCCAGCTGCTGCTGAGTACCTGCATGTCTGTCCAAGAAGTGCACAATCCAAAACCACCCACTTCACTGCACTTAGAAGTCAGTGGAAGGATGCCAATTTATGCAGATACACCAAAGTTTTGTTCTGATAGAGACTGAAATACTTCACAAGAGAACTTCTATACTGTTCTCAGTAATCCTTATTTCACTTAGCATTACCATCATCATGAATTACCATACTATGGAAATAAAAGGTATTTTTGAAGGCTGTAAGAGTCAGTTTTCCCACCTGATAAGAATTTATTCTCAAATATATCAGACTGACAAAGAGTCAGAAATCAATTTCAGCTGCTTCTTTCTGCTCTATCATATAACACATATTTATCCAAACACTGCAGAACCAATATACACTCATATCATGGCAGCTTCTATATTAAATAGCTGCATATATCTCCAGAATTCTGAAGTTCCACATAACACATGGACTAGTCAGGGAAATGGTTATGAGAATATTATCCCATATCTACCAAAAAAAAAAAAAGTATTTTTGTTCCAACATGTGATAGTTCTGCCTACTGCTACAAGCTCCCAGCACCTGCTGTGCTTACACTCACTACTTCAAAACCAACTTCCCCTCAAAACAATGGGACACCACCAAAATTAGAAACTCACATCCTGTCATCAGTTTTTAGTGTCAGTTACCTAAACAATAGCAGCATTTCAGAAAGTAGTTTTGTTCAGCTTACTGTAGTGAAGACAAAAAAACCCAACAAAACCCAAACCCAAAAAACAAACAGAATAAAGCCTTAAGCATCTTTCTGATGCATCTTGTAGGACAACTTATATTCTTCAGAAGCACAAGTAAATACCAAAAAGCTGCAGCAAAGTTATACGTTTTACACATCTTATTACAACTTGGTTGAAGAGGTGCCACCTTGCTCTCTCCCTTGTTAAACAACTAAAGAAAAAAGAAACCATTAGGAGTGGATAAAAATTCAGTAGCAAAAATCTTAAGAAAACCTCATTAATCACAAGCTGTTCATTTCCCAGAAATATATGAGGATTTTTAACGGTCAGCTTCCTAAGGCTCACAGCATTATTTTTCATTGAAACAAGAGAAGAAAGAGGAGCATACCCCCTAGACACTTTGGGTTCCCTTTCTCTGATCTGATGCATAGTTAACTGTACTTACTAGGATAACTTCATCTGAAAATTTAAAAATACAAACTCATTTGCTATTGTAGTGGTTAAGTGCAGCAGGGATTTAAACATGCCATTCTACCTCCCAGGTGGGTGCTGCCCTATTTACTCAGCCATTTGTTATTTTAGCTGATAGAATAAGCTGGTTATTTCGGCTGCCCCTCTCTTCCTCTCTCACTTTCCATAAAGAGCTGAGTTTGCTCCAAGCCGAAAAGAAATTCCAAAACCTTTTCTTTTTTTTTTTTCCAAATAAACAAAATTCTTGTTTTCTGTCCAGCCTCACCAACAACAATGAACAATGACTGAGCTTCTCAAATATGGGACCAAATTCAGCATATCACCAATGCATTTTCAGTGCACATAAGTAGTCCCAGGTGTAAAATTAGTTTCTAGAGCAGGTTATCTACAAATAAATATCCAGATTAGGGTGGTCTGGTTTCCAGAGTGCTTGTAGCTTCAGTGAAAGATGACACAATTTGTAGGGCTGATCTCCTACAAGGTTATTCCCATTTGAACAGAGTTTTCTCAGTCTTCATCTCTAACTATGGGCATTCATTTTTAAAACATGGACTGTTTAATGTACACATTCAAAGTTTCCAGTTTTTTGACTTTTTAAACACAAAGGTTTTTGTTCTTTGATAGACTTTATTCCCCAGATCACGAAACTGAAAGGTAAACTACACTGAGGTCTGCTTTTGCAAGTCTCCAGTTACAACAATAGTGGACCAACCCCCAAAAGTAATTGTGACTGTCTTGTTAATTTGTCTTGGGAAATAGTGCAACTTTTAGAGTACTTATGAAAAGATAACAATTCACTGTGGCAAATTAGAGGAAAGGGGCAAAATACAGAGAAAAAAAATGATAAAAACAGGCATAGTACGTGACAGTTGATAAACCCTGCAGATTTTAGTAAACAATTCATTTTTACTTGGATTCTCATTTGCACATAGCCTTGTTTACTCTGTTCTTGTAGTGTAAGGGGACTATCAAATTACACTTTCAGTCACCAATAACTGAGTAATTTAGATGGGTTGCAATGAGAATGCCTTTCAATTTCACCAATTATGAGGAAACCTGTGACTTTGAAACATATTTCTTTCCCCTTTCCTCGCTAATTCCTACCCAGCTCTTGATAACCGAGTGAGTCAAGAAAGAGGATGAAAGAAAACTGAAAGGGAATATGCGTATAACTACCTATTTTCTCCATTTTACCACATTTTTGAGGTTCATCTGTGGCACTTCCATCCATCCACTGTTGCTGACATGCAAGGAAAACACAGCTGTCAGGGTTCATCTCTTTGCCATACTGTGAATAAGCCTGCAGAGATACAGCACCACCAGGGCACCTCGGTGACTTCTTCCCCTGCAGGCACAGTGCAATTTCTGCTTGACATTTCCTAACTGCCAGAGGCTTGGAGAACAAAAGCCCTATATCCACCCTGCATCAAAATGCCAAAAGCATTTGGGCCTGCAAAAAATAAGTGCATGCAACAAGACAAAATATCTCCTGCTTTTCATGAAACCTGCAGAAAGAAGCTCCTGTTTTATTATTCATAATTATTTGCTTTCTGCATCCTCTCTTGAAAGCTTGGGTGAAAGATCTTCTAACTGAGCACACTGAAATACATGAACTTGTCTGACACTCACTAACAAGAAGTTAAAAATAGTAGATGTACTATAGGCCCCCACCACATAAAATCAAGGTTTCCAGAGAAAGAGGTATTTAAAATATACTGCATCCAAATGTAAAATGAAGACGCTGCCTTCTGCAACCAAAAGTATGAGTTACGGTTATTGTGTTTGGTTAGCATGCCCTGTACTTGTTGGACAGGTTAAGAGGTTTTACAGAGCTCCTTTCATCATACTCTTTAGATATGGAGACTCTTTGTACACCAGAATCTCAGTACTTCTGAAAGTACTGACTTTCAAAGAATAGAAAATAACAAATTTTCCATTTATTAGCAAGTTAAAACAGATAAGACATATGCTTTTGACCTGTTAATTTAACAGAAACCCTATTCTACTCAACAGGCTGACGTCACATGCACAAAGAAAATGCTTACATCTGCCAGTACTGGGTTATTCAGCTGCAATTTCCCTTCCTCTCTTCTCTATTTCCTGTTATCCCTTTTCCTGCTGCACAAACTGAACATACCACATGCACTTGTTTCTTAAAAAATACCAAGCCAAAATTGTAGCATAATAGAGCCTGGCATCTCAAAGTGCTGATAAGCAGGGTCAAGATATTGTGCGTATGATGTATTAAACAGGATAAAAATGCAAACAGCTCAAATGGTCCAAAAAGGTAGATTCCCGACAAGGAAAAAACATCTCCAGAGAACTGGAAGTCTCTTGCTTATTGCTGGTTTTCTCCCTTTCTATTTGCTTTGCTTTCTTTGATGTTAACAGCTGTGGTTTGTTCCTCACGCCTGCTTGTGCAAATGATGAGAGTAAACTATATCCATAGTCTCTCCACAGTGTCCCTGCTAGAACATATAGCCCACTGAATGCCACAAAACAAAAAGCTGACCTTATTTTTATGTACGAAAATGGAAACAGGTTTTCTATCTTATTGCAATGATGCTTCTATACTGAAATGTCAATGAAAAAAACATTATTTTTTCTGCTCAAGAGGCAGCTTCAACTTAATCTTACATTTCAAAGACACTTTGGGATGGTATATTTCTTATAAATTAATAAAGCCATGGCCTTACACAGCACAGTATGTAGCTGGTGGTGACACAAGGAAAAAACATTATCCTATAGTCTCAAAGCTTAGAGTGAAAATTTGACATGAGATTTATGTCTGGTACTGCTCCATCTAAGAGAGTTCCTAGTGTGTGGCTGGTTATTCTACTTATATGAGATTGCTGTGTCTGATTAACTCAGACCAAAAAGTGATGGTTATGAAACTGAGTGTGGCTGAACTTACTTGAGAGAATTCCTGTAGCAAAAGACTGAGTTATAGGGTCTCTGCTTTCTATACTTAACCTCAGGAAGAGCTATTAACTTCTTAATGATTACTCTCGTCTTTTCTCTTCTTTCACAAATGTCTATCATGTGCATATACTGAAATATTCGTCTGACTTAGAAAAGCTCTTCAAAGGTAGACACAGTGTCTTCTTATTAGGAATTGTGGAGATTTTTTATAATTTTACTTTTCAAAAATGTAGCTGTGGAATGAACAAAATTTATCTAATATATCTTTTTTAAGTTTTTAGATTTTTCTTCAGAAAAGCAAATACTTAGAATACTTGGCTTATAAATTGGGTCTATTTCAGCAAAAAAACTCCATGCATTCCAAAAAAAAACCCTCAATAATAATATGATTTTATTTTCATATAAATGTTCTGAAAGAAAAACACTGGTCGCTTGCTGTCTAACATTGCTTCTTGCACACAACCCAGAGGTGTAATGAGCAAAAACTCAAGAGTTGGAAATATGCCTCTGAGCTGCAGTAGATGTTTAAGTCCATGACTCTTGGGTACACCAAGATTTTAACCCTAACAACCTAACAGCTATCTCATGTCAGTCGAAAAGCCTGCCTAGGTCAGCATCACATCTGGGACACTAATCTGCTGCAGACTTTCAGCCTGGAGTTCAGGCATCCCGGGGTCAGGCAGGGACCACCCTCCCAGCGCCCCCACCCCACCCTGTCCATCAGAAAGCATTAAATTAATTCCACAGATAGCTGGAGCTGAAAGAGATGCCTCCAACACTCACCCAGCTGCAGTCTAGCTGCTGGGCTAGCTGCCTTAATCTTTCCTGAGACCAGTGGTATCGCTTGCACATACGCAGCTAAGTTACCATTTCTGTTTTCCCAACTGTACAAACCAGATACTAAATTCAGGCATCATTACTAACAAAGCCCTCAAAATTGCTCTCTGTCCCAAGTGCTTCTGAGTTTGTACTGTTAGTCTATATTTTGGTGAGTGAACTACAGGAGGCAGAGCAAAGACACTTGTTCTCCAGTTCATTAATGGTCATCTATGTACCACAGGAAGCATTACTGCCTAACTTGAATTATCCCTTAAATGTAAAAATATTCCCCCAGGTTATCTTCATACATATGTGCCACATTTCCAGCTGGAGAAAAATATAACCTGTGCAGTTAGTGACATCTTGATTCTCGCATTTTAATAAAAGAGAGATGAAGATGAGAAAAAAGCCCAGGTAACAGCAATCATCCCCAACCTTCATAATGTGATAAGGTAAGGTTTCCTTGGAGGATGGAAATTTTCCAGACCAAAAATACAGGTTCCATACAACTTAAGGCATTGAAATTTGCATGATTTGGTCCTTAACATGTGCAGAGGCAGGTTTTTTTCCAAAGCAAGATTCAAATAGAGGACATAAGCTATATTGTTGGCATTTGGATTTAACCTGCTTTGGGTACACTTCAAAACACATAACAAAAAATCTAACATCACCGTTCTTGCCACATGAATGAAAATCCTTAGTTAAAGCACAGGTATTTCCTGTTCTTGGTGTAAAGAAGAAAGGATTTGTTTATTCAGTGACTCCTTTGTTCAATGAAGGTTCTTATTTAAGTTTTATTAGTATACTGCATTAAGAAGCGATTACCATACCTCCATTTAAAGCTGCAGAATTTTTATTAGAAAAGAACACATACTTTCAGGTAAAAGTTAACTGTTGCTGTGCTGTTAACTTGGAGTGGAGGCTATAGACCTAACTTCACACAAATCTTTCTATCCCCATGTACTACTGCTAATGATTACACTGTACGTCCACAATTTCTATATGTCAGTGTGCAGAACAGCTTATATATTTTCATTAGGAAAGAGGAATCAAACAACACAATAACCAATAAACCCAAACATTTAAAAATGAGAACAAGAGATAGAGTTAGGGCTTCTTGTTCTCTCTGCCATCAAGTCTATTGCTATGTTCTTATTCCTAATCAATTGCCTGGAACTCTGCCACTCATAGAGTGGCATGCAGTAATTCAGGCAAAATCCAAAAGAAGCATGCCTCAAAGAAATAGTCATAAAACATTGTTTCTGCCTGACGCACGTCTGAAGGTTCAAGATAATGCATTTAGTTACAGTTAAAAAGTATAACCCTGAGGAGCAATCTGATAAAACACTCAGGTCAAGAAAAAACATGTTTCATTTGGTTTCACTTCCTGGCAATACACCCATTGCACTCCTAAGCAGCAGAGGCACTGGCAGAGCATTTGTGGTCTTTAGTGCAGCCCTAGTTTCTCAGTGCAGTTGACACACTCCAAACATAATTAATCGGCAATTAATCAGCAATACCATTACTTTCTTGTGAAAACAGCATCATAATAATATGTAAACAAATATGTTTCAGATCAGAACCCAGAATTGGTAGCCTGTAAACAGTTTATATTTATTCAAGAAGAACATATAATTTGAATAGTACAAAAAAGTCAGTAAAGGTATTCCCTTTCATTTGTGAAATCACCATTCATGCACAGCAATAAAAAGAAACTATTTCTGTTGAGATGACAATGGAAGAGGCTTTAATTCTATTGTACAACTGCAAAACATTCCCTTCAGTCGTGTAGCTTAATAACATTATACTTTTTCTCCTTCTGCCTGGGATTGAACACACAGCTTTGCCTGAAGACAGAGCACATCAGAATTTACAGCATGTCTGTTTCTTGTTTCACACAGAGAGGGACAAACTGTTAGGAAACATATTTTCTGACAAGGAAATGCTGACTATCAAAAGAGAGCACAGAAGAAAGACCTGAGGTATTCAGATACTGAACTTCTACAGAAGTCACCAACCTGGATGCTCTGGTACCTAAAGCTTGCATGAGATAAAATAAGCACAGCACAAGGCTCATGATTTTGAAATGAAACAGCCTCCTCAGTCAGCACAACAGAACAGCATCCATGCAGTCACACAACAAGAGCCATTTTTAGATTACATGGCTCTTTTGAAAGTCATTTGAGACTACTATATTAAAATTATACAAGAGATAGTAATGGAAATGTCACTGAAGTGAGGGGATGGAGAAAGGAGACTGAACAGCATTAGTATACAATTTTATATAGTTCTCTTAGATTATGATGTTTTCTCAGGTTAAGGTATTTTGGGCTTGTTTTTGTTTGTTTGTTTTGTATTTTAGTCAGATGCAAGATGTAAATTATTTTCATACTAGGTAAAACTCTTGGTGCAAACAGAAATTATTCACCATCTATCTATAGTTTGGTTGTCTGTCATCTGTGTGGATTTTGATATCATGTGTGCTATGTATGGACATGGTGGAGTTGTATTATTTGACTATTGTCTGCCTATTTTTCCACTGTTATTAAGGTTCTTTCTTTCAATTTTACCCCTGGGAGTCAATGAATCTATGCTCTGGACATAGTTGTGAGTACTGCGCATTGCAAGCGGAAGCGGAGATGAAGAAGGTATCATATCATCCTCTGAAAACTAACCCCCAGTAGCTAATGTAGAGGTTTCAGAGTGAGGTCAGTACTCAGGAGAAACACATTAAACAGATCAGAAGTGTAATTTCCTCTCCACTTAAATGACACTGGAGCAATTATACGTGGCCCTACAGAAAATTTGCTAAAGATGATGCTACTGGGTGTCTTGTCTGAATTAGAAAGTTGATCTTAAGACGCAATGCCAAAATGCTAGTAGGACCAAGATAGATCTGTTCTGTGATCCATCCAGACACTCACCTCTCACTGTGCAAGTCCCATCAAGTCAGATTTTACTACCAAGGAACCTGCTGTTTGGGTATTTGCAAAGAAGATGCTTTATAACTGCTCATCTAAGGCCTAATTCTACTCTAAAATAATTTATTGCCTGCTATGGTAACAAGTGTCGATCGGTTGTCTGCAATTCCCAGGTGGTATCACCTTATCATTGGCTTACTCTAAAACCAGAAGTAAAGTTAAGGATGAGGAAGAAGAAACAAAGACATGATAGAAAATGGGGTTAATCAGTAGCAATCCTCTCCTGAAGATCATCCCACAAATCACATCAGAATTGAGAGGCTGAATTTAGAGAGCTTCACAAAAATTGTACCCTCCCCTTCCCCATGCCCACCATTGGTAATATTTTAAGTTAAGGCTCATGTCATCTAACACGTGTACTTAACTAGAAATTACACAACTTCTGACTTTCATTTAAACAGAAAGTAACATAAAATATGTATTTTCCAAACACATGCTGGCATACATTGCCATAATGGATGGATGGTGCTTTAATTTTAAAAAGAAAAATCAAAGAAATTGTATTAAATTAACTAGATGTTAAAGTTTGCTGATGATAGAAATTAGGTAGATTGTTTTTGCATACTGACTATTGAATAAAAAATGCAGCAAAAATAATGTTGTAAAATTATACAAGTGAAACGAAAGAAGACTAATGCAAAATAAGAATATGCCCCACCAAGAAATATAAAATCTGTGGTCATATGTAGTTTCACCTTTGATCATAGAATGAAATAATAAATGAAATAAATTTACATATGAAATAATTCAGCAGAATACCAGAGAAGGCAGTATTTCTGTTATTTCCTGAAACAGTTGCTTGGGAAACTTCTAATTTCCAGCCAGTTTAGTTATATGATTCTTTAACACTGCAAAACCTAATGGCCAACTCAGGCTTGCACTGAAGAGACAGCCCTCCAGATCAAAGGGCAGATAGCTTACAAGCTCTTCGGCATAAGATGATCATTTGGTTGCCAATGTAATTTACCAAGGCTGAAATGGCTTTGCAAGAGAACACAGAGGAAAATACAGACCATTTGTTTATGCCAGGCTGCATGATGCAATTTGCTAGAGTTATCACATTTAGCAAAACGTAAATGTTCAAGCCAGAGAACAACAAGCAGTTACTGTCTGGTATCACTCAAGTTAAAAATCAGTGCCCTCATTTAGGTTCCGACAGCTACAAGCTGCCCTTCTGGCTTTCAATCAATCAGTCTCTTAAACTGGAGTCCCTTTGTATTTTCACACTGGGGTCTTTGGTATTACTAAAGCATTCCACTGTCAAAAAGCAGAGTTACCCTTGGCAACAAGTTTTTTTGGAGTTTTTACTTCCTTATCAGAGATTGTCCCGAAACTGAAGATGAAGATTAACTAGCAGCTGCTGCTGTACTCTAATACAGGCCTTTCTTTAATTGAAAAGAGGCTCCCTTCTCCAAGGAGATCAACACTGGAAAACTTTGGTGCTTCTATGAAAATATGCCCAATATACTGCCTCTCAGCTGATGCTAAACAATTAAGTTTTTTTCTGGTGATATGCTTGACCTGTTTTCACTAGTCACATCCTAAATTCAGTGCCAAAAAATTACATAGAGCTGTGGTTGAAGAAAATCAATTTTTCCTAAAGGCAAATTTTTAAAGTACTATTTTTGCAATTTTTGCTCCTATCACAATCTTTTCTCTCCCCTGACCATTTTGATGGGGACATGCCACCCCTCATTCATCCACTGGAGAGCTACATACCTAATTCAGGTTGGTTATCCAGGTTCCCTCATCCATCTATGGAGAGAAAGACTGAACCATACAAGGGATGCTTGAGCCCATGTATTTCAGACACCTCCTCTGGGATGATAAAAAGTTATTTTCTGCCACTGTAAGGTCATTTAAGCACCTGGCTCAGACCTGTAGATAAGTCAAGTTAGATGAAAGGAAGCCCATCTTTGTGGTTGGAAATTTGCTGTCTTTAATATGTTGCCTGAGTTTAATACGGTATTCATGAGGCATACTTAAGTGATGCTGCATTTTGACCATGGAGCCTAATCCCCAGCATGGTGTTTATTCCCCATTTCACAGCAGCATTAAACCTCCTCACTCCACTCTCATAAGCAGGTTCAAATAATGCATGCGAAAAGAGTGTTTTACACAGGAATCCAAATATTTAACAGCTTGCAAAATGCAACCTACTGTGCCCCTTTTCAATGCCAAATGCCTGCTAAAATCGGGCATCCCATTAAAAATGTTCTCTTACAGAACCTGAAGTATTTTATGCTCTTGATCACAGCGGCATCATAGCCTTTCTGCCAGCATTTCTCTGACTATACTAGTTTACAAGTTTAAAAAAATCCCCAAAGGTTTGGAACTATGGGAAAATTACTAATTCTTAAAGAAAAGACATGTAGACACAGCTAAATGGGATCCTACTACACAACTGTATCTGTTATTTTACTTAAACAGGTTTTTGTAGTCTTAATGGTGAGATTCAACGTCCAGCATGTTTTTGTCCATAGGTTTATTACTACTGAAGTCCAGGGAACTACTTTCCCTGAGGAAAACACAGTATATTGCAAAGAAATTAAGAAACACAGGGGGGTAAATTTACAGAGTGATGAAACTAGCATGGACATGCTATACACTGAGCCTGAAAAGCTTCACACAAATCGATTATGGCATGTCTGGCATGTAGAATATACACACCATTCTTCCACCGGTATATACGGTAAGTTTTCAGAAGTCTACACAGAATTAAACAATTTGCCAGGTGTAGTGGGAGAACACAGGTATACAGAACTCACAGAAAATCTAGAGACAGTAGAGGAAATACTGTACCTTAAGGGTTTTTTAATTGTGGCAGAAAAAAAACAGACAGTGGAACACATGGGAAAACTGCGGTTAACATGAAGCCAAAGTAATGAAACTTTAGCAGATCCAGTTATATTAATAAGCAATGCAATTAACTAACAGAGGACATGGAGTATTGAAACCTAAGAGAAGGACAGTAATAATAAAAAAGCTGTATCTATAGAACCACAAATAGAACAAGCAGCAAAAACAAGCTTTGAACATAAAACAAAAGCTGTATTTACTGAAATACTGCAAAGTATTTCTCATGAATGTGAAACAAATTTTCACTTTCATGTCACTGGTAAACATCTGCATGATGCCAGCTCACTGTAAGAGAAAAAAAATTCAGCAAATAGGCAGAAAAAAGCCAAACGTTAGCAAATAGCCTTATGTGTTGTCAAAGTGGTGTCAGCACACACATATCTACACACATTGAATATCATGAAAATCAGACACCTCAACAAGAGTCAAAGGACTTCAGAAGTTCCAGTGCGCTGCCACTGAGTAACTTTCTTTTTAAATGGAAAGAGCAATAAGAGACTTTTAAAATGTGTGATTTACAAGAGGGAAGGTGCTGCAGAAACTCCCGTTTTTGGTACGTGCTCCTCTGGGTCAGCATCTCTAGCTCTGCAAGCCCCCACTCCCAGCCCTGGTGCTGCACAGACTGCCTGCAAGGGATCTCCCCACCCAGGTTGCTGCTCTCAGCATGGCTTCAGCAGGGAGACAGAAACCTTGCCATGCAGAGGTCGGTGCATGGACATGTCTGTGTGTCTGCTCTAACAGCGGGCCCCCAACCCCCACAAAAGGTCCTGCTGGAGCTGAGGTCCTTCCCCCAGTACAGTCAGTGAAACCAGAGAACTTTCTTTAGGGATGAGATTAAGGGGCACACTCAGGACCAGTCAGAATAATAATACTTACAGAGAACTGTAAAAATCCCAGCAAGAAATAACCTTAAATGCAGAAAGTCTGGGCTAGTAAGTGGAATGCTTTTTTCCTAAGAAAGCTACTTCTGAGAAAGCTCCTGGCTAACTGCTCTGTGTGAGAAAAGTAAAAATCCCCAGGGTAGTAAGCCTGAGGCACATACCACAGCCTGAAGCTCAAAACAGCAAAACAGGTCAATGCATACATAGCTGCAGGAGAAGTTTGCAGGCTACGATGTATGCTCTCCCATGCAAAGAACAGTCAGGGTCCACCACTCCAAGACCACTGTGGAGCCATCCTGCAAATAGCTGATGTGAAGAAAGTCAGTTGCCTGCTATTCATGGTCCAGCGGGTGGTGTCCCTGCCCGTGACAGGGGGTTGGAAGTAGATGATCTTTAAGGTCTCTTCCAACCCAAACTACTCTGTGATTCCATACTTACTTCCAAGCAAGCCCTTTCATCTGTTCTGCATATTGTTATTTTCAAAATTGACCTATTAGCCTGATAATGGTTACACTATCAAAAAATACACAGGAGAGACACCTTGCAGAAGTTTAAAGTATATTCAAGCAGCCACTGCTTAGCCAGGTAGGCAGCTTGAAGCTGAGGAATGATGTACTCCATCAGAGTCACAAAACTAGCTCGGTGCCTGATACTGGTTGTAATCTGGGTAATCTTAACACTATTATGCCCAGCAATTGAGAAATCATCTTATTTTGTTTCATTTCTTAGCAAGCATAATGTTATTATGAGTTATTTCTCCAGGATTTCCTGGAGGCATCAGAGAAAATCTCATAACAGAAGGCATCGTAGCAACATGTAGGAAGACACAAACTCTTCCTTAGGGAAGAAGTTGCAAGAGACATAAAACAAAGGAAGATTAAACAAAAAGTCCTAACCCTGGCTGGGTGCCCTGTTATCACAGTGAAACTCTGTTCTCCATTGGTAAATGCAGCATACAGAGAAATTACTTACCCATGTCCTTATTCTACCTATGAGATGAACACAAGATTACAATCTTATCTCTTGCACAATTTACATGTCATGAAGTACAGCTTGATCAAGAACAGTCAATGAAAATATGCTGTTTCTCATTACCCAAGGTTCTTGGAAAGTAGTATGAATATTATGTAAAGAGAAAGAAAAGACATAAAGTCTTAAATAATTTACCTATGACTGATTTTGAGTTCTCTTATGCTAGCTATCTTGCACTAACAGAAGAACCCAGGCCTTGCAATCACTATCCAAACAAGCCCTTTGATTCACTTCAGATGAAAAGCTTCCTCATGCAAGCAATCAGGTGGAGGGCTATGCGTGAGCTACCTGGAAGGCAAAGGCAGCATATAGGGACATCTGCAAAAAAAGTTTCTCATTGCTCAGAGAGTCATTCAGTTCTGGGGGACTTTTTTTTTTTCCCCATGAAAAGCGTGAAACAGGAAAAGTATGTGTCCTGGATATTCTCACTATTCAGCATCAGAAGTGTTTCATTTGTACAAGCACTGGTCTGGTCCCACCGACCTGATGACCAATGGCTCATTTCCACCTGGGGATCTCCTGTTGTGGTCCTGGTGCACACCCTCCTGTTAAGCTTCACCTAAAGAGATTCAGTTCATGAGCTCCATGACTGCTCCATGGCAGTAACCATGCCAAAGTAAGCAGGAATAAAGCAAAAATAACTTCAAGATTCACTTCAGAAGCATGCTTCTCATTTGAACTAAAACACTACTGTAGATACACCCTAGGACCAAGTGTTTTCACTTACCCACTAGATTGTGTTTGTGAAATCTATTTGTAAATGCTTTGAATATGTTCTGCTTGACAACATATAGTTACTATTTTCTTAAAATAATGTGTGGTCAATGGAAGTTTAAAAGTGTTTTTATTTTGGAATCCGGATTCAGAATCTGACATTTGTTAACCAGAGATAACTAAAAGTCTTGGCCTCCACCTTTAATGATATGTCTCACTTTTTCACAAGTGGTTTTCCTTCATTAAAATATTGTGATTTCCTGATGAAACTGGTATTTTAAAAAAATATAATTATTAAAATGTATTATAAAATGCTCAGAGCAATTTTCAAGAAGAAAGGAATGACAGAGAAAAGCTGAACACTATGAAAAGAAATCTTATTGTTGCACCTACTTGGGACTCAAGATCACCAGCAGATCTACACATGCTAACAGCTAAGCACACACTTCTATGATGCTGATGGCATGCATGGCCCAATAAGAGATGAACTGCACTTCAGTGCTCTACAGAATCATACAGGAGGACAGAAATGGCCATGTACTCTACTTAAGTAGAGTGAGTTATACCAGAGATGAATTTGTATCATTTGCAAAACTTTTTTGTTTTTCTGTAAAAATGAGATTTGTATGAAAATGGTGCTACAGAAGGAATCCAGAATCAACATCTATCTAAGTATTTAACTAACACAGACAGTTTGATCAGGCCAAATATTCATCTGTCCCTCCTCTTAGTGAAATTCAATCTGTTTGCATAGCTAATATCCTCCGGAGTAGCCATAAGCCCCATCCTTTGTCTATCAGTAGGCTTTAGGAAATGTTTAATCAGTATGCATGAGTGCATAGATACAATTCCACAACAGCCCTCTATGTGTCATCGACAAAAGTCACATATACATGTATGTAAGTTGTGCCCGTGAAAAGAAATGCTAAGGAAGTGGTCATACATAATTCTCTCTTACTGTGATTATTTTTTTCTCTCTAAACATTTTTTAAGAGGCAAGATGAAATTTGTTTGCTTTTCTGAAGGCAGTAAATTGCTGAGGATTCTACTTTGATTTCTGCCTTTATAAAAAAAAATTCCTGACTTCAAAATATGATTTCTAAAATTATAATATTCTTCATAAATTATCATAAAAGATTACTAAACTATTCTGAAAAATTAATCAGTGTATTTTTGAGCTAAAATCATTATTTAGCTTCCACCAACCATTTTTTTTTTAATGATTAACTGCATGTGCAGTCAGGCAACACATTTTAAAAATAAATATAGAAAATACAAATAAAAAATAGTTCCAGAGAACTTTTAAGCAGAACAGCTTCCACCAGACCTAATATGGAAAGTATGATTCTGATTGATACACTATTTTGAAGCTTTCTCACTTGAAAGCAGAAAGCTAGGAATCCCAACACACATAATATATTACAAGCAAATTCTGCTTTTCATTTTTTTCTGTGAAAAGAGCTGTCATAAATTTTAAGTGTGATTAAAGATCAAGTACCAGAAGGCAAAAATTTGGGTATGGAAATTCTTCATTCTGATAAAGTGCAGAGCCCCACAGTATTTCAGAATAGGTATATAGGTATTAGTATAATAAGTATACCAACAGGTATATAGGTTAGACTATAGGTATTTCTCAGACATACACTAGAGATCACATGTTAAGTTCTCTGAGTTAATTTAAAATGTCAGTCTTACTGAATGCATTGGAGAAATATAACTGACAATAATAAAAAAAATGGAATATAATTGTATACATAAAAGCATTAATAGGTTCAAAGATCAATAAAAATGAGGGCCAGAGCTATCTCACTGTGCTATCTCCAGCATTTTAGAACAATAATAAGTTGTTGTTCTTTTAAGAGGTCTGCCGTATATTGCTCCTGGGAAGAAATGTGAGAACAGTCCTTCCCCCCAGCACTTTCAGTGCTTCCAGTTTTCAAAGTTTTCAGCTTTCAGTTCCAAACTAAAAATAAAAGACAGAAAATGTGCCGTAACAGAACACGTTTGTGCACCTGGGTTTTGAAATCTTGGATTGCACTGAACCTTGTGTGGATGTTGACACATTTTCAATAATTTTTAAATAAACTACAAAATCTGTCTTTTTTTCTATAATATTTGGCTTTTACACAGCTGAAGATAATGATGTCTGTGCTCATTTGATGTAAGGGGGCATAACTCCACTGTGGTAATCACAAGAGAGGTGATCGGAATCAAGTAAGAACCTGGTCCTTTGAACAAACTTCACCTTTTATTTTTTTTAATCTAAAACTGTTCTCTGTTAAAAGAAATTCATTAAATTCTCCCTCAAAAGTAGAAACTTGATAGAACATGCTTTTAGGCAATTTTACTTTGTCTTTGCCAGAAATGTTTACAGACAAAAATGATTTTCAACCTCATTTTCTTAAGGGAGAGAGGATATAGGGGAAGAGAAAGGAAGGGGCTCTGTCACTACATGTGCCTGTTGTCAGGTCCTGGGCACAGATGTATGCATACACATACACTTACACTTGACCCATGTTTGTGAAGACAGACAAGAGGTATTGTTTTCCCTCCAGTAAGTAAATTTTGAAAGTGCAAGAACCGATATGAAGCATAACTGTGATCTAAGCTCCTTTAAATTTGCTTAGTCTGAATCACTTACCTTTGTCACATGATGCTTTTCATGTTGTACAGGAATCTTAAACATCTGGCACCAGTATGTTGTATCCTTATCTGGTACAGGCACCTGTCTTAATAAAAAGGGCAAGGACACAATATTATAAAAGTCACCTTACCCTGCTGCATAAGCCCAAAGCTTTGGCTACAAACTTATCCTCATCTCTTCATAAACCCAAAACCCAGAGTAACTTACGTCTTTGTTTGTCAAGTCAAAGTATGGCAAAGAGGCAAATAAGACTTCTTCTTTCTCAGGATTCAATAAACGGAGACTCTTTGTACCACGATTAGACCCATGGTAGTTTTGACCTGCTTCTCCCATGTCTTTGTGGTGGTATGCCCATATTACCCGCACTGTGCTTTCCTGGAAGAGAAAAACCCACGAAAACAACAAAACCAAAAAAGTCCATAAGGAATAGGAACAAAATTTTCTTTACATAGTTCACATAATTCCTGTGATAGCTATGATGTCAGTGTTGCTGTATTTGAACAATGACAACATGTACTAGAGGATCAGTCAATCAGTCATCTACTGACATAATTTTCCCTTTAAAATTAATAATGTTTTATACTCATGGGGTTCCTTGCAGATATGCAGAAGATGAATCTCTCTCTGGTAGATCCCTTCATTAATGTTGCGAATTCAAATCATATCTGCAAACAGCAGACTCATAAAGAGGTAACCAGCTAAATGCGTGAAAAAATAGTTCTTTAGACATGTCATTTATTTGGCCAGCAATCAGAAGGTTTCCCCAAAAAACATTTCCCAGGCACAGCTCTGTAAAGATGTGAATACCTTCTGTGGACTGTTGTCCTTACATGCTAGGGAAGATAGACACTCAATTACAGAGCAGATCCGGATCTTAAAAATCAATCTACAACCACAGCACAGATCAATTTTCTGGAGACCATTCTCAGATTGCAATAATCACCCTTGAGAAAAAGTACTCTAATAAATCCTGAAGTGTCCCAGAATGTTAAATTATACTGCAAATCTGGAGCAGGTGTGGAAACCATAGATCCATTGACTGCTTGGAAATCTGGCTGTTTATACAGCTGTGGTTTGCTTCCTGCATCTTTCAGCTCATCATGTTGTTATTATTGCATATATTGTGAAAACATGGATAACGATAATATTGTTGAACAACTATAGCAAGGCTTTCAAAATGAGTAGTAAACAAGCCAAAGCATAAAAGGCCTTGAAAATCTCCCTAACCTGTCATTCCCAATACAGAAGTCATCACCTTCATATAATTTAAAATTACGATTAAGAAATAGTAGAGCAGTTCCTAGGGCAACAGAAGAACTTACCATGAGAAGTGTTTTATCATGGAAAGAATTTTATGATAAAACTTTTCAAAGTCTTAATTTTGAATAAATAAATAAAATATATACTTTAAATATATCTGCTCCAAAGTTTTTTACAAGTCTATCTTTAAGATCAATTACAAGTTAGCATATGACCTAAAAAGTGTTTATCAGGCTGTCATCTCTTGAATGATTATACCTGTAGGATATGGTATTTTATTGCCCAGAGGTACCTGTTTCAATCCTGTGTTCAATTGGTGCATTAGAAATTAGTGAACATAATGCATTAGGGTAGAAGGACAAAGAAAGCTGAAATTAAAATATAGGAGTTTAATAGAACTAGCACAAGTATTTCACCTGGTTAATTTAAGTTGACAAACCAGACCTTTTGGAAAGTGAATTTCTCTAATTCTGTCCTTTTACTAAGATGAGATTTTAATAATCAGCTTCATAACCACATATATATATATATTTGGTCTGTATTAATTACTTCATCTCACTACATGTAGGCAGATCCTCTTACCGTTATGCTCTTGTCATTTGTGTCACAAGTGTGCAGTTCTCTGCTAAAAGCCAATATTGTATGTGTACTGTTTTCCATGGCATACTCCAGATGGTAATCCTGTTGAGGGTCCTTTTTGAGCACTCTGTTTTCATCTGTAAAATAATCCTGTTGAAAAGAAAAGATGGCCCAATATTAAATTAAAAATTAAACTTCATGTCCAATACTAAACCCTCTCAAAACATGCCTTTATGTAAAGTGCTGAACTATCAGTTTTGTATCAAATGATAAACTTGAGGTGGTATTGAACTTGTTTTTATTAAAAATCCCTAAGAAAGCAAGCCTGCTTGCTAAGCACCTTGAAGAATGTCTTGAGCAACTTTAACACATTCCTAAACATAACTGCAGAAATAAAAGCTATGCCCAACAATCATCATAACTGGAATGTTGTGGACTTCTGGGAGAATTTACAGAGAGAATGAATTTCAATTAATATTCACATCAACAATATTGCTGCTCCCTCTTCTCCCAACTTCTTCTTTGTTTTGTTCTTCCCCACAAAAAGCAAACCTCTTCAGTGCACATTGTCCGGAACCAGAAACCCTACAGCTTAACTAGCCCACGAAGTGCTCAATTCATACAAAAGATGCTGGGTTGAGGCTAGGTTGGGGTTTGGGGGTGGGGAGTTGTTTGTAAGAAAGGCGCTCCACGTCTGGGGTTCAGCAGAGGCACGGTACAATGGAGGAGCGGCTGCAGTGATGCTGGGTCATTAACCTCCTCACCCCAAATTCCTGCAGCCCCTGCAGCTGGGACCCGACCCTCCCTCTCCTCCCACTCTGGCCACCTGGAAAAGGCTGGCCACCACCTCAGATGTGCCTTCTCTGGTCACCCTTCTTTAAGTTTTAGTCTGTTTCTGCCCGGTTTGGTGCAGGAAGGGGGCTTTTAACGAATAGATGTATTTTTCACACGGAACAGGCAGGCACCATTAATTGTGTGGTGTTCTTCACAAAATAACGCAGCACCGGCTGCTCCTGGAAGGCCTTTACTTCTGTAGCTGTTTAGACCTCCATTCACTTTTAGAGAGATTTATAGCTTTCCTCTCCTGTTAAAGTGAAGGTAACCCAGCTGAAAAACTGAAAAATGTTATGCCCAAGTATTCTGATACCAGTAAAAGTAGCTGGTACCTGATTAATTCAGTAAAGGATCATTTAGGAGCTGTAATCTAAAGTTTATCCCTCCCCCCACCCCCTGAAATCTGTGTCTGCACAAGACCACATGCATGCCAGTCAGAGTTCACAAGCTGTTTTGCCTTCTGTAGACATACAAATAACTGCATGATTAAATGTTTCATTAATATATACTAATTTGGGTGAAAATTTGAATAAAATTATCTCTGTCATAATGCAGTTTTGAGGAAAAAAAGGGTAAAATGTTGACAATTTTTTATGAAATTCAAATAAAATATTAAATATAATATAATATAATACATAACATAAATTGTTACATTAAACTTTAATTCTGTCTTGACAAAACCACTGAAACGGTTTGGATTTTTTCACTCTGGAACAAATCTAAACTTCAGAAATGTTGAAAGCACCAAAAGAATGTTTCTTTTCCTGTCAGCACTTCTCATGATTATAAATGAATGTGTATATATGTGAAAGAATACACACATAGGAAAATAATTACCTAAAAGAGCAAAAGAGAGTTCTGGGACCTGAAGTTGTATGCTGAAAGGAAGGGAACTGATGAGTTATGTTTATTTAGAGAAATAATTTTGGATTTGCTTTTCCAGAGGGAAATAATAGGTCTGTTCTGGGGTGGTTCTTGAAGATAGGTACTTTATGGGCTCAAAATGCTCCACTTTATCCCTGCATCAGAGCTCGGACAGAGGCAATATCTGTCTATACGCAACACCATCCCTGCTCTGAAAACACTCCTTGATGGAATCTCCATTTTCTTCTTAAAAATAGTTAGGGTTTCTCTGGATAAGAAATGTAAAATTCTCAACATCAGCTTTTAATAAAGTGTGATATATTTGCTGAAATGATACACTGTATCAGAGGAAGGCACCCTCATATTAGAATAAGCACCGACACATTGAATTATTGAGGAATATGAATTCAAGAACAGCTTTTCCTCATGTGAACAGGTTGAAAGTCTTTGCTTGAAACCAGCATGAAGGAAAGCTGAGAGATGTGAAGCAGTTAGGTGTGCACACTGAATTATTTTGGTGGTGAATTTCACCATCCCTGAACAAGTCTAGAGAACACAGCTGTAACCAAAAAAACCTCTTGCGATATAGACCTAACATCCATGAGCCGGCAGGGAGCATGCAAAAATAACTCAAAGAAGTTCTGTAATTAAGGTATTAACTCAGCTGAAGTAGCTGGCAAATGAAGTTGCTAAGCCAAAGTCCATCATATTTGAAAAATCATGGCAGTCAGGTGAAGTTCCCAATGTCTGGAAAAATGGAAATATAACCCCCGTTTTCAAGAAGGGCAAAATGGATGAGCAGAGGAACTACAGACCAGTCAGCCTCACCTCTGTGCCTGGCAAAATCTTGGAGCGGATTCTCCTGGAAGGCATGATGAGGCACAGGAAAAACAACAAGGTGCTTGGTGACAGGCAGCATGGCTTCACTAAGGGGAAATCCTGCCTGACCAATTTGGTGGCCTTCTATGATGCGGCTACAGAACTGATGGACAGGGGTAGAGCAGTTGACGTCATCTACCTGGACTTGTGCAAAGTGTTTTGACACTGTCCCACGTGACATCCTGTCTCTAAGTTGGAGAGACATCAATTTGATAGGTGGACCACTCGGTGGATAAAGAACTGGCTGGATGGCCACACACAAAGAGTTGTGGTCAATGGCTCAATGTCCAGCTGGAGATCAGTAACCAGTGGTGCTCCTCAGGAATCGGCATTGGGACTGGTCTTGTTCAACATCTTTGTCAGTGACATGGACAGTGGGATTGAGTGAGCCCTCAGCAAGTTTGCCAATGACACCAAGCTCTGTGGTTTGGTTGATATGCTGGAGGGAAGGAATGCCATCCAGAGGGATCTTGACATGCTTGTGAGATGGGCTGATGCCAACTTGATGAAGCTTAACCATGCCAAGTGCAAGGTCCTACACCTGGGTTGGAGCAATCCCAGGCACAGCTACAGGTTGGGCAGAGAAGAAATTCAGAGCAGCCCTGCAGAGAAGGACTTGGGGGTGTTGGTTGATGAGAAAGTGAACATGAGCCGGCAGTGTGCGCTTGCAGCCCAGAAAGCCAACCGTATCCTGGGCTGCATCAAAAGGAGCGTGACCAGCAGGTTGAAGGAGGTGATCCCGCCCCTCTACTCTGCTCTCGTGAGACCTCACTTGGAGTATTGTGTCCAGTTCTGGTGTCCTCAACATAAAAAGGACATGGAACTGTTGGAACAAGTCCAGAGGAGGGTCATGAGGATGATCAGGGGACTGGAGCACCTCCTGTATTAAGGCAGACTGAGAAAGTTGGTGCTGTTCAGCATGGAGAAGAGAAGGCTGCGTGGAGACCTCATAGCAGCCTTCCAGTATCTGAAGGGGTGTTATAGGGATGCTGGGGAGGGACTCTTTGTTAGGGACTGTAGTGATAGGACAAGGGGTAACAGGTTCAAACTGAAACGGGAAGTTTTGATTGGATATGAGGAAGAAATTCTTTACTGTAAGGGTGGTGAGGCACTGGAATGGGTTGCTGTCATGGGTTCAGCAGTAGCAGTCATTTTTCTCCTTCTTGGTAGCTGGTGCACTGCTGTGTTTTCAACTTTCGGTCTGGGAACAGCGCTGATAACACCGATGTTTATAGTTATGGCTTAGAATGTTTTGGCCTGACCAAGGACTTTCTGAGTCTCATGCTCTGCCAGGGAGAAGGGGAAGCCGTGAGGAAGGAGAAACAGGACACCTGACCCCAACTGAGCAAAGCCACATGCCACAGCACATCATGCCCAGGATGTAAAAACGGAGAGCAGAGACATGGAAGGGTGGGGGTGCACTGCATGGTCGGGCTTGGTATTGGGTGGTGAGCAATTGTATTCTTTCCTTGTATTTGCCTTGTCATTATTATTATTGGTGGTAGCAGTAGTGGTTTGTGTTATACTTTAGTTAGTAAACTGTTCTTATCTCAACCTGTGATAGTTGCATTCTTTTGATTCTCCTCCCCATCCACCCAGGAGTGGGGGGAAGAAAGAGAGGGGAGTGAGTGAGAGAACGGGCTGCGTGATTTACGGCTTAAACCATGACAGTTGCCCAGGGAAGTTGTGAATGCTCCATCACTGGTGGTGTTCAAGGTCAGGCTGGACAGAGCCTTGGATGGCATGGTTTAGTGGGAGGTGTCCCTGCCCACGGCAGGGGGGTTGGAACTAGATGATCTTAAGGACCTTTCCAACCCTAACTATTCTATGATTCTATGATAATGTGAATGTCTGTAATTATTTCACTTGCTTGGATGACAACCCAAGGCAGGTCAAAGCTCTGGCTCCCTGTGAGGGGCTGATTTTGTGTCTGCCGACAGATGCATTGGTGAAGGTGGTCCCAAAGCCCACACCTCAGGAGAGGACCACACTGCTCCCTGCAGGGAGAGCTGCAGTGGGAAAGCTGTGTTTGGTGCTCACAGTGCTGCTTGCCCAGGCACTCACTGCCTACCCATGCTGTTGACAATGCAGCACCTCATGCAGTGACTCACCTTTAATTATTTTGTGGGTAGATGCTAATCTGACCAACTAACATTAATCTTTTCAATGTGAATATTTCCGTGAAGTAATTAATTCCTTTTCTCCACTTAGTTTCTCTGCCTGATACACGCCACCTGGAAACAACCCTGCAATAGCAAGGTGCTCAGAATATCTGAGAAGCAAACTTATGTAGTGCCCAGGAAGACAGAGATGTCCATTTATTTCCCAAGTCCTGCAACTCCACTGAGTGATGGACTGCCTGAGGAATCAAGTGTGAGTATGCTTCCCAGTAACTATTTAGGAGTTAGCAAGCTGCTTCTATTACTTTATTCTTATTTGCTTTGTTGCAAACTTACAGATGTTCATCACACAAAAAAATTAAATAATGCAACAAGAAAAAAAAGAAAATTCCTGAACAGCTCAAAATTTGATTGCTCAACCTCTTACATGGAATCTGTTTATCCATTTTAAAACAAAATAAGGCCACACTGCCAAGGAACCATACCAATCTCTTTCTGTTCACAGAGAAGATTTTAGGTCAAATTACGCTAACTTTGATCAATGTACTCATCAGAACTAAAAAGCCTTTAAGAAGCGTATTTGTGTACAAAACATAATGAATAAAAGGAGGTTATAAAAAATGAAGACACACTGACAAACTGTGATGCAGCAACTTCTTGGAAAAGTAAGAAAAAGTTAGTTGTAGATATAGCTGTATAGATATGTGCCTGTATCTTTATACATCTCCTATGCTTTCTTTCAGAGTAGAAAAATAAGAGTAAATTGAAGTCCTGCTCCTATGGTACAAATGCAATCATAACTACCACATTTGGACAGCCTACACTCCATTTAAGTCCTTGTGTCTAGTGAAGGGAAAAAGCTGGGTAGTTGTGAAGGCCTTTGAAAAGTGACAGCACAGAGGACGGATCCACCAGGACCAGAGAGGGGATGTTATGCCTCTGGGCTTTGGCTGAACTGAGGATACCTAAATATGGTTTGAAACTCTCCCAAGGCTGGACTACTGTAATACAGAACTCATCTAAAGTCACAAGTTTCATTCATATAATTCTGTAGACAGAGGAGTGCGACATTTTCATCAACAGAATTACAGTGGTTTGTTATCTGTCACACATGGTCTGAGATGTGCCTCATATTGGAAGAGTTTATTCTTATGAGGTAAGAAAAGGCTCCAACGTGGCGACCTCTTTTTCACAGATTTGATTTTGCCACCCCATCCAGTTAGGTGGAAAACTTGTGTCTTTTGTAGGATAGATTATATTGATAGAAGTCCCTCTTAATTTCAGGGAGTCGCAGAAAAGAGCTACAACCATTATCAAGTGCTTAAAACTTAATTTCTGAAACACTCGCAGCACAAACCTGACAACATGGATTGACAGACTGATTCGGAGCTTGCATCCAGATTCTTCAGTTTCTCATGTACACAAAAGTATACATCACACATTAAATAAAGATAAAGCTTTCAAGATTCACATCAATTTTACCGAAGTCTAAGCATTACAGAAAGGGTGAAATGTCTGTATTTTTCTAGTATGAATACTTTATTTTAGTTATTTAAACACTGTTTAAAACACTTCAGAAGTGTTATTAGTCAATGCTACATAATAGCCACTATGTTATTTTTACTTCAGAATTTGCTTATGTAAACTATTTACGTGTGAAACATTTAAAGTTACTGTACTCTCTTTGATAATATCGCATAAAACGGCATATTAAACTCTGGACTTGTTTGTACAATCAGTCAAACAATTAGTCACCTCATTCTTCACATTACATAGGAGTTGAAACAACAGATGGACTACGAAAAACCTTCCAGACTGTACAAGTTTTTTTATATTCTTTTCCATATGTGAAACAGATCATGTTATACTGTTTCACAGATCCCATTAACCTCTCTCTTCCTTAAAAAAACACATTTTGTGGCACATATGGTTTCTGATTGCTGCTGTACAAATAGAGAGAGTAATTTCTTTAGGATGGGAAAAGAGGCAGGTTTCTCCTTGGAGAATGTAAGCACAGCTGCAGAGGGAAGCCTGACCCCAAAATCATTATCAGCTGTCATCGCAGGCTTGAACAGGTGTTTATGGGACTCCCTCCCCAGATCTTTACAATGTACAAGATCGTTTTGTTTATGATACCCACTTCCCATCCTAAGTTATATACAGCACCCTTCAACCTCAAGGAGCATAAAATAACTCTCACGCTGTGGCCTCATCCAGCAATCACCCTGCAGGCTCAGCTTACAAGCTGGAATTTATACACTGCCTTTCTCTAACTGAGAGGTGGGAGCTGTGTTGCAACTAGTCCTCACTGATGGTCTGTAGCCAACCCGTAGAGTTTCAACTATCCCCAAACAACAAAAGTGAAGCCTATGACAGGGACTGAAGATAAGTTTGACAAAAGGAATTGGGAAGCAGTAACCAAGATGAAAGTTGGCACAGGATGGGATCTATCTTAGTATAAATAGGATGGATAAATAGCTACAGTATGCAAAAGAACTGACCAAAATGTGTGTTTGAAATAAGCACCAAGCTATGCCTCTGTAGGTTTCCAAAAAAATAACTGTGGTTAACATTTCTCTGTTTTATTGTCGCATCCAATTTAAATGGAATCCTGCTGTTCATGGTTCCAGCACACACTGGATATTACCATGAAAAAGAAGCTGGTTTTACATTGTGCTTGGCAAGAAGCAAACAGTGCATGAATTTACAAATAAGCAAACCAAACTTTTTTGCAACCTCAAATAAATTCCACCTTGAGTTTCAGGCAAAGATCTTACTATGCTTTTATGTTAGGGAAAAGCAGAGCCCAACCACAGAAAATTAATACAAAGCATCACTACTCTGTATAAGAACACCTTGAGAGCAGTCCAGGTGACTGATCAAATCTTGGGCTTGACCACAGATGAAAATGTAGCCACAGAAAAGGTACAGCAAGAGCAATCAAGCAGATGCAATAAGTTCCTAAAGTAACTCGGATGGGCAAGTTCAGCAGCTGCCCTATGAGCAGTCTGCTTGCAATTAATTAACTGATTTTGGTTTTAATTATTATTATTTTTTAACCTATACAGCAGATTATCATGCAGTGATTCAGTCCTTGCCAGGAATCTCATTCACACAGGCAGTTCCGAGAAGCTGCGCACAATTCCACAATTCCCAGTACAATTCCAATTAAACTGGCTGGATTACACTGGAGTAAATATGGATTATTTACTTCAAGCTGTACTACTGACTTTGACAAGGACAGAAATATTTTATCTGTAACAAATAATTGTGGGTGTGTCTGCATTTTAGATGCAGACATACACATATACGCCTATACGCACACAGACACACATTTTCCACTTGCGTATTTACAGACACAGTAATGCATGTATATGTACGTACATGTACATGTATTTTCTCTGCAAAAAGAGGGTATGTACTTTTTACACATGAAACATAATTATTTACTTAGAGACACATCTTTCCTTATTCAGACTGTGCCATTTGCATACACTTCAGTGTGTTTCTTGTATCTTGCTAAATGCTGCCCAGGGCAGCTTCCTGGTAGCCTTCAGCTGGCAATGACACCACTTGGTTTCTGTGGCATTCCTGGGAGATACAAAATTATCATTTTCTCCACACATAAGCAACAAACAATGAAATGTGGAGAGCTCTCTAACTTGGCGCACAAAGGCGTGAGAAGCACGAGTGGTTAGAAGCTGAAATACTACATCGCTTATCGCCATGGATAATTTGACCTTGCAGAAGGACCTATCCAAGTCTTTGCATCAAGAATAAATCTTGATTTAAGAGGTTATATTCCAGTTATATCAGAAGCTATAAAGCTAGATGAAAGGCTGCCTTAGCACAAATACACTAGACAAAACATGTTGCAAAGGGAAAGAAAACCTGTTAGTAGTAGACACTGCGTGATCTAATCTTACAATCGCACTTTATCACAAGGAACGCTCCTTAAACAGGAGCCACATTTAAGCAGTACAAGTTTCCTTCTTTTAATTACTTTAATTCAATTATGAAGAAGCTTTAAAAACACTTAAGGGATTTTCAAGCATAACTATTAGTAATGCTTGTTCACCAAATTTCTGTATGTGCTTTAGAAAATCTCCCTTCTTCCCTCTTGTTTATATTGAGAATGGTATCATTCCCTAATTACTTTACATCTCTGCATCACTCACAGTGGCAACATTTCCATCCTACCCAGGTACTTATTTTTGGGAACTGTAAGAAAATGGTCTTTTCTTTGTTTTTCCAAAATCCAAAGGACAAGAAAAAAATATCATGAAGAACAAAAAACCATTGCAAAACAGCCCCACTCCCCAAGCCTGCAAAATACAAGATCCACTGAATTCTTCTCATCTTTGTTCACCAACTGTTGTTTCCATGTCCTAACTACTGTACCTCTGAAAGGGAGCTACAAAGCACCCAGCCAGTGGAGATGCACACTGGAGTGTCTCTTTATGCCCCACATGGAAGCCAAGAGGGACACATTAGTCATCTAGAGATTTTGCCCCAGTGGACAAAGGCATAAAATACCTCCAACAGAGCCCCATCTGAAATATGTCAGTGTGGCACCGCTTTGCATCTCTCTCTTAGTGCCTTTCAAGTTGTTTTCTAAACAGTTCTTTTGTTGCTGTTGGCATGAGTGCACTTAAAAGCAGCATATCCTTAAGTACAGAGAATGCTCACTGTTTTCTGTCCTTTAAAATCTCTTCCAAGTACTTCCCTACGAGCAATTAAGCTAACTCTATGGGATACATTTGATAACAGATATTCTTTAGTTTGGGTGACAGTTAACAAGCAAGGCTGTAATGAATAATAAAGTACTTTTTAGTGACACACAGTCCCTATTCACTCTAAGTAGGGACTATTTTTGTGCAAGTTCTACAGACGATTCTAACAATGCAGCCCTCTTGTATAAGGTGCACAAAATAGGCATTCATCAAGGAGGATTACTCTCCCCAAAATGGGGCTCTCGGCAGCTACGTGCTGTGGGTGGGGATGCACAATTCCAGACAGGGGTGGAGACCAAGGAAAAGGCAAGGGGCTAGCATGAAAATGCATGCTGTGTCAATTCATAAGCACAAAAGAGATGCATCTAAAAACAAACAAACAAACAAAAAAAAAAAAACCCAACAACAGCGTAGAGAAAGAAAAAGAGAAGGAAAACAAGAGGAAAGAAAACTAGACGCAAAAGCTAAGTCTGCCCCAAGAACTTTTATGACAAGTAACACATGCTGCAAGTGACCACAGCAATATTTCAAGGTAACATTTTGCTAAGTATCGACTCTCCTTCCATGTCCACCCCCTCCCTGCAGAGACACAGGCAGCTCCCAGCTTTCCCACACGAGCCCCCACTGGGATCTTCTACTTGTTCTCAAACACACTCACCCAAAACTCACATACTCTGCTGCTCTGTCACCACAGGGCTCTTCACTAACATGCGAGTATAATCTGTTCGCTCATCTCTTTTTCTCCTTCTGAGTAGATGTACCTCCCTCATGACAACACAGTAACATTGTATGTGTATTCATATGTATTCATGCTATGCCCTCTACATCCTTCCAAAATATGCCTAGGTTCCCACTCCAAATACTGACCTTCTGAAGCATTAGGATAGCAAATGGATAATTCTCCGATCATTCAAATGCCCTACAAAAAGCTATTCTGGTGCTCCATGAAGGTTTTTTCTTTGTAACACTTCGTAACACTTTTCACCTTGATATACTTAGAGAGAACTAAACCTCAGACTTCCAGATAATTTTATCCTTTACTTATGCCAGACACCGTCTTATCTTAAATGCAGCTCAAACACAGAAAAGCAATCCAACACAAACTCACTACACCCAAGTCCAGGATACATCTAAAAACTGACAAAGTAAACGCCAGTCTCAGATACCCAGAACTTTGAATCATCAGACTTGTTTTCAAAGCAAACACTGCCTGCTAATGGTGGGAATATCATCTACTCGCTCTGAGAGAAGGAAAAATGTTTTCTCTCTTCTCTGAAAACTCTCTGGAAGTTTGCCTCTACCTTGATAGAGGATCTTCCATAAACTAAGGAGCATCTGTTTTACCTTTACTGATGGCTGAAGTCTACATTTATGCATTTGTTCTGAGGATTCTTCCCTCCAAGAAGACATTCTATTTTTAAAGGAGGAGAGAGAATTTATAGGGAAAAAGAGTCTAAATTCTCCCAGGAGACTAGCAATTTCATTGCCCACTTGAAAGGCTATAAAGGTGTTTCAGAACATCATCTGAAAATCAGGCCACTAACAAGCATCTCGAAACTTTGAAAAAAAACAAAAAATGACCCTTCTAAGAGTTTAGACCATGATGCACATTTTCCAACTGATGATCATGGAATAAAAACATATTTCTGAAACCAAAAAGAAAAGTAAGTTCTTTCATTATAGGGTGTACTTATTTTATGGAGTGCAGCTAGGCATAAAACCACATACTTTCAAGGGTACTATCTATGAAAAATTCTTTCTCAGTAGTAAATAATGTAAAGGATGATGATGCACACTTAACACAGAACATGGTTTTAAAATATTAACTGCATTTGCGTGTCCAGTAAAGCAAAGAATTAAATCTTATTGAAATAGCATTCTAGAACAAGTTCTTCATTTTATAGCAATCCCTGCTGACTGGCCAGAAAAAGCCTTTGGACAAAGTTTGTTTCTTCATGATCTTTGTTTCTGTTCTTTCCTTATTGGTGCAAGTTCAGAAATATTTTAACTGAGCAGCTTTTAGGAAGACCTCAGACCAGTTTAAAAAGAAACTTTGCCTCCTAGAACTGAATAAGGAACAGGGATGGAGAAAACCTCATGCTGCAAGCAAGCTTAACAGTTTTTCTTTTGTGCCTTACCTACTCGAAAGTGCAACAAAACAACTCATACGTAGCTCTTAGTATAGGATATGTTTGTGTGCTAAATAAGGGTTTCAGAAAAATATCTGCTGTTCTGTAACAGGAGGCACTTGCTACAGTCCTTCCCTCTTCTAACTCAGTTGTGTCTGTCACAGGATGCCAGTGAATAAAATCTGTGAAAGAATGGAGTTAGTATGGGGCCATTTTTAGAGGATGCTGAACACCTATGAGGGATGTGGAAAAGAGACACAAAAGTGTTTTGAGTGCTGGGGAAAATGTCCTGCAGTGGGATGCTTAAAGAAGTCAATGTATTTATTGTGTGCAAAAGAAAATTGAGAAGTGACTTGGTTACAGCATATAAATAACTTTATGGAGGTGGGATGTTGAGGGAATAGAATTTTTAATACAGTAGAGAAAATACATAGCTAGAACCTGAATCCAGACAAGCTAACACCAGAAATCAGAAACAGCACAGACTCTCCATTGCCGCAGACTATCACAGGAAGTGATGGATATTCCGTCACTGGATATCTTTACACTAGGTTTGGATGCCTTTCTAAAAGGCTTGCTTTACCCTAACAGGATCTATCAACTAACCAAGCACAAAGTTTGGGTTTCTTTCAGTGGTTAATAGGTGTATCTTCCAAAGTGTAAAGCTCCAGAAAGCTTTACATACTGTGAGCTAAGAGCTCATCGCTTGATGACCAGAATAGGGTTTTTTTTATTATTAGTGTTATATAGACTGAGATTTTCAGGAAAAATATTTTAATTTTGAAGTATGAAGAAAAAAATATTCAAAAAATCGACAGTCCTAACTCAGCTAACACAAATATTTGCCTAAACTTCATATAGAAAATTTACAGGTGAAAAAAAAGAAAAATATGCTAGAATCTCCCTTTTTCCATAAAAGTTTTGATTTTATAAAAACTTGATAAATAGTAGGGAGAACATATTAAGCATTTAGTTTTCTTAGGGTAAAATGTTAATAAACACCCATATTCTTAAATAAAAAGCTCTCAAAATTTGAGCAGCAGCTTCAAAGACCAACTAGCTCCGATACAATGAAGAAAAGACGGACAACTTCTCCTAGACCAAACTCCTAACAACTGGGTGTTACTCTCTTCTTAAATCACCTCTCTAAAAGTTATTATTTAGGCAACTGGGGATAACAAGAGGTCATGCCTGGCCTGATTCCCCCCTCACTCACCCCTAGGACAAGCTCTCCCTGAGCTCGTCCCCTAGGACAAGCTCCTCCAAGCTGGAGCTCAGGTCACTGAAAGGGGACCGATGGTGCTGGTCCTTCCGTTCTCACGGCTCACACCCCACCAGTGCCCCTCAGAAGGGATGGTTCGCTGGAAGCCCCAGCGGAAACTATGTCCCATGCTCCTGCTCCCAGCCATAGCCCTGGCAATATCTAGACACCTACAGAAACATACCTAGAGAATTATACCAATACAGTTGGGCTCCTCTGAGGTTGCTTGAGCAGACCAAGCACAAGGACCAGGATCCCCAGTGGTTACTCTGTAAATCCTTTCAATACCAGGGTCGAATCACCTCCAGGTGAGGAAAGGAGGAATACCAGAGAGAGGAGCAGCATCGGCTGTGCCCCAGCAGGCTGGGAAGCCGATAGGATCGTGCCCTCATGCCGGTGGGATTACAAAGAGAGAGGTGAGGCTGCACCGCGACGGCCAAGTGCCGTCGCTTGCTGGCAGGGTGAGGGGAAAGGAGCCACACCTCGCTGGGAGAGACTCTGCCACCCTTCCCCAATCCCCCTTGGGTCTGGGCTCGGGGGGCTGCAGGGAGAGAGCGCCCAAGGGGAGAGAAAAGGGCTGCTGCATTTTCTGGGTAAGGAGAAAGGAAATCTGACACCTTTGACGGATACTGTGTAAAAGTTAAGAGGGAAGCTTGGAAGGGAGCGGATCGAAAAGGAGCTGCTCCTCCGGGGGGAGAGGGCACAGAATAGGGGCACCCTTAAAACTGGAAGGAAGAAGCAAACAGGTCCGGAGAGGAGAGGCGAAGAGGCTGCAAAAGAAAGAGGGGCAGGGAGAGAGGGGCGTCCCGAGAGAGAAACAGCCGGGAAAGGCGCGCGGACAAAGAGGATCCGAGACGGGATCGGAGTGCCGGGAGCCCTCCCAGGCAGGGAAGCCTTGCAGCGCAGAGAAGAAGCCGGGCCTTACCTGCAGGTAGGGCTGGCCCCGCTCCACGCCCCCCACCACGATGTCGGCCGAGGCCATGCCGCCGCTGGCCGAGAGCCCGAAGCCCACGTATCCGCGGGTGCGCACCTCCAGGCGGAAGGCGAGGGAGCTGCCGCGGCGGCCCCAGCGCAGGAGGTACGCCGCCGCGCCGTCCAGCACCGCGCTGTGCGGGTAGCTCCGCGGCGGCTCGGCGGCGGTGGCAGTGGCACACAGCAGCCCGCCCAGCACCAGAGCCCAGAGCCGAAGCCGCCGCATCCTCCTGCCGCTCACTGGCGGCTGTCGATGCCTCTGTGTGTTCCAGGGAACGCGTGTGTGCGGATGTGTGCGTGTCTGTGTGTGCGCGAAGAAGGGGGGGCCGGGTGCCCCGGTCACCCCGCCCCGCTGCGGGCGGCTCAGTGCCGACCGGCCCCGTCGGGGCAGCTCGCCCCCGGCGACCGCTTTGTTAACTCCCCGCCCCGGTCAGGCGCTGCGGCCGCCCCCAGTTCCCCCGCACCCCCCGTCGGGGCCGGGCCGGGCCGGCAGCACCTGCCGTGCAGTCTCCGCTGCTGCGGGGCTCCAGCGGGCGCTTCCCGGGGAGGCGCTCGGGGTTCGCTTTTCTGAGCGCAAATCCTCTTTCTGATCGGGAAGCGTGGAGGAGGCGGAGGACGGGGCTCCCCGCTGCCAGCCGATCCCGCGGGAGCCTTAGCTCCGGTGGATGCAGTCCGCGAGAGGAAGCCCGGAGGCAAAGAAGCTCTTTCCAGCTCTGAGCCGCACCTTCCCTTAGTGTGAGGGCATGGTGCCTCGGCCGGACGGCCAAGCAGGAGATTCCCGTCGGGAAGAGTTATTTTTGCTCCCTAAGTGGAGACTGAGGAGCTCCAGAGCGATTTGCACTGAGAGGACTCCAAAAGCGAGGCTCAAATCCCCACCCCGGTCCCCTGACCCCCACGCCTGTCCCCACTCAGCTGACCGCGCCATGCTTTCGTAACAGGAGGCGCATCCCCTTACCCACCGCGTACCACCAACTCTACCGCCATTCGGTGGCAAGGTAAGGATAATAAAGGTGTTTCTGGAGAAATGCTCCCCAGCCCCCTGCAAATATGGAAGGAAAAAAAAAGAATGGATAGCGCCCACAACGGCAAAATCACTGACCACAAGAAGTCATATTGGCCTTTGAAAGCTCCAAGCAATACAAAATCAGTTTTAAAATGAAGGTGTGCTGTCTGAATTGTGTTTTGCTCATGGTTAAACAAAAGAGAAAGAGCCTGGCAATCAACCAAAATGAAACATTAATTTTATGAAAACCAATCAAACTAGTACATGAGGGATATTAGTAATGCTTCTTTTTTAGGTTTTTGCACGAAAATGTTTCACAAATATCACTGGGGCTTCCAGAATATCACCACCTACTGTGCTGTGAGGAATGCATCAAACTACAAAACAACCCGTGGAAAAGCAAATGCTTGAAAAATGATAAGCACCAAAAATTACTTTCACATAAATCATCATAAGAAATAAGAAAACAATTATTAGGAACCGGTGACATGAAAATGTTTTTTAAATGGAATAAATTGGTGTGATCCTTCTTCCAATTACAGCAGTAACTCCAAGATATGGACTTAGATGACTGACAAAATAGAAAACGGTGAGATGCTGAGTGTTCAGATTCTCTTCTAAAAAAGTACTAACACCTACAAGTACATGTGGATTAATATAAGGAGAAATTACAAGTGTGCAGTACCTCTCAAGGCCAAAAGTGTGACCTCAGCACCCGGCTGGGGGATCACATCCTTTGTAAAACTTTGTGTTAAAGGAGGAATACTCAGAACAGTTACAAAAAGGTATGTCTGTGTCTTCTGGGGGCAGGGACAAAGAAGGAAGAAAGGAAGGATGTTTCTTAAAATCAGCTTTTTTCATAATTTTCTTATCAGACTGTATGCTATGTTTTTACATAACAGAAGTCCTGAGATAAGGTTTCATTCATGTGGACATGACAAGCTCATACAACAGCTTCATTCTCAGAAAGAACAATTGAATTACACATCTGGTAGGAGAATTGCTATGCTGCAACTACAGAAGTGGTCACTGAAGTCTAACTAGTGCTTCCTATTGCATGAACTGTAGAAGCATTTGAACAAAACAGAGGAAAATACTCACTGTAAAGTACTCCATCATGTCTCAGTTTGATAAGGATGGAACTGATGACATTTTAGAAGCCTGTACACAACATAGAGTACTGTTATATAGGGAAGGATGATGGAATATCCTATACAGCATGCTGTGCTGTACAACATGGCAAGCAGAAACAGGGTTCCTTCCCCAGCCAGCCTGGATGCGAATGCCATGAAGGAAGCAGAGCTGTAGGTAGATGCGCACTGTTTTCAGTGAGAGCTGCGTACCTTCCCTTATGATAGATTGGCCTCCACCCCTTGCACCTCCATCCAGATCCCTGCTCCTCTTACACCAGACAGGCACAGACAGAGAGGTGAAAAACAGGCTCCGATGAACTCAAACTTGGGGTCAGCTGAGATCATTCAGCGAATCCAGCCAAAAGCCAAAGCAGCAGGATCAGCTAGTAACTTGGACAAACTGAGGTATCTCGGCCAAGCCAAACCAGAGGTTTGTTATAGTGGGTCTGGTAAGAGGTTTCACTCACAGGAAACAGCCTACTGTTTCTGGTGAGTTGCAGAGTCCTTGGTGGTAGGCAGCTCATGCACAGCCTGTCATGCCAGTGTCCTGTGCTGGCAAAGCCTGTGGCCAGAGTGTCTCTATTCTGTGGCTCTGGAGCTAACCCCAGATTGCTTCCAAACTTCATTTCCTTTTGTGGAGAAAAATGTCATTTTGAAGGCTGAGAGCTGGAGTGGAAACAATACTAATGTTCTTGAAATCTCCTGTGGGATTGAATCTTCACACAGCTCAAGGGTCAGTCTGCTGCTTCTCAGCAGCTCTTGTTCCCAACAGCTCTTATTCCCAAAGCCCTGTGACCCTTTACCAAAACCTGGGGGTGCTGGCAACATGTCTTCAACAATGGAACCACACTCAGCAACACAGTTCACCCCTTCATGCTGGCCATGTGCAGACTAGTGGAAGTGCAGAAACAGCAGCCCTATTCCTTTCCAGCCTCCAGCAGATATTTTTCCATTAAAGCAAACCATCCAAATGGTTTTGCAGAGCTGCACACTTGATCTAGAAATATTGTGACAAAGCCAACCTTTTAGAATTTGCTGCTATTTATAAACCCAAGAACAATACTCATGTAATAAAACGTTCCTAGTAGAGCTAGAAGAGGCACATTGTGGGCAGAGAAGCATAATTCCCAAAACTCACATTAAGTGACTTTGGTGACTTCACCAGAAATCTTTTGCATCATTAGGAAACCAAACATGAAGAAAACACAGTCTAAATCTGAGCCTTGGCCTAAAAGTAATGCTGATGGCAGGAGCACAGGGAGACATCGGATAAACACTTTCTCCTGGCTGAACTTGCTCCCACCACTTCTCTTCTCGAGTAAGGCAGTCACCTGACCAAGCTCAGCAAGTGTTTTTCTCTCTAAAATCTCTTACTACTGTTGCTGATTATGATCTTGCCAATTTCTCCCTCACATGAACAGCATGGTTCATATACTAAAGAGCTGATTTAAAAATGGCACCTTCTTATTCACATCACAAGTACTTGAAGGAAAAAAGCACAAGATCTATAAAGCATTAAAAACTTACTAATAAAGTAGACATCTTTTGATACAAACCAGTGCAGTTTGCTGTAGGAGACACTCCACCTACCAATTCCCAAAAGCGTAAGAAAAGAAAGAACACGGCACAGCTGAAACAACAACCTGTGACTATCCAGAAGAGTGGCCCTCAGCTAGAGAGCTAATTGAGTTGCATGAGAAACAAATCTTGAGAATCACATGGAGCCAGCAGTGACAGCGGGTTTCATCAAGAGCAGCAACATGACTGTCTTCCTCAAACACACCACTTACCTGAGAAACATTCCTGCACCGGACACCCCTTGTCTAATAAGTATAGAAACATTTGAAACACTCCACCTAAGGACCTTCTTCAGTCATGCAAGCAATGCATGCAAATGCATTACTTACAAGCGAGGTGCCAAGTGCCTGTAATGCTGTGAAGAATAGTACATAGCACCTATTGTAAAAAAAATCTGCTATGAAACCTATGGAAACATTTAAACTGTGCATGCCCTGTGTGACAGATAGATGGACAAACAGATAGAATTGCAATTGCATGTGTATTATCTCAGTAAAAATATATATGAAGCATAAGTAACCATTTTAAAATGGTACTTATACTTAAAGGTACATACGTCAAAAGGTGTTCCTCTTCAGAAAACATCAGTGCCAGAACAGATACACACAGTGAAAAGTAAACCAACTGAGGCTGGGTTAAATTCAAATGAAAGGGAATCAGTTCTTCCCCATACCTGAGGAGATACAACCATGGAGAAATGCCACTTCTGAGGTATCTCACTTGCTGTGAATCAGCTCCAGCACTACACTGCATGACTGACTGCAGCTAAGTGCCTCCTTTCGCAGAATTGCTTGTAAAAGAAGGGAAAAGACAACAACCACAACCAAGAGAAATGACAGACTCTTTGCTGCAAAGCCTGTCGGCTTTCCCAACTGGTCTAATAAAACTCTTGCCCTCCAGTTTTCTCTCCCAAGAGGAGTAAGAAGTTTTTATGAACTCGAGTCAAAGTATTTGGAAATTTGGCAACGTCTGCAGGAGCCAGCCTGCCAGTGTGGAAAGGAAAGGCTAAATCATTCTGCAGCTCCCCGAGCACAGGGTTGGGAAAATAATTTTTTTCTAACACTGATTTTATTTTTCTGTCCTCGGGCAAGTCATTTAAAACATCAATTTACATTAGTCCAAACTCATCATAAGGATAGCTGAAAGCACATTAGTCTTTATTTATACTGGTTTGAGATTAACAGAGCATTTAAAACGTAGGTTGTAGGTAGCACAGGACTGCTCAGAAACTATCCTAACTTGAGCCAAAACAGACTGCTTCAAGGACAGAAAGGCAGAAATGGTCCACCTCTGTACTCACTCGTCCCAAGCATTGCTTCCAGCTCCAGTGATTAATGTATATTATTTCATAAAATGAATTTGTATCTCCTCAGTATACCAACCTGAAAGTAAAACCAACTGTGTCTTCTCTACTAGCCCCAGCAAAAGAAAAAAAAAGCAGAACAAGTACAAAAAGTGCATAGAGAGTTAAAAAGCCTTCTAAAAGCCTTCATGCAGTTATGCTGTTTGCAGCAATCAATTAAATTGTAGGCATTTTCTACTTTAAAATAATTATTAATATAATAATAATACAAATATATATGATAATAAAATAATTTTCAAGTATTGGTGAAATGGGGTGGAAGAAGGACAAGGGGAAAAAATAGAAACTTTAAAGACCAAAAGATGAAATAATAGAGCAAATTCCAGGAAAAGGTATACTGAAATGATGGAGAGCTTGTATCCTCACTTTGACTGATATCTGAGGCTTCCATTACAGAAGGCTTCCATTTTCAGAAGATACAATGGAGCCATACACTTCCCCTCTTAGATCTAGTCAATGCTTATGATATCTTTTCAGAAAAACACAGGAATGCATAGGAACAGTAAATACACAACTTCTGGTGTATTTACATGGGCATGTTGCTGTTCTCCTAGTGCAGCTTCAATAAACATGAATAAAATAAGCACAGTGCTCTGTTCTCCCACCTTAATTGAGTAGGTTAAGACAAAACAGTTCTTTCCAACTTGAAGGCTTGTTTTCTCTAAGTTAAATACTTTAAACAAATGTTTAAGAGCAGCCAGATCATCGTGTGTGCCCGAGGAAATGTTTGGCTCTGGCGGAGGCACAGGTGGAACATTTCCACCTTTTTCTTGAAGCAGTCTTGGCCCTGGATCAAGACAAAAGTTTTCCAGCTCCTCTTGTGCTTGTAGTAATGTTGCCTAGAATCCCATCCTGCTGGGTCAGCATTTCAGAGATTATATCAGGTTCAATCCACATAGCTTCCCGCTCTCCATCCCCCATCTATGTTGAACACAGGATTGCCAGTGAAGTTGGGTTTATTCTGTGTAGGCATTATCCCACTGTAACAAGCTTCCAGCTGGATCTGCAAGCTACTTCTTTATCCTTCTTGCATCACATTGATGTCAAAACCTGGATTTATGTAGGTCATTCCAATAAGGAACTAGAAATCATTATATTGAAAGAATAAACAAAAGGTACTTCATTTCATATTCACAGGTGAAAACAGATTTCTTGTGCCCTCTTTTAGCAAGATGTTGCTATTGGCTAAGTAGTTTATAAAACATTGATAAAAGACTTTGCATTAATTAGAAATTAATAATCAATGTTCAATAATTGTCAATTTCCTGCATGTAAGCTAAACTGCATAAGAGAAGCCCCAGAAGGCGTCTAAACCATAAAAGTGCACCACAGAGAACAAGAGACATTAGAAACAGGCTGAAACAAAACGTTTTTGTGTCTCTGGGATATCCTGTTGCCTGCAAGTGGCCAGATCAGACAGCTCTTGCTGGGCTGCTCTCTCAAGAATCCCTCAGTGCCACTACACACCAGCACGGGTAAATTAGGTGTTATGTCACTACCCCTGATCAGGTTAAGTCTTCATAATTAATTAACTCATTAAGGCATCATCTCTCTGTCTTTTGCTCTGCAGCTCCTATCAACACCTAGGAGCATCTTCAACAGGGTAGCACAAGGAGGCAAAGTGCATCTCTTATTTCCCAGAACTCGCTATCATCTGATAAATGTGGGTATTCTACACAGTACTAAAACCTGCCATGTTTAATTTACCTATGGGTGTTATGGTTGTAACATAACAGTTGTAACATAGGTCTGAATATAATATATATATTTCATATATATGAATATATATAAAAGAGAAAATCATTATATATGAATATGAAAACAATGTATTTTTGAGAGAAATCTCTCTAAACACACACAAACCGTGGATGAAAAATGAAAACAAACAAACAAACCAACCCAAAATTTAGAGTTGTATATATTAATTATTTGAAACAAAGGAGGAGTCTGAGGCTTCTATGATTCTATGATTCTTGGTTTGGGTGGTTTATGGTACACTTCTAAATTGGTTTCTCACAGTTCCATGAAAAATTCCATCCCAAGTATTTTGGTGATTACACAAAACATCTGGCAGGATTAAGCACTATCAAATAATGCTTCTTTTTCAACCATTTCTTCATTTTAAAAGTACCTCCTATAATCTCCCTCTCATATGGCAGGAAGCCAGCCATACCCAGGAAGAGCAACTGGTGCCAGGTGGACTTCTGCCACAATGACACCGGTGAAAAAAAACATGGAGTCAGACTGCTTCTCTCTGCCAAGTCTTTATAATTTCAAACATGAGTAGAAATCCGGAAAACTAAGGTTATCCAACGGACTTCTTTACTGGTCATAACAAAATTGTAGAGAGATTATAATATATTTTATTGGTTAATTAAATATTGTCTGTTGCTGTCTCCACATAATATTAAATTTCTGAGAGACAGAGTGAGAAAGTATGTGCTAATGGGTTAATAATTATTTAATACTAACATCTCTTTTACTAAAAAAAATAAATAATGTAAATTATCAAATAATTGTCAGATTGAATAGACCTGGTGGTTGTTGCTTTTGTTTGTTTTTTTCTTTTTCCTTAAGACAGACTGGCTAAAATCAAAATGAAAGTCTTTATCAAAGTAATGCAATTCCCAGGTGAGAATTAACTTCCCGAGACCACTGACTGTGAGGCAGGATCACCTTTTACCTGTGTCAGATCTCAGTGATACCTGTCTACTTTCCCCTTTATGTTGTCCATCAGTGCAGATTTTTTCTTTTCTCCTCTCTCGGTTTCCCTTTGAATAGATTCAACTCCAGTCCACCTCCATTCCTCATCAGTTAGAAAGATGTTAGGTGCTTGATTTTGGAAACAGCGGTTTAAGCCCATAACCACTGTTCTGCACCTTACAAATTTATTTGACTGTGTGGGAGCCAAATAACAAAATAACAAACAGTTGCTCTTGGAGGGGAGGGACCCCTCACTGCCTTGTTCTCTGTCTTGATATAGTTGAGAAACCAACCAGTGGATATAGGTTTTCAACCTGTATGACTTCTGTAAAAAGCTGAAGATATCCCTCCTCTGCAGCCTTCACAAAGCTCAATAGGCCTCCAAGTTTCTAAATCTAAATGAATAATCTCTACTTTTATCCTAATTGGACAGATGGATTCAGAGGGCATATCTTACTTCTGGGCTTAATCTCCCTCTCTTATTTATAATGTCAAAATTAGCAGAACAAATGCAAAACAGAAGGAGAGCAGGAGGTAGGACTTGGTGCCTTTGGGGGAATGTGTTACTCTGCAGAAGCGGAGAGCATCCCTGTGCCCTACTCTCTCTTCAAACAGCCTGCATAGCCAGTCAAAGATATAAATACACACAAGAAACAAAAATGTAGCAGAAAGAAGGTGCCAAATGTACTGCATCCTTTGGGCAAGAACAGTAGCATCTGTCTTCCCAACAAATTATGAAGATTAGCTTGCAGTTACTTCATCACATCAAAGTTTCCAGAATTTTTCAACACAGCAAACTATTGAACTCAATCCTGTTTCCACTGAAGTCAGTGGTAAATTCCCAATGCAAACAGGAAAAGTAACCTTGCTTTTGAGAAGGAAAACATTCCTTGGTGGAAAAAAATACCCATCTTTAAAACTTTCAAGCACTTGCCTGAGTTTTTTTGCTTAGAGCTGATGCAATACACTTTGCTCCTGTATATATAACCCCCCCCAAACACACAAGATGGCTTGTATTGAGGCAAAGAAGAAAGTTTTGTTGAAATGTGGAGTTTATAAATACCATGTATGCGTATAAAGAGTACAGAGGTTCAAGAATGAGGTTCTTGCATGCTGATCTGAAGGTAGGTTTACTGTAAAATTTGGAAAAGATGGTGTTCAACATGGTCATCATTAAAATGTCAGGATTTTCCTCCTGGATTTGTGGAGTCGCTTGTCATGATCATAAATGCTTTTGTCAACTTTCAAACCTAGAATGACAAGCACTGTTAACATTAAAGTGAAAGGAATACAGCAATAAGTAATGAAATTAAAATCCTTACCATTACCAAATGCTATTACATCCTGACATTAGTGATTAGCCTGGAGCTGTGGTGCAGGAATTTCTGAGTGCAGAAATTTCAGGGCAACATTTGATGGTGATCAGACATCAGAGTCACATCACAGTAGCTGTTCTGGCTTTTACATCAGCAGGAGATAGCAGGATATAGATTTTAACTAAAAATCTTCAAAAAAAAATAAAAGCTAAAATCTGATGTTTAATTACAAGTTATCTTTGTAAGAGATTTTCATTGATTTAATACAATCTGCAACACATTTGGGCAGCCACACATATCCTGTTCTTACTGCATCTGAGTTGGGTAAAAACATTGCTCTTCAAACTAAATCCCAAAATATTCACCAGCAGCATTTTTCCCCCATCTCTCCCTTCCTTCCATACATTATGTCTGCTCCTCCACCTACTGCCCTCTAACTGATCCCCAATTCAGTGCTTTCCAAATGAGTGGATCCAAAATCATGCGTTCAAAGGTTTAAAACTAACCTAGCTCTTTTGACAAGAAACTGCCTTTTTTTTTATTTCCAGGTTTGTTATGCAGCCCTGCCCCACAGCTGTATGAGGAAGTCTAATCCCTTTGCAACATTCCCATTCACCTTCTCAGTAGCTGGCTGTGAAGAGAAGGGTCTGCACAGGTGGTTTATGATCATACATGAATGGCATTATCTGTTAAAATATTCTCCCATGCTCAGTTTGGTCATTCAAGAGTTACTCCAATACAATTATTTATACTTTTGCATTCCTAGTCTTTTCTGGCACAGCTATGTTGAGGATACAGTGTCTTCAGTACATGCTTTATGAATCACTGACATTTTTTCAAAGACCTTACGCAAGTGTTGCAGAGGAAACAATAAGGATGATGGAGAGATTTAAGTCCAGAACACAGCAGATCACAGGTGTTTCTTCCAAACATCAGGAGAAAAGCAGCTGTCAGATGTTCCCATATGAGCACTACTGTACAGATTTGCAGCTATCTTAACATTTATAGGCACAAACATTTTCAAATGAGGGCTCGCTTCACCAAAGTTGGAGTCTTCCAAGCTGTCGTGGTTTAAGCCCAGCCATAAATCAGCCGCACAATTAGTTAGTTCCCCCCACCCCTTCCTCCCCCACTCCCAGAGGGATGGGGAGCAAAATCGAAAGAAGTAACTCCCACAGGTTGAGATAAGAACAGTCCAGTAACTAAGGTATAACACAAACCACTGCTGCTGCCACCAATAATAATGACAAGGGAAACAAGGGAAGAGAATACAACCGCTCACCACCCACCAACTGATATCCAGCCTGACCCAAGCAATGGACTAACTCTTCCAGGTCCCTTCCCCCAGTTTTTACATCCTGGGCATGACGTGCTGCAGTATGGAATACCTCTTTGGTTATTTTGGGTCAGGTGTCCTGTCTCTGCTTCCTCCCGGCTTCCCCTCCTTCCTGGCAGAGAATGAGACTCAGAAAGTCCTTGGTCAGAGTAAACATTTGAGCAGTAACTAACAACATCGATGTTATCAGCGCTGTTCCCAGGCCAAAAGTCCAAAACGCAGTGCTTCATCAGCTACTAAGAAGGAGAAAAAAATAACTGCTACTGCTGAACCCAGGACACAAGCAAAACTAAATAAATCAGTAATTTCTTTGAGGACACAATACCAATCCAAAGCATGAACCCGTGTTATTTCAATTTTTGACAACGACAGGTTTATTAATGTACCCATTAGACTGAAGCCTAAAACCCATACTTACATAAGAAACCTTTCTACATGTGACTCTGCCAGCTGAGCTCAATAACCACAGACTGTTTGTGGGGACTTCTGTGTGAAGCTGTATTTAACGTTTTCTGCTGGTGATACGAATTTGGGTCCTTGTTTGCTGTATAAGCTACCAGATGACTCCAGGTACACTAAGCTATGTGGGTGCGAGGGGAGAACAGTGATCACACAGAATCTGCCTAGTTGCTGGCTTTTGTTTTAAATGAGGCTTTAATTCCTTTTTTATTAGTTGCAAGTCATGACACTACCAAAATACATAGATAATCCCATTTTGACAAAACATTGCTGGGCTGCGGGGAAAAAGAAAATACCTCTTTCCGTAACTGAGCTGGTTGGAACTTCCAGGAGCAGCAGTTCTTTAATATGAAAAGCTGACAAGCAAAAAGAAATATCTTAAATATTTATTTTAATTTAGGAAAATATTTACTTTTAAGTACAAGGATCAAGACCAATTACTTGATTCCTAAATTTACTTCAGGCCAGGTTTTGTGGTCACCTCATGGCTGGGGTGAAGGAGAGCAGGGAATAAGTTGCACAAGAAGACGGGATCCCCAACCCCTCCTCACTCTTACTCTCCTACAGAAGTGCCAAAGCAGGGGCTGTCCTTTCCCCACTCCCAGAGAGAAAATACTTTTATGAGAAAAAGGCATAAAGATAGGAAAACAGCTCTGTCTGCATTCCTGCAAGCTTGGGGTTACAGCTGGCCAGTCAACAAGCTGTAAATCAACAAGCTTTGCTCCTTTCACAAAGCCAGTGCTCCAGGGATGTGCTGGGGTCCAGACAAGCAACATTTCTGCAGCAATTGTAGAAACAAACTATCAACAGTGCGAATATAAAAGCAGTGGATTTTGTGCAATCTGTACATGGGAATACACATGCACAAAACAATCTTCTCAAACCTTCCCCCCAGTGGAGGTCAGAGGCATGCCCAAACTGCATTTTTGCCTTACATGCCCCATGCTGGCCCTGAGATTTCAAGCAGCTGACTTGGGTAATGCTGTGTGATGATGTAGACTGTGAAGCGCCTTGCAAACAGAAGTTTCTCACACAGTCCATGCTTTCTCTATGATACAGCATTTTGAAGACAAGTAATGTTTTCATAATCTACTCTAGCTCAGAGCAGAAAAGAAGCCTTTTTTTGTTTGTTTGTTTGTTCCCCGCCCTTTTTCCTTCCTCCAATAAAAGAAAAATCCCCGTACTGAGATTAACCAGAATCAGAAATTGCTCAGCAGGGAAAACTACAGGGAATTACAACCTCTTCTGGGAAGGGCAATTCCATTAGAGAGGATCTCCATTTCTCTTTTAGGAAGTGATATAGGATGAAGTAAGACAGGCCACTGAGACAGCAGTGTTGAATCACTCTGGGCACAGAGAAGTTGTCCTTCTTCAGGGACCATTCCCAGCAGCTCTGCCTGGGAACTTGCACTTCTACCACTGCTTTTCCACATCTTCCTTTCACAGCTAACACACTACTAGCACTTATCAGCATAACTTCCCAGCAGCTTTTGCTTTCTGATAGCCCCTTGCCCTGCTAGTGTTTTACACACCATCTTTAAAATACCAATACCACTACTGCCAGCAGATAGTTATTTGTTCTGACAACATAATGCTCTGGAAATCACATATACCATAATAGTTCTGCTTTTGAAATAGAACTCCCAACGAGGCAGTGAATTCAGTGCTCTTCCCCAGACCTTCTGTGGAACCTGAACAAGGCAGTCACAGTACACATCCATCTGTGGTCACAACCTCAGAAGACTCATGTGACACCAATGCTGCTGTTGACTGCTTCTTTCCAACGCAGTTGCACGATGTGTCAGCTTCAGTAAGTAGCAGCATTTCATGGACTTTAAGTCATGTCTTTTTTATTTAGCTTCATTCATCTCTCTCTGTTCCTAGAAGCCTGATTTTACAACAGGCAAACTCTCAGTTTTCCATTAAATGGATGGTCTACGAGTGATGAACTTTTGTTTGTTGGTGCTGTACTGTAATTTGACAGTGCTAAGTACAGGTTAAAGTCTGACCTGGAATTTTTCAGGAGAGACTGTATTATTTGAACACCATATTCTTGTTATCCTGTTAGGATGAGAGGTTACGGTCCAAACCCAGACCTTCCTGAAAATTGCTAGTTTACATGTTCACAGCCTCTCGGCAGAGGTTTCTCTGTGAAGTGCATCACAGTTCAAGAGACACCCACAGTCACCTGTTCTAGCAAATATTCACCTGAACTAATGACCTAAGAAACACCCTTGAGGGTTTTCCAGACAGCAGCTGCAGATCTTGGGTTGCTTATCACCAAACTGTGATCTGGTGATAATCAGCTGTGCTCTTTCAGCTGGTGGAAAAATATCACCAAGAGGTTGACTGGTGTGCAGGTTGTCCAGATTGCTCTGATCCTCTTTGAGGGAAAAGACAGACTAAGTAGGAATGCCACAACCTCTCAGTCTTCTGACTCTACCATTAGGCTGTTGCCTGAGTTTCAAGCAGATTGTAGGTTTTGTTGGTTTCTTTTTTTTTTTTTTTTTCTGTTTAGTTGGTTTGTTGTTTTTAGCAAATGGTTTCCCCATCACTACCTCAGAAGCAGCATGGTTCTGTGGTGCAGTTGTCACCTACGTACATGTTCTCATCCAAGATGACATGCAGGCAAAAGCCCAGACTAGCCCCAGTCTTGTACCATCCTGTTAAATCTACTTCACCTCCTTCCCACAGCATCTTCAACAAAGTAAACACTCAAGGTACTTTGGAACCCATTAAAAGCAAATAAGTACTATTAGCACCATTATGACTTTAGTCATTAAGCACTACTCAGCACAGGGGAAAGTATTCTGTAATGCATATCCTTGGAAAATTTTACAACCCTGGATAAGTAGGAAAGAAATCAAAACAACAAACAGCTCTTAAAAAGAGCTGGCTTTAGAGGCTGGGTTAAATCAAGGTGAATCTGCATTCTCCTTTCTCACTTTGATTTACAAACTACATATGTTTTTTTCATTAGTGATCAGGGTTTCCCAATAAAGCATTTGATAATGTTGTACTTTTTGCCTTTCTTAAACACTTCTGGGCTGATTTTTTTAAGGACCTCAGCCAAAGATCCTCTATGTATCCATATGGCAAAGCCTAACCAGGAAAAACTGAGGACCGAGCTGAGGATAACACCTCCCTTCTCCCTTTAGGAGCAACAACTGAAGGCCAGTCCAAATTTAGGGCTCCAAAAAAAAGGGCTGGTTGCCAGATGAAAATACTTAAGGTGTCCATGGCACCAAAGAGCAGCATGTCAGATAAACAGAAGATTTTACTACATCTTCAGTACATGCCGTGGTATTTTGAACACACCTTTCAGCAAATCCGTCTTGATCAGTCTTGCCCTTGCGTTCCTTTGGGGATCAGAGTTTCAACATCCAAGTGGAGAATGCAGCTTGAGGCAGGGTTCTTGCTAGAAACATCCCAATAAAACAGCACAGGAGTGTTGTACGTATAATTTTGGTGGAGAGGTATCATGGTAAAAAGCACAAATGTACAAACATGTATCAAGTACAGCCCATTTCCTTCACCAGCACCTTCCAAACAGAGCAGCAGAGATGAGGAGGCACAAAAGTAATTAAGAACCAAAAGTAATTTAAATACCAACACTCTTGCTGTCAAGACAAATATATTTATGACTTCCTGAAATTTTTAATATGATTTAATATAATATTTGACTTGCCAAGTGTCCAAGTTTTTTGAGACTATTATGTATTTTGTCTTATAACAACTCATGCATAGCCAAGCTGAATTATGCCTGCATATCTTGATATTACTCTGATGCCATTGCTTTGCTCTTAATCCTTTTACAAGCCTTCCTAACATATCCTGCCTCTGCTCCAGTCCTCCTTACATTTTCAATCCAAATACACTCCTCCCAGAAAACAAGAACATAACTGGGAATTCAAGAAAAGCTCAAGGATCTGAGCACTTCCCTAGACTCATAATAAAAATTAGTTCAGCAGACTACTCAGGACACAAATGAAACACAACATGCAGAAAATCTTCTGCTTTTTCCCTCCCAAAGCTGTAAAACAACAACAAAAATAGGGATTTTCTGGCTGTAGAGAAGGCCAGCTTTAGAAGGCTATTCATAGAAGAGCAATTTCCAAAACTTGAGTCATCCATACTGCGTGACAGTCAGCCACCATTTATTGCCCAGAACAATGTTGCATAGTGTTATGCAGTACAGCCTTCTGCAGTCACATCCAGTTTCTCAGACCTACAGTTGTTATATTTGTTTCTGCCCTTCTCTATAGCACAAGCTATAGAAAGATCCTTTTCTTTCCCCCCCCCCCCCCCCACCTCATCCTGTCCCTTCAGATATTTTTCTTAATTTCATTTAGTCTTGTGGTCTTCATGTAATATTTCTGGGTTTTCAGAGCTCTTCTACTCTATGTGCATGGCTTACAAAATATCCCTTTAGCCTTTTTATGCAGAGCTGTGTTTGCAAATGAATGAATCACAAACCTCATGCTTCTTTTTTTTCCTTTTTAGAAGTAATTTCTACTGGAAATCCAGAGTTGCAATTTAGCCACAGAGTCTATGGATATCTTGTTTCTGGGGGAAATGAGAAACTTGAGGTTGAACTACCACTGTCCTGGCAAATGCTTGGCTTACTGGGCACTTGCCTGTTTTCAGGTGCCATTCCATCATAAAATTAGAACTGTAGGGATTAAAAATAATCGCACTCCAGTGTCTGCCAGAAGAAACAAACTGGATTTTCCACTTTACTGGGAAGAGCCACACTGAGATCAAGGCTACAACTGGTTGAGAAGTTCATGGAAGTTACTGAATTGATGATGTCAAATTGCTCCATCACAGAATGCCTTTGACACCAAGTGAATAAAATGTTTGTTCCCAGCCTAGAACTGCTGACTTGCATAGCAATCATGTAGCCAACCTAAATGACCTTATTTGCAGAATGAAAGTCGACACAACAGGGTAGGCAGAACTTAGAGCAGAGCTAGTTCTGCCCGTACGGACTGTCAGTGAAGACTGGAGCAGGGGAAAAGGTGCCAGTAGGAGAAGCAAGACCTGAATAAATTGTGCAAAGAGCTGCTTTGAAAAACCCTGCCTCCTTTCTGGGTGAGTTCATATGGGGAGGGCAAGGAAGATACTGAAGGGGGCGAGCCCAAGTCCTAAAAAGGGACCTCAGTTTCTTTGCTACTCCAAGGGCGGCAATGCCTGAGAGGTGGATTGTGATGCTGGTTGCCTTCTCTGTGCTGGTTCGTGCACTTCCCACACCTGTGGATCAGATACACACCCCCTTGCAAAAACAGTGTTTGCCTCTCTTTGTTAGGTTTCTGCAAAGAAAAACTGTAAGCAGTGCTTTCCAGACGTGGCATCAAAGTGACATGGATACTACGTGGTTAAGCAGAACCACCCGGCAGCAGCTGACAGGGACTCAGTCTTTACGGACAGTCTGCTCCAAGCAAAGCTTATGGAAATCCTATTGAAACAGACGATCTTTCCAAGTATCTGCTCATTTTAGTTTAGCATAATGAGCAACCACAAAAATATCTTACACATCCTACAGAATCATACTAATATTTTTCCCAAATAAATCCCAAATAGCGTATAATTCACTGCCCTTGGTTTATACAGCACTGAAAGCAAAACCATCTATTTCAAAATATATTTTATATTTCAAATATTTTTAACAAAATCCATACTCCCTAAAGCAGATTAGGAGAAGGTGTTTTCTACCCTTCATTGAAACATCCAAATACCAAAACTGTGGAAGAAGCTTCCACAAAAGGCATACCAAAGAAATTCATCTCAAGGCATTAAAGAATTTAAAAAGAGCCAGTGCCACGCTCATCTGCAAAACAACTACAAAGAGATACCCAAATGGCTCTCTCCAATAATCCAGCTGCATTTTCTCAATGTAGTTTCAGATTATTCAGGTGTTCACACACTTGACTCTACTCCTACTTCCAACCACGAGCTTAAACAGCTACCACATCCCACCCCAGCATGTGATGGCTGACCAGGCTGCCAAAGAGCCCTTTCCCTGACTCTAAAACACAGGCATCAAAGAGAGAGGCATGCAACAGATTGTATTTAAGAGTATAATTTTTTACTGCTTCTGCCATAAGACTTGAAAGTTAATGATGCCCTGTGCTTCTGTCTGTCTGCTCAGGTGCAGGAACTGCAGTAGAAGGGAGAGTGGCTCGTTGCTGCAGACCTGTTTCCCTACAGCTTCAAGGCTTCCAGTTCCCTGTTTGGGAATTTACAAACTAGTTTATAAAGTAACCAAAACAACACAGATCAGGGACAAATTCCTCATGTTCCTTCCTTATTTGAAGTCCTCTTTTTATTGTATTAAATAACGATTTGCTGAAGACATCAAAATGAAGGCTGACACAGAGCAAGAAAGCCTCAACTTGGTTTTGTCATCTTACAAAAACAGTTTAAAACTACTTTTTAATAAGCATTTATAATCCTCCGAGCTTCTTCAGCCTAATTCTCCTTGACAACACAGTGGCTGGTCTCCAAGATTATATTTGTTCTTTTGTCTGGTTAAAGAAGAGCTGTCAGGAACAGCATGTCAGACAATGATGCTTCTCCTTGTTTCAGTGATGCTCTCTGGCAGAGAAGTACTTGAAGAGCATGAGATACGAAGGTCTAACTCCTCCCTTGTGCTGAACCATGGGAACCCAATTTTGGGTTTTCAGTTCTCTCTACAGAGAGAGTGTCAGGGCGTTATGTGAGGGAGTTGAGGGTGGGTGGGAGGGAGGAAATATGGCAAAGATGGCAGGGAATATTTTTGTCTACCCTCCCTGCAAGTTTCTGGCTGATGTTCTCCTTCAGAGCAGAAAAGATCCTCTCCCTGTTCCTGCTTACCTCCTCTAGATGAAGGTCCATCCAGTGGGCAGGGCTCGGGAGCAGCTGAAGCTCAGTCGCTATGGAACTTGCTGTGGGTCTTCAGCAGAGTTGAGCCCTCCCTCCGAAGCTGCAAGCTTGGCAGCTACTGTCATAGCTCCAGCAGCTGTTTCCCTTTTTGAGTAAAGGTGGGAAGGTTTATTATCATTTACACTGGATTTGTCTGGATTATGCGGTTTGCCTGCTCCTTCCACCCTTACTACCTCTCCAGACTTCACTATGCACTACCAAAGACCAAATATTTTCTGCATAAACAGTAAATAAAGAAAAAACATGATCATAACTCAGTCCAGGATGAATCTTGAAGAACTTGGCAGGGGGTGGGGAGTCATGAACAACTGTGCTGGCAACTTCCAATTTTTTTATTCTTACTTCTTCCCTCCCCCTTTTGCAGTTAAAAAGTTATACTAATAAAATAAATGCAATCTGATCAAATTTATTGTGCTAACAAGCATTTTAATCTAGGTCATTTTTTGTCTTATACCAGAAAAATCAATTTTATCAGCTGTAGCAAAGAAGTGCTGTGGTCATGGACAGAAATATGATTATTAAAGGGCAGATACTTATTGTGAATATTTCTTTTTTAGAATATTCCTGCAAATATAAAATTATAGAATAGTTTGGGCTGGTTTGCCTGGCAAAATCTTGGAGCAAATTCTCCTGGAAGGCATGCTGAGGCACAGGAAAAACAACAAGGTGGTTGGTGACAGCCAGCATGGCTTTCACTAGGGGGAAATCCTGCCTGACCCATCTGGTGGCCTTCTATGATGGGGCTACGGAACTGATGGACAGGGGTAGAGCAGTTGATGTCATCTACCTGGACTTGTGCAAAGTGTTCTGACACTGTCTCACATGACATCCTTGTCTCTAAATTGGAAAGACATCAACTTGATAGATGGACCACTCAGTGGGTAAAGAACTGGCTGGATGGCCGCACGCAAAGAGTTGTGCTCAATGGCTCGATGTCCAGCTGGAGACCAGTAACCAGTGGGATCCCTCAGGGATCAGTGTTAGGACCGGTCTTGTTCAACATCTTTGTCGGTGACATGGACAGTGGGATTGAGTGCGCCCTCAGCAAGTTTGCCGATGACACCAAGCTGTGTGGTTCGGTTGATATGCTGGAGGGAAAGAATGCCATCCAGAGGGACCTTGTCATGCTTGTGAGGTGGGCTGATGCCAACCTGATGAAGTTTAACCATGACAAGTGCAAGGTCCTACACCTGGGTTGGAGCAATCCCAGGCACAGCTACAGATTGGGCAGAGAAGAGGTTCAGAGCAGCCCTGCAGAGAAGGACTTGGGGGTGTTGGTTGATGAGAAAATGAACATGAGCCGGCAGTGTGCGCTTGCAGCCCAGAAAGCCAACCGCATCCTGGGCTGCATTAAAAGGAGCGTGACCAGCAGGTCAAGGGTGGTCATCCTGCCCCTCTACTCTGCTCTCCTGAGACCTCACTTGGAGTATTGTGTGCAGTTCTGGTGTCCTCAACATAAAAAGGACATGGAACTGTTGGAACAAGTCCAGAGGAGGGTCACGAGGATGATCAAGCGACTGGAGCACCTCCCATATGAAGACAGGATGAGAAAGTTGGGACTGTTCAGCCTAGAGAAGAGAAGGCTGCGTGGAGACCTCATAGCAGCCTTCCAGTATCTGAAGGGGTGCTATAGGGATGTTGGGGAGGGACTCTTCATGAGGGACTGTACTGATAGACAAGGGGTAATGGGTTCAAACTTAAATAGGGGAAGTTTAGATTGGATATGAGGAAGAAATTCTTTACTGTAAGGGTGGTGAGGCACTGGAATGGGTTGCCCAGGGAAGTTGTGAATGCTCCATCCCTGGCGGTGTTCAAGGCCAGGTTGGACAGAGCCTTGGGTGGCATGGTTTAGTGGGAGGTGTCCCTGCCCATGGCAGGGGCCTCTAAAGGTCATCCAGTCCAACCTCTCTGCAATGAGCAGGGACATCTTCAACTAGACCAGGTTACTCAGAGCCCTGTCCAACCTGACCTTGAATGTTTCCAGGGGCATCTACCAGCTGTCCAGGTAACCTATCCCAATTTTTCACCACCCTCACTGTACAAAACTTCTTCCTTATATCTGGTATAAATCTATCTTCTTTTAGTTTAAAACTATTACCCCTTGTCCTACCACAACAGGCCCTGCTAAAAAGCTTGTCCCCATCTTTTCTATAGGTCCCCTTTAGGTACTAGAGGCTGCTCTAAGGTCCCACCAGAGCCTTCTCTTCAACAACTCCAACTCTCTCAGCCTTCCAGTAGGAGAGGTGCTCCAGCCCTTTATCTTTGTGGCCCTCCTCTGGATGTGCTCCATATCAAGAAGTATGATACATTCCCTTACCCCAAGTACCTTTTTGATATTTGGAATAGGAGCAAACCAGATCACTGCAGCTGTGTTCAAGCCTAGACTTTCAAAATAACCAATGGGAAAAGCAAAAAATAAGTAGTATAAATAGAAAATTATTACACATTTGGTGCTCTTGTGATGTTGCTTGAGGGAATATAGCATGACTTTTGAAAATGAACATTTTGTTATTTTTTCTGGTTATTTCTGAGTTTGTAGGGTTCCTTACTGCTGTGCAAAACACTTGGCTTCCTTTATCATTTCAGTAGGTTCAGGACTTGCAAAGAACTAAATAAATGTCTTGTTATCTGCATTCTTAAACTACAGAAACATCTGCAGCTTCAGGGGCGCCATCGGAGACATATACAAGGACAAAGATGTCTGAAAGCTGATTGCTTTCAGATATTCTTGCAATACTTGTTGCAACAGCATACAGGTTGTAAAAGCATAACAACTCTGCAGGTGGGCACCTCATCAGAGAGTAATTACTCGTCACTCCCCAACAGCTTTGAGTGAGAGATTTGGACTTAATTGCAAATTGAAAAGGAAAGCTGCATGGTATGTACTTGAGCACCACTTTGCTCTGTAGGTATCATAAGAAACAGAGAGTCATCAACTGTTGATATCCAGCAGCAAAGAGATCCCTGTTCTTTCCTGTCTCACTAACCTTCTGCTTCTGAAAGCATTAAATGGGTTCAACCAAAACTAAACAAAAGCAGAGCAAGTAATCTCTTCCAAACATGATACCCAGCAACACAAACAGTCATCGAAACATCCCAAAACAGTCATCAACTATAGTGGTAACTTGATCTTTCAAACTTTGCTAACAGATTATGACATTATCTCCCTCCCCTCAGCTTTTGACCCCTTACTTCCCAAGATTAGTATTTTTTCAGGGTTTCAAAATTCTTTTGATGCCCCAAATATAGCCCATACCTCTGACATCAAACATACTTGCTGACTATATGCACACAGTGTGTGTGTATGACTTCAGGCAGCTCTTGGGTATGAGGTTAGTTTGGGGGTATTGTACACCCTGTTGATTATCAAGAGCAATTTCCAAAGAGTGGAGGTGCAAGGAGGGGGAGGACGAGGGGAGACTTTAAAAAGCTGTCTGCCCCTGTGATTTTCAGCTCTTTGAAAAAGCAGGAAAGAATAGAAAAGCACCCCTGATGTGTGGTTAAGATAACTACAAAGGAACTATTCTTACCAGCTTCCTTCAGTAAAATGAAGGCTGCTTTGATTGCATTTTTTGGCCTTGCTAATCTGACAGACATTGATGGATAATTTGGAACAGCCAAAATCTTTGTTCCAAAAACATTGACTCATACATGTTACATAGAGATGTTTTACTTGGTTCTTAACAGATATCAAAGCTTTCTTTAAATACTTCAAAATTGCATTTTATATGTTCAAGAATGTATGCATGCAGGGGAGGGAAAAGATAGAGGAACTCCATTAAAAGCAACTTAAAAAGAATTATTTATGCCCTCCAACACGGACACTTTAAATACGCCACCCACCCCCTACCCCCAAAACAATTTGTTTCTGCCTAATCAAGTTTGAAAATTAATAGCACCACAATTCTTAATAAGCAATTAGAGCATTGAAGTCTACAGGTACAGGAGCTTGTGTGTGTCAACACTGCTATACTGACTGCTCCCACCCCTGCCTCATGGATGGGACAGAAGCAGCCCAACCTGCTGGACCCAGACAGTCCCCCATTGATTGCCCAAGAAGGGATATCCCCAGGACTTGTAACAGCTGGCCCATCGTCTCTTCCAGAGGAAGAAGGCTCCAAAAATCCTCCACTGGGATTCAAGAAAGGAAGAAATCTTTCATCTGAGAGCACATGGGGGAGGCACCCCTATGCCATAAGCAGTAGATAATGAATGAAAGCGAGCAATGCACACACCATGGCTCTCCGCAGCACTCTTCTCCCCAATAGTGCCCAAGCCACTACCATCAGAGAGCAGCTGAACAGGCACGACTCTGAAAATAAAGGGCCAACTCATGCAGGAAGTAAAGACGGGCAAAGAAATCAGACACAGAAGAACAAGAACAGAGGCGGCAAGTTTCATCAGGGATTTGGGAAATGCAGCGCTGTGTAACTTGCAGAATTTCTGAGTTATTCAAAACGGTTGCCTCAGCCTCAGTCTCACCAGCCAGCTCCTGATGGAGGGAGCTTTATGTACTGACTATTATGCTTTGCAGTCACTGCAGGATAAACTCAGTAAGGAGGGTATTCATCCCTTTTTAAGGTAAATAAGCAATCAGTAAATATACCATTTCATCCCAAGATGAGCAATATTGTTCAAATCGGTAAGCCTTTTAGTAGGGAATCCTCCCAGTAGAAAACCAACCAACCAGACAAATTGCAATGCATACAAAATGTAACAAGTATCAAGCCTAGTCAGAATTTCCAATCTGCCAGGAGTCAGAGCTAAAGACCGGCTGTTAAAATGCTGCTTTTCCTTCCCCAGCAGGTCAGTGTAATTAGTCACTGACAGAAGCAGGTATGAGATATTGCAACAGTTAAAAGTATTACCTGGGCAAACAGAATCAGGCCATTCCCTTGTGCCTGTTTACACTATTGTGAAGAGTTTGTTAAACATTAAAGTTGGGAAACTTCCAAAGACAGTTTTAGACAGTTCACTGGTGAGAAAGCTACTCAGCCAAAATGCCGACTGCTCTTCTAGATTAGACTAGTGTAGTCTGGAAACAAAAAAAGGCATTAGCATCAGTAGGGCCAGCCTTACTATGGCTGGCGGTGGCCCAAAGCATATCTTATGATTATTCATCAAGTAAGGGTATATAGAGTCCCAGCCTCACTCTCAGCACAAAGGCTGTCACAGGAACAGTGTCTGGGATCTAGCTGCTGGGATCTCAACATACAGAAGTCCATACGGCAACTTCAATCCCCCTTTTAATCTCAAGAGACTTTTTCCACATTACATAGAACATGATCATGCAGCTTCACAGGACTTATTTTTCCTCCATTGCTTTTGGAATCCAAATACAGCACAAGCCTCCTTCCTGTACCATGGATTCCCATCCCTCAAAAGTTTCATGCTATGCCAAAGAAGAGCTAGAAACAGTCTATCCTCAGCACCCATGCAGAGCAAAGCAGTCTTTCTTCCTAAGACTGGGCTCCAGTGGGAATGCAAGAACCAGGAGCATTTTCATTAACAATGAGAAGTGCAGCACAGGGACAGAGGTCCCTCTGGGCTGATCAGCCAGCAGAACTGAAGTTCTCTGGAGTTGTTCGGAGAAATTTCTGTCATTTACATAAAGGCAAAGATAACAGCTGTGCTTGTAAAGACAGATCCCCCCCCAAAAAAAGGAACAACTAGAAAACATACTCTTTAAAAGACCTTTATTTTGGCTTCACAGTTACAATTCTGAAGTCCATTTATGCTTACAGTTAGATTACTCCCAAATAATATTTCATATCTCACCATGTAAACAGTGCATTCTCTATCAGTCTGGTGTACAAGAACTTTATAAAATACAGATTAAGTAACTTTTTCTTCTGTACACTTTTTAGATTAGTTCATCAAGATCCCTTAAAAAGGCAAATAGGTTAATTGGCAAAAAAGTGTTGTTACATTTTTTAATATATTAGTACAAAATGGCACAAAAGGAAAAAGGTCATTTTAAAGGCTATACACACCAAATGTCTTAAACAGTTTGAATCAGTCCAATTGATTTCAAGTTCATTTCAAATACCACTCTTGAACTTGGAATTGAACTCGTAATCTTCTTTTCTTCAGCTGTATGAAAGACCTCACATACTACTTTGGCTCTGTTCACAGAAACCGAATCACAGCAGTTTCAGAACAGTGACATTCAAGTGCAGTTAGGAAGTTGGGAACTTCGTTCTTCCCAGTAAGCCTAAGAATTCACAGAGCTTATTTTCATGTAGCCAAGCTCATTGATGCACACTTCAGATGCAAAGATACCAAATGTGTGCACATAAAACACAATATTTCTTAATGCAGGAACTGAAATAAAAAATCCACATAATTACATCATCCACCCTACCTACCTTTGCAGGAGGCTTCCAGGCATAAACATGCTCAATGCCAGGTACAGAGATAAATGAAGCATCTAAAAGATTTCAGGCAAACTGAATACTTAATTCAAAGGCTTTAGTTATAAAAGAGATATCACACCAACTTCAGCAACCTACATCTTATTTTTGAATGACCCATATCAAATGGGCAGATGAGTGGGATGAAAAGTGAGCTAGAAAGACATTTCTAACTTAAAAATAAATTCTGCAATGTGAATTAGTTGCCTCAAGCAACAATTCTGGAGTTTGTTTTGGCAGCAACATTTAGCAATATCCCAAAAGATAATTGCCTGCCCCATCAAAGCAAAGTATCAGGATTTTGATCAGCCCCCGAAATCTTAAGAGATTTTTACATTTAAGTTAATAGAGCAGTTTATGACTTCGTTTTTCTTCTGGTAAGACAGCACGCACATCTAAGAGGGCAAGCAGTTATACTGATGGTAGTACTGAGAACATTACTTCTCAGGTTAAAACAAAAAGTCATAAAAAAAGTAAGCTTGATGAAGTACAGGACTATTATTTTATTCAGCTTCATGATGAACAAACCATGACTAGGAATTTCCTTTCATAATTTAAGTACCAATTACAACACTTTCTCCAGAAGCTTATCTTGTAACTAACCATATGATGATTCCAAGAAGCAGTACTCCAACAGCAAGTACAATGATGAGGATGCACATCTTCTTTCGGGATCTTTGCTGCCAATACAGAAAAAAAAAAAAAACAACAAACCCAAGTTGATTGAAAACTGCACCACCACATCAGAAGACTATTCAAATGCTTTTAAGGTCCTACTGCTTGTGCAACTTAACTAAATCGTGTCCTTACTAACAAGTCATATAAAGTTGCTCAAGAAAAAAAGAGCAAAGTTATTCACAACTTACTTTTATGGCTGTATAATTCAGGAGAATGATTTCAGTGGTATTTTCTGGCATACATAATAAACTAATGAAAGAGAATGTAAGTAACATAATAAAATGGATATAACTAGAACACTGATGGAAAGAAAACATGAGAGAGCAGGTGACCACACATAGAGGAAGACAATCTGCACAGCAGAGGAAGCAGAAATGGTCTGTTAGGGGAAAAAAAAAAAAAGACTATTAATGTATACGCAGAAGAGGACAATTGACTGCAATTTTAGACTTCTGGAAGATTGGCTTTGCATCTACTGACAGGGTTATTTTAAAGTTGTTTTTGTCAACTTTAAGTGCAACATGCTCTTAAAAAAAAAAAAAGCCAACACAAACACACATGCACAAAAAAAAAAAAAAAAAAAAAACCAGAAAAGAGAGAAACCTGAGTAGAGACTCAGAATTTTCACATCTCCCATACAGGTCTGTAAGTTGAGATACCAGAGCATCCAAGACTTGCAACGGTCTGTCATCATTTATCTAAAGGCTATGGAATCTAAAGGTTTCCTTCACAGCAGGAAAGGAAATTACGAGTGGGTTTCACAAGCTTGTGCTGATAGCCAAGTGGTAACAACACTCAGATCTTGGGATTCCAGGCCACAGCTGCAGAAGCAAAGCCAGGCTTTGCTCTACTTGGCCGAGGTTCTTCTGCCTGGGTGTTTTTTCCTGAACTTTGTTAGTATCGTGATAGGAGCCAACCACCATACTTAATGTGCCAGTTACTGCCACTTAGAATACAGTTCAAGGATGTATTCACTCCTTTCCCTCTCTCACTTCTGAAATCGGCAGGCAATCCTTCAGGCATTTTGTCATTGATTTACTGTGCTGGCTTTACTAACACATTAGAGGATTAAAAACCAAAAAAAAAGTCCCAGGACTAACTGACTTAAGAGGGAAGATTTATTACTAATAAGATTATTTCTAACAAGTTTCAAAAATGTTCAACAGAAATGGCATTTAAGAGTATTTAAAAGGCTTTAAAAAAATGTGAGATTTTAAAATAGGTTTCTAGCATCAGGGTAGCAATTAACAGAGCTGGATATATACAGCTTTGAGAAGATTTTAGACAGCAAAAATTGGTGCTAACTGGCAGCATCTTCAGAAGATTTCCCTGCCTATCTTCCCTAATCCTCCAGTTATCTTTAAAGGCTTGCTCTCCATATACAGGAACTTTTTACTTCTTGAGCTGTAAAAGGAGGGTTGGTTTGTTTGGGGGTTCTGTTTGTTTAGTTGGTTTTGATTTGTTTTTTAAACAAAGCTCCAGATGCTCTGAAACAGCCTGGCTAATTTTTACAGGAAACCCACAGCTTTCAGAGGTCACTGACTTTTGTTTTATAGTGACCCAGAAGTACCACAGTAGTCTAACATAATACCATGGTAGTCTAACATAAACCTTTAAGGAAGTCTCCAAGCCTTGAGGAAATCTAAACTGCAGAAGAAAGTGGGAGTCAAGACTACTGGAGAAGGGACACAGAACTGGCAGCCAGCACTGACATTACCTGGTAGTCTGCCGCTCTTGACAGCTGCTGGTTTGCTTGCTGCACATGTACATCTGCGTTCTCCACATTGGCTTCTATGCTGTCTTTATTTTAAATGGGAAGAGTTAAAAATTTTGGTCAGTCATAACCTAGCCAAAGGTTTGGAATACTGAAATAACTTCAGAGTATATGTAATAGTTGCCCCCCAGCTGCTTTGTCTTCTCTTCATCAGTACACAAAGTTTTGTACCTTGATTTATGGAAGTTTGGTCCACGCTATACTTATGAGGTAGAAACTTTTAGTACTCCTACTTTTTTTCTTTTTATTTTACCCCCCCCCTTTTTACTTGTCCTCCAACTTCCTACTGACTACCCCCTGTTCAGATTAAAAAAGTCCTAAAGTGTATGAAATCAGAGGAAATGGACACACAGAACAGCCCGAAAGCCATGACTAATTTGGTATTCTATCATGCTGACACAGATATTTTTTTTTATTTTTCATTGGAAAAATATGAACAGGGTATGTGCTAAAGTGATAGAAAAAGATTTGAAAATGTATGCTGAACATAGACAACAGCATGACTTAGCAGCAGACTCAGAAAATATATTTTCCTATCACAGTTCTTTAAAAGAATAAGCCTGCCTGCAAGGGGGGCAAAGTAGGACCCTTTGCTGAATCTGCACACTTATATCATTAGTTAATACAGTAAAACTGCCCATATGAACTCCTATTTTAGGTACAAACAGTTCAAAAATCTGCTGTTAAGGACCTTTTATACACGTGAAAAACTACACAATTATTTAAACAACATTCTGAACACACCTTCTTAGCGTATTTCCCAGTCACCTCAGTCAGTCTACCCATTATCAGGTTGCACCTGATTTGCTTTAGCATTGATATTCCCATTAGAAGAATTTTTCCAGCAAAAGGAAGTTCTACACTGCTGTTCTCCAGAGAAACAAATAAAAAATTTCCAGAGAATGTTTCAATTGGACTTACCTATCACATCACCTTGCTCATGGATCATCATTCCTAGATCTTTAAAAATTTCATTGATGTCCATAATATCTGCCTGCATGGAAACAATCATTGCATTAATTGACATAACATATTCTAATATCTCTGTACATTTAGATACAAATACAGCTCCTCCTCCTCCTGAGCATATACCTATGACTTTCTACACTAAAGGATAAAAAAAAGTTTACTTGGAAGTCTTTTGGTACTACGAGATCAAGTTTACCACGATCAAACTACCTAAGGATAAGTATGCACATAAAGTACACTTCACATCTAAAATGGGACCTCTCATTGCTGAGAGCTTGGCTACACATATTAGTTAAACTGAAGGGAAAGGCTCATGACAACTTTGTTTAAAAGCTACCCACTTAAGACAAACTAATAAAGGCATGTGCAGAAAGTATTTTGGGTTAGTTTTAGTGCACCTATTGAACTAAACACACACAAATTTCATAAGCACCATAATTTACAGAAATTATATGGCCAGTCTCTTGCACCTATATTACGCTATCCTGTTACCATCTGGTTATAATGAAGTGATAGATGCCACATTACCATCCATATGATCTCTCCTTAACTAATGACTGATAGACGTTTTGTTCAATTTACTGTAAATTAATGTATGGGTGGCAAGGAAGAGATTACTTAAAAATTTTAGATAAAATGGATTTTGCTACATACATGAGCAAGACTTCCTGACAAACTCTAGCTCCAGCATCTTTCTTATTGATGGTAGAGATGGATTTTTCTAGAATGGCTGGAAAAATTCATTTTGCCTTCACAGAAGCCTCTTGCTGTCAGTATTTCATCACGTGACAGGTTTTTTGTGTAGCTTACATCTCATTTTTACATGTTTTTAACTTTTTGACAAGCCCTAAATTACAGAAATTTGAATGAAATAGAGTATCTCTGTATTTCCAGGAATGTTCAGAAAAGCTGCTTACAAAACGAAGACGTTGAACAATACATTGGGAATGCCTGAGAGGAAAGGTATAATTTTGCTACGTTTATATCAACGTTTAAAAAGGTTATGTGATAGCATCACTATGCTGAAAAAAAAAATTACGTGGGTTTTTTTGGGTTTGTTGTTTTTTTTTTTTTTGCAATCACATGAGCACTCCCTTATTCCATAACTGAACCACTGAAGTTAAACAGTATTGAAACACAGCTTTCATACGGAAGAGCTCTAATGCACATTTCACATCTAAAGGCAATTATTTGTAGTTTTGAAGGAAAAACACACATCCACAAACAAATCCTAACTCCACAAGGTTTATGTCTGTAATTAACATTCATGCCACTATAAAATGTTTTTTGCTTTGGAAACATTAAAAGCATATTCTGCTGTAAAAGGACTTGTACTTACCTCAAGCTGCCTAATGGAAGATTCCCTCTCCTGAATAAGACGGAGATCATCTTCTGTAATTTCTTCATCTTGCACTTGTTGTGCCTGCGGTTGACTATCAAACAAAAAAATCCCCACCCAGAACAGAACAGGCACGGTGAAAAACCACTCGGAAGAATAAAATGACAGGTAATTACATAGCACATACTTTACATTATCAGTTAACAAAATGTACATTTTTACCTTTGTCTGTCTAGCTAACAAGGGAAAAAAAAGGGTCTAAGTCACCCCTTTGGTATAGGAAGCTGCCTCTGTAGCAATGATAGCATTCAGCTAGCTATCTGGAAATTCCAAGTATAAATATAAAGGCAAAGTTTACATCTATCTTAGGCAAAAGGAAACTAGCCAACAAAAAAGAATCTGAGACTGACAAGCAGTTCTCAGAGACTATGAAAGCAATGAGAGTTACCAGTTAACACTAAACCCTTATCACAACAGTTTTCCTCTGTTTGCAGGGTGGACTCTGCTTACCTAAGCTTGGGTCTCAGAAAGCCCAGATACAGACCTAGGGCAGCTTAAGGAGATGACTAAAGCTGAAACATGGGGAAAAAAGGGTAGACGTGAACCATTCCTTTTCTTCCCACCTATCCCACCAAAGTCTCTTCTCTACACTTGCCCTATGGAAGAAAGCCTAACTGAACAACTTATCCCAACTCCCTCTAGAAAAAGGCAAGTGATCAGAAAAAATAATTAAAAAAATAAATTGGCATCTGGCTTCTCTGCAAGCCATTTATTATTCTGAGCTAGATTAAGACTTATTAACAAATTCAGCCTACCTGTCCCAAGAGACAAGTGTTCGCTCCTTGTAGGCATCTTCAGGAGCACCACCCTACATGATCAGTGTTTAAAAGTATAAATAAAACATTATGGCCCAGAAAAAAGCACTGTCAGCACTTCTACAATGAGTCAATATTACAAGGTTTATAGTAAGTCTGCTTCTTACTGAAACATGATTTAACATGTTCTCATACTGATTTTGCTATATAGCATATATAGTATTTGCATAAAGCTGAAATGCAAGCAAAACTGTTCAGCTCATTAATTGCCTGCTAAAATTTACAAGTACAGCAATGTGTATTTGGCAGGGAGTGAAAAGGCAAAATAGATATGCTAACAAGGAAAAGCTCAACATCTCAAGCTCCTCAGTATTTCTCCACTCTTACTGCATACAAATCTGGCAAGTGACCCTTTGCTGTAGGAAAAACCTATTGATATTAAAAGGTCTAGCAAAAGCATTTTAAAATGTAATAAAACCTGCTTTTTCAAGATTACAGCATGAACCCAGGGGCAGTTCATGCCTTTGTGCAACAAAGGCAACGAAAAAATAACAATTATTGGGGAAGCTGGGGGTGTTATTATAACTTATTTCAGCCTTTACTATAATATCACATATAGCACACACTGCTGTATTTGGAGTCAGATACGAGCTTTTGTAAGCAGCGTCGTGGATGCCAGTTTGATGTAGAACACCAACACCACTGTAGACAGAGTACAATGGCACATTTTTCAATACTTACAGATACCCTTGAGCTGGCTCTTACTCTGGCTACAAAGTCTTTTTCCTTCTCAGCAGCTTGCCTTTGGAGTCTTTGGAAATTTGTTAGTGCTGTGGTGAACTCCCCAACAAGACGGTCTTTCTGTATTTTTCTTTGACGCTATAGGAGAAAAAGCTTTAACAAGTCAAATGAGCTCAGGCTTTTCAAGGCTCTGCCATTTAAAGGCTGCTCAATGCTAAGCCATATATTCTTGTTAGGTTTTCTAAATAGATGTAAGGGAAAGCTGTCTGCAAAACCATTTGTACCTGCATGGACAAACCTTTCCTCTGGGATCACAATTCAAGGCATTTAAAGAGGAAAACAGTGTTTTTATTTTAACAGCTGGAAATGACAAATAGGCAGGAACAAGAAAACTTCTACCTTCCTTATTATCTGCTGATTGAAAAACCTTCAGTTTTAGTGTGAAATATTTTGAACCTGTGGATGCTAAAATATGCAAAGGTGACTGAATGGGGGGAAGGGTGCAGAAAAGAACATGGCACTTCACATGTATTTTACATAAATACTGGAAACACATATTGAGCTGCATCCAGAAATGGGTTCATATGCCCCCAAAGTGCTTAAGAACTGGTACAAAAATACCTGTTCTAACCTTTCAGGCTTTTCTATTATTATTATTTTCTAAGAATGTAGGGAAGGAAAGAGAAATACTGGGCACTCAGGAAAGCCTCCGCCATATTTCCCTACAGACAAACACTACATCAACCCTTCCTTCCACATTTCTGAGAGGCTACAATTTGCCATTCAGCAATCTGTTATTTATGCATTTCATCAGGTGGTAGCTTTGGTGAAGATGCTTATGATAAAAGAAGTAAAATTAAGCAGTAAATATCTCACTACCAGTTTTCCAGCTCCAAGATAGAGAAACCATAAAACGAAACAAAAAAAAAATTTAAAATTAAGCAACCCAAACATGCTTTGCCTGAACTAGAGGTTATACACCAAAACCAAGTTTTAACACCTGCATTAGAACGTTACAGTTTGACAGGATGGGCACACATGGATCATGGCCTGCCATTTGAATTCAGCATTTCAAGACAATTCATTTTCCTAAAGGCTCCTTGCTAACCAGCCACTGACCAGGCAAGTTGTCTGAATGACAATAACCTGAATGAATTTTCAGGGATGCTGTCGCTCTTCCCTTATTTAAGCGACAGATTTTGCAAGGATATGAAACCGTACAGTGGCAGATATGAGTATGCGAATGACAACAGCCATGTTAACTCCTAAAGTGATTTTACACAGACCTGGGAAAGAAGCCATTTAAAGACTTTACAAGTTGTTTCAGCAACAACTCCTGCCCATCCCTCTTAAAAAAAGAAAAAGCCTGTGCACAAGACATAGCACATATGCTGACCAGAGTGATATATGTACTGTGCATAATCACATTATTCGGACAGTGGATGAACAGGACTGGCCACCTGCCCTGATTCCTTGACCCTGGAAGCAGTCAGAGTGCTTGCAGAGCCAGCCTCACTGCAACAGATTTCAAAGTGCCCAACTACCTGAAATCGCAGGCACAGCGACAGGCACAGGCACAGGCCTTGATCCCTACCATTTCAGGCAAACTACCTCATTTCTGATACATAAAAAGAACTCTGGGACAAGTACAGGCTGCAACAGTGTCCCTGCTGTGCAAATATGCAGACTAACTAAGCAGGGCTTTGAAAGCCTGGTGATAAGCACAAAAACAGGCATGTGGAACTGAAGTCACTCAAATACTCTACATGAGCCAACATGATAGTCAAACAAGGCATGCTCGTTGGTTTTATACCTGTTCACTTGTTGCAGGCAAAGATCCAAATTCTTTGATGTGTTTGTCAGTTTCTTTGGCAAGCTGGTTGGTGTATTGCTGCTTCTGTTGCCTAAAACCAAATGCAAAGTTTCATTAGAGACCATTGGGTTACTTTGTTTGAATTTCCCTGATTCTCAGAAAGGCAGCAGTAACAAACACTTCTCTTAAAGTGCAGGAAGCCATCTTTACTCTGTTCTTCGCCATAAAGGTGCAACATCAGGGATTCCAGCTGGGACAAACGCTGAAGAAGGTGTGTTCCTCAGCGTGACAGCATCATTATCCACTTTTCAAAACATGCCTTCAGAGTCCTTTTGAGGCTATCAATAGTTGGAAACACCTGGTCATTTCCAAGTTAGACTAACTACAGGAAACACCATGAAAGCTTAACAAGAGAGATTTATATTCTCCCATGATACAATAGCTGTGAATTTAGCTGAAAACTTCACTATTTACTAACAGCTTTAACAGCGGTTAGAAAGAAGCCTGTCTTCAAGAGCATTGCCTTTTTTGGTTGGGTTTTTTTCCATCTCTTTGCTTCTGATGTTATCACACACTCCTTTATCAATCTTTGTATTTATTTCCTGGAGCAACTCAGATTCTTTATCTGCTTTTGCATCCTCCTCCCTAGTGTATATAAAAAGGTTTTATCTGAAAAACTACTAGCAAACAATCAATATAAATATTAAAATAACCAAATAACTCTTCAGATAAGTACCAACATGAAAAGAAAGGCCAAATGTTCAGGCAAGTGAAAAATGGACAGATAAAAACTTCAAGGAAGCTTACCATAAATGTTACTTCCATAAAGAGATTGGAATATGTCCTTTACAATAGTTTCTGTCCTGTTAAGTTGTGAATTTATGCCTAGATTCTATATGGTTATTGCACAAACTGTGCATGTTGTTCTTCACCTATTCACGGTCTCCAGTAGGATATCCATGGTGGATTGCACCTGGCTAACATTATGGGCCCTGAACTTAGGCTATTACAAAGCAAGATGGCTGTTCACATGACATACAGAATAGGTTTTACACATGTACTGATACTGCAGGCAATGTACATTGGCAAAACAGATGAGTCTAGTTTACAGACTATCCAAGATTAATTTTAAAAGGCCCATCTCAACATTTAAGTTTCAAGTATTTCTCTATCCTTGCCTTTCTCTGAGAGATCAAGCACTTTGCTTAACAAAAAGCCCACCTCAACACCTACCAGGAGACTGTTTACAATGCAATGAAATTAAACCTTTTCATGTGAAGTACTCACAGCTGTTGCCTCAACTCAGGCGTGTCTTGTGGTGTTCCAAGCTGATGTAGTATTCTTTGTATTTCAGCAGCTGTTTGTGAAGAGAAAGAGAAATCTTAATGGGGCATAGACAATTCCCCCGCTTAATTTTATGCATTTTTGCTTGACAAGTCTAAAGACAAAAAAAGTTGACAGAAACTGATACTGAAGAGTTTTTCAACCTACTACAAAGACTCCACTTAAGAAGTCCCAGAACAACTAGTGGATGGTTTTTGCCCAATCAAAAGCCCAGAGTTTCTTAGACAGGATAGGAATGTATTCAAGTGTCTAGGCAGAAACAGACAATTTAAAAATCAGTTAAAAATGTAATTATGATAAGTATAAATCCAGCCTTTTAATATTAATTGTTAAAATAAGCAGAACAATTCTTATGCTGGTTTAATCATGTTTTGCACATGTAATTTTGAAAAGCCACATTAAAGACTGCCATGAGATAATCATATGCAAATCTTTCAGAGCCAGTGCACTGATGAAGAGACAACGACAAAGGATTTAGGGGCTTACAGTACCTTAAAAAAAATAAATAAATAATGGGGTGCCCAGGTTTAAACTGTAATTTTGAAATCCTTAGTTTTAAATGTGCGATACAAATCACCAATGATTTTTCAGTGTATTTCATAAAATATATTACTTTTGAACTGCAAGAAGCGGCACATCATCCAAGTCTTATTTCCAGCTTCGTATATATAACTATCACATGAGAAAGCAAGGAAAAAGCCAAGAAGCTTCAAGGATATGCCGTTTATCACACTGCAAAACTAGTATCCTCTATGCATTTTTCCTTTATTTAGCACCTTCACATGTTCTAAAACAAAATAATAGATATGCAAAATAACTTCTTTTTGTTTGACCTCAGCTAGAAGTAGACTTGTTTTCCCCGTATTTCTGTGGCCCTCTCCAGGCAGACTGGTATACCACAGTCAGTAGAAAATATGATGGTATGTTATTATGTAGGATCCTCAGTTTATATATTTTTTTCCTAAATACAGTTAAATTTCAGTAAAAGGCATCTCTAAGCAATGAAGAAAACCTTAAAACAATCAAACAAAAAAACTCAGACAAAATAATTAAGTATTTTTCCATACACTGTGGAAGAGATCTGTAACAGACAATTTCAGTTATAAGGAAGTTACCTATGACCTGTGTTAAGCATGTAGATAGAACTGGAACTCCTTAGCAAGTTTTTAGTAATACTATTAATTCTAATTTTTGTTTCATAACAAGTTTCCAATGAATTAGATAATATTGGATTTTCTACACTGCTTTACACAACATCCCAATGTCAACAACTGTTATAGCCAATTCCTTCTGAACACATCTAGGTAATGAAGATATCAAAAAAAGGGAAAAGTTTGTACCTAAGTTTTTCATGAGATAAAAGTCAAATACTTTGAATTTCTTTAGGGGAATGGAGTGGACATAAGCTACTAAAAGAATTACTGAAGGGAAGAGCACTGTCAGATGGGTTTCACACACAGTGTATTTTAATTAAGTTGAAAAGCATCAAATCATCAGTGAAAACTTTGGAATTTTGCCTACAGTTGCCCCCTTCCTCAATCACCAGCCCTTCCCTGAGTGGTGGAGGCCTCCTGCCTGCTGGGACTTGGGAACTGTCCAGCCCAGCACACTTCTTCTTGGCACCTGGTGCTGGTTACAAGTACTGATAAACACAGATATTGGACAATTCAGCTTTCTTTTTATGTTCAGTGTAATGCATTGTTTTAACAAAAAAAGAAGATAACTGGCTGGCATTATCTTTGGCAGAGATAGCTGGGTTTATTCAGGCTAGAGAAGTCTAAGGGGAGACCTTATCATCATGTTCCAGTATTTAAAGAGCGGCTAAAAAGAAGATAGAGACTCCCTTTTTACAAGGAGTCACACAGAAAAAGATGAGGGGTGGTGGGCACAAGTTACTCCCAAGAAGATTCCAACTGGACACAAGAGGAAAGTTTTTCACAATGAGAACAATCCATCACTGGAATAACTCCCCAGGGAAGTGGTGGATTCCCCAACACTAGACACTTTTAAGATTCAGCTGGACAGGGTGTTGAGACATCTAGTCTAGGCCATACTTTGCCTAGAAAGGTTGGGCCAGATGATCCTTGAAGTCCTTTCCAACCTGCTGTTCTATGAATCTAATATCTGTAAAACTGAACATAAATTATCCTTTGTTTGTTCCAAGGCACTGTCCCCTCTAATTCAAGAGCCAAAGAGCTGTGATTCTATATGTACTTTTACAAGGAGAATTCAAAAGAACCAACCAAACAATACCCCAAAACCAGCAACAACATCAACAACCAAAAAACAAAACCCCAAAAAACCCAACGCAAAACAAACTGCCAGGAGTCTGTGAACAGCCGCTTTTCAGACAGAAAAAGAATCGGTATGTCCTATCGCCACCTAGAGATGCATTAGTTAAGCGCAAATAAAGAAAATACAGGTTTTTGTTTTAAATAAAGGCTCTCACTCGAATAATTCTCGGAAACAAAGCCTATACTTACAATATTTGCATTCCCAGTTAGATACACATCCCTCCTTTAAAACTGAACACAAGTAGATAATTGAGGGAAAATTAAAAGCCAGCAGCACATAGCTGTTCAGCAACACAATTCCAGGCAGAGGGAAGCTCATCCCAGTTCGGGTCAGGATTCAAAAATGTAGCACAAAATTAAAACACATTTTACAAAAAAGTCTATTAAGTCTGCATCAACATCACAAAATGTTAACAGGATTTCAAATCTCAAAATGAAAAAAATCAATTAAAGGGGAAAAAAAATTAAACAAGGCACTGATTTTTCTGGGCTTCCTGAAAAGTGAGCGTTTTCCACCTTAACCTTTCACAATAAGGATACTATTCAGAAAAAAACAGCATTTCTCTTCTAATTTTTTTTGTTCATATGAAGTACACTGCACTGAAAAGTGAAATACTGCTTATTCAAGTAAGCAAATGAAAGAAAGGTGGAGCAGTTGAAGTAAATCTGCGCCAACAATCTTCAGCAGCACTCCTGAGGCTGTCTTCATAAAAAAAGAAAAGCAAGCTGGCAGGACCAGTATGACACAGAAAAATTAGAGAAGCTGACCTTCCTAAAATCTTGATTTACAGTACACACCTGCAGATTGAAGAGTTAAAGAAAACCATCCTTTGTACTCCTTCATATTAAGATAAACATGACGGAGTGTATACACGATAGAAAAAAAAGTATTTCTTTATAGTCTTCCAGTTTTTTTGGTTTGGCTTGGTTTTTTTAACAGATTTCTTACTCTACCTACTGCTTTTTCAGACATTTGATACAACACTATACATATGATCAGAAAACCACCTAAACCACAGATATTTGTCCAGACTCATGAACTCATACAGCTTTACTGATAAAAACAAAACTTGAAATAAGCAATAAGACACTACCACCTGGATCACAGATGTAAGGTGTCTTGTTCCCTCATATGTATGCACAGCCATCCTGCAGAATTTGATTCAAAGCTACAAAACTTCTTAGATAGAAGTGAATACCCCTTCCTTTCCTCAAGGGAAAAGCAGAATAGCTTTAATCTCTCCTCCTGAAGGTTAAACTGTAGAAACACCTCTGCTGGCTCCCTCTACAGCCCCATTTGGGAAACAAGCAGGGAGAGGATCTTGGCAGTGAAGGGGAAGAGCAAAACTGCTGGAAACCTGGGATTTTTTTCATTAAGCAAAGACTCCATATTTCCCAGATTCAGTGCTGATGGTTGTACTTATAAGGGTATTGCCTCCCTCGTTTAACCAGCTTTTTGCCCCTGCACAAAGAATTCATGTTGGCATGTCAAGGCACCTGGCAGCTGCTTTGGTGCCCCTCAATCCATCAGTAATGTTCGTTTCCCAGAGAGCCAAAGGCTTAGGCCCAACTCATAATGTCCTAGTTCTGCACTATAAATATACTGGTAACAATGAGGGACCAAAGATCAGAAAACAGTTTTGATGGTTTCCTAGGTTACCTCATCCTTCAGGTATTCACCCTTCCCAATTCTTCTAACTTCCCAAGGAGCTTTAAAAGACAGGAGTAATATGACTACCAAAGGCCCCTCCTGGGCATTACCAATCCTGTAACGGTGCCTGACCAGATCTAGTGCATGATTTTAATCCATTTCAGTGCAAAGTCTGACAGGTCCCTTGGGTATGCACAGCTAGCTGCTGGACTTTGCTCAGGAGCTGTAGAAGGGCAAATACCGCGTGCATGAAGGCATTCTGCCCCAGACACCAGGATATAGCAACAGCCTCCATCAGAGGCATGCACGCTCCTGCAGCCACTTCTACACTGAAGATCAGGGTAGATGTTTGCATATAATGAAGATCCACAGCTCTTTCAGGGCTCATACTGAAAGCTGCAGTAGCTGTACCTTGCCAGCTTTGGGCTGGCTATGAGCCACCACAGAAGGCAAGTCCCCACTAGGAACTAGGCAGCACAGGGATCAGGGTACATGATACCATGCAAGCAAAGTACATTTTCTCCACGCAATTGCTATCTCACATGCAAAAGAAGATAATCTCACTTTTTCCACCTGAAACTTAGTCTTACATTATAAAGAACCAAGACTGCATTAACAAAAAGACTTTTCATTTATCTTTGTGGCATTCCTGATCTAGATGTCATAATACATAACTATTAGCTGATGAAAGCTATTCGGCTACATTCAGGTCTGTCACATGCCCAGGAACAGGTCAGACACGGTTAATGATGAGCCAGAGAAACAATTAAGACCTAACCCGAATTCCTACAGAGAAAACTATTTAAGACTCAGCTCATATTTGCTTTTACTTAGCCAAACAGTTGTTCCATTTCTAATCAGTGTTCCCTCTAGTCAGAAAAAAAAAAAAAAGGGGGGGGGGTGGCACAGGAACAAATTCTCATATATAAGGCTGCTTTTTTCAAAATGACTTACAGGAGTAGCAAGATTCACAGTGGAAATATTTACATTTTTTAACAGGTAGGAGTATTTGAGAAACATATTCGTCCAGATCTGCAATATATACTGCTTTTTCCTTAGATAAAAATGTATTTCATATACTGGATCACACACTGTGCTTCCTTAACAGCTGGCTTTTAGCTGGCTAGGAAGAAGTAAGTTTCATCTCCTTTCTCCTTATCTTTCCTTGTTTTTCAGCTGGCTCTGCAAGGTTGTTCCATTACCAGAAGTAAATCCATGTTCATGTAACTGCTCCTTGGACATGAAAATGTTTAAGATCACACAGGAAGTTTCAAACTTAAAATAAAGAAACAAGTAAATTAACACAATGAAGACCAAAACATAAAAAACTTCTTGCCTCTAAGAACATAGGAGCAAACAGTCTTATCCCCAACTGAGAATCAGTAATCACTGTACAGGCTGTTACACTACAGTACTGTTGCAGAATTAAAAGTGAAAAGGCCCCTTCAGTAAATCCTATGGTTGAATGTTTGAAAGGTATAAAACTAAAAGGAGGGAAATGAAGAAGAGACTGTAAGTCACCCACCTTCTCTGGCAGGACTGAGAAGGTCCAAGCACCACATTCATCCCTAGCATGAGACAAGGGAAACTGAGGATGGTCTTTGAACACTTATCAATAACTCTAGCAACAGGAAAGGAGCTTTCCCAGGTTACCTACAATCAGCTATCTTCCTATCTCAACCTCAATTCTATTTAACATTTGGAAAACCAAACTTTAACCCCCCCACTGGCCATAACCAAACTTGTTGCAGCTTCACAGCTGGAGAGTGACATAAGTCAACACATAATCCACAGGGTTCTAAAAAGAAGGGCACAACATAGAAGCATGAAACTGGGCAGAAAAGTGTTTAATAAATGCTACTTGTTACCCCTCTGCAGACTGGAAACTCACTTCTTACTGGGATCCTCAAGATCTCTGTTATAGCCATCCAGCTACAGTTTCCTTCAGTGCTACAGTCCAAGCCAGACCCACCCCCTTGCACAGTTTCGGGAAGCTACAGTCTAATGCTTTCACAGGAAATGTGGCACCCATTGGGTGTGTATAGAAAAAAGCCCAGCAGCAACATGAGCAATTAACAGCAAGGCATTGCACTGCAAAGGACAAGAACAAGACAAGCAGGCAGGGCAAGTACAATGAAACCTGCCCTTCAGAACAGCAAGATTTGGGACCTGTCACAGGAAGGAGTAGCAACACAGTGAACCAGCAGCTACAGCTGCTCCTGAATATTAATTGTAATGGTGAAGGTACCCCCCATGTCTTCTTTTAAATACGGACAGATGGTTTTAGTCACTGTATAAGGTTCACAGAACTAAAATGAATAATGGGGATTTAAAGTCATTGATTTCCAGTCATATTCCTAGCTCCTGAACCCAAACAGGATAAACAGAATCAGCAAAGCATTCCTTTGTGGCACCAAATGCAAAGTCTGCTCCACATGAGGCTCAGGCCCAGCTATGGCTTCATGAGGCAAATAAGCAGCGAATACACTACCAGCACAGTCACTAGAAATGCCTCGTCAAAGACCTTACACGTACTGCCACCGGTTGGGTAACTATGAAGAAACTTCCTAGTTGTTTCCAGCTGAACAAGTGAGTCAACTGCACATCCAGTTGCAGATTAAGTTGTGTGGAATCTAATAAACTTCAGAGTCACTTCAGAGCAGGTTACTGGAATAGAAGAATTATTTGTAAAAACTGCACCACATCAAACTGCTTTTGCCTGGGACAGACTTCCTCAATTTATTCAAATTCAATTCAATGTGTTTTCCTTCTGCACATCAATAGAGGGTACTTGACTAAAGATGAACAGAGACTGCAGAAAACATTCCTGGATCAATCTTTTATAAAAGCTGCTGCACATAGCAACCTAAGGTAGTTGCAATTGATTCAGCAGATTTACACTTGATGTGTAAGCATAAGTTCCTCTTCAAAGTTACTAGTGCAGTTCACAGTACAGTTTTAAATAAATCACAATGCCACTGTGCTAACCGTATTTTAACCAAGAGTAACAGTTTACTAGAGGAATCGAATGTAGGACACCAGCGTAGCAAAAAGCTCACCTAATTGGAATCAAGTATCTAAAAACATCAATAATTTGGTTTTAAGTTATTTGCTTTGTTCTGTCTTAACTCAGTGTATAATACTAACTCTTCTAGATGAGAATAACACATTGGCACAGAGAAACAGAGTAACTGAAGTGCGTGTGGGAAGGAGAAAATAAAACAAAGATGGAGATGAAAAATGTCGTCAGAACTCTAAGGACTAAAGACTCATTAAGCACGGAAGAGTGGGAAAACATGAAATCTTTTATCCTTTCCTGTTGGATTTTATTAGAGCGTCTAGCATTTCTGAATAGAATCATGCCCCCAAGTGACCAGGAACACCACAGACAATGCCTGGAGTTCAGGATCTGCCTTCAGTTTTTCAGTGCTGTTGCAATTATTCCATGATAGCATTCTACCATCTGCAATGGCCTTTCAAGGGCACTGTGAAGTGGGACTGAAGTAGCGCCTGTTCTTCTAATGTGGGTGTACAGCACACTAAATACACATTGCGTAAGTGCACAATAACTGACCGTGTGATCAATTGCTACTGCTCAGCCAAGGGGAAGTCATTAAATCAAGTTACAATCACTTTTTATTTAATATCTTAGTGTTCATGGTAACTCTGTGAAGCATTGAAGTCTGAACTTTTCTCTAAAGAATACCAGTATCTTATTAAATTATGAAAACGACATGATTCTGCAGTAAACAGTAACTGCACAAACATCATAAACCCAACCCACCTACAGGAAGAAAGACATTTTTTTTACGAGGTCAGTTCAATACAGGAAGCTAACTCAGGAGCTCTTTAGTCCCCACCTTGCTCAGACTACTTAACTAAGGCAACGCAAAACTGTAGGATAAGGAAAAAAATCTGCCCCCACTGACATAGATAGCATGCTGAGGTGTACATGGAAGACCCACTTTCATTCTATTCTGCTGCTAGCGCCAATAAACCCCTGTCCCTCTTGTGCAGTGTCACCCACATAAGATATTGTTTCAAATGTCAATTTCCATAGAAACAAAATATTTTTAACAAACAAGACAAAACACCAAAAAATATTAACAGAACGCCCTAAATTCTTTAAAAAAAAATTAAAACCTGTGAGGCACACTACCTTAAGAATATGTGCCACTTTATGCAGTACAAAGCCCTTAGGAACAGCATGCAAATAATTTTCAGAAATAGTTTATTTCTAAAAGAACTGCGGGCTTCACGATCTCACCACATTTAGAAAGACCTGGATAGGCGAGCAGTCAACAGGGAGTTTGTGGGTCAGGGTTAAAGGGAGAACAGCAATGGGAGACATTATTATGGGGATCTGTTACAGACCGCCTGACCAAGAGGACTCTGTGGATGAAGCACTCTACAGACAGATAGGAACAGCTTCACACTTGCAGGCCCTTGTTCTCATGGGGGACTTCAACCACCCTGATATCTGTTGGAGGGACAGTACGGCCCAGTACAAGCAATTCAGGAAGTGCCTCGATTGTGTGGAAGACAACTTCCTTCTGCAAGTAATAAGGCGCTGACAAGGAGAGGTGCCATGCTTGACCTCGTCCTCACCAACAGTGAAGGCCTGGTTGGAAATGTAACGCTCCAGGGCAGCCTTGGTTGCAGCGATCATGAGATGGTTGAATTTGAGATCCTCAGGACAGTGAGAAGAGCGTGCAGCAAGCTCACTGCCATGGACTTCAAGAGAGCAGACTTTGGCCTCTTCAGGAACCTGCTCAGAAAGGTTCCATGGGATATAGCCCTAGAGGGCAGGGGGGCCCAAGACTCTTGGTTGATATTCAAGGATCATATGCTACAAGCTCAGGAGTGTTGTATCCCAACTGGAAGGAAGTGCAGCAGGAGGACCAGGAGACCTCCTAGGATGGATAAGGAGCTGCTGAGGAAAATTCGAAGGAAAAAAGAGGCTTATAAAAGGTGGAAGCAAGGACAGGCAGCCTGGGAAGAATACAGGGATGCTGTCTGGGAAGCTAGGGACCAGATTAGGAAAGCTAAGGCCCACTTAGAATTCAACTTGGCTAGGGATGTTAAGGATAACAGGAAGGGATTCTACAGGCACATTGCAAATAAAAGACTAGGGACAACATGGGACCCCTCCAGAAGCTATCAGGAGAGCTGGCTAGCCTGGATTTGGAGAAGGCTGAGGTTCTTAATGACTTCTTTGCCTCAGTCTTCACTGGCAAATGCTCTGACCACACCACCCAAGTCTTCGAAGGCAGACAAAGGGACTGCGAGAATGAAGGCCCCGGGCTCCCTGTAGAAGAGGATCTGGTTCGAAACAATCTTAAGAACCTGAATGTACACAAGTCCATGGGACCTGATGAAATCCATCTGCAGGTCCTGAAGGAGCTGGCAAATGAAGTTGTTAAGCCACTGACCATCATATTTGAAAAATCATGGCAGTCAGGTGAAGTTCCCACTGTCTGGAAAAACGGAAATATAACCCCCATTTTCAAGAAGGGGAAAATGGATGAGCCAGGGAATTACAGACCAGTCAGCCTCACCTCTGTGCCTGGCAAAATCTTGGAGCGGATTCTCCTGGAAGGCATGATGAGGCACAGGAAAAACAATAAGGTGGTTGGTGACAGCCAGCATGGCTTCACTAAGGGGAAGTCCTGCCTGACCAATTTGGCGGCCTTCTATGATGGGGCTATGGAACTGATGGACAGGGGTAGAGCAGTTGACATCATTTACCTGGACTTGTGCAAAGCGTTTGACACTGTCTCACATGACATCCTTGTCTCTAAATTGGAAAGACATCAACTTGATAGATGGACCACTCAGTGGGTAAAGAACTGGCTGGATGGCCGCACGCAAAGAGTTGTGCTCAATGGCTCGATGTCCAGCTGGAGACCAGTAACCAGTGGGATCCCTCAGGGATCAGTGTTAGGACCGGTCTTGTTCAACATCTTTGTCGGTGACATGGACAGTGAGATTGAGTGCGCCCTCAGCAAGTTTGCCGATGACACCAAGCTCTGTGGTTCATTTGATACGCTGGAGGGAAGGAATGCCATCCAGAAGGACCTTGACACGCTTGTGAGGTGGGCTGATGCCAACCTGATGAAGTTTAACCATGACAAGTGCAAGGTCCTACACCTGGGTTGGAGCAATCCTAGGCATAGCTACAGGTTGGGCAGAGAAGAGATTCAGAGCAGCCCTGCCCAGAAGGACTTGGGGGTGTTGGTTGATGAGAAAGTGAACATGAGCCGGCAGTGTGTGCTTGCAGTCCAGAAAGCCAACCATATCCTAGGCTGCATTAAAAGGAGCGTGACCAGCATGTCAAGGGTGGTGATCCTGCCCCTCTACTCTGCTCTCCTGAGACCTCACTTGGAGTATTGTGTACAGTTCTGGTGTCCTCAACATAAAAAGGACATGGAACTGTTGGAACAAGTCCAGAGGAAGGCCACGAGGATGATCAAGCGACTGGAGCACCTCCCATAAGAAGACAGGATGAGAAAGTTGGGGCTGTTCAGCCTGGAGAAGGCTGTGTGGAGACCTCATAGCAGCCTTCCAGTATCTGAAGGGGGGGCTATAAAGATGCTGGGGAGGGACTCTTCGTTAGGGACTGTAGTGAGAGGACAAGGGGTAATGGGTTAAAACTTAAACAGGAGAAGTTTAGATTGGTATAAGGAAGAAATTCTTTACTGTAAGGGTGGTGAGGCACTGGAATGGGTTGCCCAGGGAAGTTGTGAATGCTCCATCCCTGGCGGTGTTCAAGGCTAGGTTGGACAGAGCCTTAGGTGGCATGGTTTAGTGGGAGGTGTCCCTGCCCCTGGCAGGGAGACTGGAACTAGATGATCTTAAGGTCCTTTCCAACCCTACCTATTCAATGATTCTATAAAATACCTGAATTTCTCCTCCTATTATACTCCATATATAAATTATGACTTGCAGGTAGCAGATTCAAGTTCAATTCCTCAGCCTTAAAAACCTAGAAAATGGAATACGGAGGACCATAAGCAGGTGCTTAAAACACCTAATTAACCTGTCTTTTCCAGGTCTTACTGAAATTTTTTCCTATATCTGAGAAACCCTCCTGACAACAGCTACAATAATAGCAAAAGATTTGTTCCAACCGGTGTGTTCCCACAGTTAAATTCTAGTTAACTGCAGTTGGCAATATTGTTAAAAGTCCCTAACTCTACTTTAAGCCTATTTGCTTAAAAACCACACTTGTATAAAACCGCATTTTAAATATAGACAAAACAGAATTTTGCTATTTTGCTTTCATATGGGTTGAGATTTCAAAACCTCAGTGATTCCATTTACTTTTCACTCTTCCATCTGTATCCTTCTCTAGTTAAACAATTATCATGTGAATCTGTTGGTGTTACAAAACACAGTGGCAGACATAGCTTTTTAGGAATGTTTCAGCCTGTTGTAGCTGAATGTTTTTAGCTATCTATCAGGCTTAAACCACAATAAAAAGGCACGTATCAGAACTCTAATATTCTTCAGAGCTTAGTCCATGCTTACAATTTTCTACAGTTGCATAAAATGAAAGGGAAAGTCACATTGTTAATGTAATTCAACTCCCTTTTTAACAACATCCAGTGAAAATACTGGCTTATAGAAAACTTTGGATGCAACAGAAATTGGACTAACTCACTGTTACATGGCACAGTGATCTCTGCTGGCTGAAGCTGAGCTTCTGGGAATACGCCCTATATGAAATGATGTTTGTGCTACCTCAGTGAACAGAAAGTCAGCAGAAACCATGAGTCCTTAGGAGAAAAAACCTCTCAAAGCCAAGCAGATTCCCTACAGCCATATGCGGATTGTGGCTACTGAATTATATTAATTTTTTTATTTAATCTTGCAGCATGCAAAGCATATGTTTCTCCAGCTGGGCTGATTTTCAGTGTGTGTGAACAAGTCAAATCTATCACTGACCTTGCCAGTAGTGAGCAAGGGTAGATTATGCCATTCTTACTGACTTCACAACATCCTGCCACAACCTTTATAAACTGGAGAAGCTGGGAAGGAAGAGGTAGGAAGGGAATATGGATGCCTCACTTCAGTTAGCATAGTTTCTATAACTTTGAGTACAATTAGAAAAGTAGAAATCTCTAAAACTTAAAGACTAGGTGTACTTCTTCCAAGTCAGACTTTGTTTTGTGTTTCCAAGCAAAAACCAGCATTCTAAACTGTTTCTAAACCAAAGCTCCCAAAGCTTGGCTTAAGACGCCAGTGGAGGCATGATAGCTACCTATCTAGGTTGTAATGTTTCTTCAGGGGCTGCAGTAGCTACAAAGAAAATATTATGAACAAAGCAAAACAAAGGTATATAAGTCTGCTTCCTCAATTACCCATGCATGGGAGAAAGACTAGAGAAGTAATATGTGGGGGGAGGAAAAACCACGGCTGGTTACTTCTTCTTGCACTTTCTGTCAGAGGCACAAATTAAATCCAGCTAGGCAGGAAGTCCCTACTCCTCTAACCATATCCTACAACTGTGGAGTTGTCCCTGCAGATGAATGCAATTACCATTTTGCTGCCTCTTCGGAACATCTTTTTAAACAAAATGCTTTCCCTTGTTTTGCCTCACACAGAGAACCTATTCTACAAAATGCAGAAAACTGTCAGATTTCAAAGAACTGCTCCCCTTCGTCTCCACAGTTGTAAGAAGTCTGAAATCAACATTTTAAAGCTTTTCAATTGGGCTTTTTGTTTGCTTTACTTATTCTACTTCCATCTTTTTCATTTGTTGAAAGATGAGATATCCTATTGCACAATTTGTTACATGCGCTTCAAGAAGAGGAGGAGGAAAAAAGCATAGGGAAAAAAAATAATGGACTCATACTCTTATTCTACTAGGCATATCCCTAGTATGATAAATTAACATCCCTGGTAGAAATACAGATTTGTAAGCAGCCAGGACTTGTTTTGCTAAATTAAAAATATTAAAAATTATATATATATTTTGCTAGCAAATCTTGTTTCTGTGCATCACACTCATTCCCTGTCTATTCAGTTCCTGTGAACAAGTGACCAACAGGCAACATTTCAAGGAAATACTGAAGCAAGACATTGAAACTTCCCTCAAGTTAAGTGCAACTGCCATTAAGCTGCCACATAAGTGAAAGTGCAACATATGAAACCCAGTTCTGGAACTACTGCTCCTTCAGTAAACATTGATTAAAACACCTTGATAATAAGTTCTGCATCTGAAAGCCCAGACAGGTTGAAGCTCTACACCCTGAGTCACTCTCTATATTTCTGTTCTTCATATTCAGAAAGTTAGGGACAAACCTCAGCCATCTTTAAATTCATATTTCAAAAGCCCAACGCAATGTGTGTGATCTTGTTTTATAATCAGATAAAAGATAAGCCTGGAATGAGACTTACACTTACTTTGGATCAGATTCCAGACAGACTTTCAAACCTTAATCACAAATTTTGTTCTAAGTCAGAAATTTAGCAGCTGCTTAAGTCTAAGAGGTGCCAAAGCTCATTATACACTTCTTCAGTTTTATTATTTAAATCTGAAGTTTCCCTAGCTGTTTGCAGATCTGCTTCTCATTACTGTTAACCCAGACCTGAAACCGAACCAGTGAGACATGGCTTGCAGGCATCACTGACCTCACCAAACTTCAGCACACAACACTGCAACTCATTCAAGCACATGTGATTCAGGCCCCCCAGGTTTTACAACACTGCTCAAAGACAGTCACATGGATTCTCTAAAAATGCTAGCAGTGAGTCTGAGAGTCTAACTGTCCTTCTTCTGCCTGAGGCCTGCTGCTCTACACTGGATGTTAAGAATTGCCTTAAGTTTTGCAATTCCAGCTGCTCAGTGGAACACTTTCAACAAAAGTCATGGAAAAATGCTCCACAGACTAGTTCCCTAAATCTCAGCTTAGAGGTGTCGCTGATAAAACATGAGTTTCAGGCTGAGGAAAGCAGACTCCATTCCCTAGATGTTGCTAAGTGATGTTATAAGCACTTATTTGTGAAGAAATGCTGGAAGCACAAGGGAGACCGCTGATGCTTGTTTGAAGAACAGCTGAAAGAACATTCTTTTCATAGAATGCTCTGGGGTTTGGGATGCCAAACATACATAGGTGCCCTCCTGGCTTAAATTTCCGAGAGAGCTCAGAGTGCAGACAACAGTGTTTGCTGCTTCCCATTAGCTAGCAGTTACATTGTTAAAGTCCTAAGAATAGCCCCCCAACAGCTTCTCCTCCAAAGAAACTCTTTAACAGCCCACTACAGCTAGCACTGTAGTAGTCCACCAGCACTTCAGGCAAGGCAGAAGTAATTAACAACTCTTAACATATCTTCAATATAACAACAACTGCATGACTGGATCAACAAACAGATCAATAAAATCTGCTCTTGAAAGTTAAAAGGGTGCTAAGCTACCCCAGCTGCTACCAGATACACATATATAGGTCCACTCCATTAACGCAGAACAACCCAAACGAAAAACACTATCTTGCAACCGATTTAATTCTGGAAATGGTGTGCTAAACTAGCATAGAGATGAGCTTTGCTTGTCAATCGGTTACAGTGGGTACATAAACTAGGAAATTAAAGTATTAATACAACAGCAGTGTCACAGTATTAAATGTGAGATATTTAATACATATATTTAATCTTGTATGTGTATGGCATATTAAAAACAGAATCAGAAAAAAAACCAACAGATCAAATGTATTACTTGGAGGGGGGGTGTGTGTGTGTAGTAATTCAACCTTGAAGAAACGCTATGGTAAAGATTGTTGTTCTGACCAATGCTACTCCTATAAAACTCTGGTGTACTATGAAACCTCAGCAGCACAGTGTTGTCTAATATAGGAAGTTGTTCTTTATTTCTCCCAAAAGTTAAAGTGCCAGCTTCTAGCTGGAAAAGCCAGCTTTCAACTAATCTGTATTTCATCTATATCTCTGTAATGTTATTCACAGTTTGCTTGCACTTTAGAAGTGTGAATTAGATTTGAGGGCCACGCTGAAATGGTTTGGTCATTTGAAAGGAAACTTTCTTACTCTAATAATCTCACTGTGAAAATAAGTGTATCTACACAATGCCAAGTTTACCAAGAAAATTTCAAATGTGTTGAGGTATCTCACAGATCCTAAGCATTTCTGGATGGAAGTGCAAAATCAAATCAAATGCTTAAAAAGAAAAATATGGATTTTGGGTCAAGATGCCTGTTTCTTTCCCTATTCCTTCTGAACAAAGATCATAAATTGCAGTCTAAGAGACACCTGTTCACCAGCTGACTAGAACTACAGGTCCCCTAAGCTTGTAGGTTTGTCCTCATTTGACCTGGAAGTTCCCACAGCTCTCACCTTCCACCAGGAAGGTGGACAGGCACTACATGTGGGAACAAAATAGCTAGAAAAGTGTACATAAGCCCTTAGAGAGCTCAGTCTAAGACACATGTCCAGCATATTGATAGGATTCAGACCCACATAAAATCTACCAGAAGAGAAAGGACTACAAGAATAACTGAGTGGATACAGTTCAGCAAGGTCTACGGAAAAGCAAGGGATGGAATCCAGCTGTGTACACCTACCTGTCCTAGAAAAGTGCTTGGTTGGAGCTTCTGAAGGCAAAACTCCTGTTTCTAAAGCTATGCAGCAGTGAAGCCAACAGAGATTTGGACTTGGGTCTTGGAATGGCAGAAGCACCTGTCTATTGCTCAGACTGCTCAATTTTAAAAAAGAAAGGAGAGCAAGACTGCAGGTAACTCCTGTAGCACGTCTTCTCCTACCTAGGCCTGGGCAGCTTGCTTTTAGTACATCTTGTTTGTCAAAAGGGGATGGAGACAGAGAAGCAGGAGATGAGATGGAAGAGGCAGGATGAGACTAAGGACTACCTGGTTAATTATGTTCAGCAACTCTCTTCACAGAGCTCCGGTTTTAACCTCTGATTTAATTTTATGTTTTCACCTGACAGCTTAGATTTCTTTTTCACACTTTGGAGTCTCAATGTCTGCTATAGGTTGGCAGGTGCCCGGAACACTGATTGAATTAACTGAACAGATTCTACAAAATAAAGTGAAAGGGCTTTTCTGGAGCCAGTTTGTTAATTTTTAGATTGAAGAAATACAATCCTCATGTACAGAAGTATTTCAATAAAGCAACATTGCAATTTTGATTCCCATCTGTTGAGATTTAAATTCTTTCTGGAAGAAAATACAAAATGTAACTGGAAAAACAGGCAAAACCCAACTATGGCATTCGTCTGTGCTACAAATACTAAATCCTAGAACTTGCCTACAAAAGAAAGATCGAAGTTTTATCAATACTGACTTAACTGATCAGAAGTTTTAATAATAAAATACCCATTTCTGCATGCACACCACATCCTGCACAACATTAAAAATACACATGGCAAAACCTAGCCATATGCTGTTCATGGCTAGCACCCTTCTGATGAACAATATACTTCATGTGATTTGAGACAAAATTGTATTTTCTTTACAAACACATACGAAAAACATAATGGAAAATGGAAGGAAAAGAAAAAGGACTGAAACCCCTAGCAGCCTAATTTGACTCTAACTTGAGCACCCCTATAAAGTATTGAAATTTACACAATCTTATTTACATATCTAATATGTACTTCCAAGGGTAAGCTGCAAGGTCACAGTTTCTATTCCTGCTAAACAGTTGTCATGGGTTCAGCAGCAGCAGTCATTTTTCTCCTTCTTGGTAGCTGGTGCAGTGCTGTGGTTTTGATCTTGGGCCTGGGAACAGAGCTGATAACACCAGTGTTTTCAGTTATTGCTTGGTAATGTTTTGGTCTGACCAAGGACTTTCTGAGTCTCATGCTCTGTCATGGAGCAGGGGAAGCCAGGAGGAAGCAGAGACAGGACACCTGACCCAAACTGACCAAAGAGGTATTCCATGCCACAGCACGTCATGCCCAGGAGGTATAACAGAGAGCAGAGACCCAGAAGCGTGGGGGTGCACTACTTGGTCGGGCTGGGTATAGGTGGTGAGCGATTGTATTCTTTCCTAGTATTTGCCTTGTCATTATTATTATTGGTGGTAGCAGTAGTGGTCTTGTGTTATACTTTAGTTACTAAACTGTTCTTATCTCAACCTGTGGGAGTTGCATTCTTTCGATTCTCCTTCCCATCCCTCCGGGAGCGGGGGGAAGAAAGAGCGAAGAGTGAGTGAATGAGCTGCGTGAGGGGCTTAAACCACAACAACAGTTCAACCTACAGCAAATATTTGATGCAATCCTTGCTCAGCAAACATCTCAACCTACCATCTTAAGGTGCCACATAAGTGGCCAGAACAAGACCGGCTTATTACCAGCAGCCATCTTACTAATTATTTATTCATTTAGTAAATACAGAGTGATCTTATACTTCACCAGGATAGATCACACTTAACCATACAGACAGAAGACTGGATCTGCTGCATGGGGTGCCACAAACGTATCAAATGAGCAAGTGAGGTCAAAGAGTGAATTCCCATGAATGAATCTCAGAAACTAATGTTGAACAGGGCACACCACCATTATTAACTTTCATATAAAACATGCATAAATGCAACTTACAGCATTGTGTGATCTTCTGGATGTTAGAAGTTATGCGTTGGGCTAGTTGATTAGGATCCCCAAAACCTGCACCGTACGACATGGCTGAGTAGATTCGCTCTCAAGATCATTCACGACAGGAACAAGTCAGACAGTCTCCACCTATTAAGGACACCTAACCCCCCCCCAGAAAACAGAATTATGTCTTGGTCATTGGTTTACAAATGTCTTCATCACCATAAGGAAGAATGCATAGGAAAAGATTACAGAAAACTCCACATACTAATGTTTACCCTCTCAAAAAACACAGTACTTCAAAGGCAGAATTTAAGCGGAAACCTTCTTAAAGTATTAAATAAGAATATGATGTCCTTTCTGAATTTCATCTGCTGCGATTCCAGACAAAGATAAATGTTTAATCTTTCAATGCCAAGCCCTCTGATGAATTATGTTCCAAACCAATTACATGGTTATTTCCATACCATGTATCATTTATCCCATCAATACAACCTAGAATATATAAACAGGGGGGAGGGGAAACAAATAACAAAACCCAGCAAACCAGCAGATATCACACAAGGTGTCAGAATGAAGGAGACGCCCAATTCTCTCTAAACACCATTTGTATAAACTTCAATTTCAGTCATAATCTGGTTTCATCTGAATTCCATGAACTGCCACTTTATCCTGTATCAGCTGCCATGTTTCTCAATATGAATTAATTTTTCAACAACCTGAGTATATAAATGCATTTTTAGGGCTGCTTTTTGCACCCAGAAATATCATACCTTATCCAAAAAGATCAAAATCTGACCACACAAATACTCACAAATACACTTGCCTTAAAAGAACATGTATAAAATCAAGCAGCACATAATTACTAAACATGTCCTTGCCTGGTTTCCATTCATGCAGATCAAATTTCAGCATAACTAGATATTGTAAAGATACTGTAAACCCAAATTAACAAAACAGCTTAGGATGCACTTGCAATTCAAAAGTAGCAGTTTGTCTGTTCTGCAGTGAGAATGCAGACTAATTAAGCACATGTGTACACAACAGAATCCCAAAAATTTCATTCAGGCTGTGCTTAGTCTTAAATTTATCTTTTCCACCCCCCTGCACATCACCTTCATGGATTTAATGTTTTAACTTCACTAGTTCTCCGCACTTCTACTGTTCACCCCAAACCACCTGCCTTTCAAGCAATGTCCTCTTCTCCTGGCCTGTCAGCTTCTGGTTAACAGACACTGCTACAACTCCAGTTACAGGGAGAGAGAGAGAGAAAGTGCATCTAAATGTTTAAACAGAAAAGAAGGAAATGAAAAGGCCAACTGATTTGTCAAGTGTGATACCAGCTGTGCTACAGTTTGCAAACTCAAGCCCTTATGATTTTTAAAAAAAGAAACAACAACCCAAAACACACCACAACTAACAGTTATTGTTGCCAAATACTATTTTCTTTCACCTTCGGAAATGCCTGCACTAATACAGTACAGCAACATCTTGGTTGTTTAAAACATGACTGTTTTCATCTCTCCATGATATGAAATGATCTTCAGTGGAGGTGCCAAGATATTGCACTAGCTGGATACATCCCACCAGAACTTCATGAGGGGTGTCACTGCAGTGGTCAGGCTCATCCCTGCTGCCCTGAAGGTTCCACTACCTGTGCTGGACGAACAAGCTGCTGCTACTGTAAAGACAAACCCTGAAAGATTTTGACATGACTGCTCCTAAACCCTGCCTAGAGTCTTCAGGTGCTGAAGTGTGCTCCCTAAAAATGAAAAACCTGACTACAGATGAGTGTATAAATATATATATACATATATATATAAATACAGGGAGTGTATTTGCACTCTTACACATACTTGCTGCACAACTGCCTGTGAGTCATGCTAGCTCTCTGCACTATCATTTCCTGTCTTTGTACCACATGCACATTCAAGTTATTTTGCATCACAGACTGAAGCCTGAAGTCAGCCAGCCAGCCAGCCTAAATCCCACTTATCTGGTCCAAGGCTGGCATAACAACCCTTAATCTTTTTGGAGACTCTAGGTAATACTGAGTTGAGTTTGTATTGTAAGTTCAAACCCATGCAAACTTTAACAGCAAATAAAATGGCTCTATGCATAAGTGTATTGGCTGAGTACAGAAATTCTATCAACTTAGTGGAAAACACATTCATAGGCATAAAATAAAAACAAGAACAAACATAAAAGAAGTTAGTTTGAAAAAGATTTCTAGGAACTGTTGACATTGCTTCTTTTAAAAGGTACGACTCTCTCTTAACACCTTGGTATCACGCTATCTACAAAGTTAGCACTGGCTAAAAGTACTTCTTAGCTTAATATAATATTTAATGTTAAAAGTTAAACATTAAAATGCACCTGCTGGGAGAAAAGACAGCAAAAGACCAAATTACTTTGTGTAGAATGGCTACCAAACTAACTGAAATGTTCCTTCACAGTTGGTTGTACTCCCTTCATGTTTGCACTCACCAGACAGCTGCCTGCAACACTGTTCTCAGCAACAACATTACAATCAAGAGAATTACAATCAACAGAATATTTCATCCAAGTCTTGACAAAAATAGTGATTGACTTTTTGTTTTGCAAATTTCTACAGCTAACCATAAGAACCTTTAAGCAAGTTATACTGCACTATACTGACAAATGTACAGTTTGTACAATACCTGAGACTGAGCTTTTCAACTTTCTAGCTCCACAGTTAGGCAGCCAAACACAACACATCAGGAGAGGATGTTCACATAATAGATTGCAAAGTCCATGGGTTATAGTTTAGCTTTTTGTCTGCACATGTAGATCCCACTAATTGTTGACACAATTCTTTGTACCAACACACATATTTCAGTTGAGGTTTATCGTAAATTTGTAGGATAGCAGTGCAAATTCACAGCTGTTTTACTCTATACAAATTCTTCCACCAGCAATGCTATTTCCAAGTATGTTAGTAATGCAGGTTGGTGACAGGCTAAGCTACTGGTCTGGAGAACACATAGAGAGGTAAGAGGTCAGCCATCCGCTCTCATCACTACCCAGTCTTTACCACAAACTCCCCAAGTCAAGAAAAACCAAACTGAACAGTCCAAAGAGAAGGAAAATTTTGCATCTTTTAAAAAATGTGTTTATTTTTTAAACAGGAAGTGTGAACTTCTTCATTCTAGTTCTGAGAGCAACACGGGCGTCGGAAACGAACACCCTATGTCCACTCACACACCCTTTGCTAGTTAGTGCTGAGTTACTCAAACATCAACATGTTTTCTAGAAAGTGTTTGTCGGACTTGGGAAAAAAAATCCACTTTTCCCTTGGCTACGTCCAGTAAGATCATTGCTGAATGCAGAGACAAGAAAGTGGAACTCCACAACTGAGGAGCTCCCCAGTACATTACTCGAAAACTCATCAGGACAAAAGGATGCGACATGGCAAGCGCAGCACATGTTAGACCTCAGCTGCAGTCACCTAAGTATCATGCAGGCTCCAGTCAGATATCATTAATAACCAACCAATCTATTTTGTATTTTCTTATTTAGATATTCTAAGAGTCTTCCTTCTACAAATCTAGCCTATATACATTATGGTAAGAGCCCTTAAACTTACCGTTTAAGCAGTGTTTTAGCATCAGGACTTAGAAACGTTTACATGGATCCTTAACGTCACAGAAAGCAAAAAGTACAAGCTGCATTCCATAGAAATGCCTGAAAATGTAAATCTGATCTGAATTAGGATCTTACGCCTTTAAATATCCACAGACAAGTCATGGGGTTTTCTTGTATGTCATTAATATTTTATTATTTTTTTTCTAAATAAAGGTCAAAAAAGGAAACAAAGCTACTCCCAAACAACTCCTGAATGTGACTTCCTTTGTAAACTACTGCCAAAAACCAAAAAAAGTGCAAGATGTTTCAGGCAGGGTGAAAAGCAGACAAAAATGACAAACTGCTGAAAAGTCCTGGGGGAAAAAAAAGATTGCAGCCAGTCACAATGTTAGCTACACAAAATTTGCATCATGGTAACAGCCATAATTAGTAAGATTTCCGCAATGCAACATTGCTCAATCTATTTCATCTCAGTAGGTTTTACCACCCAAATACTGAGATGAGACAAGGTGCATCTACAGAGTGACGTATGGCACCCACCTAAGGCAACCCAAACACATTACCATCTTCAGACAACAGCATCTGCTGATGATTCTAGCAATAACTTTGCAGCAGGTAAAATTAATCTTAAAAAGAAAATTAAAACAAACAAAAAAGTCTTGGAATAAAAGGCAGACTGTATGCAGGAAGTACTCTCCACTCCCACACTTGAGGGATACTCAGAATCAACTCGTAGCAACTGACTTAGTAATACAGAGGTGAGTATTAAATCTGTCACTATTTTCTCTAATGGGGATGAGGAAGGTTAAGTTTCTTTTCTGAATTTACCTAATTTTTCCCCTTTTATTATGCTAAAATATTTAGAGATAGAGATTGTATTTTCCACTTTGTGTTTTTGCAGCTTCTAACGTGCTAGAATCCTGGTCCACTGCCCCAGGGTAGGCTAGGGCTTTCATAATACAAAACCAAATGTGAAGCATAATAGACATGCAAACAAAATAGCAGTAAAACTAAATCCTTCCTGTCTTCTTAAAAAAAGGCTCCCGATTTTCTTTTATCATCTAGTTTCAGGTAGAAGACAAACTTAAATCCATACAGGGTAGGGAAAAGCAAGCGAAGCTGATTTAAAACTTTGTTTGCTCTACTGCAGCAACACTATCATAAAAGATGTCAAAAGGTATTTTTCCATTACACTCTGCCTAATTCCATCAGCCTTGCCACATTAGCAATGCTGAAAAATACCAAAACCAATCTATGCTGCGTAATGGCTAGAAGTACTTTTTTCTTAGAAGGTAAACACAAAAAAATTAGACTGTGCCACTGGTCAGTGTTTTAGTAATTTTTCCCAGAAACAATTCTGTTGAACAAAGATGTAATTTAAAGCAGTGGCATTCAAGACTGACCAGTGTGGAAAACTAAATTACAGAAGCCTGAAATATATATTAGGCCTAACACATCACCACTGCATAACATATATGGCTAAAAGAAGAATATGCTTATCATTGTCCGATTAGCCCACACTGATACTTATAATGAACTAGGTGAAGGAAGCACATAGCTTTCACAAGCCTAACAGAACACAGTAATTCTTGGGGAAGTACCTTAAGGAAGGAAATTATACTTCCTAGGAGGGCACAAAGCATTTAGAGGCCTGACAGTGAAGCAGGAATAGGAAAATGAACACTGGAACTACTGGGGAGAGGAGAAATGGAAGGGCTAATAACTGGACCCAAAATGAGTGTTTTGAAATGCCAAGTTTCTTTTATAGAATCATAGAATGGCCTAGGTTGGGAGAGACTTTAAAGATCATCTAGTTCCAACCCTCCACTAGACCAGGTTGCTCAACACAAGCTTTTGCTGCTGGTAGACAAACAGCATCTCGTTGGATTAGAACTCCAGGGCATCTAGCATGCTGTGTATTACCACCAAAATCCGCCTAACAGAGCTTGTTCACTTTGAACCAAATGCTCAGATCAAGTACACAGGGGGAGACGTTCTTTGCACAAAGTCTGACGGCTCTGGAGGCTTAGTCTCTCTGAAGCCTGCCAGGATACTAATGACTACATATAGTTCATGGTCACTTCCCTGCCCTGCCTTCCCCCCCAAAGAGTTTCACTTCAATATAAGCCACCAAGAAGAGTGATACTTAATATTCTGATATAAGACTACAAGAGATGCCTTCATGAATGGAACACAACTATAGTTTATAACAATGTAACCATTTAGCATCACTTTCTTCTAATTTTAACATAGTCTAACTTTTTTTTCTCCCGTTTCCTTCTTTTCTATTAACAGCACTCACACAAGCTCCCAGAAGGGCTGCGCTGCTAGCAAAGTGATGATGATGGGTAAGGAGGGCTCCGCTCACCCTGTCAGCATGGCTCTCTGCCTTTGCACGGCTTGCTCATCAGCGGAGGGGGTCACAACGCAGAAGCACATCGCTTCCAGCAAAGTATCCTGGGGCTCTATCACTGAGCTGCAATTAAGGTGCAAAGCAGAGTGAAACCTTCTACTTCCTTCTACAGCCTGAAGTGCCCATTCCTGATACAGCAGCGAGTGCTTGACCAGCAAAGCAGTGACAAGGTTGGGCCAGTGTCCTGACACACCAGATCCAGGCTCACTATTTACACTGGTGATTTTTACAATCTCCCTTCCTCCTGCTGACATGCTTTTCTCACCTCGGATCTGGAATAGCAGGGAAGGCGTTTCAACATGGCGAAGGTGACCATCCTACCCTACAGTTCCATATAAAACGCCGTAAAAGACCGGCCGCAGGCCCCGAGCCTCTCCTCGGAGCATCAAGGCCAGCGGCAAGACCAAAGCCGCGCTATGAGGGGCACGTCACCGGACGGGTGTAGGGAAACCCGGGCGGTGGTGACACAAGCGGCCGCACTCCGAAGCCGCGCCCTCCCCGCTCTCCCCAGGCCGGGCGGCTGCACCTGTCCGGCAGTGAGGAGGCTGGCCGCCCCCACCCTAGCGGGGTCCCGCGGGGCGCTTTGGCCCTTTCCACCGCCCTCCCAGAAGCTCCCCCCGCCTGGCAGCCCCTCCCCGGTCGGCCGGACACCGCCCCGACCCCCCTTCCTTCCCTCCCTCCGGGCGGGCCGTAAGCACCTCCGTAGCCGCAGAAGAGTTCTCGCTGCTCTTACCCAGCCCCGGCGAACCTCCACCCGGCGAGGGCGCCGGACGGCGACAGAGCGGGGACAGCCCCAGCCCTCGCCAGCTGTGACGGCGGAGGCTTGGGGAGGCGGGGCTGCGCCGCTGCCCGCCCACCGGTTTGAGCGGGCGGGCGGGCGGGGTTTGTCCACGGGGGGCCGTCCGGCGCTGCTGGTGCGGCCCCGAGCAGCCGGCTCCGCCCCGGCCTGCGGGCGGTAGCTCGCTGCTGACAGGGGGAGCAGGGGAGCGGTGCAGCCCCGAGCTATCAGCGGCTCTATGGGAGTGGAAAAACTGGGGGGTGGGGGGGGAAGTGTTGTTTAAGGAAAAGATGCTGCCGCATTAGAAATTAAGGGGAAAACATGAGTACCGAAATAACATTACAGGGAAAATTCCAATATTACCGTGTTAATAGCCTGAGCTGAAAACGCTGCCTTCAGTTTTGGTCACTTCATCTCTAAATGGGAACAGACACTTAGAATAAAGTGAGTGGGAAATTACCGATATATTTAAATGTGTCATTAAACGTAGAGATTTAGAGTATTTAGCTGGGTGAAGGGGCAAGCCATGTCCGGAAGAAGTAAAAGTGTAGGGTGTGTCCCCATGGCTGCCAGTTCTGGGCTGGGTGTGCAGGGGGAGCAGGCCGTGCGTGGCTGTGAGGGCAGCGCTACCACCAGGAAGCTATGGGAGCAGAGACGTAGGAATCCCAGTCTCCTTCTGACACAGGTACCTGAGAAGAAGGGGCAGGGGTGAGCCTCGAGGCCATCTGCATAGCAGCTGGGGTGCTTCTGCATCCTCCCTGGCTCTCCAAAAGGAAAATTACAAGACCTGGTGCTCTCCAGTGCTCCGGGTTGGGCTGCTTCATCTGCAGGATGCCCCATGTGAATTAAATCCTACAGAGCAAACAGCACGCAACACCTAATTGCTGGAAACACTGTCTCCTCCACAAAGACCAGCTGCTCTAGGGAAGAGCTGCAGAACTTGGGAAGCACAAATTTATTTCTGCTACATCATAGACCTTGGTCATCACTAATATTTAAAAATAAATAGAGCAGTGGAAACCTTAATAACAACCTAATCAAATAACACTAATAGTAAAGCCCATTAAACTGTCCACACAGTAGAGTGAAGCTAAAGGTAGATAAGACTATCCTTTACGTAGGTGGTTCCTCCTGTGTCTCAAAGCTTGCTGAAAGGAGAGGCAACACAGCCTTGGAGACTTGTATGCCTATGTATAGTTCTTATGTGAATTGATGCTTCGAAATCTCACTTTAATAAATTAAAGTTACTAAGGAAAAAAACCATTCTGATATGCATATTTGCTGCAGGAATGTTGTATACATCTTCGTTCTAGTTTTAATAGGATAATTTAATTAGCAATGATTTTACTTTCTACATGCGCAGGTGTTTCACCCATGCTGTTGGCATACTGAAGCTGATCCAAGATGATCCCACTACATAGTGTGCTAATGAGAGTATAATACACGTCCCTTCTGAATTAAGGCCTTGCCTTGATTTTTGTCTCCAAACATTTGTCATATAAATTTTATTGACTGAGCCCAGTCACTCCTGATTTACAAAGCTTTAGCTGAGCTCACTGTCGGTTTTTCTCCAGAAAACAATACATCTTTTGCTATCTGATTTAAAATATGTGCTTTCCATTGATCATTAATAATTCCCTTCATCAGTGAGAATACTTTATCTGCAGATAACTGCTCTGGGTAATTTTTTTGGAGGTAATGCACAGTCATTGCTGATCAATGTTCATTTGAAAGAGGTATCCAAATGCTTTCCTAGTGATGCTGGGTGTTTTATGAACAAAATGCTGGTGCTCACTTATCTTCAGCATTCACCTTTTATTGTTGAATAACTAAAGATCTTTGTGATACAATTTTTAAAAGTAACTGGTTGCAGCAATCATATTACAGCCTGGAAGGAAAAGCTGGATTATAAAGCAAAATTTTCATTAAAATCTTGTCTATACTATCAAAATATAATAATATTTTCATATTCTTCAATTTAATAATATAAAATAATTATGAAGATACAGTTAATAGACCAGCCACAATGTCGTACTTGTGATCAGATACTGCTAAGAGTGCAGTACATCCTTAAAAAATTTCTGTTAACTCCTGTAGAAAAGCCATTGACTGTGAGAATGTGCTCTGTTTTACCCTTTAAATGAAACAGGAGGATTCCTTCTATTTTCTGCATGCTTTCATCTGCTAGCAGTGGTGTATGGACAGGAGCTGTAAAGAAGCGGCCTCTAATTATTATTATCAGAGATACTGAAACGGAGTTCTGCCAAAGAATTCTGTCTCTAAACTCACTGGTTTCTTTCCAGAGGGTTAGTTGGGGATTGGGGACAGACTTATGTATTCACTTACCTTTCCTGTTGCTTTTGGAGCATGATTAGATTTCAATTGATTAAATGAAATGGGGAAAGCTCTGGGGAAAGAAAGGGGAAAATCTTGAAACTTGCTATGCTATTCATAGGCTCAGCATACCACAGAGGATGATCTGGATATTCACTGACTGAAGATCAGAGTATTTGCCAATTATATTTCTGATACTGTGTTTAAAACTTAGCTGAAAGAGATGTCATTTCAAACACATACTGTTTGAAGATCTATACTCAGTATGGTACTTGATGTTTGAAAGAATTGGAAGTTAAACCACATCAACATAGTGTGATTTTGAAAGAGCACACCTTACTCCTAACCCAGAATCTGTAAATGCTCCACCTTTCTGAATATATTCCTGTCTACCATCTCCTACTCTTGCCCTGGCACTGAACTGGCAGGCACATCAGCCCAGCAGCATGTGTGGCACAAGCATCAGGGGCTACTGGTGACACAGAAATGAGGCACTCATTTCCGTCCACTTCCCTGTGCCTGCACAACACATGATGAAATGAAGGAGAAGCAGCCCAACCCTGCCCTTGTATTTCTGCTGAGTGTCCTCTTTCCAAGGTGTGAGCGATGCCTAAGTGTTTTTGTAATTTACCTTGTGGATGAGTTTCATTGTCTGCTGTCACATTTTACTTGCATACTTTTAACTTTTAATAGGAAAAGCAATGCTGCCAGTATTTGATACCAATGGCAAACTGCCTGGCAGAGCTTCCCAGGTGATTGTTACTGGTGCATTCCACCATCAGGAAGAATTCCTGTTACTGTTGTTATCATCTCCATTTGCTAATTTAATTAAAATATCCTCTTCAGAAACTGAAATGAGATTAGGTTTCTATTACACTCTATGCTGTACAAAATTATGATGAATGATGGTTTCCAGCCTGGACAAGCTAATGGGTTAATTATGTTGCAGAATGGCCTGTAAAACCTATTTGTTTGTGGTTGTGGGGTTTTTTTTTTAATGCATTGACCATTTGTATGTTATTTAGTCTGGTACTTTCTCTCCAGCAGCAGTAATTAGCATGGCAGCATGTTTTAAATAAACAGAAAATATTTGTTCTCAATATTGATAATGTTTCAAGAAAAAAAAACAACAAACCAACCAACCAACCCAGGAAACTTCCTTTAAGTTTCAAAGACCATATTATACTTTCTTAATGAAATGAGATGACATTATTGTTTTAAAGCCCAGTCTTTAATTAAGTAGCACCTACAAATACATAATCTTTCTAACTTCAACCAGACCATTTTGAAATTATAAAGAGTTATAAATGACATACAGTTAAATGGTGAAATATTGTTCAGATGAAGAAATACAGATCTACTGAAGGAAAGATATTAAAAATAGAAAATTTATGGACTTTGAGGTCAGCAACTATCTCTGATACAATCTGATAGGTTTTCATTTGGAAAATAAGGTCATTGTTGAGCAATCAATCTTTGTCATCTTACAGCACCTCCTTCTTTTCATTTTATAATTCATAATTACCTTCATTGCTTTTTGAAACCATGGAGAAGGAAAAACAAGCAAACATGCAAAGGGATCCTAACAGAATTTGGGTAGATAAACCAAATAGACATCAAAAGCAATGGCACAGAGTGAGAGTTATAAGGATGCTGAATCTATTGTTCAGTGATAGTTGTGAAATGTGGTGTCGGAAAATGGGGAAAGCAATCCTGGCTACTCCCAGAGTTTTAGCAGCTTTTCCTTCTCACTTGTTTGCTCTGCCACTGTCACTGTACAAATCAGTCCTCTGAATTCTGTTTTTCCCTCTCTCCATCATTCATGCCTGCTGTTTTGCCAAAAAGGAGATGTAGCAACAATCACATGATGTTATGGTGTAGTCCTTGTACAGCAGCATAAATGGTGGTAACCCTTCAAGAGAATAAGGCTCATCCACTTCCATAGAAGAGAATTATAAAGACATATTATGCGGTGAGACTCAAAAAGAAGTGGCCAGTTAAGTGTGTTCATGGCAAATACCCTCTGTGATCTGTTGAAGACCAGTAGAAGAAAATATCTCAAAAAACAACTAGAAACTCAGTGGAAGTTCGCTTTCTCTATTGCTTTGGCTGCAGTGAGTTCAGAGCAAAAGGTGTCAATGAAAGATGTTGTTAAGATGCCCCTACAACGTGACTCAGTTTGAGACTTGCAGTTTTCTACATAGCTAAATGTTTAAGCTTCTACTATATGCTTTGTTTAAGCTCAGTGTCCCACAGCTGAATATCTAGTGCAATTTTAGATGCCCAGATGTGTCCTGTCTAAATGCTGCTTCATTGGTGCTGGATGCTATCCCACGTAGATGTAGCACATTGCCGAAGGCACCTTAGGTGGCACTAGATGAATGATTCATATCCTGTAAGTATTCCCTAACTACAGCTTGAGCTTAAAAAGACATTCTGGCCATGCTATCATCAGTGCATAGGCATTTACCATAATTATAAACACCTACCCATACACATTAAATTTAGGAGTCTTAATGTCAAAACTTGTCCCACAGCCTAGATGTTTCAAGATGTACCACAGCTTCCCTATATATTTCTATAGTAATTTGGCACCTGAATTTTTCTGAGAATCCGATTCTGCCTTTCACTCTTTAGCCTGGTTGCTTGGGTTTGGTACCCTTATTGTCGAAAATCTATAGCTGTATGCAGTAGGGGTCAGATTTTTAACTTCTGCTACAGCATGAGTAAACAGAAGAAGAGTAGGAGCAGCCGTGGCTTCTGTCCTAAGGAGCAGTGAAGATTAATACAGCAAACTGGGGGGGATATCAGACACTGAGAGAATGAAGTGGGACTGAATGACACTCCAGCTCCAGACATAAGGCTTCATAAATGTCCCAGTTTAAAAACACCAACATTTTACAGTCACTTTCTATTCAGGACATCCCTGAAAATAGCACAAGCCCTCTTTCTCATCTCCTTCCTCCAGACATATGCTTTAGTGTTAAATATTTTGAATACCGATATCTTTTCTGACCGGGGTCTTAAGTTTATGGTCAAAACCAAAAAGAGTTTGAGATAAACAGATATCAGAACAGATTACAACATCCCAAAGCTGTAGCTCATTTGTACTAGTAGAGGAAACTTTCTTGCCATGCAAAAAGCATAACGGTAAGATAAAAAAGAGGGGAAAAAGTTTTACCATTTAGTTTATTGCATACATTAAAACAGTCATCTGCTACAAGAATCACAGTATTGCGCTGATTTCCCACAGAATATCTGCTGCACAATTCCTCTTTTGTTCTTACACACGTGGGGCCCGATTCAACTGCCTACAGCACCCAGTGAAAAACTGTCCACTTTTTTCAGTAGGCTGTGGGCATCTGCTGATCTTTTACTGTTAGTTGCATGCTTTCTGTAGTCTGTCCTCTTTGTGTTTGTCACTCAGAAAATATGCAGGTGACTATGAGATGGAATGACTTGTTTTAGAAGGCACTAAAAATTTGAACAATCTTCAAACGTAGAGTAGTTTTACATACCATTAACAGAAAAAGAAGACAAAATTATTAGAGTTGCTATTTGGCTGCTTGTTAATTTTGTACAGAAGAGTTACTACTGCTTAGTACATTTTTTTTTCTGATAAAATGTTGATAATAATGAGGTAGAAAATAACTTGCTTTTGAATGGTACAGAACTTCACCATGCAGCTTGCTGTTGAACAGAGGTCTCAACTTACCAGCATCAACAGCTTTAAAATTGGCCTTGTGAAAGCACATAAACATAGCTGATGTAAACTGGGAACCTATGCTGACATTTTTTGCACAACCCAAGTATGTAGGCATATGTTGTGTCTGTAAGCAGACCTACTCATTTCTTTGGAAGCAAGCAAACAAAAGAGCATGTGGAATCTCAGGATTGTCAGGGGAAAGAAAACAAAAGAACAAAATGTAAAGCATCATGACACCTATTGGTATCTGGAGTTGGAGTATGCTGTGCATTCTGTGTCCTCTTCCCATTTCTTCTCCCTCCCTTTATGAAGTAGGAGTAGGAAAGATACAGAGCAAGGCGAAAAGGGTGTTCATAGTTAGGGAGTGTCCTCCTTGCACACTCAGATCAAACAGGCACATATTCTATGGGGTTTAATAGACACTACTCTAATTCAGAATAGTACCTCCCATATGTAGCCTTTGGCACAGGGGCTCATCCCTTAGGCTAGAAAAATAGTGTAAAAAATAGTGGTGTAACTAAGGAGTAGTATGGACAAGGTCTTCTTTGGAGCTGGCTACAGCTAATTTTCAAATGCTTATCAGAATCACATAGTGCAAGACCTTAATAACGTGTGTCTGCAACATGTGTTGTGGAAGGTGAGTCACAGAATGGCGTGTCTATTTAAATTGCGGATGTGCCCAAGCCAACTGTTAAAAAAAATTATAAAATAAGAAAAGAAATACTAACTAAATGGATGTTGAAGAATATTAATGAGAATATATATGTATGAAATAACCTACAATATTTTCTACAGTGCACATGAAGGCTTTAGTCATTCCTGATACAAGTCTACTGTAGATGTTCTAGAGCAAAAGATCCCATGAGTTAAGACTAATTTCACAGCTTTCCTGAACCAGTGGTAGGAAAATACATAGATCAAGGGATTGCAGGCAGAATTGAAGTAAGCAAACCAAATTAGGATGTCAAACAGAACTGGGGGGGTAACGAAATCCAGAAATCTGTCTACAATAGTGTCAATAGTAAAGGGAAACCAACACAGGAGGTAGACTCCTACAGCTACCACAAGAGTCTTTGCTGCCTTTCTTTCACTCTTAGATGCTCCTATGTGTAGCTGAGACGAAGTACTTTTACTCATGTTGTTTATCAGCCTGGCTTGCTTGCTAGCCACAGTAAATATTTTTACATACAAAACTACCGTTACTAGGCAAGGGAAGAAAAATACTGGGAAGTTCAACCACCCCCAGAGCTTGTTGAACAGCAGCTGACAGCTACAGATACAGGGCATGTCTTTCAAGAAATGGTCCAGTCCTTCTACAATCGCTTTAGCATAAAGGAGGATAGAGGTATAAGTCATAGGCACTGCCCACCCCACTCCAATGTAAATGAAGGCCACTTTGATGGTGAACTTGGTGGGGTAGAGCAAAGGTTCACAGATAGCACAGTACCGATCAATGGAAATGAAACACAGATGAAATACGGAGGTCAAGCAAAAGACTGTGTCCAGAAATGTGTGCAGCCTACAGAAGTCATCTCCAAAATACCAGCAGCTCTCTACAGTCCGAATGGTGCTGAAGGGAAGCACGGTCAGCCCCAGGAGGAGGTCAGCAAGGGCAAGGGAGAGAATCAGGAGGTTGGTGGGCGTGTGCAGGACTTTGAAATGGAAAATGACGATGACAACTAGGAGGTTCCCCAGCACCGTGATCAGCGTGCCCAAGGCACAGGCCACATAAATGACCAACTGGACTCCAAAGGGGTATAAAGTCCTGTAACAGGAGCCATTCACCTCATAGCACAAGGTGACAAGCATCTCCTCCTTAGCACTGGGGCCCCGGAGTAAGCTCATGCCAGCCTGCCCACGTCCCATTGCCTCCCCCAGCTCTGCCACAAACCTGGAAAAGGATTCGCCTCCCAGCAGACGTGCCAAATGACTAACCTGAAAAAAGGTGATTAAAAAAGCAGGTTAGAAGGAGAGACATCTTTCAATCAAATACTTTTATTAAAGCCATCAGACGATTTCTGTATTTCAAGTGAAAAAATGAGCCTGATTTATCTGCTTTATATCTCTACTGAAATAAAGCAGCTCCAGATCAATGTATTCAATTCTTGTGGCAAAATTTTTATGTTGCATTTTGGTTTTCTTTCAGCCAATACCATGGGTAGTGCAGGAAATGCAGCAAATCCAGAGGTGTGTGAACAAGCAGTCAATAAAGAGAAGGTCTACCTTAGAAAGAAAACCAGTTCTGAGTAACAGGCATTGCAAACCAAAGCTCCTTAAGGGATTTGAAAGCTTATTCTAGTATAATGGTACGCTAGTTCTTTTGAATTTCCCTGGAAAATAAGTTCCAATTCAATTATGGATCTTTTTATTAAGTAGAAACTGTGAAGTGATTATTCTAAACCAAGTAATATCTGATTGCAAAGGGAAACTCCTCAGGCCACATGGCTCATTTTATAGTGTTCTGGCTATGGGGATATATGTCGATATCCACTGTGCTGATGACATGAATAGGCAAGGCAAACAGAAATATTGTTATATGCCCTAAAGATTGCCCCTGCTTTTTACTTATTAAATTGCTATTTAAGTTTTAAGGTTTATAATTTTTTATTTGAACTGCAAGAAACATACAATATTAATGTATTATAATGGATTATTCCAGTAGTCTTTTAAATAAATCAGATAACTGAGTGATACAGTTTTTAACAGTAAGACAACTACAGTTAAACATGTATTTTTGTTCTTGAAATGACTGGTATGATAGCTGGAAATTATTCCCACTTTTCCCATCCTTCCCAGCAGAAGCAAAACATAATAGCAAACCTCTCTCAATTGTATTTCCATAAACTTTTAAATCAGGAATACTTACAATAAAATTTCTCTTTTCATAGAATGGGAGCTGTACTGTAGTGGGCAGAAACCCTTTTCTATGTACATGTCTACTGCCTGAGTGGAAAGCATGAGATGTTATATAAACCAGATAGAGAGAGAGTCCCTATAGGTGACTAATATGCCTTAGGGGCACAGCAAGACTGTTGTGTATTTGGCAAAAAAAATGCCATTTTCTAAGAGGAAGTTCGAATGCACATGTGCTCAGCTGCTGTTGCAACTCTGAAGATTTACATCAGTGTTTGCTGCGAATTTTCTTTCTTTGAGTGTTCCTGCAGGAAAACGCAGTTAATGCCAGCTCATCCTGGGGGCATCAGTGATTCTCACCCTGTAGAGGAGTTTCTTGCCTGTTCCTGAGCATCAGTCTCCCTAAAACCATGCCTTTCACTCCAGAAGGAGGTACATCAGGTACCTCTGGATTTTCCTTGCTTCCCCATAGCAATCCCCATTTCTATTCTCAATATAAGCTGGCAGAAGAGGTGGATTCAGCAGCTTTCACTCCTGGATGATTTTATGACATTCCTTTGACCCAATGGTCTGTTTTAACACAAACATTACAGAGACAAATACCACTCAGGAAAGTCCTGAATTTTTCGTCTTAGGCAGGATATGGGGTTTTAAAACAAGCTTCCCATTTCTCAGTGAATGTATTCCTGGTGCTCAGATCCTCGACTCTGCTCAGTCAGGGCAATCTCGTACCAGCTCAAGGGACTCTGATTGTGCATCTCTCAGAGCTTGTCCTCTTCTTCCCTGCTTTACAATTAGTTTTTTTACAAGGTCTCCAATATGACCACCATCCTTCATCTTCCCTACTTTGAGTTTCTTAGATTAAGAAGTTGCTGCTGCCCAACTACCCTCATATCTCTCTTGATGCTTTTCAGTCACTCTGTGCCAAAAGCTGCTGACGCCCAGCAGAGAGACTGTTAGAATAAGACTGAGGCAATTGTTTAGACTGAATTTTTTATATGAGAAAGAGCAAAAGTCAGCATCAATTTCCCTTTCATTCTGTTTTCTATCAGGACATGCACAGCAGCTATTAGAATAGGAATTGAAAAACTACAAGAACAAGATTTTTTTTTTCAGTTTTGCTTCAACAACAATTTAAGGCAGCATTTCCACAGTATTAAAAAACCCAGTGCAAAAAGGTATTACTTGGGCATAGTTCTGTGAAACACTGTGCTTAGCTGGAGGCTTGCTATAAAACTTCAGAGTTTGGGTTTGTTTTTTTTTGCCTTTTCCTGTTTTCACATTTTAATAAGTGATCATTTATATTAAGATTGTCAGAGGCTTTTAAATGGCTCTTGATATTAACAATAGAGTTTTTGTTCTTGATGCTCTGACATTTTCATTAGTTTTAATTCTTCCTGTATTTTATATGCAATTAAGTGTAATTCTTAAACAAGCAATTTGTCATTGCAATTCCAAGTACAATCATGTCTTGTTGAAATACTTAACCTGTCTAGCTAGATAGCTGTCATGATGCTTCTGAAGTGATTATCACCACCCCTAAAAGGAACAACATGAAACAAAATGATCCCAGCTTGCCCTTTCTGTACACATTACTTGTTGGAATCGCTTTGCATTTTTTCCCCTACCTTCTCATCTGGTCATGGGAAAAGAGATCAGTTCACGATTAAGAGAAGGCTCAAATAGTGACAATGTAAGTCTTTATTCTTTGGAACAAGAAGAGCTTTTTAACGTGTACCGCTTTCAAATGTAAGGATGCTATCATAAAACAAAAATGCAATGATGTTTGTTCCATTTACCCTTCATTCTTCAGACAAAGTTGCTGTATAGTTTCAAACTCAACTTCTGTTGAACATACTATGCAGCCTAGTAAGCCACAGGAAAACACACAAAAAAAAATAGAAGGATAAGTGTGCTATCTGATATGGTTCGATGTGCAGTGAAGACATGCATAGCCACTACCTTTTTATATTGAAGCTCCTGGAAATAATCTCTAAGATCTAAATTCATCTAAGTAACCTTTGAGTCTGACTTCCTTAATATAGAACTAGACAATTTCAAATGATTATGGACTTCCTAAGAGGGCCATCATTAGTGCCCCTTTGCTGTGAAATTTTTCCTCACAGCTTCTAAAAGAGTTAGTCTGGGATACCTAAATAGAATATAATAGTATGAGAAGGCTATGGGCTTACTAAGTTGACCTACATTGAGCTAGCAAACATAAATCTTCAATCTTGCATCATGTCTATTACAGCCATATATCGCTTATAGTGCAGCCTTTTGCTCTCCCTTCTAGTAGTGAACAATCATCATCTCTGGAGAAGTCACATTCCATATGACTGGTTTATCATTACTGCAGAGTGACAGAAATGTTTGTAGAGTAAATACTCAGTCCAGATTAAAATTCTGTTAGGTGTAGTGCACCCAACCTCTGTGCAGACAGAGTCTCCATAGGGTGTAGCATATGTATTTTCTCCATATTTCTTACACAAATAGCATCATTTGCCCCAGTTTTGGAGCTATTGAAGTTCTTGTCCACAGCACTCAAGAAATTGTTCCACCTGCTGCATCCCATTTTTATATGCTTTTATGTTTTCCTGCTGTTTGTTACACTGGTGTGTGTTCTGTCCATTGAAGTGCTTTATAAGACACACCTGTTTGAGCAGTTTTAGAAGCAGTATCTCTCTAAGTTAACTGTGGCAGCTTAAAAGTGTTGAAAGTGGAAGTGAAGATGGAAAGAGAACTCCTCACTGGTGTTGTCCACATTGGTCCAAATTAGTCAACTCAAGGATTAAAAACAAGGAGATTGTGGATTAAAAAAGAGTTTAAAAAAAGGATATTTTAGTTCAGAAAGTTAATAAAAAGAATTACTATATTCAAATATTTTATCTGTTATCTTTGAAATTAACAACTCGATTATTTGTTTCAGTCTAGGATTGTTTCAACCAAACTTAAAATGTTTTTCTTTTGGTTTATCGATGTTATTATCAATTTATTGTCTCCTCTTGTTTTTTCTATCATGTATCTGAAATTTGAAATTAGTAATATCATCATAAAGTGAAAAATGCCAATAACTTACTACCTTCAAAGCATAGTCTTTTTCTGTCCAATTTTTTTTTCTGAATGTGGCTGCAAAGTGCATTTTATAGTGAAGTTGGTGTTTAGTGATACAGCAGAGAAACTGTGAAAGATATGACAAAAGAAGTCAAAACACACACAGAAAAAGTTGAATATGACGTGATCTGGTTCAAGAGATCTCTGAAGAAGAATTCATTAATAATAGGTTTTGAAGGTAATCCCAAGACTACAAATGAGTTCTGCATGTACAACCTATTTAGCCCTTCCCCAGAGATCCCAATTCTTTTTGCTGTTGTTTGCAGTGAGCAAAACACATCTCAACTGGGACTAACCTAATCAAACCAAGCCATATGTCAATAGTGCCTGTTAATTCACATTTCAAAAGAAAAATTAGAAACTTCAGATATTTTAAGCTGGTAAAAAAGGAGAGGAGGGGGAGAATTGTTGCACTGCACAGCACTGGCAGAACAAAATGAATGAAGAATTAATGCTGAAATACAAGCCAGCAAGTAGCCCAGCCTGTGAAAAGCACCAAATAGCCTTCAACCATCTGAATGTGGTGCATGCAAAGCTGTCTTTTTACACTGGACAACTTTTTAGTGTCACAAAGTGGGCAGCAGTGGCTGAACTCTCCAGGGCAAGGAGTAGGACAGCACATGGCAGGTATTTGTTTAAATAGTCTTTTGCATATTAAAATCCAGAGCTGCTTTGAGCTCTGTTTTTCTCCATCCTACATTTTGGTGTAAATGTGTAAGTAGAATACAAGTGAAAGTACTTCTCCTTTCTTACCAGGAAAAAAAAAAGTTCTTGGGGTTTATATAGCTAAAAAGTCATGGGTGTCTCTTGAGGAACTGCACATCGTTTTCTACGTCAGTTTTCTCTGCAATGCTTCATAGAGGCTTTGTTGCTGCTGCAGCCATGTAGAGTGACACACAATTGATCCAGTAGAAAGATGATTTGAATAGGTTACCTACATGGAAGAATAAGTAAATTATTTTGATATATTAGTTACAGCTGTATATGCCTTTTCATCAGGAGTTTCTTGCAACAGTTACTTTTATTACTTAATTGTAATTAAAACTGATTAAAATGTGGGTTTTTTTGTAAAAAAAAAAAAAATAACTGAAAATCTGATGGTGATCAGTGAGCATTAATTTACCTGAACTTATCGGACTTCTTCAGCACATTTTCATTTTGAATGGAAAAATAATGTCTGTAAATTAAAACCTAAAGATCTAAATTAAAATTTAGATATCTAAATTAAAATTAAAATTTAATTTAAATTTAATTAGATTTAATTTAAATTTAATTAGATTTAAATTTATTAAATTTAATTAAATTAAAGATCTAAATTAAAATTTTAAGATCTAAATTAAAATTTAGATTTAGATCTTGAAAAATTTAGATTTAGATCTTGAAAAATTTTCAAGATTTAGATCTTGAAAAATTTATTTTGGAAATGCTACTTCAGTGTCTCTAAAGAATTACATTTGGATGTTTCATGTTATCGCTTACTTCACCCCCAGATCATGCCTGCTTTCAGAACCATAGTTATATCAAGTGACTTCATGCTAAATATTTGTTACATGCTCTGCAGTATTAAGGTATAAACTAGAAATCAAAAATAAGTGAACCTGATTCTCAAAAAGTTTCCAGCTGCTGTTTTTGCAACCCAAGGATTTGACTTTGTTTTTTTTCTTTTTTTTAACTCCTGCTGTAATAAAAGATGTCAACCTTCTCCAGAAAGCCAACCGTATCCTGTGCTGTATCAAAAGGAGCGTGACCAGCAGGTCGAAGGAAGTAATCCTGTCCCTGTACTCTGCTCTCGTGGGACCTCACTTGGAGTATTGTGTGTAGTTCTGGTGTCCTCAACATAAAAAGGGCATGGAACTGTTGGAACAAGTCCAGAGGAGGGCCACGAGGATGATCAGGGGACTGGAGCACCTCCCATATGAAGACAGGCTGAGAAAGTTGGGGCTGTTCAGCGTGGAGAAGAGAAGGCTGCGTGGGGACCTCATAGCAGCCTTCCAGTATCTGAAGGGGGCTTATAGGGATGCTGGGGAGGGACTCTTCATGAGAAACTGTAGTGAGAGGACAAGGGGTAACAGGTTCAAACTTAAATGGGGGAAGTTTAAGTGAGATATAAGGAAGAAGTTCTTTACGGTGAGGCACTTGAATGGGTTGCCCAGGGAAGTTGTGAGTGCTCCATCGCTGGCGGTGTTCAAGGCTGGGTTGGACAGAGCCTTGGGCGACATGGTCTAGGATGAGGTATCCCTGCCCATGGAACTAGATTATCTTAAGGTCCTTTCCAACCCTAACCATTCAATGATTCTACGATTCTATGGTTCTCTTTAAAGCTGCTTTTGCCTGTAGACTCCACAAGGGGGTAGGAAATCCTTTCTCGCAGTTTGTGCTGTGACAGAGAAGATCGGGGGGAAAAGAAAAAAGAAAAAAAAAAAAAAGTGAGTTTAACTATTCTGACTGCAAGCAGGCACTACAGATACTACCTGCGAGTTGCTGAGCTGCAAACCATTTAAAAATAAAAATATAGCGCTTGTTTGAATAAAGTTCACTGGCTTTGAAGACAGCTCTGAGTATTACAGTTAGAGGCACTGCAAAAGGGAGGCTGAGGGTGGATTACCTCCTGGGATGCTCTTAAGCAGGTCTTGCTGTGCTGCATATTCAAACTGGCATGTACCAGAGAGGAAAAGGATCATTGGGGTCTTCTCAGACTGAAGAGCCCACCTGGATGTGGGAACTTTAACTCCCTCCTGAATCCAGGATTGGAAATATATTCTTCAACGGCAACATTAGCTCTTGCTGGAATCATTCGTGGTAAAAATCATACAAGAAGTCCTAACACTTCTGACTGCTGCCCTGAGGAGAAGAACGTGGTCTAGGTTTAATATAGACCAGAATTCATGCTAAAATAGTCCACTGTGCAGGGTGGAAAATAGATTAAATGGTGAGATGTATTTCAGAAAAACGAAATAAACCAGAACAAAACAACTTGCCATATTGACATTTAAGGAGAGGAATAAATAAAAATATCTACAGTGCTTGCATCTGACCATAAATGGTGCACCCCATTGAACGGAATGCAACAAATATTATAGTAAAAACCACAGACACTCAACTCAGGTTCTACTGTGCACCAGCAGAAAAAAATCCCTGTTACTCTGCCCCAGGTTTTGTGCAAAGCAGTGCTTTGTTTAGCACCAAGTTTAGCGCCAGCATCAAGTTTAACAGCAGGTGAAAAAGTATGGTGTGCCAGAAAGTTGTTCAGGGACCAAATCCCACTATCTGACAGATCTGCCAGTCCCCTTGGCCAGAAGAGCTACCAAAGAAGATCTAGCTTCAAGCTGCAAGTTGGGTAGTAAGACTGACTATACTTCTCTAACATCCAAGGGCATACACTTGACACACAGAAGGACATAACACACTGTAGCCTCACAGATAGCTCAGAAGTGTTCCTTGGAGATTTCTGGGAGAAATGCTGTCTTTGTAAGAGATATAATGCATTGGGCTGAACCTGAATGATTTATGCTATATGTTAAAGAAATAATTCAATTCTTACTTAAAATGTCTGACTGCATCACACGTCACCAGCTATACATGCAATATGTAGAAGAATTTTCAGAAATTCCTAAATGTGGACTTAGAGCCTTAATTAAACACCTAACATTAACTTAACGTAGAATCATAGACTCATAGACTCATAGAATCAATTAGGTTGAAAAAGACCTTTAAGATCATCAAGTCAACTGTTACCTCAGGACTGCCAAGCCCACCATTAAACCATGTCACTAAGGGCAAACGGATGTCCCATCAAGATCTCCCCTCATGGCTGCCCCTCATGATCTCCAGTCGCAGCCACCCCTCATCTGTCTCATAGCGGCCCACACTGTAAAGCTGCTGTCCCTAGCCCCCATGCCAACCCTCACACCCAATGGCTGACACAGCTATCCTCTCATAACTGCCCTTTACCCCTCATGACCATCCCTCACGTCCCATGGCTGCCCTTCTTTCACCTCACAATCTTCCCTCATGGCCACCCCTCCTTTCCCCTCACGATATCCCCTTGGGGCTGCCCCTTCGTTCCCCTCATGATCTCTGCTCAAGACTGTCCCACCTCTCCCCTCATGTTCATAGAATAGAATCACAGAATAGTTAGGGTTGGAAAGGACCTTAAGGTCATCTAGTTCCAACCCCCCTGCCATGGGCAGGGACACCTCACACTAAACCATGCCACCCAAGACTCTGTCCAACCTGGCCTTGAACACCGCCAGCGATGGAGCATTCACAACTTCCCTGGGCAACCCATTCAAGTGCCTCACCACACTTACAGCAAAGAATTTCCTCCTCATATCCAATCAAAACTTCCCCTGTTTAAGTTTGAACCCGTTACCCCTTGTCCTATCACTACAGTTTCTCATGAAGAGTCCCCAGCATCCCTCTAGGCTCCCTTCAGATACTGGAAGGCTTCTATGAGGTCTCCACGCAGCCTTCTCTTCTCCAGGCTGAACAGCCCCAACTTTCTCAGCCTATCTTCATATGGGAGGTGCTCCAGTCCTCTGATCATCCTCGTGGCCCTCCTCTGGACTTGTTCCCCTGATCGCTGCCCCTTCTTTCCTCTCACTATCTCTCCTCATGGCCACCTTTCTTCTCCCCTCATGATCTCCCCTCACTGCTGTCCCTTCTTTTGCCTCATGATCTCCCCACAAGACTGTCCTTCCTTTCTCCTCACAATCTCCCCTCATGGCTGCCCCTCCTCTCTCCTCATGATCTACCCTCAAACCACCCCTCTTCTGCCCTCATGATCTCCCCTCATGGCTGGCCCTCCTTCCCCTCACAATCTTCCCTCATGACACCCTCACAACCCTCATGGCTTCCTTTTCTTTCCCCTCACAGTCTTCCCCCATGGCCACCCCTCCTCTCTCCTCATGATCTCGCCTCATGGCTGACCCTCTTCTCGCTTCATGATCTCCCTTCATGGCCTGTCCTTCTTTCAACTCACGATCTCCCCTCATGGCTGACCCTCTTCTTGCTTCATGATCTCCCTTCATGGCCTGTCCTTCTTTCACCTCACGATCTCCCCTCATGGCTGACCCTCTTCTTGCTTCATGATCTCCCTTCATGGCCTGTCCTTCTTTCACCTCACGATCTCCCCTCATGGCTACCCTTCCTTTCTCCTCAAAATCTTCCCTCACTACTGACCCTGCTTTCCCCTCACAATCTTCCCTCATGACCACTCTTCTTCTTCCCTCACAATCTCCCCTCGTGATGGCCTCACACCCCTCATGGCCACCCCTCCTCTCCCCTCATGATTTCCCCTCATGGCTGCCCCTCCTTTCCCCTCACAATGGCCCCTCATGGCTGACCCTCCTCTCCCCTCATGATCTACCCTCAAACCACCCCTACATTCCCCTCACAATCACCCCTCATGGCTGACACTCCTTTCTTCTCACAATCTTCCCTCATGATGGCCCCACATCCTTCACGGCCACCCCTTCTCTCTCCTCACGATTGCCCCTCATGGCTGCCCCTTCATTCCCCTCATGATCTCCCCTCATTGCCACCCCTCTTTTCCCCTCATGATCTCCCCTCATGGCTGCCCCTCCTCTCCCCTCAGGATGCCCTCTCAAACCGTGACTCCTTTCCCCTCACCATCTCCCCTCATAGCCAGACCTTCTTTCATCTCACAATCTCCAATCAAGACTATCCCTCCTTTCCCCTCACAATCTCCCCTGATGGCAGCCCCTCCTCTCTCCTCATGATCTTCCTTCATGGCCACCCCTTCTTTCCCTTCACGATCTCCCCTCATGGCTGCCCCTTCTCTCTCCTCATGATTGCCCCTCCTGGATGCCCCTTCATTCCCCTCAGGACTTCCCCTCATGGCAGCCCCTCCTCTCCTCTCATGGCCATCCCTTCTTTTCCCTCACAGCCTTCCCTCATGACCGCCCCTCCTTTCCCCTCATGATCTCCCCTCATGGCTGGCCCTCGTCTCCCCTCATGATCTTCAAACATATTATTCTAACATATTGTGTGACTAACAGAAAGGATTAAAACTCACTCTGCAGAATCCTTGAGTACAGTGGCAAATTCTGCTGGCAGCAAACATTGTGAAGACAATTAAAAAGGATCTGTAGTTGCCTCCAAGTCTAATGTTACATCTATTTTTTCGTGGCCCGTCATCTGACTCATGGTTTCACAGACATTTAGCATTTGCTAGCTTTCAATGAAAACTCCTCATGGGCCAGTTTTTAACACAAAGACACATCTGATGGCCTGCAGCTTCCTCTGTAAAAGCCACATTAAGCTGCATGCAGACATGACCTGGCACAGCTGGCTGCATCCCCATGACCCGGCATGGACCCTCCCACTCCCTGCCAGCACCAGCACATTGTGAGCTCTCTGTATTGCCCCCAGGCACGGTGTATTTCATGTGGTTCCGTGTTTATTGTATCCAGCCCTGCTCTATTCCCCACTCTGGCTGTTCTGCTAGTGGCAACTGTGCACAGAGAGAGTATTTGCATCAAGTTAAAGACCTTGGGTTTATGTTTCTTATTACAAAAGGTGGGAGCCTTACACACCACCCCAAACAAGTCTGTGACCTGCCAGCTCCTTGCTGTCTCAAGTGTTTCAGAGTTGGAGTTGAAACTGGGATTCTCCAGATCCAAAGTAGAATGAATGTCTTCATGCTATCACATATCCAGTAAAAAGTAATAAGCCAAGAAGTGAATAAACACGTGAGTGGCTTTTTGGTAGTCACACTTCAGTAAGGGTATACACTGTATGCACACTGCGAAAGGTAAGTCAGAGGTACAACTCCCAATCAAAAGACTGCAGTAGCTGCATGCAGTAATGACAACTCAGCCAACCTTATTTTAAGCTTGTAACTGATGTGAACTCTGACAGTGACTCTTACTATCTTCAGAGGGAGATCAGCATGGCAAGGACCTCAATTAGAGGCTCCAATTCAGTATGAAAGAACAGTGTGCTAAATAAGGTGGGCTGTCAGCAAGCAAATTTTATAACATCTTGAGGCTGACGTCTAAACAAAGAAAGGACAACCACATATCTGAGTGTAAGCAGTACTTTCATTCCCAAGTACTCCTTCACAGATACAAAGCACACAGAGGATAGGAGCTGAAAAGCCAGTTCTGCTGTTTTCAGGGGAAAAGATCAACTTCAAGCCAAAATTACATCCAAATTCTATTTTCTTGGGAATAACAGCAGGCTCTATACATCTGCTAATGTCCCAGTCTCAAAAGGGTAAAAAAGAGTCTCACCATATGAGCCTAGGATGTACTCAGTTTGGGAGATTATTGATGGCGAACCTCAAGAACGATTAGATGCATGTATACAAGGTGAGGTGAAATACTGAGTTTATGGACTGCATGTAGGGACTTTCTAAAGTTAGAAAACCAAATGTAATAAATATTCTAGAAAGACTTAAACTTCTGAAACAGTATCAGGACATTAAAAAGGGAGCACAAGTGATAAATATATCAAATTAATCTGATTTTATTAAAGAAACACTTGATGAGATGATATTACAAGACTGAATTAAAATTCATATTGTGTATTTCAGGCTTTTACTAATATGGATAATTCATCTTATTGAATATTGAATATTCAGCAATTATAAATATACATATAATGAATATTCAGTAATCCACAGTTCTTCATTTCTAGAGCTGCTGTGTGTAGTAGAATCTATTACTGTGATTGATCTTCAGATAGAAGTTTTGTTGTACGAAAATACGGGTTAAATATCTTGCCTTTTAAGATATATTTGAAAGTTTTCCGAAACCATGGATAGAAAAAACCATATATTAATGGATTACAGAAAGAATTTAAATACCCAAGCCAGTTTAGAGCATCAAACAAAGGTAAAGGAGTAGAGAAATTTAAAAATGGATCAATTAAGATAGTGAAAAAACAAGGAAACCAGCATATTAAGAAACCCAGCATGACAATACTCAAAGTCTTTGCAGCTTTCCTATCTTTATTCCTAGAAAGATCATTTGTCTTATTTTTTGTTCGCCTTTGTGCCTGGCTCAACTCACATGTGTGCCTTTGGGATACTGTAAAAATTTTAACATAAATCCCTATCATTATACAAGCAGGAGCAAGTAAACCAACTGTGAATAAAATAGTCCCCCATAGTTTGTTGAACATAATAGGACATGAGCTCGAGCATTTAACCAGCATTTCATAGCCCTCAATTCCAGAAGCATAAGCTTCTGAGAAAACCACACCAAAAGCAAAAGCCGCAGGCACTGACCAGCACACTACTAGGACTTGTTTTATGGTGATGACAGTCATAGTGCTGCTGTAATGCAGAGGATGGCAGATTGCATAAAACCGATCCACAGCAATGGAACAAAGATGGAAAATGGAAACTAAGCAGAGCATCAGGTCAAAACTGTAATGAACTTTGCAGAATGTCATCCCAAAATACCAGCAGTTCTCCACAGACCTCACCATGCTATAAGGCATAATGGCAAAGCCCAGGAGGAAGTCAGTGACAGCCATGGATAGGATGAGGAAATTGGTCGGAGAATGGAGCTGCTTGAAATATGAGATAGAGACGACTATGGCCAAATTTCCTAAGACGGTGAGAATGAAGGCTGCTGTTATGCATAGATACATTACCCCTCGTACTCCAGGTGACCTAAAGGTCTCAGAACAGGATCTATTTCCAAAGTCAGAGCAATGAGTCAAATCGCTTGAGTTATTTGAAGAAAGCATAATCAATCCTTCATTACACTTTTCTATTGGAGATGCTGTTCCATAGGCAGATTTATTTTCACAAGTTTCTGTAAGATTCCAAATCCTAACATGAGAATACAAGATAAAGTAAGTCAAGAGCCTGAATTCAATTACTAAGTGAAATGCAGTAATTCAACTGCAATTTTTTTTCTTGGCAGAGACCGACTACAACCAATTATTTTTCTGAAATGGTACATCAAATCTGATAACTGAAAACTATTATAAAATTCATTGCAAATAATATTTAAAGCAAAGCAGCTGAAAGTAAACTTAAAATAACTAAATTGTATTATAATATCCATTTTATATTGTGCATTCTATTGCATCTGGAACATTTTGTAAAATATGGTTCTTGCATTTTACATACATCATAACATTAGTAATTTTAAAGCATTAGAAGAAAAAGATGGGCAGACAAGAAAACTTCCAAGTCACTTCAGTCTGTAAATACCGTATAGGAATTATTTGTCTCTTAAATCTTAGAATATTGATATTTTTTCTATAGAAGAAATGTTATACAGGCTGACACCTCAGCTTTCTTGAAGATTTCAGTTAATGAGCTATTCATCAAAAATACTCATCTTAGGAGTCACAAATCAGTTGACAAAAACTGCCTTTCCCAAATTATCTATGATGTTAAACTCACCTACTGTGGATTATGAAGTACTAGCAATGAAAGCATCTAATGGAAATTGGTTGTAAAATTGATATGATAGGAAATATTATTTTATTTTCTTACATATACACTTGTTTTCTATCATTATAATTCCACTAACTAAAAGGGAATGGAAATAGAATGAGTTTTGTCTCCTGTAATAGGCTGTGGTCCAGCTGCAGTAGTTATAAATGAATAAAATAATGAGTATTTTCAAGGCGCAAAATATTTCCTTCATGTATCTGAGGAGAGACAGACCCATTTCTTCCACCTCTTTTCCTGATAGCTTGCTTTAGACTAAGAACAAATTTAGAAACAAAATCAGAAAAAGATACTCTTCTCCACAACAATTTAGCCTACTTAAAAGGAACTTGGGAAGCAGCTTGGTCCACAGACTTTTTCCAATAGGTATCACCCTGGAATTAAGAAAATACAGAAACAGAGCATCGAAAGATTGAAAAGAGTGCTTGGCAGTCAGTTTTATAGGATAATCCTACCTGCATCTCTTTTAATAATACCATAAATAAATTCCTTAAGTAGATGTTTTCCCGTTTCGTTATTTTCCTGCAAGACTGCAATGTCAGTAAAAGGCAGACCAGCTCTGTAACTTGGCTCAGATTAATGAAAGGTTGGAATTTATTTTTCTTTTATGACGTTACATTTAATTCCCAGGAGATTTTGAGTTAAAAATATGTATATAATTTAGGGGATTACATCAACAGGAGATAAACAAAGACAAGTGTCTGATTCCCAAGACCATTATTTTTGTCTGCTCTACTAACTCATTTACCCGATGTATAGAGGAGCTATATTGATGAATTAAGGTAGATACAAGTTATATTGAAATGAATGTTTGAAAGGAGAGGCTAAAGGTGAAGGTGAAGGAAAGGTATTCTGGCTTCCATTTATCTTAGTAGCCATTACATTCTTTCACATTTTTTGGTAATTACAATTTCTAATGAAACTTAGAAATGAAATATTTACTAACCTTGAAGATTACCATCTTGTAATTTAACAGGCTGCAATGGCACTTTCTCTCATGCAGACTGTATCTGTAGCTTTCACGTGATGGACAGACAGTCTTCCCCATCCATTACAGAAACAGATAAAATGAAATGTTAATTCAGGTCAGTCTATAATCTGTCATTGGACAATACATTATTTATAAAGAAATAAAAAATAGTACAGGTAGTATTTATTTGTTACAAGAAAAGGCAAAATTAATTCATATTTAACAAGAATAAATGGAGTCCTCTGAGGTTAGAGGTGGATGTTCAAATTTAATGCTGAGGCTTTTGCAGGTGGATTGAAGATGCATTGCAAATCCAAAGGTAAATGACTCTTGTTCAGCACAGAATGGATTTTTATCTGTGATATATAGTGTGTAATGAGAACAGGACAGAAAATAAACATGTATTTTTAAATTAACTAAGGGAAAATTAAGAACTCTTAAAGGAGTCCCTTTATGGTAGCTGCTTTGAAGACAAAAAAGGAAAATTTCTCTTGGAAATAAAATACAGATCTCTGGGATTATCTATAACAGAATCATTTGCAGACTCCTAAAATAGAAAAATTTTGTCAGTGTGTACAGCAGAACTACTTTGTCTTTGAGATCTGACAGTATTTTTGAGACAGGCATGTCTAGTAACTTTATTTGTAAGTAATCAAATGAGAGATACACAAGTTTTACACAAATGATCCTTTATTGAAAGAAGTAACTAAAACATTAATCTTTACAGAAAAATAATAATAAAAAATAATCTGTGGAAAGAGGCTATAGATGAAAAACATTACCTTCAGAAAGCAGTGTTCCATGTGCCTCACCATTGATCCTCTTTTCAGGACGGGACAGAAGACAATGATGGGAGAACAATTTGACACCTCACCTTTCCGAAATGAAATGTCTAATACCTGCTAAGAAATGTACAGGAACTGAAACCTTTTCAAAAGAAACTGTTTAACTGGGTTAAAGTAAGACTACAGAAAGGTTCTTAGAAATTGTCTTTGAGAATTAGTTATGTGAAGCACTGCTGTACTGCAAAGGCAGAGTGGAGGGAAAATTTTTGTAGCCACCATTTTCTCTTGTAAAGCAGTTGAGTTTTATTAAAATGAGTTAAGCCTATGAGTTTCCTTCATGTTGTACCTCATAATTTCCATGCTGTTCTTAATTACTGATTGGTAAGAACTATTTGGTTAATTACTAACCGCTCTTATTACTCTGGGCTGGCTTCAGTAAAGCAGAAATCATAGCAATAGAGACAAAATGCAGGCTCAAATTTTCTCAATAAATTTTTTCTCCTGATGGTAACTGATAAAGTATGAAGGGTTTACGATGCACTCTGTTTTCAGTGATCTCTCTTTAACTGACAGGTATCTTCTAGTCAACATGTGGTGAGTACCCAGTGTTAAAGGAGATTGACTTTTCCTATACCTATGCGAAATAAGAAGTTGAGACATCTAGGAGTCATTGTAGAGCTCCCACTGCCTAAGTTACCTGTGGATCTGGTCTCTTAGGAAATGATTTGTTTTAAAAAGGCTATTGTGCAGTTATCACACAGAAATATTTTCAATTTCCCATGCAGTTGGCTGGATTTAAAATGGCAGCATGAAGGTGAAAAGAGAGTATTAAAAACCCTACAAAGTAAGAAATCACATTTAGTTGGAAAAATCTGGTTATGCAAGACTAGGCAACGTTATGCAAGACTCACCAAATATTTTGGGAATTAAATTTCACAGAATCACAGAATCACGGAGTGGTTGAGGTTGGAAGAGTGCACTCTGCCCCATCATCCAGATCATTAATGAAGATGTTGAACAGGATTGGACCCACTATTAATCCCTGGGGTACACCACTAGCTGCTGGCTTCCAACTAGTCTTTGTGTCGATGATCACCATACTCTGGGCCTGCCTGTTCAGCCAGTTTTCAACCCACTTCACTGTCTGCTAATGCAGCTTATACTTCATTACCTTTTTTATGAAGATCTAATGGGGGTCAGTGTGAAAAGCGCTACTGAAGTTTGGGTAGACAGTATACACTGTTCTTTTCTCGTCTATAAGGCCAGTCATTTCATCATAGGAGTTTATAAAATTAGGCTATGTTTAATGGAAACAGACTAGTAAAAAAAGTGCTTACATATGCTATAGGCATATTTTTTTCTGAATTAGATGCAGTAGTGTGAAAGTAATGTTATAGATAACTAAGATGATCAGAAAAACAGAAGTAAAAGACTTGTAGAACACTAAGTATCTTATGTTTGACTGTATCTAGTATTTTCTTGTTGAATGGGTATTGATGCATTGCAGATGACAGAGAGTGTGCAGTGTGGAAAACCAACAGAAGTTAATGATTAAGGAAAGCCATATACTTCGCAATATTTACAGTCTGACAGCCCATTCTTTTCTGTTTGAACACTGCACTGATGCATTTTTTTTATGGAGCAATTTAAATTGCCCCATTTTAGAGCAAGGGTTTCCTTGTGAGGCTTCTAGAAGGGTCCTGCTTGGAGAGTTGGTGCTCCTTCTCTTCCCCTATGCTGCTGCATCTGAGACCACGAGAGAGACTCAGCTGTAGGTAGGACCACTGTGCATAAGGCTATAGCAGGTGGCAGCCTACAGACAGCAGCACTGTGTTATAACCACCAAAATACGAGCTACAGGCACTGAGGCAGAGGAACAGGCGCCAGTCCATGACTCTGAAGTTTACTGTCAGTTTTGAGCAAAGCATGAGAGGAAGGTGACATTGCAAATTGTGCTCACCAGTGGCAAAATGAACAGACATAGAATTACTGGTGAAACAAAGCCTTTCATCATGCTGGAGTAATTGCTTTACACAAGTTTTTAGGTAAGTTAAAACATATGAAATCACCCACTGGAGACTCATTTGTTTTGCAAAAGGTGGCCATCTGGGAAGCGTTTAATAAGGTCACTAATTAAATGTGTTGATAAGGAATTTAACAATACCCTTTGCACTTCATTTGCACGATGACAGTTTGAGATTGCAGTAAAGTACATTCTGCTTCACCAAACCTAACTCAGAATATGATCAGACAACAACATGAGGCATGTTTTCTTGTGCTCTCCTAATTTATCAAAGTCTTGGGTTAAGATAGAGTCCCTGCAGCCTCATTAACACATCTCATTTGTACATTCCCCTCACAGCGAAAAATAGCTTTGCCCTACCTGCGCTTACAGCTAATGAGAGAAAGTAACCTGGGACTTCATTAAAGTTACTCTGCTATAGAAGGAACTCTCTAAACAGAAGGCAAGGAGCCTCTTTGGGGAAGTGCCACTTTTAGTTAATAGGACACCAGAGGAAAAAGTTCTTTCTGAAACTTTCTGAGTTGTGCCATGCACGTAGCTGACTTATAATGCAGGTTATTAAGATTAAGGAAAACTGTCTTCTGTGTGTAAATGAAGGTCACCAGCAGTCTGTGTGTGGAAGCCTCTTGTTACTTCCTCAGAGAATAAATGTTGGTGACATCTTGGATAGACTTTCTTGTGGGACAGTTGTTGGTCTATACACTGAAAATTTCTTCTTCTACAATAATTCTTCTTGTAGAATTCTACCATTTCTTCTTTTCCTTTACACTACATTGACAAAAAAAACTTTTCTGCCCTTTTTTTGCCAAGATATAATGGAAGAGCCTGACTAATCTGAAGCTTTACCTGCTGTATAAGTAAATTTCTTTTCTAGTTGTGTCTAGATTATTTCAGTGCTAGTAGTTTAGCATTGTTATATGTATTTATTACTGGTTTTAGCTAAGGCACAAACATGGAGAGAAACATTTTCTGAACATTGGTTTAGTCTGCATCCAAGAAAACCAATATTGCTGTCCTCTAGTGTATACAATAGCATGTCCCTCTTGCAAGTCTGTCCTCTTACAAAAGCTTTTAATGGAAGTTATTTCAGCACTTGGCAAGCAATACTCATAGTTGAAAGATCTGGTTTTCCTTTAATTAACAGAAAAATAGTATTATTGTGAAAAAGAAAGAACATTAGCATAGTAATAGTAAAATTATCGTTATGGTTTAAAATGGTTGTCTAAGTCAGAAAAACACTGACATTGCAATTCAGCCAGTACTAATGTAACCTATTTGCTTCAGGTCTTTGCTGCTTTTGATTATTCTAGACAGAACACAACAGCATAATTAATTTTTTGCTATATTGAAACGAATGTTGTTGCAGACACACCATGCCATTAGAAGCTAAATGGAAGCTGAATGTAGATGATCAATTGTATCTTGCAAAACCCTGACAGCTACCTCCTAATAGCCTGTGACATACAGAGGGATTTTCAAGTAGTGTCAGGCAGTGGAATCTGAGTGCGAGGGACAGGGTTCATCCAGAGGCACTCTCAGGAGTACAGGGCACATGGAATCCGAGCATATTTACTTACTGTTTGGATTGCCTTTTGCTTCCCCTTTTATCTGTACACTAATGTTTAACACCATCTCTGCTCTTTTTTACCTCACTTTATCACTTCATATACCTTTTCCTTCACTTTTACTTAGTCTCTTCATGTTTCTTTTCCTGACAGTCATTCCTTCTTTCAATATGGTTAAACAGCATATGAAGCCAACCAGAAAAGAATTAAGGTGCTATCTCTAATTTTCTTTTAGATTGAAAATATTAGTAACTTTTTTGTTATTGTTATTTAACAGAGAAAATGTTTAGCCTAAAGGAATACAGTCACCTATGGAAACTTTTTTATTAAAAAAAATTCTCGCTTTCAGGGAATTTTTCTTGTTGTAGAACAGAAAGAAGACTCCAATCAAAAGACTGAGCAAACTGAGATCAAGTATGCAACGTTGCTTGAAATAGAAACAAAATAAATCAAAACTCAAGTGGCAAACGCTTCAAATGAGGTGAACAGTTAAGAATTTTTCAGCAAAAAAACAGAACACCTCCCTTCCATATTTAATTACAAAGTTTAAAATTTAATAAAATGAAAATATGAAGAAGCATATTTTTAAAAACCTGTTCTCCTACCTTTCTCCCTTCATGCTGGGTAGAAGTCTGCTCTTGTCACTCATTTGTTTTCAGCTGATTGAGTGGCATTCGTTCCTTTTAAAAACCTTCTCAAAAGACAGCTGTGCCTCTTCACCATCATAGCAATTCTGGGTAACACAAATTTTGTGAGAACGAAACATAATCCACAGCTGGAATGGCTTCCAGAAACCCAAGGCTCATTGCTGGATGATGCTGGGTGCAATGAATAGTGTTCTTGGCCCCTTGTCTCAGGAGCAGCTGTTAAAGTAGCTCAAACTGTTCATTTTGCTACCTACTTCAGAACAAAATCATGGCTGTAACACTCATATTTGTTTAACCAGCCTTATTTATAGGTAAATTAAACTCATTTGAAGTATGTTTATTCTCTTGATTTGATGTTGTGGTCACATTGTGAGCACCCCAAGATTATCTAGGTGCAAAACAAAACCTGCCATGTAGTCTCCCTTCCAAAGGGAGACTCCTAAAATAAGCTTCTAAAATACAGCAAAATATGTAAGTATACGTAGGTTACAGCAGCATATAACACTTCCTTGAAAAGGTATGTGGTGTACAGAGTGACATGATGTGTATTTACCAGCCTAGTTCTGATTACTGAAGAAACAGGTTTAATCTAACAGCCTAATCAGTTAACAGCTATTTTCAAGATACAGCTACTAAAAATGCATTTCAGGAGCATCAATATTTTTGCTCTACAAAGAACCATGCAGTCTTTTAAAACAGTGATACTACTGAACATAAAACACTAGACTGTTTATATTGTGACCATCAGCTAAAGTCCAGTTACGTGGAGTACCTCAGGGACATATGCAACAAGGTAGAGCAAGAGACTACTTCTTGCAAACTTGTTTTTTAAACATAAAATAATTAATATGGAAAAAAGCAAAGAAGGGAATGGAAATAGCACTTTTGCCAGACACCAAACTCATTTGAACTATGTGTTAAATAATGATTCTGTCCTATGAAAAGGGACAAAATAGAGTTTGGAAATGAGAACTGTTACTGTGAAAAAAAATAAATGGCAGGACAGAATTGATTTCTACTGCGATCCTTTTAGCTTGCATTTCTAGTCTGGTCATTTGGTAGAAAATATCATCTTACAGTATCCATTAGACAGAGAAAGTTTCTCATTTTGATATGGTTCATTTTAAAAACTGGGTCTGTGTGAGTGGAACCATGGTTACAAAACTACTGGAGGCTCTAAGGTGGCCTCATGGTCGGAGAGTAATTTTGAAAGCATTTAACTCCACTCAACATCTATGCAGTCCTCAGGAAAAAAAGCACAGCATTACAAAAACTTAACTTCTCAAGTTTCCATTCATACATTTGAAATCTGGGGGAAAATTCATGGATTCCAAATGAGAGGGTAGTTAAAAATAAGTATCTCATTATATGGGTTAAATAAGAAGGTGGAATGAGAGATTCCAAGAAAATGGTTCTGCTGCAAAGCAAAACCCATCCGTTCAAAGCCAAGAAACAGCCTCTGCATGAGGGGGGTAGTGTGTATGTGGGGTGGGTTACATATGTGATAGCCCTTGTAAGTAATGCCATAACACAGTCCATTACTTCTGCTCAATAGCAAAGGCTGCTCCAGCAGGCAGCTGTAGCAGGGTTCCCTGGAGGGCAGGAGCAGCCCCTTGCCTCTTTCCCTAGCAGGGTAAGCAAATCCCCCGCATAGCAGAGGCACCCATTCGGCGAGGCAGGTCCCCTGTAAACTCTTCAGTGCTCCTGTGCACCCACTAATCCCACAAGAAGGAATTTAGAACTCTGGCTGGTTTGTAGATATTTGATGCCCTCCAAACACCACCTCCAATACAAAGGTGAACATGGAGGAGGGAGGCAGTGAGTAGTAAGCAGATACAATCTCAGCTTGTCATTCTACATCCTCATGGCCCTGGAATAACTTCACAGAAAGTAAAGAGGGTTACTCAGAATTCATAGCTGTGCCTGAAAAGTTTTACTCCCTAGCTATGTTTCTCTTTCAGCTACTGGGAATGAATGGATTTTTAAATCATCTTCTCAGTGGCCACCAAGACCTCATTGCTGCTGGTGCTATTGATGTTCATTACAGAAATAACACAGTGATATGTGCAGAATAACAATTATTATCTTCAGCACTAACCATAGAAGATTCATCTCTGAAACAAAATAATTTACCAGATTATCATGGACTGCATGTCATGGAGATGGTGCCTGCTCAGGAGTTATTTCCTCATCACTAAGAGGTGTTGATTGCCTATTTATATATCTTTTACCGCACCAGAGGGACTATAAGCAAATATGGCCAAATAACAGATCAGCAGTAGCCAAACTGCAAGTCGTTGCTTTTTAAAGCACAGTTCATTGACGAGCATCCACCCCTTCAAACAGTAAGAGGCTTAGTATTGCTGTGGAACCCAAGAAGGAGAGTCCTTCCAGGAAGAAGTAAGCCCAGGGAGGAGAACAACCTCTTTGGATCAGTTTGTGTGCACCAGATGGTGGGCTGTGCTGCTAGAGAACTGGGCCTCTCAGCTCTTCCTCCCATGAGGTTTCTTTGAGCCCTGAGCAAGACCTGTGGAGCTCATGTTACAACTTCTCCCTGGGAATCTGGGATTGGAGTGGGCTTTGAGAGGTAAGAAAGTATGGCCTTTGGGAAGCTGGCACAAGGGACATGAGGCTGAACAAGAGGGACAGCTCTTGCAGAAATGAAGGTCTTGAAATGCTGCATTCTGGTTTGGAAGCCCCTGAAACCTGAAATTATCAATAAAGGCTTATATGTCAATAACAAAACTTCAAGAGCCTCCATTCTCATGGACTACTTTTTATGGCCTTTCACAAACACTGGATTTGACTACAACAAACACAGTCTAATTGTCCATTTGCAAGCCCAACAGACTACAGATGCCAGTGTGGCTGCACTGTGGGACTTTTTAAAGGAGGTACCTGCCAGTGCCATCCTTTGCTCCAGCAGTTGTTTGCTGCTGCAGGAAGCAGCAACACTGTGCATGAGAATAGCTGGTATCCTGGCACTGAAGGAACAGCAACTTAACTACTGCAGAAACTACAAGTGTTAGAGGTTGTGCTACTTCATACCCACCTTCCTCTGCCCAGTCTCAGGAAGGCATGCATGGGCAACTTGAATTTTCACCAGAAGAGCTTCATTTACCTCCTCAGTAGCTGGTGTATGTCATCTGAATATTGGATCACTGAAGAAGAGGTAAGGGTGTATTTCACTTACAACTTTATAGTAATGAACAGCTATAAGAAACATTTTAATACTTTCACATATGGAGGCTACAAGTACTTCTGCTAATTCTTATTTTCTAAACTTAAAAAGAAATTAAAATCTTGTTGCCAATATGCTAAGTTTCTGTTTCAGCAAGACTGGTCATTTCTAGTTGTGTCTGATATACAGCAGAAACCCCTGGTAATGCTATGAGGCTCATCCATAGCTTCACTAGGAGGTGCTGTTTGTCTGTGGTGTTGAGAGGTGAAGTTTTACAAGGTATACTGGAATTATTTCTCTGTTGGCCTCCATAACATTTCATAGACCACCACAAGCCACTGAGAAGCATTTCAATATTAGCTGTGATAAGCCTGATAATATTGCTGCTGTCTTTATTGACCTGTGTAACTTACTTTTCTTTTTCCACTTTTTTGTCCTGGTAGTGGATGGTGACATTGCAAACACTGTTTGGATGAGGTGGGGTTACAGTATGGCTCTTAGTTAATTAGAAATGTATGAATTCTTCAAATTCAGGTCATGGTCATTCTGTCTGTCACTCACTATATTTGCGCTGATTCTGTGTATCTGGGAGCAGTATACAATACTGCCAGTAATTCACCTATGATAAAACCAGTTGTTCAGAAACATTTAGTATTGTGTTACTGGGTCTAATAGTTGCACAATCTCTGATTGCACCTCGCTGTTCCATGTTATTTAATGGATAACTTGAGGTTATGATGACTCAAATATGTGTACAAAGACATGGCTGTAGTGTTCTACTCTCTTCAAAAAAGCCCCACAGATAATTAACGTTCTGTCACTCTAGTTTTGCTCAAGGTCTGCTTGCTTTAATTCAACATGTATAAGAAAGTACATTTGATTTCACTCAGAATTAAATTTTCCCTAAAGTTGTGACCAATCTTACTTAAGTCAGCCTTAAAATTTGGATTACACTCATTTTAATGCAGTATTTTTCTACCGCCATCTGAAGCCTTTCATCAATAGAATCTATTAAGGACCTGTTTTTCTCTGTGTCATCAGAAGTACCTTAAAAAGGTGGGTCTTGTTTGCTTCCACCAACATCAAGGTATAAGAAAGAAATATTGTTGTGTGAAGAACAGATTTTTCCAGCTCAGAAAAGTACGGAGCTTACTAAGATACAATCTGAAGCAGCTTTTGAGGTGGAGTCATTGACGTAAATAACATAAAATTTAATTTGATTCTTCCTCTCTGGCACACCTGCCCCAGAGTCCATAAGCACTCCTGTTCTTTCAAAAACTCAAATTCTATCCCATAAGGAGCATGTAGAGAGGACCTTTATTTTTTTTTCCCTGAAGTTGAGCTAACATTCTGTGTTTTCTAACTCCCACTTAGCAAGTAGGAATGTAAGGGCACAGCTGGTTAGCTTCCCATGAATTCAATAGAAACCATTCTAGATTAATGTGATTTGTGGCATCAGCCATCTATTGTCTCTGCTTCTGTACTCTGCAATTTGCATCATTTGGAATTAGCTTTTATTACAAAATCTCACATTTCCTAAAACAGAACTTCATCTAGTCATTGCAACCACCAGATTCCTCAGATGAAGAACTGGTTGGATTTTGTGCCCTTCCAGGGAACCCCTACCCAAAAGCAGGGTTCATGGTTCTTGTGCATAAAAATGATGGACCTATTCTGAGACTTTTGTAACGGTCCATGAAACTGCATCCTCTGCTTGGTTCAATTCTTGCTTTATCATCAGAAATGAGAAAGGGATTAATAAACCCCTCAGTGTCCATTGTATGGTACCCTTCTTACCCTCTCAGTGAGAGGAAAGCTGTGCAGCAAATATTCAAAATCATTCAATTATTCTTCAAATTTGTTTCATTTCATTTCATGCCATTTTCAAAGAATCTTGGACTTCTGCATCCCTAATGCATGAGATTCAAGAGTCATTTCCTGATGTTACCTAGTGTTGTGGTTTGAGCCCAGCCAGTAGCTCAAAAACCACGCAGCCATTTGCTCACTCTCCCCTCTTCTTCCCCCCCACTCCCAGAGGGATGGGAAGGAGAATCGAAAGAATGTAACTCCCACGGATTGAGATAAGAGCAGTCCAGTAACTCAGGTATAACACAAACCACTACTGCTACCGCCAATAATAATAATGATAAGGGAAATAACAAGGGAAGAGAATAAAACCGCCCAACACCCGCTGACTGATACCCAGCCCAACCCAAGCAGTGATCTAACCCTTCCAGGTAACTGCCCCCAGTTTAGTGGGCATGACGTGCTGTGGCATGGAATACCTCTTTGGTTAGTTTGGGTCAGGTGTCCTGTCTCTGCTTCCTCCTGGCTTCCTCTCCTCCCTGGCAGAGCATGAGACTCAGAAAGTCCTTGGTCAGACTAAACATTACTGGGCAGCAACTGAAAACATCAGCGTTATCTGTGCTGTTCCCAGGCCAAAAGTCAAAAAACACAGCACTGCACCAGTTACTAGGAAGGAGAAAAATGACTGCTACTGCTGAACCCAGAACACCTAGCAGCATCAATTGTATTCCCCCCCATTTTCAGCTCTGACAACCTAAGACAGTCAGCTCTGGATGTGTCTGGGAAGTAACTCTATACTTCAGAAATGCCAGCAAGCAATATTTGAGAAATTTTTATGTTCAGTTATCATAGCCTCAATAGTGACAAGGAAGAAAAATGTGGAAGAAAATCTACCCTTGAATAAAAGAAAGAATATTTTGTTGAAATTTATCTCCCCAAGGGTCCAATTCCATTAACTCTAATGAACTGACTCCACTGCTGCAGATATTTTAAGGAAGTTTTACCTAATAAGAGAAAGATAAACCTAGTAATAGTAAGCTGAATGTCTACAGTTCTGCTCAATCGAGGTCTCCCTACTGTATTCCTCTTCAGTTTCAGAAAGATTTTTATAAATTCCACATCCACTTGGAGTGCATAAAATACTCAGGATTTAGAATACCAGCAACCTGCAAAGTATTTGTTTCAAAAGTGTCACTGATGTGTCTGTAAGGCGTTTCTCTCTAAAATGTCTTTTTTGTGGATTAGCATGCAAATCTGTTGATGCCGACCAGAGATTTTAATTATGTGATTTGACTGTGACAGAAAAACCAGAATTGTGTTCACATGCCACTCCAGTAGTGGTTTCTCTTTTTTCTTCTTTTATTTTCTTTTGCACATGAGCAATTCTATGCCAGGTAATAAAAAAATATTTCACCTTAAGGGCAGCCAAGGGTGAGATTGGAGGCAAGCGGCAGGGGGCATGAAGAGGCGGTGTGGTGATGCCTCCACACCTGATTGTGCAGGTCTTGCAGCACCTGTGAGATGAAAGGGCTTCAGGAGGTAGAGACCTTCCCACTCAGTGGGGCTCCCTGTTTCTTCCGTCCCTACCCCACTAGCATAAAGATCTGAGCTGTCTCAAGGAGCAATCAAGACTAGAACAGAAAGGTATCAGAGGTACCTCCACCTCTAGGGTAGAGAGGGAAAAAGCAGGGTTCAGGGACCACAGAGAGAGTTATGTATTCACATTAAAAACCTTTCTAGGATCCTTTTCAGCACCAGAGTTTACAAGTCAGGGTAGCTCTTGCCTTTCTCAGAGGGCTTCCTTGAGCTTTCCCAGGGCAGCCAAGTGGGTGAACAGCACTGAGGATGAATCGGGAAGCAGTACCATGGGGACCGACCCCCAGGACAAAGCTCCTGGGTGCTCTGCTGCAGACGCAATTTCCACTGTATGTGCCTGACTGCACTGACCCCAGTGCAAACCAGTGGACCTGCATGGTCAACAAGATGACACTGCAGACCTTCATAATCAGCATAGAATCATAGAACCATGGAGTGGTTTGGGTTGGAAGAAACCTTAAAGATCATCTAGTTCCAACCCATCTGCCGTGGGCAGGGACAGTCTCAGCATGCTTTGTTTTGTTTGCCCTTCCCAAACTGTTGCCTGTTATGAAGGAGGCAAGGGGCTCCTGGAGTGTACCCAACTGCGTTGGGGAGCAGGGGGAGCTCCCATCCCATAGTTTAGACGTCTGCACCCTGTACGCACTATGGTGACATGGGATTAGTACTGACACAGGTTGGTCATCACTTCCCTTGACCAAAACTTCCTTGTCTGATGAAAGACTTGTCTGGGTTGCAGCTACAAGTCAGGTGAGAAAAGGGTGAGGTGCTAGGGTACCAGCAAGCATGACCTGGAGGCCCTGTCTATCTTGAATAACTGCTCCCAAGCACTGCAGTACCTCCCCTGAGTACGATCTCAGTTGTTTTGATTCCAAGATGAAGCAAATCCTGGAAGAAACCTCTAAAGTTGTGCACTGAGAAGGAGCAGCACATGGGAAAACAGAAATCGTGTGATTTCAGCAACTTCTGGATAACATACGTTGGTGTGTGGGGGGTGGGAAGCCACAGAGAGTTTCTTATGTGTCGCACTTCATGCAGCTCAGTGCTAAGTGTGCTGTGGTTTTTTAGCGATGTGAAGGCCAGCAGACACAAAAGACTATGGGATAAGCATTGAGTCAGGGATCACTCAAATGTGTATGTGGTGTGAATGAGGTCTATTTGCTGCAGAACACAGTAGAAATCAGGCCCAGGATTGTCAAATCATTGCTAGAAGTCCCAAATAATGCCTTTTTCTCACACTATATGGTAAAATAAGTTTCAGGTACTAAAACACTGCCTAATTGCCTATGTTTTCACAGTTTTGAAGAATTTTTCCAAATAGCCAGAAGAAAGCATTAGTATACTACGTATATATGATAAGTCTGATCTGAAATGCATTGGACCCAGCATGCATCTGTCCTGCACAAAGCAATGCAAGCTCAGAGGGACTGAAAAACTGAGGATGCTTTATAAACCACAGCCAGACTCAGTGCCTGTGTGAGTTATGGAGGAGCACTCTCTCCCTAAGGTTACACCTAAAACCGTTTTGCATGTGTTTTTCTTTTTGATGTGGTGTTCTTTGGTGAAAATGAGGCAGAGGCCCATTGGGTATTAAGGAGGCCCTATTGACTGGCGTGAAGGCTGAGAAACATGCACATTTAATGCTTATACAGTGTAAAAAACAGGAAGAAGCAAAAGGGACAGAAAGTTTTTCTTAGAAAAGATTTGTTCTGCAGCAAACTCACTGTCGTGGTTTAAGCCTCTCTAACTCACACAGTCTCTCTCTCACTCACTCCCCCCTCTTTCTTCCCCCCGCTCCCAGAGGGATGGGAAGGAGAATCGAAAAAAATGCAACTCCCACAGGTTGAGATAAGAACAGTTTAGTAACTAAAGTATAACACAAGACCACTACTGCTATCACCGATAATAATAATGACAAGGCAAATACAAGGAAAGAATACAATTGCTCACCCAGCCCAATACCAAGCCCGACCCAGCAGTGCACCCCCACCCTTCTGGGTCTCTGCTCTCTGCTTTACATCCTGGGCATGACGTGCTGTGGTATGGAATAACCTCTTTGGTCAGTTTGGTTCAGGTGTCCTGTCTCTGCTTCCTCCCGGCTTCCCCTCTTCCCTGGCAGAGCATGAAACTCAGAAAGTCCTTGGTCAGACCAACACATCACTAAGCAGTAACAGAAACACTGGTGTTATCAGCGCTGTTCCCAGGCCTAAAGTCAAAAACACAGCACTGCACCAGCTACCAAGAAGGAGAAAAATGACTGCTACTGCTGAACCGATGACACTGACAAACTTCACATTTCACACATTTCAGTATCAGTCTTCTTTCTAATGCTATCCTGGCAATCAACATGATACCTTTGGAAAAAAAAATGATCTAATTAAAGATTTAATGTGACAGAGCATTCATACTGAAAATAATTGCAGTAGCTCAAGTGTTATTAACAGGGTGTACACAACAGAGTGATCACATCTCTTTCTCCTAAATAAACCAAACTAACACAGCTGCTGAGAGGAAGTGCAAGATTGCAGAACAGGAATGATACAGGATAACTGCCATGACTCATGAGAAGGTGGACCAGCATAGGAAATTCACCTCCTGTCTATGCTGACTGTGTAACAGCTCAGTTACGGGATGGAGACATTCTCAGAGGATGAGGCAGGTCCTTTTCATAAAGCCTTCCAAAAAGCGTTGCTGTTATGAGTGGTTTTGACGTGCCATGCTTACTTTTCAAACGTCCATCGTATAGCACCTAGTTGCAAAAGGAAAGAATGATACTAATAGTCCACTAACAGAGTAGCAATATTGCACAGTACAGAAAGAAGAGGCCTTATATGTTGAACATGCAGCACTTCTGAAATACGCTCATGAGAATGAACGAAACCAGAATTCTCTATGGCTCTGCAATAGTTATGCCACATTACCTTGGACCTGAAGATCTTTAAAATTTCCTCCAGCTGCATCTTTGGGGAAAAAAAGATCATTTTCTCCACCTCATAAGAAGGTGAGAGTGAGAATAACTGATTTGTTACATTCTGTTTAGTTACTCATACACGGCAATGAAGGTTATACACATATCTAAGACAGTAATTTGAAATCTTTCTCAATTTGTAGACCCCCAAATAATTTCAAGACTGAAGATGGGTATTTCAAGCTATTGATCATATGTCGCTTTTCTTAGTTACTTTTTACAGATCAATTTGAAATCACTGTGATTCATAGATGGTGAACACGTGCAACTTTTTAAGAGGCAATGTAATAAACAATAAGCATGTATTAATTAAGAAAATATCCTAGAATGGTTTGGTTTGGAAGGGACCTGAAAGATCATCCAGCTCCAAAGCCCCTGCCATGGGCAGGGACACCTTTCACTAGACCAGGTTGCTCAAAGCCCCGTCCAACCTGGCCTTGAACAGTTACAGGGATGAACCGGACACAACTTCTCTGGGCAGCCTGTTCCAGTGTCTCACCACCCTCATAGTGAAATTTTTTTCCTAATATCTAATCTGAATCTCTCTTTTGTCAGTTTAAAGCCATTTCTCCTTGTCCTGTCACTACATGCACTTGTAAAAAGTCTCTCTCCAGATTTCTTGTAGGCTGCCTTTAGGTACTGGAAGCTGCTCTAAGGTCTCCCCAGAGCCTCATCTTCTCCAGGCTGGACAACCCCAATTGTCTCTATTATTTTAAGTTAGACCATGGCCATATTTTAACATACCAATAAATGTATGCTTTTACAGAAGTCCTGTTCAAAACAAATATGCAAGATGACCTACCTTGTAAAAAAAATCCTTGTTTCCCCTAAAACTTTTCAAGTCTTTTGCACTGTCTTCATTGTTTCTTATAAGCTATTAAATACCTCTTCCAAATCAATTAGGATTTCATCTAGCCACTTATAAAAACATAATCTAAGGTTTATGAATGAAAACATATTTTGATGAAAGCATAAGATGAAGTTTCAAATAAAAAAAAAAACCCACCTTACAAAACCCTCAAAACCTCCTTTAAGATTTTTTAACTGCATAGGGTCTCTGCTCTTTATGCATGATACTTAGTAATTGTTCTTGCTTGGACAATTTCTCAGAGCATTTGATTTCTTTATTTCCTGAAATCTCCATTAGCAGCAACCTGTAGAAAATAGCTCCTTGAAAGTTGCTATTTACAGATTTGGGACCTAAAATGGGGCAGCATATTTGCAAAAGAATACACTGAAGAGATTCTCAACCTTAGCATTTATATGTTCTCATCAGTGAAGGTTAGCTCAATCTATCCTTTTAAATGTTCCCTTGAATTATGGTCTGCAGAACCAAAGAAAACGGTTCTTAGATAGGACTTTGCTACCCTACTGGTTTCCAGCATTACAGCTTGCAAAACCTTGTGTCAAACAGTTCCAGGGTATCCCATTACCTCAAACTCCCCGTGGCCCAGCTGCACCCCACTGTACAAGACTTCTGGAAAAACATAGTTGGTGCCAAATGTGCCGCTGAGGGAGAACATCTCAAACTTCGTCTGAGCTGTCTCCACTGGCTGTCCGCATGTTTCTGGATCTGTGCTCTTGCACTTGAGCAGCGTGCATATCTGTTGGGAGGAAGATACAGAAAGGCAAAATACTGCTAAGCTTTCAACAGTTAAAAGCTGGATTTGATAACAAGAAAGGTTCTCACAATGCAATAATTAACATGTATTTTAGGGTGGTTGGAATGTAGGCATACACAACCTACACTCCCTCCTACAAAAATAATTACCTGCCAGTAGTATTTTATGAGAGAACCATGAAGCCCATTAAATGCACCCAGGACATAAACTTCATCTTTGCTCTTGTTTGACATCTGATAGATCAAATGACAGCAGAGGTCTCTTTGGCAAACTGTATAATTTCCAGCTTTGCGCCTGAGTTCACTGAAAGTGAATATATCCTTCCGGACAGCTCCCAGGAATGTGTCTTCTTCCGGAAATTTCTTGATGCTTGTGGCATACAAGCTCCAATTGATGGCCGGGGGGTAGTTGGGGGAAAGACGGGGCTGTGCACTCAGCTCTGCTACCAGGAGATGTCCCTCATCAGTCTCACTGTTGTAATAGTAGGTGGCGGGTCCCTCCGGCGTGAACAGCCCACTGCCTGTCAAGGACACCCACCAGCCTTCCGTCAGTTAGCACCCCTAGCACGGCTCATCAGGGGGGACAGCTTCCCCCTGTGACATGCTGTCGGGCTTGCTCAGTGATGCTATTTTCAGTCAACATGTTAAAGAGAATTTTGGAAGAATTTTAAAGCACAGAATAGCTTAAATATCCACCACAGTGTAAAACTTGACCTAAACTTCACCGGTTTTGTGCTTTGTTGGATTTTGAAACTTAGCCTTATATGGCAATTTGACACAGGACCATTGCTTTTTTTTTTGTAAAGAACTTAGGTTAATTTAAACATAAATCAAAGCTCAAAGAGTGGCATATTTGCTAAAGAAAGAAACCACAGGGATAATTACATGGAAGGAAACCCAGGGCAGTGGCTTAAACTAAGCTCAGTCTATTTAGAACATAAATGTTCCTTTATGCCTCTCACTTTGGCTTCAGGGAAGAGTTACAGTTGCAGCCACAGCAACATTTTCTTAGTTGACAGTTTTAGTTTTAGGTTATTAAATTCCGCTTAAAACTTTTTTCTTTTTTTTAATTCATTTAACTGTTTTTTGAATTTTAATCTGTTCTAAATGAAAGGCTGATAACTTAAGTAAAATTTTGTCCTATTTTTTAAATAAAATTTCACTTTTAAATAATCAAATTTTCATGCCACGGACTTTCTAATTTAAACCCTTCCAGAACAGTCAACATTTTCTTGCCTGAAGTCATTTAATACATTCAATACAACATCAAGAAGATTTTTATTCTGATTGAAACATTATGTCGTGGTTTAAGCCTTTATAACTCACGCGGTTTTGCTCACTCACTCCCCCTGTTTGCTCCCCCCACTCCCGGAGGGATGGGAAGGAGAATCGAAAGAATGCAATTCCCACAGGTTGAGATAAGAACAGTTTAGTAACTAAGGTATAACACAAGACCACCACTGCTACCACCAATAATAATAATGACAAGGCAAATACAAGGAAAGAATACAATTGCTCACCCAGCCCAATACCAAGCCCGACCCAGCAGTGCACCCCCACCCTTCTGGGTCTCTGCTCTCTGCTTTACATCCTGGGCATGACGTGCTGTGGTATGGAATAACCTCTTTGGTCAGTTTGGGTCAGGTGTCCTGTCTCTGCTTCCTCCTGGCTTCCCCTCCTCCCTGGCAGAGCATGAGACTCAGAAAGTCCTTGGTCAGACCAAAACATTCCCAAGCAGTAACAGAAACACTGGTGTTATCAGCTCTGTTCCCAGGCCCAAAATCAAAACCATGGCACTGCACCAGCTACCAAGAAGGAGAAAAATGACTGCTGCTGCTGAACCCAGGACACATTATCTTTCAGAGACTTCATTATTTGTAAAACATTTCTGCCTGCTTCTGAATCTACTATGCTGAAGACAATTTCCTTTTTCCCAAATGTAACTCACCCGTCATTGCAAAGTTGATGTTGTGAGTATTTGCGGAAAGTAAATTGACACCCATGCCCATAGCCCAGGCAGAGTGAAACTCAACTGCAGTCAGAAAGGGCAGGACATTCATCCAAGCTGTTGGGAAGAGCACGGTGTCCACCTGCAACTCGCTCACCAGGACCACAGCAGGCTCACGGAAAAGGATGTCAAAGCAAGTGAAAATGCCAAACTTCCCAAAGGGGGTCTCAAAGGTGATGGCTTCTGGCTCTTTTGGGTAGTTAAACTGAGTTTCTCCTCTAAAAAGGTTGTACTGCAGGTGAAGAAAATGTCATATTAGAAAATAAGGCAAAATTAAGAACAGATACTTTCATGTCTAAGATAGGCTTTAAGTCGAAGCTGGGGGTTGAGATACCTGACCTGGCTGTTCACTGGTTTTGCATTCATCCAGTCAACACTCCCTCCCTGCAAAATGGAGTGGTTCTGCCCTGTCTGACTCCTGGTAGCAAAGCCCGGCCAATATAAACTGCTAAACCCTGCCAAGACATCACCTGCTAAAACACTAGCTTGCCTTGAGGACCACCTAACATTTACTGAATATGAAAAACTGTCACCGCTCTTTTCCCATTTACTATCATAAATGTAGCCTTTTGTTGTTTGGTATCCGGCATACACTCTGCTACTGCAGTCCTCCTGGGAATAATGCCTGTTTGAGCAAGCACTCGCCTGTTTTTCCTTCTGTTCATAAAATTCTTGCATCAGATCATCCTAGATTGGTTGTCATTCAAAAATAATGTAAAATTATTGTGTAAACCTGCTGAAATTTTTATCAGAGAGATGAAAGATATACTGATAATCAATGACAGGGTGATGCTGAAGTGCCTCTTTACCTTGTGGTAACGAGCCACCAGTTTTCCCTCTGGGTCAAACACAACATCAGTGTTGTACTGATAGCGACCATCCTTGGGGCAGCTGGGATCACTGGAGTTGCACGGCTTCTTATCCCCAATGTTTGCAACCACATAGATAGAGTTATTCCTGGCCATGCAGCTGAGTCGTTCCTGCACTGGAGCAGGAGCAAATCTGATGTATTTTAGGGGGGGGGAAAAAAAAATTCTATAAGTTTAAGTTAAGATATGGAAGAAATGCATTCAAAATTACTATTCCACTAACTGCACATCCCCAGATGCTGAAAAGGAATATGTCAAATCATAGCTTCTGTTCATTTTCTTCTCTGTTCATAGCATCATTTAAATTTGCCAATCACTATTACCTTTAAAAAATGTTCTTCCTGTGTTCTTCTTTCCTGTACCCTTAACAATATTGTTTTCTGTGAAGACATAATTCCCAGCTAACACGCATACAAAAATTTGGACAGCTTCAGAAAACAAGTGAGAGAATAAAACAGTATGCAGGCATGAAATCAAAATAACTTGAATAAATTTTAAGGCATCTCTAAGCCTTGATTCTGAAAGATGAGTTTAGCCTTTTTTTAAGACTCGTGCTATGTTTAAGATAGCGGCCCATAAGCCTCTAGTAAAAAGTGCATTTAGAGCCAAGTGCATTTAGCATTTAGAGCCAAGGGCTCCTAAAATCTGGTCTCATAAAGCCTCAGAAGAGACGAATACAAAAGCTTAGCTTGGACACAGACTCAGCCCTCTTGAGGTCTGCTGCTGACACTACTCAGAGCAGCCCTGTGTAATGCAGCAGACTGTGCAGGTAGCTGGATTTCTAAAAGGCGCTTCTTTCAGCTCTAGATAAATACTTTGTACAATATGATTTAGAAATCACCCAGCCACATGTAATGAGGACTGAATTGCCTTGTCTAATCTATGCATCTGATAGGATACTTACAGAAGATTATCACAATTGATGTGAAGAGATAAAGTTTTGCATGTTTTAATAATTGATTTTGCCTAATATTTCCTCATTTTTCTCCTTTTGCAATTTTTAAAAGTGCAATTGTCTCAACGATTTTTACTTTGCATAATCCCATTACCATCTAATTAAGTGCTCTTTTTGATGCACCTCATTTCTACAGTGTTTGGGATTTTTAATAGAAAAAAAGGATTAGCAGTTTTGGGGCATTTACTGGGAGCAGTCCATGACTCCATGAGACCCTAGTTTACCATCACATAAATCAATGCAGAATAAATCACCTGGTGGGGTCAGTGCAGGGAATCCAGTTCACCGCTGGATCAGGGATATCCTCCAGGTATGGGTAGATGGTTTCTCTTGTGAAGCGCCAGCCGTAAATGCCATCTTCAGGAGTCACAATGATGTGGGCACCCTGGCACAACAGGCTCCGTTAAGAACTCACCCATCAACACACAACCAGGAGCAGAAAACACTAATTGATAGCACTCACAATACACCTAGTACCTGCTGGGCGGCTTCCTTGATGGCCTCTTCCAAGACATCCATGTTGCTGTTCATCAGGGCCAAAGCATCGTCAGGAGAAACAGGCTTAATAGCAGCTTTTGGCAGGATGACAGCATGCTCATAGACGGCTGCAATGAAGGTGTTGGAGGCAAGGGCCTGAAGGACTGTGAGTGCAAGTACTGCAGCGTGCAGGAGAGGCTGGGACGGGAGCATGGCTGGTGCCTCACAGTTCCTGGATTGGGCTTTTGGAAAATAAACCAGACAGAAAGAGGAGGAGTAAAGGCTAATAAGGAAATAATCTTTTATTGAGTAATCTGGGAAGGTTCTGCCAACAATCAGAATATTTATTTACAGTAAAAAGTCTAAGAAACATTTGTAGAAGTTGAATCTTGTTTCTATTTTGAAATGCTGAAAATAAAAGATGAATAAAAGGCTAAGAGATCATGTCAGAAGCAATGCTGATCCAAGAGGGGCTCTGCAGAAAGAACACATGCACACACCACTTTTACATCCCTATCCATGCTTCCAAAGCCATCTTGGAGTGAGCCTAGACTCTCTTGATTATGACACACTATCCAGATAACCTTACTGCATGTGGCTGCTATTGGTTAAAAATTCAGCCAGTGCTGAAGGCAGACCGCCTGCCTGAAGTACAGCCCTGTTTCAGAGCATAGCTGATTCATCTGCACTTATAAGACACATGATGCTGCTACGCTTCTTGCCTTTCATCAATCATAGAATCATCATAGAATCATCATAGAATCATAAAATAGTTTGTGTTGGAAGGAACGTTCAAAGGTCCAGCAGGCAAGAACCCCATGCAGGGGCTCGCTCACTCTCCCCAGGTGAGATGGGGAAAAAGAATCAGAAAACTCATGCTTGAGATAGACAGTAAAGCAAAGCAAAATGAGGAATTCATTCACCATTGATAATCATAGAATAGTTTGAGCTGAAAGGGACCCTCCAAGGTCATCTAGTCCAATGCCTCTGCAATGAACAGAGCCCCATCCAACGTGTTTTGAACGTTTCCAGGGATGGGGCACCATCAACCACCTCTCTGGGCAACCTGCTCCAGTATTTTACCACCCTCATTGTGAAGAATTTCTTCTTCACATCCAGCCTGAATCTCCCCTCTTTTAGTTTAAAACCATTATCCTTCATCCTGTCACAACAGGCCCTGCTAGAAAGTCTTTTTGCCATATTTCTCACAGTTCCCTTTTAAGAGCTGAAAGTCTGCAATAAAGTCTCCCTGGAGTTTTCTCTTCTCCAGGGTGAACAACCACAGCTGTTTCAGCCTTTCCTCATAAGAGAGGTGCTCCGGCCTCTGACCATATCTGCAGCCCGACTCTAGACCGTCTCCAACCAGTCCATGTCTTTCCTGTACGGAGGACTCCAGAGGTGAATGCAGTATTCCAGGTGAGGTCTCACAAGATCAGAGTAGAGAGCAAGAATCACCTCCCTTGACCGGCTGGCCATGCTTCCCTGGATGCAGCCAAGATACAATTTGCCTGTCAGAAGTCAATGGCTTATTACCGTTGTAGCAAGTACCCTGAGAGTGCTCTCCCTCCCGGGCTCAAACTGCAATACAAACTAACCCTTGAACTGTGCTGATCTCTCTACCTAGCGCTAACATACTAGCTTGTTTCCTGAGAAAGAGTTAAGCAATACAGGGTCTTTTTTTCTACTTTTTGTCACAAAAGGCATTTTTTGCACAATAAACAATTTGAAATTACTCATACAAAGTGGTGTGTCTGAAACCAGGACTAATGGAAACAATTATTGCATAGTATTTTAGAAATAAAATACCTATATATACCACTAAAATACAAATACCTAAAGGGAGCCCACAAGAAATCTGCACAGGGACTTTTTACAAGTGCATGTAGTGACAGGACAAGGGGGAATGGCTTTAAACTGAAAGAGGGTAGAATTAGGTTAAATGTTAGGGAGAAATTCTTCACTACAAGGGTGGTGAGGCACTGGCACAGGTTGCCCAGAGAAGTTGTGGCTACCCCATCCCTGGCAGTGTTCAAGACCAGGCTGGACAGGGCTTTGAGCAACCTGGGCTAACGGAAGGTGATCCTGCCAATGACTGGCGGTTGGAACTGGATTACTGTTATTCCCTTCCAATCCAAACCAGTCTATGAGTCTGTGAAATAGAATATTACTATTGCAGTTTCAGGTGCTTCATAAAAATACATTTGTTAAAGCCTGAGGTATGTGAGGGTAAAGGAACGTAACCTGGTTAATCATTTAGCAGTACGATACCAAGAAAAACATTCTTCACCCTGGCAGTATCTTCCTGTTCACTATGCAGACCAAGAAATCTCATTTTTTGTCTGTCATCACTAAGCCTCCTCAGGAGAAACTGGCACTTCAGTGATTCTACGATTCTAAGACCTGTGATGTAGATGTCCAGGGACAGGTCTCCAGAGCAGACAGCACCAAAAGCACAGCAGAGGGATGAGCTCCATGAGGGAGCCCCATGTCGGGAGCCTGGAAGTCACCCAGGAGCACAGGGACAAGCAAAGTCAGGGGATTTAAAAGGAAATTCTTGCAGAACACCTTGGAATTCCCCAGAGCAGCAGAAAGTCAACACCAGGAAATGCCTTCCCCCTGCCCGGAAAGTCTCACACATCAAAGGCAAGAGAGCCACAGCACTGAGCAATCATGCCTTGCTCCCTCAGCAGAGAAGTCACCACTGTGCTGCAGCTGAAGGAACTCATCGCCTGCCAGGTTTACAAACAATTCAGGTGTGGCATTGCTGTAGTAATGCAGTTCAAGGCAGGCCCAGGTCACAATGGGAATACAAGCCAGAGTTTGGGAAATCTCAGTGAAGACCAGCATGGGCGCATTCCTGGCTAAACGGGAGGGCGCAGGGGAGTGCAGGCAGGGGTGCAGGAGTCAGGTGCCTGGTCCCGAGCTCAGCGCTGCCGCACAGAGATTACCTGTGCTGCCTCAGCTCACCACAGCACCGGCTCAGGGTTCTGCGGCCTTTGGGGGCAGCTCCACATTGCAGGGGGGCTGCCAGGCAGGCTGTTTGTCTAAGCAGATTCATAAGCACACTACTCTGAGCTGACTGGTGTGAACTGACTGATATGAGCACACCACTCTGAGCTGTGAAATACTCTGGTCCCAGAGGTCTCTTTTGGAAGAGCATCACAAATGGGAGCCAGCTTCTAAATTTTGCCTATTGCAACCCACTTTCTTATGTTTATAGATCACTCCAGCAGAAATCTTGAAGCTATAAAGCTATACATGCACAAAAATCACTTGTGTGTGGTTGCCCATTTCTTACCTTCTTTGGTTCTGACTCAGCTGTCAAGTAGCAAAACGCTTTTCTGCTGCACTTCCCTCAAAGAAGTGTTTGTTGTTATCAGTAGTTACACGCAGCCTTGTCTTATACAGACTGAGTTGTTACGTGGATAATGGGGAGATTTCATTGGATTACTTTCTGTATGCTTGACTCACTTCACACAGTAACACATTTCACAACAACAAATGTTATGCAATCTTTCTAACAAAAAGAATTTAGTGCCATGGTGTCTTATGCCAGTCTTTCATAGGAAAATACTTAACATACAAATACACCTAAACCAAACCACAATGGCCATGAACCAAATTCCAAATTCAATATACTCACCAGATTCAGGGTTGGGGTCATACAACTTGCACACACATTCCTTTAGCAGAGTACTGGTATCAGCAGTGAATGAACCAGAAGAAGCTGCCTCTCATCTGAGCCTGGCCACACACCCCCACCAAATCCTTTCTGCATTGCAAGATGAAACTTTTTTGTGTGCCATATCTTCCTTTAGATCCAGATCCTTTTCCTGGCAGAGAGTTGTGGTATCATGCACTGGCTCCTGGGGGACAAGTACACTGAGTTTTTACCCATGGGAGGAGGGTCACATTGGATAGTCCCTTGCTGGACTGAGATCTGTGGTCACACAGTAACTGACTCCAATGGCGAACAAGGTTTTAAGAGAGCATGGCTCTAACGGTGGTTATTTTTAGTTTCCATGAGTCAGAGTACATTGTCTGGGGTTTTTGATAAACATATCATTATGTTAGACATGACACTATGTTATGTCACATGTAAGCATCTATTACATTTGAAAACAGAAAAGGTCATATGGTGCACAGCAGTGATACTCAGTGCTGGACTTTGGACACTATTTGCACTCCAAATTTCTCACCAGTTCCATAACAGAAGTATATGGGACTGAGAACATTGAAAGTGCCATGCTGAGACCAGGAATTGTGCCAACGTAGGGAAAAAGAGGGAGAAATTAGACTAATGGGGGTCTCTGACCTCACTTAACAGCCACAGAACATGTACATCTTTAAACACCCATATGCTGAAGGAAGGTCACTAGGGTCCAGCAACAGCAACATAGCTGAGGGAGAAGAGGAAGCAAAGATGTGAACAGTGCCTTCTCACCAGGATTAGCTGGCTGTAAATGTAAATCTAAACCCGGTAATCCCTACAGCAAATTTATCTGCAGGGCAACACCAACCAACATTACCATGAAGAAGCAAAGGACAAGGCTTATTTCACATATGTTGTTATATGGCCAGAAATAGAGAAGATGGGATGGAGGAGCTGCTATATGATACCAGGTCACTCAGTGACCTCTTCACTGGGTACAAACAGTTCCAGCTCTGAATAGCATCTAGCGCAGCCAGCAGGTGTTGGCAAGCTGTGTTCAGAACTGACAAGTAGAATACTTTGTGGTTTCAATTACAAGTTTTGGTTAACAGAGATTTCAAAGAAATGAAAATTCATGTTGAGTTTCGATCAAGAAGTGGTGGCAGGCTTTGTTTCAGGTTTGTCTCTTTGACTAGTCCTTGCTCAGCCTCCATGCTGCGCAATTCTGTGCTGCCGTGTGCCACATGATATGCAGCAGCAGCATAAAGGCAATAAAACCAAAGAAACACAAATAGGAGAAAGATGTATAAGAGGGGTAGGAGCAGACTTACATAGGTCAGCATAAATGGTTGTATATCAGAGACAAAGCATTGTCAACCTTTTTGCATAGACATGTCACAAATCACATCTTTAATTGTTTTATTTACTGGTTTTATAATAATCTGCAATTATAAAAGATGCAATGCTATTTTTAATAAGAATGTGTCCTCTGGCCCACAGTAGAGGTTTTCTGAGGGCTAGAAAAAAAATTTCTATTAAACAGAGAAACAAACAACTGCTGTTTTGCGCTATAAAAGACTGGTAATTTTATGATATAGAAATAGATACTTCTCAATAAATGGTATCAGTAAAATAATATTGCTGCATTATTACTAAACAAAGGACATACATAAGAAGCTTGTGTAACTGGAAAGAAGAAATATAATTGGGATTGTTATAATAGAGGATGCTGTATTTCATTTGCACGTACGGTTAATAGTATACAGCTTCAGTTATGGTAATATCATGAGAAGGCTGGCAGTTGTGGGTTTTGCTTCAGATGATCCTTTTCATACCACCGTCCAAAAAGCGTCACAGTGATGACTGGTTTTGTTGGTCTTGTCTTACTTATCAAGCGCCCATCGCTCAATACCTGATTCACAAAGGTAAGAGAAGAACATGGTTAGATATGAACATACTAAGAGCTCAGAAAAATGTCATAAAACAGGAAGAAGGTACATCAGACCATATCTATTATACAAACTAGTGACTTCATTAAAAGCTATTTAATAGATCTGATGATTCACTATGAGCAAATTCACTTTGGCTGCTTTGAGACAGTTTATTCCATTACTATTGCACAGAGAACCTAGCATGACACAGCTGCAGGGTGTCCCATTACCTGGAACTCCCCTGGGGCCAGCTGTACCCCGCTGTACAAGACTTCTGGAAAGACGTAGTTGGTGCCAAATGTGCCACTGAGGGAGAACATCTCAAACTTGGTCTGAGCCTTATTCACCGGCTGCTCACAGGTGTTCAGGTCTGTGGTCTTGCACTTGAGCAGCGTGCATATCTGCAGGGAGGAAGACGTAACAACATATTGAGCAAGACGGAAATACTCTGGTAGGAAAGACTTGTGTCATTAAAACCAGTGTGTGTTGGGGCAGGTGACTGTCACAGGATCTCTTTCATAATCTTTAAGCAACTCCTTTTTATTTGTAGCATATTTTTTCACTCTTTGACCTGATTGGGGTTATTCCAGAGCTTCATTGGCTTAGTAATCAGAAATAACCCATTTCTGATGTAAGTGCTGCCAGAACACCTTATTTCATCCCTGAAGCCTAATCCTGCCACTTCTGTTAATTCTTCCAATTGCCAGTTCTCTTGTTTGAATGATCCTTTCCCACATGTCTTTGTAAGATGAGTTTGTGAATGGAAATTGTAGACAAATGAAACAAAGTCCTCATCATGAGTACATTGTGCAACTGTACACACAGGTCCTCCTACTGATATTTGTATATGTTGCTAATGAAAATTCATTAGATGGCCTGGCACTCCATGGGAAATCTGAATTTCATGCTCTTCATCCAAACACTGGTGAGAATATGTCCGGGAGATACAGTCTTGTCTTAGTAGTTGCACCATATAGAGGGAAGTAAGAATGGCAATGTTTTCCTTTTGCCCTTATAGTTAATTATTTAGCTGATAAATGTTTATGGAAATCATGAAGAAATATGAAATAGAGCTAGTACACCTGTGAAGAGTCAAAAGATGTTAGCTGGTTTTGCAGACAGGTGATGGAGCTTTTCTATTTGTGTCAGATACTGGGAGACAGAAGAAACATTTGCACACATCAGGAGTATCATTCATCAGCAAATATGATTTTGGGTTAAAATGTAAATAAGCAGAGAAAAAAAAGATTTAAATTCTATCAGTATGTTTCGAGGAAATGAAAAAAATACTGAGGGGAAAAAGGAAGAGTAGAAATTCCTGTTTCCTCTAGAAAATTCAGTACTGGTAGAGACCATCTGGCAGCTTCCACAATCATTGCAATAAGTTTTCTAAGTGAGCTCATAAAGAAATGAATTCATTCAAGCTACCTCCTTAAATGCATTAGATGAGCTGTTTGCTGGCTAAGAATTCCTGCTATATCCTGGAGTCTGTCCCAGCTGCTATGCAAAGACCATGTGGACAAACAGAAATAATTAACTAAAAAAAGAATAATCTGCTGGCACAGTAACTTAATTATGAAGGCAAAGAAGATTTTCTAACATGGCTTTAAACAAACTCAACCAGGATGTAACTATGTCTTCCCTAATATTTGATTAAAAGAGAGGAAGAGTTGACATTTCCAGTAAACGTCATACGCCATTTCAGTAAACTTCATTGTTGTAATTTGGGAAATGACAAAAAATTAACATCTTTGTGACTCTAAACTATCAAACTATCTCATAAAAAGAGATATGATAAACTGATTTTTTTTAACAGCAACTCTGATGAAGATTACAGAGGAGATTCAGAACACTTGCTGCAGACAGTAAAAAAAAGGGACCTAAATTTATCAAATATTACACACCTAAATAACCAGTGAGTTCACCCTGAGAACCTAAGAGAGGTTTAGAGACCTCTCCATTGCATCTGTTGGGATATAAAAGTAATCAAGCTTGGATGTTTTAGCAACTACTTCCTGCTGCTAACAAATAGGACACCAGGACTCAAGAAAGTAATTGTCTTTTCCCCCACAGAGTTGAGGGTTTCTCCCTGTAAAGACGAGTCCTGAAATAAGTACCCCTCTTTCAAAGAAACATTACCTGCAAATAGTATTGTCCTTCAACAACATGAAGCCCATCAAAAGCACCCAGCACATAAACTTCATCTTCTCGTTTCTCTGACATCTTGTAGCTCAAGTGACAGCAGAGGTCTTTCTGGCAAACAGTGCGATTCCCCTCAGGCTTAGCGAGCTCCGTGAAAGTGAACCAGTCATGGAAGATGAGCCCTCCGAAATCACTGTCGTTCGATGAGAATCTTTCAACACTCAAAGCATATGAGCTCCAGTTGACAGCCGGTGGAAAGGTAGCAGAAAGGCGAGGGTGTGAATCTAATTCAGCAACAAGGAGGTGACCATCCTCAGTTTTCATATTGTAGTAGTATGCTCTGGCTCCATCTGGTGCATAAATACCACTCCCTGAGAAAAGCACAATGGTCAGTACAAAAATAATAAAAAAGTTTCATATTGCCCTTTTATTGTCCCTATTGTTATTTTTTCCACTATTTTATAAATAGTACAGACATTTTAATCTCACCAAAGGTGACCCCTAGCAACTCAGTACACACAGCTCATGCTTTAGCAAAGAATAGCATTTGTTTCCCTAGGTGCAGACTTCTTAGCAGTGTTACCGCAACAGATCTGAAAATTTGTTTCAACACTTTTCTACCTAACTGTGTTAAATACAACTATAAATAAGCCTTTCATTTGGCCAGAATAAATGAAGCCATGTATGCGGTTCACAAGTATATTTACAATTTGACATGCAATCACAGACTTAGAGGCGGAGAGGAAAAGAGCCTAAGTTTCAGTAGTTTCTACTTATGTGAAAAGGGCAGTAACTAACTACTTGTTTAGAGGCATTAAAAGGAAGAAAGGAAAACCCTAAGAACCTAAGGCGAAGAAAAGAAAATACACAAGTTTTGTCGTGCATTGTATGGCACCAGGATTTTAAACATGACAGGATTTATCAGGTTTAAAATTTGGTGACTAAACTGTACACCTTCAGATAAATATTCTGTATTCTTCTGCAAATCACCTTGCAGCGCTGGGAATAAAGATTCATGGTTATAAAGATTTTTCAGACAGAGTGAGAATTAATTACCTGTCATAGAAATGCTGGTACGGTGTGTATTGGCAGCTAGGAAGTTGACACCCATGCCCATAGCCCAGGCAGAGTGAAACTCAACTGCAGTCAGAAAGGGCAGCACATTCATCCAAGCTGTTGGGAAGAGCACAGTGTCTACCTGCAACTTGCTTACTAGGACCACGGCAGGTTCATGGAAGAGGATGTCAAAGCAAGTGAAAATGCCAAATTTCCCAAAGGGGGTCTCAAAGGTGATGGCTTCTGGCTCTTTTGGGTAATTAAACTGAGTTTCTGGAATAAAGAGATTGTACTGTGGGGGAAGGAAGAAAAAAGAGGAATTGGTTAAAGACACTTACTGAAATCCTGGAATCATCCCCTAAATGACCAGAGAAGTTTTTTGAAACAGAGAGCTTCTGTTTGAAGCCTTCACAGGTAGGAAGTCACGGTAAAGTTACATAATCACCGTAGTGCCCAAAAGGTGGATATGGGGAGACACACATTGCCCTGGCATCTAGCTGGGAAAGCAACTGCAGGTCTGTCGGTGTCAGCCACCTGCAACTCCCATAAAAGTAATCTTTCCACCCTCCCCAGCTAGTTTGCAATTCTGGTGACCCAAAAGACACACAGAAGAGAGAGAATAATGGAAGAGGAGCATGTGAGATCTGGTGCCAAGAGACGTGATTGGTGTGGAGACACAAGAAGGACTGGGAGCACACAGCACCAGCAGGAAGAATAAGACAGTACTGGAAGACTGCAGAGCAGAGAAGAAAACAAAGGTGATGGTGGAGAGGCAGACGATCTCAGCCAACAGAAATATGCAGGTTTTGACATTCTCAGCTTTCCAACATTTTCCTTCTTCCTTCAAATTCACGTTTACTAACACAGTCCATTAATCTCGAAGTCGCCTGGACAATAAACATGTAGTTGTGGTTTAAGCCCAGCCGTAACTCAGAAAAAACATGCAGTTTGTCTCTCACTCCCCCACTTTCCTCCCTCCAGCTCCCAGAGGGATGGGAAGGAGAATCGAAAGAATGTAACTCCCATGGGTTGAGATAAGAGCAGTCCAGTAACTCAGGTATAACACAAACCACTACTGCTACCACCAATAATAATAATGATAAGGGAAATAACAAGGGAAGAGAATACAACCGCTCACCACCCACCAACTGATACCCAGCCTGACCGAGCAGTGATCTAACCCTTCCAGGTAACTGCCCCCAGTTTATATAGTGGGCATGACATGCTGTGGCATGGAATACCTCTTTGGTTAGTTTGGGTCATGTGTCCTGTCTCTGCTTCCTCCTGGCTTCCCTTCCTCCCTGGCAGAGCATGAGACTCAGAAAGTCCTTGGTCAGACTAAACATTACTTAGCAGCAACTGAAAACATCGGTGTTATCAGCGCTGTTCCCAGGCCGAAAGTCAAAAACACAGCACTGCACCAGTTACTAGGAAGGAGAAAAATTACTGCTACTGCTGAACCCAGAACACATGTTCACAGAGCCAGAAGAGAAGCCCAAGTTTTCTGAACTTGTAATTCAGTGGCACACGGGGGATCAGACTTGCATTATCAGTGTCCCCTTCACCCAGTTTGCTCACAGAGAAATATCCTGGCATTGTCTGTGAAGAACTAGGTGAAATACTGTGCCTGAAGTGCATTAAATAAATAACTGACTTCAGTTTAGCCACGTCAGCATGCTATCTGGCACACGGCCTCCAAACAACCTTGATGAACCTTGCAGGTAGGTACATAAAACTGAAAGAAGATACTTTTATTGGGTAGAATGTTTTAATGTCGTCATCTCTTTTTGCACCTAGTTTAGGTCTACGGCTTTGTCCAGATAGTTCTGTGCTAGAACTGTGCTGAAACATTATCAGAAAAAAAAAGTATATAGCAAAGGGCTTCTCTGCTTTAAATCAGACTACTCATGTAAGACAAGATGCACATGAACATTTTAAAACCTGGAACATGAAGTGGTGGGCCAGTGGAAACCTGGCACTGAAAACTAAAGCTGCTTAAGGAGCAGGTTTTCCAGTAATAGGGAGTTAATGAACTGAGGAAGTTAACCAAAACCGTATGCCACTAAATTGGACCTGAGCAATCATTTTTCATTTATTTTGAGAAACATGACAGTAAATGCAAATTTAGAGTCAACAATACACAGCAAGAGAGATATTCTTTTAAATTACTATTACTAGAAGCAAAAATCTGCCATGGACAATGACTGGCATTTAATTCTCTTGCTAAATTGAGACACTTGGAAGTAGCTGAAAAACAGTTCCTGACTTTCCAGGGCCACTTTACCTTGTGGTAACGAGCCACCAGTTTTCCCTCTGGGTCAAACACAACATCAGTGTTGTACTGATAGCGACCATCCTTGGGGCAGCTGGGATCACTGGAGTTGCACGGCTTCTTGTCCCCAATGTTTGCAACCACATAGATAGAGTTATTCCTGGCCATGCAGCTGAGTCGTTCCTGCACTGGAGCAGGAGCAAATCTGATGTATTTTAGGGAACAGAAGGAAAAAAACAAAAAGGCTGACAAAATCTGTGCTATCAGTGGTGTCCATTGTTGGAGTGCTGAGGGTTCACAGGCAGCTTCTCCAATCCAGCAGGCATGGCAGGGCAGGCAGATACATAGGGTTGCTGCAGCACTCCCTCAGCTTGTTTCCTGAACCTTGGTGTAGGTTCTGGAGCTCTCCCAGTGGCATTCACAGGAACACGCCACCCCTGTGCTGCCTGCCAGAACCCCTCAGTACCAAGAACATGCTCTGCAGCAAGCAGATAATCCTAGGGCTGGTAACGGGCAGGATAGGAATCACTGGGCAGAGGAAGAGAATAAGTTGGTGTCACACAAGAGAATATCTTAGTGCCTGTCAAGGTGGCACCTGAGGACCGTAACTCTGGGCTCTCAACACATGGAGCAGAGTGGAGCTGAGGAATGAAGTGCCCATAACAGGCCAGAAAGAAAGTAGTCATCCCCCTCTGTAAGGTGGCAATGCATTAGCTTTGCAAGGTGTGCAGGGGCCACACAGGAGTACCAGCATGTAAGATACATATATAGCGCCAAGGAATAGGGCATGCCAGACTGTAATGGCAGGCATTACATTCCCATAAGCTGCTAATGAAACCCTGATTTAGAACAGTGAAGAGACAACAGACCACCTTCATAAAAAATAGCTGTGTAAAGAACAGACTGGCACAGATTGCCCAAAGAAGTCATGGATGCCCCATCCCTGGCAGTGTTCAAGGCTGGACAGGGCTTTGAGCAACCTGGTCTAGTTGAAGGTGTGCCTGCCCACGGCAGGGGGGATGGAACTGGATGTGCTTTAAGGTCCCTTCCAACCCAAACCATTCCATGATTCTATGGATAACTAGAATAACACCTGGTTAGGCATGCTGCCACCCCGCATCCCACATTCACTGAGGACTATGTATATTTTAGCTACTTATGTCTCAGTAAAAAATTTCACATCCTGCATTTCCCCCCACTGTGAATCTTCCTCCTGAGCCACTGAGGAGTTACATCCTCACAGAGGTAATAACATGCTCTAAGTAGCTCATCATTGAGCAGGTGCAGAAAGCCATGGTTGAAAGGCAGAACAGCTGTAGTTCCATGGCTGAGCACCTATTGTACGTTGTATAGGTCTGAAGTCCAGCACTCAACTATAAGTTAGCTTGTCCCTGCTGAAACTTGATGCTTAAATGACAGATCATACTCTGCAGTACTGAGACTCTAGTAATTCAGACTGTATTTTATCTTAATTGTGAAAAAGTAACATTGGAAGTTTATGGGTTAGTATGAACAGGAGGTTTGGACTTTGACTACTAACCTCACTAACCTCATCACCTCTGCTATTAGCTGCTCAGAAATTAGTTCATGGCTGTCCACAAAAATGGTATGTGTGCTTCTGTCTTAATACGGCATTTGTAAAAAATCCAAACTAACAAAACAAAAAATAGTGCTAAGAATTTACAATCATCAGTTCTATTCAAAATAGTGTGAAAAAAATGAAAGCAAATGAGAAGCAGAATATTTTGGCATCAAAACTTTTCAAAGAGCAAAAAAAAGGACATTTCGTCTACATTCAGTAACCCAAATTCTCTATATTGTTTGAATTTCTCTTTAAAGTTTCTAATTAAAAAAATAAATTAATAGGGTTCTTTCATTAATTAGTCATGGACATGTATTTTATCATGTAACTTACCTCCATATGCAACTTTAATTGAAACTTACTATCACATCAAAAGTGCTACCTCTAAGGCACTTCCTAGGAGCAGCTCACGCACGACTCCATTAAACACTAGCTTACCATCACTAGATCAGTGCAGAAGAAATCACCTGGTGGGGTCAGTGCAGGGAATCCAGTTCACCGCTGGATCAGGGATATCCTCCAGGTATGGGTAGATGGTTTCTCTTGTGAAGCGCCAGCCGTAAATGCCATCTTCAGGAGTCACAATGATGTGGGCACCCTGGCACAACAGGCTCCGTTAAGAACTCACCCATAACACACAACCAGGAGCAGAAAACGCTAATTGATAGCACTCACAATACACCTAGTACCTGCTGGGCGGCTTCCTTGATGGCCTCTTCCAAGACATCCATGTTGCTGTTCATCAGGGCCAAAGCATCGTCAGGAGAAACAGGCTTAATAGCAGCTTTTGGCAGGATGACAGCATGCTCATAGACGGCTGCAATGAAGGTGTTGGAGGCAAGGGCCTGAAGGACTGTGAGTGCAAGCACCGCAGCATGCAGGAGAGGCTGGGACGGGAGCATGGCTGGTGCCTCGCAGCTCCTAGAATGCTTTGAGTTGTGGACAAACAGTGAGAAAGAGCATGCATAGAAAAGACAGGAGGGGCAAAGTTTACTCTGAAGGAGGGAGGAAGTGCTGGCCTTTCAAAGCATTACTTTGGAATCAGGTGTCACTGGTGACATGTAGGAAAGTAGAACAGTTCACAGTAAGGACGTTGCAACTGAACAAGCCTGAAAAACTGAGCTAAGCCAAGACTAATTGTGTCAATATAAAAATAAATCATAAAACATATGGCTAGAAAGAACGGTTCTGTGTTTATTGCTACACTTCTCTCTGTCACTGATTGCAACAGACTTCTGCTATCTACGTTGGTTCAGTTCTGATATCCAGGTGAAAGGTGGGTGTGTCAGCCCTATTATATTTTAAATTTTTTTAACTTTCTAGTAGTTGCGATTGTTCTGATTTGGAAAAGGTTTCCTGAATAGTGGGAAGCAGAACAGGCTGTCTGCCTTCAGCTACAGCCAACTGTCACTGTAGAGCTTGACTGTGTAGAGCTCTTTTTCTACAGAGCATTGTAGAAAAGAATGACGTGGGTGAATGCAATCACCAGACAGTTCCCTGCAAGAGTAGCACTGACTGAGGATTTCAACCATTAGGAACATTGATTTGCATCTGGTAATGTTCACCTGTAAGTACTTCTCTATGTACATTACTGGACACAGCATAACCATTCAGGAACTTTAAATATGAGCCTTTAAAAGGCTGCAACAGAAATTTCAGCGATAATTGAAGTAAAGTAGCTTGAAAGCCTTTCCTCCCATCCCGGTTTTCCTTACCAAATGAGGTATGGACTGAGTCACATTAACAACAATCAGACAGAAGTCTGAAGGAGGCAGCAGTAAATACTTCCTTGTCTAGCAACAGCAAGGACAGCAGTCAGTCCAGAAAGGTGACTACCCTGGCAGGGCTGAGCAGGAAAAGTTATAAGTGCAGGGCCAGTGTACTGCCCTGGAAAGTTCAAGTTACACTGCCAGGACAAGGGGGGTTTCTGTCATACAGCGCGAAGAAGGCATCCCTGTCTCTGTTCCAGCAGGCACCACCACCTCCTGCCTGCTGAGCTGGGAGTTCACCCAGGAACAAGGAACTAATGCCAGTTAAAACAACCCTCGGAACCCACAGGATAAAACTTAATGAAACTACAACAGTCCTGGCCACACACGGCTGTGGGCAATGTAAGAGGAAACTTACTGTCTTGGTTTAAATCCAGCTGGCAACCAAGTACCACACAGCTGCTCACTCAACCTCCCCTCCCTGCCCTGGGTGGGATGCGGAGGAGAAGCAAAAGAATGTAAAACCCATGGGTTGAGGTAAGAACAGTTTAATAACTGAAGTACAATATACTACTACTATTAATAATAATGACAAGAGAAATAACAAAGGGAGAGAATATAAAACTAGAAGGGTAAATAAACACAAGTGCTACACAACACAATTGCTCACCACACGCCAACCGATACGTAGCCTGACCAGAGCAGCGATCAGACACTTCCAGGTAACTCCCCCAGTGTATATACTGGGCATGACGTGCTGTGGTATGGAGTAGCCCTTTGGCTAGTTTGGGTCAGGTGTCCTGTCTCTGCTCCCTCCCGGCTTCCCATGCCCCTCCTCCCTGGCAGAGCATGAGAGACTGAAAAGTCCTTGATTGGAGTAAACATTACTTAGCAACAGCTAAAAAAATCAGTGTGTTATCAGCAGTATTCTCAGGCTAAAGCTGAAAGGAAGCACTGCACCAGCTACTGGGAAGAAAATTAACTCTATCCCAGACAAAACCAGGATGCTTACCTAGCTCCCTCTACTTTTCACACCTCCACCCTCCCAATCCACTCTCCCCCACCCCTGTACTGTATTGTCCCCCCAGCCTCTGTAACTGCCTGAGGATGGTGGTTGTCTGAGGACTTACTTTTGCAAAATAGGATGCAATTTGATGCTAAATCAGCTTAGCTGTAGAGGTAGTCTGTTTTCAGATTGTGGTCCTGCCCCTTTTCTTGTGCTAAGAGAGACTGCGTGGAAGACAACTCCTTATTCAAAGGGTTAATCTTGCTGTGGAGAAGTCTGTGTGAAGGGTCACACTTTCAACCATTCAATCATTACAAATAAGTGAGGACATGCGCAGCAGGGTTGAGGAAACCAAATGCTACTCATTTTTAGCCAGAGCACATTGTTATGTTGCTTAGCTGTAAGAAGGCACCATGTCCTAGGCTGCGAATACAAATGTAATGCTAGAGTACTTTTTCTCCACAAACAAGCAGCGTGTTTTCCATTACTTCTATTATATGAATTGTAGAGAGTTACAATTTAATACATTTACAGACTAAAATCTTGTGTTTACAATGTGGACTTTGTTCAGAAATGCTGTATCTTGCATCCTGCAAGTCTATTTTTCTATGACACTGGTCAAGTTAAATATGAACAATGTTTTTATTTTTGAATAAAACTACTGAATAGACAACTGAATTAACTGCACAAAACAATCTTATTTGTGCCACACAAAGTAATCTAGTCCACTTGCTTAGGAAGTACAGTCTGCAGGACCCACACCCGCATATATGTGAGTTCAATCTGTGCAAGCTGTTCTTCAGCCTTTCCCAACACCTGCCTGCAAAGCCTTGACTCTCCCTCTCACCATCATGAGCAAACATTTCATGGGAAGACAGATGTGCACCTGTGAAATTTCTCATTTTGAGAATTTCTGACAAGGACCCACCTGGCTACGTGAAAAAGGTGACAGCTTCATGGAAAGGAAATTTTCCACACTCTGAAACTATGGCCAGAAAGATCCAAGAAGACTCCTCCAACTGTAAGCTGGGGCATGGCATGATGACACAATACACTGTGTGACGGGTTGAATAGCTGCTTTTTCAAAAACAGGGTTTTTTGTTTTCAAGGCTTGTTTTATTTTTCAGAGTAAATTACAAAAGTTCAACCATCAGCCTTCGAAGGTTCTGTCAACCTCTGGTTTAGAAAAGCGTGTGTTCAGATGTTCAGAGCTGGGGTGGGACAGTGATGTGGAAATGGCCTCTAATACTCCACTGAAAGTTTCAAAGAATAAAAAGTTGGGTGCTATTGGGCCACATCCCACTCTTATGTACCTGAACCCTACAGCAGTGAAGTCAGAGGAATTTACTTTCTATTGTCCCAGTGTCAAGGTGAAGCCTACGACAACCTAAACTATTACATAAAAACACATGCAGAACTGTCCAGCAGTAATTTATTTTTGCTGCAAAATCAAGTCAACAAATCAATGTGCAGTGACAACGCTGTTAGATAAGGCAACTAGATAAACAGAATGTCATTAGAATTATGCGTATTAACATTAATTAACATCTGCATTGTGATTTATTATGTTTAATTAGTGTTATAGAAACAAGCAGATGAGATCTTACAGGATCTGCAGTGAAATCATGGAGAAGCTTGCTCTGTGTGTGAAGGGTCCTTTTCATACCCTCTCTCAAGGAGTGCTACACTCAAAACTGGCTTAGATGTACCACTCCGACTTATCAGACGTCCATCAGTTAGCACCTAGTTGTGGAAAAGTGAAATAAACAAAAACAAATAAAACATCAGCAAACCAGCACTTGTGTGTAACAAACACAAAATAATATATTCATTAATGTTGACCTAGGGGAGAGGTGTGATAGCTCACCTGGAGCTACCACGAGGTCTGAGAAAAACTATAGTTCTGTCTTGAGCAGTATTTTGTTCTAGGGGATTTGAGGGCACAGGGAAGAAGAGAATCTGCAAAATGAATCACCTGTATTGATGCAACCAAGAAAATCAGGCATAAGTAAAGCTGCCTTGAACTCCAGCCAGTTACTGAAATATAGGATACTGGTAACTACCAAGCTGTTCCTGTGTCTTATAGTAGCTTTTTGACCATTTGCGTTACAAGTCAGACAACTCACAAGGGTGTTCCATTACCTGGAACTCCCTCTGGGGCCAGCTGCACGCCACCGTACAAGACTTCTGGAAAAACATAGTTGGTGCCAAATGTGCCACTGAGGGAGAACATCTCAAACTTTGTCTGAGCCGTCTCCACTGGCTGCCCGCATGTTTCTGTATCTGTGCTCTCACACTTAAGCAGTGTGAATATCTGTTGGGAGGAAGATACAGAAAAGCAAAATACTGCTAAGCTTTCAACAGTCAAAAGCTGGATTTGATTATAAGAAAATCTGCCATGACTCCAATACATTTACCCATTTATTTAGACCAAGAGGTGGGTGGCACTTTAAACTTTGTAAAAAGACAGTTCTTTGCCAGCACTTACTTTGACAGTTATGTACACTGCAGCAGAGCAGTGACTGTATCCACAAGAGTTTGTAAGTTCTGTGTGCACTCATGCATAATGCATTTAGTCATAGATGTGGAATAGTTCGTGACCTAGTGAAGTTACTTCAGCTCTGCCTGAGTCTCCTGAAAAACTGAAGGCATACTTTTTTGCCTACTCTAACGGGAATACTCTAAAGATACAGAGAAAAGACATACAGATAGAGCACTTCAAAAAAGCCTAAGAGCAAAACTGAATAGAATCAATACACTGACAAGCCATAAGATGACAAATGTTATGTCCATATTTAGCTGCTTAATTTTGTTAGACAACTACACGCTAGAGAGTAACATCAGCACAATAGTAGAAAACACTGAGCAGAAAACAGCTTTCTTGTGACAAGAGCATCCATCCCTATAAAGACAAGAACTCTACAATCTTATCTTCCTTTTGTACACATATGTGGAAACCTCCTTAGGATCACAGAACGATAGAATTCTTTCAGTTGGAAAATACCTTTAAGACCATTGAGTACAACTGTTAACCTGCACTGCCGAGTCCACCACCAAACCATGTCCCTAAGCACCACATCTACACATCTTTTAAATACCTCCAGGGATGGTGACTCCACCACTTCCCTGGGCAGCCTCTTCCAGTGCTTGACAATACTTTCAGTGAAGAAATCTTTCAATATCCAATCTAAACTTCCCCTGGTGCAACTTCAGGCCATTTCCTCTTGTCCTATCACTTGTTACTTGGGAGAAGAAACCAACCCCCACCTCACTGCAACCTCCTTTCAAGTACTTGTAGAGAGCGATAAGGTCTCCCCTCAGCAACAGATCCTGCCAAACCTACAACCTGCAAAACCTGAAGACCAACTTATGCAAGACACGTTCTAGAAATTACAATCTGCACAGAGAAGCATATGTATCTGTCTTGGTCTGTGCTTGCCAAAACTGCTTGGTGACCTGTCACCCTTGAAGTGTTATAGCATAGGGTCAAATCAGGGCCTTCACTTTCATCATTTATTACATAGACAGAAAATCAGGGTCAACACCCTTAATGGAGTCAAAATGCATCATGGAAAAAACTAATGTTTTCAGAGAGACTTGAAAAATGCCTCCTCTTAACCCTCCCCAATCAAAAATAAGACAAATGCAAATGGTATGCAAAAAGAATATTGCAGCCTACCCACTGTCAAAAGAACAAAAAACCCTTTAGCTGCAAATAATACCCTCCTTTAGCAACATGCAGGCCATCAAAGGTACCCAGAACATAAATGTCATCTTTCTGCTTCTCTGCCATCTTGTAACTCGGATGGCAACAGAGGTCCTGACGGCAAATAGCACTATTTCCCTCAGGTTCAGTGAGTTCCATGAAGGAGAAGAGATCATGGCAAATGACTCCACTGAAATGGTGGTTGTTTGATGGAAGCTGTTCGATCCTGCTGGCACGCAGTTTCCAGTTAACAGCAGTGGGATAGTTAGGAGAGGGACGTGGGAGTGAGGTCAGTTCTGTCACCAAAAGGTGACCATTTCCCATTTCTGTGTTGTAAAAACATGCTTTTGGACCATCTAGGGTATAAATACCATAAATACCACTCCCTGCAAACACAGAACACCAGAAAGCTTTTAATCTGAAAGGAAGTGCATGGTTCAAGTAAGCATTCTTCCCTAATTATATATGTGCCAAATTTTATTCTAATGTTTACCAACTGTTTTGAGACTAAATTAAGCTTCACAGACCACAATCCTAACTCAGTGCTTTTCCAATCAGTGAAAAGCAGACCAAACTTTGATGTTTCATAAATTGTAAGTGATGAGATTAGCATGTTAATTATATGCCATTACATATGATTTAAGTGGCTGAAGCTATACATTCCTCATTTTAGCTGCATTAGAAATCAGTATTTCTGATTAAAATGAATGGTAACACCATCGAGTCAAAAAAACCAAACCAAAACAAAACAAAACAGTAAGGAAAAGTTATTATTAAAAGTCACATCTTTATGCAACCTCTTTACATAAATACATAAATCTTTACTCCTGAGTAAAACCTATCCATACAGAACTTGAGTTGTGTCACACAGGGTCACCAATGACTGAGAACTAAAGGAACAGCCCACATCTGCTCTTATTTGGAAAGCAAAGTTTAGGGCTACAGTTTAAGAACACCAATAAGTTTCACTTCTGCAAGCACATGCCCGCACAACTTGTGCTTGACTTTTTGCATCTGCTCAGGAAAAACATACAGTGAAAACAGAGCCTGCAAAGAAAACTTGAGGCATTCACAAGAACATTTCAGAGCTAGGTTTCCACCTAGTGGAGAAAAAAAGTTTGGGCCTTCACATGACCAAAACATCGATGAACCCCAGGAACAGAAGATGAAGAATCACATGCATAAACTCATTTAACAAATAACTAAAGGTGTTCTCGTCAGCTTCAGCATTCCTGAGTTCTTATAAATCACATTTTGATTTCCTTTTTATATGTACAGGTTCTTTTGTCCTAATCCTGTTGATACGCATGCACGCCTAAAGGTGATGGGAACTTCTGCTCAGGCAGACTGAATACATGGATATAAATGTTGCCCACATCATCAAGATCAATTAGAGCAATATCACATTACCTGTCACATCTAAAGTGGAATTGTGTAAATTTGCTGAAAGAAAATTGACGCTCATTCCCATGGCCCAGGCTGAGTGAAACTGTACCACTGACAGCAGTGGAAGGGTGTTAACCCAAGCAGTTGGGAACAGAATGGCGTCCGTCTGAAATCTGCGAGCCAAGACCCCAGCTGGGTCGTGTTAGAGTATGTCTGCACAAGTGAAGATGCCAAAGTAGCCAAAGGATGTCACAAACTCTGGACCCTTAGGGTAATTAAGCTGTTTCTCTGTCACAAAAAGGTTGTACTGTTCATAGAAAGGAAGGAACAGAGACAAAAAAAAACATGTTAGAAAAGAAATCAGACCACTTGAATCAGACTAATATTGAATACAATACTCATTCACTTCAATTCAAGTAATGGAGAGTATGTTTGTGAACATGCTACAACTTAATTTCTAAAAGGACAGTTCATACCACTGCAAGAGAAGTCAAGCACAAATATCCGTGGTTCTGATCTACACCAGTGAAGGGGACTTTATTTAGTTTGCAGAGTTTAGGACATTAACGTTTGAATATCGCATGTGTCACTTCCTATTGAGAAGCAGTAAAAATAGAGGGCTCATTGAGTTTAATTTGATTTAATTATTTGCTATAAAATTCAGAATAGCAGGAATGAAAATATCTTAATGCAGTGGCTTTACCTGCCCTCTGATACCTGCTCTATAATGACTCCATGTACAAATACATTTAAGCCTGGGAAGGAGCTTCTGTTTCATACCTTTAATCACTGGAGGATGATGCACTTCCTGAACTTTGTAAAATCATCCTACCTTGTGATAACGAGTCACCAGTTTTCCTTTGAGTCAAAGACAACATTGGTATTGTACTGATAATGACCATCACTTGGACACCTTGGATCACTGGAATTACACGGCTTCTTGTCTCCCATATTCGCAACCACATAGACGCAGTTATTCCTCGCCAGACAGCTCAGTCTTTCCAGCACAGGTGAGGGAGCAAACCTAAACAGCAGGAAAGGTAGAAAGGATATAAAACATCAAAATCAGTTAATCCATAAAAATGCCAACACTGAAACTACAGATCACATGAATTATAGGTTTAAGTTAGTCGTATCTAATAAGAGACCCTCATTTTCTTCTATTCAACAGAAGGCAGTGGTTTTGTGCTTCCAAGCTCAGTGTGTTGAAACTCCAGCTTCACCTAACATTAACTCAGGCACACAGGGGCTTCCTTACACCTTCAAGACTCCCTTCTGCTGCTGGTGTATGGCACAGCACTGTTGTTACATCAACACGGGGCTAATCCCACCCATTCTACTTCAGCTCTCAATTTGGCTGCTGTGCAGAAGTAGCATAGGATTTGTTTCTTCTATGGTGCATTTTGTTATCTTTTACCAAACATTGAAGCTTCAAAAAATGGTGCCATTTATTAAGGAAAATGACAGAACAGAAAAACCTACCAAATCCTGATTAAAAAATATGTTTGAAATTGTGCAGTATATCCTTGCAGTAACAGCTGCTATTTTATTCATAAATAGCCCTAATATTCCTGTATCTTGAACATTTTCTAAAACATGCATGGAATACACTACTGAAATGTAGGTTCTGTAAGTTTTTGGGTTTTGTTTTAAATAAATCTCAACCTTTCTGAGTAAACTAACTAAAATAGAAAGAAAGACAGTGAGAAAAAAAAGACAGATAGAAATGCAGAAGGAAGCTGCCTAAAGTTATTTATGGCATCTACAGGATGCCCAACCTCAATTAATTTCATAGCAGTTCTTCCAAGATATATAAAACTATCAACAACCACTCTAACAGTAGCCATCTTTCTGACTGAACCCTTCCCCCATACACAGCAGGAACAGTACCTTGCAGGATCAGCACAGGGAATCCAGTCCATCTGTGTGTCTGGGATATCCTCAAGATAAGGGTAGATTGTTTCCCTTGGGAAGACCCATCCATAAATGCCATCTTTAAGTGTCACAATGATGTGGGCACCCTGATACCAACACAGAAACCCAAAAAACACCATTAAGAAACTGAATAAATGGTCAGTGTTTACAAAAAAGAATGTCCGTAATGATTCATAATTACCTGTCTGGCGGCTTCTTTTATGGCCACTTCCAAAATTGCCAGATTTTTGTACATCAGCATCAAGGCCTCCTCAGGAGAAACTGGCACTTCAGTGTCCTCTGACAGCACCACACTGTGCTCATAGACAGCTGCAGTGTAGCCGTCCAGGGTACAGGCCTCCAGAGCAAATAGCACCAAAGCACAGCAGAGGCGTGAGCTTTAGAGATCCCCATGTCTGGAGCCTGGAAGTCACCCAGGAGGAACACAGGGACAAGCAAAGTCAGAGGACTTAAAAGGAAATTCTTGCAGAAAACCTGGGAATTCCTCAGAGCAGCAGAAAGCCAACACCAGGAGATGCCTTCCCCCTGGCTGGAAAGTCTCACACATCAAAGACAAGAGAGACATAACAAGCGAGCAACTCTGACTTGCTTCAACGGAGAAGTCACGACAATGCTGCAGCGAAAGAAATGCATTGTCTGCCAGATCTGCGAATGATGCAGGTGTGGCATTGCTGCAGTGCTGCAGCTCAAGGCAACCCCAGGTCACAGCTGAATAACAAGCCAGAGTTTGGGAAATCTCAGTAAGGGCCAGCATTGCCCAATTCCTGGCCAGCAGGAGGGCACGGGAGGCAGGCAGCTGGCCCTGAGCCCATTGCTGCTGTACAGGCACTACCTGTGCTGCCCCAGCTCAGGGCTGCTCTGATCTAGCCAAGCAGTTTGTTCCTGGCACAGTCCCTATTTATTACAGCTTCACATATCGTACAACTGTGTTAGTAACAGCAGATGGGTACTTAGACCCGCCACTGCACGAGATAAGCACAGCACTAGCCAGCGTGTTGCTGAGTTTCCCACAGGAGAACCCACTGCTCCACTTTAACTATAGTTGCAGGACCCCTGGATAATCATGGCAGGAGAACATGCTTGCGAGTTGGTCTGAGCAACAAACTGGAAACCAGGATCCCTCTTCAGTTTTGCATCCATTGTGTAAGGGAAAGAAAGAAAAGGGGAGAAAATGTGTTGCCAGAAAGCTAGAGGGGTTAGGCCTTTCTAGTTTCTGCTAGAAGTCTGCTCCAGTTCATGCATTGCAGGACAGCTCATTAATTTCAATGGCATTTGTGTTCTTTGTGGTAATCCCAGCCAATTCGAGTTCTAACAGCACAAGTCAGGTAAGCGGACATTTCACAAAGAAAGCTAATTAAGTCACCTGTCTACAGGTCTGCATTTTGTACACCTTGCACCTACCTCCAGCCCTCTCAGCTCCTTCTCACCTGCCTCACCATTGGAACTGGCAGGGTCAGCACTTCATCATAAATTGAGGCTTTAGTAAAGTCTTAACACCTGATACAAAAGGAAAGGGATCTATTGCCAGGGTGCTCCCAGGGGAAGCCTACCCTTTGGTACCCTGATGCTTCACAGTTCAGCTGGCTACCAGAGCAGTTCTTGCTTGACCCAGGAAGGGCTCTGGCAGACAAAGAAGTTTTTATCATGTAATTCCAGCAGCTACTCACAAGAGAAACCGATTGTAAGTAGCGAGGGCAAGACCATTTTGTAATATTTATAGAAAAAGGGGTAGCAGAGAGAACCCTTTCTAGGGCTGAGCTGTGGGCTCAAGAACAAATTAAATGATGTTTCCCACAACTGAGGTCAAGCAGTCTACTGTGAATATGCCAGGCATGCCCTTGTCTCAGCTCCCCTTCAGCTGTTTTGCTGAGCACCTGGAGAAAGTGAGGAGATATTTTTTTCCCCCACTGTTGGAAAATAATAGCTCTGGACTTTTGAGAGACCTACTGCTGCAGAGGCAGTTAGTACAAACATTCCAGCCGGCATTTATTAGTAAAATACATCTCACAAACATCAAGCAGAGTCTTCATACATAAGGCAAACATACATATATCTCTTCATATATGTACACACACGATGCCAAGTCTCCTCCAGGACTGAAGATCAGTTAGCTCTGTGTAGAGATGCTAACTCTTCTCTTCATTACCTTTGCCTCCCTTTTTCAGGCACTTTCAGGATAATACAAATGCTGACAGACACAAAGTCTTTCAGACTCAGTTTGAGAAAATTCGAAAAACTTAGGAAAAGAAGTTGCTTTACTGAAAAAAAAATTGTGCTTAATGCTTTGTCATTTCAAATTCTGTTTCTACGTTATCAGTTAAAGTATTACAAGATAATGAACATTCTTTAAAAAAATACAGAAAATCATAGTAGCAAAATAGTAGCTTTACCCAAGAATAATGCACAGCAGGCCCAAGTGTAGAAACCAGACATTTGAAAATACACTTCTTTCACATACAGTGCTGCACTGTACATGGAACACAATAAACAGGCTGACATCTGAGGGTTACTCATCACTTCAGCCAATTCATGCGAAGACTTTCAAAAGAAAGTCAGTGTTCAGTGTTTCAAAATAGTAATGAAGCTATAACTAAACCAGAACTGGTTGTTCACTAAGGGATCATGTATCCCAGCAGCTCCAGAATAATGAAACACTTTTAAGTCCACTCATCTCAATAACTGGTTAAACCACAATAGTAAACTGAGAATTGAAAGTATGTCTGGCTATGATTCACTGCTCATCAGATGAGTTCTTTCTTCATTAGTACCAGAAGGATTTTGCAGGCTGGAACTGGAACTGTTTGCACAAGGGAAAAAACAGGAGCAAAGAAACAAGTTTAATATTCTCTAAATACTTCAGTGCAATACCAACATTATAGCTCTTTCCATGCAGTGGGTGGCTTTTTGCTATGTGGATCACTGGATTTGGCTCCCTACTATTGCACAGAAGTATGTACTATTGCTTTCACACCTGTCACTTCACAGAATCACAGAATGGTTTGGGTTGGAAAGGGATGTTTAAAGGTCAACTAGTCCTAATGAGCAGGTACGTCGCCAACTAGATCAGGTTGCTCAGAGCCCTGTCCAACCTGACCTTGAACATTCCAGGAATGGGGCATCCACAGCTTCTCTGGGCAATCTGAGCCAGTGCCTCACCACCCTCATTGTAAAGATTTTTTTTCCTCACATCAGCCTGAATCTCCCCTCTTTTAGAGTAAAACCGTTAACCACTGTCCTGTCACAAAAGGCTCTGCTGAAAACTCTGTCCCTATCTTTCCCGTAAGCCCCCTCTAAGTATTGAAAAGCTGCTATAAGGTCTCCCCAGAACCTTCTCTTCTCTTGGCTGGACAACCCAAACTCTCTCAGCCCGTCTTCATACGGGAGGTACTCCAGCCCTCTGATCATCCTCATGGCCCTCCTCTGGACTTGCTCCAACACCTCCATCTGTAAATTTTTTGAGGATGCACTCAATCCTACAGTCCATGTCATTGGTGAAGATGTTAAACAGCACTGGTCCCAGTATGGACCCCTGAGGGACACTACCCATCACTGACCTCCATACAGACGTTGACCCATTGGCCACTGCTCCCTGAATGCAACTATCCAGTCAATTCCAGCTCACAGACACCCTCATGGAGGAACCATCAGTAGGGTTTGCTTGCTAATGACACAGTCGTGTTGCTTGTATAGAACAAGCATTGCCTAGCTTAGGTTTCCGTTTAAGTCAGTATGAATTTAGGAAAGCATAGAGACAAAGTATTTAAGCAATATTTTTATGCTTGTCTTGTCATTCATTATCAGGTTGGTAGTGAGGAAAAAATGGAAGCGCACCTTTCAAAGGCTTGCTTTATATAGCTGCAAGTAAAATGAAGAATAAATATCTCAGCATACCTTCTCTTTGTTGCCTCAGCAATATAGAATATTCCAGTTGCAAGACCCTTTGAGGAAACAAGTCAGTTACAATTGTAATAAAAACAACAACCTTATGCAATAGCTCAAACAGCAACAGATACAAAAAAAGCAAAAAATGTGTAATTACTTACACTTAACAGTGCCCACCCTCCTTGGATGGCTGAGGCCCATTCAAAACCCAGCTTTTCATTTAGAAATCCTCCCAGAGTAGGACCTGCAAATGCCCTACAGCAAATCAAAATGAGGTATTGGCATCCCAAATAGAAAAGATAACATACTGTACTCTCAGAGAACTTCTTTATTGCATTTTGTGACCTCCCTCCATTGATTCTCTCTCCTCTGTCAACAAAGAGACTGTCTTCCACAGACCTAACTTTCCTACAATCCACAATAACTATTAATACTCTGTTTGCCATGTCTCCAATAGACCTGTCTAGTTACCTTCTCACCTGGAAATAGTATCCACATCGCAAAGCTGAATGCACTCTTTCATGTATCTAGACTGGTTTAGAGACCCCATGAAGGACTATGCGCTACCAGGCATCTATCCAATCAACTCTATCATAAAACAACTTTAAACTCTCATCCCTCAAAATGTACCCCTTCCAAACTTCAAGACAAAAGACTGATGGATACAAGCAGGTGGGGAGGCATACTGTGACAGACGCAGTTACTGCAAAGTTGAGCTGTGTGTAACTGTCCTGCACCTTCATGCCTAAGAATGTCATGAAAGGTTATGCAGCTGCTGTCACTTTATGAAAGGCCTCACATGATATGGTCTCTTGCTACAGGAAGGGACAAAACTGTGTAAAACTAGAGAGACCTTCTGGTACCAAGTCATGTAATAAAACCAAGTTTGATAACAGCATAAAACTGGGGTTTGGCAAATTTATTCTATCTATACCTGTACTGTACTCTATGCCAAATAAACAGGATAGCTAAAACATCAGTTAGCTTGGAAACAATGGTGCAAATTTTACCTGCAGCCACAAGGACAGGTAAATAGGAAAGGTAAAAAAATCCTGGGAGTGGCTATCAAAAGAGGAGAATGTTCCCACTGAGTGACAGCTCTGACAGGTCACTCAGCCAGTAGTGTCTTTCACTCATTTCTGTAACAACCACTGATTAATAAACACAGACACACTCTGCTAAGCTACACAAACACAGACCTTAAATAATGGCTGTGGCTGAAAGAGAAGATTCTACCCTAAGCTATCCCAGACAAAAGAAGGAAACATGGAAAATGAAAAAGGGAGAACAGAATTAGTCAGGAGCAGATACCTTCTAGGTCAGCCCATGTGCATGGACTTAGCTTTGTAAAAAATTAGGGCCCACCCCTCTTTGTATTATTAAACATTAAATATTTCAGTGACAAGAAAAATGACCACACAGAAGCACAAGTTAACATCCACTTAATCACTGCATGTTTTTGATATGAAGAACAATACATTTCAAAGGAAGACAAGTTCAGAGTCCATTCCTTTTGTTGCATAAAAAACTTTGTTTTAACATTCCCACCAGGCACCTGTTTAGCAAGAACCTTTTGAATCAAGGTCAACACAATGACTGCAGTGCAAGACTTCTGGGTGTAATGCAGCAGGCTCTTGTGTGGCAATAGCGTAGAACAAACAAATGCTCACAGCTTACAAAAAGGTGACGGTATACTTACCCTAGGGACCACATGGCATTGAAAAGCCCAGACACCAGTCCCAGCAAACTCAGACCTTCTTCAAATCCATTCTCACTGCAGAAAGACAGACTAGTTACAGCAATACAATACATTATTGTGTCTCAGTCTATATCCTTAGCCTATAGTTTTTTCCCTCCTTTTAATTTACATACAATACAAATAGCTAACAAGCAAAAGTGTACAGTGGAGTCATGTCTGTTTACCCAGAACCTTCTTCTTTGCTACATCTCTGGAGGACTGCAGTGCTGCTCCTCATCTCTGATGTCTGTCAAGTAAGATTCCTAACATCACACCACCACTTATTCCCCGTTTTTCACATGGTAAATGAAAAACAGTGACAGGTAGCTTTTACTAAGGAAAGACCTTGTTCCAAGTGGAACACAGCAGTAAGAGTAAATCAAGACCCTTCTACAGGTCATTACTGCCAAGCCACATCACAGACCTTGTACTTTGATCAAGTATGATACCTGTAGGTGCAGCGGTTAAAGCCAATGCAGTCTGAAAATCCAGTGAAAACTGCTTGCTATTAATTGTGCTCAGAAGCTGAAATAATTCCTATGTATATGAAACCACACACAGGTCACTCCATGCTATGAGATACGAAGTCTGATGGACTTCAATGTGTTCACAGTACTAAGGTAACCATTTATAAATTTAAATTTGGATATCTGGAGTATAATGACTGGGGTGTTCAGTCAGAAAACATTAAGACAAAAGAGCAGTGGAAGCATTTAAGTATTATTCACTGCCTTTGTCTCAAAATGGAGGAAAAAAGCCACACCAAAGCACTACTTCATATTCACCCCTGAAAACTAGTTGCAGTTTCCTACTGTCAGTAACATGAAAGATGTGTTGGACTGAGTTACTTACTATGCACACTGCAGTATCTCTGGAAAAACTGGGATAGCACTCATGCCAAGGGAAAACCCAACCAAAACCAGCACTAGCACAAACATCCACAGCTGACTGAAAAAGAGGCATTTAAAAGAAGTTAGCTGCGGAAGGACATCATCTGACTGAAGGCTGTTACATCAGCTCTCCATGACTGACCAGAAAATAGTTTTCCTGAAGACAAAAAGAACTCTAATTGAACACTAAGACTTGAAAAATACAGTTTTATACTTAAAAAAGACTGTAAAAGAATTTTAATATCCTGTGCTCAAATTAAGTATTTCCTTATCGAATGCAGCTCATTTTAAGAGGAGCACACAGAGAAGAGGTAGACAGATGAGCTTAACTCATCAATCACACATCCAAGTGCCAGGCTTAGCCTGTTGCACAGACTAAGTGAAGAATTTTGCAGCTAAAATTTTATAGCCTAATACACTATAACCAAATAGACTTAGCTAAACAAAAGAACCTCAAAGATTTTACTGATTCCTTTTTCTCACCAGCTCAAACATATTATCTCACCAGTTTCAAATGCATGACCTTTTTTAAAAATTAGAAAACTAGGAGGAAGGAGTTGACTAATTCTGCCCATTTGCAAGCCTACCAGCATCTTTAACACAGTATATAACCTAGGATAAAAGGATTGTACAGTTGCTTTGTAAATGTAACAAAATGTTTTGCTGTGAATTAACTTGAGAGATACAGTAATTTGGTGTTCAAGTGAAACAGACACTCTCTACTTAGCTAGCTGAAAACAAAGCTATAATCTGGTGTTTTCCCTCAGTAAGCTATATACAGAGAGAACAAAAATTACTGCTGCAGAACCATGCAAATAAAACCCCTAGTTAAGAAACACTAATGAAACAGAGAAAATTGAAAAATAAGACAGAAAAGATAACTTTGTTTTGCTGCAGTGGAAATGCATAGAATTGGAAGGGAAGAAAAATAAGCAGCGTTCTTCCCACCACACACATGAGCAAGCAGTAACAGTAAAAGCAAAGAAAAAGTATCTATTTTATGAAGCTGCAAAATCTTCATTTTCAGATGCTTTCTCTGCTTTATATTCATAATTTCATGTTAGTAGTTAAACAAAAACCCTGTTTCATGACAAGAGGTGCTAATTATAGACTGTGGACATCCATGACTACGGTTATGATATCTATCACAAAAACATCACATAAGGGGATAGGCTGAAGAGGTGGCAGTTCCATACCTTTCAATGTGTAGTACAGGAGCAGGTCCTAACATGAAAAAACACAGTGCTGTCATTAAGCCGCCAGATACCAGCAACCACTTCCTGAGGTACTGTGAAAGGAAGAGGCATGTAATTTAAAGATGTGAATTTGTAATGTAACTATTTTGTTTCTCCTAATACTCCTCTTCTAAATCTCCATCTCCTGAAAAGTACGGATCCTGTAGAGACCATTATACACAAACTAGGAAATCACAGTTTCTCAGCCAGTTCTGAATACCACCAAGAAACACTAAATTCATGTTTCCTCATCAATGTTGTCACTGGCAGCAGCTGCCTAATACCAAGATTTCTTCAGGATACTGAGTAACGGCGCTTCTCTGTTAGCAAAGTATTTTAGGTCTTACTCTTCCTTAGTATAAGAAATATGTAGCACTGCCTGTAACCCTCATATACAAAAGCCACTATTGAAACAATAAGTGTCAGAAAACTGATGCTGTCCTTCACGCACAGCATTCAAATTGTAGGTTTCCTTGATCAGTTAGCAGTGGCTGTCAACCAGGCATTTTTAGGTATATCACTGTCAAAGTGTCTTTCTATGGTGCAGTTAAGAACTAGAAGACCATAGCCAGTTGGTGTGCTGATCTAATTAGGATATTACACTTTTTAAGAGGTAGTCAATACAGCTAAGCAGAACATCTTTACTCCTCTTCTCTAAAGCTGATAAAATTAGATCTGGTCAAAAGCATGGATAAGTGGGACATAATCTACTTTCCATTTCACATTGGCTGGAAATAGACTGCGCTTAGGCCACTGGAAAAGCTCAACACACCTCAACTACAGAATTACTGTCCAACATTTTTTACTATTTTGTACATTCTTGTATTATGTGGATCTTGCAAAAGAGACCTTCAAGTAAGCAGTATTCAGTGCTCATGCAAGGTCCTAAAAGACATCCCTTTATAGGACCAGGTGTTCATCCATTGCTTCAAAATGGGAAATGATCCAGTTTTAACTAAATGCACAGAGTGCTTTACTACCCCTCCACAAACAGCAGGCTAAATACTCACTGGCAGTTTGTCACTTAGAAGTCCGAGGAGGGGAGAAGACAGGGAGTACGAGAGTGCCAAGCCAAGGAACACCAAGCCTACATAACCAGCTGGGAGTTTGAACTATGGAAAGGAAGACAAATAAAACAAACCCCAAAACATCAAACTATATATGCTACATTCCTTAAAAGACAATCTAAGAATTACATTTTAGGTCAAAATATTGAAATGCATGATTGTAAGTATTTTACTGATACCACACAGAGTTTTTTCAAGTAATTGAAGTCATCAGCAGAAGTCATTTGCTTCCACTTCTAACCACAGAGTAAAAAATACCTGACACACATAAAGCCTGAATAATCTCAGGAAGAAACACTATGCTATGTCCCTACACCAGCACACTGGATTCTAGCATTATCTGGCGCATTTCAAACAGATACTTCAGACACTGAAATTTAGATGGATTTACTCTTTTTCCCTACAATCTTCAGTTTTATTTCCACTTAGAAAAGCATAATTGTAATCACCTAATACTGATCAGTGCATCTTAAAAGCAAGCAGTGCTGTAAGACACAACTGTGGCTTTTCAATCAAAGGAGGATTTTTATGAGAATAAGTAACAGGTTTTTCGCACACACCCTGAGGTCTACATTTTCCTAATGCAGAGGCACAATCCTGTATTGAGACAAAATGTGTAATGAAACAAAAGCACACTAATCTCTCATTTGAGTTCTTTAACTACCAGTTAGAAGGTATTTGAAGGTGTTTCATGTGGCATGGACTACATAAATATTCACTATTTCCTTGCCATATGCAAGCACATAATAATAACTCTAATTTAGTGGTTAGAACTCCTGCCAAGAAGGCTATGGCCCTTTCAAAGCAAGCATCTGTTGCCACAGAGAATAGGGAAAGCAGAAGAGCCACACAATTGCATGATATTGGTGTCCCTCAGGGATCGGTGTTGGGACAGGTCTTGTTCAACATCCTTGTTGGTGACATGGACAGGGGGATTGAGTGCGCCCTCAGCAAGTTTGCCGATGACACCAAGCTGTGTGGTTCAGCTGATAAGTTGGAGGGAAGGAATGCCATCCAGAGGGACCTTGACACGCTTGTGAGGTGGGCTGATGCCAACGTGATGAATTTAACCATGCCAAGTGCAAGGTCCTACACCTGGGTCGGAGCAATCCCAGGCACAGCTACAGGTTGGGCAGAGAAGAGATTCAGAGCAGCCCTGCCCAGAAGGACTTGGGGGTTTTGGTTGATGAAAAAATGAACATGAGCCGGCAGTGTGCACTTGCAGCCCAGAAAGCCAACCGTATCCGGGGCTGCATCAAAAGGAGCGTGACCAGCAGGTCAAGGGAGGTGATCCTGCCCCTCTACTCTGCTCCCCTGAGACCTCACTTGCTAGTATTGTGTACAGTTCTGGTGTCCTCAACATAAAAAGGACATGGAACTGTTGGAACAGGTCCAGAGGAGGGCCACGAGGATGATCAGGGGACTGGAGCACCTCCCATATGAAGATAGGCTGAGAAAGTTGGGGCCGTTCAGCCTGGAGAAGAGAAGGCTGCGTGGAGACCTCATAGCTGCCTTCCAATATCTAAAGGGGGCCTAAAGGGATGCTGGGGCGGGACTCTTCATTAGGCACTGTAGCAAGAGGACAAGGGGTAATGGGTTCAAACTTAAACAGGGGAAGTTTAGACTGGATATGAGGAAGAAATTCTTTACTGTGAGGGTGGTGAGGCACTGGAATGGGTTGCCCAGGGAAGTCATGAATGCTCCATCGCTCGCAGTGTTCAAAGCTGGATCGGACATAGCCTTGGGTGGCATGGTTTAGTGGGAGGTGTCCCTGCCCATGGCAGGGGGGTTGGAACTAGATGATCTTCAGGTCCTTTCCAACCCTAACTATTCTATGGTTCTATGATTCTATATTCTACAGTGGCAAAATTACAGATCCCTCTTGGGTGATAAAAGACGTACATTCACATATCCACTGATGGAAGAGGCTAGCACCAAGTCTCCTCCACCCTGGATGAGTGCTCTAAGTACTGGACTAGACAGACAAAAAAAAAGGATCACAACCACCTCTGGAATGCTATTCCTGGAAAAAAAAAACAAAACAAACCACTCAAAAAGCACTGGTTAGTTTCACACAGGAACAGAATCTTAAACTCTTTACTTCAAGTTCAGTATCTCAAACACCACTGGGAAAATAAATAAATACAATCAAGTAGGAAACAAGTAAATAAATAGTAAAATACATTAAAAATAAATAAATTACATTTGCCCTTTTAATAAGTGAGTGAAGAAGTCAGCAGACAGGCTGCACAGTTGCAATCGATTTAATTTTAGCATACCTGCCAGACAAGGCAGAGCTGTGACATCACGCCCCCAAAGGAAATGTCCATATCAAGAGATAGAACACTGTCACTGACTGCTGCAGTTTCACAGAATTTGATTTCAGAAAGGAGGAAAAAAAGTCTCTCATTTGCAAAACCAGCTGCTACTCCCCATTCAGAGAAGGTTCTCCGCACTCGAAAGCCAATTAAGTGGAAAAAGCACATTTTTGAAGGCCTTACTCTCAAAGTTACCAAGACCCAGTGACAACAGATGGTGTCAATGGAATTGTGATTTGTCAGTACTGTGGAAATCATGTTATTTGGAAATCATATTCTTAACAGTTAATTAAAGAAGTGTAATTGGATATGGCCTAATTTTGTTTAGGATATGTAAACCACATTTATAACCAGTTATTTACTATTTAGCAAGACTTCCGTGCATATTAACAGGACTTACCTTCTTTAGGATAAATAGAGACATTGTGGGATCCAAAAAGCCCAAGCATGCACTTAGAGAAAATATAGTAAGACAGAGTAGTAAGACTTTTGGCAGAAGAATGAGCTTCCAAAAGGAGTCCTTGCTAGGGACTGAATCTGTTTCAAGAAAAATAGGAAACTGTATTATTTTAAGCAGCATAAGCTTGTGATTTATCTTCTTGCTTGAAAAAATAAATCAGTATTTCTCTTTTTTTTATTACTCATTACCTAACAAATAAAAGTCAAGAGTAGACTATTATGTGTTATACTATTTTTTATATTGAAACCCCAAATTTGATAGGTAACTAAAATAAGTACAGTTTAGATTCCAACACTGCAAATCCCCAAAGAACAAAAAGCATGTACTATTTCAACTATGTGAAAATACAATTACCTCTCCGCTAGTCCTTATATAATGAAAATCTCATGGATACATCTCACTTTAACACAACATGCATACATGCATGAACCATTCATGTCCAATCACAAACATGCTTTGAAAAGAAAATAAAAAGACTGCTATTTATCAGTTGAAATCTGTCTAGTCATTTGGGTCTCTTACATGTTCAATTTGTGCTACAGACAGGAAGGTTCTTTCAGTTGTCATGGTTAGATGTCATTTCTAAGTCAGGCTCCTTTCCTGATGTGGTTGGTGCTTTATTAGTTGAATGTGGTCCCAAAGTATAGATAGAACTAAAAGTTCACTCATTAGCATCCACCAGCTCAGAGCTAACATTCATTTAACATAGTTTCAAATTGGCTAGTAATATTATATGATTGATATGATACATCATATCATATTTAGGATATGATTTATATGACCTCCAGCACTTCAGTTAAACCCCTCAGGTATTAACTTTAATATTCTTTCATGTTACTGAAATCCTGCATCAGTCAGTACAAATAAGCCCCTTTTGATCTCCCAGCAATTCTGTTTTTCCCCACTCTTAACCACTCGAATATGTCGAGTTCTTGTTTTAGGCAAAACCTGTCTCCAGCTTTTCTTCAAATATCTGCAATGACCAGCTGATACCAAGCAGACAGAACCGATACTTTACAAGCTCTGAAGCTAAGGAGAAAACAGAAGTATATCTCAGTGGACTTCCACACAGATTCCTTAGTGTTTGCAGGGATGGGCATGAGGCGTTGGATTCATTCCAGGCCATTGGCACACATTAACTTATCTTTGCATTAAAACATGAGCCTGATCAAGATCACAAGTTAATTCAGCTGGAGCTTTGCTCTCTGAGTTGGATCAGACTTCAGAGGTGATTTTTTTAAAGGACTGTTAAGAACACGAGAAATTAAGGTGAGTGAAGGAGGCAGGAAGAAGGATGCTTACCGTATTTTGATAGTACGCACATATTCACAGGCACCAAGACCAACACTACGCATCCCACCGTAATGAAAGGGACTTCATAACCAAATGATTGATACAAAAAACCACCTAAAGGTGGGCCCAGTACCAGTCCGAGTCCTGTAAAAATTTCAAGGCTGCCCTAAAGGATAAAAAACAAAGCAAGAAAAATTCTGTATGCTGAGAAACTGAGGTAACAATAAAAAGCAAGCCATTTTTCTGAAGAGCAGCACAATATAATCAGGCTAGTGAAAAGAAAAAAGCACCGCACGACTGAGGAGGAGAACAGCTAACAGCGACCTTCACAAAGTGGGATAGACAACATTGTGTTGTCCCCAACAAAGTGGGACACCCAGTCCCTCTTTGTTTCACTACAGGGAACCACCTGTACTGCAGCATTACCCACTCTGCTGCCACCTAACAGATCCCAGTCCTGAGGCAAGAAAAACACTCTAGCGACAGAAAGCACCTGTAGGACAACTCGGGCTGAAGGGATCATCTCTCCAACCTGCTGTTACACACCAGCCTGAGGCGGAGGACCCACACAAGCCTATCTGGATGGGTCATTGTCTCATGGGATAATGAGATACACAAGTGTACATGTGGCAAGTTAAAGCTTTATTTCCATAACTAACTGTTTGGATTCACTGACTAGCAGTAGGATATAACAGTGAAATTGCAATGGGGTAACTCAAGCTATTTTGGCCATAATTTAATAATCTGCCATCTTTTATAAGATACTGAGTTTTAGAAGTCCAATAGTACAGTTACACTTAAATCTTGTGCTACATCACCATAGCTGCCACTGTCAACATTTGCCTCAACATTTGATTAATCAATGCTTAAACCACCAGTAAGAGCTGGTGGTAGAAACTGCTAACAGTCAAAGTTTTGCTAACTTCTGGGACCCAGAAACATAGTATAGGGATTAATCCTCATCTTTAATTTTACTGATACAAGTCAGAGTCGTGAAATGGCCTGAGAGCAGGCACAGTCAGCAACAGCCAAGTTCTTTACCCTAGGTCAGCCTCAGGTAGCAGCCTTTTCCTTTCCTAGCAAAGGAAATAACTAGTAACAACATATGACTAGCAAATCTTTAAAGTTTCTAGATTTTGAGACATTTTGGTAAACTTCAACATATATAATGAGCATGAGTTAACCTAACTGCATCCAAATAATGTTTTTATTTTTGTTGTTAACCAGCCATAAAAAAATACTTATTATTAGTGAGACAGCAGTTCAAAACAGGCTGTACATCATTTAGCCCTTTTATGTTAATGAATTATTGGGATGCAGGGGAATTGAGGCACTGCATTATTACAGATCAGGGAAAGGTAAACCTGATGTTGTAAGAAAAGTGATATTGTTTATATTCTGTAGATCATACCTCTTGCAACTGAGGGATCATGTTGACAGATGCTGAACTTCCCACTTCGGAACTGACATATCTACAATTTAGTAACTTCCCCATACACTCTCTAGGGTACCCAATGGGTAAAACATGGGCTGAAAACTGGTACCAAAAGGATAAGGAGAGGAAAAGTGCTTTTCAGTATCTAGCACTATCAAGAAAGGCAATGGAAAGTAAGGCTAAAAACCCCTCATCCATTCCTTCTGGCTTTATGATTTTACCCTAGGATGGACTTTGCTTGATCCAATCTAACAACTAAGAAAATCAGGGCTGCTCAGCCTGGAGAAGAGAAGGCTGTGTGGACACCTCATAGCAGCCTTTCAGTATCTGAAGGGGGGTCACTAGGATGCCGGAGAGGGACTCATCAGGGACTAGCAATAGAACAAGGGGTAATGGGTTTAAACTTAAACAGGGGAAGTTTAGGTTAGATATAAGGAAGAAATTCTTTACTGTGAAAGTGGGGAGGCACTGAAATAGGTTGCCCAAAGAAGTTGTAGATGCCCCATCCTGGATTTTCGATTAAAAGCAAAGATTATGTTAAGACACGCTTGTGAGGTGGGCTGATGCCAACGTGATGAAGTTTAACCATGCCAAGTGCAAGGTCCTACACCTGGGTCGGAGCAACCCCAGGCACAGCTCCAGGTTGGGCAGAGAAGAGATTCAGAGCAGCCCTGCCCAGAAGGACTTGGGGGTTTTGGTTGATGAAAAAATGAACATGAGCCGGCAGTGTGCACTTGCAGCCCAGAAAGCCAACCATATCCTGGGCTGCATCAAAAGGAGCATGACCAGCAGGTCAAGGGAGGTGATCCTGCCCCTCTACTCTGCTCTCCTGAGACATCACTTGGAGTATTGTGTGCAGTTCTGCTGTCCTCAACATAAAAAGGACATGGAACTGTTGGAACAGGTCCAGAGGAGGGCCACGAGGATGATCAGGGGACTGGAGCACCTCCCATATGAAGATAGGCTGAGAAAGTTGGGGCTGTTCAGCCTGGAGAAGAGAAGGCTGCGTGGAGACCTCATAGCATCCTTCCAATATCTGAAGGGGGCCTGTAAGGATGCTGGGGAGGGACTCTTCATTAGGCACTGTAGCAAGAGGACAAGGGGTAATGGGTTCAAACTCAAACAGGGGAAGTTTAGACTGGATATGAGGACGAAATTCTTTACTGTGAGGGTGGTGAGGCACTGGAATGGGCTGCCCAGGGAAGTTGTGAATGCTCCATCGCTGGCAGTGTTCAAGGCTGGGTTGGACAGAGCCTTGGGTGGCATGGCTTAGTGGGAGGTGTCCCTGCCCCTGGCAGGGGGGTTGGAACTAGATGATCTTCAGGTCCTTTCCAACCCTAACTATTCTACGATTCTATGATCTATGATTTCAAATATGCCTGCACATAAGACAGCAGATTTTCTCCTCCTAGTTTTAGACTTCCTACTGGCAATTTATCATATTGTGGGTACTCGGCTCTAACACTGTTTTTTGCACTTACCAGGACAGTAGCTATATTATTGGGAAATGCCTTTGCAACAATTGAAAATGATGCTGTCATTGCTGCTGCAAAACCTACTGCATCCATTGCTCTTACTAAAAAGCATAAACCAATGAACACTGGTCCACTTGGCACCTTGTCCAGCATTCTGAAAAAAAGAAGAAAACCCAAAACAATAAATGCAGATCTCTCAGGATGCAACAAGTCATCTCCTAAAGGCCCTGGAGCATCATTCAGTACTCATTAAAGGACCCATCTATTGCCACATCTTTTTGAATCACATCAGTGAAGTAATTCAAACTCTACCAAACTATTTCTGGCAACTTTCTCCTTCCCCCTTTCTTTGGTGGTGAAAATAGCACAAAAAACCTAACCTGTGAAAAACTCAAACGCCATTTTCTGCTGTACGTCATAGCTCTTCCAAGCAACTGTGCAAGGAGTCTGATGCAATGAGATTTAACTACCTAAAAAAGATCTCCCTCATCGTTAACAGAACTTTAATTTTGCTAAAATGAGCGGCTTAGCCTCTCTGCCTGCCAGGAAAGGCTTCTTATTTGCACTCAATATTTTTACGAAAAGAGTAATTAAAACATTATGCATACGCAGTTCCCTTATTGCTGCACTTTTACAGACTTCTTACTGTTTATGAACTATATTATTTACTTAAACACGTAGAACCTTCCTCTTTTGCTTTCAAATCAGTAAACAGGCTTTGAAACCTACTGAAATTTTGCTTTATAAGGGGTAGAGAAAAAGTAAAGATGCAAAAAGTTAGGTGACCTAACCAACACCCAAAAGATGCACAAGAGTTTCCAGTTCTGTTTTGTGTCCATCTTTTCATGTGGATGAAAATTATTAGAAGACAAACACAACAAAAACAACCAAAAAAAATTACTCACCCAAACAGAATGGTCACACATCCTGAGACAAACATCCCTGCCAAAAACATGAATTTTGCTCCAATATGCGTAATCTGTAAATTAAATGCCATTTTTACATGTTATTAGTTCAAGCCTAGATCAACATTCTTTTGAAGTAAGTTACTATTAAGAAATCAAAACATTATGGGTACCTTATAGCATGTGCAACTAAAAGATCTGGAGATACTGCTCCTGCCACTGCGCCTTCATGCAATACTGAACCTAAAAACACTCTGAAGGGTTAAGTGACTTAACCCAGTTTTCAGAATAGTAAGACAATAGTGCAGTTAACTGTTTCACAGCACGGTGCTGCAGCTTCTGCAGAGCAGGAGGTTACAGTAGCATTATCAATTGTAAATAAAAAGAAAGTAATACATCCCCTCTCCAGCACCATCTGTAATGCCAAGTTAGCAATACCTTTCATGTATATAGCTTAGGACAGTCAGTGGAAGCCAATTTTACAGAAAATTTATCATAACCTTTAATAGCACAAAGCTTTGACAGAGGAAGGCCAGTTGCTTCAGGCTTTCCCATTCATTACCATGGAAAGGACCTCACGTCTTTCTTCATTTCAGACTCCATTGCCAGAGTGAAGGGTAACAAAAGGCATGCTGCAAAGCTAACTCAATTCCAAAACAAAGTATATCTGAGCCTCTAATTCCCTGCTGCAACTTCCCTTAAGGACAGTAGGTATTTCAGACTCTTCTTGTTCAGGCCTGGACAAAGTCCCCATGTTTCAGCCATTATTACCAAAGCCCATATTTTGCCAAGTTTCACTGAAACCCTCAGGGTTTCTGATTGCTGGACTGTCCACCTCTATTGCTGCTCACTTCACCTGTCTGCAATAACGATGGCATGCTCACTCTCTTTCTCCCCTGCAAAGCACTTGGTGAGAGTTGTGCCATAGTTGAATGCCAATAGAGGCACTGAGGCTGGACTTGCCAACGACATCTGTGTGACACTTTGATAAGCCACCTCACCATTGAAGAAAAACATTCAACATGGGATTAGCAGAGAAAGAGAAGACTGTGACACCACAGCAACCACAATTTAAGGTATGATTCTAGCCAAAAATGCACAGAAAGCAGTGCTCCAGCATATAAACAAACAAGCTGTTATATAATTTATTTGTAATTTCTCCATCATGAGAAACATTCTGAATCTGTGGGAAAACTGAAGTTGCAAGAACTGGAGACATTTAGCTCATATGGCTGTATAATGGAGTGGAAAGGAAAACTCAGTTAAGCAGCAGAGTCATAACAGGAGGAAATGTTAAGAAAAAGACAGCATACCAAAAGAAAAAGAAAACAAAAAAAACTCAAACTAAAACCAAAACCCAACAATATAATAATAGAAAAGGAGAACCGATCAGCAGATTACTCTGAAGCAAACAGAACAGTTAAGCAGAGAAACAGAAGCGCTACATGTCCACCACCCCATGTTTCACTACCCTTGAGAACTGTAGAAGAGTATTTTTAAGTTGTACTGACGAGACTTAGTGCAGATTCAGACTGACGGGCCAGGCTTCAGTCACTGCAGGCACAAGCCTGCAGGACTACTACTGAAGAGACATCTCTTTTCTCAGCCTTAGAGAAGTGTCTTCATGTACCAACCTGTGCCATCACAGAAATAAGTTACAGCCTCAATTATACTTACATAATTTCCTAAGATTAAAGAAGACAAGAAATTGACCAAAGCAAAACATCCAAAAATCAGGCCAACAATGGTGTTACTGGCACCTTTTTTTTCTGCCTGCAAAAAAGATCACAACGGTGTAAAGATGGAGACAAGTTCTTGAGGTGAATAACACTCATGCCTTTCACATTTATTTTTTTTTTAATTCTCTGTTAGTGCAGTTACAAAGTAATTTCCTTTCTCAAAAGCAGCAGGAACTCACAGGGAAACAACACAACAATTTAAAGACATCCTGCACTTCTATTTAAGCTATATGTAATCAAGGGAAAAGCAATGCTCATTCCTCAAAGAAGGGGAACACTGTGCTGTTTGCTGAACTACTGAACAGGTAACCAGATATTTTACAGGTGGCTTCAGCTGGTGTGCAAGGGAGCTCACTGCAAAGCCTTGATCCCTTGCACGGTGAGAGGGCAGTGAAGAGAGATACCTGTTATCTTCACTGTACCACGCCTATCCGTACCAAGCACCAGGCAATTGTTTCACTTATCCAACTAGCAAAATACACGTACTTGGATACAAGCAGTACATAGGATGATTTGGAGCAAAAATAACATTATTCTTTGTTAATACTTGGGAACAACTTGGTCATGACAGAAACGGACTTCTGCTGCGAAAGCACTGTGACCATTTTTTTTCATCCTACATTTAAACATTGTATTCACTCAACATAAGCAGAAATTATTCCCCCTCCTGTCTCCAACCCCCACACCCCAGCTGCTAGGTCAGGAATTTAATACAGTGAATGACGGTCCAGCACGAGTTAACAGAGAGAGAGCTATAAATAAAAGGTCACTGAGTGGCTAGAGCACTGAAATGCAAGTCAGGGCACGGGCAGAGTTTTAATCTTAGCTCTACCACCAAACTGCTATCCAGCACTGGGCAAAAAACTATTTCACTTATCCAAACATCCATTTCAACTTGTATTTCATATCATCAGTTTGCTGTCTCCTTTGCAGCCATAAGAAGGCGAAATTAGTCCATGGACAAGATCCAGGTCACTGTTACATATACCCAAATCTATTTCAGCCAGCATTAGGCCAGGTTATGAATTCCCACAACCAAAAAGCCTAACCCAGACTCACAGAGAGCCATCAAGGTCCCACGGTGCTAAGGAACCTTTCAAAAGCCCCAGTATGCAGCAAAATGTATAAAAAAAACTATCTAAAGAACAGCTGGCTAAATCATTTACCTCAGAAGGGAAGAAGGGTCCCAGGATTGAATAGCATATCATTGAGCTGAAGTTTATAGAAGCTGTCGCAGCCATTGTAAATAGCTGCTCCCTGGTAAGCCTTCTCGATTCCCCACCAAGTGCTCCTGGCGTGCCATCTTCTAACAAGGAAAAGGAAAATGAAAACGGAAAGGTGTTACAAGCAGACAGAGGGAACCACGATTTGCGAATCAGGTTTGAAAGGTAACACCCGTGCCGAAGCTCTGCCCCGCGGCCCCGGGTCGAGCCGTACCTACATGCCGCTCCCCGCACGCAGGAGCGCAGCCCCGGCCGCACACAGCGGACCCTGTCCCACGCGGTGACAGCGGCACTGCGGGGCTCAGCGGCACCCGTTCCCTTCACCAGCCCCCCTCCGCCCCACGCCCCACACCTGCGGCCTGCTCGCTGTCCGCGCCCTCCGCCTCCCGGCTGCCCATGGCGAAGGAGCGCCGTGCCCGCAATGGCCGGAGCGGCACCTCCTTGCCGCCCCGTCGGGTGGCACACAGGGACCGGGCGCAGCGCACCAGGGCCAGCGCTCCGACCACCCCCACTGAGCATGCTCGCACCGCCCCACGCACCAACAACCCCTCTGACAGCTACAGCGGGCGTGCCTTATGGGGGCTGCGGCCCGCGCGGGTTGCCGGCTAACGCGAGGAGCGCACCCGGGGCTGCAGCCTGCAATCGGCTCTAGGCGGTAGTGCCCTGTTGGCTCACAGGTACTCTGCACGTCTGGTGAGGGGGATTCCTGGTGGCTTCTTCTTCCACACCCTGTGGGAGCAAGTCCAGAGGAGGCCAAGAAGATGATAAGGGCTGGAGCACCTCTCTTATGCAGACAGGCTGAGAGAACAGGGCTTCTTCAGCCTGGAGAAGGCTCAGGGGAGACTTTAAGAGCGGCTTTCAGTGCCTAAAGGGGGCCTACAAGAAATCCGGAGAGGAACTTTTTACAAAGGCATGTAGGACTAGGACAAAGGGAAATGGCTTTGAACTGAAAGAGGGGAGATTTAGATTAGCTATTTGAAAGAAGTTCTTTACTGTGAGGGTGGTGAGGCACTGACACAGGTTGCCCAGAGAAGCTGTGGCTGCCCCATCCGTGGCAGTGTTCAAGGACAGGTTGGATGGGGCTTTGAGCAACCTGCGCTAGTGGATGGTGTCCTAGCCCATGGCAGCAGGGGGTGGAACTGGATGATCTTTAAGGTCTCTTCCATCGCAAACCATTCCATGGTTCTCAGGAGTGGCAGACCAAGCAAGATCACTGATCATCCACACAGGCTAGCAAGTTACAGGTTCCATAAAACAGTAACAGAGGACCTAAATGACAAAGTTGTCATATAGAAAGCTATAGACTAGCTATAAACTGTCCAGGAGTAAATTCAGGCTACAGCTGAGGAAAAAGTGATACAATCAATGCATTTAGCATGAGTTTCTACTGGGAGGATAGGAAAGTGAGGAAGGAGACAAGACATGAGCTGGGGACCTCTTCGAAATGTCGTAAAATGCAGACCACCCATTGCTTGAACAAAAAAACCCAGTAATTACTTCTTAAAAGCACTATTTTTAATAGGCCATCCTTTTTCCATCTATTCACCAGTTACAATATGAAGATGCACAATAACGAAGCCGCAGACCGAATGTTGCCATGTACCTAACTTTAGAATCCCACACTCCATGTGACAGGAAAAAAGCAGAATAACTTTCTTATCACAAGATTAGGAAACTAAAAAAAAAATGTAGTAGCCACAAAGAAAACAGACACACTTTCCTTTGCTGAAGCCTATTTTGACAATATATTGTGTATGGCATATCTTATAGCTGTGAAGTTGAAAAATCCCTAAGAACTATGTTAATCTTTTCCTGTCTGCCTCCAGAAAAAAAGACAATCATAAATCCATTTGAACAGCTGTTTACCACCACCACTCCCCCCCCCAAAAAAAAAAGAGGAAGAGCACTTGTAAGTCATCCTGAGTTCACAAACGGATAATGAGAAAAAGATGATCTATGTAAAGCATGGCATGTAAATAGACTGAATAAGAGAAACTTGTACAGAGGGATTAAAATTGTGGCAAGAGAATAAAGCTTTCACTACTGTGGCTAGAACAGTCAATTATGTTCAGGAGGTGAAACAGTTTTCAGTCCAACTACTTGCTTTTTTCAGTCTAGACTCTCACTCAACAGATTCCAACCACATTCAAAACCTAGTCGTCTTCTCATTAATAATTACCTGTAAGTAATGAGTAATCCAGTAAAGCCTATGGAGTCAGATTTCCACAAAATCAGTGCGTGCAGTAGAAGGCTGAAATGTGGGAAGTACTAGTGATGCACTATGATCAGAATGAGCTATGGCTCTAGTAATAAAAAGGGCTATGAACTCCCTATGTATGCATATAGATTACTTATGCATTGCTCATTATTGCCAGAAGAAACTGGTTGATGTGACATGTTTGTTAATTCTTCATATGTTCTCCACAAGTTATTGTCATGGTTTAAGTCCAGCAGGCAAGAGCCCCATGCAGGTGCTCACTCACTCTCCCCAGGTGAGATGGCGGAAGAGAATCAGAAAACTCATGCTTCAGATAGACAGTAAAGCAAAGCAAAACAAGGAGTTCATTCACCGCTGATAATCATAGAATAGTTTGAGGTGGAAGGGACCTTCCAAGGTCATCTAGTCCAACGCCCCTTCAATTAACAGAGACATCTTCATCTAGATCAGGTTGCTCAGAGCCCCATCCAACCTGACCTTGAACATTTCTAGGGATGGGGCACCATGCACCTCTCTGGGCAACCTGTTCCAGTGTTTTTCACCCTCATTGTAAAGAATATTTTCTTCATATCCAGCCTGAATCTCCCCTCTTCTAGTTTAAAACTATTACCCCTTCTCCTATTACTAGAGGCCCTGCTAAAAAGTCTTTTCCCATCTTTTTAATAGATACCTATTAAGAACTGAAAAGCTGCAATAAGGTCTCCCCAGAGCCTTCTCTTCTCCATGCTGAACAATTCCACAGCCTTTCCTCATAGGAGAGGTCCTCCATCCCTCTGATCATTTCTGTGGCCTTTCCTATGGTCAGGCAGGTGTTCAGCCATCCCCAGGACAGCAGGGCTCCATCACAAGTAAGACTTACTTGGGAAGACAAACACCATCACTCCAAATATCCCCCCCCTTTCTTCTTCTTCCCTCCAGCTTTATATGCTGAGCTTGAACACCATATGGTATGGAATATCCCTGTGGCTATTTGGTATCAGCTGTCCCAGCTGTGTCTCCTCCTCCCATCTCCTTGTGTACTCCCAGCCTACTCGCTGGTGGGGTGGGGTGAGAGGCAGAAAAGGTCTTGACATCCTGTAAGCACTGCTCAGAAGTAATGAAAACATCTCTGAGTTATCAGCACTGTTTCCATCAGAAATCCAAAACACAGCCTCATATGAGGTACTACCAAGAAAATTAACCCTACCCCAGCCAAAACCAGCAGAGCTATAAATACTTGTTAACATTTCAACAAGGACTTGTTACCAGCCTGTCACAGTAAGTTTTCCAACTGTACCAAAAATCTTTTTTTTTTTTTAAAGCAGACTAGCCTTTCTTGCTGATGTCATGTCTGCAGCAACTTAAAGAAAAAAAGTAACTTTCCTTTCAGAACCAAATCATATATAGAATTCAAGCCCTGGAACACTAGCCCTCCACAAAGACTACCACCAGAGTCTACATCCATCGCTTATGTCCACAAGATAAAAACACATTAACAACAATTGTGTTAAGAGCAGCTTCCTTCCTGGTCATCCAGGACATTCTGAAATGCTCAGTACAAGTGGTAATACATATCCCGTATTATTGTTCTGTGTATTTGTAGAGATCTTAGAAATATTTTTGCATTACAATCCAGAAATCACTTAGCTGGTGCTTATTTGCATCGTATTACAATTTGTCTTGCCAGAAGTCATAGTGGCTGCACACAGGTATTTGGAAAGTGTTTAAAATTGATCTAATTCAACCACCTGGTAACCACATCCTTTGAGAATCTAGTGCAGAATCTGTGGAAGGCAACAAAAATCTGCAAACTGTTTTGTTCAGTTACCGTGATATCAAAGCCTTTCTTATTTTCAAACTGAAATGCCATAATAGCTTGTCTTTTTTCTGAGACCCTAGAATGGCCTCACCATAATTTCTCCAGGCACTTGAAACTCAACACAGACATCTCTTGCTCTCCTGAGTAACAGCATGCAGTTAGCCATTCTGAACCACTACCTGGAGGTGCTTGCAAATACACATCTCACCTCTCTGCGCCGAAGAGCAGGACTTCTGCAGATACAGAAACTGGTAAAAATATCCTTGTCTCCCATCTTTATGATGCAGAACCTTGTTTTGGACTGTGTGACCAGGAAATTAGCAAGATAATTGTTTAGGAAGAGTAGGGTAAAATTGTGCACTGGTGTTATTTGCAAGAAGGCTTCCAACTCAGTGTTACACAAGACTGTAAAAAAGCAATCGTCTCTTTTGGAAAGAAAATGATATCTTGTGACACTGGAAATGAAATCATAGCACATGCCTGTGCTTTGTTTTCTAGAAATGGATGCCAGAGGAAAAGAAGTTTTGCAAGGATTGTTCAGGACTGAAATTCGGAACTGGTTGTTCAGAGTTTAGCACTGTTGTGGGCTTCTCTTGGGAGTTTGTAATACCTGACGATTTCGCCTGCCTACCTGGCTACCTCACTGTACTGTGCTCATCTGAACTACTGAGTTCCTGAATTTCCACAGTTTACAACATGGCACTAAAGCTATCACTGGAGTCTGGCATTTTGAAGAAAAGATGGAGTTTGGCTGCCAGGGTGAAGATGGAAGGTTACCACAGCAAGAGACATGGAGTGAAACAGAGCAAAAAAAGAAACAGGAAGAGAGTGGCTGAAACACAGTGAACCATTATATCCTCACTGCAGTACCGCTCTTCTGAAAAAGCCCCCAAGTTCAGTTGCTGTTTTGATCATAAAGGGAAAAAAGAGGAAGGCTGCCACCCTGGAAGGGGGAGACAGTCAGGTGGAGTGAAGGAAATGAACAGAGAGCACAGAGGGTTGTAGCTATAACCAAAGGATTTTTAAATATATACATCAAAATGGTGAGTCAGAATGGATTGCCCAGAACAGCAGGCTGGTCCCTGATTTAGAGACTCACATGCTTCATGTAGTAGCATCTTGGATCAACACAGCATTGGAAATCAGGGAACTGATATAGTTTCATGATGAAAAAAGTTTGCGAGATGAAGCATCCAAATTCTTGAATGTGATGTGACAGCTTGTGATTATTCTTTCTCTCCCCAAATCCAAGTTTACAGACAGCATGTTACGGTGTTTATAACATAAGCAAATCCTGAGAGGACCAAGTTCCTCTGCTGGGGCTGGCTGCTAAGCCGGTGTTTGCACTGACACCACCTCATCCCTGCAACAGTCCAGGCAGGCTCTTGAACTGCATCTGGCATCTCTTCATTGCCTAGCACCCTGTTGTTACGCCACTCACCACCCTGAAGTGCGCTAGAAGTACACTCTTAGCACAGGACTGCAATCCTTTGCTTTAAACGTGTCATGCCCTGTGGCTATATGCCGCCATTTAAACTGGAGGGTGCTAAATGGACTCATAATTCCAAGGGGAAATACAGAAGTTAAAAAAATAGCTACTCCTTGTACTAATCTGGACAGAAAGGTGGAGCAGGTGGAATAGTGCCAACAGTGTGCAGAGAACCCACATGAACACTGAGCTCACATTAACACACTCTGCATTAGACAGGACCACACACTTCCATTAATTGTTACACACGAATACATGCACCTGCTATGCTATACCAGCATTTCAACAGAGTTCAGTGTCAATGCAAACATCCCCTCTATGCATGCATAACTTTTATCTTAGCACAGCTTTGTTTTCTTGCAACTGCTAGAAAAACTATTTTTGCATATTTAATTCTAAAATACTGCATTATAATTTGACTGTGATTATCGCTTTTGCTGTAATATACGTATTTCAGATGTACATACTCCCATCTCCTGTACAGAATATATATTGCACATATCTGGTGATCCTGATGTGTTTTATGGCTGGCTATGGGACTTCTTGTTATCCTGTAGTGACCTCCAGAGAAGTAATGGTTTATTGTTCCATGCAGTAGAAAAATTCCTCTATAGATTAGGCATCTCTGGGGCTTTTTAAGGGGCACAAGAAGATTAAGTGATAGATGGGTATAGGGAAGAATATTCTCCCTAGGCAGTGGGAAAGAAGGTGGGCATTATAATTTGTGTTTGTCTGTGTGCTTTCTGGAGTCCGAGTATGAAGAAAATTGTATCTTCCCACTTCTTGTGGAAAAGGAGGGAAGAAGACGTGGCCAAGTGTCCCACAGGAGCAATACCTGGATGCAACGTACTGGGATATTGCAACTGGGGCTGCAGTTCAGAGTTTCAAGCAATATATGGCAGTAGTTGGAGGTGGCTGTGTGCACCTCAGAGGCTACCAGCATAACCAGCAGCGTTGTTCCTACGGGCTTTGCCCTTGGTAGCTCACAGAGCAGAGAGGAGTGCCCTCTTCTGTCTCCACTTCTGTCTCCAGGACTTTTTCAGAGGTCTCTGGCTAGCTTCTTCCCCTTCTAGATCTCTGTCATATAAAGGGTACGTACCCAACTCCCTCAGAGTTGGTATTAGTGGTAAAAGAGCTGAAGCCTGGAAGTGCAGCCACAGCTCCCCCAGCCAGGCCTTTCTCCTTCCAGGCTCAGGAAGGTCGTGCTGCCTGAGCTCCAGGCCTGTTGCGCAGCTCTGAGCCAGCTGAGTGGTTCCCCTTTCCCTCTCTGCCCTCCCCTGCCCTCCTCAGCACTAGTGGGTAGCTCACATGGGAGAGACAAGGGGTAGTAGGCAAGTCACTGCTGGGGAGATTCCAACTGGACACAAGAGGAAAGTTTTTCACAATGAGAACAATCCACCACTGGAATAATCTCACCAGGGAACTGTTGGGTTCCCCAACACTAGCCACTTTTAAGATTTAGCTGGGCAGGATGCTGGGACATCTAGTCTAGGCCATGTTTTGCCTAGAAAGGTTGGGCCAGATGAGCCTTGAGGCCCAGGGAAGTTGTGAATGCTCCGTTGCTGGCAGTGTTCAAGGCTGGATTGGACATAGCCTTGGGTGGCATGGTTTAATGGGAGGTGTCCCTGCCCCTGGCAGGGGGGTTGGAACTAGATGATCTTAAGATCCTTTCCAACCCTAACTATTCTATGATTCTATGATGTTCTGTGATTCTGCACTGTCTCCTCACTACCTGGATTTAGCCCTCAGCCTGCCACTTGACCATAGCATCAAGGAAGGGCATACTGTGGAAAAGGTGACTCACAACCTTGGCAACAGATATGTTTGCATTAGCCACTAACCATGGCTATCAATATTTGTTATCTGGCTTTGTTGTATTTTGACACTACGTGTTTTATTACAAAGATGGCAGCAGGTAGACCACCCAATGGCCACATTCTGCACTCTGAAGCAGACCTGACGGACCAAGTCCCACGTCAGACTGACAGTGCCCAAGCAAGCACCATGTTGTAAATGTGGTGACCATGCTGTGCATGCCATCAGTAGGATCACCGGTGTGTGAGTGTCTGACAGGGACGAGAACATGCAGGTGCGCTTTCTGATTTCTGAGTTACAGCTGATTCGGAAAAATCTCCAGGAACTCACCAACAAAGTTTTAAGTTGACAAGCAGGTATTCTTTATTGCGGCACCAGGAGACACTTGGGGATCACCCCTCCAAGCATGTTTCTACCAAGCATCAACCAAGCTGTGATTATATTGTCGTTAAACATACATATTCGTTAAATTACATACATTGCATCATACTTTTAGAGAATGACTCTGGTATGCACGCAAAAATGTGGTAATGGGCTTTCGGACCCCTGGTAATTATTTCTTCATCACTTTGTTTTAGGATCGTGGTCATATCAGTAACCACCAGGTGGTTCTGGCAAAGCTTATCTTAGTAATTTCCTTTTCTCTATAGTTGCTAACAAAGCCTAACATTCTTGAGGTTACTTATTTACAACTCTATTCTTCAATCAACCCCATTCTTCAAACCACCCTATTCTTCAGTCAACACCATTCTTCACAGCGGGGGTCTGTAACCCCACGGAAAGGCGGCCAGGATTTACAGTTTGTTCCCCATCCTCCTTAGGCTGCAAGCCATTGAGGAACGGGGACACTTGAAGCCAGACCACTTTAGCAGCAACAGGTGCGCTTACTGCCCCAGAAAAGATGATGTGACCCAGTCCCGGCTGGTCCTTAGCCCCGGGAGGCCGCTTGCCAGCTGCCGCGGTTGGCTTGCTCCAGGAGGCTACTCTGGTACCGGGGGAAGCTGCTCCGTGGCCAGGGTTGGCGGCTGAAGTGACGGATCAGGCAGCGCCGCGGACAGCCCGCCGCCGGCGCGGGCTGGGGTCCTTGCTCTCTATAAGACCGTACGGCGGAAGAGCCGCCTCCTTTTCCGCTGGTGCCTGGCGGTGGTGCTGGGGTGAGTACGGGACATGGCGGCGGGGCCTGCCGGGCGGAATCCCCGCGGCCGCCGGGCCATCGTGGTGGGAGCGGCCCGGGCGGGGGCCTCGGGGCGGCCGGCGCCACTCACCGCCGCGGCCTGTGTCTGTATTTCTAGCAGGAAGCCGGGCGGGAACAGCACCCACCGTGAGCACCATGGCCGAGGAAGGGTGAGAGGGGCCGGGGCTATTGGGGGCGGCGGGCGGAGGAGCCGCGTCTCGCCTGGCCGTTTCGCGCCGCTCCGTGCCGGTTCTTGCAGCTCCGGGGGTGCGGGAGGCCCCGTCGTGGTGCTGCTGCATGCTTCCTGCCGGTTGGGTGCTCGGTGGGTGTGCGGGGCTTCCCTTTCTTTTTAAGGGAGTGTGGAGGGAACAGAGCTGGCTGGCTCGGTAGGAGAATTTAATCTCTCAGTTCCTTTCAGATTCATCTTTTCCCCAGTTTCTCCTTCGGCTTAGTTCTTCTGCTTGCTTCGCTTCTGTATATTTTTAATTATGGGATGCTTGCTGGTAAATGGGAAACTTGCTTGTAGTTGTAAGATGTTGTCATGATCAGAGCAATGTCTGTGTTCTCTTTAGCATTACTGCTGGAGGTGTAATGGATGTTAACACCGCCCTGCAAGAAGTGCTGAAGACCGCACTTATCCATGATGGCCTAGCTCGTGGTATCCGTGAAGCAGCCAAAGCCTTGGACAAGTAAGTCTGGCTTTCCCATTTTCCCTATGGTAAATCGCAGAAGGGCACAAGGTATGTTGAACACATACAGTGGTCACTTTGCTCAGATGTTTAGTTGGAACTTTTTGCAAGACCATGTTTTTCTGCCAATGAGTTCTGTCTTTTTCTATGTCTTTCTCAAGGTCTTTAACTGTGATCTTAAAATACAGATGCTTAACTTTGTAATTCAAGAATAACAGCATCTAGTGTATTCAGGTTCTATCTTTTTGTGGCCTCAGTGCCATCGAGTTTTCATATGGACTGGTTTTGTGAAGTAAATGGAATGGCATTTACAGTATGTAGCTATGAAAACCTGAGGCTCAAGGACCTTGGGTTCTAAGAAGTGATAAAACTCTTCTCAAAATTAAGACTATAATTGGGAGGGTGTCCTGGGTTCAGCAGTAGCAGTCATTTTTCTCCTTCATAGTAGCTGGTGCAGTGCTGTGTTTTTTACTTTTGGCCTGGGAACAGAGCTGATAACACCAATGTTTTCAGTTACTGCTTAGAATGTTTTGGTCTGACCAGGGACTTTCTGAGTCTCATGCTCTGCCAGGGAGGAGGGGAAGCTGGGAGGAAGCAGAGACAAGACACCTGACCCAAACTAGCCGAAGAGGTATTCCATACCACAGCATTTCATGTCCAGAATGTAAAAACAGAGGGCAGAGGCCTGGAAGGGTGGGGGTGCACTGCTGGGTCGGGCTTGGTATCGGGTGGTGAGCAGTTGTATTCTCTTCCCTTGTTTCACTTACTGGTGGTAGCAGTAGTGGTTTGTGTTATACCTTAGTTACTAAACTGTTTTTATCTCAACCTGTGGGAGTTGCATTCTTTCAGTTCTCCTCCCCATCCTCCCGGGACTGGGGCAAGAAAGAGGGGGGAGTGAGTGAGCGAACTGGGTGAGTTATAGTGGCTTAAACCACGACAGAGGGTTTATATATGTCAGACTTAACCTAGAAGAGTTGGTTTAGTTTTATGAAGCAAATGTGAAATTCATAGCTTGCCTTCAAGGCTTTTGCTGGCTTCAGTTTTTTGCTTTTTGTTTTTTTTTGTTTTTTGTATTGCAGCTGTAAATGATTGGTTTAGTACAATATCAAAACAATATTAAGCTTGTCATATATGTGCCAACCACGGGAATCAGTTATGTCTTCTTGGTAGGATGAAGTACTGTGTATGTACATATGTGTTTCTTGTGTATGTTTCTATGTGTATATATATATACACAGAGAGAGAGGTACATACTTATAAGACTAGACAGTGTTTTAAGTGAAATGCTGCAGTGTTTGGGTGATGACTTCACAACTTGTCGGATACCCCTTCACTCGTCTGATGAGTGAGACCAGCAGTCTGACAAACCTGTATGCGAAAAGCTATTAAGACAAGGTACCAAATAATGGGAGAGAAATACTACTTCGGTGGTTGACAACTAGTTTGTAAGATTTTTTTTTACTTCAGATAAAATTTCATATGCTGCATGTTAAGAGGATCATGTGCGAAGTTTACATGTATATGAGTGTGATGTTTTTTACTTGGAAACATCGTTTTGAAACAGTGTGATAAAAGTCATGATGAAGGAGGCCATAGAGAAAGCTGACTTTGTTTGCAGTGGTCAAATAATATTAGGTTAAGTGTGGAAAACCTATACAGCTCTCTTTGTTGTCAGGTATCCCTTTGGTATTCTTAACATTGTACCACAGCGTACAAAGATCCTAATTAGAAATGAGGCCCTGTCATAACAGCTTCTTTCAATGTAAGTAGAAAAGATTGTTCTGAAGAACTTATAACAAATTGATAGAGAAATGCAAGCTTTTAATAATTGCAGTTCTAATGTTAAATTGCTCTCCGTGGTAAAGAAGAAAAAACAACTTGTAACTCAGGTGCTTTTTAATAATGACACCAATTCTGCATGGGACTGGTGTATATCCAGACATTGCACCTTTTCCCAATGGCTGAGAATTTATTTAGTGGGATTTTTAGAAGCTTCTGGAATAGAGTAATGTGATAATAAAGCTAACAATGTATGAGTAGTCTGTTACGTATATGAAAAGCTTAACTCGTAGTAGATCATCTCAAAAGTATGTTAGTATTTCAAAAGCCTGTGTAGTCTCAAACCCAAAAATTAAACTTTGGGAAGTGGTTGTCTAGAAATGCACTAGCTGAATTTTGTTCTTCACAGTTTTGATTATCAAGAACATTAAATTCGTGTCCCAAATTAAAATGTCATTTTTATTTTTTTTTCAAGACGCCAAGCCCATCTTTGTGTTCTGGCTTCAAATTGTGACGAGCCCACCTATGTAAAATTAGTTGAAGCGCTTTGTGCCGAACATCAGATCAACTTAATAAAGGTGAGTGTCAGAACTTCAGGCACAAGTTTGGAACAGTTACCCTGATTGCAATATAAGCTGCTTGTTTCACATGCAGAGAGCTGTTTGAGACACTGCTGTAATTCTGTGTAGGGCTTACCGAAGCAAAACTTTCTCTGGGCAGCAGAGGTGGTTTTAGTTCTGAGTGTTTGTCATAGAAGCAGTACAAAAGCTGCATGTAAATGGCAAAGGATGTGTATCAGATATTTTACAAAGTTAAAATTATTTCTTGTTTTCTGACAAATAGATTAATGCTGCAAGTAGTTGTAGAACATAGGTAGAGGTCTATTACTTTCTTCAAAGCTGTACAGTGATGATACTTTGGCTCCCTCTACTGATATTTGTGAGGAAAGCAGCCATCCGTTACCCAATACTTCTGAGAGTACAGCAGTTTTTGCTGAGCCCAGTTGTGTTGGAAGCTGCTAGTTCTAATGTGATGCAATGTTTTAAACAGGTTGATGACAACAAGAAACTGGGTGAATGGGTAGGTCTCTGCAAGATCGACAGAGAAGGAAAACCTCGCAAAGTAGTGGGCTGCAGTTGTGTGGTTGTCAAAGTAAGGTGATGCTATAATTATAGCTTACTTCTTGAGTTCTGAAAATAGTAAAGATAAGGTGGCTTTAGATAATGGACTATTAAATTAACCTTAGGTTTTTATTTTTTTTAAAGAGTTGCTTTGCATTGTTATAGTGAAGATAAACTGCTTCCCTCTTCTATATTCCCTTTCATGTGTATTTAAAAGACTTGTATTAATTTTGTAAGTTAATGCCTGTTTCTTAAAGTATCTATGCCCACTTGCCAGTAAGCGTTTAAGGACCGATCTTTAAACTAGAAGAGATGAAGTTTTATTTCAGGAAAGAAAAAATGCCAGTTCAATGTGTCTGCTCAACTTGAAAATGTTTTGCAGAGCATATTTTAAAATGAGCTGGTAAAATAAAGCCACAGTACGAGCCTTGAAGACTTTGTTGTCTTTGGGGTCCCAAGAGATGGCTACATCTTCACAGTAAAGACTAATCCCTTCTTTATGTTTTCATACTTTTGCTACTGTTTCACATAGTTTACTTAGCTTTTTTTAAACAGGAATGAAGAATTGCACTTGAATGAAATAGAGTAGTTCTTTATTAGAGCAGTTTTTTATTAAGAGAATGAAAGGAAAACAGCTGGCAGATTGTTTGATGTTACTTGCATGAAATTGTGGGAATACTTGGGATGCCTTGAGAAAAAGAATCAACCTCAGTTGTGCTTTTTAAAATAGCTTACAAATTTTGAATGAGTCTGTGTGTTATGAGTCGCCTTGTGTTACAGGACTATGGCAAGGAATCTCAGGCCAAGGATGTCATCGAAGAGTACTTCAAGTGCAAGAAATGAACAGAAAATAAATTTTGAACCTCACTTGTGTGTGCGTGTGATTAATGGGTGGGTATCTGTGGAAGAGTTCTCCGAGTTGCAACAGGTACCATCAGGTCTTGGTATAGCTATTACTGCGTTAACTGTCAGCTTGCTAAAAAGATGATGGCGATCCCTGCCATTCCTATCCTTGGATGCTTCTGTTTCCTGTTCCACCCTAGAGGGTACCAGCTTGGGGAGCATGGCGCAGCTCACCTGCAGAAATGCTGTCAGTTACTACCTTTGCTTGGGCCTGTACTTCTGCAGTTATTCTGAATATGTTGTTATGGGAAATCTGAGGTACTGCTGCATCTGTGATGAAAATTTGGCTCCCTCTGCTGAAACAAATGAGGAGAATGGCCTTAACCGTTACCCAAGTCTTCTGAGATGTTGCAGGAGATTTTTAAATGCTATCCTAATATATTAGGGACATTACTTGACACAAGGTGTACTTTGTTGTTTGATTTCCACTTCCCCCATTTCTGAAGCAAATTGTTGGTGGAATAAGCTTCCAGGAAGTATTGTCACCTACTTCTAGGTATGTATTCTGTAGATGTCTCAGTAGTCAGGTAGCCGAGTAGCTGAGATCTCATCACTGCTCGAAACAACGCATTGTTGAACTCTGGCTTGCCCAGTATCTTTAGTTTCCACAGTAGTTGGATGATGCACAGAACTTGCCAATTTTTTTCTTTTTGGATACAAGGTGGGATTCGGACTGGAATTTAAGGTTAGCTTATTTTTTCTCTCCCACAAGTTATGTATATCTTCCATGTCCTGTGGAGCAGCTCTTAAGTGGAGTCATAAGGAGTTGCTGCATTATGCTGATAAGACATGAATGAATATGTGGGGCTGGACACCTATAGACTGAGGAGATTGGAATGTATATTTCTTTGCTTCTCAGGCTCTTGAGCTTGAGTTTTCATTGTGGTTTATAACTGATTTCGATACCCGCAAATCATTCACATAGTATATAGACAGGCATCTTCTCCAGATGCTGGACTCATATGCACTCTGTACAGCTCTCATTAAAGCTCTTTTGAAGTGTCTTGAGTTTTGGCTCTGTCACAAATTTGTAGCTGTGTAGCTACTAGTAGCTAGATCTGGGTGACTTGGATTTTTATGTTCCTGTAGTAACGTTTTCAGATGTACTTAATGACAGACACCTTTTCCAAGTCTGGCCAGGTACAGGAAATGTAACCTTGTGGTGATACATGTTCAGTTTTGTTTGAGAAGTTCTCATTGAAGTGAGTTAAAAGTACCTGCTAACATTTTAGTTAATATCATGCTAGTATTGCAAATGGAAGAAAGTATATGTACAGATGCTACCACTTCCCCTTTGGATGCTGAAATGACAAATTTGCTTCTGTAGATAAGAGCCCTGGTTGGAGACCTTATTTCATTAAATTACTGGAGGTTTCTAAACACTAAGAAAAGACTGTTTATAAAAATATTCCTTTATAAGTAGAGTTAAGAGACTAGTAGAAAACTTTTTTCAGTTGAGTTTGGCTAATAATATTGAGTATCTGACAGAAGCACAACAAAGTACAATTCAGTCTTGTCCTATTTACACTTCAGTCTGTTGTCCTGTTTTAAGAACCTGCAACTTTAAGTTTGGGATAAAATAGTAATGCTATTTGTTCTTCAGACTTTTTTTTTGCAGCTACATTCTAAGAGAATTGTCTGAAATGGTAGTGATATTGGCAGTATAATAGAATTTATGTTTTTGCTTTTACTTGGCTGACTTTTTTATCAGAGTTATTACAAAGGGAATCGGGATCCAAAACTCGAGTGTGTAGGTTCCATGGCCTGTGTATTGCTGAGGTTGAAAATTGTTTCTTAATTGAACATGTTTCTCTACCAGCACATTTTTTGCCTGCTAAGAATAATAAATTCCTCTTAATTCCTTGGATTTCTGGATGCAGGGTAACAAGCATGCAGTTCAATAAGCCCCTCCAGGATAATGGGTGTGAAGATGTTTAGAAAGTATTAAATCCATAGCCTTATATCCTCAGATTGGAGGAAGCTTTTGGTAAGTCTGTGCAAGCAAACTAAGATTTTCCAGATGTTCGACTTTCTGGCTAAAATAGAGCTTTTCATTTTATTGCTACTTTTAAACACAAAATGACTGGAGAATGAAGGAGGGCATTTTCCTGAGTTCGGATACGCTTAACTGACTACAAAGGGAGTAAGTCTTGTATAGATACTTCCTGGATGCAAGATTATGTGAAGTTAAACTGCCTTTTTTTTTTTTTTTTTTTAAACTGGATTTGCCCTACTGATGAAACTCAATTTAGCTTGAGGCCAGCTCAGCATAGCAAGTTTTTTGTTATTGTAACTTAGTTTCCCATCAGTCTACTGTTTTCTTAGTTTACTTTTGGGGAGGGAAATAGGAAGGATATCGGTGGAAGAAGGAAGAAATGTTTGTGTGCAGGTTAACTGGGGTGGTCCTTTTAAGGAAAAGGATCCATCACGGAAAAGGATTAATAAAAATAAAGTTGATAACATGTTGCTTTAATGAAAATTCTGAAGTTGTCTGGCTGTTACTGCTTTACATCCATAGAGGATGTGGAAACCTGTTCGCCTTTTGTATTTAATGCTTGATGTTCGTCCTAGCGCTTTCCTCAATATTTATGGAGAATGCTGATTCCAAATAACATGTTACTTTGTGGTGCTACTGTCACTGGATTTCCCACTCAGCTGTAATGCTATAGAAATAGGATTTGCTGGGTAAAGAAAAAGATGTTCTGTGAGCCTTCACAGCCTACAAGAATGCTGCAGAAATACATTTGTTTGGCTAGGCTAATAGTACAGTAGCACCAATTTCAGCTTTGCATGAAAGGTAGGTGAGATGTTCATTCTTATGGATCCTGGAGCTAGTATACTGCTTTTACATGACAGGAGCAGTAAAATTCCTTGCAACAAGTTTTTTAGTTTGGTTTTTGAAAGCCATATAGGGGGAACATGCACACTGAATCTATAGTTCAATTAGGAATTTGTCAGCACATTGTGAATTTGTATGTTTAGTTAGGAGCTTTACATATAAGCCTGCAAGCAATTTGAGAAGAGCCCAGCAAACTACAGTTACTCAACTTTACAGCATATTCTACTTTAAGGTATTTTAACTGCAGTGTGAAAAAAATAACATGATCTCCGTCTATCAAAATGTCTTTTGTTTTGTTTCTACCATGGGATATTGGAATTGATACTTCAGCAGTAGCTGGATTATACATTTCCTCTTAAATACTATGCTATGATCAGTTAACTCTTAGGAAAAGTATTTCCAACTAAAGAGCTGTAGTCCGTGAGCAAGTTTAAGCAGTTTTTTGCAATAACTGAATGATACCTCAATGTAAGTTCAGGGCTATTTTTGTGTTTTGTTTTAAATGTCACTTTATTTTACATGGTAATGAATATTAATACTAAGGAATGACAACTCTTCATGCAAAGTTTGTTTTCACCAAAACGGAACTAACAGTTCCTAAGTACTTTTGCCAGAAGGAATTGGGCTAAGATATTAATTTTTTGATCGAAATGCTTAGGTATAAGGTTAGGGGTTTCCTGTAATGTTTTATTTCTTGGAAGTGACCTTAGAACCTATGCAGGATCAATGTTGAAGAACTGGTTAAGACGATCCCTAGTGCTTGATTTATTTTCAGAAGTTTCTTGAGGGCTAAATTCCACCCAAACTTTATGGTTAATCTTTTGTAAAAATTATTTTGGTTACTCAAATTGGCCAAGGAAGACAAGTGATTGCTAGTCCTTCTTCATACTGGAAGACTTGGCATATGCTTCTGAGATGTCTGCTTTGTAGACAAAATGGACCCAGTTTCTTCACATTTTCTTGATAGATGATATTTTTGTTTTGCTGCAGAATATGTATTGATATTGATGTGCCCTGTAGGATTTCAGAGGAGCAGACTTTGGAATACTCCTTAAAGTATAGTCATCTGTAGCTATCACCTGAAGGGATGTGATTAGCATTAAACGTGGGATTGGGAGTTTGAGTTGGACTCCATGAGAAACTGACCCTCATTTTTCTTCTGTTGCTGATTATATTTAATCCTCCTTTCAGGTTTTCCTTGTGAAACGGATAATGCAGAATGGGTTGTTCAATGATACGTGCTTTGTGGCTTCTGGTTGGCGGAAGCAGCAGAAAGAGATTCTTGTTCTGGACTAAAATACCAGTTTTTAGTGGGTTTAGCATGTATTGGTAGTCCTTTCCAGGCCTAAATTCTTACATTTCCATGTGAAGTAGAAAGCTAATGAAGTGTTTTGAAAAAATGCTAAGTCATTGTGAAGGTGCTAAGTACAGATGTTTAGACTGCTTTTGAAGAACATCCTATGTGGGATTTCAAATAACAATAATCTTGAGAGCAGTTAAGGTCATTTTGTTTTGGAACCTGTATGTCAGCCTGCCCAGTACTGCTTTTCTGCATCTTGTGCATTTTGCCTTGCATCGTAAAAGCCTGAGCACCTGGGCAACACCATCACCATGTATTTGCAGAGATCCTGCTCTAATGGAGTTGTGGTTGTGACTGGCTCCTGTAGGGGAGCTGGTTATGCCTGACCTCCACTCTTTCCCTTGATAGTGTGTCCTTTACTGTTTCAGTTCCTTGAAGTCTGGGAGAAAGGCAGTGCTGCTCATTGCTGATTCTGGTTGAGAAGGAAGCATATGTGCTTGTAGTGTGTAGTGGGAACCTGAGTGCTCACTTGAAGGTAATTTCTTAATCAGGACAACTCGTTCACATCAGGATCTCCCACTAATATGCTGATGTGTTTTGCGGTAGCCCAAATGTCAGGGGATCAGGGCTTGTCAGCAGCAAATTGCCATGCTGCACAAGCATTCTTAGGTCTCCAGCCATTCCTTTGGAGAGCATTGTTTATTCTGTCTTCTTTGGCAAGAGAAAAGTTTATCTTCCAGTCTCGCATAACACAAAGTATTTTATGGAGGGTGAACACTAATCCCACATGAATCAAAAAATATATTTAGTATGAAAACACAATGTCCTTAACATTATCTGTAATAAATAAGCATAATCCTCAGTATTTTCTAATGCTACTGATCTAGAATTGCCTCTACCTGTCCAGTTTTATTTCCTCTATTACAGAAGCTGTATACCGCAGCTGCAAGCCAGTGCCCTTCTTGTGTTTATGTTACTGAAGTTGGTGTAGACATGTCCCTGAAACATACTCCCTTTCCTGGAGACCTCACAAAGGTCTCTCATCCAGTGATGTAAAGGAATGCTGGACATACATCCATTTGTCAGCCTCAGCTTCTCATTTTGAGATGATGTGTTTGGATTTTTAATTTGTGTCTGGCCATTGAACCAGATACTGGGTGTTGTGTGAACACAGATGTGGCTTGATTTGCGTAGCCTGAAGGAAAACAAGTAATGGCAAATTATTTTCTCAATGGTTTTAAGCAGTTAAGTAAATACACAAGATTTTTTTTCAGCACTTGCTCAGCAAGCAAATGTTTAGTTTTAACAACCTAAGCAGATGAAGTATTTAGTATGCTGTCCTATACAACGATCCTACACACACTCATAATTTTCTCATTCACTGGCATTACTTTTGAATGAAAGTCCGTGTACAAAAAGCCCTAAATCCACATTAACTTCTTCATGTTGCTGACCTGTTCTAACTGATGAGACAATCTGTTGTGGAAGTAAACCACTATACAGATATCTGAACTTTCAGCCACTGGTAACTGTGCTTCTTCATTTTAATTCCAAAAGTGTCCGAGTCATGCTATATTATATGAAATAGGGGAAACTAATTTGAAAATCACTTTGGCTTATGTGAGCTTTTCCACTCCTCTTCCAATTCAAAAGCAATTGGGGGGGACTTTTTATAGTACTGAAGCAAAAACATTTACAAAATTTTCACTGAGACCTGTGAGCAATGCAGTATTACATAAACTCAGGATACTTTTGATAAGTAACAACCACCACGCTTTCAGAAGTTTACAAACTGATGTAATATTTTTGTTTGTACATCATTGTTTTGTTTTAATCCTTTTAATGATCATCTGATATTTCATACTGCTGAAAGATTATTAGTCACAAAGCAGAATTATATAAAATATCTATATATAAGGGGAAAAATGTTCAAATGAACCTAGCTGTTGTTTTTCTTACCTGAACTTTGCTACTTTCAAGTAGTCCTCTAGCTCAGTCAGTGTCAGGTGACTGTTCATCTTTGCTGTAGCCTCACTGAGGCTCGTGTCTGTAATGTAAGTTTTACTCTTTGAAGCACAGCGGTAGAGTTTGTGTGTCAATACTCCACAAAAATACCGGCACATAAATGGTCAGATATCCTTTTCTAAAAGGAATGACATAGTAGGTATTTAGGTCAGTGCCTGGCATGCCAGCTTCCTGCCCTGTAAAATTTTACAATCAAGTTATGAAACTGAAAAAATATATTTTATGCTGGTGTGCAGAAAAATGTTTATTAAAGCAAATTTCCTGTTTTCAGACTCAAAAAAAAGTGTAATTTCTCTATGCTTCACTTTTTTTTTTTTTTTTCTTTCCTAAATGATTCTGAGACATTTTCCTCAGTGGCAGAGTTCAAACTCATGTCAAAATAAGGTTTATATTTTGAGGACAGAAAAAAAGCCATGCCCCCTAAGTAACCTTTTATATTGATTGTATTGTTAGCAGCCAGTGTGTTGGATAACATAATACAGATGCTTAGGACAGGTTTAGGAAGGAAAATAGGGGGGAAACCCAAAATGTTTCTATTTTTAGGAGTATGTGTTTAAGGGAATAGAGGTAATGTTTTGTAGAACCCCTCCAAGAAAAAATGAAACACCCTCAGATATCCATATATATGAAAGTGTTTGTGTGTCAATACAAGCTATGGTATATATTCTCTTTTTCATCCATTTATTTGAATGGACAAAATTCAAGTAACACCTTTCAGTTTTGCTTTTTTCAGGGCAGCAAAATGCAATGTTTGTCAGCACATGTACAAGAAATGCCATTATGTGCATGGAATTAAGCAAGCTACTGTAATTTTAAAAACATATAAATTCAATTCCCATTTCTGCAGACTGACTTTCACTCTTCCATTCCTTCCAGAGATATGTTTTATATCCAAATCAAAATCTCATCTGGTTCTGACTCTTCCCTCATGGCTATCTAACCATTTGCTTTAAACTCAGTGTGACAGCTTTTAACACTTCCTTTTGAGACCACCATGTCTCAATCCTCTTCTGATCATCAGATCAGAGCAGCAGCATCATTCCGTCTGACCCTCAAGCCTATTTACATGTCTTCAAATGAAAGTTAGTTGGAACAGATGTGCCTCTTTTACTTGCAGTTGTGTAAAAACACCCCTAAAAATGCTGTGTGGACATCAGCTATGAGTGATTCTGCATATATTCTGAAGAGAAGAAAAGCTTTTAGCCAAAGTGGCCTACAGCCAAGAAACAGGGATGGAATTGCAGTTCCCTTTTGTATGGCTGTCTCCATTATCTTATGATAAAATTTATCATTTTGTTACTGCCTGAGCTAGTATGGTTGAGGGTATAGACTTTCAGCTAGCCCTTCCCATAAAGTTCTAATTATGTTGTTGACAACTTTGCTAAGCTGGTTTTCCACGGCCTGAAACTGTTCCCTGTAGAGGGTTCCCTTTGGGAGGATGGTAAAGACTAATCCCTTTCTGCTTGTCAAGTGCTTCACCGGGGACCTCGTCTGGGGTTCGGCCGGTGTATCTGCAGTGCATCATCTCCTCGGGACTGCAGCGGGAAGCGGTGGCCTGGCCCTGGCGGGCGGGGAGCCGGGGGAGCCGCCGGGCCCGGCCCCTCGGCCCGTCGCTGCCGGCCGCGCTTCCCTAGCGAGGCAGGAGGTGGCACCCGTGCTACAGCTAAAGGGCCACTGCCACAAAGAGGGAGCGGGGCTGAGAAGCGCCTGGCCGGCAGGGGCAGGGGCCGTAGGAGCAGGTGCTGCGGTGATCCCGGCAAGCTGGCAACATAGGAAACAAATGTGAAATGAAACTCTTTAATGCCTTTGAATGTTGTCGATTTTTATGCGTATTTTCCAGTATTGTAGCCTTGTAAAATCCAAGTGAGTCAGATGTTCTGATTTTACAGCGTGTAGAAATGTGTTTGCATAAACCAAAGGACTTTGTTGTACAGCTGCGGCTCCTTTAATCTGTTTTTCTCTGAATCGTACCACACAGAGCATGCACGTCCACTGCTTTCTTTCACAGAGATATTTAATGAACAAGGAACAACTTAGAGAGGTTTGGGGGATGTGTTTAAGTCAGGAGTTGTCTGAAAGTTCACTTTGTACATTGTAAGTAGCGCTGTCTAGGAGATAAGGGAACACCAGTGTCAAATTAAGCATTTAAAGGACAGCATAGACTTAGGTGAAGGGGGTTGGATTTTTTCTTTCCCCCGCTGCCTCAAGTGTCTGATGTATTACAGTGTTCAAAGCATTTCAGTATGCTTATATTGTATTCACACATATGCAATGTATTTGAAACATTCCTACCAAGGAGATTGTGGTAAAAACTGTAGCGTGCAGCTTGCTGGGTTTCATTGTAAAGTAATATAATCTCCACATGTGCGAAGGCCAATGCACTATTTTATTTTTTGCTTACCCCAGGGAATGTGATATTAAATTTATCAGCTGAAGTATTTGAATGAGAACTCATAAATATTTTTTGAGGTGCATCAGTGGCATACATAGGGAGGGAGAAGACGTGCAGCACTGGTTGAAGAGGAAGTGGTTCATACTTTTCATCCTCCTCTGTCACATAACAGCTATGCATTACCCTTCAGATGGGGTACTGGTAAATTTTCTCAGTGACTGAAAACAAGTTTTACATTGAGGAGAATTTGTTAGTCACTGATTTTTACTGATAATTGTTAACTGTATCCTACATGGACTTTAGATCTTGTTTGCATTGGATACAGAGCTCTCTATGCCCTGGGGGGAGAGGAGAGGGCTCTCCAAAAGAGAGGCATAATTCTGAAGACATTCAAGGCACACAGGAGGAACTGTTGGTCTACCCATTTTACCCGACATGCTGTGACTGTAGTCACCATAGCTGGGCAAGGTTCTGCCAAACCTAGAAGGAGTCTGCGCACTGCCTTCATATAGTTACAAATCTTCCAGGCCTTAAGCAAGTATCTTAATGCAGGCATTATCCTGTGTTGTTGTGTGATCTAGTCTCTTGTCTGGAGTTAACTTTCGTATCTCCATGACAACTCTGTGGTACTTTAGAATAATCCAAGCCATGCTGAGTTAGCAGGTTTTTTTGTCATTATTGGGTCAGTGTGCAGCTACAGCCAAAATTGCCACTATCGTAAGGGTATTGAGAACATGACCAAAGGTGACATTTTGCTGCTGGAGAAAATCTTCATGCCTCCACATTTTGAGAATTGCATACCCTTGGTGTCTACATCTCAAGAAGAATGTAGTTATTTCTTAAGAAAAAGAAAAGTTATGAAAAGGACATCTAAAGTTGTTACAAAGAAGTAATAGCAGGCTTGTGGTCTCAATTCAGTTTGGAGAGAAGGCTGAGGAGGGATGAAGCTGATTTATGGCATCAAGAAAGCAGTGCAGAAGAGGAGTGCTAAGCTTGTTTACCAAATCCTGCAATACTAGATCAGAGAACATGCATTGAAACTGATAGGATGTAATTTAAAACAGGTTTTTGAAAGTGCCTTTCTTCAAAGCCTGTGATAAACTTCTACAACTTGCTGTTGTAAGAGAGTGTGAAGTCAGAACACATCAAGAAGTTCAAAATGAATTAGAGAAATTAATGGATAAAAGGTGCAAACCAGATACTATTGGGAATAGGCAGCTATGTTCTCTCTGACATCTGAAATCTAATAGCAGGATGTTGAAGGAGCATGAAGATTGGGGCTCGGGTAGTGGTTGGTTTCACATGGTTTCTGCAAGCAACTTCTACAACAACCACTGTGGGAGACAGGAAACTGGGCAATGGACATTGGTCTCGCCCCGTGGGGCATTTCTGATAGGAAAAGATAAGATGGGCATGCTCCCAAGCATGCTAAAAGAGCCCAAATGGCTGCCTAAAGCCTCTTGTTTAATGGTCACAGACTTAAAAAAGTGCAAAAGGAATCATTAGCACTTGCAGAGAAGGCAAGCTAAGAGGAGGTGGCTGCTTCAACCCCAACCCTTTTGAAATAAAGAAGCTAGATTTTTTTCAGGAATCTGCTCTGTTAGCTGCTGACTCAAAACTGAAGGCTAGCAGAGACTGAAGGTGGCTCAGAGTGGTAGATTACAGAAGTGAAAGAAGCAATAAGCCTTTTTGCTATTGTATAAATTGAGAATATTAGAACTGTGAACATGTCTAATCCAGTTAGCTTTCTAGACACTTGCAGCAAATCTTACTAAAAAGCTCTTGAGGTTTTTTTCCTTCAGAGGTTGCTCTGGTTTTGCAGTGGACATACCTTCTGTGCCTTTGTCGTTTTGGGAATTACATCGCTGTGATGCACTGCACTTGGAGCTACTTTTTGAGCCAGCCCAGAAACGGAAGTCAGTTGCAGGCTGAATTTGGCACATGGTGTCTGTTGCCCTGCGAGTGTATTGCCTTTGTGCACCAGGACGAGCTATTTCCAAAAGGACTTGAAAGTTGTTTTTTCCACTCCATGGAGTCTTTAATGACCCAGGCCTGCCTATATTAGACACCAATTCTTCACTCGCCATGGTATTTCATCCAGCAGAAAAGGTGAACTGGCACTATTTTGGTATAATAGTGAGGGAGCTCTTGGCACTTCGGAAGGTATTTCTCCCTTTGATATAAAATAGCCCATGTGCACCAGCTTCTCTGGCACACTGAGAAGGTTGCCAGTTTTTTTAAGTTTTTCTGAGAGAAACAGAATCCTGAAGGTGGTGAAAGCGTGAGTGGGGGCAAGGATTTATTTGTTTTTTCCTTTCTTTTAGCTGTTGCTGGCCTGAGATCTGAGGAGTGAAGCTAAATTTGTAATTTGTAAGGGCTGTATTTTTAAAGATTTGCCAGTTGCTCCAGATAATAAAATAAGGATTTTTGTCCAGAGGAGAAGAAATGAAAATAAATAAACATGGATCTTTTTCACTTAATTTATGATCTGCAAATATGATTCCTCCTCAACCTTCATGATTAACTGTCTTCAGTCAAGAGTGACCATTTTGATTACATCTTCTATCAATAAAAAGCCGTGAAAACTTTTTTTTTCATGTGAGAAAAGAAATCCAACAATATCAGATGACCGCAGTGTAGATTGTTTTGCCATTTGTACTGGGTTTTTACCTGTATTACAGCCAATATATAAATTAGAGTACCTCACCTTTAACTTCACTGTCAGATTTAGTTTAATGGAAATTGCCTTTACTTTAACCCGGTACTTTAACCAACTTTAACCCAGTAGAGCTGGCAAGCTTTTTTGTATGGGCATGATACTACTCATTCCAACAGATTCTGGTTATGTATAGCTTTGTTTTTTTGACCATGTGGATGTACCAACAGGGATTCGAAAGATTTCTTTTAAATTTTGCAGTTGATTAACATTTTTGAAGCCCCATTTTCGTCTTACGGAAAACTTTGTGGCTTAAATGCTTATAGAAGATAGTTGATTCCTGAAGGAAAAGGGGCAGCAGTTCTGTGTTAGCGTCTCTGTTTAAACATATTATGCCAGCCTCAGAAATGTGTTTTCACTAACCTAAGAGGAGTGTGCTAAACTGAAGGAGAAGGTAAGCAGCTTAGGCATTTGGCAGTGCTTCCACCAGAGCTGCTGTGCTGGTGTAGTGTTGGAGGTTCATGAAGTGAGGTGTTCTTTTGAGTCTATCATGTCTCAGCTACTTTACAATCTCTGGAGGGTCCCAGGCAGAGTTTCTGCAAGCTGTGCCTTGGTGTTCACCAGATAGTACATGTGCTGCAGATGTTTTAGGCTGATCACCTGAAGTTTGTGATAACTACAACACGTGCTATGTTTTGGATGATCTCAATAGTACGTCTAGTATCTTATTTCTGAGGCATTTTTGCTGCATGAAGCAATAAATTCAATTCTGTCATCATTAGGCAGGTGTTTATATGTACTGCAAGACTTTAATCTCTCTCTAAGGAACAAAATACTTTAGGGGCCCATTCTACAACTTGGCGTTTGCTTTGCATCTCTGGCATGTTCCTGTTTCTCTCAATGCCAGGAGAGCAAGCATGGTTTTATGGTTAGGACACAGGTCTGGAATAATTTCCCAGCTTTGCAGTGACTGCTTTGAAACTTAGAGCAAATCTGTCCCGCAGCTCACCAACTACAATGAGTAAGGGTAGTGTGGCTAGTTTAATCTACAGAATATTCAAGAAAGAGTCCTCCAGAATAGAAATGACAAAATGACTTGCCATCATCCTATACTTCAATAGTCATGTGATCTGCAAACAAGAGATTCATGGCTGTGACATGAATACTGTAATGTTTGGGTTTGGGAGAGTGTCAGTATGAATGAACTTAACAAATGAAGTATCGAACGAAGTATATAAGTATGAACAAAGTGTATAAGTATGGACAAACTTATGAACAAACAGAATTTCTGAGATCTGAAGACAGTTTGCAGTATCTGAATGGCCTGGAAAACCTGGTGTCTGCTCACTGGTAGTTGTTGAGCAGTCATTACTGAAACTTTCTGATGAACTTCAATGAAAATTACCTGAACCACTGGAAAATTCATAAAGCAAAGAACAGGGATGAAGGAAATGCCTTGAAGATGCTTTGAGCAAAGGGCTTAGAAACCAACTAGCTCTTATCATCAGAAAATGACCTCAGGGAAGAGTATAATTTTTAGAGTCTTGTATCCTGGGAGAAAACTCATGAAGAAATTCAATGTGTTCTTGCAAGATAATTTTGGTATGCTACACAGACTTGAAATAGCCCAGTCATAAAGGCAATGCTAAAACAATCATCTCAAGGAATTGTGGTCAACTGGAAAAAAAGAAATAAACGTTTCCAAGTAAGCTTCCTGTACTTAGGAGATAGTATGCTAGGATGACATTAAGGCAAACAGAAGGATTATGAGGAGCCTAAACAAATCCTTACAGCTTTAAACATGAATAAATTGTTGTGTGCATGAAGTCAAGACAGCAGCTACCATTTGCGTTTAGCAGTCAATGTTTTCTTTTAGCTATACTTCTGAAAAATTATTCCATTAGATTAAGATAAAATTCTTTGTTTTACTCTTGAAAACATTTGCAAATTCATCATCTTATTAAATGTATTATAGACTAGTACTTCAGAAATCTGTGCTGATACAAAGGAGTATTTTTCCACATTCTTATTTTGTGTCTTTTAATTTGCTTATATAAAAAAAAAATACACCATAATCTAAATTTCATTTTCCTGGTGAGTCTAGGAAAATAAAATTGTTTCCTTACCTTACTCTCCCACTGCATGTGTTCATACACATGCAAGTGCACATGTGCATACACATTTCCCTCCCTGAAGAAGGTGTAATGTACATTCTGATGTTCAGGTTATCTCTACACATTTCTTTCTCGACTTTAATAATAATGATGTCAGAGTTTCATGCTCATTTTTGCTTAAAAATCTAAAGTCATTGAGAATTTTTAAATCTGCAGTACTTTATTTTGGTATTATTCATTCTAGCAAACAAGTGTTCAGTTTATTAGCCATTTCCTGTGTTGAGAAGTTTCTGTAGTGGTGATTTTTGCTGGTTTCTCTTCTTAAATAAGCCAGCCCTTTCAGTCTCTGTATATAGGCAGTGTTCCCCCTGCCTTGCTGAAGGTGGACCTGTGCAGCAGGAGTACTGAAGTCTTGGGGCAAGAAGGAGAGGAAGCTGGAGGGATCCCAATCTGTAGTTCAGTGGATACAATCCTAAATTGGGAATGAAGAGAAAGACATTTGGTCCTTTATGTCCTGTTAAATTTCTTGGAATTTGTTTGCCTTTTTGCTTCAATGATTCTCTAAAGTAAAATGCAGAATCAGTCCATGGGACAAAATACCGGGAATGCTATTGACTTTTTTCCAGCGAGGTACCTCATCTCTCCTTTGGTGTCTATGTTTATGACTTCAAGGCTGGTTTATCAAGCCTATATATCTACAAGGTACAGTTATCACTCCTGACTCTCCCTATTGCCAATGGAAAATAAAAATGGGGTCACTTAATCTCATTTTAAAGTAGATATTTAAAATAGTGAGGGAAATGAAGCACCTACTCCTCTGGAACTGCAAAGGGAGCCTTTACAAGTGACCCAGATGTCTGCATACCTCTGGTGTATGGGCACCCATGGCGCTGTGAACAAAGCTAGTTCAGGCCAGGTCTGGGTCAGAGTCCCCCATTTAAGTAGCCCTGACTTAGTACATTGCAGAAAAAGCCTGAGTCGAACTATCTTTAGTTTTCTTATTCTATGTTTTTTCTGCTGGAATCTGACTAGCAGCCACTAATATTTGCCTGTTCTCCAAATTTGGTAAGAATGGGGAGACTCTCCCTCCTCAACAAAACAAAACAAAACGAAACCCCTGAACAACCAAAACCCCCCAAAACAACAAAAAAGCAGAAACTGCCGCAGAGAAAGAAGTGTATTGTAGCTCTGTTGGTGAGCTGTAAGGGAGAGAAGTCATTGGAAGGAGATCAAAGGTGGGATGGGTGCTTAAAAATAGTGTATACACAGTACCAAATGGCCGCTTTACCCTGACCACAACCACCTAAAAACTGTTCAAAGTTGCAGTTTTGCTCTCAGCATGCAAGCTGGATATACACCAGTCCTCAAATTGTAGTCTATGAGACTGCAAAACCCACATGGTCAGTCAGGTATACTGCAAGTCAGTTAAATTAAAACCCAGCTCATGTGAGCACACTGTAACTGCCCCTCCTTTTAAAGGAAGAACTAGTGAGTAAATGTACACATCTACGCAGCTGTTCATCGTTTCTGGCTTCAGTGGAAGGTGATATGGAAACTCTTAAATGAGGTTTAGTCTAAAAAGTAGAATTATTTTGAATGAAAACACCTAGTATAGCAGAAGGTCCTTGCCACCTCTTCCACTGCATGTTTATTCAGGATGGTACATTTTAAAAAGTAATGGTTAGGGTGTTTCCTCCCCTCTGAAAGACACAGAGGACATTTAGTTTCTCCCCACATTCATGATAATGAATCAGAACTGCATGCCCACCTTTTGTGTAAACCAGCTGCTAGGACTTGGAGTTGTATGTAGCTGTAGCAATATATAATATGGGCAAAACCACAAATGTGTCTAACCCTAGGAAAGATGCATGATTTTGCTTTCACTGAATATAGGAAACAAAGTGACCTTACAAAATGTGGAACAGATAAGGTCTAAAATCTTTTCACTCCAGATCAGTGCAGAGATTAGCATGGTACAGGGGAGATGCAGCTCTGATTTAACAGTGAGCCGCATGAAGAGAAGAAGGAGGAAAGATCTGAAGGGGATTTGCTGCATGGCTGTGCAACTTTCAGGTGACACCACCTTCTAGTTGTGCTTGACAATGCCAACTGCAAAGTGCCCAACAGTTCTGGTAGATGTACAATGCCTGCCTTTGTCTCAGTTACCCAGTCCTAATTTTATGTTTCCTGATTAATTTCTTCTGAATCCCTTAATTTGTCAACATGAGGTAAATAAATTATTAGCAGCTGTATTACAGTAGTGATGCTGTTAATAAAGCTTGGAGTGTTCCTGATTCAGCTGTGGCAGAGATGCTTAAGCTCCCTCGTTTTAGGATAAAACTAAAGCTTCAAAACCAAATACCAAAAATCCTCTCTATGGTCTTTTCTCTTGCCTGCTTGTAATATCAAAACTATCTCATGTTTCTGGGTTTTGGCAGAGCAAAGGATAGGTTCTACACCCCCTTTTATGTCATCACAAACAAGGTAACTACTATGAGCACTTGTATGCATAGGAACAGTCCCTGAGGGCAACGTGGTGAAATTAACTGCAGGGCCGAGTTTCCCCTTAGAGCAGGAAATCACTCATCTGACAGTATTATAAAACATTACATAGTTATTAAGTGGTTTTCCAGTAATTTTTCAGTACTCAGCAGAAAACATTATCATAACTGATATACACTAATTTTCTCCTGTTTATGTGTGTATATAGTGTAACTTCCATTAAAGTACCATTACATTTACAAAAGGGATTCTGTAAAAATGACCTGGTGGTCTTCTAAATTTATTCTTTCAATGGCTCTGGATCAAATTTTCCTACTTTAAACAAAATGTTAAAAAATCGACAGTGTTGAGGATCCCACCTGGAATTCAAGTTGTATTTTTTCTGTGTTGCATTTATAATGAGGATGATTTAGTTATTTGGCTGACAATGTTACTAACGATGTGCAAGACAAAATAGAGTCTGTCCCCCTCAGAGCCTTTCTCCCTTTCCATCTCTCCCTCCCAGGGGTCATTGTAATTGAAGGGTGTTAACAGAGGAAAAATCTGTGTTGCTTGTTCAAGGGAAGAGGTATATCAGGATAACAAAGCATTTGGTGGGAAGGTGCCATATGGAAGGTTTTCTGATCACTGTGATATTTTAAGGCTAATGAGGGTTTAGTACCCATGTTGAGAGAAAGGCCTTTGACATCTCAAATCACTGAGAAACTAGTTTCATTGGTGATTGTCTTCTGTTGCCATCCACCTTGGCTCCAGAGAACTTCTGTAAGAGCGACCTGAAGCCCTAGATCCCACCCCAGATTTGTGTGTGTTACTATTGGACATTGCCCAGGATCCATGAGCAGGTTGCCTCACCACACATCATGGCTGTATTGCTTCAGTCTCCACTCCCCCATCAGTGTTGGAATCATTTACTGGCCATTGCATAGCTTCCCCCAGAAGTAATAGGTCTGTCTGCATTCAAACATTTTGCATATACAGCTTTGTCAGCTAAGAGCATGGGAAGAGAAGAAACATACCACTAATTAAATCATCAGTTCTGGTAAATGTTCTTACACCAGCAAAAAGCTCTATTGAGAGGTATAACTTATGTCATTTGGGTACCTGGTATAAACACTGCTAGCAAAAATCTCTTGCCAGTATACACCACATCTCCACTTGGAGAGTTTGCTGTGAAAGCTATGTCTGCAAAGATCTCGTACTACAGAGAAGGCCCTGGCCACAGGGTAGAAGTGCCATTACGTTGAAAGTGAAGTTTCAATTTTTCTGGTCTAGAGTGGAGTCTGAAACTTCATGAAATTGGAATAAATGGCCAAATGCACACCGGTATCTCCTAACACTTTAAACTTGGCCTTTAGAACAGACACTATAGGCCAGTCTCTGCCTGGAAGCTTCTTATCACCTGCAGAGCCTGCAGACAATGATCCACTCAGGCACTCAGGCTTCAGCAGAATTAGCTTTCAAAAACTTTTTGGGTAGTCTTGCCCTGTAGTTTCTCTGCTCTCTCCTGATATACAAGAATTCCTGTAGCTGAACAGAGCAAATACCTGGGAGCAACGGTGGGGCACCCAAGGTTGGTGTGCAGGTGCTGGGTGAGCAGCAGCTCAGTAAAACCACCAGCGGGAAGGGAAGAAGTGTAGCTGCGCTCTATCCTGTGTGCCTTGTGCCTGTGGGCTGCCGTGACCCATCCTGGTGATTTTCCTGCTGGTGCTGGAAATGTTTACTTGGTGCAAAAAATGAAATTTATAAATCCAGTACAGAGGGCGTTACAGGTAATAACCCTCCCACAGAGTGCACAGGGCAGACGCAAACAGCAGCACATCAGACTTAGTGCCCCCAGTCTTCTCTCAGGCAGCGGTGGCCATTTACAGTGGTTTGTATAAGTAGAAAAATTCAGATCAGAAATATTTGCCTTCTGTCTGACCTAGAACATCTGGACTTCGCTGAAGTCATTAGTGCAGTTGTTTCACTGTGAACTAAATGGCAATTAGCAGAGTGAGGCCACGCTAGAAACAGGATGCATGACCGAAATTTTTAAAACCCATGGTGATCCAGACAACCCGGGAGTAAAATGCAGAAGAATGAAAGCTCCTGTTCACACAGGATTCATAGCTTTACTTGCAGACAGAGGGAAATGTGTCTCAACATAAGCTTCATTTTGAGGGAAATGCACACATGGATTGGCTGATATATTAATTATAATCAAGTTAAAGGAAAATGTTACTTTATATTTTAAACAATCTCTAGCAGTGCCACAGCTATCACTGTTAGTGTCTGGAAATTTAAGGGAAAAAAAGGAAACCCACAGTTTTCACTGTTTGTCTGCTTTTGTGTGTATCTGTTTGACTCGGTTTAGACTATGAAATTACTAGACTTGTCTGGTTCATTTTCCTTTATGGGCAGTGTAATGTTCTGGTTTTCATATCCTATAAAAGTAGTGATGCCACAACATTGCAAGGGAAATGCTTTGGTCCCTCAGTATAGATATAATTAAATCCAACTCAAGAATTTTCATTGCCTGAGATGAGGAATCTTAAATAAAACAAGCAAGCCACTTAGGCAATAACACAAAGATAATTTTTAACACATCAGACCATTGATGAGAATTTTCAATTGCATATTTAAATCTTTTCTTTAACAAAACACACAGACATTATCATATGGTTAAATGCCTATAAGCAGCTATACCTAACAGGGCTGTAATCCTGTTGAGCCGCTGTAACGGCATGAACCACAAAAGCAAAACCCAAGTGGTTTATCAATGTCAACAAACTTCCAGATGGAATTACAGTCTTACACACACCGTTTAGTTGTATGCTATTCATTATAACATATGACAAAAATTATGCTTCTATTAGAAATGCACAGATGAGAATATGTGTTGTTGAAGGGGACTTGTTTAAAGAGCAGGAGGCATCTCTCGCTGCAAAGCAGGGTAATTTTCAGTGCAATACCTTTTCAGGCATATTTGCAGGATGATGGGGACTTGGATCCAAGATCTGAAAGAAATACAGAGCTTCAGGCTCAGTAGAATATTTCGGGGTTTGTCTCTCCAGCTGCAATTTTCTTCTGTTGTCAGCCTTCAGGGAAATCTGGCCACCTCCCGAGAAAGTGTGAGCTGGAGCACGGCACTGAGAATCTTTGGGAAATGAACCACAAGGTGCTGGCCAAGGAAGCCCTTTGGGACCCACTGGGACTTTGCAGCAGAGCAGGGTTACTTCCTGGAAATCTTAATGTTCATTATTTTGTAAAATTTCAAAACAAGTCAAGCAGCACAGATTCCAAAGTTTGACGCGCTGCCTGGGCAGTCCTGATTGTCATCTTTTCAGAAAAGCCCCAGTGTAATAAGTAATTTTCCCAGCTTAAAAAGAAATTGCCACTGGAATGCAGTGTGAAAAACATGAAGCTAAAGTGTACCAAGTGAAAGTGTTTTTTAAGTTGGAACTAACTTTGGAACCCCCAGAGTATTTCAGGGGATCTTCAGTGTTTCAACTGCCACAATGTTAACCTGTCTATAACTGAAACAGATGGACGTTCCACTAGTTACAGGTATACTGCCTGCACAGGCAGAGAGGAGAGCTAAAAGCAGAAAAGGCTGAACCTGGGGAAGTGGTTTGGCATCCCTCAGGACAATCAGGAGAGCTGCTACCTCTCTGGATGATCAACCTGCAAGAGAGAAGTCAGCTCTCAGAAGAGTTCAGCAGTTTGCTCAAGGGAAACAGTAAGACAGGCTCTACAGTGAAAACTGTGTGCTGGCGTGGGTTTAATTCCCCAGTGTGATGTCAGAAATAGGTAACTGCACTGTAGGATGGTGCTTTCTGTAGCTCTCAGAGTTATTTAATTCCTCCGTCCTAGAGAACTGAACGGCTTACACCTGCATGGAGTGCTTTATGAAGGAGCAGCAATGGTGGAAACACACGGGATATGTGTGCAGGCTAAAGAAGGAAATTCCATGCTCCAGTGAGTAGGTGCTTGGTACAGATTTCTGCAGTATGTGCTGCAAGTCTCAGTGTAAAAGTTGTGTGTTTGGGGACATAAATCCTGTCCCCACAGCCCCCGGCATACATGTATGTCATGGTTTAACCCCAGCTGGCAACTAAGCCCCACATAGCTGTTCACTCACTCCTCCCAGTCCTAGTGTGTTATCAACATTATTCTGGTCCTAAATCCAAAACACAACACTGCACCCGCTACTAGGAAGAAAATTAACTCTATCCCAACCAAAACCCCTCTCCAGCTGACCACTAATGTGTGACCACAAACGTGAGCAGCTGCCGCTGTCAGCAAGGGCAGTTTCTTTGGATTGCTGCATTGCACACATCACTCTTGTCATATGCTTTTCTTCTGAGCTGGTCACACACGGAGCTGTCTTTCAAACATACTGAACCTAGGTTAGCAGAAGGAAAGCAGGGCATGCCTTGGGTTGAACGATGGCAGTAGCTGGGCAGTATCAACTGTAAATGGAGGACCAGCTCCAGTTTCTTCTAAATGGGCAGTGTTGAAGTCATGTTCATTTGCAAGACAGCAAGAGATTTTAAGGACAAAGACTAGGAAATCAGCTTGAGCTGGGTAGAACTATTTTCATCAGGTTAATCTTTGGGTTTTTTTTTTTTTGTTTTAGTAAAGCAGATTTTATCCTAGTGTCTCCTCAACCTACCTAGTCCCCTATGTTCTTTCATAAGTTTTCCTCATGTACAAATCCAAATTTTAAACTTTGTTTTCAGAAAATGAATGAGAAAGTTTTTTTCTAAGGTATATATTTTGTATTTTTCATTCTACTTTGTATTCCATAATTCCATGACATATCAGTAGGAACATGTTTCAGGATAGTAGGAATACCACCATAGCATGTAATAGTTGCAATATTTCACATTATGTTTTTAAAACTGAAAGAGCCTGCTTTATACAGACCCAAGTATCAAATCTGCTTTCCCACAGCAAAACGTCTTTTCTTCATCTTCTAATGAAACCACTTGATACCTTTCCGTAACAGGCACGCATGTTGCTAGTGGAAACAAGCATAAAAATATAAAGCCACAAATGAAATTTAAAGTGAAATCTCAATTTGCAGAACAACATTACCTGTTTTCCAAGGCAAATGTCAGAAAAGCAAAACGTGTAGAGGGTTCTTGTTATTATAATTCAGAATTTAATCAGGGGGAAAAAGAGAGCTTTAAAAGCTTTCTGAAAATAAGACTTAGTTCTTTCTGAAAAAAGGACAATTTTCACAAGAAGACTAAAAGCAAGAATAAAGTCAGGCATGGCGCAACCCTCTGCCCCACTCCTTGATTTCTTCCCAAATCTCTTGATGCAGCTCCTGTCTGCCTGCAGTTGGGTGGTGGGTAATTCATGAGCGAGCTAGAAGTAGCAGGTGAGAGGGTTAAATAAGCTTCTTAAACAGTTTCCATCCTGCCACTGCCCTGCTTTAAAATCCCTGAATTACTCACCATCAGACCTGTTTATTTCATTATTAAAATGAGGCTGCAGGGCTCTCCCTTCTCCCACCCACACATGATGTTCAGGGAAGGAGAACTACTCCCACATGATTACAAGGTCTGCTATTAAGTGTGAACTTCATATTTAATTGTAATTGCTAGCAAAATATAATTTAACAGCAAAGTATGCTGAATTTGTAACAAAGTACCCTTTTTATTTGTGCAGGAATATGGATGCTGCCCAAATGTATCCGCATGGTTCCAATTAGGTGAAGGAATGTTTAATGTAAAACTCAACTTGATGAAAATAACCAAAGTTTCTGACAAACCAATAAATTGGAGTCTAGAAAGCTCTGCGAATACAGTATAGCCAGGGAGGGGCAACACCCGCTGGGTCATCAATTTTGGTGTAGTCTTCCTGTTCGTTTATGCTAAAATAATACTATGTAGGTAATTCAATTTCTCTCCAGTTGTAAACATAGACAGGAATGCTGGATGCAGAGCTGGCTGAGGATGGAGGGGGGCCTGGGCTGACTCCTTAGCCCTTGTGCAATTTCCAGGCTGACATTTTGAGAAACTTTAAACCCAGGGTTGCTTTTCTTCTCCTTCTTCTCCTTCTCCTTCTCCTCCTTCTCCTTCTCCTCCTTCTCCTTCTCCTTCTCCTTCCACTTCACCTTTGTCTTTGTCTTTGTCTTTTGTCTTCTTCTTTGATAATATCAGCAGTTGTCAGAAGTTCCCACAAAATACCCACTCAGAAGATTTGAGTGTTTGTAGAGATCTGAACATAGGGTTCCATGTAGAAGCTACCAAGGATGCTGGTTATGCTGCAGAGGGACTTCCAGCTAGCAAGGTCTGCTCCTCTCAGTCCCCATTGTTACCGGCAGGTACTACATCAAAGCTTTGTTTAAGCTCAATGCCATGCTGGAATCAAATTCTGATCTTGGATACAGCTATATGAAACTGGATGTGCTCTACCAGCTGAGTTCAGAGCATGGCCCTCTACCTAATGCCAGTTTTGGATTGGTTTGTTTTCAGTAGAATTGCTGAGTTATAAACGTAAAATCGTGGTGGTTTATGAGCTGCACACACTAAGGGTGAAATCTGGGTTTGGCTGATTGTTTTAGCAACCTCGATGCTGCGCACAGGACTACAAAATCAGCACAAACCCCTGGAGAACTGGAGCTGAGGGACACTGGCTGTACCCTTGCACAGAGCTGCTGTGTGTGGTAAACAAAATAATCACCAGCTCTTTTAGTGATAAATCTTCAAGAAGGAGGGACGATAGGCTGGGCGGGATGAGTTCAAAACAAAGGCAATGCATTTTTTACCTTTTCACTGCTGCTGTTAACCAGGGCGTACCTCAGTCTAATCCACAGCCACATCTGTAGGCATTACAGGCTTAGGCTTTCAGGGGTGGTTACATGCCCAAAGGTTTCCAGCAGTAACTAGACCAGGGTCTGTAAAAGGGACTGACTCTTGGGTACTTCAGCTGAACTCAGTGCACCCAAACAGTGCGAGAAGAGAGTGTTCTGGGAAATCACCTGTGCCAGTGTGAGTCCCCTTATCCTCCTCTGAACCACCCATCTGTAGTCTATCTAACCCTATCTTTTTGTTTGTTTGTTTCTTTCTTTCTTTTTATTGCAAATTTCATCTTATACACTCATTTTCCCCCACTCTTGCTCTGTCTTGCCTACTGAAGAGGTGAAATCCTCAGCAGTGCTTGCTGTACCTACTAGGATAGTGCCTGATCTAAGCCAGGCCATAACATGTTCCTTTGATATGCATAAAAATTCATATCACTTAACATATATTGTGCTGTAATTCTGCTTTGGGTTTGTGTGCAGGCTATTTTTCTGAATTCAGCTGGCATCTTTTCTTACTCAGGTGTATTGCTAAAGGCTCTTATGCAATGGCTATTTTGTTTCTCCAGCTTCTCTCCCCTCTCCTCCCCATCTCAACAAACATCTCTGTAAGACAAAACAAAAGCTGGCAAATTAATTTACCCTTTCCGCTCTACCTATGGAGAGATCTGTTTACAATTTAAATGGGATGGGCCAGGTTACACTTGTCCTCCCAAGGCCAGCATAAGAGCAGGCTTTAAAATGGGACTTTGTAAGTACCTATGTTTGCTAGAAATATTTAGCTTCTTAGTACTGTGACCAAAGCAAATTGTTCACTTGAGCAGAACATGATGGGCTTTTATTTCCCATTATAGGAAATACAATCTGTGCAATCCTGAGAGCATCATTTGGTAGCTGACATTGGAGGGTCAGTTCAAAGTTATTGTTAGCTGTCTCCTGCTTTTGCCTTCCATTTTCTGGCTGGTTTCTTGATAAGAGTCAGCATTTAAGTGTCCTTTTTAAGGCTAAGAAAGTTATTTTTGCCAATTTTTGTTGGAACTTTATAGATTCAGAAAGCTCTTTTGCAGGTCATTTTGAAATATGGTGACAGAAATATGGGCTAAATAATCAGCAGTGACTCAGATGATCTAATATGTATTTAAAACTATCAGGATATATTGTTCTATTTTCCCAGGAGCCTAATAATGTATAGCCATAAACCTGGCATGCTAATATTAATCTCTGTAGGATATTACAGTTTGCTCTCAAGACCTGAAGTATTTTTTCAGCAACAGCACCAGTTGGTATGTATCTTTTCCATTTCTTCTGTGCTAGGCAGGTCAGTACATAAACTATGTACATTTCTTATTGCAGAAACAACAGCAAAAAGACAATGCAGGGAGAGAACAGACCACTTTTATCTTTTCTACTGCTGAAATACTGTCAGCAAGTTCTGTTTCATAAGATATTTCTACACTTTGGAAGACACTTTTTGCTAATATGCCAGAACTTTAAATAGGTAATTAAGGAATAGTTGGACATTTTAATGTGTTACCTTTATCTCAGAGTCTAAACTTACTGATGAAATTGGGCAAAAAGTAACTTAATAACCAAGAACAAGTTAAAACTTCATCTTTAGGCTTAGACACTTCAATAAAAATACTGGAGGGGAATGGTTGTGTTTGGAACTTGTGTTTAGCTCCTTGTGGGTGTCTTCCATCATGGGCACCTGATCCAGAAGAGCCTGCTGGCAGCAGGAGCCATCCACTGTCTATGGGAAGGTGCAAGGGCAGAAGTTAATCCAAGATACTATGGTTCTTTCCCAGCAGCAGTTAATAAGTTAGGGACTTGGGAACTTTTGTCCTGGTAAAGCCAACAGCATCATCAACCATATCTTTCCACCCAGTAAGGTAATACTGATCCAAAAATAAGCCTCTGCTTTACAAGCATTTGCTTGGGTTAGAGGAGCTTCACAGAAGATACAGCTGCATCACTTCTCTAGCTAGTACCTTGGTAATGCAGCCACGCAGCTTGTTCTGCAGCTGAGTGTGTATTTTGATGTCTTCTTGACTTCCTCATATTGAATATTAAACACCTCTTTTGTGCTTTTCTAAAGGCTTTACCCAACTCCTTCATGCCAGTGCACACACAAAAGCAAATCTGGCTTTGCTCTGCAGTCTGTGTGGCTGCTCCCCAGCACAGCTATGGTCCTGAAGGTATGCGTGGCATTCGTGGCCCTGGTGTGGCCATAGCCGTGCTGAGGGCTGATGTTAGTTGAAGTGAATCTGATGCCTAAAATGTCAGTAAGTTTTGTGCTCTTAAAAGTGATGGACTAATACTCTTTGGCTTGCAGCTGGGATAATGTAAGTTTCCCCACACAGTTTTGCCAAGCTTGCTCATTCTTGGCCTATATTCCTGCCACAGAGGCTATAAACCAGACTAGACAAAGTACTGAAGAATATCTTGTAGGGAATATTCTTGCACTGGGATGTTGGTGAGCAAAATGGTCTAATAGAGCTCCCTTACCTTTAGTTTTTATCATTCCTTTTTCTCTAAAGCAAGTACCTGCTGGCCAGATAAGGAATTCTGTGACGTGCAGACCAGAAAGACATCAGGCCTGTGGCTTTGTCAGGGATGAAAAGCCAGGGCAGCTCCAAGACAGACCCACAGGGGACAGTTTAATGTTGTCATTTAAATGGTCTTCTGTGTACAGATGTTCTGCCAGGCATTTTCATCACTGTGACAAGCAGGCAGCATTTTGTTCTCACCCAGATTTCCAAATGCCTGGAATATTGGCACAGGAGGAACCGTATTTTTCTAGAGCTTATTTTTATGGAATGTATTATGAAAGGGGTCCTTGGGAAATAGCAGGTCACCAGAATGTTTATTAAAATGACCTTAAGGTCACATTCTGCCACTGTTAATCACAACAGTTGTACCTTACTCTGTGAGCTTTTCCATTGGATTCAATGGGATTACTTAAGGAATTCAGGGACTGTCTGATGGAACCGAAGCGGCAGAGAGGCTGGCCCTTAATAAGCATAGCAATATAACTTCATTTTTACCTTCTATTTTAGCTGGGTAAAAATACTTCATATTCAAGATGTTTACTTTTGAAGATCCCTAACTTACAAAAAAAAATAATTTATGTGGCAATTACTAACATATTCTGTCATTCTAATCAATACTTAAATAATACATTTAAATGCATAGTATTGTTGTAATGTGAAGTCATCTTTGCTTAGAGTGTCCTTCTGCATTAGAAGCTCCCTGGTTCTTGATTTTACAAAATTGTGCAGTCGGTGAAAGAAAATATTTTTTTTCTGGATTTTCCTTGAAATTCTGCAGGTCTCACAGAGACATTTTCTAGGGTTTGTTTGTATTTTTTTATTTTATTTTATTTTAAGACAGTTCTACCCAGTGCCTGATTTAGAAGAACTGGGCAATGCAACTTGATACTCTTTCTCTCAAGTGATAAATAGTGAACAAAGACTTGCTTTAGTATTGCAACAACTGCATGAACTGGAATGTGGCTGATACACAATTCTGAATATAAATGGGAATCTCACCTATGGGGAACTGTTTGTACTTCTGCAAAAGTTTTGCACACTTCCAAGAACTTATTCACAGGCCTCTATGGGCTAGGAAGAAGGGATGTAAGAATTAACTTTTTCTTCTCCTCTTGGGAGAAAAAAATAAATCTGGCTTCAGTTTCACTCTGCTAGCTAGGTTATTTTCAACCTGAGGCACAAGCCACTTCTTTGGGTGTTTACAAGAACATTCTTAGCTTTGAGCATTATTTCAGGTTGTTGAACTCAAGGGCTTGAGCCCTGCAGGAAGGTATTTTACTAATAAAAGCTTTTATTTTTCAAAATAATAAAGGGTTGTTCTTTGTTTTGTTATTTTGTTTTGTTTTAAGACAGCAAATTTAAAAATACTCAAATACAACATAATTCTGTGATATACAGGTTTCAGTGCGGAAGTCTAGCCCTTTCAGAGGAGCTGGCAACGGGCTTAGTCTCTGTGCTAGTCCTGTGCTCACAGACAAGCTTAACACTGTCTAATCTAATGGTGAAATTGTTCACGTCGAACATCAAACCCAGATTTTTTGAGAAGACCTTAATAATGACTTAACTTCAATCAAGTATGCGTTATTCTAATTTAACCTAGAAGAATCAAATATCAGTATTCAAATCAGAAAATAAATGGTTTAATACTCTTTTCCTGTGTCCTGCTTATGTGACTGCAGCTAATGAAATGTTTCTTTTTAAATTCTCTGTCATGGAAAAAAATCATTATTATAGAAAATAAAAATTAGAATTTAAAATAAATATAATTCTGAATGATGTCACATGGAAAGACAGGATTTGTTTGCTTCTTCCCTTGAGCCAAACTGCACCTTAGATGTACGTATGTAAATTTCAGTGATTCTTGCAAGTTTCATGGATATAAGGGTAAAAAATCTGGTGGAGTGTTTGGCTAACCAAGAGTAATTATTTCTTGTTTGTCAGTTTTCTAAGGGTAAATATTTTCCTCAAATAGAAGCAGAGCCAAAGAAATTCTTTGTTGTTTTTAAACATATATTAGTCAATGTGAACCATTAACAGGCTATTTTTATGCTGAAAATACATCTGGACAATGTTTCTGAAGAATTAGTACATTGAAAGCAGAGTGAAATTCCTATCATATTATCTGCAAAAGGGAAAGGTGGATAGCTTTTACATCTATCAACTTCAGAGGAGGAAACCTCTGTATCATCTATTCATTTTTTTTGCAATAGAAGGTAATTCATCATTACATATCTATAAATGATCTTGTCCAGTACACTACTTAACAGCCTAAGAGCTGAAAGCAATATTACTTCCCTAGGAAATTCTTTTGCACAGTAGTATCTCGGCCTCTTAGGAAGTATTTTTTCCCCCAGTTTCAGCTCTAGTGTTCTTTCTTATCCACTTGCATCGTGTTACGTATCTTTCTGTATGATTGCTCTCTACTGGAGACATCTTTTAAATATTTGCAATTTATGTTTGCCTCTGAAATAGCTAGTATCAAAATTATACTCATTTTGTTCTTTACATTTCTCGCCTGCACATGGTGGTAGCAGTACTATACCTGCAGACTTTCCTTGTCAGTCTTGTGATAGCATCTGGAGAGCATGGTCACAGGTCATGGTCCTTTGGCACTAAGTGCAATGCCAACATAAACCAAGGCATCATACCTGCTGTGGAGAGTTTCCAGGCAGAGCACAAGATGGGGAGACAGACACTAAAGTGGGGAATACAAGAAGAGCAGGAGAAATGGTGGTCAACCTTCAGTGATTAAACACTTAGGCTTAGGAAAGGTCACTCTTTGGCCAAGCATTGTGCGGTGGTTTGCTGGATTGTCTGAGGATGTGCTTTCCTTTAGTCGGGTTGTCAGTGATGGGCTGCTGAATAAGGGTCCTAAGGAAGATTGCTCTAAACCAACAGCAAAAAATTTTCTTGGTGTATGGGGTTAAGTCTCAAGACATTTCCCAGGATGGAGAAATCCCATGGTTTCCATGTGCGTATAAGTGTATTTAGTCTCTTTTTCCGCAGACAGACAGGCCCTGAGTTTCTCATTTCATAGTTTCCATTGGCTGGAAGCAAGAGGAGTTCATTATATTTAAATTTATTTATGTTATACTTATAACTATTATATTTCTTAATATTTTAAAATGTCATAAACATTTCAAGTGCTGAGGGCTGAATCATTGCAAATCACAATAAATTCCAGTGTTCAGAAAGTAAATCAAAAGGATCTGTCCTCTCAGCCAAAAAGGCACTGGACCAGAGGACCCTCTTTCAGGGGAAGCAGCAGAAACCTGTGAGCAGATGACAGGGCTCAGGTGCTGAGGGATCCCTCTTAGGTACGAGTGGATTTATAGGCTCTAGAAATGCAAAAAAGATGACTAGCTGGTAAGTATCAGGACACTATCTATATGAACTGTGACCTTTATAGGCCAGGCAACTTGTCTTTATTGCAAACTGGTACAGCACCTAGCAGGGAGCTCCTGGCTCCAGTTTCCTACATCCCCCCGTGAGGATAGATTGCTTTCAGCAAGAAGTAGGGGATGAAGGCCCCAACTTCGGCTCACTAATGGGGCATGTTCACCTTTGGAGAGAGCTTGGGATTCTCTCCTCCTGCTCCCCATCCCCTTCATACCTCCTTCTTTGGTGGCTTCCCACTCTCCTTTGACACTTTTATTTACCCTGTTATACTGAATATACTCTCATATCCACCTGTTTTGCTAGAAAATCAGGCTAAGGGCCACACAGGGTCAGACATGCTAACTCCATGGGTCCCACGAACATCAGTTCCTTCCAGGACTGTGACTCCCGTGTTGCTGTCTGCGACCTACACCCGTTGTTTCTAGAGGTACGCATATATATGAGGCCATTTATAATGTCTCCTTTAAGAGAAGGGCTACAATCCATCTATGGGTAAAATGCTCCTCTGTAGGAGATATTCTAAGCTATGAATGCACTGGAAAATACTGCATCTTTCTGGGTCTTTAAAATACAGAAAAGAATGATTTATTTGGGGGTTTTTTAGACACTTTCAGTACATATTCTAACCTTTTCCATTGGATTCTACATTAAGTTTGGTTTTGCTTTTATTGTGAGATTTTTTTTTTTTTTCCTGATCAGGTGAGCATCTCTGGCTTTATCTATCAATTTTCCACACTGTGAGTGTATTGCTTGCTGTATCTTTGTCTTGGATTTGTTATTTATGACTTTACTTCTGTTTTCTCCTTCCTCCCTGCCACTGAGTCAAAAATGCATTTGTAGCCAAAATTGTCATCCTTGGTTATGCAATAGTGTTCTTGAGCCCTTTTCTCATAATGTAATAATTTATTTTTTTTTGAGAAGCACTTCCAGGTTTTACCATCTAGTCTTCTCCTCTCAGCTTAGCTTATAGCATTCCTTTTGAAACCTAGTTTTTCTAATGGATCAAAAGAGAAGGCTCAGGGGAGATTTTAGAGCAGCCTTCCAGTACCTAAAGGGGGCCTACAAAAAATTTGGAGAGGGAGTTTTTACAAGGGCATGCATTTATACAAAGCCAGATTAGACAAGACTTTGAGCAACCTGGTCTAGTAGAAGGTGTTCCTGTGTCAGGGGGTTGGAACTGAATGAGCTTTAAGTTCGTTTCCAACCCAAACCACTCTCTGATGTTATGATATGATTTTATTTGTAAAATGTAATCTGATTCTGAGACAACTTCTCATTTTTAGTCCACTAACTGATTTACCATTATTCACCAAAACCAAAACTCAAAATGGAGGTTTACAGCATCGCTGAACTTTCAGCCTGTAGAAAGTCATTAAAATAACCCTATTGCATCACAGAAAACTTTGCTTACACGGGAAAGAAAGAAAGTTTTTGCATTTAGAAAGCTTTGGGATTTCAAAACAATTCAGATAGACAGTAATTTTCCTTTTATTTTGCTTACTTGCATAGCACTTACTGCTAGCAGATACAATGCTAATTTCTCCTCACCAACTGAGAGAGTTGCTTCTGAATTCAACCCCCTAATTCACTGACATAAAACTGGCTTCAGTGGAGTTTGGATGAGTCAAGGAGTATGTATGAATTTTGATGTGCTCATCACCCATTTATCACTGAAATCTGTTGTTTTGCTCATGTTTCTTCTACCCATAGCTAGAATAATGAAGACAAGTGTGATGTTATGATGAAGTAGGATTCCAACTGCAGATATCCTGCCTTCTGCTCACCTGATGTTTGATATCAACCTAATGATATGATTTTCTCTCAGGATACTGTTAGTTATAAAGTATTAGGCATACAGCACTGTGGTGATTATGACTGTAATAAACTAGAAGCAGAAAAGATTATGAATCTGTTTTTCTGTCTGGTAAGTGGGTGCTTAAGCTCAAATTCAGGAAAGCATTTCTATAGAAAAGCAAGCTTTCAGCATGCTTAATGTCAATCACAGGTCTGCACTGCATTAAGGCACGTTTCAACCAGAGAGAAACGCATGGGCATAGGTGTTTTTAGAGATGGAGACTTCAAGCATGAATGTGAGATGGGGATTTTTAAAGAAATCAGGACAAGGTCTGTGTGCTGGTGTAGGAATGTATCCAGGGACAGGTCTTCGGTGAAGGGCAGTTCCTCTGTTTTCGTAGGATTTTCACTGCACAGTCCCACAGATCCCACTCAGGCAGCACTGTGGTGAGAAACTCAGCTAGCAACAAGGCAAGCAAAAGGGAAGAAAAATAGAGCAAAAGTTTTTCTTGCCAGTCAGCCGAGATACGTTTGGCAGAAGGTAGCACAATTGTTCAGATAACTGGGCAGGCAAGACGGAGATGCAGTCTGTAATGACTTATTTTCCAACAAATGTTTCCACTTTTTTTTTCAGTTGAGTTGCCATTGAGAAGTTTTTGATTAGTAATTCATCAAACTTATTTACAAAATTCTATGTCTGTAGGTAATTTATGAGTAGCTCTTGGCACACTTCAAACAGCTGTAATGGCTGTATAGTGTATATGGTGTATTTCTGTTTCCTGAGTGGATTAAGGGAATGAGATTTCCACTGCAAATATTTTTTGTAGGACTTCAAAATTTGCTTTTCCTGAGTATTTAAAAATATTTTTAATACTGTTTCCATGAGCATTCCTGTTTTTGTGAACACAAAGTCAACATGGTTGAAATGAAGAGTTTAAAATTTTAAAGGAAAAGGAAAGCGTTTCTTTTTTAGTGCAATCATTCAACTTGACCTGAAAGCCACTTTAATCCTAGTTCTAAGGTTTCATAGGGAAGTACACAGCCACAGGCACGTTCACACATTACTTGTGTTCATAGAAGCATTAATTGAATTTCCAAAGTCCTGTCTCAGCACATGCTACATGCAGTGGGAAGGATTCTTTAAAAGTCTCTCTCACTGTTGGGTCCCAGGTCCTTGTGGCAGATGGCTTCACATAGGAGAAGGTGAAAGGTTGTACCTAAAGTTCACGTAGATATACAGTTATGGCAATGACATTATAGTGCAAGAGGTTTTTCATCGAATGAAGGGAAACAGTGCTGGGGCTGACTACAAAATTGCAGTTCTCCAGGCTGTGGAAAAAAGAGTCATGTAGTGGCATTCAAAAGCGTTTTTACTTAGAATTCCTGAAAGACTGCTACTGGCAAGAGATAGCCCCTGAGCATTCCTGAGTGACGTGCAAACAGAATCCACAACTTCACCTTTGGCACAGAAGTTTCATTAAGATATGCAGGAAAGCACCACCCTACAGCTCTTTCATTAAAGGTAGCTTTTCTGAAATGCCTCCAATGCAGATATCCCAGCTAAAGCCAGGCTGCCCCTGTGGTATAGTAGGATGGATGTGCTGGGCAGAGATCAGATTAGATCCCATCTTTGTCACGCTCTTGTCAGTCGCCATGCATCCCGACACCAAGGGGATCCTGGCGCTGTGGCAGGGGAGCCCAGCCTCTCCTCTTGCTGCTTGCTAGTAGTGGTCAAAATTGCCTTTCTCTCTGACCAGTTTATTTGGGTCTTGGCATCTGCCTGGCTCTGTAGGCACTGCAGAAGGCCAAAAGGATCTAGAGCTCAGGCTCAGCTTGGCTAAGTTTCTAGGGATTTTATAATCAAATTTTTTCTTTCAGTTGTGCAGCATTTCCAAGAAATACTTTACAATATATATTTTTTTAGCGTAGCTGTCTGTCTATTTTCATGGCAAAAAAGTATTTGGAAACTGGAGAACAGTAATAGTAGAGCTGTTTTTAAAGGAATCACCCTACACCATTCTAGGCCAAAACCTTTTATTAAAGTTTTATGAAAATCCTCCCTGTTTTTACATTCCAGTTGAGTCTATTGGCTTTGCAGGTTTTGATGATCTAGCAGGTATAAGCACTTCTCACATTAAATGCAGTGTTGACAAAGGAAATTCATTAGCAAAGGTTTCATTAACTGGGGATTATACTGAAACCTTTTCCCAGAATTGCCAATAAATGGAGCCCTAATCCAAAATTTGGCTTTAAATTCAAGTGCAACTAATATAATTTTGTGTTTGGTTTAAAATTACATGTGGTTATTTTCTCAGTTTTGCAATATTCAGCATTATGTCATCTGGATTCTCAAACAGCATTGTTCCTATGATGAAAAAGCAAACTTAAATCCCCTATATGAATGAAATTTCAGTTTATGTTATGCTTCCAATGAGTCCTGTGGAAAAAGAGCCCTCTCCTGCAAAGATGGGGAATTAACTAGTTCTCTCAAATGATGCCTTAGGTAATGGATGCACTGCTCAGCCAGGCCTTGGTCCTGAGCTGACGGTCCTGAGGTAACACATTTACAAAGGGCCAGCACTGCTCGAAGCTGACACCCTGAGCCCTCCTCGTGTTGGTCTGAAGGGTACATAGGGTAAGAAGATGCAGAGGTAAGCCTGAGCCATGAGGGAGCGTATGGTGCCTGGGGGTTTGCAATTCCCCCAACATTCAGATGCTCCAACTAGGGAAAATCCAGCACCACCAGAGGCTGTGAGAATTTTTCTGTTGACATAAGCTGTTTGACAGTCTTGCCAACCTTGGTATAAATTAATGTAATACTCTCCACCAAGTCTTTCTCCCAGCATTGAAGTTATCTGACAAGATAGCCTGGTTTGTTCTCTTCAGGCACATGAAGAGGCCGCAGCAGCAGCTGGCTTCCTCAACCAAGGAAGTCCTCAGGTTTATAAGTGCTTTAGGTGGGTGCTGGAGACATATGCAGTCTTTCTAAGTTTGTTTGTGTACTACAGCGGCATTTTTCCACTCTGTTGATAGGGGAAAAAAGTCGCAATGGCAGATTAGAGGATTGCAGTCACAGAGGTACTTGGGGCCCTGCTGCTATGCTGCAGACTCCGGTTCCCAAGGAGACCCCTTGCCTGGAAAGGTGATGAGAGTCTGATCCAATTCTTCTAAACTCAGTGGGAACCTCTCCGATGATCTAATAGGTTTAGGGGTTATAGCACAGTCTGTTAAGATGAAGTTTTTGAAACTACCTGAGGGATCTGAGCATAGCTTTCTATTAAAATTAATAAGTATTTAAGGATTCAATTCCTTAGGCATCTTTGAAAACCTTACCTCTAAGTAACATATAAAGATCTAATGTAACTTCCATTGCACCTAATTTACAGTGTATAGTTAAGATGATGTAAACTCAGGGGTTTGTTTCAAAATGCAATTCGTTTATTTACAACTCCCAAAGCTAAGCCACTGTTTGGTGTTCTATGAGAAGAAACCAAATATTTTGTAGTAGCAGGCACTGTGGTCACAATTGGTGTTTAGACTTGCATTTCATCTGAGTCAAGAGGATTGCAATATCTCATGAGGAGAACTGAGACCAAATTGTAAATCTGAAGACTTTATGGTTATCTTTTTAAAAAAGAGTTTGAACTCTCATAACCCTTGGCTTCCTTAATGGTTTTACACAAACAATGAAGTGCCTCAGGAAAATCACCAACAGCTCTTCTGTCAACAGATAGCTTCATTTTCTCTCCCAGATTAGGGTGGTCTGAAGCTATCAACATCTGATCTGACAGAGTAAATCTGAAACAAATTGCTGTTATTTTAATCCTTCCTTGGCATGAGGTGCTGCAGAGGAGAGAAACCAGGTATTGTTGCATAACTAGATTGGTTTGGCTGGCGGTTCATTACTGTACTGAAAAACATTAGGTTCCCTGCAATTCCTATCTATCTATCTATCTATCTATCTATCTACCTACCTACCTACCTACTTACCTACCTACCTACATAAATTTGGTTGGGATATATTTATTCACACCAAGAATAATGTGGGAGAAGCCATCTTCCAGCACCTCCTAAGGTTGATCCAGAGGTGTAAAATGAAGTTCTGATGTTCACCATCTGAAGATATTATTATTAGGGGGGTTTTAGGTTTGAGAAATGTGTTAGACTTTTTGTTTTTTTATATTTTTTCTGACACTACTGTTTTGATTGAGCTTAAAATACTGTTGGAAAAAGCTGTTAGTCATGACAGCAGCTTAATAGCATGGCAAAGGTGATGCCCAGATGCTTGAAGTCCTGGAAAGGCTGCAGCGGAAGTGACCAGCAGAGCATTGCCAGCTTCTCTGGCACTGGTGGAGACACTCATTTTGGTAAGCAAGAAGCAGCTCTACGTTGCTCCTGGAGTTTACTGGGGAGTTGTGGTTCAGATGCCATAGCTGTATTTATTGCCATTTCAGGGACTGGTTAGTGAAGATAGATTGGCTCCATCCCAGGAAATCTCCAGATGCAGCTGGGTTTCATTTTGCTGGGCAGGTCCTGAGGAAAGTGGTTCCTGCAGGGAAGATCACCATTTCTGTCAGTTTGAAGAAGGCATCACTTTGTTCTAAAGTTAAGCTTCTGAGGGCAGTACCACCAAGGTAGGTCCCAGCACCCCAAACCAGCACCCTGCTCTGGCTGGGGGCGGAAGAGGGAGCTGTGAGAGAGGTTGGGGATTTCTGTTCTCCTTAGAGGAATACACTGCAGATGACATCACCCCTGAGGGCGTTTTTATTCTCACCTCAGTACCTGCCGTCTCCCCTTTCGCCTTTGGTGTTTGTGTGCACGCTTGCCTACATGGCTAACAAGCTAGCCGAGTTGGTTTGGGATGTTTTCTTTCTATTGGAGGTAACGTCACCAATGCAAGAGAGGCCTCCCCTCTTACGTCTTAGTGAAATATCAAGAGCTGCGCGAACTAAAATGGTTTTTCTTTCCTAGCAAAACAAAAGATCTGAAAGATTTTAAAACCTAATTGCATCAAAAGAAGGAAATTAAAATATCCTTACAGGAATTCAGGTTGCTGAAAACTCAGGTCCAGCCCAGACACAAGTATGTTTTATATTAAAACTTAAACAACCAGCCAGTATAATATTTCCTGAAGTTTCATCCATCATGCTACTGGGTTCTGCAGAGAGAGAAACATAACCTTCCCTTGATATGTCTCAGGAAAAGTAAATAATATTGTTAAGGAGCTTGTCATATCACAAGTGCCTAATTGGGGAGGCTTGGAGAGCTGGCAAGTTTGCAGAATTCATTAAACATGCTGCAATAACCTGAGGAAGAAAAACGTTGGGGGATATCTGCAAATTATAGAGGTGCAGGCTGACCTATGTCCTTGTACCACTAACTGTAGAATGGTTTCTCCAGAGGGGCAGATAAAGTACCACATGGCTGAACAGACTGAGGCACAGAGCTGACAGGTGTGGTCAAACCAGATGCAGCAAGGCACCCAGTTACTCGTCTGCTTGCAGAAGACTGTGGAAAAGCAGGAGAAGGGCTCGCCAGTAGACAACCATAGACCTGCTGTATCTGCGAAACACCTGAGTGTTGGTGTGTGGTGAGCGCAGCCTTGTCACACAGTGACTGGGGTTGGGGCTTCACCAGGAAAAAGTACAATCTCTTCTAAAAAGACTTCGCATCTCAAGGGCTTGGTTCACTCTGCTGTGTGTGGAGTATATGTGTGGCTCTGGTCCTGGCTGAGGGTATGAGCTACTGACAGCCCCTGGGAGGTAATGACAGCAAAGAGGAGGACAGCCCCCTCCATCCTGGCCCTCTGTCAGCTAGGAGTGCATGAAAGCTAATTTCCCCCAAATTCTCCAGAGGACACACTCCAATGGCATTCTGATGGGTATCTCTTTTAGTTTATCCCATTGAAGCTGTTGTATTTTTAATGCGATAACAAGGGAATCTAATGGTGGTGAGTATTGGTAAAGTCATTATAGGCTTTTCCTCTCCCATGTGTTTGTCCCAAGCACCAGTCTTGAAGGAAGGGCTTTGCCCTTTGCCTCTTCAATGACCAGTTAATTACTTAATCAATGAAAAAGCCTAACAGCTTGAGAAAGATATATGGGGCGGACCATAACCCTGGATATGGTAAACCCTGGGAGAAACAGAGCTGGAACAGCTTTCCTACACTACAGTTAAGTGAGGTTTTTAACCAAAAGTGATAAGAGGTGAGGTAGCAGCTGTACCAGGTTCTCTGTGCTATGCAGTGACCAATGTGAGGCGTGCTCTTGAGACCATCTAGTTGGTCAGCTCCTGCAGGGCAGTCTCAGCAGTGGTCCTGATATCACTGACACAGGTGCTAAGCTGTTCAGCTGAGGTTAACCTATTCTAGGCGCATTCAGAGTAACTCATAGAAATTTTACTGGGGGTGGCAGGCATAGCCACTTCAGGCCTTTAATTATAAAGCAACTTCAGTTTATTTGCTGTTGTGGGAGGAAATCCTCTTTTCTCCTTATCACTAAAAATCTAAAGATATTTTCAAATGTTCAAAGCATGATTTTTAAGTATTTATTTATTTGTTTTCTGGTGAAAAGTTTAAATGCCTTTTAGGGGAAGAAACAGAGTCTAAGAACACCATGCTTTGCAGTATTTGAAAGTTTTCTATTGAGGAAAGAAAGAAATAAAAAATTCCTACCTATATTTTGATGCATTTGCATGATTAGAAATTGGAAGTCCTGGGGAAAATTATTAAAGGCTTGTATAAACATCTAATTAAAAATAGAGTGAAAAATAAACAGATAATCCTTCAAAACTGATTTTCATGTCCTTGACTTTAACTTCTGTAACTTTATAACAACTGTTTGCTACTAATGAGCCGTCAAAAGTTAGGGCTGTATGAAAGAACTGCAACAATTCATGACTTCCTGGGATAAGCCCAGAAAAACCTTCAATCAGTCAAGTCTGCATCAAGATCAGGCATATAGAGAAGCTTTATTAGGCATTAGCAAGGCCTTTAATGGAGCTACTGTGAAAGACACCTGCTGGGGATCTATTGGACATCTCTTTTAAACATATTTATACCCTGCCTGTGGGCTGTGGAGTTGACATTTAGAATCTGCTTTGCTGATCAGTCTGTGCTTGCAATTGTTTACAAGCTGTTGGGCAGGGGCACTAAATAAATAACACATGATCAAGCTGTTTTCTTGTCCACTAATAGTTTCTTCCTGACCCATGATCAAGGAAAGATAAAGGCCTAAAGACAAAACTGTTCATTCTTTTGACCCTTTTTCTTTTCTCTTTTTTTAACTGGTGACTTAGAAAATTCGACTGCTGTGAAAGATACGTCCACACCTGTATCCCTAGTAGTTAGAACCTATTAGAACCAGTATGAGGTATAATACAACCTGGGACCTTACCTATACAGGACCTATGTAAAGGACCATGAACTCCTAGGCAGCCAGAGTTGAATATATCTTTACACATTGCAGTCTAACAACTTTGGTAGGACCAAGTTTTCTACAGGATTAAGACTTCTACATTTAGCTACCTGTCTGCACGTGAACTAGGTGTCTGAGTTCCAGTGTGGCCAGTGGAGAACTTATCAGTACAGAGGGATTGGTTAACCAGTCACCAAATTTGTCTGTCCATGCACAGGTGTCATTTAACTACACCATGAAGATGCTCCAGGATGTCCTGCCTGACCTCTTACCTGCCAGTCTAGGATATCCATCTTCATACGGGAGGTGCTCCAGTCCCCTGACCATCCTCATAGCCCTCTGTTGGAACAAGTCCAGAGGAGGACCATGAGGATGATCAGGGGACTGGAGCACCTCCCGTATGAAGATAGGATGAGAAAGTTGGGGCTGTTCAGCCTGGAGAAGAGAAGGCTGCATGGAGACCTCATAGAAACCTTCCAGTATCTGAAGGGGGCCTAGAGGGATGCTGGGGAGGGACTATTCATTAGGGACTGTAGTGAGAGGACAAGGGGTAATGGGTTCAAACTTAAACAGGGGAAGTTTTGATTGGATATGAGGAAGAAATTTTTTACTGTAAGTGTGGTGAGGCACTGGAATGGGTTGCCCAAGGCAGTTGTGAATGCTCCATCGCTGGCGGTGTTCAAGGCTGGGTTGGGCAGAGCCTTGGGTGGCATGGTTTAGTGTGAGGTGTCCCTGCCCATGGCAGGGGGGTTGGAACTAGATGATCTTAAGGTCCTTTCCAACCCTAACTATTCTATGATTCTATGAAATCAGAGGTCTCCTGTGGGGCATGTTACATTTGCTTCCCCTGTGGGTGTGTTTCGCATACCCTAGAGAATCTTAAATAGCATTGGACACCTAAATGCAATCAGCAATGCCCAATGTGTCTAGTTTGGCTTGAGGTGAATTGCCATCTAGATGTTGATGGCACTGAGTAGATCTCCATTAGTTATAATACCAGTTTCTATACCTACACTGATATAGATGAAGTTACCTGTCTTTATGTCAAGTAGAAGCTCATCCTGTAAATCAGAAGTCTATTGAAGACAGCAGTATTGACAGTTGCTAGGTCAAAGAACTTCAGCAGTTTAGCCACCATCCGCATAAGACTTTCAACAGAGAGTATTGACACAGTCAAGCTGTCCAGCCAGGGATTGGTTGTGTTCAAGAGTGAAAATGCCCAGACATTTATTCAGAGCAGGATGCCATTTTGGCTATAACAAGAGAATTCAGAAGTTTGGCTATTAGTTAGGCAAACTATTGCTTTATATTAATTTTAATTAGACTACTAGAAAGAACATTTTCATCTGAAAGACATGACCTGAAACTGGGCTATTCCAGTTAATACCTATTTCACAGAAATGCCACCCACCAAGAATTTTTCTGAACAAGATCCATTTATCAGTCCTTAATGGCAGATCCTTAGCAACTTTACTCTCGTGCAGTGATTACCTAACTTTGATCGCATACTGAATGCTCTGAAAAACTCAGATGGGGCTTAACCATCTGGCATTATATTATACATTTTAAAAGGTGTATTTAAGACCTTCTGTGGCTGGAATAACACTTGTGTGGAGCTAGTGCTCTGATCTGTGTTCCAAATCCATTACATTATTTTCTTATGATGCCAGAGCTACCATCACTAATTAGGCCTTTTATTTTGTTTTACTAGATTATCTGGTTTTTAACTTTAAGATCTTTTTGGCGAGCCAACAGAACTTGGATGAAGTTATCTGAGTAAATCCATGCCAACTCTCACACAAAACTAGTAGAGTTGATTTAAGATTACCACTTTTCAAAAATGTCAAAAAGCAATGTTTCCCTTCTTTCTCAAGATCCATAAATACCAGTTTAAATGTTGCAAACTAGACCTCATCATAGCTGTGTTTTGCTACTTCACTAGTTTTTTTGTCTTACTGTGAGACTGTTATATTATGAATATTTGATTACATGCCATTTCCAGACTTTGCTACTGTGTTATGTCGATGTGGTGTGACAGGGAGTACCAGAGGAGCCTGATATTCAGTTTCCTCTTTTGGTATATGAATGAAAAGGTAGATATAAATCTGATGAAAAGCCTTTGCATTCTCATCTTCTTCACATTTTAGAGAAATATATACATTACCTGGTATACTCTGTAAGTAGGCTAGTGAAGATATAAATATAAATGAGTTAGGAAAGCACATAGAGCAGAGAAAGATGAGAGTAAAAACATGGTGCTGTAGCTAATGGACTAGAAGACTTTTCAGTAAGTGAAGTTCAGTGAGTTTCGGAGTTGCATTTGGGTCAGCTTCTTAAGACTTGCCTGCAGTCTCCCTAAAGCAGATTCTTTAAGTATAAGTTGCTTATAAAATTACTTCGTTACTATCTGTTTTGGGCTGAATTGGTGCTCACCCCAGCTTCCCTCCTGGATTTAGAATTGCTACACCAGAATTTCATTTCACAATTTCACATCAGAGGGTACAAATGCTTCTTTGAAGAGGCAATCTCTAATAATAAAAAATAATCATTAGCAATTTGTATGTCACAACTTCATATTTGCTGATATTTTGACCATTGGAAGTTCTTTCTGAGGCTCACTTCCATCCTACCACGGGAGGGAGTGAGATGTGACTAAATATCCCCTATACACCTCATATGGGAGACGGGGCAAGCCCTGAGCTTGCCTGTTGATCTGTCCTGGATCCTGGATGCAGATAAGACTGAGTTGAGACATCACCCTGCACAGATTCAAACAGTGATGTTGCTTGCACAGAATATAAGCTTTCTATGTGGTCCATTGAAAAGTGTTTCTGTTCATGTCTGGGTCCTTAAACACAGCCACCAGGATGTTCCAAAACAAGCTACATCTACTGAGTGTATGTATCGCCAGTCTTGGAGGGCTCTTGGAGCTGGTTCAATCATTCCCTTAGATTTTGGAAGGACTAAAGCTTTTTGGTCCTGATTTGCATGCTATAGGAAACAGTTTGAGTTGCATTCTTCACCTTTTCCTCAGACTCTGCTTTGTGAGTTTACAACTGTGTGTGTGGCAGAGAAATACAAGTAGCCTCTTTGAAAGGTTTTTTCCATGCTGTGTAGCTGAGCAGTATCACCATCTGTATCTCAATCACCACATCACCAAAACAATGGTATAGTACAAATTCATTTCCATCAGTGGTTTGGCCTTCAAATTGTAGATAAACTTTGAGATATTATTTGAAATCTCTCATTTGTTACTATTGAAGCAAACAGGAGAAGAGGCAGGTCTGTGAATGCCACTAGCTCTGTGCTGAGATAAAATTACTACACTGGCTATATGCAAACTACATTTTTTCCTTCATCAGATGGTTTTGTTTTGATTTAAACAGCATGGTTTATTATAGTTTTATAGAGAGCAAATTCACTTTTCTGTACAGAATAGGGTACTTCTTAGTAAATCATGCATTTGCCATTCCAGCTTTGTATTAAAAGAATTATCCTATTAGATAAAAACATGTCTTTGATCAAACTTGTGAATATCCTTAAAAAATAAAATAAAATTTCTTTTAGGAATTATATTTGCTTCAGCATCCAAATGTACCCTAGGGAAAGATCATTGTCCTTCCAAAAAAGAAAAAAAGCAAACCTCTCCCAAATACTTCTCTATTATGCAAAAAGCCTCCAAAAGAAAGAAAGAGAGGTCAGGATGGTGCACTTGCCAGTAAGAAAGCTGAAAAAACCAAACAAACCACAATTATGGCACTGATCTCAGCAACAAAGATCCTTTGTATGAAGTACAAGCAAGACTTCTTTTCCGTATAAACCTGTCCAGGCCTGAAGTAGCTTTCTTGAATTCAGTAGTTTCCACAGACCTGTACCAGTTTATGCTGCAAGGAAGTTCTGCATACATGTCTCAGTTGAACTGAATTTAACCTATTAAATAATTTTGAATTTCTTAGTTCTTGCTTTTAAGGTCTTTAGACCCCAACAGATGATACCTGTAAAGCCTTAGATGAAGTGTGTCAGAAAGACCCCATCTCTTGTAGGGCCTTTGAGCTCCCTTCCACATATGAAGGGTGAGCTACCCAGGAGCTGAGGACATGAGAGTTGAGCTGGCCCTGCTTCTCAGATGAGGGCATGTCCTGCAAGAACTGCTAGCAGGAAGGAGTGATCACGCTGTAAGGTACCACTCCAAACTCCCACTAAAGGCAGTGGACTCTCTGGATGAAAATCTCAAGGAAAATTCATGTGGTGCTGTATAGAAAGATTTGTGTTTCTATGCCATATGTAATGTCTGTGTTATCTTTAACATTTGTGCAATGTGCTTTCAATTTTCTAACCTAAAAATTTGACAAGCATTTTAAACAAGTCTTTAAAACTTCCCTAATTTTTGTTTTGTTTCCAGGTTCTATCAGAAATCAATAAAAATTAAACAAAAACCATACCCATACCTTAAGTACTATAAAAACCAGAATCAAAACCGCATAACGAATTGTAAACATAAAGCCATGTCGAATGCAAAGTAAAAGTCCCTCTAAAAATACCTATGTCACAGCAGACTGAAGTATTTTAAACAAGGACCTTTTCCTGACAATTTTTGTAATGATAATATTCTTAAGGGTTTATGTTAAGGTTCATTTAATTCTATTTCTTTAATTAGCCAAAAAACATCTACCAAAGATATGCAGGCAACAACTTTCAATTGGGAAATTTTAATTTAATTTAATCACCATATCTTGCTGCTTACAGTTTTTGTTATTTAATATAGTTAAGAAAACATAGCAAGTCTTTGTTTCTAGAGAATATTATATTACAGTTGCATACATCAGACATAATCTCCCCTACCTAGGGAGTAAAATGGCCATGAATATATTTGATCTCCAAACCAAAGCCTACCAAATATTCTTTCTTTATCCTCTTAAGCATGTATGCCTGTATATATGGGTTCCTACTGACCATTTTAGGAGGAACACCCTCACCTGCTTTGAGTTGACGTAATTCCCTGAGATATTTTTGTCAAAAGAAATGAATTTATTTCACTGAAAATGCTTAATCCAAACTTGCAAAAAGTGACATCAAATGGGACATAGCAGCCAGGTTACCTTTCTGCTCTTCCTTTACTTTTAGATTTCTTAAGGAGCTAGTAGGAAGGACTGAACTAGTAGTTGCACTGGTGGACTGAATGCAGGAATTTCCTCAGCTTTTTGTGTTGTGTTGCCCCAACACCTGACACTACTGGAGCTGATGGATGTTTTTTGACTGGATTCTACTTTCGAGAAGACAAGTCTACTTACAAGAGAAATTCATGGAAGACACTTGAAGCAGTGTGGTCAGGCATTTTGTTCTGATTTGTGTTACAGTCTCAACTTCATAATCTTGATTTCTAATGGAGCTTTCAATAATAAAAGTGGGAAAACATCTAATGTGGTTTGGGAATGCCAGTTAATTTGGAAATTATGGGAATGGCATCCACTGACTGCAGGAAGTCTGAAAAGCAGAACAAGATTGTCATACATTATTACATTCAGTGATCTTTGCTTCTATCCTTTCCTTTCCCCTCCTTTTTCTTGCTCAGATGAGGAAATGTAGTGGAGAAGAGGAGCTATTGCCTGACCAGTATGGAAATGGGTAGATTCAATGACTAAAAAACGCTTAACAGTTTAAAATAAGGTTGCCATGCACTAAGGCAGAGATTTAGCTCCTGGATATTCCGACTTCAGTCTTCACCAACATGCACCATTTTGTGCTCATGGCAGAACAATTTGGAGGCTTGCTTCAGCAAAGAGAGAACTGAACTCATAGCTGTCTTTGCAACTAAAAATAGGGGAAGTCAGTGTGCTGCCACATGACATTTTTTGGCAGGGAGTTGGAACGTTTTCATTTTGCAAGGCAAGCTAGGGGCATAGGATTTGCACAGCTCATGACTTCTCTGCAAACCACCCTCTATTTTTCCACAGACCCCTTCCCCATGCCAGCCTTTGCCAAGGGTCCTGGATTTCTCCCCCTGAGAGACTCTGAACAGAGATTTGTCCAAGTGCCACCACTGGCCTTTCCCGTCAGGATAAGTTGGCAGAAATTTTCCTCAGAGAGTGTCTTCCAGTGGAGAAAGACTTTCCAAGAACAGTAAACACACCAAGTTCTTGCCCACTGCATCAAGGCAAGAGTCCTGTTTTATAAAATGTGTTGGTAAGGCTGATTTCAGCATGTCATACACAATTGCACAACATAGAATCATAGAATCATAGAATAGTTAGGGTTGGAAAGGACCTTAAGATCATCTAGTTCCAACCTCCCTGCCAGGGGCAGGGACACCTCACACTAAACCATGCCACCCAAGGCTCTGCCCAACCCAGCCTTGAACCCCACCAGCGATGGAGCATTCACAACTGCCTTGGGCAACCCATTCCAGTGCCTCACCACACTTACAGTAAAGAATTTCTTCCTCATATCCAATTGAAACTTCCCCTGTTTAAGTTTGAACCCGTTACCCCTTGTCCTATCACTACAGTCCCTCATGAAGGGTCCCTCCCCAGCATCCCTCTAGGCCCCCTTCAGATACTGGAAGGTTGCTGTGAGGTCTCCATGCAGCCTTCTCTTCTCCAGGCTGAACAGCCCCAACTTCCTCATCCTATCTTCATACGGGAGGTGCTCCAGTCCCCTGATCATCCTCATGGCTCTCCTCTGGACTTGTTCCAACAGTTCCATGTCCTTTTTATGTTGAGGACACCAGAACTGCACACAATACTCCAAGTGAGGTCTCAGGAGAGCAGAGTAGAGGGGCAGGGTCACCTCCCTCGACCTGCTGCTCATGCTCCTTTTGATGCAGCCCAGGATATGGTTGGCTTTCTGGGCTGTAAACGCGCACTGCCGGCTCATGTTAATTTTTTCATCAACCAAAACCCCCAAGACCTTCTCTGCAGGGCTGCTCTGAATCTCTTCCCTGCCCAACCTGTAGCTGTGCCTCGGATTGCTCTGGCCCAGGTGTAGGACATAATGCAGTGCAATGACGTGACACAACTAAATGACAAAATGCTGGCTCTCAATCAAACATGTAAAGCACCTATTTTCGGCTCTACCATCTGCTATCAGTTTGCACAGTGTCTTTCCCAGCTGAAAACACAAGGCACATTGGCACAAACGAAGCATTCCTCTGGCTGGTCACAGGCTGCGAGATGCAAGATTTTTCTCCTCTTGTGATCAGCCCATTTCTCCTTTATTTTCTATTTACATGATGAAATTGGCTGTTTTGTGAAAGTTAAATCATAAGCTAAACAAAAAAATACAATCCTCTAGGAAAATGTTCTCTAGCATCCTAACAGGCAAAGTAGTGTTATGTCACTTTCTCCTTCAAAATAAGTGTGTAGAAATTAACAACTGAAATTAATATCAAGATTGGCTGAACCTTTCCTGCTAAGTACTCCAGTCAGGATTCTTCTTCAGTTTGCTTGATATTCCCCAGTATCATTAACTGTACTGTCATCTACTGATAAACAGGGAAAAGGAAGAGTAAGAAAGAAGCTTTTTAGTTGGCAAATATATGGAAAAATTAGATAATATGGTGTATTTAGTATGTAAACCAACAAAGCAAAACAAAGCAAACCCAATAACCTCTAAGCTTTTCTGCAGAGACAACCTCACTGCCACCAGTCATTTGCTGGTTAGGGTGGTTGATCACTCCTTCAGAATAAATTGATTACTACTTCAAAGCCCTGAGTTGGAGGGAGGGATCTTATTTGAGATTCTTTCCTTTATAATAAAGATCAAATCCACTAGTGCATTTGCTGCTTTTTTTCCTGAATAAATAAGGTGTTTCTGAGTTGCGGCCCTGGCTCTGTTGACTTCACTGGGGCCATGATTTCACCCCAGGAATTATTCTAAAAGAATTACTCATTTAATAAGCATACCACACTAATTCTCTACTGTTTCCGTATGAGCACCTCCCAATGCCAATGTAAACCCACTGCACAAAGCTACATTAAAGCAATATTTACGGTTGAAATCTTAACACAAAAGTCAGGAAACTCAGAGTTATGGTTCCCCCAGCCAACTATAACCAGGGGTAGCTTTAGTGTTTTGCCTTACTGTGTCTGTACTCCACAATGTATATCCAAATACCAATGGCTGAGTTATAGTGCTGTGGGAACTATAGCTTTGGATTTCAGTATATTTTTGCATTTAAATTCTCAACCTGGGTCATGAGCAACTGTGAAAGTTATGACTGCAGGAGAGGTTAGTATCTCATTTGCTGGTTTTGGTTACTGCTGAGGGTGGCTTGCGAGAATGGTGTTGTCCCTCTGATGCTGTCATGGTTTAATCCCAGCTGGCAACCAACTACCACGAAGTCACTAGCTCACCCACCCCCTCTGTCGATGATGGAAAGGCTGAGGGTCTTTTTTACTTTGACAAACAAAATACTGCACTCATAAGGTATACAAGGATTAACTCTTCTACAAGCTTTGTGTCATTCAGCAGATACTCTGGGAGAGAGCAAGAGAGCTAATAGGATTTGACAGAGATTACTTAACATGATTCTAATTCTAATATCCAATTAACTTGCTCAGAGACAAGGAATAATAAGCTGCTTTTCTCTACAAATTATACTGTGTTAGGAAAATGCTGTGTCTTCTTTTCAATGGGAATAGTACTGTTTTTACCAAGAGTTCTCAGGAATGAACTACATGGGATGTGGAAAAGACAGTTTGTACAGTGGGCAGGGCTAACCAAGATGACTCACAGTGGTGTCAAATACTCTGCCCTCTACAGCAATGCCTCTCTAGCTCAGATCTGGGGCTGTTGTAGGGCAATTTTACCTGTAACCTAATGGGTAGTTAGGATGCAGTTTATTAAAATTATTCTTTTAGACATGGATATTCTGCAGTAAGGACTAAAAATAGATTGAATATGTTGACAATAACTGGAATTTGATGTAGAAGTTTACAGTAAACTGCAGATGATTTATTGTAATGTTTCTTAAGGACCATGACATTGAACTCTGACTTTCAAAGCCAGCTGGCTCAGGAGTGAGTAATGGCTGGAATGCCAAAGAGTAGCAAGAGAGGCTAGAAGCCCTCTCCCCTCAGCTTATGCCAGTGACGAGCTGGAACTAAGTAGTCCAGCCACAGGGAGAGCTAAATAGCTGACGGTTGCTGGCATTTGTCTACCACAAACACTGGCAGAAATGAAATTACTTAGGCATGTATTTCCTTAGGTAAGAAGTTCACAAACAGAATCAAGATTGTACAAACACATTAATTTAGCTGGGCTGTATTTCTTTGGGTGCTGTAGCCTCATCTACATTTGGAATGTGATAACAATTTGTAATCATTAGTGAACACGGGCACTATTCTAAGGTAAGTTATAATCTTGTCTGTAGGGGAAGCGATCCAACCAAAGCAGTACATGATAAGTGGAAAGAGAACTGTGAGTGCCTACTAGCTGCCACTCCAAATCATCACCTTTGTTTGCTTTCAGATGTTATCAACATCCCACCACAAGGATGAATGAAGTGATACATCTGGCTCATGGACCAAGACATGAAGAGTGTTTTCCCCTGCTCTTAACAGATGCCAGCAGCAGCACACAGCTGAACTGGCCCTTCCAAAAGCTAATCCCTTTTGAACATGGCTGCTGATATATTCATACCTCATGCTTATATGTCTTGGCTTTTAGTTTTACATATTGAATTGCTTGGATAAGGTCAATATGTACAGCAACAACATTCCCACTGACTACATAAGCCCAGCTGCTCCTGCCCCGTATTTCAACCACATTTCCACTCCATCTGAATACAGCAATGATATAATTGGATTGCACAAGAGCAAAACTGACCGTTTAAAGGCCAGGTGGTGGAAATATTTTGCTTTGTGCACATGTATTTCTTCAGTGTATTTTGCAGAAATTCTAACAGACCACTCTATCTCAGGTAAGCATTAAAGCCAAGTAGCTTCACACAGGGCTTTTGTACAACCAGGTCAGAGAGCAGTATATTACTTCAGATGAGTTTACCGTTATTGTCCCCTTGTACATCTCAGTGTGATATGTATACGGTGATACGTCTAAATGAGCATGCATGTGGACAGATCTTATGTTTGCATATATTTAATATCTTGGAGAAGGGTCAGAATTAAGCAAAGCCTATCAAAAAACCTGGAAAAAGAAAAAAAATCCAAGTAAACTATATTTAGCTCTGTATAAGCAACATTTCAAATGGTTTAAAATAATCTTTATTGGAAACTGCTTGAGATATAAAGGACATTACAGTCCTTTTCAAAAGGTTTTCCTGTGCTCTGCTGAACTGTTGGTTTATGCTGAGAAACTGATTTTATGCACTTAAAAATAATGAAAAGGAATTAGAATTGCTTACTGAGCTACAAATTAGCCCTGGGTACAGTACAGTTCTTGCAAACTGCTTGATCATGCACAACTTGTTATCTCATGCTTACCAGTTTGCTAGGATGTTATTTTACAAAGCCAAAAATCTAATAAGTATGTATCACAGGACTCGTAAAGCAAGCTGGAATTAGGCTTAAACATACATTTCAGTGTTATTTCTGCTTCTGAGGAGGTGTTGTTGCAATTGGAACAGGTAATCAGGCTTTTGGGTTAAACTGAATTATCTATTCTACTGCTTATTTAGATCACAGGTTTTAAGTAATTTCCTACAGATATTTTGTCTGTCTCCTGATGCTAGTTGATATAAACCACTGATTTTGTGGCTTTGTCGTTTATTTGTTTGTTTGTTTAAGAAAAAGGGACTGCTTATGTGCCTACCTGTCATGAAGTAAGGCTCTGCACTGGGCATTTAGAAAAGGATGGGGCAGCTAGTGCTTAGAGCTTAGCTTGATGTAACCAAGAACAAGATGCAAGTCTCTGCCCCTTCATTTTCCATTATTTTCTTTTGCATGTGTGAAGTGCTTTGCATACCTGCAACTTCTTAATTCACATTATTTATCCCTCAGTGAACTGGTGTGCTACTTTTCCAGATGTCCTAATCCTTTATGTAAATGAATTTGTAAACCCAGCCACCAGCTTCAGTGAAACCTGCCAGATCCACTGTGTTTGGACTCACATGCTCCGTAGACTAAGCTTTATTTGCATAAACTCGTTCTGTAAGTGTAATCTTACTCGTTGTCTGCAAAGTTAAAGTTTCACTAATGTAAATCCCTCACAAATCAAGCACAGATGTAACCGTCTGCCCCCAGGCTCAGCCTGTCAATTCACTGCCGCCCTTGTATCTTCCCTCTGCTCCCCCTCCAACTTCTCCGGCACCCGCCCTACCCCTGCAAGTGACTTTTAGTACTAGTAGTCATTTAAAATTGTTTATTAGATACATTGTAGGTACTAAACATGACACTGAGCATTAATCATTTTGGATTTTTCCTTCTGATCAAACTGTCTCACGGAATAGCATTTGCATGTAATCCAGGGTGTCTGCTTGTACCACCTGGAAAAATTCACTCTGCCAGCCCCCAGGTGCCAGACAGATTGTTGCAGTTTACCAGGTGATGATCCAGATAAGGAGTCGAGCTCAATAAATGCTTAATGTAAGCTGGCAAATTCCACAAAGCTGCCAAAGAAAATTCAATCAGAAAGCAGCAGGGGGTGTTAACTTCCTAAAGCCACCAGGAAGAGGTGGATGATGGTGTGAGAGGATGATTCTTGTGCTTCATGTCGCGTTGTCTGTGAGAAATGAAAATTCCTTCCCACTCATAAAAAAAGGTAGATTTTAAACCAAAACAAAATCTGCTAGCTCTTGAACGTTTTATGAAAAGGAGGAAAATGTTATTTTTGATTTCAGAGGGTGTTGGCATATACTGGGTTTGTTTCTGATTACTTTCAGTTCTAAATATGTTTCCTTTTCTGGTACCCAGTTGCTATTTATTTGGCTTTCATCTTTGATCTCCCTTATGCTGGCACATCATAAAAAACATATTTCTGTTTGAGTTCTGTATTATGCAGTTAGTCTCTGCTTGTTATGTTCACCAGGCTGGTTGTACCTACTGAATAAGACTCTCTTTGTTTTTGATAGACTCCAGGTGTTTATCACTATAACTTACTAATGGATTTGACCACAGAATATGCATGCAAGAAGCCAACTGAAAAAGTAATGGCAAAATTACTGGTTTGATAATTCAATGGCCTGCTATACCATAACCACAGGAACCACACACGGGCGCGCATGCATGCACACGTGCACACAGAGTGAGCTTTATAAAAGCAAGAAATTTTGCTCAGTGAGTTTTTCTTAGATGAATTATCTGTTCTGGAAATTAAATTTCGCTTCATATTTTTTTGTCTTTCTGAGTTTTCATTGAAAGCTTTCTGAATTTCCTCTAGTTGAAGTGCTGCAGTTCTTACAGCTGTGCTCCTTCTCCCTTGTAGTTCCAAGTAAAGGGACCATTCCCCTCAGCATGCCCAACTCCAACTGACCTGTTTCATCTGTAGTGCAATAGATTTGGGGCTGCAAATATAAATTGTAGCATCTTAGGTAAGGAGCCATAGTTTCATACCACATATTCACCCCACTGCTTTGCAATAGCCAAAGTGACTTTTTTCCCAAATTTTGGTGAAACCAACTTTTTCTAACAGGAAATTATAGAAATCCCACTTTAAAAAAATCCTAATTTCTAATTCATTTCATAGTTAGAATATGGTTAGGTTAGTAACTCATGTCGTTAATAAAAGATATCAGAGTTAACCCAACCATTCCTCACAGATGAATTTTCATTTCTTAGTTCTATTGTTTGGTGATTTCCATACACTAAAAGCTAAGGTTGCCTTTTGAGTCTGAATGTGGTGCTGTAGTTACTGTATTCATTGACAAAATAAAACTTTTAATCCCAGTTTATGCCTATGTACTTTCAGTTTAATGTAGTTGTCTAAGAACCATAGACGAGATGAAGTTTAAAAGTGTATAGAGAAGACTCTCAGGATAAATTTATCACACTGTGATTCAGATTTACCCCATTTATTTCTGCTAAGTATTAAACACTGATGTTTTGCTGCTTTTATCTTTGGCTGCAGGAGAAGTTTCTCTCTGAGGTCACTCATGCTTTCTGTGTTTGCTACTTGTGCTGTCGCCATGCTGATATTACCTAAAACAGCTAACACCCATGGGCTTGTCAGGCTATTTTCATTAGGAGAAGAAATTCATGAGGCAATTCAGCCTATTAACAAGGAATGCATGCAAACCCTGTTCTGAGGAGTATAAGGAAAATAAATGGCAACAGTCTGTTTCCTTGCAAACGGTTTGTAAGACTGCCTTTCAATGGATCCTGAACTTTCGACTGTCACAAATGTTTTTTTTTTTTTACCTCTTTTAAACAGCCATTTTACCAAAAAGTAGTCTGCTGGTTCCAAAACTGCGATTTGATTCCAAGTTTGAGCCCAAGTTCGAGTCCAAATCCCAGCCCCCTCCTGTAGCATGGCTTTTGTTTTGGACAGTCCTTGGCAATCTTGTCTTGAACAGTGACTGCCATTATTTCAAGCTACTCATATAGAAAATTAGTTTAATTCCTTGGACATGAAGGAAGTCAGATTAGCTTCTGGCTCTTCTGCTATCTGTAGATCAGGTACAGATATTAACATCTGCAAAAGAGTGGAAAAACGAGGGCCAGGAACCAGGGCAGTGAAGGAAAAGACAAAGAGAAGATAAAGCAGCTTGAGGGAATGGAACAATGACAACAGTTCTTATGTCCATGCTATATAAACCAAAATAATGTATAGAAAGCAGAGCTGTGAGTCATAAAAGTATAGAAAAAAAGTAATGCTTACCTGTCTGATTTTATACTGGTTTAAAATACTTTTTACTTTATTTTTTTTTGGTACTTGGGAAGGTAAAGTCCTACCCAGAAATGAAAAAGCAACAAAAGTGGTTGATTTTACACAACACACTGCACAGCACTACCAATCCCTGCTTATGTTCCTTCCTGCCATGACAGTTTAATTTAAAGGAGAAAATCTAATTTCCTGTGCTGATTATATACCCAGTTAATTCCAAGCTCTCATGTAACAGTTAAAATTGCTGACAATTAATGGAGGAGGCACAGCTCTGCTCTTATAGCTCAGACCCATTCTCATTGAACCACTGGGTAATTTAAGTTGGAAAGGAGTTCTAGAAATCACCTGGTCCAGACCGCCAGCTCGAAGCAGGGCCAACTTAGATCGTGTTTCTGGGACTTTGTCAAGTTTAGTTATCTCCAGGATCAGAAACCCCACACCATCTCTGGGCCCCTGTTTCAGTGCTTGACCACCCTCATGATAAAAATATTTTCCTAATAATCCTAATCAGGTTTTCTTTATATTATACTAGAGTGCATTTTTGTCCTCTGCCTTACTGCTGCACATCTCTGAGAAGAGCCCAGCTCTGACATCTCTGCACCCTCCCATTAGGTCGCTGAAACCAGCAGTAAGTGCCCCATGGCCATCTCCAGGCTTAACAAGCCTCTGCCTGTGCCCCACAGGCTCAAGCCCTGACCACCCTGCTGGGTCTCCACCAGTATGTCAAAGTCTTTCTTGCAGTCAGGAGCCCATGGCTGGACAAAGGACTCTACTGTAGGCAATACTAGTGTGAATGATTCCATGGATGGACTTTTGCTGGTATCTAAATTTCCTTGCTTAGAGGCAGGATGTGAACACTGTAATCCCTACAGAGGACATAACGTGTCAGGCTGTGTACTGGATTCCCCAGGAAAGAAGCTCAAGATTTACGGGTTAGATGCACCTGGGGATCATTCCTGCAGGTAAATAATCTGCTGGTGTTTAATCTGTACAGTGCTCCCTCATATCACAGGGAAGCTGCAAAGAGGCCAGTGTAGATGCAGTCTATGCTAATCAGTGGTGTGCAGATATCCTATCAATTTATAAAACAAATCCCAACAAAATTCTTAACTTTAGACCAAGCTTCAGAAAAGCAAATGTCCTTTCTTTTGGGGCATCATCAATGGCAGAGAAACCTAAGTAAAGAAAATATCTTCCCCTTCATTCAACAACCTAGGAACACAGACAGTGTTGTCTGGGAAAATCAACAAAATATGTCTCCCATGTTCATTATTCTTATCATAATACCTGTGCTTAAAGATTGTCGTAATCTGAGTGAGTGGGATATGAAAGCAATATTTCAGTGCATTAACTGGTGTTAAATTTTGTAAGCCTATCCAAAATGCCCTATTCAATGGGATCTTCTCCAACAGCAAAAGTCAGATTTATTAAAGAGGTGCTATTTATTTGCCAAATGTATGTCTGCTTTTTGAACCTCTGCTTGAACTTCAGATGCAAATAAATGCCTCGTATTTGATTATTGCTGCAAATTCTGAATACCTGTGACTAAATTTTCCTCATGGGTATGCATTTTGCAAACATCAGTGGGGATGTTTTTTGAAATTGCACTGCTAAATCTCATTAAAATAGGCACCAGTTAGTCTGTTAAAGACTTAGTAGGTATTTCCCTAAGTAATTTCTCATACTTAAGGAGGTTCTTTTTTATTCACGCTGTTCTCTTCACTATGAGGGCGGTGAGGCACTGGCACAGATTGCCCTGAGAATCTGTGGCTGCGCCATCCTTGGCAGTGTTCAAGGTCAGGTTGGACAGGGCTTTGAGCAACCTGGTCTAGTGAAAGCTGTCCCTGCCCATGGCAGGGTGGTTGGAACTGGATGATCTTAAGGTCCTTTCTAACCCAAACCATTCTATGATTCTATGATTATTTAGAGGCAGATCAGAGAGAGCATCACTTACTAAAAGTGTTTCAATAACCATTTAAATGTAGAAAAAAAAATTCTGATTAGTTTGCAAGAAAGAAAAAATGCTGTACATATCCAGTTTTACATATAGCACGCATTATTTACAAGGGAGCTTTTACTGCTAGCTAGCACGTATACTTGGTTACTTCTCTAAAGCTGTGTGAGCCTGCATAATGGTTGTGTTTACAGTGGTAAGTGGTATGTGGCCTGCGAGATCTGATATGCAGGGGGTTTCCAATAGTGTTAGGTGCTTGCCATTCTTGTACTTGTTCCTGCTGTCATCTGGACTGGTAGTTGTGGAGACCCTTGAGGCAGATTAGAAATTAACAGCTTATCACTTACATTAATGATGCAGTCAAACTGAATGATTTAGGTGTCCTGGGCAAATGGAACTCACCCATCCAACTCTCTCTGCAGCAGTGATAGAAAAATATATTTTAGTCATTAACTTGAAGGCAAAGATGTTTTTGTGTGGTCTTAAGAATACTCAGGAGCTCAAGACTGTCAAAAGCACCAAGCCTCTACTGTTGCTTTTTAGTTCCAATACTCATGCAGCTTTGGCACTTGCATATCTTCAGAGTCAATTTTTTCGATGTTGTTGAAGATAGGATTTTAGAGAATGAAAATTTTACTTACAAGACCTCATAAACAGAAATACCATCCTGAATAAAAGTATGGCCTTGTGTTCTGGTGACCTTTGTTGGCTAAGCTCTGACCTTTGGGTACCCTTTGGGTGTAATTTGTATCTCTAGGAATGCACACCTTATTGGGCTCTGCAGAGGAGTAGCTCAGGAGCTGAACTTGGAGTGACTAGGGTGAGAGGTAGGGTTTGCTGACCTTTCATGGAGCTATCACCCTTAGTTTGGTTTAATGTTTCTATATTTAGTCTTTACATTCTAAAGCACTTCTAAGGCTGATAATTTAATTGCTCTTGGGCTGAAAAATGGCATCTTGGAATGACAAATATTGTTGATGATTGCTACATGCAAACCTGAAATACCTTAAGAAGAATAAAAACTATGCTGGCTTGGGAGAATAGTTTTGATGAGCCTGTGATCAGCGGACTGGCTGCTGCTCTCACTTGCCATGCTAGGCAAAGGGTGTGAAGTCCTTATTTTGCAGAACTAGAAGCTTGTGTGGTCGTGGAAAGTAAACAACAGAAGACCAAGCTATTTTTAAGGGGGGATGGAGCTCATTAGTTTGTCCTGAGCCTAACCCTGGTGACCCAGACTGCCTATCCACAGCCTGGTGGCTGTCAGCCCTGTCCGCCTCACCCCTTCCCAGCAGAAACTGCTACCGTCTGCAGCATCAAAGCGCTCTGGGAAGCACCATCCTTTCCCCTTTCCCGCTGCCTGCTGATTCCCTTGCGGCCGGTCAGGAGCTGGCTCAGGAGAGCCCTTTGTTCCCTGGCCGCAAGGGACCTTGCTCCCGAGGGCCTTCATCCAGCCGAGTGCACCATGGTCAAGCACATTTCAGCTTGCTGCAGTTTGTCTTCTGAAAACAGCCCCATACTGCTGCTGCGCCAGCTGTCAAATATCTGCAGAGTATCGCAGCCGCTCCTGTAGGGTTTTCCGAGCAAGGAGGGGAAAGCAGTGAGATGATGTTTGCTTTAAAAAGTGAAGTGGAAGCAATATTTGGCTGTAAACATATCTGGGGGTAGGCAGACTGGTAAAGTGTGCAGGTTGTATTTCTCAGAGTTGAATGGGAACAAGACAGCAGTGGAAACAAAGCACTCTTTAAGGAAATAAAGGGAGAAGTAAAACTGAAAGAGTCCTTGGTGTAGCATTTTGAGTTTATGAGGCGTTTCCTCTTGCTGATGAATATGGATGGCTGAACTTTTCTGCACATTGTTGTTAGAAATTACTAGAGTACATCTACAAATAGCTGTCTGTTCTCCTGTCTGCAGATTGCAAACACAAAAATGCAAAGTTTAGCATTAGGTTCAGTGTCATAACCCCTGTGAAGCCAATGGAAATGGCATAATTTACACGGCATAATTTACACAGCATAAAACGGTACCCACAGTCTGGATTGCTAAACCACTAGGGTAAGTAGTGAGAAAACTTATTTATAGACATTTCAGTGACATCTAGAAACCTTTTCCCATGGCTGTATTTCCAAGCACCCTCATTTGCTTATTGAGCACTTTTCTTTAAGTGTAAGTTGTAGTTACATAATTTTTTTTGGAGAGTCAGTTTTAGCAGAGTTGCAGATGTGTTTCTTTTGCATAACAATATATATTTATCAACTAAATGTAATCATTTCAGGTACATGGAAAAAAAGATTAAGTCGTCTAGTCCAAGAACTGGGGCAATACAGTGACCAGTGTCTCTACTGAAAACAAAAACTCATGGCCGTTGAGTATGTGTCAAGAATTAATCCTAATTAATTTTGTTGGGCAATTTGTTCAATATAAACTGACCACTCAAATAAGCTTGGAAATAGTAATACTTGATCTACACAAAGTCAGGATTAAGTTGTGGGCTAACTGGGCGAAATCTGGCAATGTACATGTTCAGCAGATTAGACAAGGTGATCTGAAAATCTGTCTTCAACTGTATGAATCCTTATGTAGATACCTAACATGGCATATTATGCATCAGCTTACAAGAGTCACCTTCAACATTCTTTTTGGTGACAACTAAAAGTATTATTTATGTATCCTATTTTAAAGCATATTTTTCTAGTCCTTGTGTTGTTTCTATGGTTCCTTTCCTAAGTTGCTTTGGAGAGGCAGATCTCAGAGTGAGGTCCAGGGGCTGCCTTGCTGCTGAGAAGGGTCTGGGTGTCTAAACTGCAATGAAAGGCTTTTCCCACCTCTGTTCAGCAATGTTGTATCTGGACAACACTGTGGATATTTCAGAGGAGAATGCTTGTGAGCATCCCATGCTTGGAGGCCTCCCTCGGCAGACTTGCCTGCTTTTTGAAGAGGCCTCAGCTTAGGGCCAGCCATTCAGCTCTTCTTTATCTTAGGGAAAAGTACTTTTTAAACTTAAAATTAATTTTAAAATGTGAACATGTATTCAGAGGGCCAAGGGAGGGGAAGCAAGACTGGGCTAGCTCAAGCTGGAAATGTCAAACACCATGTGTATCAGACTTCACTGTTGGATCACTTGGGTATTTAATCTCCAGTTATGGGGCAAGAGATGCCTGTGCAGCATGCAGGAGGGTTTGACAAGAAGCAAGACAGGAGAAAATGAATTGTTGTGTCTTGTGATATGCTGTACACAAAAGCAAGCAAGGAGTGAAAGGGTATGATGACAAAGCTGTTGGCAATTTAAACCTTGGCTCAGGCATAAAATAAATACATTATTTCTGATGGTGAAATTGGATGGTGCTGTCATGGATTCATTTTGTCTTCCTGATGTTTTTCTAGCCCTTTCTCTTTCGTCTGATCTGTGGGATTCATATCTGCACACCGATGTGGCCTGGCAGCTCCTGCAGTACTGAAAATGGGTGTAAAAGATGTAAGCCCTGTTTGCACGCGACTCCAAGGTGTTTTCTTTTCAGCTTGCACTAGTGGCTTGGGGCAGAATAAAGGGAGCAGATTCATATTTTAGTTTGGATGACCCCCTGATTTGCTTATCTGAAACTTTATGCACCAAAGTTAGGCTGGAAAACCACAGAATCAGATGTTCTTGGTAGTGTTTTACTGCTTTCTAAGCTTGGTGTGGCTGGGTATACCACAGGCAGAGCTTGTCACACGGTGTTTTGGTAGCTCTAGCTCCTTGCAGCCATCTAGAGCCTGGCTGTATGTGAAAAATGAAGTAAATGGAATACTGGTGGAATTTGGTAAGTGCACTGGAGCACTGTCACTGCCTGTGCCTTTGTGCTTGGTGCTCTGCTTATTTTCCCAGGAAAGTCTGACCAGCCCTTGCTCCCAGGTTACTGCAAAGGGAATGCAGCTCTGCAACTTACTATGGGACCTTGCTGCTGCTCCCAGGATCTGTGCTCACAGGCAGCCGCTTTGAAGCCCAGGTGCAAAACAATCTGACACCCCCCCCCCCATTTATATTTAGATTCCTTATAAAATGCTTGGTGTCAAGAGGTTATTGTGGCTGTGTCTTGGTTCCTTATGGATCTTAATGGGGAGGGAAAAAAAACTTTCAGCCATTTTACTAAAAGTATGTGGAATAGGATTAGCCTGCACCTTGTAAAATTTTATTTTAAGAAACTAAGGCCCTGATCCAATCACAATGAGGTCAGTGGGACACTTTCCACTGATTCAGTGGGCCTTGGATATGGCCCTAAGACACTATTTTCAGTAACAAGGACTGTGAGAAATGTATCTAATATTAGAAATTTATTGTTTATATTCTTTCTATAATTAAAATGGCCAGCTGCTGTAAAAAGCTTTCCTCTGTGCTGAGCATCTGAATGCTAAATTTGAGTCTGAAGAAAAATTAAAGGTGTTGGCAACAAAGGCTTTCTGCACAGTGATCCAAGTGGGATGATTTCTCAGCTATCCTATTCCGCAGGGCACTGCTGCAAGACATTTGTTCAAGTCCTCCACAGCCTCCTCCACAAACACGACAGAAGAAGACTGCAGCTAATGAGTAGATTTGGATAAGCTGTTTACAGTTTGATGGCAACATTACGACAAGGATGTATGTGACTGATCTGATCCATGCCTGACCTGTGTTGTTCTTGGACAGGCACAGCTGAGCCTGTCCTGAGAGTAGTTTCTACTTTGCGGTCCTCCATGGCATGAAACCTTGAAAGACCAAGGCGCTTGCTGTCAACACCAGGTGTATGGGCAACCCAGGCCTCCAGATGGATGGAGATTTGCTGGGGAAGCGGCTCTTTGCCAATATCTTTAGTAAATAAAAGGAACTGCGTGGGTAGGGCATTTATATGCAGGCAACCGACTGAGGTAATTTTTCCTTTTACAGCTGCTAAATATTGGGACAAAATTACCATCTGTGTCCACCAACCGTGACACCTATGCATGGGATGGAGGGTGACTCTCAGCAGGATGCAGCTTGTGTGACTGAGTTACAAGATCCAAACTGGAAGATACCAAAGAAATGGAGAAGGACAAGAAAAGAAACCAATGAAGGATGACCTCCTTTTCGGGGGGTGAGGGTCCTCTGAGAGCACTGAGGATCACCCATTCCTCTGCAGGGAGCCAAAGCTCTCCCAGGGCAGCCCTTAGAGATGGGCAACATGGCTGGGCATCCAAACATATCCAACTGCTGAGCAGTAATGAGAGGGAATGGTGGCTGGGCACCACAGAGGCGTTAGGGCAGAGCACAGCCCCATTCTTGGCACAAGCTGCCATAAGGAGCCAACTGGGTTTCCAACCCAGCCATGGCCACTTTGGTCTGGCCATCAGCAGGGGCAAGAAAAACCTGTGACAGCAACCACACCAGCCAGCCACAGGAGCGCTGAGCCGAGAGCTGCCATGAACATGGTGGTCTTCCCTACTGCTGTGCATTCACCCCTTCCAAGTTGCTGTTTTATTGTGCCCCCACCTACCCCTTCCCTCCTGTAAAGTCACATCTGTGTAAACCCCTTTGTTTAAACCCCTGCGCCTGCCTGCAGAGGCATTTCCCAAGTGTTTCTGCAGAGTTTGCAGCTTCCTGAGTTTCTGCATGGGAGGCCTTGGCAAGTGCCATTTAAGCAATTTTCACAGGAATATCTGGAAGCTGAATCAGTCTTTCTTGCTGCCCAAGAGGGAAGAAACACTTCAAACACCAAACCTTCTAAAAAGCTAAATTTCAGCCCATCTCAGAGCAATGTAGATAATGTTGGGCAGGAATCACGTGGTTTTTTTTCCTTTGTTCATTGAATCCAACTGCATGCTACAGTCAATATTTCTGTTAGAAATTACTAATGTACTGCCAAATTTTGATCTCACTTCAGCTTCACACCTGAATGACTGCATTTACTGCAGCTTTGTGGAAAGATATGAGATCTATTGGACACACATTGATATTGGTGGCAGTTATACACACATAACCAGTCCTAGTGGAATAAGAAATGGCTCACAGATTTGAATGAATTTCGACATTTGGCCATTAAGCATCACTTTAACCTCTTTACCTTTCTAACGTATCTCAATTAAGTAATGCTTTAGATATTCTAGAGAGATGGCTTCAGTTTTAATAGCTATACATATAAAATTGAACATCTCTTATATTAGCTTATCTAGATCACATTTTATAGTAAATACTTGGTATCCAGAGAATTTTTAAAACTGAATTTGTTTTACTGCAGTGGCATCCAAAGTTTGCTTAGTCTACCACCAGAACCCCAAAAGCCACAGTGATAGGGAAGTAGACTTCCTGATAATTATGTCTATTTTTGTCATATGAAACCAGCAAATGCAAAAATCGACACTAAAGATGACACTAAATTGACACTAAAGCCTTTCATAATAGATATGCTAAGCAATGTTGCATGTAGCTGATGCAACAACACAGGCAGCAATAAACAGGAATGTCTTCCCACTGAAGTTCCCCTTATTTATCATGCACCAGTGTGCATGGTTATACGCCACATATTGAAATAGTTTTGCATGCTGTGTACAGTCTCAGAGAAATGGGAGTCGCAGGGAAATTCCTTCCCTTCTGACAGAAATGTTTGTTGTTAACATTTGTTGTTAACATAATGTTAATTGAATGCTTCAACTTAAGACCAATTTTTAAGGTCTCTTAACAGAAAAGGATCTTCGATATGTTCAGTGAAGACATGCAGATCATTTAATCACCATTCATCTCAGAACAGCTCTTGAGTGAAACTCATATCAGCACACAACCCTTAAATTCAGGTCAAAGTTGTATGTTTGCTTCAGCTGGGCCTGCAGTGAAAACACCAGCTCCTCCTCCCTGTTGTTCCATGTGGTCACATATCCCCATCCTGTCCTTTTGCTCATATCACTGCTCATCCAGCTGTGCAGTGCTGGAGAAGCAAGGCGCTTCATTGTGCCATGAGTGTTGGCTGAGGGGAAGCTAAGTTTCAGCTGGATCAGTTCCCTGATCCAGCTCACTGCAGAACTGAACAAACTAGACACAGCTACAGGGTCACAAGTAGTTTTGGTCAGACAAAGAAGGCGAAAGGGACCATTCTACCCACCCCCTTTTAACAGACTTTTGGAATAAAATAATCGTGGAACTTCAGCCGCAGTCAGGCAAACAGAATTACCTGCTGAGGCTTGGTTTTTGGGTACAGAAACAATAAAAGTTGAAAGGAACCTATAGGGTTTGATGAGGTTTGCCTATATTTGGCAAAAACTTTTTCCTTTCTTGGAGTTTCTTGGAAATGTCTTCAAAACATTCCAGGCTTGGTTTTGCTCCTTAAATACCCTTGTGTTTTATTTAAACAGTGAAGAGCCAAGTTCTTCCCTCAGATATGCATACAAAAACTCCCACATTAATCAGAAGAATTGTCCGCATATATCCTAAGTGCAGCAGGTTTCTTTTTTGGTATGTACTTTATTTCCTAAGGAGAAGTAAATTCTGAGCGCAAGCTTCCTCCTATTCACACAGGGGGGAACACAGTTTTTCATGCTTCCAAACGTATTGGGGACTAGTTGATCTCACCCTACAGGGAACACTAATGTATTTCATAAGAAGCTTCAGTGGCTGCATCAAGACTGCCCATAGAGCACAGGGTATATAAGGACAATTAAAACAGGGATTCATACCCTATGATTTATGAGATGTGAGGAAAAGGTAGGAAGACCTGCATGTAAGAATGGAATAAGACATTAATTCATGGTAGAAAAATTGGTGCATCATATCTGATTTAAAATGAAACACTAATGTGGGTCTTTAACCTTCTTGATAAAACACTAGTGGACTTAAAAATAGGTTTTAAAAACTGAGCTGCTGTTTTGATTTGTAAAACAAGTTAAACCAAACTTGACAATAAAGCATGTGCTTTAGATTTCCCTGGTTTGAGGCACTGTTTACTCTGGCAGATATATCCTTAAGTGAAGCTTTTTTTCCCCCCTCAAAGCTGTTACATGGTAGACTGATGCTGGCTGACCCTGAAGCAGGAATTTGAAAACAGCACATTTATTTTCCTCCTAATGCTAAACACACATGCCATGCAGCATTTTTTGGTCTAGCTGGAAACTCTTCAAATCTGGACTATTTGTCCCTTTTACCCTGACTTTAATGTTTTCATGAATATAAAAATAACATAACGAACTTGGGGGACAGGACCGTGTGTGTTTTACAGTGGGAGTGCAGCCTGTAATTTGCAGGCTGCAGACCGGAACGGGCAGACGGGAAGAGCCAACGGATCAGCCTGGTCCTGTGCTGTGCTGGTGACAGCGGGCTTTCCCACATGCCTCAGTGCCCAGCAGGACTCCCAGAGTACCACTGGCCAACTGGGCAAAATGCTGGCAGACCTGTAAATACACTTCTCTTAGCTTCCTTATAATACAACCAAACAAAAAACCATTAACCCTTCCAGCGCTAAGCCATGTGATGTGGCAGGAGGGGCCAGATGTCTTACCAATCTTTTCTTCAGTTAGGAGCAAATGTTTAGCCTGTGGCAAAATACTAGGTTGACACTCATCTTTGCTACTACTTGAAAAATCCCTAGGAAACAAAAAACAACAAACTGGCAGATCACTGCCAGCTGTATTAATGATATTTAAGGACAGCTCTGAAGGAAGATTATGCTTTGAGATGACAGTATTGCAGTGCTAGTTTAAACTTTAAGCTACAGAGATGTTCACAGAATAATAGAATGGTTTAGGGTGGAAGGGACCTTAAAGATCACCTAATCCCACCCCCCACCTCAGGCAGGGACACCTCCCATTCTACCAGATTGCTCAAAGCCCCATCTAGCCTAGCCTTGAACACTGCCAGGGATGGGGCAGCCTCAGCTTCTCTGGGCAACCTGTGCCAGTGCCTCACCCTCTTTAAGTTTGCCTCTTTTTAAACTCTTTGATGTGGGTATAAATAAAGCCAGCATCCCTCTAGAGCCACAGGCAACCTCAGAGGCACTGATTTTTCTCTCACTGGAACCCAATTTGCAAGGCTCCCTAAGTCTTCCAGGAGTCAGCTTGAGGGTGTCAGGGTGGGTTACCAGAAGAAGGAGCAACATAAGCTCGCTGACTGAAGTTGCCATTCTTACTCTTCTTGCTAACAGAGCAGTGGTTTGGGTAAAACACTGAGGGTCTGTTCCATGCTATTCTTGAATGGATTTGACTGGATTGGACTTCAGCTAAATGGATTAAATTGTTAAACCAATTTAAGAATGTCCGTGTTCAGAGATGAAAGAAGTTTCTTAAATTGGTGCCAATCCTCACATCAGTAAAGTGGAAAAAAAAATTTAAGAAAGAAAGACTTATAAGAGATCATTCTTCTTGATGAAATTTCTAAATCTTTGCCAATGCTAACTGAAAGGAATGAAAAAAATATCCTCTGGAGAGCTTTTAGCAATTAGTTCCTGTTTGCAAAGAATCTGTGCCTATGCTGCACGAGGGCGCTAGGCCCAATCACTTTCTATTTTTTTTTTGTAAACTGGACTGCACCTCGTTAGGGATGCCCAGCTGTATTTTTCTCTCTCTTTCACAGCCACACACATCACTTTTCATCCTGTCCTTTTCATCACCTACTGCTTCTATAGCAAGCAAAGCAAGTGAAAACGTAGCACAAAGAAATCTCTTATGTATTTATCAAATTTCTCCTGCTGTTTAGCAGCTGGGAACACAGAGGTTAAAAGCAGCACCTTGAGACACAATGTGGTGACCATCACCCTTGCAGATATTCTGCAGCCGTCAGTGGTTCATGAACCACGGTTCAAGCAGCTTTGTTACATGGTACCCACGGACCATGCATCTGGTGCACCCAATCTATTATTGTATTGTAGAAGGCCAAGCTGACTTTGCCTCCCTCTGAGCTGGTGTAGAAGCTAACTCTAGCCTCAAAATTATATAGCCGCCTTATTGCAAGCAGTGAAGATAAAGAAAATCACACATTACCATGTTGCTGCGGCTTCTAGATTATTGCTATTGTGTCAGAGTGAGATCTGCTAGTCCTCATCTAGTTTTCTGCCTTACATTTTGTGAGGATAAAATGAGGTTGTAGTCAATATGTATTATACATTATGAATAAAATCCAGTCTTTTTCTTTCCTTTTTTTTTAATAGCAAAATTCCCATTGCTGGGGCAGAAGCTCATGGGCTTCAGTAATAGACTTGCTCTCAAAGGCAGCAACTAAACCAATGTGTGCTGGTGTCCTTGAATGCAGAGATGTGGCTTCTGAAAACAAGATGTACATAACAGTACCCTTGCGTTCTGTAGCTTAGCAACTTGGGAAGTATATGGATACTCTTCAAACGAAGATTTCCCATTTTAATTGGCAAGAACAGACATCTGTGTTAGAAAGTAGATTGTGCATTTGAAGCTGTCCAGTGTAGATGCAATTATATTTATACTTAAGTGTATTTATTAAGGGTCAGTAAGAATTCAATGCTGTCTCCATTTTTATGTATTTCTGTTGTCACCTGTATATGTCACCATGTGTGTTTGTGGGTATGTGTATGTGTGTATACATATAAAAAATATGTTGCTATATAAACCTGCTTCTGTATTTTGCTATATTACTTGACTTGTTTCCACACCGAATTTAACTCCTGTCCAAATCAAATGACTTGCTAAATTTCTATATTGTGCTTACTTTGGTTTTCGTTCACTATATTTACAAATCAAATGTGCCATACGGAAGAATTTTTTGCATCCATATAATCAAAATGAAGACACCATTTCGTTTGCTGCCAACATAGAATGAGCTATTTGCCTATATGTACTGCCTAATTGACTGATCTCCACGCAGCAAAAGCAACAATCCTACTGGCTCATGCTCTTCATAACTCTCCCAGGGAGACCAAAACAAAAGGCAAATATAAATCTCTTTACTGCTCTATTAACTTCTAGTTATTATGTACACAGTCATGATGCCTCTCAACAACCACCAAAATAAAATTTCCTTTTTGATACTGGCTTTTTAAAGAGTTTTTTCATGTCACATTAACATTGTGAGAGGAACAGAGGAGACTGGAGGAGAGGAGGAGCCTGGAGAGCGTGGCACCATATGGACTGATTAGTCAAAGCACAGAAGAAAGTGCGGGAGAACTGACCTACTGCAGGGTGAGTCTCTCTGTGTCCCTCAGCACCTGCCTCCAAAAACAATTCCTTAGACCTTCTGGGATGCACTAATCACACTGGAGTTAGTACTGTCTGTAACAGAAGTGTATAAATACACCTCTGATAACTATGTTTGTACTTGATGATACCTGCTTGAAGAAATCATCTCACATCGCGTTTGGAGCTACTGCTGTCTCGGGCATGCTCTGTTTATGTTAGCAGTGAACTGTTTACCAGAAAAGTGTGTTTCAGTCACTCTTTTGCCACTAATCTGAATTTGCTAAACAGTTTTATTTAAAGAAGTACTTTGGTATCCAGCTTCATGGCACCAGTCTTTGGAGAGGTGGTGACTTTTAGGGCGGTTTCCCTTAGCTATGAAGAACTCCACCACCCCGTGTCTATACACACCAGGATGTGGGGTAGGAGGTGCTGGTTCCTGTTTGCTCAGTGAAGGGAGGAATCGAGCCTAAGATGCCCACAGTGAGTGCTCTGGAGACAAGGGCTCCTATCACTTTCCTTTGGGACCACATTTCTGAGGGCTTCCAACCTCACCTATAAATTTTCCTAATATGCTGTATTTCGGAAGCTACTGCCTTCATCTTTATGCTATTAAGCAACAAAATAGCATGCTTATGCATGATGCCAAAATGTTGCCCTTTATTTCAGTTGCCCTGTTCAAAAGACCTAAACTGGAATGGAAATATTTTGGGTTTTTCAGTCTAGCAAGAACCTCCCAGAATTAATTTCATTTGGAGCAAAATATTGCTGTTCTCACTCTCCTCCCCTTTCAACAGTGTTTTATTTAGGACTTCAGACAAACAACAATTCAGCTACTCACTCAGCTCTGTTGAATACAGGAGACCTCTTCTACCATGTAGCACAGCTTTCTGTCAGTCCTTTGGCTGGTTACCTAAGGTAAGTGTCACTGTATTAAAAGTATCTTGTGTTTAGTGCTGTTGTTATGTATTTTATTCCAAAGAGTCTTACTTTCCAAAGTAAATGACCAATTTTTAGTTATACTAAAAACCAGTGCTTCAGCATAGAGCTCAGGCTGACTCTGAGGCAGAGCCTGGCAGCCCCCTAAGGATCAAGACCAGCATGGCAACATAGGAGGAAAGAAAGAGTGTACCCAGAGGCTGCAGGAAGGACTGGACTGAAAGCACCCTAAAGAGTTTAACATCTAATGGAGTCAAACCTTTAGTCTGCCTTGTACTGACCTGTATTCATGAGGGAATAATGGGTCCAAGAGATTACTTAATTTGGATTTTGATTCTGCTGTTTGCACTGCTCCGTCTTTCAGAAATTTGTATCAATACATCACCTCCATTACGCACAATAACAGAAGCTTGTGGCAAACCCTGCATCTTAGTTGCCTTCTGCACTGGATGCTTGTCAGAGGGACTTTGGCTACCCTGCCACAGCCTGGCAATTTCTGGTTTAGGCTTGGCACAGGCTCCCCCTGGGCTCCGGGCATCCCTGAGCACCCATCCCTGTTTAGCAGCTCCAACTGAGATACTGGCTTCTTCCTTCCAAAGGGAGACGAAGGGAGAGCATGCATGCGTGTGTGTGCATACCTGTGTCTGATGAGCTAGCGTCACCTTTGTTCCTGCCTGTCTGGGATTGTTTGACAGCGATGATCCCCCTTAGTCATTCCAATTTTTCAGGCAGCTTATAGAGTTGGGAAGATTTTAGTCACATATTTTGTGCTACTGTTATTAATGGTTGAACAACCTAAACCATCCACTTTCATACTCCCTCTCTACATAAAAAAGAGTGATCTGGCCTTGTTCACTTAGGAGTTTATTTTCAGGGGACTGGGCCATTTATTTTTCTTCCTCCTTCCTGAGTGTGGTTCAATATTTATTGTGTTCTTTATAGCATGTTCCTGGCTTCAACCTTCCGTCTTCTGTTAAAAGCCCCTTGAAACACTGTGCTAAAACCTTGCACATCATACATCTTAGCAAGTCATAATCACATCTGGTTTAGAGTCATGGCTGGAATCAGCTATTCTTACTGACTTTAGAAGCTAAACATCAATCTGGGATTAAGACAGGTAGTAGAGTCCAGATTGAACAGCAGAACCTCTCTAGCACCTGGTAATTTCGAGGTACTCTCCAGGTGCACAGATGCAACAGGGGCTGGAACACAACAGCATCTTGGCTGCTTTATACTGCCATGGCCTAACAAGAGTCACTGCATATCTTTGAAGTGTAAAGTAGGGGACATTTAAGAACATAACTTTATGAGGACTGAATCAACCTTCTAAAAGGCAGAAAAAGCCTTGGTAATGAAAATTAAAGAACCATATTCTTATTTTTCAGCAGAGTAATGGATCACCCAGTGGGATTAGAGCACACACATCACTTGTAAACTGAAACATTGTTGATGATGTTAACTGATTAATTTATAGTAAAGTCTTTTTAATCAATGTGTAATTATAAAACTTTTTTTTTTTTTTTTACTGGTAAAGTGTACTTTGCTGAAATGGATATGAGAAAAAGGAGATTTATGCAAAATCACTTAGCACTCCATTCTGGGGGGAAAGAGCCTGAGCCACAAAGTCTTGATCCTTATCTAAACTTCCCAAGTGGGTATTGTTCAGTAGTTTTGGTTCAAAGAAACAGCTTCTGAGCTTAGACTTTAGTTTCCCTAATCATCTAGGAAAGCGAAAGTAGGTCAGCTCTTGAGTCCAGCATAATTTCTAGTATTAATTCATAGAAGACATACGTGAACAAGATGGAAAGTCTGCATGAATCTTCTCTGGCAGTCAAGCTAAGTTTAAATATTATCATTTGGAGACTATAATCAGAAGTTGTGATAGACTTCAGCAGATCAGTCTTACCTTGGTCTGTTAGTGCAACTTTTGTGGACCCATAGAGGGGATTGCTTCTGTGAGCTGGGGTAAAACAATGTAAAGCTATGATGAAAATCAAGGGGGGAAATTATTTGTCATGTTGTTGTCCCAGGTTTTAATGTGGCTGGTTGAGTCACTGTATCTCTGCTGTGTGATAAGAGAATCAGTTGTCATTTTCAGCTGTGTTTTGTGCTACACTAGCTACATTGGATTATAAACCCTCTCTACAGCTTCAGTCATAGGAGGTTAAAATAATATCATAAGCCCGGTTTTGCTGTAGACAAATCCTTAGTCTGCTTCATGCAAAATAGATCCATCTAGGTGAAAAAATGATTGGATTCTGTTAGGATAAATTAACATGACAATAATTCTCTTCCATTTATCTAAAGTTTGTGTTAGTCTCTTCAGAAAAAAAGCAGTTTGATTCTTTCCAGCAGAGAACTTCTGTGCTAGAGATTCCTTTGTCTATTCCACCAGTTGCATCAGATAAGAATTAAGTGAAACACAACATATTGACAGTGAGACCAGCAGACAGAAATTTGGCAGGGCTTTCAGATGCACTTGATTTTCTGCTAAGCAAGTCATGAATTGTGGTAGCTGGAGGACGTTAGTAAAATAATAATAAAATAAGAAAAGCTCCAACAAATAAAAGCCTCAGAACATTAAACCTTCTCAGTTCTGATTTTATCAGGAAAGCAGAGCTGCTAACAATCTCTAATTTTTATCAGTATGTTAATTTATCTTCAACTTTTTCTACTTAGAAGGCCACAAAAGTGCTGTTTATATGTTCTTAGTGTGAATGTTTGATTATTGGTATTTATTTTACCTTGCTTTTACATAAAATAGATAAAATTGTAGTGATCAGTCTCTTTACTATGGTACTGGTTACCATGACACAAATCTTAAACATATTTATGACTGAAAATAACTGAGTTCAGTGGATTTATGTGCATGTGCCAAGATGCTCACAAGCACATGGTTTTGCGGCATTGACTTTTGTGGGAAAGATTTTCAAAAGCAGCGCTGAAAGTCTGCCCTTTCCCATGGTGAACCCACCACCCTTCCGCTTATTGAGCCCTCCAAGATCCTCTTTTTCTCTGTTGTCTCCTCTCTGGTCACAATCCTGAGGCTACTCTAGCAGAAACATAGAGAAGAAACATATTAACTGTAATCCTACGCTAGTATATTACATGACAGATGCCTGTAGCAGTATGGCATACCAGCTCTGTAGCATTGCGCCTTAGTTGAAGCCCATTAGCTATTTCCCCTGCAAACCACCCTGTTTGGATGTGGCTGTGCCACTGAGAGCTGAAGGTCCCCCTGGAATGCATTTGAAAGGCATGTGGTTATGTTTTGTTTGACATTATGACAAATCCCAGCTGCAGAGCCAGCTGTAGCATTGCACTGAGGATAGAGGCTTTCCTGGTGTTCGGCTTTACAAGGCTACTGGAGAGGGCTACCACAACAAAATTCTACTTTGCTTCATATTTTTCCCTCATTTAAAAATGAATAAACAAAAATGTGAAAAAGTGTCCTTCCCACACATGATAGGATGAGAAAGTTGGGGCTGTTCAGCCTGGAGAAGAGAAGGCTGCGTGGAGACCTCATAGCATCCTTCCAATATCTGAAGGGGGCCTGTAAGGATGCTGGGGAGGGACTCTTCATGAGGAACTGTAGTGAGAGGACAAGGGGTAATGGGTTCAAACTTAAACAGGGGAAGTTCAGACTGCATATGAGGAAGAAATTTTTTACTGTAAGGGTGGTGAGGCACTGGAATGGGTTACCCAGGGAAGTTGTGAATGCTCCATCGCTGGCGGGGTTCAAGGCTGGATTGGACATTGCCTTGGGTGGCATGGTTTAGTGTGAGGTGTCCCTGGCCATGGCAGGGGGGTTGGAACTAGATGATCTTAAGGTCCTTTCCAGCCCTAACTATTCTATGATTCTATGATTCTATGACTTCTGAACTCCTGCTGAGCTCAGGATAACTGTTCTCAACATGTATTTGATTTTAAAGTTTGCTGTTTCTATTTCAGACCAAAGAAGGACTTGTCAGCCATTTCCAATTACAGTAGTTTGCCTAAGATATTTCTACTTACAAACCTCACTTTGCCTGTGTGTCTGTACCCATCCAAGCACACATACGGCTGAGAACAAGCAGTCAGTGACATTGTTAAGATATTTACTTTGTCAAGTCATATTTAACACAGTGCATTTCACTGAGGTAAGCCACCACATGAACTTAAAAGTGTTCTTACAAGTCATATGCCTTGAAAGGCCTTGGCTTTCCAGGTAAATGTCACAGCAACAGGCACATGGCTGGTGTAGGCACAGCTCAGCATGTTACTTGCATGGTGGACCAGCTCTGCCCCTGTACCTTCCAATCCTTCAAGCAGCCCAGGCTACCCTCAGGAACACAGCACTGAGCTCACCTGAGCACGTGCCAGGATGCTCTGGAGCACCTTGATGGGGAGAGGATGCAGCCAAATGAATCCAATGTAGAAACAAGAGAGAATATTCAGGAGAGGCAGAGATAACAAATTTATTTAAAAAGCCCTGTTTTTTCTCATGGGATCTTCAAAAAACTAATATGCTCCTGTGCATAAGACTCTTTAAGGCTTATAAGGTGGCTAGCCTCTCTGAGGTCACTTTTTTTTTAAATCAGCATGCTTCAGTTTTGCTTCTGCCACTAACTCATGGCTCTAAGATGTGGTGGGGATTGGGAGGGACTAGAGCAGGAAAGTTTAAAGTCATTTTCACTTATGAAGCAAAGCTCCTGGGGAGTCACTTTGGGCCAGAGCCAACACTTTGTTCACCTGTGCAACCATGAGATGGCTGGGATGTACGCAGCTCACTGTCACCTCTGCTTTCTCTTGGTCCCAGGCTGCTTCAGAGGTCATGTCATAGCTGAAAGAGCCAAGAGGCCTAGCTGGGGTGTGAAATGACCTGCAGCACTGCCCTGAATCTATACCCTGCTGTGAGACCCGTCATCCTGTGCCTGACACCCTCTGCTGTAGGCACAGTATGCCATGCCAGCCAGGCTGCAGGAGGTGGCCAGGCACGCACCAGCATGGCATAGCAGCATAGCCAGAGATGCTGCATGTCACACTTCCGGGATATTGCATCACAAGTGAAGCTAATTTTTGTTTTAGAAAACACTGACCCTAAATACTATCAAGTCATTGATGATTTTCGAGGTCTGGCTGTGGATGTCTGGATGGAAAACATTGCTTGCTGGGCTGCTGTATGGCGGGGCGGAAACCTATCCTATACTTAAAATATTTGTTCAAGCAGCACTTGTACTAGTAGATTACGTCTCAGTAGATTCATGAGGACTAATGCTGGCACATGAAGACCTCCCTTGTAGCAATATAACTATTTTGAGCATACACAAGTCTCATTAGCATTAATAAATTGGCACTGAGGGGATTTTATAATATCTCTATGGCTGGCTGTGTCAGTTCCCTACAGCCGGTTCAGCTTCAGGTAGGGCTCCGCGAATAATTTTAAAGGGGCAGACCGGGAAAAAAAATCATGATGTGGCAGAGGAGGAGCAGGTCTTAATGTAGGAATGACCCAGAAAGGCAGGGTGTCTTTTTGCTGTCTCAGCTCCATTTTCTGCTTGTTAGATAAACATGTGACTCTGAGTTTCCAGGTGATGTTACCCTGCCTCTCTTGAGCTGTGTGTGTGAGGGGTGAGAAGGGGAAGGATGTGCTGATGCTGCCCACTACCCTGCTTGTAACCGCCACTTTCTTTTCATCTAACCTAGAGCTGTCCCCTACCCGTAGCACATCTCGCCCTGTCAGATTATGTAGCTAACTCTTTGCTCCCGTTCCCTATCTCTATTGGATGCAGCTCCTTCCACTTCCCCAGCTCCCTCTGGTTGCTCTTCTGAAGACTCACACACTTTCTCACTCTCCTAGAGTTTCTGTTGTTTTCCCAGCAGAAGCAGAGAACGACATGTTTCACCTCTCCCCAGTGTGGCTGTGATCCTCCCACATTCTCCCTCCTTTCCTTTTGCTCCACCATGCAAACACCCCTTAAACATCCCAAGATCTTAAACCCCTGCAACTCACTCTGCTCATTACACAATAGGGTAATGCCTCCCAAACTCTGATTTAAGAACTTGAAAAGCATGTCTGTGTCAATAACAATTTAATAATTTAATAACAATTTAATAATTAAATTAAACAATTTAATTCAATAACAAGACAGCCTTATGCTTTAGGCAAACATCAATGACGAACGTCATAATATGAAATGGCATCTCTCTGAGAGTCATTTCTTAACAAAGAGCAAGCTGTGAAAATTAGATGGGCAGGGTACCATTTTCTAGGTTAGAAGAGATGAGATGGATTAGTTGCATGCACAGGAGCACTTTTGACCCCAAATATAATATTCTGGGTAGGTTAAGAAAAAAACAACCCTGCAATTTCTCAAGTTTTCTCTAGCTAGTAATATTATAATACTTCATACTGCTGCTAGTAGTGGAGATACTTTCAGGCTTATCCAGCTGCAGGATGGTATTCTGCCAAGTTCCTGTTGTCCTGCACGGTAGCATTCAAGCACCTTGGCAATAGCAAGCCTTAAGGTCCACTTTAAGGCTCAGCACAGAGACAGAATAAAGCAGTAAAGAATAAACCTCACCAAGATCTACATTTGGAGTAGAAAATCATTTAGGCTAACAAGCCAGAAATGTCAAGCAGGCGCTCTTGGGATCTAAATGCATTTCTCCACTCAGTTTCATGGAAAGGAATCTTCTTGTGTAATTAACACCAAAACACCTCCTTTCTCACAGCAAGAATGGAGATCCAGCAGATGGACAACCCTTTCACAAAAGAACATCATGGTGGAGACAAATGAGATCTTGGCTTCTGGAGACTGGATTCGAATACAGGTGCTCTATATGCCAGGAGAGCAGCCCAGCCATTACATACATACCAATGGGTGTGTCTCCTTGCAGTTTGTCTAAGCCATTGTATAAGGTAACTGGGCTGCAGGAAACATCAAGATGACATTGTGTTCCAGGGACAAAGGGCAGAGCTTGTGTCTGCCAGTAGCAGTGCAGGCACCAAAGAGTTTAAAAATTGAGCCTCATCCTCCTAGCATGAGGAGGCACCTAAACGTGAGTTACAGGCTCTCACTCCACTGTGAATTTAGTTAAAGTTAATATTCCTTGGAGATTGTGAAATTTTTTAACATAAGATAAAGAGTTTAGAAGAATTCAAAGAAAGAAACAAGATTTCTAGAGTCAATGGGAACATCCATTTTAAAGAGAAAATCTCAATGAAAGAGCTTTGGAAGATTTATAAATAGTTTCATCTATGCAGTTAAACTCAGGGAACCAGAGGAAATTTCTCCCTTAGGTGCGCCACCCCACAGATGCCCACCCAAGCTGGTACTGGTCAGTACCATGGGAAAAACAGGAGACAGGATTTCCTGATCTCATCCAGTCTGGCTGAATTTCTTTATAGCAATTTGAGAAACACCAAAAAGGTAATATATTTTCTGCCAATTCTTTTCCTCTGTCCAAAGTAGAAACCAACTAGGAAAATATGCTTAACATCAGACGTACTTTTTCCCTCTGCATGTGAAGAAATCCAGAAGATGAGTGTTTCATTATAAAAATATTTCATACTTCACAGATACTGTCTGCATGTCCTTGGTTGGGTAGCAGAGTAAACAGTTGCATAAAAGTGAAAGGATTTAGGATGTGTTAAAAGGGAGTTCATTTTAGCTGCCCTGTAACTACAATAACATGCCTATTTTTTTTTCTTACCCATGCCAATCTTGTATGAACACTCTCCCTTCCTGTTACCCTTTCACATTGCCTGGATAGGAAATCAAGCACAACAGAGATGGGTGAGACCAGAAAAGTTTCAGATTTTATTGAACTTTGAGGGATTTTGGAGCTAGTGGCTTGCAGAAGTAACACTCTGTGGAGGACTTCCTCCGTAGCTCAGTGACAAGCAAGTGAAGGATGGACCATGGGGACAGATGTGGATGAAGAACTACATTTGGCCCCAGTTTTGTCTGTTGTAATGCGGGAATAATTTGCAGCTCGAACCAAGTTTGTTTTACTTGTGTGTAGAGAACATGGCATTTTTTGACAGAAACGCAGCTTTGCTGACTTCTGTGTTTGGAAATTACCTTTTCAGTTACTCAAACAGGAAAGGATAAACACTGGAAATGTTATTAATAAAACATTAAACCCCCTGAAAACCCAAGCTCCTAATTCAGCAGAGGTCCGACAATAAAGTTTACAATTACGCACTCCACACTGCTCAGCACTCAGAGCCAGCACACTAGTGACTGGCCAGATTAGTTAATCTTCCTCAGCTTCGTCTTGGGCCCTATAACTACTGCAGCAGGTCATTAACCAGCTAGTGAAGCCCCAGCACATCGTACATTTATTCCCAAATTTTAACAGCCATTGTTGGGTCCTGGAGCCTTAAAGAGGTATTTCTGATGTTAGCTGACAGAATGATAATTTATGCTCTCTGTAATTCAAAGGGATTCCAAGGCAACTGTAAACTAATGAAACCTGAACAGCTTTCCCGGAGAAGGTTCCTTATTTAATCAGTTGAACAAAAATGGAAATATGCAAAATGGGCAGTTGTTCCTTCTTTTAAAAAATACGGCCTTTTGTGAAAAGGGGGATAAATGAGATCATGTTGTGTCAGAGAAAAGAAATGTAAAAAAATGGGTGATTAATGCAAAATGTTTATTCTCTGCACATTTTTTAATCTTTTTTTTTTTTTTTTTAACTTGCTGTTCATCACTGCCAAAAGTAAGAAGTAAAGAACACAATGTCTGGTAAGTTTGGTAACCCAGTAAAGGCACTGCTTTCAGCCAGGATTTTCTTTCTCTTTCCTCTTTCTTTTTCTTCTTTTTTTTTTTTTTCAAATCTCAAATGAAAGGCTCTCTTTAATCAGATAATTGACTGGCTGGTAATTTTAGCCTTTTGTGACACACCAGTTGGCAGGTACAGTGGTACATAACCGTGAGCCTTTCCCTACAGCCTCCCCTCACTCTGGGCCACTCACAGACGTGTCTCTGTCTTATCAGTCCCAGGGGACTGTTCCCAAACATTTTGCAATAAAAACGCAAAGGAGGGGCCTTTTCCCTCCTGCAGAGGAGGGCCAGCTGTCAGAGGTAATGACTGCTGGTAGACACACAGGTGGTACCCACTATAGGTGCTCCCTCAGCCCACTGCGGACTTGAAGAAAGGGGGTGTCCATTGCACAGCTGTTCTCATAGGAGCTGTGCTCTGCCCCAGTCCTGGGGCTCGGCACCCTCTCAATACTGGGGGAGGTGGGTGATTGTGGACATGGATGTCCCCAGAGCATGCCACTCTGGTGAAGAAGGCATGGCCCTGAGAGATTACCCTGCTCTTTGCTCTTACCCCTCCTCTGCTCATCGCTTTCAGTGGTGGCCAGGAGTGGAACGTAACTTGCTGCATGACTGACAGTCCTTCAAGCTCCTTGGCAAACCTCGGGCCTTATTTTGAAAGGTCCCTGAAAGAAAAAGGATTGTGTGCTCTCTGAATGCAAGGCTGCTGAACCGCTGCCAACCTCAGGCTGCTCCATTCAAAGGACTGAGTGAATAAATGAGAATAACATCCTTGGGGACCTTGGGGATCAGTTTACTCTGAAAATCCTCAGCCTTACAAAGGGTCAGAGTCACAAGGTAAATGAAAATGGCTGAGAGGGGACTTTGATGGCCGAAACACTGTAACTGTAGAGGACTTGAAAGAAAACTGTATTTTTAAAAAAGTGAGAGAAGGGGGGGAGAAGGTGGTGGGGAAGGGGACTTTAGCCTGCAGCCTCACCAGAAGGGAGAGCATGGAGTGGGAAAAAGGGAAGAGAAAGAAACCCCTCCATTCTCTTAATCCATAGCGATCTTTAAAATAGTATTCATTGCATTTAGGGTTCAGGCAGTGACTGTAGCAAGGGAGACCCTCTCCCCAGACTGCTGCCTCAGTGCAACTAATGGATTTCCTCAGGGAAGCCAGTAGCTGTCAGGGCACAGAGGGCTGAGCAGTTGGCACTAGGGACATTACTGCACCGTGCCCTGAGAAGCTGAAAAGCACAGCACCCAAATATCAAGATAATATCTTGTAAGTTAATGAGAAGACATTCAAGAAGGGTGTCGCAGACTTCCTTGCACTGGTCTGGAAGGCAAATGATGTGAATGTGTGCACTTGTCTTGGGTCTGTTTAAGATTTGCTGTGTAAATGTCAGCAAGTAGTATAAGGCCAGATCCAAATTAACATTTTGAGGCCACTGGGAATTAGACATCTAAACACTTCAGTCTCAAAAACTCTGGCTCTTGTTGGTATGATCTCTTTACCTTTAGTTCTCTGAGCAGCTTTCTTAATACTGGCAGTAGTAAAGTTAAACACAGTCCTAAATATTTGCAGGATCAGGATGTAAGTGACTCAGAGCAACCACAGTTTCTTATTAGGTGTTCATATAGTGCCTGGCATCTGGGCCCCATCTCTGTTGGTGTTACTATGATTCAGGACCTAGTAATTTAAAAAATGGTTAAATACAGAACTATAACAGTTTTCTGTCAGAGTCTCTTCTGCTGGTTAAATATTTTTTGAAGTCATTTAAGATGCCCAGCTGACGAGTGCATAGTTTTGGCCATAGTGCTGCTTTCTAAATGTTATACACTAGCTAAGAGAGAAGCTTTATATGCAGCTGAACTCATCTTTACTCTCACATGGTAAAGATGATACCTGTAGGCCACTGAGACAGAGGCATTTCTCCCCACTCTGCTGTTAGTAAAGACTGCTGTCTCCAGGTAGTTTCCTTTTGCAAATAGTTATTCTTCTCTGTAATGGAGACTGGGAAAAAGAATATCCTACTGAAGACTAACAGAAGTTCAAGCTTGCTGCATTTAGGCATTCAGATCAAGATCCATACTCCATGAAAGAGTCTTGCCTTTAACTTCATGTCATCATATAGACTCCATGCCTTGTAACTGTATTAAACTCTGTTATTTATGACACACTTTTGGGGCTAGGAATGTTAAAACTCCAGACGGGTGCACAAGATAACAGTGGGCAGACAACATGGAGGATCCAATTTCATGTTACCTACGTGCCAGCTGTAATACTGCTGCTCTGAACAAGTATCCTCTGCCTTGTGATCCAGGTGTGGAAGTACCTGTCAGCCCCAGAGACCATCATAGGCTCTTGTCCATCTCTGTGGGTATTTTTTTGGGGTGAAAACAAGAGGGTTTAGCTCACCAGTAGTATAAACCAGTGAGTAGCTAGATCCTTCATCTGAAACTAGAGATAAAACTTATTTCAGTTTGTTTTAGTGTAGTGTGGGTTGTTAATAGAGCTGTCGGGACTGCAGAGGAAGTAAAACAGCACCCACATGGGCAAACACTAGTAGGAGATTTTTGCAAACCAGAAGACTTTAAGGCTTTTCTAAAGTTCCTCCCCCCTCCCAATCAGGTTCAGAAAACAGCAGCATTTACACCTATGTCCTTGTACTGCCTTGTACTTAGGCAGAATAGAGACACTGCTGGGCTGTGGTCCAGTTCCTGTGTCAAACAGTAGAAGCGTCAGAAGGACTCATTTAACCTCTCAGCACTTCAGTTTCATCTTCATGGTGCAGAGACAGAAGCACTAGCTTAATCCTACACACTGCGCAAAAGAGGTACAAGTAAACAGTAGAAATCTTGTTTTGGCAGAAAAATTAATGGAGGAAGAAATGACTTACAGAGCACATCACTGTGTAAGGTATCTGATCATTCATTTTTAAACAAAAGAAGAGAGTTCACAAAACTCAGGTCAGGTTTTCTAATAAGAATGAGTCCCTAATCCAGTGTTTGGGCTCCTTTGTGGATTCTCTGAAGTCTAATAAGGAGCAAAGTCAAGCTGCAGCATACCCACAGTGTGGACATTATTGAGATTTCCTTTTAGCCTCTCATCTATTTTCTTACACCAGTGGGAGCTTTGCTTCCTTTAAGATCTCTACTACTTTTATCAAACTTAGCTGAAATAGACCAAAGGGTTCAGAAGTTACTGGAGTAACTCCTGTCCCTTATGAAATCAGGCTGAGAAAGCAGTTTGGTTCAGTACACTCATGGCTATAAGAAGCCATAATTCACGTAGCTGTGAGCATCATTGTATAAATGAACACACATGCACATACATTTCCTAATTCTTAGTAGAAGCAATAAGGACAACCAATCATGTATATGTAATTGTGTTTATTTTTCACAAATGTCTTTTTAAAAAGGATTCTTTTAAGCCAAACATTTGAGAAATGGCCCAGATTGGGATTTATCTCAATTATGTGTGTGTAGAATTATATGATAGACATTTTTTCCAGAAGAAAAAACTGAAATGGCACATGGAGTTCATTAAAGTTGAGCTAATGGTTTCAATCACATTTCTAATAGTGTAGAATAGCTAGCCAGCAACGTGGGCTGGGAATAAATCTGTGTGATACCTAGTGAAACATATGTGCTTTTGTTTTCCCTCCCTGAGATGGGCAAACTGTCTGTTGTTTAAATGCTTTATTATTACAAATGAGAAAAAAGAGAAAATTGAATGAAGAAAAATATGAATGAGCAGAATGAGTAAGCACGATTAGTCTGTGCAACATCTATCTCAATGGGTTCAGACAGAGAGAGACAAAGAGGTCTGTAACTGTTGCAGGGTGGACATTTCATGGTTCTCTGCAGTACAGTCATACATAAGGACAGTTAGGGCAATGCAGGTCATAGTTCTTTTATAAAATGTCAAGTTGTTCTTAGCCTCAAGCAAACGAAAAGCTTTTCTTAGTACAGTCAGTGCAAACATTTGCCTTAAAGTACTCCTGATTTTTCCAATTCCTACTTGTGGTTTTTTTTTTTTTCTTTTTCTTGGGGGGGGGGGGGGGGGGTATCATGTATTGGACAAACTGTGTTTGTTGTTTCAGTTGCCTTAAGTGCTAAGAGGTTTTTGTTGATGAAGGACAGGGAGCAGCTGCCCCTCTCTCCATCCTCAGCCCCCTTCGGGCTGTCTTCTCTTTGTTCCATAACCTTCACAAAGGCGGCTCGTTTCCATTTCCCGTGTTCCCCAGCGCAAAATTGGACGCCCCTCCAATTTGCTCAGGAGGCTGAGCAGCGCTGTGGATTTAACTTCAGCCTTCAGAGGGCAGCCCAGGGTTGCAGACAGACCGGCCTGTGCTGGGCGGCAGTCCTCGCAACAGCGGGCCTGGCTGAAACGGGGACGGGGCGGCCGCGGGGACGCCAGCCGCAGGGACGGCGGCGCTCTGTGTCCCTCAGTGCTACCAGCAGTAAAACTTCTGCTTGCGTGAGGTCTGCACCCTCATGTCGTATTTTATTGTATGCCCTTTCCCAGACAGCACTATTGATTCATGGTACTACCCTCTGCATGGTGTACTTATGGAAGGTGATACCTGAACGCAGCTCTCTGCATGGACATAACGGCATGGCAAAAACGCTGGGTGATAGCTGTGAATCTGCTAGGCAGGCTGCTGTGGAAGATCTGCAGGAGAGAAGGAGGAAGCATTTTTCATGCTTTGTGTTTCTGTGCAACAGAAGCGTAACTATAGATGTGGGTACCACACTTTTCAGAAGGGAAAACAACTTGTTTCTTCAAGAATTAATATAACGCCCTTTCTCTAATTTAAGTTTTAATTGTGATTAGTTCTGCTGGTATGATGGAGACAGTGAATTTAGTGTGCCTCCCCCAAAAACAAAATGTGACTTGTTTGATTTCATTCTAAAATCCAACAAAAGTGCTTTAGATGCATGCTGAAAGAGCCATTGGCTTCCATCGGGCACACCACATAAGCAGTTGGTGTCCTATCTACTTCCCTTATCTTGCTTTTAATCCTCTCTTTTCCCTTACTTTCTGATATCAACTTTCACATAACTCTGTATTGCCCCAGGCCTACACGTTCCATAGATCAAACCACTTTTAATAAGAAAAAATGAGTTCATTTATAAGGAAAACATTGCTTTGATGGGCACTGGGGAAAAAAAAATAATAAAAAGCCCCAAGATTTTTCTTGGTGATCTGTTTCATTTCTTAGTTATTGTGCCAACAAGATAACCTTCCCCAAAATTCCTTGAGAAAACGCCCCTCTAACCTAACTGAAGGATATCAGTTCCATTTGAAATTATGCCCTTCTTCCTGCTCAGTCCCTCTAGAAGCAGTTCAGGGTGATCTCGGAGCTTGCTTCTGATGGAAAAACTCAACATTTGGGCTTCTGAGCTGGCTGGCTGCAGCACGCAGTGCAGAGAAAATGCTGGAATGAAACGATGCTTTTATATCACTGTTTTCCTTCTGTATTATGAAAACACTGCAGTGCCAGGAGGGAAAAGGAAGGTTTTACAATTGGGAGAGTGAAGTTTGGGGAAGACAACCAAGTGTCCTTGAAAATATCTCCTGGGTTGTATCACATGTGCTCATGGATGCCAGCAACTGCAAATGGAACACCACCACAGAAACGGGATGGATTTCAAAATGCAAAAATGCAAAAGTGCTGTGGTACCGTGCCAGGGAAGCATGACAAAAATCCCTGACTGCACACCTAGCTGTAGCAGAGAAGAATGTAGACAAACCCCTAAAGTTTGTACAATTATCTGAGGAACAGAGGAACTGCTTTCCTGGCTTGTGCTACTCCCCAGGCTGAAATCTGGCTCCCGGACTGACCTCCTTCAGATGCTCCAGAAGGCGGCAAAAGAACCCCTTCTGGAAAACAATAACCTCAAGGAACACATTAAGGGAATAGTTTGCTAGTAAAGGAGAATTCTTAATAATTGCCTTCAGTTAGTTACTGTCTTATACTCAAAGCAGGAAAGCTTAGTTCATTTCTAACCCACTTTTTATATACAAGAGACACAAGGATGCATGAATTCTGTAAGTTAACTGCTCATGCATGCATATACAGAGCATATATTGTAATTAAAAGAATGCATATGCAGAAACAAGTTAAATACATTCAGAAGCAGCTACAGCTCTGAGTTAACTAGAGAAAAGCTAAAGTGAGTAAGTGCTCATTGCCCTTATATTTTACACTGATTGTCATTCCCATTTTGCTCCATCATGCTGCATTTGGTATCCTTTGCCACTTTTTAACCTGGAGACATGCCCCTGCAGAGGCAGGTATCTGTGTCAGACTTCCCCAGCAGTAGGACAGCTATTGGTGGACTAAGATTACAGTGTTAAATATGTTCACAATTCCTCCTCCGTATGACAGTCCAAACCTCATCCTTGGCGTGTGATGCCGATCCCACTCCAGGCGTCCGCTGCACCTATGCTGCCGGGATGCTCAGGGAGCCTGGTCCATGCATGCTCTGGTAACTGGCAGCAAAATAAAGCACAGGAGAAAACTGTTTTGCTTCGTACATGTCTGCAATACATTTTGTCTACTTTGCTGGCAGGGAGGCCAAATGATACCTTTCCTTTTAGGACAGCAAAATGAATCATAGTTTCTGTCTTAAGAGACATTTATGTGTCTCTGGGAATGTGATCCTTATTCTCTGTTATAGACATGAGCCAGACGCTTTTCTGTAGTTAAGATACATGCAAGATACTTACATTTCTCATTTCCTTTCTTTACCTCCTTCCCTCTCACAATTCTTCTTTCCTTTTTCTTCCCCTCTCTCATTTTTTTTTTCTCTCTCTCTTGGGGTGTTGAAGAGGGGGGAGAAGTTGTTGCATGAGTGGCAAATTCTACCGTTTATTCTACAGGTCTTCATTCTACAGTTTTGAGTGGGGTTTCCTTCCTCATTAGTGTCACAAATGTCCTTTAAATGCCATTGTACTCCCAAGGGAATGAATTAAGTTTTGGGAACTACAAATAAGGATACCTGAAAGAGATCTGGCTTGCAGGGAGTCATAGGCACCTTCACCTGGGAAGCTACTACAAGTTGGATGCAGTAAATAATTAGTCTGATCTTGAGCTCATTTCTGCTTAAGTCTGGGGAGAAACAGGAACACCCTTGTTTGGGTTTGCCACCAAGGAACTTAAGAGCAGTAGGAGAAAGCCATTGCAGAAGGAATACAAGCAGAGGCAAGGATCTGTCAGCTAGAGGAGCAGGGGTCTCAGCCCATCAGAACTCTTACTGATTTCTTTCCTGAGCGTAAGTGCAAAGAAGTTTTAAGAAAAGGTCTGAAAAACGGCTGACTTTGTGTATGTTTACAGCAGATTCTTCCCAAAGCAAGGAGTCACACAGATGTGGTTGCTTACAAATGTAAAAATCCAACACAGCTGGATTAAGAGAGAGTCGAGCTCTCGGTATTGACTCCAAGACAAGAGTGGGCTGCGAAACAAAGCCTGCTAGCTTATGTTTGATGAGGCAAAGACAGAGAGGTGTAACATGATCAAAACAGTGAGGTTGGGAAATGATCTTTGGAGCAGCATTCTCAATCACTGTTAGCAGGGAAAAGTGTGTTTTGTCAGGAAGAGAGGAAAAGCTGTGGCTTCCGTGGTCTACTGTGCTTCGTCCAGACCATGACTGAACAAGCCTTTTAATCTATGCGGTTCTCACTTTACTAGACAGATTTATGTATTGTATATGTGTGAGAGAAAAGTTCCTGAGCCAGTGTTTATTCTAAAGCCTTCCTTTTTTCATTTCATTCTTACTGTGCTCACAAACGCCCATTAAATCAGGATCTAATAGATCTAGTGGACACCCAAATATTACTACCACCTTTTTACAGCTACAGAGGATGTGAGGAAACAGCAGCCCCCTCATTCAGTTGAGTTTCCATTAACTCATTCCTGTTGCTGCTCACCGCTAAGGACAGACTGGCAGGGAGGGGTGTCCTTTAGCCTGGTTCCTTCAGCTGCCTGTGCTCGATGCTGTGGTTGCATGGACACAAGAGCTGAGGTGGGGAGAGATAGTGGGAAAATTGATGTATCCCTTTTTTCGAGCAGCCTGATCTGTGTTGGATGGCCTTTCTTCACTCTGATATTTATCTTCTTCAGCATTAATACTTCTGATAGTGGTAAATAATAATGCCAAAATCCCCAAAGGAGGTTTTTTTGTGATAAATCATAGAATAGTTAGGGCTGGAAAGGACCTTAAGATCATCTAGTTCCAATCCCCCTGCCAGGGGCAGGGACACCTCCCACTAAACCATGCCACCAAAGGCTCTGTCCAACCCAGCCTTGAACACCGCCAGGGATGGAGCATTCACAGCTTCCTTGGGCAACCCCTTCCAGTGCCTCACCACCCTCACAGTAAAGAATTTCTTCCTCATATCCAGTCTAAACTTCCCCTGTTTAAGTTTGAACCCATTACCCCTTGTCCTCTCACTACAGTCCCTAATGAAGAGTCCCTCCCCAGCATCCCTATAGCTCCCCTTCAGATATTGGAAGGCTGCTATGAGGTCTCCACGCAGCCTTCTCTTCTCCAGGCTGAACAGCCCCAACTTTCTCATCCTGTCTTCATACGGGAGGTGCTCCAGTCCCCTCATCATCCTCGTGGCCCTCCTCTGCACTTGTTCCAACAGTTCCATGTCCTTTTTATGTTGAGGACAACAGAACTGCACATAATACTCCAAGTGATGTCTCAGGAGAGCAGAGTAGAGGGGCAGGATCACCTCCCTCGACCTGCTGGTCATGCTCCTTTTGATGCAGCCCAGGATACGGTTGGCTTTCTGGGCTGCAAGTGCACACTGCCAACTCATGTTATGTTTCTCATCAACCAACTCCCCCAAGTCCTTCTCTGCAGGGCTGCTCTGAATCTCTTCTCTGCCCAACCTCTAACTGTGCCTGGGATTGCTCCGACGCAGGTGTAGGACTTTGCACTTGTCATGCTTAAACTTCATCAGGTTGGCATCAGCCCACCTCACAAGTGTGTCAAGGTCCCTCTGGATGGCATTCCTTCCCTCCAGCGCATCAACCAAACCACACAGCTTGGTATCATTGGCAAACTTGCTGAGGGCGCACTCAATCCCACTGTCCATGTCACCGACAAAGATGCTGAACAAGACCGGTCCCAACACCGATCCCTGAGGGACACCGCTCATCACTGGTCTCCAGCTGGACATTGAGCCATTGAGCACAACTCTTGTTGTCTTGCAGCCATCCAGCCAGTTCTTTATCCATCGAGTGGTCCACCTATCAAATTGATATCTCTCCAACTTAGAGACAAAGATGTCATGTGGGACAGTGTTGAATGCTTTGCTCAAGTCCAGGTAGATGGCATCAACTGCTCTTCCCCCCGTCCATCAGTTCCATAGCCCCATCATAGAAGACCACCAAATTGGTCTGGCAGGATTTCCCCTTAGTGAAGCCATGCTGGCTGTCACCAACCACCTTATTGTTTTTCCTGTGCCTTAGCATGCCTTCCAGGAGAATTTGCTCCAAGATTTTGCCAGGCACTGAGGTGAGACTGACTGGTCTGTAGTTCCCAGGGTAAAATGAGAAACACTCTTAAGTAACAAAAGGGATTTTTAAATTTCACTGATGGTGCTGGAAAAGCCCTTGGTGGGATAGAAAATGCAGCTTAGCCAAATTAAGTTATTTGCAGAATGGCATCCTGTCTCCCACATTTCAGTTGTATCCCCTGTTTGCCCCCCATCATGTAGCTGCTCCCACAACACTGATGCTAGGTCAACCCAACATGCCTCTATTCCTCAGTTGTCCTTTTAGCTTTCTTTTAACTGTTTTTTTGTTTGCTTGGTTTTGTTTGTTTGTTTTCTGAATCCTTTATAACTTGTTGGCATTTTCTGTGGTATTAAAATACTAAAAAATGAACAGTTTCTGAAGTTGAGCCTTACAGTAACTGTAGACGTGACTTTGTGGCTTTCTGTTTTTCATAACTATGTAATTTATGGGTTCTTGTTTTTTTTTTTAATTTTATGCCATACTGACTGGTTTGATCTCTGCCAGCATGATACGAGCATTGTTGCTTTTCAAGACTGCTTTTGCCTGTTTTTTAGCTATGCCTACGGATACTCATACTTTTGCATGTGTTGTGGTTAAAGCCTCTATAACTCACGCGGTTTCGCTCTCTCACTCCCCCCCTCTTTATTCCCCCCACTCCCAAAGGGATGGGAAGGAGAATCGAAAAGAACGCAACTCCCACAGGTTGAGATAAGAACAGTTTAGTAACTAAGGTATGACACAAATCACTGCTGCTACCACCAATAATAATAATGACAAGGGAAATACAAGGAAAGAATACAATCGCTCACCATCTATACCCAGCCCAACCATGCAGTACACACACACACCCCCCCCCCTCCCCACACACACACCCTTCCAGGTCTCTGCTCTCCATTTTCACATCCTGGGCATGACGTGCTGTGGCATGGAATACCTCTTTGGTCAGTTTGGGTCAGGTGTCCTGTCTCTGTTTCCTCCTTGCTTCCCCTCCTCCCTGGCAGAGCATGAGGCTCAGAAAGTCATTGGCCAGCCTAAACATTCTAAGCCATAACTAAAAACATTGGTGTTATCAGCACTGTTCCCAGGCCAAAAGTCGAAAACACAGCACTGCACCAGCTACTACAAAGGAGAAAAATGACTGCTACTGCTGAACCCATGACAACATGGGTGAGAAATGCATTATTTCTACAATATCAATTTGTCTGCTAGTAAATTAATATTCAACCTAAGATACTCATGACTTTGTTGAAAGATGAACAGGAACAACATGTCCAGAAATCAACAGTGTGCCTGATATATGTGATATATTTATTAATGTTATAAAATGAATTATGCATAAGAAGAGCTAATAGTACTGAATAATCCTCTCTAAGCTGAAAGAAGCAACCTAAAAGACTTAGGATGCTTACAAAGAAGCACTGGAAAGTAATAATTTAATGTACAAAACAGAAAAAATGAAGTCTGTTTTTGCATAATCTGCATCACAGATGCTTAATGGCATTGATGGATGTGAAAAAGTGTAATACTTAGGTAGAAAAAAATAGATATATACCTTTCAAGCCTTGAATTAAAAGATTTATCATACAGGAGAGGATACTGATTTAGGGTGTTTGACACCTTGTCTCAGAACCTTAGCCCTTGTAAAGAAGAGCCTAGGAGCTTTCACAGGGGAGTCAATTCATTCCTGCATGAGATAGCAAGTGTTATAGTTCCCTTCTGTTCCTGTCTGAACAGGATATAAGTTCTTGGAGGGTTCACTTGAGTCCTCAGGTTGAGCTTCTCTAGGTCTTCTTTTCTAGTCCAGAAAAGCCTGTCTGATCCCTGCTGCATGTGACTGATTGTAAAAATAGTATAATTAAACAAGTATGTAGGATAAAGGAATTAAAAGAATACATTTATTCTGAGGCATTATGTACATTTTTGAGAAATAGTTGCTCTGTTGTTATATTTTAGATGAGAAAAAGAAGTGTGTGTAAAATTTTCTGTGCTTTAAGACAGAATTGGTAAACACACATGCTGTGGAGCGTCCCTGTTGTCTGGAGCGCCGGCCCTTTATTGCACTCATTTGTTCTGCATGGCGAGGGCTGAGTTCCACATTTTGCTGTTGGCAGCTGAGAGCTATTATTGGGCTGCAACATCTGTTTCAACAACAGTGGGTCCCTGGTCAGCAAAACTAATTAAAAAAGAAGTCCAGAGTCAAATACCATGACCTATCTGGTGTGTCTATGTGTAAACACGGTAACTACCGGAATAATGAAAACTTTAAAATGTTTAGGATAATTTACAAAAATATGACAAGTGATGAAAAGTCTCAGAACTGTTCTTCATATCAAACACTTAAGAACAGCACAAGCAAAGATTGGTATTCCTGCAAATGTGTAAGTGCATAAGGAACTTTTCATGCACATGGGCATTGGTAGTAAACTCACTGAGCCACTCAGCTATGCAGCCCTTCTCACATGGGTGAGTATTTACAGAATCGGATTGCAAGTTTCCTCAATACTCTGCCAGGATTTTGTTAATTGGTAATAGTAGCTATGAGGGTGTTCGGGTGTGCATTTAATGGCTCCAAACATTCATGGGATTCCTCCATTTCTCCCTTCTGTCAAAATGTCAGTTGTCAAGACAAAAGTAGTTGTTGCTGGTGAGTTTCAGCATGTTAAATACTTCCCTTTGATATGGCAAGGAGGAGTTGTGTTTATATTGGGCTGATGAAATGAGATGACTTGTTTGAGGAAAAGGTAGTAGACAAAATATTCAGAACAGGAGGAGTAGGAAGCTGCCAGAGCAGGCACTGCTTGGTTGTCAAAGTGATGACTAAGTTAATTACAAGGCATCCTAATTTTTGGGGTTTTCCCAGGCTTGCTGATAAATTCCAAACTTTTTAAAACTGAACTGAGGCTGAAAAGTGACCAAAAGCTCCCTACTGCGCATACACAGATGAAAAAGTGATCTCTTTTCTTTTCTAAATATGGGTAGATTTTGTGCTAAAAGTTGTGCTTAAAGGAAACCCCTTCACAGTCCCTGCATGAGCTATATGGGATCTTGGTCCAAACGAGAAAGTGCTATATGGGATCTTGGTCCAAACGAGAAAGTGCTATATAGGATCTTGGTCCAAATGAGAAAGTGCTATGTGAGATCCTGCCCCAAATGAGAAAGTGCAGTAGATAGCGCATTATGAAGCTGGTGCTCTCTAACACAGCAAATGGGCAGGACATGAGCTTCCCTCCCCATCCCACATTCAAAATATGGACCATAAGCAAGTAACTGAGGTTTTTTTTCCAGAAAAAAGAAAACACACAGAAAAAACTGTAGCTCTCAAGGTCTCAATTTCCCATCCATACAGCTCCTAATGCTGCACAATACATCTCCTCTCCAAGTACATGGTGCAGCTGCAGTCAAACCCATCATGACTATTAAATTAAGGTATCAATGATTAATAGTGCCTCGGAGTAAGTCTGTCTATTCACAGTTCTTCACTTTTTCAAATGTGTTTTGAACATTTTCACCCAACCGGAAAATTGCTAATGGAATCTTGTGTCTGGTTTTAAAACAAAAAATTTTGTATTTAGCTCTTTACTGACCAAACCTATGCTTGTCTATGATTTCCCTTATTGTGAAATAACAGAATCCTTCTTTTCCAGGGGAAACAGAGAGATTGAAAAGGTGTACTGAAGATGGTGCACCTGTGTAGCCAGTTGTTTTCTGCAATCCATTCTTTCTTTAGAAATGATGGGAAATCAATGTTTCCCTAGAGATTTTTATTGCCAGTCTGTTTATCTGCCAGAACCTCTTCAATATCAATCTTGGATGGCTGAGAATTATCTTTACAGGGTGTTGAGATGAATGGTTTGTCAGACTTTCTGCCTGATGATTTTTACATCCTTTTCTAATCTCTCCATTGAGTAGTAGGTTAGCAAAAAGTAAAATATGTATAGTAAGCCATATTGGACTGTCAAAATTGCTGCAAATCCTAATTCAGTTATGAGACTATGCCCTTAAAAGCAGTAGAAAAACTGAAGTTAATTTTAATGTCTTATGTGTCAAAAATAATGACTAGATTATGTCTTTGTCCCATTCAGATTATTTGTCAAGAAGCATATCTTCCTTACAGGGTGATGCTTTTTTTACAAATCCTGGTGTTTCCTTTTTAAAACAATTTGACTTGCCATCATGCCATGTAGTGGGTTAGATGACGAGATGGTTGATCCACTGTTCCACATCTCATTGGGCTTTTCCAGATTTTTTCATTGACTTGTGCAAACTCATATTAATGTTTCTTGGTTATACTTCAGATGTAGCACCATTGCTTGAGAAATGAGTAATTGCATTATTTGTCTTTTTAATATTTTGCTGGAAAATGCCTCCAACAAGACCAGTCACTAGGAAATTGTATGGATCTTAGAAAAACTGAAAAGAGTCAGAGAAGAGACAAAAAAAAAAAAAAAAAAAGGAATAGAGAAAATATCAGCATTTATTTTGCTAGAAAAACATCATGAAATTGAGACGTTACATTTAGTATTATTTAATATTATTATTGAGACCTTGCATTTAGCCTGTTTCACCATTGTGCTTCAGTTGTAAAGAAAGCCCAGAAAACCCAACATGTATCAAGCTGAACTTTTTCATTTTAAACTTAGGACCCTCCCTATCCTCCAGCAGCTGTAGACCTCGAGTTTATGCCCATCTCTATTATAAAGACTGCTGCTGAATAAAGGAAGAGGTGCTTTCAAATCAGGTAATCCTGTATGGTGACCATATGTTCCCTATTTCTGTTTCATGCTGTGCTGTCTTCACTTCATACCACTAAACTTTTGGGGCACCATGTTGGTAATTGTCCTCTGCACAAAGACCACAGTGAGGACATTTAGTGCTGGCAGGGATGCTTCTGAGCAGCCCAGGGGTGTTTGGAGAGACAGTGGTTAAAGAAGGCAGAGCTCCGAGGGCAAGATGTGGGATCTCCTCTGGCAAGGCAGGATGCCAGTGCTTCACCAACAGTGTGCAGGTTTATGTCAGACCTGCTATGTAGTGGGATAAAAACACCTGTAAACATGATGTTAATGTTTTGCCAGCATGCTGTTCTAGATGGTGCTGGGCCATAAGCAGTGGGGGTGATAGCCTGGAGGGGCTGCCTGGCTCATGCAGCCCTCCCACAGGACCTGCCTGCCTCAGGCTGGCATGGGATGGGGGAGCGGGGGCAGATACAACTGGCGATGAGGACAGAATGATCACTTCTGAAACAGCCCTGTCCCTTCACCTTTAGCCCCCTGATTGCTGCAGGGGCAGCAGAAAGCCCAGCTCCCCACATTTCTCCATCTTGAACATGCCTTTCTCCTCCTACTGCTTTTCTGTTGGCCGAAGAAGCCTGTCCCTGGACCCTTATCCACAGGAGAGTGACATCCAATTTCTCCTACACTGCTGAAAAATTTGGAGTCAGCTGTGACTATGCCAATGTACTTAGTTTTACTGGATGAAAACTGTAATTGTCATAGCACTGAGGTAGTGCAGAGCAAGACTTTCAGCTATTGCAATCATCACAGTTCTGCCAGCTTTGAAGGAAATAATCTATTCATGGCAGTCCAGAATCTGGCTTTCTAAAGAAATCAAGCAATGCTGAAATCACCAATGTCGCTTTTGAACAACGTTGTATTAACATAGTTACCTTTTCTTGTAAGAAGAGCTTTCACCTCTTAGCCCAAATTTGAATCAAATTTCAGCTGCAAATATATTTGAGGATTTTTTGCCTTGCAATCAGTCATATAAAGAAATACAATTGTCTTTCCACTGTTTTATTCCCATTGCTTGAGTTATGCTATTCAAAGCTGAGTAGCTGATGAGTTCAAATTCTTTCACGCACTGATTGCAAAGTTAATCAGCTAGGTGAAATGGGACTGAAATATTGCTATTTGCTCTGATTTGTAGGAATATAAATAGTGACCACAGCTTTAGATTCTGTGCTGAACTATTCTCAGGGGGCCTGCTTACATTCACCAAAGATCCAGTGGGCATCTGTCTGCAAGACTTCATGGGCTTGCTTCTAAAAATTAGAAACAAAGTAGACAGAACAAGAGCAACGCAGCCCTACAGGATCTCTCCTAAATTAGAGCTTTCACCATGGGAGACGGAGCAGCTCAGGGGAATTGGTAATGGGAAATTGGAGCCATGCACCTCGTGGCTGCCAATCTGTATCTGATCCAGGCTAGTACTGGCTGGAAGCCTTTAGCATCCAACAGCTCTTTTCTTGTCTTTGTGAAGCTGTTAGCAGCCTCAGCCCAATTCCTGGTGGAAAAACATCCACAGTAAGAGACTACTTTCACAGCTGGCATAAAGCTGCAGCCTCTCTTACATTTGCATCAGAGAGTCAAGGTGAGGTCAAGGTAGAGACATAGTTCCTTCCTGCCCTTAGAAGGGTCCTCAGGGAAGAGGTGCATAGGAGAAGGGGCATGGGTAAGACACCATTGCTGATTCCTGAGCACTCAGGAGAGGAGTTTGGCTCAGTGAGACCCTGAGCTAGAGACATGCATAGGGAGGGGTGGCAAAGCATTGCTCAGAAATCACTGGATGGGGCACGGGAGAGTAAGGAAACCGTCTGCATACATTGCCTGTCAGCAGCAGTCTGCTTCTGTCCCTACTCAGCATTTGTCGTGTGAGGACCGAATGCAAGAAGAGTGTGTTTCTAACACACAACTGCCTAATATCTGTGCAATCAGTGGGAAGGCAGGGGGTGCACACTTTTTATACCTTGGAAAATCCTAGCATCCACCTGAAAAGTGCACACCTACCTACTTGTGCCCATATTTTCTGAGGGTGAAGAATTGCTTAAACCTCATAATGCACATGGCTCTTCCAACCTCTCCAAATAAATAAGTAAGTAAATATACAAAGCAGCAGTATCAGAATTAACAGCAGCTCTGAAGTCATCATAGCATAGGCTTTCTTCTTGGGTTAGAAGTGCCAAAGAAGCAGAACAGCAAAAGGGAGATAGCATACAGCAGCAGGAGGTGAAATACCTCATTGCAGCGGAGACAGATTTCTCAGAACAAACTGACACATTCAATTAAGCCCTCACTTGGCTACCTGGGGATGAGCTTTAACTGAACCTTGGGCTAGCCGTCGAAACACAAGCAGGTAATCAGGTAACGTGAGCCACTTGATACCTGCCTGAAAAAAAAAAAGTATGGGTTGGGTGTGCAGTACCTAAACTAATTACTCAAAAATGATTGCCTGGATTTAGGCCAAGCATTATCTCACTTGTCCTCGATGCTACTGCAATGGCATGAGGGGAGCAGAAAATGTGGTAACCTGAGAGGGAGATAAGAACAAGAGAGAGGGAGAATTGAGAACACTTTTTAGCTGTGATGGTGATGTTCTGTCTCTACACTGCTCTTTGGCCCAACCTCAACAACAGTGAAGCAGCCTTTGTATCTTGTCTCCTCTTTTTCAAATAGATTGGCAGTCAGAAGCATTATCCACCCATGCATAGTCTAAACACTCTGAATTAACCTGTTCGGGATTTTTTCTCCTCTCTCTCCATAAAGCTAAATTGATCCTATTGAAGAAGAAAATGTCAAGATTTTAGAGTAATTTCTATAAAGGAAACCACAAATCCCTGATCATAAAAAACCTGTCATCTTCATTTTCTAAACAGATCATTGGTTATATAGTGAATATAATTTTGACTCATGCAGAGTAAAACACAAAACTTCCAATCCAAAGGATTATTGAGCTTAATGAAAAGAATTCCTTTTCCTTTGGTAGGTTTAAAGAGGAGCTGCAGAGAATGGTTATTTTATTGCCGGTGGAGAAAATCAGTCATCAGTTTCTGATATTGTAGATCAGTATACAGGACCTGACTAGGAATTTAGGACAAGCACATAAGGTAAAAGTCAAAATTAGAGAACAAAATCACCAACAATCAACCAACAGTACCACATTTTCTATCTTTCAAATACTGTCATCTGAAGAAAATTTAATATATTATTCATATATATGAATATGAGGAGTTGACAACTCGTGCATTGTGTTTAAAATGTGCCTGGAAAGTGTGGGCTTAGGAACTACTACAAGTGTACTTATGGGAAAGTAAGGCACCTGAGACTTAACTTTGCTAAGTGCTGTGCTTCAGGTTGATCAGTTGATATAGAACTTACAGTGTGAAACCCATGTGAAACAAGCATCCAGTAGGAGCTGAAAAATATTGAAAAGCTGTAGTTTGTCATTCTGTTTGCTGTACTGTTTTCATATATATGAATATAATAAACTATTTTAGTAATAACGCATCAGAAAAGAATAGACAAGAATGTGAAATCAATAAGCTTAGTCTTTGCGAGAGAAGACAAGTAAGACTTTTATTAACTGAATTTAATAATCCATCCCTAATTCACTTAGCCAATGTTTAGAAAGTCAGTAAATGCTCATTTTCACCTAGCTCCATAGGGGTATACTTATTTGTTTAAACTTGCAAAAGAGTACAGATCTGGGGAACAGTGCTTCATCAGTGCATTCGAATCTGCAAACTACATTTCTACAAAGAACAGATAAGCCATGACCATTTATGTGCTGCTGCCTGGCCTTTAGCATCATGTTGGGTGTGAGCTGGGCATGTTGGTATTCACCTTTGCTCCCTGTCCAGGATGTCAGGGGAGGTTAAGCTTTCCCCAGGAGAGCACAGCTGAGGGTTAGCAGACAGGGCAGTTTCTGTCATTGAACTTCAGTTTGGCACTACCTAGAAGCTGTTGTTGCCATTAATGTTCTTTTTTAATTCTCTTCTGTCATCTTTGGTGGTCATCTGTATTTATAGACAAAGAGCCCCAGTGTGCTGTACCAGCCTGCTTCTTTCAACGGAACCTGTAGCCAAAATTTTCAGTGACCTTTCTCAGGAGCATCAGTAGAAGCCTCTTCTTGAGTGAGATAAAGAAATTAGAACTTCATTCTTCCATGGTTTACTCCTAGGAATGCATTTTGGCAAGGTCCTAAGAATAAACCAGCTATTGAAAGGGGGATCTGGGAAGTTGACAAGCATGCCTAAGCCCAGCAGGGAAATTTGATGAGGAAATAAGATGCTTTGTAGATCAGTGTGTAGTGATTAGTCTTTTGAATGCTGGGATTATTATATAAGCAAAAGAGGAGGGGGGCACTTATTGTATCTGACAGCTACCACTTACACAGGTATTCTTCAACTTAATGAGAAACATAATGGTGTATTTGTTTATAAATCTTGAGTGAGACTCCTGTGTTTTCCACAGGCCAGTTAAATGTGACGGAAAAGACAACTTTTGTTTTTCTTCTTTCCCAAATTAGAATCACTACAGAAAGAGCAGGTAAAAAAATCCGGCAAATATCCTGCCTTATCACTGACATGCTGCCTTCAATCTCGGAGTCTATATTCATCTTTAAACAAAAAGTGTATTATGCATTTGAAAATACAGGCACCACATTTTGTATACTGTAAACACATGCTGAGAATAACCAAGGTTCCAGAAATCGTCTGGTATGACAGATGTTGCATGCTATCCAAAAGCAGGCAGGTTAGGAAAAGCAAGTAATAGAAAAACTAATTAAATGAATTTCTGAAACGATTGCAAAGAAATATAAAATTCTAAATGTCCTATAAAAACAATAGAGGAGCTGAGGCTTCAGTCTGTTTTTTTCCTTTTGCATAAAGATTTTCATAATTCTTGTTTTGAAAACTATCTTCTCCATGTTTTGCCAATTGAACTATCTCTAATAAACAGTGTTTCCCCTTCTGTATATTCTTCTCCCATCCTCTTATACATCTTATAAACATATAAACAAAAGTAACTTCTTAAACTTACTTAGACTTTTGCATATTGATTCTACTAATAAACATTATGACTCTGTGCATGTGTGAAAAGAAAGAAAAACCAAGGCAAAGCATTCAACTTCAGATAAACGTTAGAATATTTTACAGAAGGTTTTGCACATGACACATAATATATGAGATTATTCACACAGAAAATGCTTAGGAAAACAGAGAGAGTCATTTACAAACTTCTCTGACAGCCTGTAGGTTTGATTCAAAATAACCTATTTGCAATGTTATTTGATTATCCGGACCATTATTATGCATTTTTGTTTAGTTTTCTTCACTGTAGCTAATGAGTTGGCCAAGACCACCTGGAGCTAGCTGGAGATTAGAGTGTTTCCAGTCCTGTCTGCAGTGCCCTTTCCCTTACAGACAGACTAATTTGTGTGCAAGCAAGATTTATCATGAGCCTATGTCTCTCTGTCTCACTGGGACATTATCTTAGGAAGTGTTATTCTAAGTAGCAATTCCCCAGTTCAAGTGAAAACACTTACGGAGCCAGCTTACTGAAGAGAAAGCTGAAGTATATTTATGAATGTTTACACATAACATATGCCCATACTTCTACATGCTATGGGATATAACACCACCTGGACTGAGGCCAGATCTCACTGTTTATAAGCAGAGAATGTATGGCTGCATTTTGTTCAGCTTTTTCTGAGTAGCAGGGATAATCTAAGTGTAAATGAGTCCCTGCCTGAGTTATAGCTTTATTGAATTAGTTGCTGGAGCAAGTACTTAGTTATGATAACATTTTATAGGTGGAACTCCCAACCAGAAAAGAAAGGGGACATTTTTCCAGAAATTCACTGTGACATTCATATGTTAAGTATGTGTGGTTCTAATAAACCCCCTTTTGAGGAGTATCTTCAGTGCTAGCTGCCACTAGTGACCCTACCATTGCTCCTTAAGCTGCAGTTGGCTGACTACTACTAAGGAAGTCCTTGAATTTTGGAGTGTCAGTCTCACATGAGGTTTTATCATAAAGCTAGCTTAGTCCTGGTAGCAGCGCTTTATGTATTTTTTACTTTGCAAAGTGAAAATGCAAAGAAACTTAAGTAGAGTCATTTACTGATATGATAAATGACTGTAAGTTTTAAGAACATGAGAATGCATTACCCATCTATGTGGAATCTACATGGATGTCCTGCTGTTCCATTTCTTCTGCAGTTTCCCTTCATCTTCAGTCTACTGTAAGCTTACCAGAAACAGACCTGTATAAATTTTCACTTGTATTGTGTTTTCCTCAAATACCCCTGCCTTGTTAGAGGGTTGCTGGTAGTTTTTAGAATACTTGCAACAATATATTTATTTACTGGGTGATATTAGATAAATAAAAATCCAGTTCCAGTAGAAGAGCAGATCACTGTCATCTTGAACACTTAATTTGTTGTACCTTTCTGAACACAATTTTTCTAATCCTTTTATTTCTATTTGTGGAATCAGTATCTATGAAGGACCTGAGATGACATCCACAATTTATAGCCAGTATTTTGGCTTTGTGATTCCTGCTACATCTTTGAATTGGATTCTGTCATTTTAAAGCTGTTGTTTTTCTTGTCTTACAGTTACTGCCGGAAAACCTGGAGGTTGTCTAGATCCACGACTTTTCATAAACATCTTTGATATGAATCTTTTATGACTCTTCTCCACTTGTCTGTCTTATACTGAATAGTGAATGCAAAGACAGTCTCTTCAGATAGTGACTCACAGGAATGCAACATGCAATCCACACAAAGGAAATTTAATACCTTAGCAGCTAATTAAAAAAGCATTACTTTCCACCAGTGCTGACCTCCAGACATGCAGAGGATAAAGATGGGTGTCTGTCAATCAAGTTTACCTTACAAACCCTGGCACAGTATTATGATGAATGAACAGATCTAAAAAAAGGTGATATTGCTCAGAACCCTAAGGTACTCTTAGTACCATGTTTAAAGAAGCAAAGGCCTCATCAGTAATTTGAAACCTCAGCCTGCATGCTAGGGATATACCAGTGCTAAATTTGCCAAGTACTACAGATACTAGACATGCAGTATGTAGAAGGACGATTATAGACCTCCATGGGGATTTTGATATACTCAGCACCAGGGTTTTCAAACCACAGAAGTACCTACAGACATCCTGAAGTCTGCATGCTTATATTTCACAGTCTTTCATCATTACAACAGCAGAATAAACACTGAATTTGAAGTGGTTTTGTGTTCCAAAAGAAATTTTATTCTGTGTTTAAGAACTTTGCAAGTGCTGATGCTGGCTCACTCCATTTTTACTTTACAATTAATTCACCTGCCATGTTCTCTGTAGAAATAACAGTCGTCCACAATGTTCTTGCAATGCATTTAATTCCTCTATCCCCGTGCCCATGTATTTTTTTCATCTAGATTTGTATCATGCAGCCTGTTGCCCCAGAGTTCTGTGACAACCCAACAGCAGAGCTCTTTGATACAACAAAAAAATGGCTTTTAAAAAAATGCCACTGTTTTCTTGTTGGCTTCCTTGAACTAGTTAAGGTGTGAGAGGATAAACTCCTACTCATTTACATTTGTTCCATAGTACTTATCTGAATAGCCATATAGGAGTGTGGGCTAAAATGTGATCTAACCATGTTTCAGTGAAAATATAAGGAGCAATCACCTGAATTTGGTTCCCATGAGATGTCTTTTCTCTGCACAAATGCATTTACTGTACATGCAGGATAGTGTAAAGGGATCCTACTGTAAGTGAGAGCAGGACAGTAAGGCATTTGGTGAGGGCTCATCACCTTGTTTCTGGATTTCCTCTCCTGAATTCCCTTTTACATTGCTCAGTTCATACTGGAAGAAGAAAACCTCAAAAATCAGAACTGTCTTTATGCTATTAGACACTGAAATATTTGAGTCACATGGGCCTAGGAGTGTGAGTTGAGGCAAGAACTATAATAAGGAGGGAGAGGGGAGCTGGAGATCAGGATCTCTCTCACTGCTTTGTCCTTCCATGCCTTCTTGGTCAGCTGTGGACAACATCTATTAAACTTCCCCTGGATAAGTGGCAAAGTCCACTCTTTGTCTTTCTTTCCTCTTTCCTCCAACTGAGCAGGGAGTCCATTTCAGTCTCCCTCAAGGGGAGGCCTCTGTAGTTATTTTGTATGCCCTAGCCTGTGGGATGTATATGAGGAGCATAAAATGAACAGCTGTAGCTGCAAAGTATTAATGAGATAGAGAAAGAAACTCATGGGAAACTGATCATATTCTGTGAAGGAGAGCAAGGCAGTAGGCTCCATATTACTATTTCAATGAAAACGAGTAAATCCTTCCAGTGTATCCCTGTGTTTTAAAAAATCATTTTATAGTTCTGTGGGGAGCATTTTATTCCCTTTAAGATAATTTTAACTTTGTTAAAAGGCAGTACTTGGTTCAACAAGGCTAAGTTGAGTACTGTGCTTTGGTCACAACAGCCCCATGCAACACTACAGGACTGAGGAAGAGTGACTGGAAAGCTGCCCAGTAGAAAAGGACCTGGGGGTGCTGACTGATGGTTGAACATGAGCCAGCGTGTGCCCAGGCAGCCAAGAAGGCCAGCAGCATCCTGGCCTCTTTCAGAAATAACATAGCCAGCAGGACTAGGGCAGTGATTGTTCCCATGTACTTGGCACTGGTAAGGCTGCACCTCAAATACCATGTTCAGTTCTCGGCCCCTCACTACAAGAAAGACATTAAGGTGCTGGAGTGGGTCCAGACAAGTGCAACAAAGCTGGTGAAGGGTCTGAAGCACAAGTCTAATGAGGAGTGGCTGAGGGAACTGGGGTTGTTTAGTCTGGAGAAAAGGAGGCTCAGAGGGGACCTTATCGCTCTCTACAGCTACCTGAAAGGAGAATGGAGCAAGGTGGGGGTTGGTCTCTTCTCCCAAGTAATGAGCAATAGGAACAGGACAAGAATGTGAATAAAACAAGAGGAAATGGCCTCAAGCTGCACCAGAGGAGGTTTAGATTGGATATTAGGAAAAATTTCTTCACTGAAGGCGTTGTCAGGCATTGGAACAGGCTGCCCAGGGAAGTGGTGGAGTCACCATCCCTGGAGGTATTTAAAAGACGTGTAGATGTGATGCTCAGGAACATGGTTTAGTGGTGGACTTGGCAGTGCTCGGTTAACAATTGGACTCAGTGATCTCAGTCATGATAAAATACTATTAGACGAGTGCTTTAGAGGATGAGGAATGGAGAAACATGGAATAATGAACTCAGGAGAAGGATAAGGAAAAATTTAATTGCTACAAATGTAAAGCCTGACAAAAGCTGACTTACTGTGAGACCTTCAAGGTTCATCACCTGAAGGGGGAGGATATGACTTGCCAGGAAAACATGCTGTCCCTGATGAGGTTTTTGGCTCACAGGATATTGTGAAAGTGACCATCTCTGGAAGCTGATGGTGAATGGCAGCTCAAGCAGGTGGGTGCCAAGCCAAGGGTAACCAGAAACTGCTGCAGACCTTAGCAGACAGCATCTGAAACATGAAAGCAGGTATATCAGCCATCACTTCTCTCTGCAGTCATACAATTTTCTGTTGCCTAAACTGAATTGTTCCAGATAAAATTTTCCATGTAAGAGCTAATATCAGAATGAGTGTTCCAGGGAAGTGATAGTAAAAACAATTCAGTTTTTCTCCACCTATTCAGGCAAAACATACACTCACATATACTTTCATGGCCTTCTCTTTGACCAATATATTATCCCCTGCTTTGGAACAAGGATTTGAAATTGATAGAGATAAGATTTGTTGTTGCAGCAGTGTGCTGCCTTTTGGCATCCACACAAAAAGCTTCCCAAGTGATGCCAACTTGCAGACCTTTGACTTGCTGCGCTTTGCACATGCTCAGCTGTGAACTCCTGAATTTTCCCAGTTGCATTTCCAGAATATTCCAGTTGCTTCGCGCATGCTCAAGGACTCTGTCTGCAATTGCAGCTGTGGGTTCCTGTCTACGGATATGGTTTCATGATCAGCATAATTTGATCTAACAGTGGGCTGCTACCCAAATGGGATGACCCCATTTTCTCTGGAACCCCCAACTGCATTTTCTGAACTCCCCCTTCACATCAGATCTAGCAACTGTACAATTATCAAACAGCCGGGGGGGGGGGGGGGGGGGGGAGCGGGTGTGACAGAAAAAATCTTCCTGGTTTTTTTGTGTTTATTTCCTCTGTTTTTCTAAGGTCAGTGCCAGCTCCAAGTACATGGACCAAGAGCAATATGCCTGACCCTGGTTTTCTGTCATTGTCTGCCTGCTTGGGCATGCACTGCAAGGGAGGAAAGAGCTGCTCACCATGATGTAGGAAGGGCACGAGCCAGAGCAGTGGAGCAGGCAGTTGTGTAAAATACATTTACTAAATAATGTATGCGAAAACTTGTGCTTAAGTAAATGAAAACAGTAAACAGTGTCCAGGGTATTAGGTCTGCAGATGCTTGCCTAGTGTATAAGCCATCTGGGTACACAGTATTGTACATGTCTGTATGCAAGTATCTTCATGGCCAGCAGTAAAGGCAAGGAATTCAAAATGACTATTACTAACCGACCAGTGTGTACTGGAAGAACACCAAAGCACCAGGTATTTTAAAGGTATTTAAGACAATCAGGCCTTCCATGAAGAGCTCTTATATTCAGCATAACAAGTATAGGCACTACATCTGCTGTGCTATGCAGAGTAAGAGGAACACATCTTATGGTGCTGAAGGACCCACTCTTTCCCTGGGATATTGTTCTAGAGGTTAGTTAGGTTTTTTACCATTAATGTTCTTCATCTAGGCGAGCCAAATAAAATAGGATACCTTTATCTGAAACTGAAGCAAGGTTCATCAGTGTTCTAATCTGGGCTTGGATGTATGCCGTGTTTCCTGTGCTGCCCTTTCAGCAGCTCAGAGCAGCACAGGGATTGGTGGCTGTCAGTAGCATCTTTTCCAGTGGGAAAGGAGAGATATCTCAAAGTTTAATTAAGTCAATGATTTAGCATGGATCTCTCATCAGGGAAAGCAGTGCTCTGCCTGCCGGCTGTTTACTCTGTTGTGTTAAAATAAAAGGGTAACCAATAACTCTTCCATAATACTCTTGTATTTTTACACATAAATTCATCTATTCATCACAAGGTTTTCCAGCAAAAGACTTGTGGGGGATGACCTTGATTCCTAGCAAAATGACTGGGAGAATCAGCTTTTAATAGTTTCCTGCACATGCAAACACAGTTATAGGGGTATAATGTACATACACTCACAAAACTCAAAGGCACTACAAGAAATACGGCTTTCAATGTATTACCTAATCCAATTCAGAGGAATTCTCTGAGTACAAAGGCTGGCTGGTGTGATATGATTTGAGCATATGGATATAAAGAAATGCTAAAAGAAATGGAATTAGGTAGCTTATTTATGTCCTTTTCTACCCAGTGCACAGCATCGTTATCATTTTATCAGGATCCCCTGACACTCCTGATGAAGTGTGAGCAGATTGACTCACCAAAGCCGCAGCCCAAATGAGCCTTTACTCTCTGATGTTCACAGACAGCTTGTGAAACTTTCCAGTTGATGCTGAGATGTCCTCTGGGAATATTACAAGGAGTTCAGGAAATCTTTTTTTTTTTCTTTCTTTCTTCCTTTTCCTCTTTCTTTGCCATGATGTCTTACTTTATAGCAGAAGGACTTAATCTAACTATGGGAAATATGAACTTGCTCTAAAACCAAGGGTTAAAACCAAAAAGAACCCCAACTTTAATAATTTTTCCAAATCTGACCTGTCATTAACAGCAGTGAATTTGGGATTATTCAAATCCCTTGCTCATGTTTGGGAAGGGGGAGAACAAACACTTCAAAGAGTTAAATTGTTTTTCACAATGCAGTTTGTCCAGTTTGCATCTGATCTGCACTGTTATAAAAGAGACCAACTTCAGAGCTATTTGATAGATCAACAAGATACTTGTCAGTATTATCAGATTATTGTACCTTTTGTAGCGGTTCTTAATATCTGCTAATAAGGAGTAATTTATTGAATTTCGTCAGTACTGAGGAAAAGAAAAAGAAGTTTTGAAAAAGGTGGTGTGCACGTCTTTAGCTGTACCTTCAGGCTGTGAGTTCAGTGACTCACTATCGCTCCTTTGTGGACCACCAGGAGCTCACTCCTACTGAAAACAACTGCTGAAATATACTAGCAACATCAAATAATGTCAGAGCTAAAAGGAATGCCCATGCTGTAGGCCTGTGACACCAAAAAATTGCACATCATCTGGCATATGAATCAAACCTATTTGGTTTTTAAACAAGGTCACCTATATATGATAATGCAGCTGCTATCTTCATAGTATGAATAAAGCCTAAGTAAGTTCAGTGTTTTGCTGCAACAGAGACCCCCATTTGTAGCCTCAGGGCTACAACCAGGTTAGCTCTAGTCCATGCTACAGTATAGACCCGTGTTTAAACAATTAAGAAGACAAAAAAATATTGTAACCAAGTCACCCAATAGTGTTGGATTTTTTATCATTCTTTTGTTCAGTGCACATGAATCCAAAGAACAAATGTAATTGATGAAGACTGAACCAAGGTTGGTATATAACAGAAGAGAGAAAAGCCACTCTTTTTCTAAAGAAATGTAAAAAGATCTTGAAGTTGAAGGCATCTTCCTCCCCCCCTGGCCCCTGAGTACCAGGGTGATTTAATTTGCCAGCTGTTCATTTCCATCAATGATTCATGAGCAAAAGCAAATAAAACACTTTTCAGGAATGCTTCTTTGCCCAAATAATAAGCCATTATTGTAACTCAGAAGGCTCTCAGGAAGGACAGGGGGAAATAAGCCCTTAAGTCTGTAAAATGCTGCACAACATTCAAATAATGAATGTTGCTTCTCACATCCAAGATGTGCAGAGGTTGTGATGAAAGATTGGTAAGTGGGTTTTAGTCTGCTGAGGCCCATACCCTTGTTTCTGGATTTCTTCTGCAGTTATGGAAATTATTCATAGCTATGAAGTCTAGGCAGTTTTCATTCCTTTGCTGCATCTGGTGCAAGATATTTTTAAGGGAAAATTTAAACTAATGAATCATTGCTTCCACCCTCTTTTTCCAAACAAAAGCCTTATTTCTAGGTCATTGTCAAAAAAAAAAAAAAACACAAGTGACAAAATAGTTGTCACTGCTTTGTGGATATTATTTTTAAGTAAGTCACATAACTCCAGAAACTGAAGACATGATAAATAATTTATTAAACCAACCTCAGGACTTACTGGGGAGTGCTATTATCTGCCCTTTGGAATGTTACATGCTTGCCGGTTTTACTTCAACCTTTTAAATAACCGAACTGTGAATCATTTCCATTGTACCATTTTCTAAGCCTGCTCTCAATCATTTGACTTGACTTGGCTGCTTCTAGAGACCAGGAGGACATCTGCCCCTCTCTGGGGTTGGGAACTGGGGAGGAGGTGAGGAGTGACGGTCCTGCAGGCTGGTACTGGCTTCCTGAGGCCCATCAATACCACAGCCTGCACTGTGACTCCCACCACCCTAACCAACCTGACTCAGCAGTGCCTGTGCCTCCTCTCATGGGAGATGTGATTTGAGCTGGAGCTAATGCTAGCCCACTGTTTTAATTAGTCAGGTCACTGTAGGGTTTGGGGCACATAAACTACTCCAAAGATGCGGCAGATTTCCAATCCCAGCTGTAGCATTTTGTCTGGCAATTCAGGGTGGTTCTCAGTGCGGAGGATGCTGTGGAGTGCATGTGCCAAGACAGAGCTGCTGGGAAAGCCAAGCCTTTTATGTTTCCAGTCCCATGGTGACAGTAAATCAGAGCGTTCCGCATTTCCTTCTGCAGAAGAGCAGGTCCCTGCAGCTCATTCACAAGAATGCCACAAGTCCTGCTAGTATGAAAGAAGCCACCTTCATCTGTGATCTGGCATCCAGGACTGGTGACGGGTTGGTCTCATATTCACCAGGAAGGCTGTGAGAGAAGTTCATCTTCTGCACCTGTTACAAAAAAGTCCCAAAGGCAAGGAAAGATGTTGGAACCATCCCTCATGTCACAGGCAGTGGCACTTCAGGAATGACTTCAAATGCCAGCCAGACTCCAGCTTCCCTGATTCCTTACAGTCTTGTCATGGCTCGCATACACCATGTGGCACTGAACATGAAAAACTGGAGACCACTGATTAACCAGCTCTAGAGAGTGGATGTAGGCATTGCACATTAACTTGAGGGTTTTTTTGGCTTGCTTATTTGCATGCTTATTTGGGGTTTGTTCCCTCCTTCATCCTTTTCCACGTTTTCACTATGTTTTCATGCAACTTGACCAGAATTTGGGACATACTCAAAATAGTAATTATTTTTTTGTTAGGCTACATCCTTGATTCTGTGGGGGGAAAGGATATCACACAGCTTTCCTATACAAAATAAAAGCCAAGGGAACAAGTGTCAACAGGGCTTCCTGAAGTTACAGAGGCTGGACATCTGTAAGCGTGAGCAGCAGATCATTTCCCTGTCTGATGTTGTGGGTCCTCTGCCTACGCTACAGGAAGGAGGAGCAGCCTGCCAGGATTATTGGGGATTCATATGATGGTTTAGTTAGCTTGTGTAGGCAAGGAAGGGAGCTCTGGGGGCCCTTATTCCATCTCAGACGTTGTTAGCCTTTTCCATAGACAGTTTCAGCGAAGAACTGGCCTACAACCTAACTTGCATGAATATATTTTATGCCAGTGAAATCCAGCTATCCATCTTTAACACCTTTTTTTGAACTAATTTTTGTACTAGAGTGATAGCTCTAACTTATGCATATTGGCATAAAGCACATCATTTAATCCTGAAGAAAATCCTCCACTCCATGTTGCTTTTGCAGAGTGATTGACGTGCCCTGCACAGATCCTCATGGCTCACTTTCAGGGGAAAGGCTGCACATCTATAGCCACTTACCACTTCAGTGCCTGGAAGTTAAACTGTCTGGAAAACACACAAGAAAGACTCGGAGCTGGGAAACCAAATGTTTCTCATAATGGCTTATGCTATGTTACTGGCTGCTTAAAAAAATCAGCACAGAGGGCAGTGGGCAGTTTTTTCATAAGCCACCTTTTCCACCTTTTCCGCCTTGTCCTCCCCATGGAGGACAGTGGTGGCACAGTGCCTACCCCAAGAGACTAATCGGAAGACGAACTAGCCCAGCCATCAGGTAGATATACTGAACATGCTGAAATTCAGCCAGATTCAAATTCTGCAGGTAACTCAGACTAAGAACAGCTGGGGGCATGTAAGTCCAGGCAATGGCAATGTAGCAGGAACCTCCTGGGGAAACATGGCAAAGCCAGAAGCTTGAGGACTTAATAAGTGGCCTAACTGGCAGCTACTCCCCTAGTAAGAGGAAATAAGAGGAAGCAAAGCACGGCTTAACAAGAGAGCATCCAGATGAAGGCAGCAGTAAACATGAAACAAATTCCAATAAACCAAAATAATCTCTCCAAAGAGTAGAACATGTGATGATCCTGAGATTAACAGGCCATTCCAGCACAGCAGTAAAAACATATCCCTGTAAAGAGCTATGGCCTTATAAACTCTTACTGTCCCACTAGTCAGCATATGCTGGCTCAGAAGACAAAACAACAAGGAAAAATAATAACACCAAAGTTGTATGCACATGCATGAGATTTCAGAGGAGGAGTATGAAGGAAGTAGGAAGAAGTCAGTCTGAACATGCATCACCAAAAAGCCAGCAGCACACACACACTATTTGCAAAGAATTCTAACAATTAGAACTTTCATTTCTATAATCATTATTATTAGAAAAAACTCTAATAGTAAGACTTGTTTTTAGAAACTGGAAGCTGCCTTATATTGTTATCCAGAATGTAGTTACTGAAGGGGGAATCATACCGTGTATATGCAAAGCCTGCTTCAACACACCCTTGTTACTTGACTGGCTACATGTGTGTTATCTGTCACAAAAAGTTAACATTTCATAATTAGGGTATATCTCCTCCAGCCATCATTTGTGTCACCCACTCACATGACAGCTGCAAACGATTTTCATTGCACTGACTGTCACAAAGAAAGATGTGCAGAAGGGTTTGTCACAACTACATTCATTTCTAAGCATGTTGGCTGCTTGCTGATTTGTGAGTAATGTAAATATTTTGCTTAGTGGGCTTCGCTCAGCAAGAAAATAACTGGGTTTCCTAGCAAATATGGATTTTTTTTTTTTTTTTTGGCTTTGAATTCTGCTGCATCTCTTCTGTAGCACAGAATTTTGTAATTTAGACAAGAGTATTCCTGGGTCACGAAGAATGCAGACTTCATATGTTTGCAATGGAAATTATAGGTAGAGAACATGATTAAATATTTCTACCTAGATAAAAGTTGGTACAGCTTTAGAAAAATGCAGATAATATAGTTACCTATACTAGTAATGACTAAAGACACAGTACCACCATACTAATGACAAGTGTTAGCATATTATGACATCTAGTACTCAGACCGCCTGCAAGTTTTGCACATATGAAACTGCTACACGCTGAAGACTTTGGGTCAATAATTACCTACTTTTTAGAAACTCTTGCATTTTATTCCCTTATAATTTCTTTACTGCCAGGTCTCTCTCTTAGGGAGAAGAGATGCATCCGGAATAACTGCAAACATGAAATGTTAGACCATAAACCCAAAAATAACTGTCAATCAGGAGAGGATGCAGCCTTAGTATGAATAGAAGGGACTGTGTGACCGTGATTCATCACATTATCAAAACACCCAAAAGTGTTAGCCCATGCTGTTGGCAAAGGGAAAGAAATGCTAAAGTAGTCATCCATATTTAGATTTGGTGCCTTCCTTTGTGGCAGATTGTCATGTTGCATGAGAAAGCTAGAGACTGTGATGAATGGACAAAAAGAGTAGTGCACAGTAACCATCTTTGCCTGGTCTAAAGCCCCATGCAGCCATCTACCAGACAGAAAGAGAAGTCACTGCATACATGATACCCACTTCTGCCTGCCAAATCACCTCTTCCTTGAGTTACTTTATTCTCAAATGGCAGGTGGCATACTTAAGTCTTCACAAAAGAGAACATAATGAGGGGTTCTGCATTTCACTCCTGTCCTAAGAAGGCATGAACAGACTTTGGCAAGAAACTGGTTAAAACTCTACCCAAAAAAAAAGCCACTCTTTCCTGTTACTACATGGAAGGGTGGACTAAATCCAGTTGCTCTAGAAATGCCAATAAGTTGGAGTTGCCTGAGTTTTGCCTTTTGGAGCAGCTGCTGAGGAACAATGCTGCAAGAGTTGTCTTTTAATTACTCATGTCACAATGCCATGGTGCAATTCAAGCTTCATTATTTGGATTGCCTCTCGTCTCAGCAATGCATAGCTTACCTCCTGGTCCACTGTCCTTAACTCATGTCCTGTCAGTACTAACAGGGTCTGAGAAGCAAATGCAGGATTTAGGAGTTTGGAGAATTGAAAATCCTCCCCTGAACCACTCAGTACAGAGTTTCCTGGAGAAATTAATTCCCCTGTGTGTTTACATCCATTTAAAAAGAGACAGAAACATGCAAACTCCCTCTTTGAGAAAGTAACCGTAGCAGACCAAAGGTGGTAATCAAGGATTGAGTCCCTGACAAAGAAATTCATGTTACTTTCTGACTCATTTTCCCCCTTAATAGGTCTGCTTTTCCCCTCATTTTGAAAGATTATGTCAACGATTACAAAGTACTGTAAGTGTTAATCATAAGGATAACTGAATGGGCTGCATGGGCTAATCATAGTGGGTGCTCTATTCAACAGGTAGCAATTTTGGCATTTTTGAGACAATACTAAAAAGCTCACTGTAAATTGTGAAGCTATCAATGTGGTCATCAGTGTTGGGTAAATATTCTTTTGCCATGCACGCTCCAGACTGTGAATATTACTTGCGTACCTAACAGTGTACTAATGGCATGGGTGGATACTGGATGGTGGGATTTATTCTTTCAGAATCCCATCCTGGCTAAATTTGCTTATTTCTTTTAGAGAGGAAAGAACACAACAGTTCTTTCACTCCTTATTCCTTTAATCTGAAATTCTCTCAGAATTTCTCCCTCACTTTTTTACTTGTGTTCTACAGTGGGCTTGAATTGGCCACAGAATCACATTGTGTAGGAAAAGCAGAATCCCCTGAGATGGTGAAGTGAGAGGTGTGGAGGACAAGGAGGTATCTGGACCAAACTTTCCTCCGTTTTTCTGCTCTTCCTCACAGGCTTTCTTGAGAAGCGTCTTTTAATGTCCTGCCCCCAGGTAGCTTTTCAGCACATCAGCTCTCCTGTGCTGGGTGTGCTTCCTAACATCTGTTTCAGATTTGTTTCTCCTTTGTTTCCATTAATGTCCCTTCTCAACTATTGTTGTTTTTAGGCCAAAAATACTAAATTGTATAGAAAATGTCCAGATACGCTAAGACTGGTATATGTGTGGGGTAAATTTTATTTTAATAGTTGTTTTCTATCATATTAAACACAGGAGGTTTTGCTACTTTGTTGACAGTAGAGAAAATAGTTTTATCTGTCTTCGTTTAACAAAGCAAAGTCTGTAGAGAGACTCTGTCTTTTATAGATCAGCTATAGCAGCCAGAGAAACACGACAAGATTTTGAGCTCAGAGCCTTCATCACATCACACTTTTACTCTCAAATCAGCACTACTGCAGCAAAATGAACTGATTCAGAAATTAAGCAATTTCTTATTGTAATGAGTCGCCTGATCACTGCACTCCTTGCAGGGTAGCAATGTCGTGGGAACTGCACCTTAAGGAGGTCCTGGTACACACCTTTGGGTCTGTTTTTTAGATTATACAGGGGCTCCCAATAGTGCAAGGCTGATCAATGAGTACCCAGATGCTGAATGAAAATGCTGGAACTCTTGTGGGCTCCTTATGATTACTGAACAACAGAACTATTTTGCATAGTGTTAAAAAAAAAAGATGGGAACAGATGTGATAGTTGTTACAGCTTATGGAAGCAATTCAGTCATTGCAAAATGGGAGCTCAATCTTGACACAGTATGATAAGAGATTAAAGATGTAGATACTGTACCTAACAGATAAACGTTGTATAAAATAACCTATATAGTACAAAGCAAGAAAAGAAAACAAATGCACATGTACAGCTAACAGATATCTTCAATTTCTCTTCTTGTTCACATTTTATTGCTGATGATAATTTCTTTTTCTTTTTTTTTTTTCCATTCTCTAACCTTCATATGTCCCTTTATACATCAGCCACCTATACCTGCTGAGAAGAGAGGTAGGTGGCAGAAGTTAAAAGTAGCGTGGCACTCTTGCCATTTCCCAGTCCAAAACATTTAATGCATCCTAAGATGGTGCATGAAAGCTTAGTAGGTAGCTTGTGCTTTGAGGAACAGAGGTCATCTGGCACGAAGAGGAGTAAGCACCTCACTGTTTGCAAGATACTGTTTTTCTCCAGTGTAACGTCTACTATTTAAGCTTTGCGCTGATCCCATACATTGCTCCAAGCCACATCCTGTTCAATGGAGTCAGCAGAGCCTCTGTGTAACTTCTCTCTGGGGTCATTTTTATGTTCCACGCTGGTAGGACATCAATAGCTTTGTACCACAGACGTGGTTTTGGCTGGGGTGTGGACTTTGGAGGCAGCCTCCAAAGCAGCTTGCTGCATTCTTTGGCAGTCAAACTACAGAAGCATATGGCACTGAGTTACTTACTGGATAATATTAAAAATAGTATAAGGCTCTGCATTTTAACTGAGCAACTATATTGCTGCTCATTAAACACTTCAGAAATGTCCATCTTCATAAATATAAAATATAGAATTACATATGCCAAAGAAAGGCATTATTACAGTTCCTTAAAATGAAATCTTCCAGGTTTTAGAATGCTTAGTAATACTGGCCCGCTGACATCCTTCTTGTGACCTTAAAACAATTTTTTGTTGTTTCCTTTAAATAATTTAGTGAGTGATTGCTCAGTGATGATGTTTAAATAAAAACACAATGTGATAGTTAATCTGCAAGACAGATGCTATTAATATTGGATGGATGTAGTTTCAGAAGTATTCTGCCTGAATCTGAAGTACTAAGCTGGATATAAATAGTGGTAGATTTCCCTTATGTGGAAAATGTAATAGCCCCATTAAGCATGTCTTCACTGCAGAGTCAGGCAGTATATTGGCTCTCAACTTTGAGTACCAGTTTTAGCCAAGACAAGATGCAAGGAGCCAGACTGCCAAGCTAATGAATCCTCATTAGTTTGGTGCTCCCATGGATATTTCTGTTGGCTGTCACAGGGCTTCACCCCTAATCTTTTCTCCCTTCAGTAAATGGAGTTATTCCAAACCTAGTTATTTGAGGAATGGTGTCTTTTTTGGGCACAAGGAGGGAAGTGGGAAACAGAGGGTGATGGGACCTCCGATCACCTTTAAATGGCTGAGTTAAATAGCCTAACCGTAATCACTTCAAATGATGTAATCTGAATCTGTAGCAACAAATAATGGGTGATGATGTGCATGGAGAGGGATCCTCTAGCTTAAGGTCACTACAAGGAACAAACAACCAAGGAACAAATGTGATGGCTTCAAGAGGTCTAGCTGTTTCTGAAAATCCTCTATGCCTGTGAGCAAGGTCTTCACCAGTAGACAGGGAAAATGAGAAGGCTGAATGAAGGTGAAAAGCTGCCTTTAACCTCCCTCTTCAACTTCATCACCCCTCAGAGACTGACAGCACCAGAGTCTGTGTGCAGACATGATGAATGGAGTAAAGTGCAGAGCTTAAATAAGAGTCAAAAACCCCTCCACTCTGCAGATGTACTGTTACAGGGGGCTGTTATATGGCCACAGTTTTAACGTAAGATAGAAGAGTTGCATCTGTGGATGTATGTGCTAACAAAATGCTGGCAGGCATATACTGCCTCCTTTTCAGCCCACCCTTCTTTCTTCCCTAGAAATGTTATAACTGCTGCTACTTTACATTGCAGGCTACACCCACAGCTACACATTCAATTATTTTTAAAGAGTTCCAGTTGCAGTTCCTATGATGGGCTCCATTTTCCCCTTTGTCCTTTGTTTTTTGACTTTTACTAACAAAATAAAAGATCATTTAAGGATCTTTGTTTAAATATTATTGACATACAGTAAATTTCGTAATACTAGAGTTATTCCTGGAAAGATGTTAATAGGATTACTCATATTACCTGTGCACTTAATAAATTTTTGCTGGCTACTGCTGGGTGCTCTGTAGCTCTACTAACTTGTAAGTTAGGGAGGTTCCCAGTTCACTACTGAAAGGAAGGCAGATCCAGCCAGTAGTTAGTGCCTTGAGAATGGGAGAAGCAGCTGCAGTTTCTTTGCTTTACAAGAAATATCTTTGCACCAAGAACATGGTCTCACACAGGCTTTAGCAGTTTTTTCCATACTAAGCAAGTCCAGAGCTGCCACCAAAAAGCAGCAGAAGTGCCACATGGTGACCCCAAGGCAGGGCACCCACATGCTGAAAATGCACCAGCCATCTTCTCCTCCACAAAGGAAGAAAACATTTTATTTTTAACCCAGGAAGGTCTCTATTTTAGAATTTGATTGGTGGCAGCACGGATGCTTCTGCTGGCACACAAAGAAGGGGCAGTGATGGTGTGGGATGAGAGGAAGGAAGGTCTGATGCCTTTCATCAGTGGCAGCATTTGTGAGCCAAGAGATACTGTCTCCTCTCTGCCCCACCATCCCATCTGTAAAATCAGGGTGTAATACTCCCGTTCCCAAAAGACTTTTGAGGATTATACATTCCTGCTGCTGAAGTATTCAGATGTATGAGAGACATAAGTTAGATCAGGCCTCCATTAGGAGCCTTGGGAGTGTATTTTAGCTGTTTGTCTCACATGACTCATATCAGAAACCTTAGAATTTTTCTTCAGTCCCCTGCTGTATTATTTTCAGGATAATTTAATCTTTTTTCTTCTTCCTTGCAGTTCCATTTAGATATTGGGACAATTCTGAAAAGAAAAATACTGTGCAAAAGAAAAATTTTCAGTACTTTAACATATTCTATTTTCCCCAATATTTTGGCCAAAAGCAGTCTCATAATTTGATACTAATCTTCCCCTTACTATACAAAAAATTCTGACATGCTTCACTGAATTTATTGTCTGCTTAAAAATATTCTCTGAGTCACATAGGATAGAGGCCAGACTGAAAATCTCTGTTTAAAGACTTCAGTTTTTTATCATTAGGAAAATTACGGTGGTATTTACAAGAGGTATTTCCACTACTGAAAAGTTGGGACAAGGCAAGATTTTTGGAAGCCAAGTCCAGAGTTAAGACCTGAAGAGTTTTTCTTGGTAAAAGAAGCTGTTGGAAAAGAAACTAAAGTGAGAAACTTTGGACTCTCCTAAAACAGCTACTGGCGTGTAGCATGTCTAGGTGATGATTAACAAGGAAACACAATAGCACACTGTAAATGTTGAAAAAGTGATAATGCTAAAGGAAGTAGGGATTTCATGATGATGGAAGAGGGAACAATGAGGAAGAATAAGATAAGTAAAAAAAGTAAAATAAGTATCATTCAGTTTTGAAGAAATAATCTTTGAGATATATTGCATGGAAGAAAAGTCTCCAGTGTTCTGTGGTGGAACTATCCAACTTGAGTTTCTAAAATTTATCTTGTATTTCACATTTAGTAATTTGACAAAAAAAAGTGAATGACAAATGTATTACACAACTTCATTTTTTCCCCAACTACATCTCGTTGCTGTGTAAACATTAGTAATGTATGTTGAGTATGCACATGGTAGTTTGTTGAATGATTCTTTGCAAACAATACCTACAAATGTAACCCATCTTTCTTCCAGTAAGTGAGCCTAATTTCTCCAAATATGTTTTTTGTTTATAATATTTACCAAAGACTTTCCAGCAATTGATTCTACATGGTACTTACAAACTATTGGGTACAACTAATGCCTTGCATTTTATTATCATTCTTTCACTGCTACTCAAATGGAGGATATAAAATTTCTGGTACATTACTCTAGGTAAAGTAGTTGACAATTATTTTCCTACTGTAGCCTTTGTGGCTACAAATCATTAATGTGGCAAAAGTGGGTTTTTTTATTGCTTTATGCTGTTTCTAAGCTGAGGTGTCTGATAAAGATGTGCATTTTTCTTGTTAGAAGTTTCAATTCTTCGTGCACACACAGGGTACTGCCTCCATTTTGTATCAGAAATATTTTTTTAGCAAGTGTGTACTTCTTGTAGAGGTTTGTATTTGTGCCACTTATACAACAAGAATTCAAAGATTCACGGTTGTTTCATTTTCATAGCTTGTTTGCCAAAAAGTACCAGACTAAAGTAATCAACAAGCTAGCCTCTTGAAATGCTCTTTCCCACTCTTATGATACATTTCAAAGCCATTAGAAGCTAATCTGACAACATTTTTATGTGACATGGTTGTCAGTAGGAAAAAAAAGAAAGGCATGGGAAAGCAGTGGGAAAAACCTGAATATAAGAGAATTCAATATATTTGGGAACAGCTGCTAGAGAGATACATGTGTGTACAGGAAATACACTGCCCTAAGGATCAGGATTTCAATAGATGTTGGATAGCACTTTAAGGTATACTGTACGGTGTCTTTACCATTATTATATTTACAAAGAAAAAGACAGAAGACAGCATCTTGATAAGGTAGATTGCAAATGAAAAGAAAATGACAAAAAATTGAAAGTTCAATTAAGAGTCTGTCGACAATTAAGAAATTAAAGCTTCATTTCAAGCGGGCAACTAAGGGCATAAGTAACACCACTGATTTTGAAAGCAATGGTTAGCGTGTAGCAAAATCATATTGCAAAGACTTACACAGAATTTGAGTTTCAGCACTGACTGAGTACTTCCCTCAGCAAAAGCTAATGACTGACATTGCATGATGTGCCAGTGACAATGTTAAACATAAAATCACAAAAGCCTTTCCAGTTCTGGCCTTATTAATGTATCTGCTCTCTATTTTGGCTTCTAATTTTTGCAGAACTCTTCACTCTGGTATTATTATTGTTCCTACACTGAATTATTTAGTAGCATGGAGGAATTTTCTTAGTTTAGTTACATAGTCTTGGTACGACTGTTCAAAGCACTTGGTTTGCAAATACATCACAAATTGTCATACATTTTGGGTGAACTAGCAATGAGATGTCATCTGTTTCATAATACTAGACTTGCAGAAGTAGTACAGACTTCTGAATAATGCTTAATACAACATGAAAAGCACCAAGAATTTGTGTACCAGGACTCAAATACTTGCAGACTTGAAACTGTCAATAATTTCCTCCAAAAATTGTATTTTTAAAATTAAAAGGTTGAATTAAGAAGGTTGCTTGTGCCTTAGTGCTACAAGGTATGTTTTGAAAAGCCTCTGAAGGAATTTAGTTGCTCTGGTCTCCAACGTTGTTGGTAGTGCACACCTCTCTGAAAAATCACTCTGTGTGCTTTGCATATGTTAGAGTCCTCCAGCTCAATCTCCCAGAGTGTACTGTTATTGCATTTTTGACAGCTGGTTCACATACCGATAGTGATGTAACGCAGCTGACCTTATATCCCTTGCAGGTCATGCATGATTCTTGCATTTACAGTTTAATAAAGCTAAGAAACAAGACTTGCAGAGAAATACATCCTTCCTTGGGCAAAGTAGGTTGCAGCAGCTCTAAATTGATTTAATGACATAATGGAAACAGCAATGTATCTCTCTGTGTCAAATTATTTTCTTTTATTACAGTAAGTTGCCATGTGGATTTTGATTCCTTCTCAGAAGAGAATATCTAGGGAATAGCATTCGATGTGGCAGGTAGAAAACGAATCTTTCTCATTTCAACACTCGCTCACTTAATTTTACATCATTTTAAGCACATGATTTTGTAATTTCTTTTGCTTCCCATCTCTCAAAACACTGTAAGTCTCTAAGTCTAAAAATTACTGAACAGAATTGGTTTTGTGGCTATTTCATGACCCCAAAAATTCCTTCGCATAATCTTCCTCCTCTTTTTCTTTTTTTAATCTTGATGCTCTATTTTCTGTTGGCTGTTTCTCAAAATTTCCTGTGTTAATGTTGATTATGTCCTTAGAATACTGCACAGATTATGTGAAGTCATGTGCAAATGTGTTTGCTTACTTTGTTCTAAATAAGAAAGAGAAATTTGAGACTGTGTTGATAGCGATAGTTTCAGCTGGGCCTTTGTGCATTAGAAAATATCACAGAAGGCTAAACGGGCTCTAGACCAGGTTTTGACTAAATGAGGATTATGGACAGTACGCAAGTGCTTTGCCCCTCTCAGATGCACTCTTTCCAACTTTAAGAATTGTTACCTTTCCACAAGTTTTGCCTTTCTGTCTGCTGCATTACCATGTTTTTATTCATGCGGTTCAATGCCTGGGATAACAGATGTTGAACATCTCAGTAGCACAGTTGGAGCCTGTGGAACAGCCTTTATTTTGAATTGCCCTGACTGTCAGAGTGCAAAGGAGTTGGAAGATTCAAAAGAACAGTGACAAAGGAAAGTGGAGAGGAGCAAGAGCCACCAGACAACTTCTGACAGCTAAATGCGTTGTACTGACATGAGACATTGGTGACTTCATTACCGAAAACTTTCTTTTAATGTGGAAGTGATATGCCCACACCGAGCGCAGGAAAGTAGTTTAAATGCCAAAATTATTCAGCAGGCTCTGCCCACTTTATTTTTCCTTAGCTATCTAGTTGTGAAGGTGTAAATATTGTAACCCCAAAGGGATTTTAGGGATCATTAGTGGCATAGAAGCTGAAGATGTGAGTGACGCTTGGCTGAAAGCCTGCAACTGATTGGTAGCCACAAATGTGGTTTTCAACTACAGAAAAGGAGTGAGATCATCATCATTAGAAAGGAAAAGAAAGATGGAAACAAGATGACCTTTTTCACAGGGAATTCAAAGATTTGTACCTTTGCTTTCAGCTTGCGTTGCTGGAAGAAAGTTTGAAAAGGTAAGGAAAAGAAAATCACAATATCCACAATGAAATTAAAAAATTCCAAGACTAGAAAGATTGACAGAGCTATGGGTAACACAGTGAAATTTCACTAACCTTCAGTTAATTTGTTCTTATGTTCCTATTAGTGAAGCCAAAAAGATGTTTTTTCAGCAGTATTTATTTCACTAAACTTATAAAGAAAACATAAATGAGAGCCGGAGGGAGAAAGTAGCTAGTAGTTGACTTCTAGAAATAATTTCCGGGCACAACACAGTCACTTTATGAACTGTTTAAAAAAAAAGTAACCTCCTACCAAAATCACAGTATATAAAATACTTGTCTCTGCGATGAAAAAATCCTCACTTTACATTTCATTCTGCAGGGTAAGCTGTTCAAGTCCAACTTTAACCTTCAGTGCATGATAAACAGCTGTCCTTTAAAAAAAAATTCAAATCACTCTAAACTAAAGTACTAGGAACAAGAACAAGAAAGAAATAACTTTTTTATTTTTTTCATGAAACAAGAAAAAAGGAAGGAGTGGGGGAGCAAATGAAGTTTTTTGAAGCCATGTTAGGGTTTTCCTTATTACCTTCCTCTAGCTACAGCTTCTCTGTTTTCATGGATTTCACTGGTGAAATTTTTCAAGAAAAACATAAACCACAACTCCTTTTTCCAAGATACTGGCTGTAAGAAAGAGATCCACTACAGCCCCTAACAAAATTAAAAGGATGCAAAACAATGCAGATGAAGCCTACAGGTCAGTTATTAAGCCCTCCAAGGTCAAGCTGCTGCATTTTCCCCTGCCCTGCTTAGCTGGTACCTGTACTGAGAGGGCGGTGAAACCAGCCATATAGTAGGCAGCGAGAGGGTTATGGGGATACAGGGAGGTGGAAGGATGCTGTCTGCACCCAAGACCTCAGTTTTTTGAAAAGGAAATTATGGGTTCTTTTTGGCCTGCAATTGGAAACTGAGATGAGGGTGTATTTGGATGATAGAATAGCTTTTATTTTTAACTGTAGACATTATTGAGAACATCAAAATGAAAGCACAGCATTGTAAACTATTCTAGAATTTGCTAGCAAATTCGTAACTCTTCTGAATTAGAGAATGATGTTGTCCCCTTTATGTCTTTGTCTTGCAATTGAATTAAATTGACATCCTTTGGAAGCACTCATTAGGGCATGTTGTAAGTTATTTACCGGGTCCATTCACCATAGCACATGAAGGGGATAACACAACTCCAGAGTCTCAGGAGAATTAAAAAAAAAGTAGATGGATGTAAAAGTAAAAGGATGACCTTTCTAATTTTTTGATTTCCTGGTTTGAATCATTGAGCTCATTGGAAATCACCAGCTTAAGCCTAAGAGCTCCCTCCTGTTAAGGAGGCAAATTGATGCCATGAGCATGTGGAAGCATTTCAGGGCATGTCCTTCCCCAGCCATGCCAAGTCATCTCTCACCTACCCAGAGGGATCTGGAAAGCCAAGAGGGGAGAGCATCTACTGTAACCTTCTCAGGTTAGAGTGGGAATAATTAAGACACCCTGCCTGGATGTTGCTGCAGACTCTCATCTCTTTTACCTTCTGCTTGACGCTGGTGTGATACTGGTGACATGACTGATTCCCTGAGCTATGTACACAGAGTTGTTTCTCATGCCAGCACTGGGCAAACATTCAGAGCAATTTAAGAAAGTCTTTTAGCATAGATGAGATTGAGGCCATTGATAGCTAAACTGTGTATGAGCTTCAGCCCTCCAACAGATGTGTATTTGGGTTGATCATCCCCCCTGCAGACCTCACCTATGAAAAGGAAACACAAAGATGTCTATGTAGACCCTTGCCTAAGCTTTGTAATATTGTCAAGCCAAGGATGCTCATCCCAGTGAGATGGATTGTCAGAATGGGCTTAACTTCAGTAATTGTTGAGTTTTTGTGCCTTGGTGAAAGGAAGCCTTCTAGCCCTAAATTGCATCATTGCCTTAGATGACCGTTGGCACAGGTCTTCACTAAAGCAGTTCTCAAACATAACATAACATACATAACATAAAGTAAGCAGTTCTCAAACGTAACATAACAAACATAACATAAAGTCTCACTGTAATAAAATAGCAGGGCTACCTGCTTCACTGCCTTGACATCAGCTAAAAACTCTCCAGCAAATTATAAAAAAACCCCAACCAAATATCTTTTGAACCTGACTGTGATTTTGTCTCATACAGAAGAAGCCATGTTAATGACATGTAAAGCAGTGGGTAATTAATACTGAATAAGGGGTAAATGAAAAGGACAAACAAGGGGAACGTCACACTAAGACAGCAGAAACTTACCATCTTTGGGAGCAGTCTTAGTCAAAACCCTAAAACATAGAAATAATAAATAAATACTGCAGGTGGGACTGCTGATGCTTTGGTTTCATAAAGTTTTGTCATGTCCAGAACTGCCAGCATCAGCACCTACAGTGAAGGGATTGATTTACATCCAATGAATGCACTAGCAACCTAATAATAACAATATGTTTTCCAAATAGGTCACTCTGGAAGAGTTGGCTTCATTTTAATTATATACACTGTTGGACCTACTAGTATCTTGAATCATGGGATCACAGGCAGTACTCTCATAAATCACATTGTATTGCTGATTTTATACATACACTGTGGTTGTAATTTATGTGTCAGTTTATATTTATTTCCCTACTTGACATTATTCTTCAGTTTAAGAATGATTTATTTTTTTTTTCCAATGTTATTTTGACCTTAATAAAGATTGTCTTACTACAAAGTGAATTATTAGTATATGGACCTTTTCAGCAAAGGGTGGTACTCAGAGGACTATGAACCACATTTTTTCAGGTACCCCTATCTTTTGGATTCTCTATTTGCTGAGTTCAACATAAAGGGAAAGCCATACAGTTCAGGTCACATGGCCAAAGCAGTGGCAGGAAAGATGTCTCTGAGGAAGTTCAATCTTTGGGGAATTGCTGTCCCCAGAGGTTCAGGGCACAGCCCTTTTTGGGTTTGTCCTCTAAACCAAAGTAGTGCCCACTCCAGCCTTGCTCCCACAAACCTCACTTCCAACCCAAGCCATCCTATAATTCTATGATTCTGTGATTCTATGGTTCTGTGATTCTATCGTTCTATGATTCTATAAGAGGTTGTGTCTAATATCTCAGATTTTTATTCTATCTTGAAATTGCCTGAATATATGTGCATTGACATCAGTAGGCAAATTATTTTCTCTGGCTTTACCAATAAGGAAAATACATTGATTTCAGAGATTTATATAATAATTATTGAGAACATTGGAATTTGACCTCATAAGCCTTCATATTGAGAGATTTCCATCTTTACAATGTGAAGGGTTTTTTTAGCTTTTATTAAAACTCCAGCTTTTTTTTTTTTTTCCAAAGCTGAAGTTATTTAATATGGATGTATTTCTTCATAGAACTACCACACCGTAAATCTTCATTCCATGAAGGCTTAATTCCTAGTACTATACATATTTTGCCTATAAACTCTGCTTAGATTTGTTTTATTCTATCAGTTTCACACCTACATAAGATAGAGAGCCAAAGCCTGCTGATCCAGAATAAAGAGTAGCAAGCTACCAAGTACTTGAATGCAGAAATTGGGGCTAACCCTCTTGGAAACAGGAATCTAAATTAATCTTGAACTTGATTTTGGACTTCTTATGCAACGCTGGTCAGCAGAGTCATAAAGGAGGACATTCATTTCCACTCCAAAAGTGTGAGAGGATTTAGGATACACAATACTAATTCCATTTTAATAGTCATGATTCTATCTCTGGTCAAAATTTTCATATACATTCTGCCTAGTTGTTTATTACATAGTTTATCTTCAGAGACAAACATGAGCCTGTCTTTGCACAGGTCTTCTCCATCAATAGATCCATGATGGCCATCTGATGTGGATGAGCTCTTTTGTTGTGTTTACCAAAATGTACATCATAACAGTCTCATCATTATTTTCTGAAATTAATCAAAAAATATTTCTAATGATTCCATTCAGACTTGGATCAAGTCTTAAAAGGAAAATTAAGTAATCTTTAGCAAGGTACACAAACTTGAGCTAGAAGCACTGAGTAACTCCAGCCATGTATGCTCAGGAAATAAAGCCATCTACTGTTGGTCTCTGCATCTCATCCTCTGTTCATGACTATTAAAAGAAAAATACACATCTAGCCAGTAATGCAGTGATACTTGTTCAGGATGTCCATTTTTTCTGCTTTAGTGGCATGTGCTATGTATCTGAGGGAAACTGACAGGCATAACATGTTAGATGTCTTATCTGGGTCCACCACAGCCAAGATGCAGTTGGTCAGATTTAGACTTCATTCATGTAAATCAGCTTTACATCACTGAGTTATTTGCTCTGCTGATTTAAACCATGTGAAAATTTTAGAAATTGCATGAATGGTTCTAGTTTTCTTTTGTCTTCTTTGAAATATGGTGTCTGGGGGTAGATTTTGTTTTGTGAAGTACTGCTATAATGGACAACTCTTCATAAAGAAAACAGATGCTGCCTCTGTTCTTCATGGAAGGGCATAGCTGCAGAGAACCAGAGAACCAGAGAAAAGCTGGCTGTAGGGAGCTGGCTTTTCACACCCAGCACAATCTGCTTTACCCTCTGATGCACCAGGAGTCTCCCTGCCCTCCCACCTGTAAGGCAATTCTTTTACACTGATCTATGTCAAATGCATACTGGGCATATGCCAGCAAATCTTCATGCTTCCGCAGGAGACTGGCCTTGCTCTGTGCCAAGGTACATGCTGAGAACTGCTGCTCCCCCGTGGAAGGGGAAGGTGTTCATGCCAGCCCAAAACATGAACATGGACTATGGCCTCAAGAAATAACCCACAGAACAACTGCAAGGTAAGAAATGCAGCACAGTTTCACATTAGGAAATGTCAGCTCTTCAGCACAATCCTAATGGCTGTTCTATTAGTTCACATTGCTTTCTTAGTCATGATCTGACAAGCACAGGTTCCCTGTTTAAGGCAGTGTCAAGGACAATTAAATTTTAATCTGGGAAAGAAGTTTCTGTACCAGAGAAATAAGCCTGAGTAGTCAAGATGCTGAGAACATTGCCTGATTTAGGGTCTGCAATATTATAATTTGCTTAAGTTACCAATGTTTATCACTCTCTCCCTCTCAGTGGAATTCAACACCTTGTTGTGATGCAAAAAGCCAGATGGAAGTCAGCTGAAATGAAAAAAAATCTCTATTCTTGTTAAGAGTAAAGGTATCATGAAGAAAAGAGAAAAAATAGCATTGCCATAGTTTGGTGGCCTGCAGCTCAGCTGTTTCCCGTGCTAAGCATTGAACTTGCCCCTCCAAACATCTGAAAACAAAGGTTCAAGAGCAGTTTTTGACCATATGCTGCCATGTGAATGCAGGTGCAGGCATGGGCACAGGGCAGAGGAAGAGCATGACAAAACCCGGTTTGACTGTCTTCTGTGAACCTGTGAGTCAGTAGGCTGTAGATGGACAGCAGAGGAAAGAGGGCTGAAAAGCAGAGCATGGGAAAGGGGCTGCTGAAAATCGTTTAATCAGTGACCAGAGGTTTTGTGCAGACTGCACTGATCTTTGCAGATTTAGGAATAGCTGTGTGTTGTAGCATTATTGTTTGCCCTGACCTGTGTGAAAATACGCCAGGAAGATAGCTCAAATTTGTTCTACTTCTTGGTGCTCTTCAAACCTGTCTGGTTTAGAGCACCCCTCCCTGACCCTGAGTATGAGGTCTTACGGCCTGTGCTCACCCAAGCTCATAGTCTTGGGCCTTGTAAGTTCAATTCAGAGTTGGAGGAGACTGGCTCAAAGCATCATCTCTCTAGAGTCCTAAAATGATATGTTTTCTGTATAAGATCCATCTGTAGTTACTTTATCAGCTGAAGTAAGCATGAAAGTGGCATACTGTAGCCTATTTATGGCCCAACCTACGAACAGTCTTTAATCACGAGTAACATCTTTGTTGTCAGTTATCAGTGCTTATTCTAAAATATTCGATCTCATAGCTAACCTCAGGTCTTACCAGAGGTTCCTTTTCTGAGGGTGCAACGTATTTTATGTGAACACCACTACCGCTCAAAGATGCAGGGAAAGCGAGGGCCTTCTTCCTTCATAGAGTCAGCTACAGCCTTAAAAAATGTGTTGTGAATCTACAACTAACCAGATTAGGAGGGGCACACTCAAAATAAGAGTCAAGAAAGTGAAGTAACTGGACCAAAAAAAATGGATGCTGAACTCCTGTAGCCAAAAGACATAGGAGAGCTATTTGGCAATAAGGTTTTTCTTGGCTATATTAGTTATTATATGCATTTTTCATTTGAGGTTTTGCATTAATATCCCATTGGTTTGCACACACACAAGGTTTAAGAATGATACAGCTAAGATCTGGGGATATTTTACATTTTCTGTGAAAGAGGGGGAGGGAGAGGACCTGTTAACGCGCTGGCTGTAACCAATCAAGTTTTGCATGATGCCAAAAAATTAAACACAGTAAAGCCAGACCCTGTCAGCAATGAGTTGATTGCTTTAAATAAGGGAGATTTCCTGAATGTTTAAATTGGAACTTCTACTATGATTAAAGCAAAGAGAAGTACCAGGATGCTTCCTAACTATTTAGTTCCTAAAATTCCTGTGAGGTCTGGAGATGACAAATTCAATTCTGATGTGCTGTGTTTTACACTCTGCAGGCTGTAGTAAAAGGTAAAACTAATCAAGCTTGGGTTTCCCATGGGCTGTACTTTAAGATGTTTTCTTATTTAAAGTCTTGGAAATATGTTAAAACCCACGTAGACTGGGTGAAGTTTATACAAGGCAAAATGTATTCAACCATGCTTTTGCACAGTGTGCATATTTTGACTTTTCATTATTTTTTGTTTGTTTAATCCTTCATCCTGCTTAAAATTGTATTCCAACCACATTTGCAGACTGAGGATGGGGAAGAACAGTTTATAGGTCTCTCAAAATGTTGCTTAAGACTGTTTAGAGCAGAAGATACCTTGGTAGTGAATTGAATTTCTTCTGTAAGATGTTAAACACAAGAGAAAGAGTAGGCACGTATTCAACAGAAAACTTTTAATTACAGGTCATGAAATATTCATGCTGCTTATACTCTTTTTAGAATAAACAGAATTTTATTCCTAAGCCTATATTGTAAGGGAAAGTTTAAGTTCACCTACAGCAATCCTTCTTCATTGTTTCAAGCTCCACAAAATGAATTGTTAGGTGGAATGTGCCTAATTAATCATCATATGTACATAATCAACATTTTGCAAAGCAGGGAAAATTATGGAAATGAGCTTCTTCAGAAGATCTGTCTCCATCAGAAATTACTTCTGACCTGACTATGAATATATTCCTCAAATGCATATTTTTGAAATGATCATTTTTAAATTTCCTGAATAAAAATGATGTTTCCCATTGCGAATAAATGAAGCACTATTTCTGTGCAACCACATACTTCACCATATAATATGATCTCATCAAGATTTTTATATCCCACCAGAAGAAATATTCATCTTTAAATCTTCTGTGTCTCGGAAATTTTAAGGCTGGTTTGAATTGCTAGACTGTTTACATTCCCAAAGTTTAGCACTTTTCATTATGGTTGCTCATTGCAGAGGTAGCTTTTCTGGTTCAAAATTAAAATCTCCCATGCAACTTCTCTGATATGATTTCCAAGTTTAAGTTGGAGAGAAAGAAAGGAGGAAAATACTTAGAAGATTTATTATATCATAAGTTCTGTAGTTGTCCTTTACCAAATGAATGACAGATGAATGAGTACTATTTAACTGCCTGTGTCATCATTTTGCATTCTGATTGAAACCATCAAGTATGCTATAACAAGTGAAAGATACAGACAGACAAAAAAATTCATATTTAGGACAAGTCTTTTAGACTCAGTACACTTTTGGCTTTGGTAGTCCCAGAGAAACTCCTGCTGCTATTAGCAGATATCAATCAAAAAAATAAAGGAACTTTATAGAGGCAAAACATGCTGTCTTTTCTAAATGGAATGGTGTGAACACATGAGTGCAGATCCAGTTGGGGTCCAGGTTTATATTTTCTCATTCTGGCTGGCTTTCACCAAGTGATGTTGCAATTGCCGAGAAAATGTGTCACTTTATTATTGCAGCCTACATGTTGGTTTTAAATAACATTTTCCATAAACAGGATTGTTTTGATTAGTGTACCCTAAAGAACACCTGTTGACAAGTGGGCTTTGGAGTCCTTTAAATTACACTCCAATTAGTCCATGCGGTAATTGACAGTGGGGTGCTGCTGCGAGATCCTCCCTCATGGGTATGCCCTATACAGCCAAGTGTGGGAACTGAGATTACACATTCGCTTGACGGTCTTTATGTACTGCTGAATTTAGGATTAGGGTAGTTTTCAGGCTTAATCCCACATAATCAGATTGTGCCTCTGTGGAAGCAAATGATGAAAACCCCTTCTTTCCAAAGCAAACAGATACGTGTGGTTAGTGAGGGAGCAAGTAGGTTTAAACCTACTTCATGTGAGCTCTACTTGGCCACTTGGGAATTTAGTTTTTCAGAACCTGCTAAAGGCAGCCATCAGTACCTATGGTGAAATGCAAACTGGTGTATTTGGAGCAGCTGACAGAGGAAGAATCAAAGCGTGCTGTGTTCTCTGGCCTGGATGTGATGGTGAGAAGACACCAATAAGGTGGATAGCTAGAAATTTTCTTGTACCTCTCTATACATGGTCAGGGTCTTTCAAGGTAAGAACCCAGCAGACCTATTTACATGTCTCGGGTATTGAAGGGGGTCTGTATGGGGAAGTTGCCTTCCCCGTAGCCATGCACACCTAAGCTACTTGGGTTGCAAGCAGCAGCAAGCTGGGCTTGTTGGGTAGGATGCCAGCTGCCCAGGTTTGCTGCCTGCTGCTGGACCATACCGGAACACCGGTGAGCATCAGCATGCTGGAAAAGCCTGGGATGCTTCCGTGGACCCGCTGCAGCTGTAACTTCAGAGATAGGCAAGTAAGGCAGACGAGAGAGCAGGAGCTGCAGCTGCAGACAATTACTGCCTGTGCACAGACTAAACAAAGGGCAACCACCGCAGCACCACCGATCCCAGAGATAGCCAGCCAAGGCTGCCAGCAGGACCAGGAAGGTCACCTACTCCTTCACCATGGATCGCTCTCCCAGGCAGGTGTTTTGCACAGCCGAGCATGCAAAGCTGGCAAGTCTCAGCTAATTGTGACAGGGAAAGGCAAGGAAAGGGAAAAGAGCAAGTTTAGATTTGTTAAAGCATAAAAGTGTCTCTCCCTTGTGCAGCATTGTTTTATTCCCCCCTCAGAGGCAGGTCTGATTCTACCTGCATTAATTTTAGGTGCTCCTTTTGGGGAGAAGAAAGGGGTTTCTGTGCTCTTTGAATCATATGTATGCTGGTCAGACAGGAAGGCAGAGCTTCTGTCAGTCAACAGCACATGCAAAATTTATCAAGTATATTACTTGACAGAGGTTACTCTGTCATTACTAGCTAACAGGGCTCTGCCAGAGAATTTTTTTATGGAAGCATGTGCTGTCAAAGGCAAAGTGTCCATTGATTGATTGCCACAGCTGACCTAAACATACAGGGATCACTGTGTAATAACCCCTTTATCATATATAAACCACCAAATGCTAAGTTCAATAACACTAATGGTCTCACTTAAAGCCCTGAAGCCAGGCAAATTCAAAGAGGGAAAAATACCATCCTTTCTGTGATCACCACAGGGTGCAGCAGGGCTGCTGCCTGGGACGGAGACATGGGACTGCAGAGCGGGACCACCGAACCCTGAAGCGGGCTCAAGGGAAAACACTGTCCAGCCCATAAGCTGAGCATTCCACAGCAAAAAATATATGTATACATATGTATTGCTCAATTCTGTATTGTCTGCTAAGCAGCATGTTATTGCAGAAGTACTGTGCAACAATTATGTGTCTGGTATATTCTAAGCCTGAAAACTGCTTGAACTGCCTCAGAAAGTGGTAGACCACTTCTTGAAGGAGTTTCTTGGTGGTTAAAGCTCCTTTAAAAAAAGCCAAAACAAAGCAAACAGAAAGAAAGTAGCATTTACAAAAGAGGGGTGAGAAAGTTTTCAGAAATTACAGGCGAAGCTTGAAGATCTCTATCAGCTGTTTAAAGGCATCATTATAATTTCCCTCAGAGACAGAAATATAGGTAGAGAAAATAAGACCTGAATGTTACCTGTGTTGTGATTTTCTTAGGGAAGACAAAAAGGCCTGGATGAGGGAGCAGAAGAGAACTGAATGTAATGTTTGCATTATGGGGTATTACAATACTAAAGGTTTGAGAAATGCAAGGTTTGAGTGGGAGGATGCACTATTATTTGAACCCTGGAAAAGCCTGAAAACAACTCAGATACCATTTTCCTAAAAGCGAACAAAGGCTGAATTTTAACCAGTTACTGTTCTCAAAAAAAGAATTTACAGTTTTTCGTTAAATGTTACTATGAATTCTCCTTTCAATTGTTCTGCAGCTGCTAAAATCTTCTGCTTAGCTGTAAATGAAGCAGCTATTTAGACAGACATCAGGGGTAATTTCAATAGCTGGGAACCAAGCCCTTGTCCTCCTGAGGTCAATGACATAGCTTACTATAATAAACACACGACATCAGGCTGAGAGTCATTTCTGATGGGGAGGTCTAAGGTCTTGCTGGTCCTTCTGTCACGGTGTTTCCTGGAAGACTATGATAAGACTGCAGCAGAGGATGCACAAAAAGATCCTTTGTGAGGAAAGAGCTCTGTGAACAATTTCTGACAGAAACTACTTGACACTGGGGTTTGTCTTATGCATAGAAGTAGATTATTGTTTTGGTTTGGGTTTTGTGGGTTGTTTGTTGTTGTTGTTGGTAGTTTGTTTTGGTTCAGCAGCCAAGCCAAAACATTGTTTTGGTTCTGCTTAAGCGAAGTATTTGTGTAACCTAAAAGAAATAGTTCCAGTCCCTCTTGATATGTGCACAGGTCTAGATCACTATCACCATATTGCAAATCATCTTTCAGAAATCAAGTGAAAAAAACAACAACAGTCCAATGTTATTAATAAGTGCTTTATAACAACTGAAAAACCCAGAAGAAAAATCCAGGACAGATACCTTCTTGCTGCTGCACCTGTTGCTCTCTTGCCTGTTTAAGGGAAGCACAGAGGAAGGGCTGCAGGGAGCAGAGCCATGGAGGGGGGGAACAGAGTGCTCTCTAGGGATACCCTAGCTCCAAGGCTGAAATTGACAGGATGATTTACTTCAGGGGCAACTTGTACCCGTATAACACTAGCAGGGCATAGCCTAGCTCTGGAGGCAAGCCCTTGGGGGAATGCCCTGCTTCAGTGGGAGTTGTAGGGCATGAATGAGGTGTTCAGAAAAGGTAAGCCAAGCTTTCCATCCGGAGCAAACATTCAGAAAAGTCACAGCTGTGAATCTGGGTAAGCACCACCTAGGCAAAGCCTTCAACGAACTGGAAAGAATTTGCTGCTCCTGGTGGAAACTGGATACAAATAGATTTCCAGGAAAGTGGCTTCCTAGAGTTTCAAGTTCAAAACAAAATTTAGTCAATGGGTTCAGGTAAGAATTTCTTTGGAGTATGAGATTCATTTGAACTTGCAGTAGTCAAAGACCCAGATGTAGTTTTCCTGAATCTTCCCTTGTCAGCCTAGAACCCCTCATTCCCCAAGTTTGTTCTTCTACTTAGTACCAAGAGAGACATTATCCACTTTACCCTGCTCTGTGTGCAACTTCTCTGCTGGTTGCTGTTGGTAGTCAGAAAAGATAGATTGAAACATCAAGGGTTTCCTCTAAAAGCCTTCACTACCTAGATCCATTCACTCACAGAAAAACTGAATCTTACCTGAGTCTCTTGCCATTAAAGGTCAATCCCTCCTCTCACACATGCAGAGCCAAGGTGTAAACTAGCAAATACTTCATTAGGGGATACAGCGACAAATCATCAGTAACTCGATATACAGGTGAACATAGTACAAGTAGGAAGTCAACTGGCTACAATGAAGCACAATCAGTCTAATACAATGACATTAACTTAACAGCAGTTGCATGTAGAAATGCTTCAGTGGAACCTGGATAAAAGGCCAATTCACACTAGGAAAACTTTGAAACACTGGAGGACATTCTTTCTTTCTTATGACATAAAGAAAATTTCAGTCCTCTTGGTCAGACTTATGGGACTTTTCATGTGCTTCAGATGTCCCATACCCTGTTCTCAGCTGAAGTAGTTAATATACTGAACCACATAGGCTTGTCTGTCTTCATTCACCAATTCCTTGCAGGACCCTTTCTCTTACAGCCTTAAAAGAAGAGCTCAAGATGAATTCAGCTTCAGAGCCCCTCCCTTCTCAAAATAGCCAGCAATTTCATTCCTGGTGCAAGTGTCTTACAGTACCTGGAAGGGAGGACAACAGAGTGGCCTGTGATAGCCAGCTCACACCTGTCACCTTTCTTAAAAATAGTTATTGAGTCAGCCTTTCTCATGGTTTCCTGCTGGTGCTCAGTGACATTGTAAATAAACAGTGAGTGGTTCTGATGACGCCCTGCAAATTCCTGCAATGTCCATGGAGAATCCCATCCATCCGGTCGTAGTGATTGATGCTGTCCTGGTTCCAGTTTAGTACATGCCATCTCAACTTTTATATTCAAGCAAGAAATTGTTATGAGGCTGTAGTCCTACATTCATGCATGATCCTAGTTCCAGGGGTGATACCAACAGATAACACATATGGGAGACTCCTCGCACTGGTGCTTGCCCAGAACTCCACTGGGGAACAGATGAATATATTCTCCAGCATGACTTTGAGATGTGATGAAATATGGAGACATAATAAGTGATTCAGACTGTCATTTCCTTACTCTCTCCTGCCCCTTTTTGTGAGTGTGTACTTTGCAAGAGATTCAGTCTTGGAAAGTGGAAAGTGAAGATCATTCCACATGGCTTTCCATGTGGCTTTTGCTGCTGGGTCCTTCATTTAATTCAGGGACATCTCAAGCACACTGGTGTCAAACTCTGACTGGAGGTGCTAGAAACAAGGTGTAAGCAATCTTCCAGGTGTGGGGAGAGAGCCCTGGTGGGAAAGGATGCATAACACACGCTTGGAGAAGAGTCAACCAGTCTGGGTCAGTGATCAGCTGAGGGAAACAAAATGATGAAGGAGGCCTACATTTGGAAGCAGAACAGTGTTTCAGGATCCAAAGTACTGTGCATCAACATCATCACAGTAAAGCAAAAGGCAGAAAGGAAGCCATGGAGAGCTAATAAACAGATGAAAATCTGGCTCACAGAGGTACCTGGCTCTGCTGCAGGTATTATAGTCAATTTGCACATCTCTCTGAAGAGACCTTTCTAAAAACATCTCTTTGAGAGATAGGTTTGCCAAAAATAACATTTTATCAGCAGCACAGCTTGTCAAAACCAGCATTTTAGCTAGTGCAAGCACTTGGTGTGCAAATAATGTTTTTCCAGGAGCAAAGCTTCCCATATTGGAAGGTAGAAGCTGTTAGCACACTACCTTCACTAAATCCATCCCTCCCCCCTTCTTTTTGATAAAATGTTATTTTCATCCATCTCCTCCCCCTAAAAATAACATTATTTTTGGAAAGTTCCTGCCCTTCATGAAACACTATTTTCCTCAAAGAAAACTCCTGATAAAACTCCACTTTCAGCAAGCCTTTCTCCTTGAATTGCCATGGTCCTCACTCCTGATAGAAAGGTGTTTTCTGTTAAGCCTCCACTTCTGATAAAATGTTACTTTTTCCAGACTTCTGCTCCTGATAAAATATTCATTTTGCCAAGATTGGCTCCTGAGAAAATGTTATGCTTGGCAACGTCTGTTCCTGATAAAACATTTATTTTTGCCAAACCTCTACTTCTATTAATTTTTTTCCTCTCAAAATTATTATTATTTCCCCTAAAACCTCCTTAATGTAAGATATTGGATATGACACAACAGTGGGTGACAGAGTATCACTTGCCAACCAGCCTTTTATCCACAGCCATGATTGTTACAGTGAATCCCCTGAAAGACTGACAGTGAGTTTCACTTGCGCAGTGTGGCTCTTCTGGATGACTAGGAAGGAACAATAAAAAAGATATTTGCACCCTTGTGCTGAAAATGGGCTTAGTTATCATATTAGCTCCTCTTATAAGGCAAACTTGGTCTTATTTAAATGCAAATAAAATCAGGCCCACCAACTGGTTAAAGGTGAAACATTTAGGTGATGTTCAGGTTTTTCCAGTTTTATAATATTTAATGTTCCAGTTTGGGTATATGAGGTTATAGACAGGAGATCAGAAGATCCCTGCTTACCCACTGCAAGTTTACACTGCCAGCAGTTCTGTATCTATTCTGGCTCATCCTGCCAAAATTCACATTGACAACTGCCATACTGCGCCACATATTTCTCAAAAAAGGTTTCTTCCATAGGTAGGTGCAAAAATCACTTCTTGCAGTTGTGAGGTGCTGTAGGAAGGGGTGACAACGACAGAGGGCCCAGGTGACATGTTGGCACAGGACAAGAGAACTTGAGTAGCATTCTGGAGTACTCCCTCCCTTTGCATTATGACATGTCCTTCTGTCTGGCAATGCTCAACCTGAATCCAAGACTTTCTGTCTATTGTGCGTCAAGTCTCATTCAAGAGCTGGAAATAAGCCACCTGATATTTTTGACATGGACAGTGGGATCAAGTGCGTCCTCAGCAAGTTTGCCGATGACACCAAGCTGTGTGGTTCGGTTGATACGCTGGAGGGAAGGAATACCATCCAGAGGGACCTTGACACACTTGTGAGGTGGGCTGATGCCAACCTGATGAAGTTTAACCATGACGAGTGCAAGGTCCTACGCCTGGGTCAGAGCAATCCCAGGCACAGCTACAGGTTGGGCAGAGAAGAGATTCAGAGCATCCCGATGGAGAAGAACTTGAGGGTGTTGGTCAATGAGAAACTTAACATGAGCCGGCAGTGTGCACTTGCAGCCCAGAAAGCCAACCATATCCTGGGCTGCATCAAAAGGAGCGTGACCAGCAGGTCGAGGGAGGTGATCCTGCCCCTCTACTCTGCTCTCCTGAGACCTCACTTGGAGTATTGTGTACAGTTCTGATGTCCTCAACATAAAAAGGACATGGAACTGTTGGAACAAGTCCAGAGGAGGGCCACGAAGATGATCAGGGGACTGGAGCACCTCTCGTATGAAGACAGGATGAGAAAGTTGGGGCTGTTGAGCCTGGAGAAGAGAAGGCTGTATGGAGACCTCATAGAAGCCTTCCAGAATCTGAAGGGGAGCTATAGGGATGCTGGGGAGGGACTCTTCATTAGGGACTGTAGTGAGAGGACGAGGGGTAATGGTTCAAACTTAAACAGGGGAAGTTTAGATTGGATGTGAGGAAGAAATTCTTTACTGTGATGGTGGTGAGGCACTGGAATGTTTTGCCCAGGAAAGTTGGGAAGGCTCCATTGCTGGTGGTGTTCAAGGCCAGGCTGGACAGAGCCTTGGGTGGCATGGTTTAGTGGGAGGTGTCCCTGCCCCTGGCAGGGGGGTTGGAACTAGATGATCTTAAGGTCCTTTCCAACCCTAATGTTTTGATGCTATGATTCTATTTGCACAAAGTGTCCCTGATCACTTGCATGCATGATTAAGGGGCTGTGACACACAATGTGTGCAGAAAGGTTGAAGACCTGTCTAGCTTGGAGAAGCCTCAGGTCTCTGTAGGGCAGCAATCCATAGGGCACTATGCAGTGGACTCTTCAGAAGAGCACCTTGCAAGGTCAAGAGGCAACAGGCACAAATTGCATCAAGAGATATTCATTTGATAAAAGGAAATAAAATAATAAGATAAAAGATATAAAAGGAAATCTAAATATCACTATGAGAGTGGCCAGGCACTGGGCTGTTGCCCAGAGAGGCTGTGGAGTCTCTGTTCTTGGAAATATTCAGAACAGAGCTGGACACAGCCCTGACCAATCTAACTTTTAAGACAGCCCTGCTTTTAGAAGGAGGTTAGATAAAATGAGCAGAGGTCCCCTCCAACCTGAAGACATGATTTTCAATGTATAGCAATTTACACATTAAAGCTGGAATTCAGACATCAGAGAGCACTTTTTTCACAGTGAATAAAATATTCACCTTGAGCTGAGCTGAATATTAGACAGTAGCCCATGTGTTTTGTTTAGTCTTATTAGTTAATGTCTCATCCAAGGTATACCTTCAATATATTAATTAGCCTTCTGAAAGTTAGTTGGAAGACAGTAGGTAATTCATGAGAAGAAATGTTAAAATTACTCCTTTTGATTAAATATCTGATTTATGAAGCTTCAAAGATAGGAATGGGAGTTAGAGATGTCAAATCTCAATGCAGTCTCAGAAAGAACATGATAAACCTGAAGACAACCTTGCACAGAGGCTGTTGAACCATGCGGGCAGAGGCACCCAAAGTACCCTTTCCAGCAGCAAAACACACTTTGATCCATTTCGAGCCAGTTGAGAAACTGCAGGTTCAGGAAGTGCCCATGGGCCTGATCTGAAGTTTTGTTAGCAATATGGGTTGCTCTCTCTTATCTCTCTACCTCTGTTTCTAAGTACAAGATATGTTCTGGTTTGGGGAGTCCCATCTGCAATGCTGAGCACCAGGCAGCACATGTTTCACGAACAGCAGAGCAGTGGGGAAGCATGCTGGGTCCCAAGAGCCCCTTTGAATTGTAATCCTCTGCATCAGAAAGGCTCAGCATACATTCTGGAAAAAGCTGAAGAGTAGTACATGAGCAAGCACTCATGGGCTGGCCTTGAACTCAGCTTAGCTTACCAGCCGCTGGGCTCAGTAACCAGTCAGCCCCAGCAGTAAAATGAGTAACGTAAAAAAAGAGAGCTCTGGCTCAATATAGTTCACTGCTCCCTTGCTCACCAGAGTGAGAAGGAGCCCTTTGTCCTTACAGTTTAGCGAAAGTTAGTAACTTTGCTTTGCATTGTTTAAATAAAAACTTACAATCAAAAGCACATCTTACTACCAAGAAGCTGAAGTAAGTAATGAGCCCTCTCTTCCTTTCTTGAGCTCTAATTGTAACAATGTGACAGTGGACAAGATGTAGTGACATGCAAATCCTTAAGTTGCTAAGCTGCAAAACATGACAGCAGTACCTTTATTCCACAAAAGAGACTGGAAAACCAATGCTGATCCCTTCCCTCTCTCCACACCTCAACAGATGCAGGTGTTGTTCTAAAAACGGAGTAAAACCCTGCACGTTTTTAGAACTAGTCCAGAGTACAACATTAATCTCTCACTTCAGATTAGCAAATGTAATGATCCTTGTCTGGTTTCATTTGTGTTATCTTTTCATCCCAGAATGGGAGCGTTTTCTTGCCAAGAGAAGAAAAAAAGCTAAAATGTTTTCCAGGTTATGTCATAATAGTAAAACTTAGATCCACTACAGCAGAAGTTGCAAGAGAGAAATGTTAACAAGTCAGTAATAATGATGAACAGAACTACAATCTAACAGCCCCTACATTGCGATGAATTTTGTGAAAGAAGAATAAGAATGAGATTCATATGCAGCTGCTGGTTTGGGATGCCACAAGTTCAGTGCTGAACTTTGGGTGCCAAGGTAGTACTCTGAAGATACCCCATACCAATTGTCCCTTCTGGAAAGCCATAGATTTTACTACACTGACATTTAAGTTACAGTCATGTTGACCTCACAGCAAGTTGCCCCTTGTACCTTATTTGTGTTAGGCTTTTGGGGGAGTCATCCATATAAGGCTTTTATAAATATATTTTGGTTTTCTTTTATAAGATCTGGCTTCTGGCCAGGCAGGTCCCTGCTGTGTTTTTTCAGTATTTAGAAAATATAAACATCTGCTTAAGGGCATTTTTTAGGTTTCTCAGATTTCCATTTTTTTTCAGTGTCCACACTTCCACACAAAACAAAACTGTTCAAATATAGCACAGTTTCCTCAATTGTTCAGAATTTGTCCTCCCAAACAGGAGGCACGTAAATCAATGCAGCATGTTCTACTGTATCTACAAAAGTATTTTCATATACTCTAATATAGCATGGTAACATAAAAAGTACAAAACCATTGACAGTTTATTCCACTGACTTTTTCCAATACTCACAACTTTGCTGCTTTCTTGATTCAGCTTTGGGACCCTGGAGAGGTTTCTACCTCCCTGTCTAACAGTTGGGGTTGGTTTGCCTGAAATTTCTTTATGACTCATGGTGTTGATCTATTTTAAGAAAGCCATCCCACTTCCAAAATTCAGTCTCTTCTGACATCCCCTGCCACAGTCACCTGCCATTCCTGGCAGCTCTTCAGCAGCTAATTTGCACACCACATAAGCATTTTGAATTTGCAGTTAAACTACGGATAAAATATCAGTACTAGACACAGTTGATGACCTTTCTGTTAATGACATAAGCAGATTAAGAGGTATTCTTTTAAAGAGAGGACACCCCGTCCCCCCCAACACCAACAAGACAATATATTGCATTTGCTTGTTGGAGTCAGACATCAGGCCCTGACTCATTTGCTATTCTAAATGGCTGAACTCACAATTATGTTATGTTTAAAATATTTGCACCATAAATATAGCCATTGATGCTTATGTGGCTTTCTAAGAAAGCTTTACTAAGAGATTTCATTTTTCTACCAACCCCTGTAGTAGACATGAGTCTAGAGGCACCCAGTCTCTGTCTAGACGCTGCCCCTTTAATATCATACACATAAAGTTTGTATTGTATTTCTCTACAATAATAGAATTAGTCCCCAAACCACATTGCACTGGTAAGAAGATATGAAATGTATAGCTCCACACCTGAGGTCAAACCTTTTCAATTCGACAGAAAAATAAATAAAAGGAGGTTAGTGTTAGAGTCAGCTAGCATGTTTTAAGAAATTTAGAGAAAAAGAGAACCTATTGATTTTTTGTGTAGTAAATAACCATACAAGAGGAATAATGTTGCAAGTGTTTTTGAATTGTGAGGGCACAATCTGAATGCAGTCTGTAGGCTGTTAATTCTCCACGCGATGAGACCAGTTGCCAAGTCATTTCTCAGGTAGCAAGAATTTGTACTGATACAGATTTACTGTTGCTATTTAAAAAATTATAATTTAATAATAATTGTTCTATTTGCTGGAGAGAAGTATTTCTTTCCTTTCTTTGGAAAGCTGTAGAAAAAGACTTTGTCCCTGGACTTGTAAGTGCTGAGCAGAAGGCAACTGATGTCTGGATTAACCATGAAGCACAAACATGAGTGCAAATGCTTAAGGGCCCATAGGCTTGGCCATAACCCCTGATTCAGGTCTCTTTACTGGCAGCACAGCTAGTTGCCTCCATGCCCTCAGGTCATCTTGGCTCCAAGCTTCCTAGATCATGAATTTCCATGACTTACAAGCTGTGGGGTTAGGAAAGACTTATGATCGTACTGGTTGACAGCACTGCATTTTGACCGTTCCCTGCAACTGTTAATTGCTATGAAATTTGAAGCATTGGAAAGGGCTCCCAGAACATGGGATAGCTGCTGGCAGCAAATACATTTTAGCAAAGTAAAAAATACATCCCCAAAACAAACTGAGTATTAGGTTGCTTTAGGAAATGCTGAGTTTCATCTCTTAATGCTGCTTATATTTTGCAGTGCACCATATGGAGGCTGTAACCATTTTATTTTTAGCTGGTGGTAATAATCAAAACAAGTTCTAGACTTGGGAAGAAGAAGGCAAGGTGCACTATCAGAGAGGAAAGTGTCCTAGAACTGCAATAGAGCACAGATACCAATCGTGTGCATTAGTATCTTGCAACAGAACTATGGCTGGAAAAGGATTGCCACAGTAGCTAGCCTGGTAAAATGCCAGCTATATTCCTTGCTGAAGCTTGAATCCATTTACTTATCTCATAGGAAAAGCTACAGAGACTGCTCTGTAGGGTGTAGTAGAGATAGTAACACATGCCCTAAGTATTCCTGTGGTAAAACACAAAGCAGGAAAAGTTCATTGTTGCCCTGAAGCTATAAATTGTGTCCAGTAGACACGCTGTCAGGGAATTAATTTGAAAACTAGCTCTGGTAAAAAACACCAGTGAGTTATAGCAATAACACACATGGTTAGCTGAATACTCACGTTAACCTAACGAAATAGAAATCACGGGGACCCTGCTTTTACTGCAAGTGCTGAGGTCAGTTCCCTCATAGCAGGAAGTCTCTCAGATGGGATTGACTGGAATCTCTATGGGTAAACAGTAATAAAAACTTGCTCTAATTGGTGTCAGCACTGAGACATTCATTCGCACACAGCACAGGAGAGCTGTGAGCAGATCCAAAAGAAGGCTCTTCTGAGTAGCATGATGCTGGCGGGTGGGCCAGTGTATTCAGGAACAGGCAGTTCCCTTTCTTGACATCTCTCATTAGGCTGACGATCTCTCTCAGAATAAATCTGAAGAAGCTGAAAAAAACTTTTCCTTATTATTCCTTTTTTTCTTTTTTCCTCCCATCCTTTCTTTGGAAATCCTTTCACCTGAGCTAATTTTTGTTCAGATTACTGTTACATGTATCATTCATGGTGGCTTGTCTGCACCTTCACAATCTACCACCCATTTGAAGCTTTTAAACCAACCCTGTTTGCCACCAAACCTCCCTGGGCAGTGCGAAGGAGGTGTTTGCAGCCTTCAAGAAGTCCTTTATTCCTGTTGCACCTGCAAGAGTCACAAAAGGAAATAATGAGCAATTTGTTCACATGATTTTCTACAAAAATGCAGTCCACCAGTGTGCTTCTAAGAGAGCAGACTTTCCTAACAGCTTTAATTGCACAGCATAAAGAATTTACTGCAAAGAAAAAGGGACTCTCAGAAGGTTGTTTTTTCATGATGGAGTATTCAAGGTCTTCTGAAGATCACATATAACTTACTAAAAAGCTTAGCTATATTTTATTATTTTCTTTTCAGAAGTGTAAAAGAATACTTTAAAATACATATATGGACTGACCACAGATTTACTGCCACTGGCTCTTTGTAAGGCAGTTGGAATGAGGCTGCTCATGTACATAAATGAGTCCAGCTGGTACATTTACTGGCAGCTTTATAAGAACACCTCCAGAACTGCTGAACGCTCATGAAAGGTAGGGTATCAAACAAACTGGACTGGACATGTGGGCCAGTTGATGGGCGAAGGCACTATAAACCTATCCATAACTAGTGCAGCTGTGACTATAAAAGTTTTCAGAAAAAAAACCAAAAATCAGACACACAAACATTTAATGAATTTCAAATGAAAAACCTGGAATACTTAGAGGATCCACGTAATGATATGGGGGAGTCCATTACGGGTCACACTTAAAACAAGAAGTGAGGTTTAGTAGTCAATATATTTTGTTGCTTCCTTTAATCAGCCTCAATTAAAATTTCCCAGCAACAATTAACTTTCTTTCTATTTTTAAAATCACATTTCAGAGTGCAGCCTGGTATTAATATCCAACAAAACAAGGGGATCTCTTTAATATTGCTGCCAAGAGAGTGATAGCATTGTGGTACAAAGGCAGGCTTTGAGTATTTGTGTTAAACAAATAAGTAAAGCTGTTGCCTCCTGTAATAAAAGCCTATCTAAAATTTATTCTTCCCTAGCAGTGAAGTGCCTGTGAAGTGCCCACATCTGGCCACTGTAGTGCCCCTCAATGAAAGTTTATGTCCTCAGGATCAATTGTTTCATTTATTTACCTTGTTTTCCTTTTATTTTGGGGTTTTTTTTAGCAAGTATAAGCTCTTGGTAGTTAAATCCTAAAAACTGATTGCAATACGTTATTATCTGGTTCTGTCCTTTATAGGAACAGGTAAATGGTAACTCATTAATTTATATACATAGCAAAGTATTTGTAGAGATGCCTGTTATTAGTTCCTCTTCAAGTTCTGAAAGGATTAAAAAAACTTACCTGGTCTAAGGCATCTGAAGGCATTCTGAACACAATTCTCAAGTTGGCTCAAGATGATGAACAAAATGGGAAATATTGCACATCAGAGGTCAGGAAAAGATATTTCAGCATAGTAGTAGACAAAGTAGGATAGTAGCACTATGTGCACTCTTAACTTATTTCTTGCACAGTTCTTGGGCCATGGCTCTGAAGACCATCACAGCAATCACAATCTGCATAAACACTCCTGCTTAGCTTTACACACCCTCTTTAGGATGGAGAATGCTACAGCCCACTTTGAGTCCGTGGGATGCTAAATATCCCAGCCAAGACACTGCTGCCCCACACAGGGGCAGCTCAGGGGTCATCACATCCCTGATCATGAGATCTAGTCCTCTGCACACAGAGCCCTGAAAATCACTGATTGTGCAGCCAGAGATGTGCTATGTTTATAGCTCTTTGGAAAACTGCCAGAGCCCATGTTTCTGAGGGACTCATGGCCTAAGTCTCTGCAGAAGTTGGAAGTTCTTCCACTATTTCCTGAGGCAATACTGCTGAGACAGCTGAAGTTACTCTGAGGACTGTCATTAAGATAAAAGACCCCTGCAAATGGAACCTGACTAAAGCAGCCAAGCGAAGCTTCTAAAAAAAAGGGAGATAAAAACTGGTTTTGGGGATCTTTCTGCCTCTGTGACATTATGGGAAATGGATGTATTCCATCTTTATCTCAACTGCTCTCTTAAAACAGCCTCAGGCACATCTGTGTGTGGAGGATGGAGAGAGAGCATCTGTCAGCTGTGTGATGGTGTTCAAGCACCATGCAGAGAATCTTCTCTGTATGCACTTCAGCTGACCACACCTATTACAAGGAAGACTATTTTCACATAATAAAGTTGTTCAGAAACAACAATGTTGAGACTATCAAAACATATGAAGAATATCTTCTTCAGTGAGAACTGAGTGCTCACTTTTGATTACACTGATGCATTACAGACAAGTTTCCTCATCAGGGTGGTGAAGCCAGCAGATTAAAAGTAACAGAGACAGCTGCAGGATTCCTATTCTTACCAGATTCACTGGAATGGGTGGAATACAGAATATTTGTCAGACTGTTTTGTAAAGAAATGCATTGATAAACTACTCCCTGTAATGCAGTACTAGATTAATCGATCCCATGCTGCAACTTCTTAGCTATTGAAACCTGACCTGCAGGGCTTCTACTGTAAGAAGTAAATAAATACTGAGAAAATGCACAAACTTCGTAAGCATCACTTTCTATTTGCTCAGCCCTTTTTTACTCTAACTTCCTTCTATTCCTGGCAGTCAGTAATCTCTGGTTTTATTCTTCTATTCTTTCTGGACTCGATCACCAGCAGAGCAAAGCAATGCAACTCTGAGGGAACTATGTTGATTTATTATCCGTGTGGGGTTGGCCTCAAAGTGTAAAAATACAGAGAGATTTGACTCAGTAATAAATATTACTGGTAAAATCTGTCCCCTTCCTCAGAGTTATGCACTCTGGCAGAAGCAAAAGAAAAGGAGGTAAGTGCATTGTTTACCTCAAACTGCAGGTCAGGTTTCAAACGTTCCTCTCCTGCTGCTGAACCATAAATTGTGAGAAACAACATTGTAGAACAGACTTGAAAAGGCTATCTCCAGCAGAATCCCTGCCCGCTGTCAAAGTCAGGCCACGTTACCTCTGTTTAGCATTTCGAGTTTGGATTATTCTCTGCTGTGCCAGCTGATAGACCAGCTCAAAGTCCCATGCTGTATTAGTAGTGATAATCTCTTCTTCTGTGGCTCAAGTACACAGTAGCGGAAACACAGCCAATCTCTTGTTTTACATAGTCTCTTTCTAATTCACTCTCAACACAGACAACCATTATTTATTCTCAGAACCAGGAGTCAAAATCTGTGACTGATTTTTAAATACAGGAGATGCTTATTGGGAACTGTAAACAATCTGACCAGTTTTTAACGCTATGTCTAAAACAGATGATGTGGCCTCAGATGAACTGGCATTGTGACCTGAGTGTTCACCCAAGTAACTGAAAGAGGATAGATTTACATTAGCTATAAGGAAGAAGTTCTTTACTGTGAGGGTGGTGATGCACCGGCACAGGTTACCCAGAGAAGCTGTGGCTCCCCCATCCCTGGCAGTGTTCACGGCCAGGTTGGACAGGGCTTTGAACAACCTGGTCTAGGGGAAGATGTCCCTGACCAAGGCAGGGGGTTGGAACTAGATGATCTTCCAATCCAAAACATTTACAATTCTGTGAACTTACCAACTTCCAAATACGTACTTGTGATTTTTATTCCAATCATTTCCTCCAGAAATGGTTTTGCCTCCTTGTCCACACAACTCATGTTGAAAGTAACAACCCCGTGGTTCACTAGCCTTCTGACTACTGGATAATTGGTGAGCTGGACAACTGTCTATTTTTCTAATCTATGTGTGTCTTAAAATGTTCTCATGTGATTGCAAAGCACTCTGAAACCAGCATAGAGTGTGTCTGCTGTCCTTTCTTCCTGCTATCTTCTCGCAGCTGTGACATGACTGAAATGAAACACTGCTGTTTGGGTTGACATAAACTGTAGTAGTATTATTTTGGAGGATATCTACTCTTTCAGTCAGTATCTATCTTTGTTAATGTTTGTTCTCTAGGAATGATGGCCTCAAGGAGAATTTCCTCCCTCCAGTTTGCTATCTCTATATTTAATTGTGGGTCCAGAAAAACCTTTAGTCTGCACTCCTGCTGACTGCTCACTCCTGTAGAGATACAGGGATACAACAAAAATACTGTGCTATGGGCAATGGGAGCTGCAGTGGAGGGCAAACTAACAGTAATGCCCTCCAGAGATGCTTCCTGATGAATAATATCCCAGTTGCTGAGTTGACCATGTAGTGATGTGGACCGTGGTCAAATTTCAAAGCAGTCTGGTTACATACTTGAAGTCTGTTAGAACTTTCACCAGTATCTGCATCTTACACCATTTCTGTGAGGCTACACACTTGATGATGTTTTTTCCTGTCCCTCCTCTGTCCATTACTGGACCAGAATTCACCTATGGCACACTGTTGAAACTTTTTTCTTCAAGAGCAGTTTAAGAGCTCACTGGGATGGCCATTCTCAGACACCAGCCCAAGAATCTGTCCCAAGATACAACGTGATTGCATTTGTTTTACGCACACTAAAAGTGCAGATGCACAGTCTATTCGTAGCACCCTGAAACAACAGCAGTTTGCTAAAGACTGTAATTGATTTTGCTTGTATTGTAAATATCTCAGCAAAATGGTATTGCAAGCCACACTATTATAATGTGGTTTGCTAATCCAGCAGTGTCCTTTTCTAACTCTGTGATTTATGTCAAGGCTGTATCAATCAAGTATTTTAAATGCATAAATCTAATTGTTGTGGTTATTTGCCTTTGCAGAGTGCACTGTGTCCTAGCTGCAATAACACACTCCAGGCTATGCATTTCCAGAGGATTACTGAACTTATTACTCTTCTTGGGTGGTTAAAGTCAGTCAGTCAGCCAAATACCTTTATAACACTACACATAGAGGGCCATATTTTTATGGTATAGTATATGAAAGAGATAATTTCAATGGATAACAGCTTCCCACCACTTCATAAATGCTAAGGCAAAGCCAAGACTTTATTGTAAAAGGAAATTGATCTCAAGACAATGTTCTATTGCAGTTGCTGAAGATCACAGCTATTTTATTACAATAGCTGCAGCCTGCTATAGTGTACATGAAGGGGAGTTAGTTATCGAGAGCTTGAACCTGCAGAATGAAGCCTTGGAAAACCGCATGTGCAAGTGAAACAAAGATGCTCAGCATGCACAGAGAGACAAAGGACACCATTCTGTGTTAATAAATATTCTGCCATGGGGCTACTGCCATACTCCTGTGTGCAGCTGAAGAAGAAGGGCTAACAGAGTGTTCATTTGAGTGGGATAGGCAGTATAGAGATAATACTGCAGTATGGGTAAACTCTGAAATCTGGTGAAACAATGGGAGTCTTTCCCTTGGATCTTAACCTACATCCTTTGCTAGTTTCAATTCCTACAGATGACTTTTCGTGTCATTTCTCAAGAGATAATGACTACACATCAGGCAAATCCAAAAGGTTGTTTATGCTCTGTGCAAACACACTTGTCCAGACATGCGTAGTTGGGTGGCACAGCTCAAACCAAGGCTTTGTACCTCCGGCGGCAGCAGCAGTCCCGCGTATGGGCTGTGGGAGTTGGGCACAGTTGCTTTTGCTGACATATTGTCTTCAGCTGGGGCTGCTGTGCATGATATACAATTAGGAGTTAATCTGTCTTATAAATACATATTTGATGACATCCTGCCACTTGAGTAAGAGAAGGGAATATGGGAATCGCTGTACTGGATCTAGAGTGGATCTGACCACAACCCCCGCCAGGTGCTCAGCAGATGCCGGCATAACATGGTTGGCAGATGTGGGATAATCTCCAATCCACACGCATTAGACTTCATCCTGATCTCAGGCTTAAACTCTGAATCAAGAGGTTTAATGGCTGGACGTCTTCCAGTGCGCCAGTATTATTTATGTAACAGAATCAGGGTTTGTCCACACAGCTAGATGAAAATGGGAGGGCAGCTTGTTTTGGCAGCATGAGGTGGGGGCTGCAGCCAGGTCAAGAGAGGGATCTTTTTATACTAAAGGGACTGGAGGGCCACATTAGGCCCTGATCCTGCAAAATACTGTGCTTAAAATAATCCCACAGATTTTCCCCAAAGAACTTGAGGTTGCCCGTGATATTTCCAGTGAGTTTTAGCACTCCAACCAGCTTGGACCATGAGGCATGCAAACGAGGAGATGTGTCCCTACCTAGGCACCTCCCCAGCCCTGTGACCCTGCCTTTCCAATGCTGCAGAGGGCAGGGTGGCAGCTGTGCCCCAAAAGCCTTGTGCCCTCGAATGTGCTTCCCTCTAGATCCAGCTCACAGGGAGGGACGGGAACTGTCAGCTCTCCTTGACTCAAAAGCCCATGTCAGGACTTTGTGGGGTGTCCAGCATGAATCTTGGGGCAGGTTTAGACTGACCTTGTAATGCATATAGTGATGGGGTTTAGGAAATTGTTTTGGCAGGTTTAGGTGACTAATTATCTTGCTGGGATAAGTCCAGCAGGTACAGTAATACCAGACAGGTGTTAATATTAAAACCATATTTCTTCCCAATGTTTGATCTCACCAGCACATGACATTGTCTCCTTAGTGGAGACAACTGTCAGCTGACATCCTTTGTTTGGCACATGCATATCTTGTATTTCACCTCCCCTCTCACAGGTGCTAAAATAAAAACAGAAATGGAGAAGTAGGGTTTACTAGGGTGTCTGTGCTAGGCAGTGGGAAAACTCAGTGGGGCTGGCCTGATTTTCCATGCCAAGGGCACAGTCAAGCTGGGTATCTGGAGCTGGCACATGCTAGGGCTGATGTAGGTGAGGGGACCCTCGACTTCAAGCTGCCATTGCAGGATTATAGCCCTTGGAGGTTCCTTTTCAACTGCTTGTTAAAGTTGATGAAAGTGTCTTTCTAAGATGATGTCTGCAAAGGCCCTTGGAAAGAGATTAAAGCTATTAGATATGGGGTGGAGCAGGAAGTGTAGTTATTTACAGCCCAATCTGGTAGAGATTCATCTGTGTGTTTGATTTTACGCACACGATCCAGAGGCTGGGGAGTGATTGGTTTTAGAGGACTTTGGATCAGATGCATGACTATTTCAATAATACACATGACAGGCATGGAGTTATAAATGCATACCTTAAGTATTTTTCTTATTTTTGTAGAGCTGGGTACAATCACAGTATGTTCTCACTCCTGTATCTATTTTACCCAAATGAACCTTTATGGATTTTTTTGTAGTAACTTTCCTCTAGCAATAAAACTGTCCTACTATCAATTTGCATTCAAGCACAACTCTTTTCAGACTACCCAAATTGGTTTTTATTTTTGAGACATGCCATAGTGTTAAAATGTAATTCTTAACATAGGTGCTATATATTAAACGTATGGATCAATGAGGAATTTGTCCTTATGTCTTCCTTCCTGTCTACTTGTGGTATTAATGAATGTTTACAGACCATACTTGCTGCTGTAACTGACGGGAATTTGGGGTAAGCCCTCGTGGTGATTAACAGTAGAGGTAGATGTTTTGGCAGTAGAAAGAAAAGCGTTGGACCAGTAGGTTTTTTCATTATGGCATTCAGTTTTGCAAAATTTAAAAGTTGTTTCCAGGGGGGTGGATTCAGGGGAGGAGCAGATGAATGTTTGTGCCTTTAGGGTTGAAACTAATTTTATTCATAATGCAATAGCTTAATGGAACTCCATCATGGCTGAAAGTTTGAGGAGGGATCAGCAGTCTAAAAGACTAAACAGAGCCCAGGCAGGGTGCATCCTGGGGCACTACAGAAGGTTTCTCAGTCCTCTCAGTATCTCATTGCCAATGTGAAGCCCACGTAGGCTTGGAGAAGCCAGAGGTTTCACTGTGAGATGGTTACTTGGCATTAAATGGCCTTCAGCAATGTTGGTTCCTTGCAGCAGCTGTCGGATCACCATATCCATGCCTCTCATTGGCCTGTTTGGTAGAGGCCTAAATTCTATGGGCTCCAGGCTAGACCCTAATGGATAGACTATGTGACCCCCTTCTCCAAATAGCAGTCAGCGCATGAGCTACCAGCGGAGTAAGGCAGGTGGGAAATTAGGTAAAAAGGCCCTTATTTTCACAAGACTGATCCTGAGTGCACAACCATATACTTGCAGATGGCTGTGCAACACAAGAAGTCCCTATTTTCAAGTGCCTATTCTACAGCTTTCAAGAGGAGACTAGCTCTGTCACCATAAAGTCTGCAGCCATGAACCTATTCTGCAAACTTTAAGAGAAGGATGTGAACATCTTCCCCCTTCACTTGCTGTAAATAGAGTGTACATTTGTATCTCTGTGTAAAAACGCTTTTGGAACTATTTATCTGTGTAATGCAAAACATAAGTATGCACCACTGCCAGGATCTTCCATGGTATATTTTTCCACGAATGGTACATTTTTCCAAGAATGGTACATGTTTCAAAAAACACTGTTTTGGGCGTTATCATAAAGTCCTTGGCTTACTCCAAGTTTTCTAAATCAGTATCTATGAACTATTAGAGAACTAGGCATCTATTTTTCTTCTAATACAGACTTAATAGTCGTGGGATGCTACACAGATATTGCTTTAGTGAGAGCTATAACCCTCTCCCTTTGAGAGGAATTCTCTGATTTTTAACATGCTCTGATATGGTGGATTTTTTTTTTAACCTTCTAGAGCCTCAAACATGGAAAGAAATCATGCACAGGAGCTGTAAGAACAAGAATGGCTGGGATTCCATTTTACAACATAATTCAGGGTCTGCATAGGCTTCTTATTCTACTATCAAAACACAACCAAGGAAAAAAAATTAAGGTAAGTATAACAATCTGTTCCTTGTGTTGTTGTTCTCATTTCTTCTAGATCTCATCTCAGAAATGCTATCTGGTTCACCTACTTGATAAATCTGCTTTCCTAGCTAAAGCATTTGACGTGTTGGCTACTTGCTAATATTTTTTCTTTCCAAATCTCACACATATTAACTCCATTATATTATCAGAAAAATGTCTTAAACACTTTCAGTGGCACAAGAAACTTCCACAAGGCCTTTTATAAACAGGGAGAGAAATTAGCTGTAATTTTTAAGTATGGGCCTTGTGTGGGATCACTTTTTTTCTGACTTCTTTCTGACACTACTTCTAAAATTGCTCATTTATCACTAACCAGGTAAAAGTATTCTTTTTGTGTGTGTGTGATTTTAAATTGATGTATGTATGGACATAAATAACTTCAGGAGCCAAAAAAATGCCAGGGAAATTATTACTTCCAGTGCTAGTGTTGAAACATTGCCAAGCCCAAAGTTTTGTAAATTAGGCTGTAAGTGTGAAATCCCTCCAGCTGTTAAAAGTATTCCATATCTAATTATATTCACAGTTTTTCAGGCTACTCTCTCCATTTGGAGAATCCTGAGCACACATACTGTGTGCCTGGAAGTGAGGGCCACATGGGTTCTGTGAAAACCTCCAAAACATAAAGAAAGAAAATAGTCAAAATAGATAAGCCACGTATTTGGATGGTTTCGTCAGTGTTTTCCTATGTGGCTTGCTTTGTTTTCACAACATTTCTTTCCAAACACCATTTACTGTAATGCGCCCACCCTGTCATTCCAGATGCCATGAACAGTTATATATAAGGAAATGCCTATTTTTTAAATCTGTTTGTACAGGAGGCTAAAACAACAGCTGCATGAGAGCAGTGAACCCCCAAAAGGAGGAAAAGCTTGTTTGTAGTTACTGCTTCAGCCTCCAGAAACCGACGATAAAAGCTTTTCATGAGCACCAAATAATATTGTCAGAAAGTGGAGAGATTGCCCATTTTCAGGAATAACTTACTGCCAAAATGATGGGAATTGCTTTTTCAAAAATCTGCTACTAAACTTCCTGACTGTATCTGATCCCCTGCATGTTCATGTTGCAACAAAACTGATTAGTTAAACAACCTTGTGACTCATTAGTGAAGATACTCAAAGCAGACATTCTCCTGAATAGAAGCCTGGTGTTGTAAGCATTAAATAAAAAAAAAGTCCTACAACTTAAGAGCAGCAAAAAAACATCAAGAGTGGGAAGAAGTGAAAGCCATTCACCATTGGAAACATTTGCCATCATGCTTTACTTGTTCTCCCCTGGCTGACTTACAATTCTATATACTCCTTATATAGCAACTTATATGGTGATACATATATATCCATGTATAAATACATATATACATATATAAGTATATATGCGGGTTCACTCATTCCTTCGTTGTGCATCCAAAATTTATTAAACCAATAGGTGCTTTCCAAGATTAAGGGTTCTATTGAAAACTGTTCATTTGTCACTTTTAGCTTGAACATAACTACGTAATGTAAATATGTCAGTCATTAAACTAAAAAAACAAACAAACAAGAAGAAGGTAATTTACCTTTCTATTGTCTGATACCACCAATACAGTTTTCCATTCAAAGGTGTTTTGAGCAAGGACCCTGTAGTACTTAATGACACATAGAGCTGGCAGCCTATGGTGCTAGTGGAGACTTGAGAGGCACAAGGGCAGGAGAATGTACCCTTTGGGAAACATAGCTGAGAACACACATGTATTACTTTACGATGGACATGTATATAAATTTGGTTTGAAATTACCTGGAAAATCGATGCAGATAGTAAGAAAAGATTATGAGATTTTCAAGTTGCTAATGGGAAGTTCTTTGTGTAGCAGAGAGCACATCTTCTTTCCATACCCTGGTCCAGTGAGAACTCACTATGTTGTTCCTCCAATATGCTGCCCTCCCCCTCGCTGGTGTCTGCACTGTGCATAGCCATGCCAGACAAACCTGAGGATACTTTGAAGCTCAGCACAAAGCATGGTGGCTATCTGCCCTCCTGATAAGTGTTAAGGTGAGCTGGAAAGTGCTTAAATAACAGATTTTGAGTTTTCCAGAACTTTCTGCCTCTGGTGAGGCCCAGAAATGTAGTGACTAATTTTCTTTGGAAACCTCTGGTCTGCAGAGGCAGGGATCACCACAACCACAAAACAGAGCAGTGTTAACAGCTGTAGGATCAGAAAATACTTTTACAACCTTCCATGACACATCTATGTGTTTGCGCAGAGCCAAGGATGTAGCTAAGTCAGAATTACTGATCTGCCTAAAGTTGGACACAAGTGAAAAAGTTATGAAGGTTGAAATGCTCTGAAGTAAAAATGTTTAGCACATTGCCACAAGTGTCCATTTGTTATTCAGCTTCTTCTGTTCTACTGAGCACATTATTAACCTGAAAATAAAATTCTGAATAATGTGTTCTACCCTGATTTTGGTTTTATTTTATGCTGGACTATGGTAACTTTTAACAATCTTGTTGATGAGTCATTTTAGTACTGAAATAAGCAGAACTGACCCAATTGTTTTCTCAACAAATTTTCATGGTAATTAGCACTTTTTTGTGAAGGATCTCATTGTCTCTATCCTTTTCAGATAGAAAGTATTCAGGCAGTCAATTAACAGACCTGGAGGGAGAAAAGTTGTTCACATTTTAATGATCTTGCTCTACTTTAGAACCTCCCAGCCCTGTTTTCACATGCAAACTCACAGTATTTATTCTGTTTTCCATGAGCCTCATTCATTAAAAAAAACCCAGTAATCCCCAAACCACCACCACCACCATCATCTGGGCTGCAAAACCACAGCATTCCAGGCAAAGCCAAGCGAGTGTGCAGGCGGCATATCCAGACAAGCTAGCACAGGGCCTCAGAAGTGCACACATACGCTGCACAGTCAACATAAAATCCCTCCAAAGTTCATGAAAATGAAATCTGTTTGATTGTTGATGATCAGCTCAATCTAACACCTGGTATATTCAGTAGTTTTTGGTCACTAACCTATGCAAAAGATTGTTGGAAGGGTTTTTAAGTTTTCGGTTTCTGGGACTTTTTAAATTCCAAGCAGCTTCACTTTGCTGCTGCTGTGGTTAATCATTGTCAGATTGTAAGATTGCCTTGATTGGTTTATATGTATTGCATTTCAGTTTTCTAATTCTAAAAGGGTGCTTTATTTATTCGCTTGCCACAAACTATAAACACCCATTAAAAATGTAGATAAGAAGAACTGTACAAGACAATATCCTGCTATAAAACGCCAGTGAAATAGAAGTACATAGAGATGCTGTGCCTAGTAAACTAACCTGATGCCCTGAGGTTTCAAGCACAGTAGTTGGGGAACTTAGGCAAATTACTGATTAAATTTGCTCAAGCTCTTGTCCAAAATCCGTGTGTTCAAACCCTGTTCAGGTTGTGTCAGGGTATTTTCCCCCGGGAGAGACATCAGGCCTCCAACATTGAAATGAGCCATTTGTCTGTTCAGAAGGAGAATCATGGCACCCTGTGTCAATTGAAGTTTTCCAGGAGAAGTGAAAACCAGGGATGTCTGCAGGGGCATATGAAGACTTCTAGCTAGGCTGAGCAGAAGCAAAGTTTGAAACTAGTTATCTCACTCTTCACCCATTCACTGCCACGAATAGGAATTTGAAGCTATCACTTGGCATTTCCTTGGGTTAATTTAAGTATCTCTTTATCTTGAACATTGGGAAGGCATGGACCTTGAAAAAAAGAATGAAGAGCAAAACGTAACAAGCTAAGCACTGCAGGGCAGTCCCTCTCTCATGAAGGCCATAGTTTCTGATTTCACAACCATTTTCTGGATTCAGCTTGTTTTCCAGCCTTGTTTGCTGAGCTTTGCAGAAGCTAGAATCCATGTTAGGAGCTAAAGAGGCAAGTTACCATTTCCAACAGGGTAAAAGAGCTCTAGGATCTTGAAGCCAGTGGTATATAGTTCCCAAACCAAATCTGATCACGTATTTCAGTAGCTTCCATTGAAAACCTGATGGTCTCGAGGAGGCAATCTGCAAGCTGGCTCTTGTCATAGGAACACAGTGGGGACATGTCCACACTCTAAATCCAGTCCCCTGACAGTGCAGTGTCCCTGTAGCTGATGCCATGTCCTGTGAGACCTTCTTGGATCTGACCAATCTCCCTCTCTTAGGTGCTGATGCTTCTTTGGCTTCAGATGTTCTGAGTCACCACCAGCTCTGTTTGGTGGAAAGGCTGGTGAGATGAAATCGTGGCATTAAAGCACCCTATTATGCCTATAGCTTGTGAGGTTTTTCCCTTTTTTTCTCACAATAAAAATATTTATCTATGCAATCAATACCAGAGAGATTTTTACTGTCAAATGCAAACACTGTGAATACACTCACAGGTCCCAGTATCTGAAAAGGAACATTTTCAGGAATGAATAAGTGAAAATATTGATCACTCATTCAGACTGTGTGCTAAGCAAGAAATCAATACAGATTTTGAAGCATGAGTGGTTTAATTTGTTTCATTTATTTTTGAACCGTTCCTCCTCAGGCCAGAAAGGATAATGTCAAAATGTGTAAGTGTTCTGCTGTTAGCCCAAGTGCTGTTAGCTACTGTATCTTACTATCTTGGATGTTATCCTCCTTCTGCATGGAGAAATGGCACATTGTGTGAGTAACACTAGCAGACTTCCTATTAGGGAGAGAGTAATTTGCTTTTTTTGCTTTTCACACCAAGTGTCCAAAGGTGAAAGGACCACACACTTCTCAGTGCTCAGCATCCTAGATTAAATGAGGTAGAGTCCAAAGTACAACAGAAAGCATTTCAACAGCAAAGTATTAAAAACTGCTAGAGGCCAAGTGGCAATGTGAACAGGAAGAATTTTGTTTTCCAGCATGTAAATATTGTCCCAGGTAGAATGTATGATTTAATAATCCGTCCGCTTTATCATATCTGATAGTATGTTTGAGTTAGAACAATAATACCACATACAATTTAAAAGTGCGTGTCGTGAGACATACCCTCCCATACATAAAAAAAATGTAATTGTCAAGTGTGCTACATTTTGCAGTCAAAAACAAAATGTTTTTTTATTTTGCCATCTTGACATCATGTGGGAATTAGGAAATGACAATATTAAAAGCTTTTCAACGCCTGGGTAACTGAACCATTCAAAATTCAAACCTGCAAAATTTCGCTACAATGAAATCAATTTTGATTCAAGTCAGAATAAAAATTAAAATACATACTGTAAAACAAGCTGCCAAAAATGTCTTTAGGTCAAGGAAACTATAGATTTCAATATCTTTCACTTCAGATATTAGTCTGTATATTCTGATACCGAAAGTGTAAAATCAGATGTATTTTTGTGGTAAAACTCAAATGCGCATATATCTTGTCTTTCACTTTGGAAACAAAATGTTTTTAAACTCAGCACATTCCTCAGAACCTTTTGATCCTGACAGAGCGGTATATCTATTAAAAAACTTATAGCCAGAACCAGTATGTATCTATGCATAGCCAGAAAGCAAATTCAGTTGGCTTCATCTTCTGCCATATATAGAGGTATTTCTCCTTTCTGTAGCATATGTTTATGCCACTTTCTTTAACTTTGCAAGTGTTACATCCCAGTCCTTCCACTTGTTCTGTGTGAACATGTTGTTGCACCTCTGTACCCTTTGAAGTCATGTCTGTTTAATAGATTAGTCAAGCATATGTGATAAATAGATTTTCTTTGTGAAATACATTATCTAATAAACCTTTGATAGGTGACAAAATCATTGGTGTATTTCTGGTTGGCTTCAGCCTTCCTCTGAGATCAGAAAAAGAATGTTTTTGATAAAATAGTCAATCAAATATAACTTTTTCTATTAAACTTTAATTTTTAGAGTGTGTATTAACCCTTACCACAGTAAAAGATAACAAAAAGTCTATTCCTGGATTTTAAAAAATTACTTTCAGCACCAAAGAACTGCATTCATTCAAAACCTTGCAAGACCATTTCTCATGGGCAATGAAAGTGTAATTACTGAAAGATTTGCATATTTGGCAACTGCTACAGTGAGTTCTTAGATGACCAGAGAATGGATAATGTAGAAGTTATTAAACAGAACTAGTCACAGGATAAATTGAACTATAAAACTACTTTTTTCAATCTGAAACATAGCAGTTGATTTCAAAGAAAAAAGAAAAGAGGAATTTTATTCTGTACGATATGATGATATTTCTATAGAGTAGGTTCTATATAGCTTCTATGAATTTGGGTCTATCAATGCAGATGATAGTTTCTGTATGTCCTTGATTAGATAAAATGTTTGTTTCTTTGAGGTTTTTCTTTTTCTTCTTTGAGTAAAATGTAGAGCTGTAAGGAACTTGGAGACAGAAGTGCAGTATCCCCTCTGAAGCTTACAAAAGTCGAGTTTACAAGATGCACCAGGAACGGGCAGATCCTTTACTGTGCTAGAAACTGGGAAGTTCTTTCTTGGTCCCAGATATACTCAGTTCTACAAGTAGTGCTCCAAGCTTGTATCACAGTTGTGTTTGGGGTCCCTGGCTCCCTTGAGGGCCAACATCCTCTCCTGCCATGCAGGGCTGCAGCATCATTCCTTTTGCTCACCATGTGCAAGTGGTCTGCAGTTGGTTCCTTACCTTACTTAGCTAAGTATGTGCAGAACCATACATGTAGGACAGGGATTGACTGTCTTCACTCTAAACCACAAAGTTCACTGTGTACATCTAAGCTGGTTGTCCTTTCCATTTATCTTGTCCTGAGAAAGCGATCACAGAGAAGGAAGATGATTTACCTCTACATAATTATTTCTACTGCTTAGATAAGGAGGCATGACATAGCCTACCGAGGGCTGGGCTCTATCAGCACTAACAATGCAATTGGAGCAGACCAGGAGGCCAAAGCAACTTTGGTGCCCTGACAGAAACATCAGCACTGCATGCAGTTCAAGGAGGGTTGCTTGACCTCATGCTGATAGTTCAGAGCTGTCTAAAGGACCACTCTGGAACAGTACCCTTATATCCCCACTAGAGGCTGGAAAGCATTTTGGTCTTGGAAGTAGAGCTTCTGGCCTCATTTTCCTCTAGAGGAATCAAGCTTCAACCCACTGAAACTCTTCTCCAAACCAAACCAAACCAAACCAAACCAAAACAAAAGCAACAAGGGGCCATGATCAGAGGTTTCACTTAAAAGCATGCTGTTGCCTGTAACTAAAATGGTGATGTAGGCACAGACAGCCAACCAACTTTCACATGTTTAAAGTTATGCAAGGTAAATCTTGACCAACAAATATACATTTGGGCCTTATCTTATCGTCTTATTATCTACTCATAGATGCACTTTGAGACAATCAAAATTAATGAGCACCACATTTTTTTTACCGTGGCCTGTCCTTGCCATGATCAACTGGGGGGATCTACAAGCAGATATTTTGGGGGGACATTCAGGACTAGCAATATTCCTGAGGGTGAAAGAAAAGCAACCCAGAATTGAATAAACAATGCAGAGACAATGATCTATTAAAAACTCCCCATTATGCTTCAAATACCTGTTCTCAGAAATCATCTGAGGGGAGGGAAAAATTTACATTCATAAATATGTATGGAATAGGGGCACTTAATTTAAGACACAGAGGATCTCCGAGTAAAACATGAAATTTAGCTGAAGTTACATAAGCCCTTAAATAGCAGTTTTAATTTCTCATTCATCCTTCTCCACCAAATAGAACATCTTGATGTAATTACAGTGAAGCTGTGAAAATAGTTTGTTGGAAGAAATAGATAGTTAAGGTAGTGAACTGCAGCCTTTACGTAGCCAGACTGTACTTTCTAAGCTTATACTACCAGAGACTTTCTTGGAAACTGTGCATACATTTGTGTGTATGCATGCATAGCTGTGTGTAACAGAGCCATGGATATTAGATTACATCTGCATATCCTTATCTATGTGCTACAGTCTCTGCATCTTTAAAGTAGGAAGATGCATTCTTCTATCTCTTTCCAGTATAATTTGCAGGGCTGCTCAGGCACAGGAGAAAGACTTTGGTTCCATTTGAATAATATTTTTTTAATTAGAAAAGAAATCTCTGAGCATGAGTTCATTCTCTCTAGCAGGCAAATCTGCTATTTATACACACACACATACATTTTCCTTTATCTAATAAGTATGCCATGTTGTGGTCTCCAGCCACATGGCCCAGCCCAAAATTTTTTGAAGCCAAGAAAAAGACATTCTTTCATTTGGCAGCAACAAGATCAGGCTATGACATAAAAAAATAGTGAAAAATGCCTTTCTTCTTGAATTCCTGGTCTTGCCTAAAGAAAGAAGTGCTAAATATTTCACACGAAAGCCTGATCCTGCAATCTAATTTTAGACATGATGCAATAGGAACATGTACTACAGAACAGGAGAGAAGGGGGGGAATTAAGGACAAGGATAATAGTAATGAGTGAAGGCATTTCTCCACCCTTGTTACCTGTGCAAATCGGTAGCTCTGCTGAAGATGTCATTTTACATTTATTTATTTAGTACTTATTTTGTCATATGTACTAATAACACATACAGGCTGTGCCTGCCATTCTGAAGCGTATTTTCTACTTTACTAAAGGATGGTTTTTTACAGGTATAGAGCAGTAGATAGGTATGATGCATAAGGTTTGCTGGACATTGGTGCTTACTTCCTTTGCCAAATCCCTCCAGTGCCCACCATCCAACAATGTCTGCTATTTGTACATGGCAGATCTGAAGCAGGAGGCAGAATGGGGCCAAGCATTTAGGATAGCCTTTTTCTCCTCTTATTTGCCAGGTTACAAAGTCCAGGAGATGAGTACTGTGAGCAGGGGTTGCAGAGGACTTCATAATGGGGTTTGGCCATCATAGGCTGGCCAGGAAGCAGACAGGGAGTGGAGATTGTACGCTTTTGAGGTGCAACAGCAGCAGTGTCACTAGGACCCTTACCAACCAGTAAGAACACTATTTTCATGTTTCCACTCCTTGGAGTGAATAATATCAGTTTCCACATGCAAAATAAACCAGTTTTCTCTTCAAATGAGCCTGTGTCCCTGCCCACACTTACAGAAAGTGTACACAAGGCCTCATCATGGCTCTCACTCTGGGGGAGATGTTACTCTGCACAGAAATCCATGAAATGGCATTCATTCTTCAAGTGGATTTTACAGTTCTCTGCAAGCCAAATTAAACATTAATAACATTCAATTCACATTTCCATATGTAGATATTTTTATCAAACCACATTCTCTTTCATTGTTATTTTTCAGTACCACTTTGGTCTTTCACATGTATACACATTGAGCAAAGTAAATAGCGCTGTAACTTTATGAAATGTTACTTAACATTTATGAGTTTTTTTAAAGTTTCTGATTTTGTTACTCTTGCCAGTACCAGTAAATGTGTTTGAAGTCCTTCACATGTTGCTTTGTTTATAGTAGAAACACCAGATTTTGCTGAGGAGCACATCTCCCTATTAAAGAAAAAGAAGCTGAAGTCTTATTAAATAAAAGCCTTCAGAAGAGTCAGTTGCTCCATAACAGTTGTGTGCAAGAAAAAAAAGAAGTTTGTGTCCATTTTTGTTAATGACCTCATGAGTTTTGCTAGTTAAAACTGAAAGCAAAGAAACCAGGACTGATGCTTAACTGGCAAGAAGCCAGTACAATGAAATTAATAACATATGTTGAAGAGCCCATTTGTAACAATTTTTCCATTTAAAAAGTGGCAGCTTAAAACCACTGACAGGACTGTCTTTTCTTTTTTCCTTTCTTTCTCTTCTTCCCTTCCCCCTTCCCCTTTACTACATGGGACACTTTGGCTTATGTCCAACTGTGCGGTACCAAACTTGTCTCAGAGTTCAGATTAATGCTTTATGCAATTTTAAGTGATCCTCTTGCAGCTGCTGCTCAGGGGAATATTGTAGTGAACGTGTTTGCTCTGAGGACTCAGTGGCAAAACCACAGATGCAGCAGCCTCCCCTTGCCAAATAACAGATGAGGCATATGCTGCGCTCAGCCTGTCCTCAGCATTTACCTTACTCCTGAGCAATGTATGGGGCACTGCCCCAGCCCTCTGCCATCCAAACAAAAATTCAGCTATAAAGCACTTGGCTTGTGAGTTTTTGGGCTTGATTGTTCTCTGGTCACATGCAAGTGAATCTTATTTACTGATGCCTACATTTCAGATGGAGAAGTGAGGACCTTGGCTCCAGGAAGGTTGCTTCAGCCATTACCCTCTGAGATATTCATGTCTGTGTATTTTGATTTTCCCTTGAAGGACAAAGCAATTTCTCTTGCTCAAGTTACTCATCAGATTTTCTTCTGGGCTTCTGGGCACTGCAGGGATTCTCCCATTTAGAGGGTTAAGTGGCAACAATGGGATGCACAAACCAGTAATGGTTTGGTCATTAAAGCTGATGGGAGGAGAGCACTGTGTTTTGAGAAATCACTGCTTGAGATACAGGAGACATCTTGGGTTTTCAGAGTGGCCAGTGAGTTGGAAAGGTACTTGGTAGTTTTTAGCTCAGCACACGGAATGACAGGAAAGTAGAGATTCCCAGCTGTGGGATTGCAGCAAGATGCCTGGTGGGGAGACAGTGCCTGGAGGTAACTAGATTGTATATGGGGAAGTAAATGAGGGAGGGGAGGGGAGAGGAGGGGAGGGGAAGGGAAGGGAAGGGAAGGGAAGGGAAGGGAAGGGAAGGGAAGGGAAGGGAAGGGAAGGGAAGGGAAGGGAAGGGAAGGGAAGGGAAGGGAAGGGAGCTGTAGGTGTCTAACAGGTTGCGAGTATTGAATGGTGCTAAAGATGGTTCAGGAAGCAAAGAAGCACCACCCGGCACCAAACAAGGAAAATAAGGAAAAAGAGTTAAAGTTGCCAGATACTACAAATAAAATTAAAGTTTCATAGGCAATTAGTGCTCATAATGAGCTGGGAAAAAAATTAAGTCTTTGGTATAGTGGACTGAATTCCTCTTTGTGTAATCTCACTTACTTCAGTGGATTGTACAGGGTGGTACTGTGCTGAATTTGGCCCAGAAAATAAAAATACAGTTAAACACAGCTATCATGCTATGCCCTGACTTGGAACGAAATTGCAAGGATTGTGGATAGGAAAATCTTCAGTCATCAGTTCATTGTATGACTTCAGTAGAAAAGGAAAACAGGTGGAGCAGAGTGGGGGAAGAAGACTGAGTGTATGAATGAGGAGAGAAATCCAAATTAGTTCCAGTGTTCGGAGACTGTATGAGGTGCTAGCACCATTTCCTCTGCAAAACTGGACACTTTAGGTCTCCTCACAGAAAGTATACCATTGCTCTGGAGATGGGACAACACTCAGGAAACATTTGAGAGTCTAAAGCTGTTTTCCACCAGAGAAGGAAAACAAGATAACAATGTGCAGTGTTTTTATAACTGGTGGCCTGTTTGGGCTTAGTTGACAACTACAACTATAATTTCTGATAGAAGGTAATAGACACAACAGGTGTTTAAAATATACTTAACACTGAAAAAAATGGAAACTTTTTAAAATGTTTGGACAGTGAGAGGGTGTCTAGATCACAGGATAATCACAGCAATGGCTAACCCAACCATCTAATATTGTTTAATAGTTGCACTGCACCCTGGCCAAGGTGCCAGTCAGTTACGGGCATACTGCTACACTGAGCTCGGCATGAAGAATTACAGAACATGCCTGTATAGGCTGTAGACTACATTTTATTAAAAAGTGGCTGAAAATTTGGTGCAAAAATAACAACACATTAAAAAAAGAAGTGCATACAGAAATATTAGAGCATAACGTGGAGGGTAGGTAGAGGATATTTTGAAAAGGTGTTGCTTTTCAAAAGGGGTAGGTAAGCCAGCTCTGGGTTTTTAGTTATGAGGTATTTACAAGGGCACATGCTATAGTGTCTAGGCATCGGAGGTCACCTTCTCTTCACTACGACTTACCTATTCATATTCAGGTTTAAGCCACACACATTAATTTTGAGCTTCCTTCTTATGTTATTTCATAGGTTTATTAATGAATACCTGTTATTCTGTCTTTATCAAATATTGACTTCAGGAGTCAGTTTTTGCAGTTTTCTGCAGTATGTTGAAAAAATGTATTTCTAGGTGCACGTGTTATCACATATGAGTTCTATGAAGATCTGTGAAAAATGAACCTCCTTCTTGCGCCAGAAAGAAAAGGACGTTCTGTCAAACTGAAATAGAAATTTTGGGGTAAAATAACAAGCAGGAAATTAAATAAATGATCATTTGTGTAAACACAAAGGTTTCACAAACCACAGTGAAACATCTTCAGATGGGTAAGCCCATTATTTGATTTCAGTTTAACTTTCATTCAGACTTTGTAGAAAAAAGTGGGGTTTGAAGCAAATCGAATGCCTTAACATTTTTTAACAAACCCCTATTTTCTTGCCAAAACTTAATGGAATTAAATCTTGATTTGCAAATAAACTCAGCCCCCCCAAACTTCTTCTTATCCCTTGCAATTACTTAGACTCCTTTTCTCTCTAATTTGACTTAAAAAAATGATTGAAATCCTGATCTCATTCAAGCTAATAGCCAAAACCCCATTGTCTGCAACATAGTCAGAATTTTGTGCATACAGTGAATTACTCACAAGAGCTCTGTTCAATCATTGTCTGTTCTCCTCACTTTCAGAGAAAATGCAGGCGCAGCACCTGACTCCTAGTACTCAACTTCCAAAGTTAAATTAACCCAACTTTTAAAAGGAGCACTCTAGAACAGTCTTTTCATATTCAAGGTAGTTAGTTGGATGAAAATTGAGACTCCATTATTCTGCATTTTACTTTGGCAATTTTTAACTCCTCTTTTTTTCCCTTTACTTGAAAAATGCATAACGTTAACTTATATTCAGAAATTTGCAAATCTCTTTTTTATATAACCATTAAAACAGTTTTTCTTAGATTTCTGCACATTACATAAACCTGTTTTTATAACAGTAATTTACTAGGTTAAGTTGGAGAGCTTTTACTGCTCTTTATAGGAAACGACTGGGCTGATTTTGGATCTCTTTAATGTAGCCCGTTAGATGTAGTAGCTCTGACATTTGAACTTATTTGAAATGTATGCCCGGTAGCTTGGTAATGTGCAAAGTATGCCAAAGAAGCACCATTCCCTTCAGAAAAAAAGGGCATTGTGCTGCCCTACCTTCTTGTGCTACACATAGACCAAGAAGTAAAAATGCCATGCCCACGGAAGAAAGGTCTGATGCCACAGAAGACAGTTTTTGTGGCCTTCTGTGCGGAGATAGGTCTGCAGGCCACAGGAAAAAGGCTGGGTCAAATAAGGAAATTATCTTCTAAGAAAGGCTGAATTTTGTTATATGCTTGAAAAGGCTAAGATGCAAACCTGTAATCAGCTGTTACAGATGCAGTGGCAGGAGGAAAGTTTATGTAAAAGCATTTTGCCACCTTCTCATAGGAATCTCCTATGCAGGGTCATGTTCTTTCCACCCCATCTATAGGATATTCTGCAAGAGACTACTCTACATCTGTCACTATGTAATTAATCTCACTAGACCTGTAAGAAATTACACACTGATCAGTATAGAAAAGCAATTTAGGTCTAATTAGTCATTGGCAAGCACTCTGTGAAACGATCCAATCTTCCTTTCTTAGCATACATAATTTTAAGGACAGAATCCTATCTTTGCCTCAAATAATCAAGCCTGGTTCCATATAAATCCAGAATGAGAAGACATTTCCTAATTTGATTCTATTATTATTGTTAATTAAAGACAAACGGTAACGTAATATGGAATCTTCTTCCATGGCCAAATATGAAATGAAATGTCGAGGTGAAAAACATAATTATATGCAATTATCCAAGACAGCAGAAGTCTTACTTTGTGTCTCCAAACAGGCAGTTTGGCATAGAAAGTATTCGTTCTTTCATTTCCTTCCTTTCAGTATGGGAAAGTGCTGAGAAGACTGTTACTCATTCAGCATCTTGGTGACGAATCCCAGCACAAGACTGTCACAGGAATTAGAGGTCAGACTGGGACTGAATGAAAACCCTAATAAGATTAGAGCTAACTACAGTCTCTTTAACAGCTTGCATTAAACTCTTCCCCTTCAGGAATTTCTACAGTTATGCAGTTTCCAACTTTCCTTGTCCTCTTTCAGTTGCTTCTGGGGCCATGCTTTAAAGCTGGATCACTGAGTTGATACTAGTTAAAAAAGAAGCCCTTAATTTTAATGTTTACTGAGCAGTACTTGACGCTAGTCATCCCCTGCTCTCACATTTTTTGGGTATCTGTTTGACCTGGGTATCAAAGACACAATATGCCATCACTGCCTGTGGTAGAAAACCATTTCAGAGCTAAAATTGGACAGGGAGCTGGAAAATGCAAATGCATAGCTGTATTTTCAGTTTTTGATTCCGTGTGTACTGTGTTTAATGAGATGTTTGTGAGTTACTTTAGCTGGAGCTGAATTCTGGCTTGCACTTCTTTGTGGTCTGCATTGTAAATATGGAACCAAGCTCTCCAGAAGTGAAAGTCAACGCCGTACAGCATGTATGATCTAGCACTAGGCTTAAATATTTTAACTTTTGCTGAACTCTATTAACCAGCCAATTTAGGGCAAAACTGCTATAAATAATACAATTTGCAAGATGTAAATCAAAATTGCAAATACTCACTTTAACCGTTTAGCCTAACAAGAAATCAACGCTGCATACTGTAGCTGAGATGAATATCTAAATTAATAGGAATGCCCCTACAGTTCAGCCTTACAGATCAGGTTGCCTGGCAGGAACTGTAAAGCAAAGTGAAAGACTGAGATAAAATATAAGTATATTCATTCTCTTTGGCTTTTGAAATTGCTGAAAATATAAAAAGTGATAATGAACTTTATAAGCACTTCCCACAGTATTTCACAGTCTGTATTTCATTTTTTGTGCTATAGTGAGTCTTTTCAGTACCAAATACTTGACTGCTTTCCACTGGAGATTTCTTTGTTTTTAACATGAAATTCAGGACTTGACTAATCACCTCACCACATTTATTTTTTTTAAAGGTAGCTACACTTTAAGGAGGCACAGCAAGATTTATCATAGAAGTTGTGAGTTTTGCTGCCTTTTAAAAGTGAAGACATGGGGTGAGGGTTTTTTCACTAGACTGAAATTAAATAAGTGCTGCACAAAAATATGGCTATTAAAATGGGGAAAATGCAGGATTGAGTTTTTTGTGGGATTTTTTGGTGGGTTTTTTTTGGTTTTTTTTTTTGGTTTTTTTTTTAGGTCAGGAAGTCCTTACATAAAACATCATTATGCATCCTCTGAATTCCTTTTGAACTGAAGCAACGAAGGACCAGCCTGTGTGAATGAGGATTAACACTGTCACTTTAGTGCTAGAAATGTTCACTACAATTTTGGATGAAAAAGTTGTCTACACTCATGGCATGTAGCATCAGTTTGATTCGATTCAGTCTCTAATAGTTTACACTAACAAAAGCTGTAGTTGTAGCGCAGTATTTATTAATACTGTGTTCACGCAGGTAGGCAGAGCTAATCATGTCTCTTAAAGCAGCTTCTTGCCTCTCAGAAGGTAAGTCTCTTTCTGCCGTCACAGAAATGACCTGTCCAGACAACCCTCTAATGTACCTGGAATGAATTTTGAGAAGTCAGACTTGTCCTTAAATCCTAGAGCAGGGAAAGAAGCCAGGAAGAGACAATGTTATTTGGCAGCTCTGTTGCACAGTAAACAATTTACGTGGTGGAGGAAGAAAATGGTGAGCAAAAGAGTAGCTTCTGAACGCAAAACTATGAAAAAAAAAAAACGTGAGGGATTTTCTCATTTGCACCTCTGAAGACTTATAAAGACTTGTGGCACCATTTCAACAAAGCACTTTGGCATGGAGTTGCTTATAAAATGATAAGTTGCCCTTTACTCAGCAAAGCATTTGAGCACATGCTTAGATTCAACCATGTTAAATGGCTTCACTGAAGTCAAATGAATGTAAAATGATTTAGAGCAAGACTTAAAGTTAAGTCCGTGTTTCATAGATTGATAGCTTTTAAGGCCAGGAAGAATGATAATAATCATGTAGCCTGAACTCCTTCATAACAAGACTGAAGAATTTTGCCAAGTGTTCCAAATATGAAATCCACTGCTGCTTTCTGAACTGTAGCTGTGCTTTCAGAAAGACAGCCAACTTTGATTTAGAGACTTCACAGGAGAGAGAATGCATTGTATTCTTAGACAAGATTTCTTTTCAGCAGTTAAGACGTTTCACTGAAAAGAGCTGCATGCTTCCAACCATAATGACCTTTTCTGTTAAGTTAAAAAATCAGATTCTCCAGTTTTCTTTCTGGAGAAGTATCCTCAGGCCATCATTATACCACTTCTTAATCTGCACTGTTTAGTGACTAAATTAAGATGCTTTTCACTGTCTCTTCTGTTACTGAAGTTCTGTTTTGTAGGTCTTTTCAAATATTTTCCAAACTGTCAACATCCTATTTAAATGTGTACATCAGAAGTAGGCAGAGACGTCTTACTAGTGGTCAGTAATCCATAGTAGTAAAACTACTTTGTTTATACCTAGCAGTCTTCTCCCATTCGTACATCCAGGACAGCATTTGCTGCCTCAGCCTCTGTGCTGCCCTGGGAGCTCTTGTTCCTCTGTCCGAACAGCAAAACCACTAAATCTTTTTCTGAGTCACTTTGTGCCTAAAGACTGTCAACCATTCTGTAGAACTAATCCACATTTTTCATTCTTAATTAAAGGTCTTAATTAACCATCTCATGCGGCATTTAGCAGTGATACAGGTGAGGCCAATTTAGTAATCAGCCCAGCTTTCTATGCAGTACTGGTATGTCTTCATCATTACTCATAACTACCAATTTTGGTGTCATTCACAATGATTTTGTGTCTTCTTCTGTACCCTTCAATCTTACTTAGCAACAAATCTATGCTAGAAATGTGCCTATTTAATCTTTATTTATTATTATTAAGTTTTTTGAGATGCATTGCAGAGGACAGGAAGAGAGAATAATGCATACTACGTTGTTTTGCATAGAAATAAAATTAACCAGTCCTCAGTGTAAAAGAGTGGGTTGACAAAATACACAATGAAAGGTAAAAATAGACCATAAAAACTCTTTCTCATTAATTAACAGTGTTGGTGGCAAATTTTTCATCCTGAAGTTAGTTATACATGTGAACTGCTTTAACAGTAACTATTTCCTATGGCTTTCATCACATGGTTTTCCATAAGAAAGTGAACTGTGTGATTGTGGGTGAGTTTTCCAGATTTAGAGGCTTTAGTTAATATCATGGAGAAGGGCTCTTAAAAATATGTGGAGATTTGAGAATCAACTGATTTCACTGCAGATCGCTGATTGAAATGAAACAATACAACAATGTCGCAGCAAGAGATTAATTTTAGCTTAAGAAATAACTATGTCACAAGTGGTTAGTTTTTAATTACCTTTCTTAAATGTGATTATTTCCCAGCTGGCTGCTTTCCCCTTTCACTTTCTTTCTAAATTAGAACTATTGGCATTAGAAATGAAATGGACTTTTACATCATATATGAAAAACAGGCTCAAGCCTGACTGATTCAAGCCCATTTATGCAATCTTTCTTTAACTGCTGAATCTCCTCAGCTTCGATATATGAACAGTAAAAGCTCATTACTGGGTGAGATATTAAGTGGAGCACCTTCTAAATACAATCCTGACACTTGAGAGAAAGGAGTTTTATAGTCCTCCAAATCAATTGCCTGCTTGCACAATTTGCTTTTCCTTCTTGTGTCTGAATTTTCAATTTATAAAACAAGAATAATAATCTTACCTCCTTTTATAAAGTGCCTTGAGCTCTGCAATGGAAAAGTGCTTTCTCAGAAGCAGAGTTATTATGCAGACCCTCGGTAGCTTCAGTCTTTTTGGAAGGTGGGTTTTCTTTGGGTAAGGACACGTATGTGGAGACAGATCACTTCATCTTCTATTGAGCAACTTCTGGATGCTCCTGTGCATGTATCTCAGCCATGCAGGGGAAAGGTGGTTTAGGAGACCAGTCTGTAAGATGGTCTGTAAGACCATCTAAGAGATGAGTTAAAACAGAGAAACAGACATTTATTTCCCTTTCCAGAAGGTCCAAAGGTGACAATGAGGGACTATGACAAGTTTGGCTTAGTTTTTTTCATTCAAACCCCCCTCCATATCTAAGCAGCTCTGTTTTCATATAGCGATTGTTATTCATTGTGGGTGAAGGAAGGGGTGTGAAGTAGGTGAGCACTGGAGGCTCGCACAATTAGAGGACTTTTATTGCTGGAGGAGCACAGGGTGGAGAGCAATAAAGATTGAAATGCTCAACTCTTACACAAACTTTAACATACCAAGTATTACCTTCATCATAACCACATAACCCTAAACTCCCTCCTTGCTTCCGGCTGTTCCTACAGCCTCCAGGGCTTAGGTGGTGTGCTTTTTTATTATTTTTTTTTTTTAGAAACATATATCATAATGTGTTCTCTTTCTTTTTTAATAAAAATATCAAAGGAATACTTATCAATGACTGAAGAGGGAGAGCTGCAGTACAGTCTATTTTTTAACTGGAACATGCACCATGCTGTGACACACTCATCCAGGAGCGGGAAAAGATTGATGGCTAGACATGTGGAGAGAACTGCCACTGATTGAAATCAGACAACTGCAAGCTGTGAGGGAGATCTAGGGAAAGCCATTTTAACCACAGTAGTCCAGTCTCAGCACACTTGAACAGGGTCTTTCCTCTGTCTGAAGTCTGCACTGCAGGACACAAAGAAACTAGGCAGTACAGTGAGGCCAAAGGCAAAATATAAAACTATGACAACTTGGAAGATATATGTGTACATCTCTATCTCTCTCACGTCTGTAAATTATTTCCTTCACTAACAGATAATAGATCAGAAATTTCATTCCTCAAGTACCAGTCATCTTCTTACACCCTTCAGATTCTTTTGCAAAGACCAGAAGAAAGAAAAAGGAAAAAAAACCTTTCAAGTAGGAAAAAAAAAAGAACTGGAACAGTACTAGAAACCTGATTTTCAGAGTGCTGAGCACCTGGACTGTCAATTACAGTTACTGGGAGCTGGAGCTGTTCACCACGTCTAAAGATATCAGACTTTCTGCATGAAGTAGTGAAGTATTTACTTGATTCCATTTTGGAAATGTATCTTTTATTTGCTGCAAAACAGGGAGAAGTGAACAAAGTGATGTGGAAGGGTGTGTTCCCAGCACCTATCAGTGGGGCTGCCAGGGTGGGTGTTGGTAGCAATTGCACAGCCATGCACTTGCACTGAGACATTTTTATTTCATTACGGGTGTCAGTTTACAGCCATTAGCTAAGCAGATTGGCCTGGACCAAAATGCCTTCTTTTTGTGTACATGCATGTGTCTTATCAGTAGATCTTGCTTCCATTATTCAAATCTTTAAAAAAAAAAAAAAAAAAAAAACAGAAGGAAGGAAGGAAAAAAAAAAAAAAAAAAAGAGGGAAGAAAAGACAAGAAAAGAAAGGCTTTACATGCATTACGTTTTGTGGCTTGTCTCTGTCCTCTAGCCAGAACAGTCTGAAATAGGTTTTATTGGAAATCATTACTTAAATTCCAGCGCGGAGGAGAATATTGATCTCTTGTGCGTAATGGTTACCAGACTGCAGAAAGTAGCAGAGAGGGCTCCAAGCAGGCCAACATGTCAGTGACAATTCATTTTTTTTACCAGTTTGGGTGCTGGTTTAATATCCTGCAAAGGGCTCTTCATGCCAGGCCTTTCACAGCATCTGTCTGGCTGCAGTGGCGGTGGCAGTGTGGGACTGCTCCTGGGGCTGTGGGCTGGCAGGCAAGTTGAAGACCTGCACATCCAGAGGCTGCTGGCGGAGCCCTGGCATTCCCCCGGCACCCCGCACGCGCTCACCAGCTGTCCCAGCTTTCCAAGGCACTCCTCAATTTTCTAAATATGTGCCATATAAAAATACAGTTTTGGACAGCGATGCGCTGAGGAGCCCCGTGCCTGCAGCGCATAATTCATTCACAGTGTCCGTAGCCCATTATTCCCACATTCCTACCGCAGAGCTATCAATTTCATCACTGGCCAAACTGGAATCTGAATCCTGGGAGAGCAGTGAAGTGGCGGTGGTGTGGGTATGCTGCTTTCCTTTTTCTCCCCCACCTCCCCCCTGCAAGAAATATTAGATTTGTTTTGTGCTCACAGGCATGAGTGACTTGGAAAGAGCCACATGAGTAACTCCAGATTCCCAGATTTGATAGATTTTAGGAGAAAAAAAATCTGCAACTGTCTGCTAGATGCTGAACCACACAGAGAAAACTGTGATCTTCTTCCCAAAATAAAACTGCCAGTTGTTCAGTGCATCTCTCACCCACCAACGCTCATGGGAAAACATGGGAATTCAGCATTTTGCTAATGAGTTCTGCTCATCTCATAAAATGCATGATGATTTCTATAGGTTTCCCTTTGTTTGCCAGTTCAGTAAGCAGAGACACAAAACTTTCCACAGATATCTTTATGTTTAATTTACATAGCGAATTGGACACCTGCACTGCAATGAGCTGTGAAGAGCGGTTTGTACTGCATTTAATCAAGCCAGCAGCCAGCGTGCTGTGAGCGCACCCAGAAGGGTACCAACAAACTACAGAGCAAATTTGGCTCAAACCTCCTAGCTCTTTCTTACCCTCTGAGCCATTTTGAAACTACCCTCAGAAAACTGTCACAGAAAGGTTAATCCATTGCACTGCAACAGCAAAGCAACAAAAGGCTGCTCACATGAAGGAAATCATGACAGATAGAAAGAGGTTTTAGGGACTAATGAAGGGGCTTGCAAAGCAGTGGCATCATGGACTTCCAAGTCTGTTATCTGTATCCAGATCTACTATCTGCTTGCTATGCTTAGCAAATAAAATCCTTCCCCTTCCTTTCCCTCCCTTCTGTTAAAAAAAGTCTTGGTAACTTAAAATAAATATTAAGTGAACTATTATGTTTAGTCAGGATTGGAAAATAAGTAACAGTGAATCTCAGGTATTCAAAACCCATTTGGACACAGTGCTGGGCAGCCAGCTATAGCTGGCCATGCTTGGGCAGGGAAGTTGGACCAGATGACCTCCAAAGGTGCCTTCCAACCTCAACCATTCTATGATTCTGTGTTTGAAATGGAGGATGCTTTTTTTAAAATTACTATTAATGGAGTTGCACAGAACTGCACATTTCTAACACTTTAAGGTCAGTACTGAATGTTAATAATTTGAGACAGACAAAAGGTTATTGTTATTCCTACTTTACAGTGTGAGAAGCTTGTAGAGCCCCAGTGTTATAATTCATCACATCTAATATTAGCTATCTCAAAGTTAGGCATTTAGTTTACGACAGAGGTCTAGGCTCTTCCTTAATCATGAATCTACAAAAATAGCAGAGGTTGCTGGTGTGGCCCATACCTCTTGCATGGAGTGGACCCTGAGGCAAAACTCTCCATTCATGCTCAGGGTTTGTGCTGGAAGGAGCCTAGGAGAAAATTAGCACCTACACAGAACAGACTTTTAGAGGCATACAGCTAAAGGAGGTTTAGTTCATGCAGAATCTAGAAAGGGGAATGAAATGTCTTCTAGCTGCAGCATGATGAAGGACTGTGGAGGATGGCTGCAGCTTAGTCTCCATCACGAGCAGCGGTTGGGACTTCAGACTGAGGGTCAGACACTGAATGCAGAAACCCAGCGAGGTCCTCGATACTGCAGGCACAGCATATTATGATCATATTATTGCAAACACAGCATCTTTATAATCACTTATTGCTAACACAGCTTCCATTATTGCTAACACAGTCTACACTTCCAATTCTTGCTCTTAGCCAGTTTCTTTTCTTCACCTTTGGTTCCTTCTTTCCCAAGATCTGTGTCCAACCATCTGTATGAAATTCCAACTGCTGCTCGTGGTGGAGACTAAGCTGCACCCATCCTCCACAAAGGACAGTGCCTAAGCAACTAGCTTAGAGCAGGAATTCCCCTTCTAGATGGTAAAGTTAGCTGAGATGGATCTGGTTCCTGATGACTTGCTTAAGAAAGCCAATTGCATGGAAGGTCCAGAGCAGAAATAGAAGTTGAACAATGATTTCTAAATTTCAGTCTGGCAAGATAGACTTTCACTAACAATCCTCCACTATGAATATCTATAGGTTCTTGCTTGTCATTTTCCAAACCAGAAATTCAGCAATTTAATGAAGCCTTTCCTGCTAAAAGCCAGGGAAACCTGGCTTTTCTTGATTTTCTTTCTGGAACTGAGATGTGTATAGAACACATAAATGATACGGTAATCTTGTGAGAGGTCATATGACATTTCCAGGAACAGACATGTTACAAATTCACTACACTATTAGCGTCTATCTGTAGTCCTCTAAAAATCATTACAGCTCCTAAAGAATTCTAATTAGGCATGTCTGAAGAGCCAAATCCAGGTGGATTTTCACCCACTTCCAATAATATGGCAGCTCTGAGCCCTTGCTGAAGTAGATCATATCTCTGGAATCTAGCTGTAACAGAGATCAGGTTCTGACTTATCCCATAACCTCCCAAAATAAAGTTAAGTTGCTGTGATGCAGCCTGTTTTAAAGCTCTGTGGGGCTCACAGCTGTGTGCCTGTTAACATATACTCCAGTTGCTTTCATTCAGTAGTTATGAAACATTGCATTTAAGCAGAGAGGAGAATGATAAGATGGATCCTCTTTACCCTGCAACTATTCTTTTAAGACTTTCTGGGTTGTTTTTGTACTAATATGATACTTTCCTGCACATACCTGCAGAATAAAGCTATATATCATCAGCATCAGCTTCTCACATGGTGCAGTATGGGACCTCAACACTAAGGGTGAAAAGAAAACATTTCTATTCATAATTCTGAACACACAGTTATTCTTTTCTAAACAACTGTTCCGAGATATGTGGATTTTGAGGTGAGAAAAGTGCCATTTCCATAAAAAGGCTGTGATAATTTTATACTCTTACTTCCCAGTTTCAAAACTGGACTGTATGTTTATAGTAGCCTTAAATGATTTAGCAGGAAGAAGACAACGGTCTTGTTTCACAGGCAGCTGGTATAAGGACTCATTGTATTGTATAGATCCTAGTTAATGCAAGAAGACCCAAACTCTCCTTAGAAAGTGGTATATAAAACCTCAACACTGAAGTCAGTGAGCTCTCTGGGACAGCAATTTCACATCATATATTCCTGATCCTTCAATTCAATAGATTTCAAAAAAAGACAAGAGGATAGTCTTATAGCTGAAGTCATTCCTTTGGGTTTTTTTAAGCTTGAGTAACTTTAAAATCAAAATCACTGCTCACAAGCTTAAAGCTAGGTGAGTTCTAAATACCCAGCTGGTCAGTCACAGTCTGGAATGTTAAGTAGGCGCACTTTAAAAATCTGTGAGGACAAATGGAGTCAATTAAGACTCAATTTGAAAGATTTTTATTATTGCTATTGTTATTATTAAGGCAAAATAATGTGAAATCTGTGAAGTTTTGGGTTCTGCAACCAAGAACATCTTTATATAGAAGTTCTCTCGGGCAGAATAAATGACATAGGGGACCTTTTTGAGAAGGTCGCTGTCTGATATCATTCTGCTGTTGCCCTGCCACAAGATGAACTGGGTGTAGGCAGAAGCAACTTTGGTTTCTCAGTTCACCAATTATTTTGCTGTTTAGAAGAAGCCACAGTGTTTTTTCCAGACGTTCCTAGATTTGAAGGACACACATTTTTAAAGCCCACATGTATTAAAACTGATGACAAATCTGCATAGATATACTGTGAACACACCCCTCATTGCTTGATAAAAGCAATTCAAAGCCTGAAAAAAATATTATATTGGTTCCAAATAGTTTTGGTCAGGCCATAACCACAAATACAATCTTAACTCTTTTTTTATATATAAGAAACTATCCATTATGCTGGTATATGACACTCATTGGAGGTGAATCTTGAAAATTAAATCTTCATTGAAGAAATCATTTAAAGGAATGAAAGCCTGTAAAATTATCTTGTCACAGCAGAACTGCCTAAGAAGTGACAAAGGTTGCATGATTGTTTACATGTGCTGTTCACAGTGCTTTAATGAGGAACTGCAAGTGTTTGGAGGCGGTCAAAACGCATTAAGCTCGTATCCATTCTATCAGCCTAAACTGCACACCCTGCAGGACTTCACAGCATGTGAGCCATGGTTCTACTCTCAGCTCTTTGACTATGCTATTAAAATCCAAATTCCAGTAGGAATGACAATAATTGCAACAGGAGAAATAATTTCCCAGTGATTCTGCTAAAAGAAAAGTCTATGTTAAGGCAAGTTAATTAGCATTTCCTGATGATAAGGCTCAAGCAGTAAGAAATAGATAGTCTCCAAAGGATAAGTGCTTGAATAGGTAGAAACAAGCCTGGTGACATATGACCTGGGTTTTTTGTTTTCAACTGAGCTCAGTAATGATTGTTGTGGCTGTAATGTCATCACTCCAAATACCATTAACCATTTGATACAAAAAAGTCAAAGCACCTGTTAAAATACGATTTTTAGTGTCTCTAAATATCCAGCTTCATTACTGCTTTTTTATTGCCATGTGACAACCACTAGCTGAATCTGCAGCATTGTATGTATAAGCCTTATGAGTGGACCACCCCACATTCCCTTCGCTGCGTGTAAAAGTGGCTTAGCAATTTTTAGAAGATCCACTGGACAGGATCAGACTGCTGGAGTTCGCTAATAAGAGTATCAAGATGCAATAACCTATTGTATTTGCTGTGGTTTAAAAGAGTTAGCCAGTGAACTGTGCCAGCATGGCAGCTCAGAATGGGAATTTTGCAACATGCTTTTAATGGTTTTGCAAATTAATTAAAAAGGATATTGTTGAAGGTTATGTTGATTGCCATTTGTACATGTCCACCTTCTGGTTTCTCCTTTATACTTCAGATCCATTCAGAATCATAAGCTCATTTAAATCCAAGAGGAAAAAGGAAATATTGATGAAAGGTTAAAAATTTTATAGTTATGAAATTAATATATAATGGAAATACTATCTCTTTTAGTCTTCCTAGACGCTGTTTCTTCAGTGTTAAGCGCCATACTGCTTTCTTTGACTTGTGTGTTTCCAGTGACTTTTTAAAATGTATCATACCTCTTAAGATGCAGTGATAGTTCAAAAACAGAAAAAGAACGTTAGGGTTATAATTCTATTAAGTTGTGTGAGTAGTGTTAAAACTCCTACCACCAATATAATTTCGAGGATTATGTACAAGTAATTAATATTGTTAAGGGCCTTGTCTTCAAAAGTAGCTTAAAAATTTGAACCAGTATAGCATGTGCATGCAACTGGTTTCTTGTCTTTGAAACAGGAAATCCCAGATCCTGGAGACCCATTTCATCCATCTAAGCTTCTCTTGAAGGCACACCTCCAACTAACTCCTTCATCTTCCCACGTATGCACTCTGCTACTCCTATAAATCTCATTGCAGTTTTGACCTTTTCTTGCCAGACAAAGAACAGCAGAGAATGCTATGCAGAATGATCTGCTCTTTGGAGCCCATTTTGGTATGGAACAAAGAGAACAGTGAAAAAGCCCCTGCGCAAAACTCTTGTTGGCCAGAGAGCTCAGCACAGAAAACTGCTAACGATGACAGAGAGGGATCCAGCCTAAGGTCACCTAAGTTGGAGATCAGTATCTGACAGCTGTAAGAGTCTGGATATACTCCTGATCTCCCTATATAAAAAGAATGAGAGCCATCCTGGCAATGACAACCAGCCATCGCAATGCAACTCACCACTCTCTCATCACCACGACATGCCGGAGAGACAATGTGACAGAACAGTGCTGTGAGACGAACTTATTTTTGAAAATACTTTCAAAGCATTACTTTTCTGTTTGATTTCTTTTGTAGTCCCAGGTCTGAACAATTGCAAAAAAAGATTGCTATTTCTTTCCCAAAATTGAGGTAGGCTTTTGCATATAGTGAAGTCCAAAGGATGTCACATGGGTACTGGATCCATTTCCAATATGCCTTTGTTATGTCACAGCAAGAGGAAAAAGTTACCATAACCAAGTACCCCTTACCTGTTGCGCCCAAATGTTGCTCTAATGACAGCTCTTGGCCCTCACTGACAAATGTATATAGGCCATAGAAACTGACTTCCCATTCTGTTCATAGTGAACCATCTGTATCACTGAGCTCTTACATTCAGGATAAGGAAGAAGATTCTCGAGAAAAAACATTTAGAAGGTGTTATACTACCACTGGGGCTAATATCAATATACAAAGGCATGTGACACACTGCCACTAACAAATTGCCGTAAGCATGCTTCCCATCGCACCACTTTTGACCAGACTTTTAACATATAACACTTTTACCTGGCTTGTGAGATAACACAGAAGGAAACTGTTGCCCACAATAGCTTTTTTGATCTTTGGCACAGTTATTGAAGCCTAAAATCCTTTTTAAAATCACGGCCAGTGTTGGACATCCCACTTCGAAAGGGATCTAACAAGTAGGCAATGGTTATAAGTGGCAAGCAAAGATAAGTACAAATATGGAAACAGTTTTGAGTAACAAGAGACTAATGTTTATGACTGCTTGAGGGGATTCACACAAAAGATTTACAATGTAATGAATAAGGAAGAGAAGTAAATCAGAAAAGCCTATATATCTATTCTCAAGATGGCACAACACAAGGAGACATGCTGTGAAACTAAAAGGTGCCAAAAAGAGAAAAAGGCTCATTCTTCCAGCACAAATATATAGTTTTATCATTCTGTTCAGTGGAAATAGAGCTGGTGCTTCATTTCCCTGTTCTCTGAGGGATACCTCACAAAACATTACTGTGCTTATGGTAAAAGAACACGTGATGAAGCACACTGTCTCTTCCCCTATTTCTTTCACTGAGAAGAATCATGTGAAGAAATGACAAAGCACCAACTTTCAGATATTTAACTTTACAGACTTTTTTTCTTAGAGAAAGTTGGATTAATATATTTTAAAAGGTTGGGTTTTCCACAAGATGACAAATGAAACATTGAGATAAAACAGTGAAAATAGTGGGGGTTTCCCCAAAAATTGTCACTAAAAGTGTTTCATAGGAACAAAAGTGCTAAGTGAAAGTTGTTACCTTTGAAATGAAGACTTGAATGAAACAAAATTATTCAAAAAGTTTTTAATAGGTCAAGTAAAATATTAAATAAGCTTCAAAAGTGGAGGTACAGTTTAGTAAGAAAAGCATATGTAACTGACGCAGTTACATTAGATGAGATAAAACTTTTATAAAGGGGAAACTCTTTACACTCTAGGGTATAATCTGGGTATTACCTTCTGCTCAAGGTTAGGGAGAAATATCTCCAGCACATGACTTCTTTTACAGTACATGGATGGAGTTTTGATGCTGCTCAGCACAACTCTTTTTGCTGTTTTGCCATCTCTTTGTAAGAAGTCATTATGGGCTACTTCTCATAGTCTAAACCACAAACACTATGGCAGCTTCAAGTAAAGCCCCATGTTCTCCTAGCTCATGTTGCTGCCTCTGTATTGGTAACTCTTTTATAGTATGCAATGGGGAGAAGTAAGCTAAGGCCTATATTTATAAGTCTTTTAAATGGTAGAACTGCATTTTATTGCAAAGTTCTGATTCAAAACCATCTTGTTTAAAGAGTTTAATCTATTTGCCAAACAGACATTTGACAATCATTATTTTTAATTCCCCCAAATGGTTCTTTTTGCAAGAAATCACAAGCAAATAAGATGGAAACTTTTACATCAATTTCACAACATTGAAGCTACTATCATAAATTGATACTTGTTTGAGTGCTTGATATAGATTCAATAAAGGAACATCAATGAGTACAATAAATCTTTAAAATCATGTTCAGAGACACTTAGGAATCAAAATGACAAAAGGAAAGAGGTTCTGCCCTAAATTACCTTTTGATGTAAAGTTGGATAAGGGTTTGTATAAGTCATTAATTTTCTTCTCTCCATGTTTTGGTGTGCCAGATAAGAAAACATGAGCTGTCACCAGAGCTGGAGGTGTCCAGAGGAGCCAACTTAGGCATGTTGTCTAGCACCACGATATTAAGTAGTCAGGTCAAGATCCTGACAAACCATAAAAACATACATGTATAAAAGGTCCTTTCTATCCAGTGAACAGGCTGATCCAAAGCCTGTGGAAATCCACCTGGTTTACTTGAGAGCTTGAGATTGATTACTTGAGAGCAAGTTCTCATGAGCTTCCTAAAACGTTGCCTTATAAAGCCTGTCTTGTAGGTGAGATTCTTTAGGGAATACTAGGAGATTTGATCAGCAACAACTTTCATCAGATTTCCTAGCTGCCAAAAGGTTCTTGTGTGTGAAGTGGAATATCAAGGATTACGGGTTTGAAGAACTCTCATTGACATCCCTGTCTACTTCACTGTACACTGTATACTTCCCATCATGTAGGGGCTCAGGAGAGCAAATCATTGAGCTTGGCAACAGCATCATACAGAGAACTTCCTATAAAATGTGAATTGAATACAACCAAGTGAGTACTCTGAGGAGTAAGACGGCACATGCCAAATATTTCTCATTTCCTTGCTCTTATGCATCAGAATAGTTTACTCTAGTTCGCCTTTAAAATGTATTTTGTCTTCAAGTCAGAAAAAACACACCAGTTTCTAGCACTGCTCTTCTAGTATTTTTTCATCATGTGGATTTAAAACTTCTTTTCTGTTGTTTTTAAATGGACTTTTTTATGTTTAAGAGGACCACATTTGGAAGAGATTTTTTTAGACATCTGAATTGACATGCAAGTCAAAAACCAGCTCTGTCTGTTTCTAAATGGGCTCCAGGTTGGAGAAAGTACTCCATTGCCTGCCTATGAACAGAGCAGTGAAAGAAATAAAACACTTTCTGGCTCAGTCTTTTAAGTCGAATCTTGGGTGTCTCTCTGTTGCATACAGCACTGCAGCGGAAGTGTCTGTGTATTAGAAAGCATTTTTCATCTCATGCATCACTGCCATTTTGGTGCTGTGATTCCTGATAATCATCTAATCTTCTTCTACATTCATATCAATACAAATAATTGAAAATAATAATTTGAGGTGTTGGTTTTTTTAATAATTTTTATGCCCCACAACTCCTGCCTCTCCTTCCCTCCATAATAGATGAATAAAGCAGATGTGTTGGTGAGCATTTTTAGCCAAATGTCTTGCCGAGTTCAGCCCAGGTGTCTGCCTAACAACGAGCAGAGCATTCCTTGTAGTGGCCTTGGTGTATTAGAAAAGGATTTACTGTCACCACTTTCCAAGCCGCATACCTAATCCTTATAAAATATTACAGAAAATAAGAAAGGGACTGTCTCCTACACATCTCAGCTCAAAAGCAGTCACACAAAAGTAGCAGCATGTCTGAAAAGGGAAGAGCCACTTCAGAGAACAATATTTTCTGAGATATTTTTAAAACACCAACCAATGTTCGCTTGTCACTGTCCACGCACAAACTTTTCTTGAGGTTATCACTGAAAGAGGAAAGTTAAAATGAGAGCTGATGGCAGGAATAGTAGAGAAAAAACTGGTGGCTACATAAATCTGTTTAGGATTGGAAACAAAAGCTAGCATCTATCAGACTCCTGTAGTCAAATAGAGAGCAATGAGGAAAGGATAGTTCTGTGTGGATGGGGAAAGAAGGACTGAAGAGCTGGCAGTAGGGAAGAGTATTCCTGGGTAGTTTATAGCTGAGAGGGGAGCTGTATGTTTAGGGGTATGGGTAGCATCAGGTTTAGCAGGCAGGCAGAGATGAACCTATATGCTTGTAAGCAGAAGGCTAACAGAAGACTTTTGTAGCTGGTGAATCAATGATCTCAGCCGGGGAGGTTTAGGCAGTGAAGAGCTGAAGGAGGTGAACCCGGGACCCAGCAGTTCTGACAGTAGCAAATTTTCTGTGAGGACTGTGGGAAAGTCAAACAAAAGGGTCTCAGGTCAGGCACTCAGTGGAATTATAAGAAGATGGGGAAAATACATGAGTGGTGTCCACTTCAGTAGAGTCCTCTGGGCTGATGCCTAACACGTAACATCTGATTTCCAGAACCACGGTGTGTTTTGCTTTGAAAGCTGCATGCATTTCTAAATGGTACAAATTAAAAATGAAAGCTCAAAGTTGCAAAGGAGCATCTAATTTGAATATTTCAGGAAAGGGGACAGAACAAATAGGGATAAAGGGCTTCACCCTTGGAGATACTGAGGCTCCTTCGTTGCTGCCCTAAAAGGCACGGTGGCTTTCAGGGTTAGCTTTCTGCATTCACTGTTGCAGAACAGTGTGGCTCTTTTGTACTTCAGAGCATGACAGGACTCCATTGCATATTGAACGGAGGGATGCCTTGTTCAGTCTGTGGCAATGTGACCTGAACTGACACCTTGATGATTAGTGAGGTTCATATTATTGAACTCCTCAAGTGCACTCTGCAGGCTGCATGGGGTAGGGAGCATTTGAGCTGCACACATCTGTCTATGTGATCAGAACAACCAATCTACTTTTATGAGATTCTTTTAAAACAAAGAATGATCTTTGTTAGACCCTGGGGGGCCCTTACCAGCAGCGTGAAGAGTACTTATTAACCACAAAACCATGTTTAAACTGATAATATTCAATACTCCTGCAGGGGAATGAAATTCACCAGGCTTGCTTGGGTAAAGGTAACTCTGTGATATACAACCAGCAGACAGACACATACCACAGACACTGGCCCCAGACTTTCCAGACATGACCACTACTCCTATATTGCTAGACTGGCTGCATCAGGAGTGGCCTCCCCATGCTGTTTAGGCTAAAATTAGGTTCTGAACACTCAGTCAGTTAATTCCTCTACTTAATGCCTGCAGAATTTCACTAAAGGTATAGCTGATTTCAAAATGACTTCCATATTTCTGTGTGGCCTCCAGACAGATTACAGTTGTGTTGTACCACAAGGGCTGGACACCTTACATTGACCCCCCTATATATGAAGGGAAGAGGTTTGGTCCTCTTGAGGAACTATCTTTTTCTTTTTTTTTTTATCCTTAGCTTTCAATGGTATCAGCATTGAGACAAAAACCAGACATTTTTGAAAGCAATATGAGAAATTAAGGCTTTTCTTCACTAGTTTGGGACACCACTCCCTTTATTTCCATGTGATCAGAATATTATTCCTTAGCTTAGAAAGAAGTAATCTTCCAAAGCAGGGTGAGAAATCAGGAAAAATATGGAGAAGAAATAATGTTGCATTAGGAGCAAAATGAAAACAAGATAAAAGGAAGTCAGAAAGAAAATAGGGACAAGGGAGCAAGATGAAATGATTTTCAAAATTTTTCTAAATGTGTATGTCTATTTCATGCCAATAGTAATGTGCTGGCACTGACATCAGAATTGTCTCTGTGACTCAATTTCACATGGCACTTTGGCTAGAAATGCCACAAAAAGAGACGTTTAGAATCATAGAACCATAGAATAATTTAAGTTGAAAAAGACCTGTAAGATCGAGTCCAACCATCAACCCAGCACTGCCAACTCCATCACTAAACCATGGGCCTAAGCACCACATCTTCACATCTTTAAAATACTTCTGGGATGGTGACTACACCACTCCCCTGAGCAGCCTGTTCCAATGTCTGACAATGCTTTCAGAGAAGAGATTTTTCCTAATGCCCAATCTAAACCTCCCTGGTGCAGCTCGAGGCCACTCCCTCTTGTCCTATCACTTGTCACTTGGGAGAAGAGATAGACCCCCACTTCACTACAACCTTCTTTCAGATAGTTGTAGAGAGTGATAAGGTCCCTCCTGAGCCCTCTCTTCTCCAGGCTAAACAGCCCCAGCTGCCTCAGATGCTCCGCAGAGGACTTGTGCTCTATACCCTTCACCAGTTTCATTGCCTTCTTTAGACATGCTCCAGCGCCTCAATGTCTTTCGTGTAGTGAAGGACCCCAAACTGAACACAGTATTTGAGGTGCAGCGCCACCAGCGCCGAGTACAAAGGGACAGACTTGTGTCTGTCTCACTCTGCATTTCTTTCAAAAGTGATATGAACATGAATGCATAAACCTGGGTTTGGTTTAGAGGGAAGGAAGGTGCAGCAAGGTGCAAAAAAGTATTTCACCCATCCTGCTTCATTTCTGATTATCAAGCCTCTTACACCTCTGGAGGAAGTTTCATTGTAGTCCTACTGAATACAAATGGTCCCTGAAAGGGATTAAGAACCAGACTCCAGAAAAAGCACATGATTTATGTATATAAATAGGAATAGAGAGAAGCCCCAGTAGCCATGCTCCACAAATCTGCATGGAAAATGGTATAACTCTTCTTTTTCATAAGCTCAGTATAAGAAGCATAATGATATCATTTTACAGCATCTGGGAAAGTTTTGTTATAGACAGATCTGTATAAAATGATTCCATTTAATCTGAACCAAACTGCTGTGGTGGGTTGGCAGTCCCGGAGTAGATTTCTCTGGGAGTCTGAGCTGGCTTTAACGCTTTCTCTCTGCACTGAGGTCCTTGAAGGTAGGCAGGAGATAACCCCTACAAATCCCCAGAGAGGGAAAGGAAATGATAGTGAAATTTCCCCTGTTGTATAACACTAGCACTGAGGAAGTATAAATGTACGGATATCTGTGAGTCCTCCCTGACAAATAAAGAATTTAATCTGTACCAAAATAACTAGCAGCTTGCTTTTCTGGGAGACCACGATACATGTCATAGTCAGAGTTGGAGGTGTCATGTATAGGTTCCATAGTTCATCTGCAGGGTTTAAAGAGCTATCGAAGATACTTAACAGCCTACAGTACATTTTAAAACATTATAGAAAGCTGAGCAGAGGTGCACAATAAAATAAAATTGTTAGTATTTAAGGCACATGTTTGTATATGTGGAAGAGTGTCTTCACAATCTGCTTACTTAAAAAATCATAGTTACTATCGTACGTAAAAGTACCTATAATCATAAACTCTAAAGTGAGATATCAAAAGGAAACTGCAACAGAAGTCAGGAGTGAGTGCCTGAATCCTAAACAGATAAGGACATTGACAGCTACAAAAAATGATTTAACAACCCTAGGATATCTCATTTAGTTGCTTTTGTGCAACTAGGAGATACCCATTTCAGTCTCTGAAATACTGGCTACTCTTATAGCCAATTTCTGCATCAGACCTTCTTCAAAATGTGGGCAATGCGTGCTATTGTATGGTGATGACACAAAGCACACAGGAGGGTGAAGGTGCAGTTTTTATTTGTGCAATTGCCAAACAAAGTAATGGCAGTGAAGTAGCATAAATTAAAGCTATGAAATACCAAGAGTGGCAAATATAAGAACTGCAAGTGAAATAATTTATCAGTAATCACCATAATTAAAAATAAATTTGTGATGTAGGCTCCTCAGGGGGACTGCTGTGGTTAAAAAATAAAAAAAGAAATCCCTTCATGCCTAGCCATGAATGCAGTTAAGTTTGACAATGATTGAAGACTGCCATTTCGTTATAATCCTAACCACAAGCTTCCTCTCCTAGCTCCATTACAAAAATCACAACCAGGATAAGTGTTAACTTCATTTAAAGGTTCTGCAAAGAATTCATTCTGAAAGCAACATCTACATTGCATTTCTAGATGCAGGAGTTGGAAACTTAAATGCATGAATAGGAGATGCCACCACTGTGACATCTACTGTACTGCTCTAGGAAAGAGTAGAAGATCTATGGGATTTTTTTGGAAGACCTTCTGGCAGAAGATCCAAAAAGCAAGTGCTTAGCTGTGCTTCGTCATGCTGGAGACCTGATTTTGGCTGGGATGATGTGACCATGGTACCCTCCCTGTTAGGGCATTTGCAGCAGTGTAGGACAGGGTGGTCCTGCAGAGATGCCTGGCCAGCACCTGGAAAGCTTGATCAAGCTGCCAAGGGGCAACCATGGGCAGGAGTGTGGGGTCACCTTGGCACACCACTAGTCCTCATGGCTGCAGTTTAGGAAAGAGAAAGAGAATTGAGGAAAAGTGCACTCCTCAGAAATAATGGAGAAGACAAATGCTTCGCTGATGGGTGAAGCCAAACCTTCACCGCTGGGTTAATTCTGCATTTCATTTCAATGAGACAGAATTCAGGAGAGGTCCTCATTAACCCCAGATTATCCTAAAATCCTTTCCACAGACCTCTTCTTTCCCTCCAGAGGACTTCCCTACCCACCTCATTTGTGCCCACATCACATAAAAGCCCACCTTCTTCAGTGTAGTATTTTCAGACCCCTAAAAGATACTTTCTCTTTATAAATGCCTGGTATTTGGGTTAAAAATAATGAGGATTAATAATTTTATTCCTAAAGCACTCCCCCTGCTGATAGACTCTGAAAGAACTGTTCTATATATTTAAGTATATGACAAAATGTAGGAAAATGTAAGAATGGTCACTGAACAAACCTTGATAATCAGTAAGAGCAATAAAATAAGACAAAGAAAAGGGGCTGAATCCCAAGAAAAAAGAGCAAAGAACATGGTATGAAGAGATAAATACAAAATAATCATATTAAGAATTTGCTAGGAGACAAAAGAAGTGGGTCACGTTCCTCAGTTAGGAACAAAAAGGGAACTGTGACTCCAGTGCAGAGTAGCTCCTGCAGCTTAGGTCCACTGCAGCACACTGCTCACCACAGGAGAGTAGCATTTCCCAAAACAGCAGTGCTTGGTAGAGGCTACTGTATGCAAAGGGCTCAGGCTGGGGTAATTCAACAGGTAGGAGCCTCAGGGAGGATAACTGAATGCTGCCAGGGCTCGGACTGTTCCCAGATCCTAAAAGCCCTTCCCTGCCTACTCAAATCAAGCTGCTGCTTCTTAGGCAGGCCATGTAAAACAATCCCGTATCACACTAATGGCCCAAAATTGGGGCCTGAGCAAGCATGTATGTTGACAGCTCTGAAATGCAGAGAAAGGAGTGGAGAGTATGGGAGAGCTGCAGAAGGGGGCTGTACTGACAATCATGATAAATGTTTGTGGCTTTTCTTTCACGCTTGGAAGTGTAACAAACACCAGGCTAAGCATTAGCAGGTAGGAATTCAGGCAATCTTTATTTAATGTTAAACTCAATGTGTAATACTATTGTGTGGTTTTATTATTACAATCTGTTCCTACCTTTCCCTCTCCTTGCCCTACTCTCCTCAACTCCCAAAGCAATAAGACATTGAAACCATGGATGCCCTGTTTCTAATGAAACCCTTCTCTCAAATCCTTAGAAACAATCGTGCATTTTTAAACAGTTGTAAAAATAGTGCTGGTAGGGTTGCTGAAAAGCCTATCCAGCTTTTATTTTCATAAGAACTATTTGCCATGATACCCAACAGTCCTTCCTGTTGGTAGCCTTTCCAAAAAACAGAAGTGTCATGATGGTAAGTCATCGGAAAAAGAGTGAGAAAGTTTTTCCAGGGCATTAACCAGATAATCTAGTCCACATGTAGATCCACACATGAGCAAGCAATCCCATGGACTAGAGCAGGTCTACACACATGTGTAAATCGGGGCAGAATTGCTCTGTTTGCAAGATCTGAGCTCTGCTCAATTCCAAAACAGAGTAAGATTCACATGGTTGTGATTCACACTGAATTTGAGCCTCAAATTTGAACATGCCAGCTTGTCATCAAGCTAGCTGCCTTTATTTTATTTTTGGCTTTTCCTTTGTCAGTGCAAGCTTCTTATATTTCAGACATATATATATTTTGCAAGGCAGCTCAGCCTGCTGAGGCAGGATCTTTCATCAAGGAAAGAAAAGTGCATTGCTTGATTCTTAGAGAAAGAAGAAAACATCGCTTGCTTTTTGGATTACATCCAAACTGTCTGTGACAACTTTAAATACCATACAAGTAGTGCGATTGCTCATAAATTAAACTATAAATGCGCTTTAGAATGCACACAGTCTGATTAGCATATGACCAAGTATAGTAGTCAATAGCAGTTAATAACACATCTTTATATGATTCTACAGCTGTAGTGGTCTCCAAGGAATCTGTTCCTGAATCTTCAGTGTTTTAAAAAGTAATGCATTCACTATGTTGTACAGTATTATTCACATTTGGAGTGCAATATCCTTCAAAATTCTGTCCCCAAAACTCCTGGAAGTCATGGTTTGATGCTTTTTCAGCTATGTTCCTCAGATCTTTTGAGGCAACAACCCTGCTACCACTAAAAATATCCGCAATCCAAAACTTTGACTCTATCATTAAGATATTAAAAACAAGGAAACACAACCAACAACAAACAGAAACAAAAAACAAAACCAGGCAATCATTTCATATTTTCTCATAGGAAAGCTAAAGCAGCTCAGGTATATGTCTGCAGTGATAGGTGAGCAAAAAGAATTCTGCATTACTTCTGTACTTCATCCTCCCGCTATGGCAGAGGTTAACAATTCAGGCACTGTGCCACACTGTCGTGACTGCATGGCTTAAGGACAAGAGTAGGATCACATTTGGACAATTAGGATTAGAAGCTGAGAAACTCACTACCATCTGTGGTGGCTGCGGAGACATGACTAGTAAGGGAAGTTGTATTTCTACTTCTCTTCCCTATGACAGTGCTTTGGAAAAAAGTCTCAATTAAAGACTGTGAACTTAATGTGTGGCCTTGCTATATTCCAGAGCTCCATCCCCAGCTAAGAGAGCTGGCCCAGTTTCCTCCAGGTGGTTTTCCCCCCCCAAGCTATACTGATCATGCAGGCTTAGCCCTTGGGACTATTTCAGTGAATAGGAGTCATATAGTAGGATTCAAATACACATTTTTCTTTTTAAAATCACTTAAAATCTGAGTGAGGAAAACTGAAATTTTCATATGAAGTTGCAAACTGCTTCTCTGCAAAACTACTTCTATTAAATTTGTCCATTTCTCACAATTACAGTAGAAATAAAGAAAAGATCATGACCATTATGCTTTATCTTATTTTATTTGAAATTTTATGAACATTCTTCATTATCACTAGTAAACAGAGAACTAAGATCTTCAGGATACTCTAATGTACTGATGACCATAGAAAAACTGAATAGTCAAGAGCAGAATCTGACTTCTATGTCTCCTTGTCAATAAAAATAATACAGTAGGTACACATTAAAATGATAGCACTTTGCTAGTTTAATAATATCTATATGAAACGTCATATGTGCTCAGCATATTCTGAACTATAAAAAAAGATAGAACTCTACAAGGTATTTCATGTAGCATTTTATGACATACCAATATATCTTTTAATACATTAGCCAGAGAATCAAAGAAGTCTTTTGGCTTCATACAATGTGATCTTTTGATTAGATGCTTTTATAACATGGCAGTGATATTAGAACTTATCTCACTATAGCATAAGCCATTGCATGGCTCTTTTTCTCAACAGCTTCCTTATGCCAAGGTGATGGTTTGAAAGCTTGGGATTACTTCCAAAAAACATGAGCACAAGAGAGCTGTTCTAATGGAAAACAATTTTGTTAAGTAAAAAAGAATGTTTTTATAAATGTATAGTAACTGTAGACTTCTATAATTTATTTGTGTGTATATTAGTTCTGTTTGTGTGTATTGGATACTGTAGTACACTGGATGAAATCCAGCTCCTTTACTGTAATCAACACAATGGGATAATTGAGAAAAGTTTTCAGAAAATTATATAATCTTAAACTTAATAAAAAGAACACCAGGATAAATCCAGCCCCCAATTAGATAATCTAAACTCTCTTCTGCCTTTTTTTTTTTTGTTGTTCTTTTTTCTTACCTATTTTTCTTTGCCTTCCCTTGCCTTCCTTTCACTTCCCCTCCCTTCTCTTTCTTTCCTATAACTTGATGGTAAATAGATTCACCAGCTCTGCAGTTCTAGAAAGCATGACTTTTGGTCTGCCTGATGACATACAACTCTGTGTAGAGGATGATGGTGAAACCTAAACAGTACTTGAACCATATGCAGACATAAGCACGGCCAGTTATGGCTGAGTTATGTGACTATGTCTGATTTAAAAACAATAATGTAAACAAGAGCATGATTTGAACAAAGGAAGAATCAACAAAAAAACAACCATCTCACAACTTCTAACCACAGCTGCAAGAGAGAATACAAATAACAAGCCTGTACTTGGTTTGCTTTGTGGTTTACATTGAGAGCTTCATAGACATCATTTAGATTTTTCCAACTAGGAAAATGTATACATTCTTTAAGTGCATGCTTAGGATATTTATGGATACCACTTCCATACCAAGTCATAACAATATAGATCTTCCTCTGGCATGAAATGCTGTTTCACTGATTAAATACCAAGTAACCCTGGGTGATTTTAAAGTCAGATTTGGGATCTCTGCCACAGGTCACACAGCTTTCACATTTGCACATCTGTTTAAAGTACCAAAACAATTGTTTTGTCTTTTATTTTCTTGAAGAATAGGGCTCAGGATGTAGTTATGACTGTGCTTGAAGTGCGTTCAAGCCTAGAAGAGTTAAAAGTTCATCTGACAGTAAACTGAGGAAACGTTTATAAAGATGAAAAAATGGGACATCATTTTGGTGAAGCTTGTGCTTCAGAAAGCAGAAATCTATGATATATGGCTTGGAATATGAGCTTAAAATATTGTTATTCCATTACAAGGTTCGCAGTTTTGGCATCTCTGTCATTCACTATTCCTTACAAGTTTATAACATATAAATTACAGACTATACTGGTAGGCTGTGGAAACCCTTCACTATGAAGAGCCTGTTCATCACTATCTCTGGGGCTAGAGCATGGGATCTCCAAATTCAGAACATAGAGTTGTCCTTTGAGCAAAGCAGAGTGCATGCTGTTAACTATTTAACTGTTACCCAAATGAAACTCATATATTACAGTCTTAGAGTAAAAATAAAACAGAACAACATAGTTTTAATTGTTATTACTACAATGAAATTGTGGCTTATTTATAAATTGGGAATTTATTACCTACTGCAATTTATACCCACTTTATCTGGAAGTTCATGGTAGGCAACAAATGACTGCTCACAATTTTTTTGGTGATTTTTCCATGAAAACATAACTGCATCTTAAAATATGGAAAAGTAATTTATAAGCAAAATGAAAAAAGCTTACATGGAAGATTACATAAAATACATCTGTCTTTTCAAACCACTGAGATATATAAACAACTCATTAAAAACTGAAGAAGCCAAAGGAAAGGACAAAAGACCTTTTAATGAGAAGACATTTTGAACAGATATTTTTCTGTGTATAAAAAGACAGGATGTTACTTCATTCCTAGGAAGACAATCTCAAATGAACAGGGAAAATACCAGAAATTTCAGCAAGCACTGCCCTGAGAGGGCTTATGTTAAAGCTTAAAAAAATAAAAAAATACTTGCAAGGGGAGATGTCATTTTAAATAGAATCCAGGCTCTTATTTTTCAATTGCGAAGAGTTTTCTTTTATGTCAAATGAAATTTTAAGATCACCTATGAATTTGCAACTGACCCCTTTACTGCCAAATCTGATTCCAATCCTTGAAAAATCTGTTTCTGTAATATGGCCAGCAACACACTAACTTCTAAAGGTAGCCAGACATATTGGCAAAAAATATGTGTGGTTAATCAACTAAAACTATGTAGTACTTTGGGAACAATCAATCAACTTCCAGAACCTTTAAGGCATGCAGTTGCTGTGAGGATATCCATGAGCAATGGTAATACTAACAGCTAATATACACAGATGTGTTTGAGATGGTCTTGTCGTTATTTTTTATTTTCAAGATGCTTCTACCTAAGAATAGGCTTTACTGTTGAACAAAAATAAATCCACTACAAATAAATTCCAGATAATAATACAAATATAGAGAGACAGTAGGTGTCACTTTGCACCAAGTTAAAATAAGCACTGTTAAATATTGGGGTTTGTTTTTAACCAGTGGTGTTGTCTCATTCACATAAGGACTTGGAGACTTAAAAAGGGACATAGGTAGAAATGTAGATAACGGCATGTAATACTTGGATTCTTAAAACTCACCTTCAGTTACTCCATGAAGCATCTTAGCTGGTAATTTGCAAGATGCCTATGCATTTAAAAACATTTATTCTGTCTATACACAGAAAATGTCTCATTTTTAACAAGCAAAGCTGAGCTGCTCACTTCCACATTCACATTTCAGCCTGCCTGGCATCCAGGCATCCTCTACTAAATTCCTTGAGGGGCTCATTAAAATACATTGCATAAAGTCATCCCTAAAGCACAGCAATAAGGAACAGTCACCCATAAAACACAGTAGCACTTTCTGTAGCTCTTTAGAATAGCTGGAGGAGGACTCTCCCTGCTCCCATGTTCCATTTATACCACAACACTGTGGTCTGAGCACTGAGTGAAGAAATCTGCAACCAAGGTTCACTTCCAGGCTTTATCTCACAGGATTTTAACCCACATTTCCCTCTTCCTAACTTGACTCTTTATCCATCTGGTTGCTGGCTTTCACCCTGAGAGAGGTTTACGTACATACACTACATTAAACTATTCTTGCATAAAGTAGCAGTCTGAGCGCAGGAACCAAGAGAAACACAACAGCAGCATCCATGTGGGGACAGTATCCAATTCACTGCGTGTTCTACTGAAAATTATGGAATTGCCTTTAATCTCCTTAAAAATGCTTTCAGAAATCTGTGATCAAAGCAGATGTAATAGCCCTGTCACATGAAATGGAAGCACACATTTTTATACTTAAAACTACTGAAGTCCTTTTTAAGTCATCTGAGAATGAAAAAGTGATTGGGTTTTACAGTTTTGCTGCCACAGATGAAAATAGCTGCTTTACAAATCTAGAATCCTGATTCTGATGGGGGCTACTTGCTCCATTGGTGACAAAACCTTGGAGATGGCCATGTCTTGAACAGGCATCATCTAGTTATTTTGGGTTTGCTTTTTTATTGTGATCAGTGGGTACTAGATTGTGTCTTGGAGGCAGTTGAACTAAAGATGAACTAAGTATTTCTGTAAAAAATCTGTAAGGAAAGTGTGCCAAATAAATAACTTTAATTTAGTCCACAAATGTGACAAGTTAACATCACTGTTAACGTGATTATTTCTTTAAAATCAGTTTAGGATTTTTCCAAAGCTATAATGGTCACTTATATCAAGGTGGGAGGTCGGGTTAGGCTTAAACTGAGTGCATTTTGGAAATACAACTTTCAGGAGATAGAATCCAGTTGTTCTTTTTGAGCATTTTGTTGTGCCACAGCTCCACTTGTTTCAGAAGTCACAGTTACAAATTTTAAAGATTTTCAGGTAATTTTGGTTCATATTTCCTTGACAAAATGGAACGAAGTAAATTGGATTAGTCTGCCCTATAGGCAGCTAGCATTTTCTACAACCAACTGCACTCATATTTACTTAAGGAGCAGTTCTTGTTTTCAGATCTATAAAAGCATTTTATAAACTTGTCAATTTTTTTTTCCTTTTCTCTTAAAGGTCAACAGCAATTCTCTTGTACACAGAACATTCGTGATCCCAAATCATTAACAGAATCTGTGTCTAGGCTAAATATTACATTTTAAAGTAAAATAGTTCAGAAAATAGATACTCCTCAATTTATGTACCCAGGCTTAAATTTTAGAGGTTTGTTTCCACTGCAGCAGATGATGACATCACATCTAAATCAGGACAGAAAATGACCATTTTGAGGTGTCAGTGGCACCATAACTAATTCAGGGAGCACACTGCACCCAGAACTCCTAGGCCTGGCAAGAGAAAGAACTGATGTCAAAACACACTTGCTTGTGTAAAATGTACCTGTCTCTAAGATGAAAATTACCTAATATCTCACAGTGAAGATCTTAAAAACTTAAAAAATATATATATTAAATGAATAAATAAATAAAAGAAAGAAGATTTTGCTGTTCACACAGAAGAGAGTTGAAAATATGTGTAAAGCATATGTTTTGGTATTTTGAAGTGGTTCACTTCTAACAATAGAACTGTACACTCATCACTGGTAATGGGATAAGTGTGGTTTGGGGATCTGCGTTATGTCAGGACTCAATAGCATTTAATATGAGCTTTGTTCTGAGGCAATGGCAACAGCAAAAGGGAGCTGACATGCAGACAGTGGTGACTTCAGGCTTCTGAAATTTATGTGATCTCTTAGGAGCCGATGTTCCAAAACTCCCTTGTGACATCAAAATATCTGACCCACTAACCAGCTGCAAGACTTTCCCGGATTCCCATCAGCAGATGTACCTTCACAAGCTCTGGTAGACCCCAGAGGATAGTAAACTCCCTTCCTGCCCAAGTCTTATGCACCTCTCACTGAGCTGTGCTTCAACTCTTTGTATGCTAACAGACTGGTTTATATCTGTTACTATGTTCTGTGTCTCCTGGGAGGAAAAAATTCAAGGGCTGCTGATGCATACAGTGGCTAGCTGGGATAGTGTGCCAAGTGGCAAACCAGCAATAACGTAAAGCAAAGACACTGTTTTTCTCCACTTTTCCACTTTTTTCCAGATGAGACCATCAGCAGGTCTCAGGTCTCATCTTTCTTCTGATACTGCTATTTAAGATGCTTCCTGAATTGGATTCCAGATTCCTCCTATCTTAAGCATCTGTATAGGTTCAGCCATTCCCTGTGCATGGTCCTGGCAGCTCAGCATGGCAAGAGCCTATCTTCCCCGATGGATTGTAGTCTAATAGTTAAAAAATAAGGACAGTCGGCAATTATTTTACAAATGCAGTGTACATTTTATACAGACTTAAATATTGTGTGATTATGCATTTAAATCCAAACATTTAATGATGTATATTATATATATTTTATCTATTAATTAATATATATATATTCTCTGGTTTGTGTGCCCATGCATACATTCACACATTTGCAAAGCACGTTATGTTCACAAAGGATGCTACTGCTTTCCACATTCAGTTTTAACCTGTCAGTCCCCAAATCCTATTTGTAATGGGAGATGATTTTCTGCACAGCCACCTAGCCCTCAAGAGGGCTTGTCATCTCTTAATCCAGCCACATCTTTTTCTTTGTAAGACTCCATGCACCTTACCCTTATGCCTCAAAAAAATGCAAAAATCCTATGGCCACAGCTATAAAGGTCAGAACAGACAAGGAGAAGAAATTCAGGGTAATCTGAGAAAATGAAATTAAAAGTTCCAAGAGCCTTGCAAAAAAAGTTCAAAGAGTGCCCCCACTACTATTCTGTACGACTTGAATGTAAGAAAAGGACCAATATTACTTTGTTTGCATGAGACTTATACTTTGCTTTACATGAAATCCAGATGAAAACAGTAGGACTGAAAAGACCAGCAAAAGCTCTCTCAGCAGAGACCCAAGTGCTTCACAAGTAAATAGTGAGGAGAGATGCAGAAGGAGAGGAAAAGTTCTGATGAAGCATGAATGGAAAAAGAGTGGCAACAGCATCAGTTATTGAAGTACCAATTATATTCATGTTGTAAGAGCGTATCCATCTGTCATTTCATTTAAAGGCAGAAGGTGGGGGCAGCCCTTTCATGTCCAGTCTGCCTATTTCTGTGACCTTTAAAACCGCTTCCGCAACTTCTTATAAACATGGATTACCAAACTGGCAGCAAACTATAAAAGTAAATGCATTTACAATATGCCTTCTAGATAGCTTTACTGCCACGGAAATAGTTTTGTTGTGACCATGGGCTGTAGGAGCTAAGGCTGGGGAAAAGACACCCTTTGTTATGATAAAATCCAGCAGGTTTTAGCAAAATATTTTGCTTCTAACCTACAGCCATCTCACCTGTGAAGTGTGCTTATTAAGTTCCTTTCATGACCATGGGACCTGCAATTTATAAATGCTGCAGGTGTGAAGCCATTGTGTGGCACTTTTAGGTTAGTGAAAGAACATTGTTATTCATGGGTGAAATATTCCATTTACTCAGTGGAAGAGGAGTGATGTTTGTGGGGGTAGAGAGTGCAAAGCTGATGATAGACATAAATAGAAACAGACATCTATGGAACACCTCAGCAGTTCCATTGTATTGCAGCTTCAAGTGTTTAAATCTCTCAGTAATGGCTGGGTGCTGGGATTTTTCCTCTAATGATGCGGGTTTGCTATATCATCTCCTGCCACTAAACGATTTCTGAATGTTTACCTAATCTCACTTAATTTTTACTGTGTAAATGTGATGGTGCCAGACCATACTAAACCAATGACTGCTTTTAGTTAGAGACCCATGTTCCTGTCACTGTGGATACTGTATACTCTAGCCATTTGCTGTGTTTATATGCAGTGCTTTGCTCTGATCATCAGAGATGTCTATTCCAGACAAAAATATCCTTCAGAAGTAGGATACTGGGATTTCTTGAAGTTAAAGGCAGGGCTTTAACTATTTAGTAACATTTTTTTTTTTTAGAATTTACAATTTTTGTACATTACCGTTACTGGAGAACACTACAATGTTTCCTTCATTCTCTGGATTGTTTTCCATTAGCTATCCGCATTTTAGTTTCAAAGGGCTGACAAGGAACAATTTGAAAACAAGGTTATTTTCATGCAATCAATGGGCCTCTGAATTTTATGATAAAAATTTTTTTAAAAGGATACACTTAGTTAATTATTTTCACTTTGAAGAAAGTTGAATAAACAACTAAGTATAAGCTAATGCATTAGTGTGACCATAACACTTTACAGCTGAACCCACCATGATTAGATAACGCAGAAGTGAAGGTAACTATCTGGCAGGAACTATGATTTCATCCTGTGTTCATCTACCAACATCTGCAACATCCTTGTTCCCTCCATTACAGACGCACTGGTTTCCTTGAACTTCTGTATTTCTATAGATTTTGCATGATTAGACTGTCAGCTGCTCTTATTCACATAGAAATACCTCTGCAGAGAACTTATACAAGGGACTGAGAGTAGGCTTTGTAAATATATTATTTTAGAGCTATATACTTGGAGGTTGATAGAGGACTTTTGGTGGAGAAACATATTGTTCCTCTTTCAGTGAGATACTGACAGTGCCTCTGACATCAATACTAAGGTGTTTAGATAGAATATACAAATGTTTGCTGATTTTTTTTGTCAGACCAGCAAGGTAAGAAATATATTACATGTAGTAAAAGATATAGACTCAGTCTTGTCAAAAACACTGAAAAGTGATTTTTTTTTTAAATTATATTTAATACCTCATTTTTCTGGGTTGTTTTTTTTTTTTTCAATTTAGCCACAGGCACTTGTGAGTCTAATTTTTAAGCTCCAAAGTATGCTGCATTTTTAACTCAGTTGGAGGGGGGGAGCCATCCTTGTTCCATTTCTAGCTGTAATACTAGCTGAAGTACTCACACATCCCCCTCCAAAAAAAAAGAAGAAAAAAAGGCATGCCAAAGTAGATAGAGACAAACTATAGACAAACATCTAAGAGGATTTAAGGTCTAAGACATTTTTTTCTTTAAAGATAAGTTCATAAAAGTTATGGGAACTGCTTACAAACTGAATAACTATAACACGGAAGATTGCTTACATCTCTTGTATAATACTGTAAGCTGTTGAGTAGACAGTAATATTGCTTTCTCATTAAGAACATTTAATGGACAATATTTTACCCCTGTGAAGCTAAGAGAAACTTGAGCAACATCTGAATTCACCTAGAACTGAAACTAAAGGGGACCTTGAATTGGCCAGGGCGCCAGCATATTTTCTGCTACATCGTGAAATCTTTACAATTGTCAGATCCTCAACACCTCATTCACAAGACAGGGACATGATTAAGTACCAACTCGGAGAGACTAATACCTTCCATTCAGTCACCAGCACACCCCTCCCAGCATTTGTAAGATCCTTAGCACTGGCGGGAGCAAATACTACTGTTCGGCTTGCAAGATTTCAGCAAATCATCCCCAATAGCTAGCAGTAATGTTGGAAGCTACTAGTTACTATAACAGCAACAACAACAGCACACATATCTGTTTTTTCACAAAGTTTTTTCTGAACATTTCAATATATTACAGTACATTGTAAGCCTTGAATCAAAAGACAAGTGGAAGAGAAATCTGAATTCAGCTATACCGTTTCTTTCAGACACACATTATTTTGGGCATTTGAAGAAAGTGTAGAACAGCTTCCCCACCCACTTTCTCAAAGTGGAGGAGAAACTACTCTCAAATGTTGGTTATAAAAGTGTAATCTGAACTCCAGCCACTCGGCAGGGCTGCAGAAGAATTTACGATGTGCTAAATATTTCCTTTGTTCTTCCCAGTGGTAGCCTGCTGTAGCAATTAGAAAGCAACTGGCTGCACATGTAAATGGTGGCTGTTTTCTAAAGAATTGTTGATAACTGTTAAAAGCCTTCCTAAACAGGACTTGCTCTGCTAATACTGCAATACTTTATTTTTAAATGTATGTCTATATTAATTCTCCATATTTTTTCTCATCTTTTAATCTTGGCCATGTCCTCTAGGCACCTTACTACTGGGATAGAAAGCAGACACAAGTGTCTACTACTGCTGTAATTTAGCCATTACTAAAATACAGCCTCCCGGATCACTCTTTCTTTATTGGGCAGCTATGTAGCTTTCATAGGAATGATGTGATCATGGGCAGAGAAGAGATTCAGAGCAGCCCTGCAGAGAAGGACTTGAGGGTGTTGGTTGATGAGGAAATGAACATGAGCTGGAAGTGCGCGCTTGCAGCCCAAAAAGCCAACCGTATCCTGGGCTGCATCAAAAGGAGCATGACCCGCAGGTCGAGGGAGGTGATCCTGCCCCTCTACTCTGCTCTTGTGAGACCTCAGTTGGAGTATTGTGTGCAGTTCTGGTGTCCTCAACATAAAAAGGACATGGAACTGTTGGAACAAGTCCAAAGGAGGGCCACAGGGATGATCAGGGGACTGGAGCACTTCCTGTATGAAGAAAGGCTGAGAAAGTTGGGGCTGTTCAGCCTGCAGAAGAGAAGGCTGCATGGAGACCTCATAGCAGCCTTCCAGTATCTGAAGGGAGCCTAGAGGGATGCTGGGGAGGGACTCTTCATTAGGGACTGTAGTGATAGGACAAGGGGTAATGGGTTCAAACTTAAACAGGGGAAGTTTAGATTGGATATGAGGAAGAAATTCTTTACTGTGAGGGTGGTGAGGCACTGGAATGTTTTGCCCAGGGAAGTTGTGAATGTTTCATCGCTGGTGGTGTTCAAGGCCAGGTTGGACAGAGCCTTGGGTAACATGGTTTAGTGGGAGGTGTCCCTGCCTATAGCAGGGGGGGTTGGAACCAGATGATCTTAAGATCCTTTCCAAACCTAACTATTCTATGATTCTATGTAAATGATCCAAGCCATGACAACAACATGTATTTCCATTTCTGCATGAAAACAATGCAAAATAAAACCCATTGTCAGTCCAGTTCTCACTTTCAAAGAAAGACTGTCCTAAGCCACTCTGCAGCATGCTGCGAGCACAAGGTATCAACCCCCATGATGGGAAATTTGAAGTGAGCCTGCTATAAAGGTATCACAAGTAAATACGCATAGGGAAGACTGCAGGTTTTGCAAAGGGGAAAGATGGCTTTAGTAAATGTCCCCCCACCAACACCCATTGTCTTAGCCATGGCTACAGAGAACACAACAAGCAAGGCAAAGTAGACAGACTGGTATAGCTGCCATATGCAGGAGCATGGGCCATGCTGAAGGTGCAGCTCACTAGCAAGAGGAGGCGCCAATAAACAAAGGCACTAAGAAGTGAGACCACAGCTCTTACGGGAATGAAAGTTCAGAGTGAAGAATATGTTAGTTATGCTGGGAGTAGCTTTAGTGAGCCTTTTGTGGCCTGTCACCTCCAGCCCAAGGCTCAGCATGCAGGTGCTGGCCCGGAGCCAAGGGCAAACCAAAGACCTTTCTGCCTGTGCTGCCTCTGCAAAACAGATTGAGAGCAGTGAGGAAGACAGAGGGAAAGCTTCCTCCATGTGCCAGCACCAGGATCCACAGGATTTTTCCTTGGAATTCCTGTAGAGTTCTAACCAATACATCAAAGTCAGTTTCTTAGCACATGAGCACTATTGCTTAGCCCCCAAGTTTCCCTAATCCTTGGGAAGGTATGTCATTGTTTCCCCTCCAAAACCTGAGGGAAACACAGTTCCCTTGTCAGAAAACAATAAGCACCCATTGGCATGTCAACAAAACACCACTTCTGGCAGGTGGCTTTCCAGGTAAACCACTGGACATCGAAGTTGAAAGCAAGCTTTCGGATACAGGCTTTGAAGAGAGCAGACTCTCTTCTGTGGTGGCCTTCACTTCATTGCAGCACCTGGCAATGTCTGGAATGAAGTTATTTATAGTCTATACAATGAGATGTCAAGTGAGTTGGGCAGTTCAAGATTTTGGTAATGGGATACAGAGCTTTCCGCTTTGGGCTGTCTGGGTCAGCCTCAGGCCAGGCTGGTGCTAATGAGTGGAAGTCATTGCAATCTGGCTGTTTCTCAGCAATATGTGTGAAATGGGCTTGGTTTGGGCACCCTTCCTTTGGAGGTTCTGCAGACAAGCCAAGGAAGAGGGCAGACTGAACAGTCTCTTTCCTAATTTTGACCCTCACAAGGCAGGGTGGAGATACTCTGTTAAAGCCACCTTTAACAGCTTCTGAACCTTTTGGTGAGATATGTTTTCTGGAGCAGACCCAAATTGTGCTGAAGTTGGTAGAATGAAACCCAGCTTGTGCTACTTCCTCCTATACTACTACATTTTAAATGAAAGCATGACTCTCCAGACTGGTATTTGCACTCACAATTATATTCATCTGCTATAAGAAAAAGGCTCTGGTATTTCAGACACAGCCCTACCATCCCTTCTTTCATTCAGGACAACCACCAGTTTCCTGCTTCAACTCCCAGCTTCTCACCACTGTTTAAAACTTGTATTTCTTTTGATTTCTAGGGGAAATGAATAGCATCTGAGACCAAATCATCACCCGTGCCTGTGTGAATGCTGAATATTTTCATGGTTAGTCCTGCACAGGACTAAATGATCTTCCTAAGACTCCAATCTCACAAGATGCCTTGAAACACAACCCATTGCCAGCTGCCACATTACATGGAGAATCCTGATGATTCCATCTTTTTGCAATTTTAGTAATGAAATGAACAAGAACTCACTATTTGCCTCCTTTTGTGTCATCAGCCAAATACTGGTATGTGTTCTGAATTGATTTTAATATTCTGCAATGTTGCTTACTCTTATATATATTTAAAAAAGATACCGCAAGTAACATGATAGGAAGAAGTGGGAACAGGGGACAAAATTCAATGGGAGTTGAAGAGAAAGGTAGCACTTAGCAGTTATGCTCACAAAGCATGGAATTAACACAGGGATCCAACAGGATCTACTTTGATGTTCGGAGTTTTCATTTATTACTTGTTTCTTGAAGATGTATGCTTCTGTTTCAGCTTTATATTGCAGCAGCACTGACATCACACACATTCCCTCACTTTTTTCTCTTGCTTTGACCTACTGAGAGGAACACTTCTCTGCAGGCTCTGTCAGTGTAAGAGGATATCGCTTGTCTCCTGGACTGTAAGTTTCCATCAGAATGTAGTTGTAAATCTAAACACTAAACTGATTATTTTTTAGCCCTATGTGTTACTGCAGAGCCAACATGGCAAAAAAAAGATTGAGTCATTAGGTACCACAGACACCTTACAATATTTCTTGCTGTAAAGATCTTCCAATTCAAGTAGATAAGACAGACCCCAGATGCAAGGGAAAACAGAAGCAAAGTGAACATAGATAACTCACCTAAATTCTAAAAAGAGCTCAGACTAGCATTATAACCTCTGAGGATACATATTCATATCTACTGCATGAAGATGCTTGAAAGACGTGAGTAAAAGGAAATAAGAAAACAAAATCATTGTATTTCATGCTATGTATTCACTCTTATAAACTGACTGACAACGTCTTATATTATTTATATAAGCACTTTCTCACCCAAGGATTTCCAACAACTACCATTTAGTGTAGCCTCCTCATTCTCCAATGCAATGGATAAATACTGTTCTCAATTTACAGACTGAAGCACAGAAAGTCAAGGAACTGGCTCAACATTCTTCTAACAGATCTAAGCTGAGGCAAGACTCCAGGAGGAAAGACATGCAGTCTTGACTATTAGGTAGGTGACATTTGCTTTTCATTCTGCTGACCTATTTTGCAGTTAGGTAGTGCTGTGGTCATCATGGTAGTGAATTAAAATATGTTCCTGTAGGCTCAGAGAGACTGGAAGAGTGGATGGAGAGGTATAAGTTATTGTCTTTCAGAATAAAGATAGGGCAGCAAAGAGATGACAGAGACAGCAAGGATTCATGTGACAGCAGTGATTTAATAGCTTGTGCAATGAAAAAAAATTCTTGCCCATCAGCATATTTAGGCAGCTCTGATCAAACATGACCATATATATTTTTACCCCACTGATCACTACATTTAGAACATTAACAAGACGCACTGCAACAATAAAATTTAAGTTCTCAAAGTACTGTTAAATTTCACCCACTTGTACATCAACTAAGTGTCAGTAACTTGTGCCATCAGTCTCTGATTATTTTTATACTTTGTTTGACAGACACTTCTGGAAATGTCTTCTTGTTTTACGCCGTCAGCAGAGCTCCCAGGCTAAGTTCCTTACGTATCTTTCAATGCTGCTAAGCTGATTGGCATTTACTTGTACCCCCCTCACTATAAGAATCATGGGGTCTGACTTGCCAAGAATCACCTCTTTTTTTCCTTCTTTTACTTTTGAACAGAAAGCTGCCCTCTGAACATAAGCCCATCTGGTTTATTTGAAAAATGAAGGAGGAAAAATTAAAATCAGATCTCACTAATTAGAGGAAAATTGGATGTAAACAATTGAAAGGTCTTTTCATACTTATGGCCTGACATTTCCACAAAGAGCTTAATTGCTTGCATGGGCCTAAAGGGTTATGTTCTTTTTTTAAGTTGCATATGCTCTCTGCCAAATACTAGCTTGGACATGCTGTGAGTGATTTTTGGATCACCAGCAGCTCTTCTATTTTAGGCTCTGTCACAGCTTGAAATTGTAGTTAATTCTGAGTATCCTGACAATCATAATTATGACAGTAGTGGTTTCTGATAAGGCTCACTTAGGTGTTTTTTTTTTTTCTGTAAGGAAAACTTTGGGTTTAGCATTAGGAAAAGAATGTCATACTGCAGACTATCATACTGCAATAAATTCTCAATTTAAAGAATAAACACCTGCCACAGAGTTAAGCAGGAAACACACTTCTTGTCCCATGAAACTTGTCAAGTTTTCATAAATGCTTCTACCATGAAATCAAGATTCTTTGAAGCTCCATTCATAAAAACAGATAAAGGAAAAGCCAGTCAAAAGTGACCATATTGGATGCTCAAAATGCATATGAGAGACAATTTCAGTTCCTTTTATATTGTCCTCTTTATCTGACCCTAAAGAACAGGCCACTACTTGTTCCATAAGAAGAGTCTCCTGCTAGAACCATCTAGATTTATGCAATAAGTAAATACTAAGTGAAGCAGAGCCTTTAGTCAGCAGCTTTGTCCAAGTCAGCATCTGATTAAGTTCATCTTTGGCGTTCTTGGTTTCCTATCATTTTCTCTTCCCATCACTTCCTTCATTTTTCTTTCCAGTTTTGATTAAAAAAAATCAAGTTTTTGACTAGAGGGATACCCAAAGTATTGCGTTGAACTGGTGTGTTCCTATGGAAAGTTTCCATTCCCCTGAATATTTTTCTATGGGATTAAAAAAAAATAAATTTTTGCAAATTTCTCATTTGTTCCCTGAAACTTAAACCCCATTGAATTCTTTTATTACAGATGAAAAAGCACGATGCTTACAGCTTCCAGCATGGATTACCTTCAGCTTTCACATCACTGGTAATTTGTAATAGCAATAATGGCAGGAGTATTTTCCCTTTCAGGTTTTTTGAGACATTGAAGTAAAAATTCACTGGGGTTGGTAGGGAGACAAGTGTACAGTGAAACGAATATGTTTGCTGGACCTTTGGATTCACTTCTGGTGGCCCTGGGAAATAATGTCTCCCTAAGCTCTTATGGCCCTTGAAGACAGAACCTCACACCCCACACTAAGCACGTCATGCTATAGTCACTGTTTTCTGAGACTTATCCACCCACTTTAGCAGCTCCCATTAATAGCAGAAGGAATTTCATGGTTACAGAAAAGAGAATGTCCCTTCTGAAAGAATATTGTTGCACGTTATTTGTAATACAACACTCAAGACCAGCTTGTACCTTACAGGTTTTGGCTGATATAGGGAAGTTCAGGGCCTCAATATAAGTAGGGAAGCAGCTGAAGTAGTTTCCCAGGGCACGTATTCCTAATCCAGGGAGCAACACAGTTATGCAAGAGAAGACTTGCAGTTCTGTGCCATCCCCTGTTCTGGGAACCACAATCCCTGTGTACACAGACAGCTCGGCTGGCCTAGTGTCCAAGAAAGAAAGAAAAGTGATGTCTGCTCATGGGGTATTCCTTCCATCACTGGCATCAGGAGAAAGCCTTCTTTGTGCCTCCCCAGCACAGCAATGACAATTTTACCTGCATTCATAGTATCCTTTTGCTTTCCCTTGAGAAAGAAGTGCCAGCCTTAAAACTTCGGAGATAAAATACAGGTCTATAACAGTATTTGTGCTATATTTAGAGAGATCTTTCAGAGAGCCTAAACCCTGAAATAATACAAATTTAAGAGGATCTGTTTTTTTATTATTATTGATCAATAACCATAGAATTGTTTAGGTTGGAAAAGATCTTTAAGATCCATGTCCCTAAGCACCACATCTACATGTCATTTAAATGCCTCCAGGGATGGTGACTCAACCACCTCCCTGGGCAGCCTGTTCCAGTGCTTCACAACCCTCTTAGTGAACTGGGTATTAGGTGCAACTTGAGTCCATTTTCCCTTCTATGTGAGTTTCTACTTCCTCTTTCTTTGTGAAAAAAAGTCTGACAGTGTAAATTAACAGGTACTAAATGCTGAAGAAAAAAGAAAACCCAAAACTCAAAACCAAAAGGGCAATTACTTGTTATAATTTTTCTTAATTAAGAGTTTCTAAAGGAACTTTGTGATTTTGCTTGTTTGAATCCAGGCTTTTTAATGCTCAGAACTGGTAATTCTGGCTAAATATTTACTCAATCAGAATTAACACATTTAAAGCCATCACATTTTATTTGGAATGTGTAGGGGAGAGCCTGGGACAACTTATCTCCATTCAGTGAGAAAACACAGATCCAAACATGATCAGCTTTCAAATCTAAGCATGGATGTGAGAAATTCACAGGTAGTGCCACAGAGCCACTTTAGAGCTCCAGCCATATCCATGAAGAAATACATGGCTATCTGCACCGTCAGGACCTCAGTGTGCCACAGATTTCCAACTCCTCAGTTTTTGCCTAGTCCCATTTACATGTTTTATTTTGAAATTTCTAAACAGCAAAAAGTCTGCTGTTGGATAAACCCAGAAACCCTTTTCCACAGGACTAAGCAATTTGGTAATTTACTCATTTTTGAAGCTCAGTGGGATTTTCAAATTAGTTGTTGCCTCACTGAGCTTTCAAATGAGCTTTGCTCTGGTTTTTGAATAACCTTATATATTAAAGCCCAGTACACCAATGGCCACAAAAGGTCTTAGTAGTGGTTAAAAGATTTATGCAACATCAGTTCTATCCTTTATCTGCCTATCTCAGGGGACAAGGTTATTGGCTGTCCAGGACTATCTAATTCTGTTCTATTGAAACAGCTCCAGTCTTTCAAATTAAGTCATCACTAGTAATAAGACTGAAATTCAGGGCTTCCTTCCTTATCTCAGGTGGTTTGCGATCATGTGTGATTGTACTCACACTTTCCTTTTCTTTAGACCAGTAAATCAAAATGTCATTTTTCTCTCCCAGTGTAGCTTCTGGTCTGCCTGTTGTAACATTTTCCTGAGGATGCAGATGAAGATACTGAACCCAGAGTGGGAAGTGCTCAAACCACTGAGTGACTAGTAAGAAAGATGGAACGAGATGCATTATAGCCATCAGCTGTGAGCCTGTACTTGTTGAAATGCCTCTTTGACTATTCCCGTTTATTTCACTTATACTTTTCAGAATGTGTCCTTGGTTAAGAAGCAAAATAGTGAAGTTTTATAGAGATTCTTCTGGGCTTAGTTCTTGGTACTTGTCCTCTTCTCCTCTCCTTCCCCACAGCTGCCTGGGTCCACTCAATGTAAATGGGGTATTAGCAACTCTCACTTCATTCTGTTGTTTTTTTACTTCAGCCTCAAAGTACTCCACTTTAAAAAGCCTAATACATATTCTTAAATCTCTAAGAAGTTGCTAGTACGCTAAATATAACACACTGTAGATCTTCCTTGCATATCTGTTTTGTCAAGTCTACAGATCACACAGACCCTGAATGTGACTGTGCAAACATGACTGTGTAAAGCCTTTGGGGGCACCTCGCCAGTGACAGTGACAGATACAAAAAAAGAAGGTACTATACAAACAGGGCTCCGAGGGCAAACTTCTTGCTCTTGCTCTTTCCAGTATATTGCCAGTTCTGGGGATTCCTGAAACACAGAGAGTACCACCAGTTCCTTCAATGAAGTCTTCAGGAAGGATGAAACAACTAATACTTGGTTGTCAAAAGAGGAAAAAGATAAAAGGAAATATATATAAACGCCTCGCTCCAGGGGGGGAGACTACAAATCCTGCTGCCCTGCAGATAGTGTAAGGCATCTAAGCCTTAGAAAGTACTGACACGTAAGATACACCACGTCCTCAAGGCTTGCCCTGGTGCCTGTTCAGCATGCCAGCTGCTCTGAATTCCTCTGGGCAGCAGGCAGGCACATTATGCTTCTGGAGTGAGGTGCCTGTTTTACAGGCACTGCCATGGAAAGAATTACAAGGCCAAAGTTTCGTTTCTGGCTTTGCTGTAGGATGCTTGAGATTAGGCAGAGCACTGTCTACATTACGTTTATGTACTGTTCAGAGTTTTTACATTGTAGTAGCAATTATATTGAAATAGATAAAATAAAGCAGGTTGATAAACTTGATTGTTTGCTTTTCCTTAGTTTTCTTTCCAGACCTACTATAATTGTAATAACAGAAAGAGTAACAATAATGCAAGTTAACAGGGTTGTCGTTGAGGCATGGAGTGGATTCTGCTCGAAGCTCGCTACTGAATTCCTGTGTGTCCTAGGGTAAGGCTCTCAGTGCTTCTGGTCCCCTTTTGTAAAGTGAGAAGAACATTCCACTTTTTACCTATTTTATCCATGCCTTGTCCTTTGAGAGGTATTGTGTCAGAGATTAATCTTCAGACCTGCCATGAAATTCTTCCTTAGAACATTATCTGATTATTGCAAGGTTGATTAGAACTCCATTTTACACTGAAAAACCCACCAGTACTCCACTGTGGTTGCATTTAACGTCCAAAAGCCAGGTGGAACAGACCCAGGTGTAAAGCCTTCCTTCTTCTTTAGAAAGATTCTGCTAAGTACATCCTACACCCTGTAACTGGTTATCATCTCTGTCTAAATAATGTTCAATCTACTTGCAAAGTTGTGGAGAGATGTTAGCCAAGTAAAAAACATAAAAGCATTAAAAAGAATACCTATTTATTTTATTTAAATAAATTCAACATAAATAAGTGGTCCCTCCAAAAAACCAAAAGAAACCAAACCAAACCACAAGCCTCAATTGTACTAAAATTGTCATTCTCACAGGAATCTAGCCAGTCAGTGAACCACCAAATCATTATTAGCCACATTATCACAAATGTGCAAGATTTATAGAATTTAAATCTAAAAGGGACAATGAGACGATGACCCCAAATTGTCAAAAATTATAGAATTCCATGAATTTATAATTCATAATCAAAATAATGGTTTTGAGTACAGCATCCAGACTTGTTTAGAAAGACATAAGGAGACAGTGCAGGTATTATTTCCTGTCTGAATTGGTTCCAGTGGCAACATCCCATACATTTGAAAACACGTGGGTTTCAACTTTAATGGATTTAAATTTCACCCATTTTTTCTCTCTACTTTTTGTTTCTTTCTTTTTTTTTCCTACTAGAAGCAGTGAGTATCTAGAATTTCTTATTTCCCCCTGCAAAAGTGCCCAGGCACTGAGCATTAACAGTATGACACCATCTGTGGTCTCCACAAATGCTAAAAAACAGTTAGGTTTTCTGCTGTGTACCTGGAAGAAGATCTGTTTCATGCTAGTTCAGATTGTGTCAAAGTCCAAGGCTCTTGCAGAAAATGCCTTACATGAAGTCAAGGGTAACAAAACAGTTATAAGATTTGAAAAGCAAACAATAAGGAGGGTCAAAAAGCCACGACTAAACAGGAATTCATATCTTGAATGTTATTAATAAGAAAAAATAAAGTAGAAAAATACTGCAAAAGAACCTGTGAATTCATTATTAGGCTCCATACTCCATATATTCCTAAAGAAACAAATGATGTTGCCTTAAGTAATAAAAATTGGTCAAGTGCACTTGAATATTTGGCAAAAAAATTCAAAAACTTATTCCTCACATAAAGCTGACACCAGAAGACATCCAGTTTGTTCTGTGAGGAGGGATCAATCACATGTTTATTTATAGCTTGTGAACTGGGATTACAAAATGTTGGCCCATGACTTGCATAGGCTCCCAGTGCTTGCTGCTGGAGTACTGTGCAATGCTCCCACAGAGCACTTGTTTGCTATGCTTTCAGGGTAAGACTGCAACTCCTCTTGTATGGCTGCCTCAAACAGTAAAGATGCCCAAACAAGCCTGGCATAATGGACCACTTCAACTTCTCTCATCTTCTGAGAGCTAAAGTTAAAGGTCTAACTCAGCAGTTATTTCATCTATTTATTCACTTAGATTTTTTAACTGACCCTGCTTTTCTTCCATGTCCTTTAGTTTCCTGCCAGTACACATTTTTCTTTTGTTGGGCTATGTAACAACTACTTTCTGAATCACCTGTAGATCCTGTAGTCACCAAGCAGCATGGGGTAACCCCTCTGGATCAAGACCCATGCTCCTGAAACTCCTTGCTGTCTTTCACATATGATTTGCTTCCTATTTGCACTTGGGAAATAGAGTCATGAAGAATATGAAAGGCTGTGACTTAGTAGGGATGGACTATCTAAATGAGACCCTGTACTAAAAAGGGTCCTGATAAAGGCAAATTCCCAAACACCATCCTGGTCCCTCCCTCTCATGTAACTTGATGAGACAAGGAGTATCTGAAGAAACCCTGAGTTGAGTTTATTTCTCACGTCACCTGATGCTACCTTACTTGGTACCTAGGCTTCTGTCATCACTGTGGTCTCGGGACCAGAGTCAGGGCTCAGACAGTTAACATTAAACAATGGCCTTGCTAAAGCTGCTGCTTTCCAGGGAGAAAAGATTTGAGATATCATAGTATATTTATAAGAGCACTGTTTTGCTGAGCCATGGTTTATCTAATTGAACGAGGAACTAAATGAACTACTCATTTAGTAGTCCTCACATCAGCAAAAGCCACATATTGGGAATTACCAAAATATATTTAAATACCTACATAGCAGCAACTAACTATATAATAAAAATACAACTTAGATATCACAGAAAGGATATATTGGAAAAAAAAAAAAAGAACTTGAACTTTGAATGAGCTTATGCTATCTTCTAACCCAGGAACAACAAAACAAAAAAGAGTAATGAATGATCTTTGCATTCAGCCATGAAATACTATACCATCATAGATGTTTTTTTAACTCCTTTAGTCAACTCAGACAATTCTTCTAGAGGGAAAAATGTGAAGGTCATAAAAAAGTGCATACCAGAATATTACATGTAGGTATTTAGAGCTGAATGAACTAAAGGCTTTCCCACTGGATTCATTTACTCTCCAAAGCAGCCCCTCCTAAAAGATGAGTCTGTATGATTAAAATATGGCACAGGATTTTATATAGTAAGTCTTTACCACTTTACAGTAGCTAGCTCTAGGGCATATTTCAATTCCCATTCAAATGAGTCTTCCTATTTTCTTTAAGGGGAGATGGATTAAGCCTTCAAACAGCAGTCTTCTGGCCCCATGTGCACTTCTGTAAATCTGCGCTTACTGGATTAGAAGAATTCATGAAATCTTTTCTACTACCATTTTAAAGTTTCTTTTATATTAAAATAAGGTAGTTTAATTCTAATTACAACATTTGATTACTCAAACCTGACATTTCTGTTATGTAGCACAAAATTTCATTTGGAAAGTTTTTTATTGGGACAATTTATAAAATTTTAGTTCATTATTGAAATAGTACGGTATGAAACAGAAATTTAATTTCCTATTTGACTTAAGTGTTTATTTATATTTTGTTTTACAAGTGTACAGCAACTGAATAGTCTGGGAGCCTACAAGAACAGTACATTATCTTTTAACGCCTGTAAATGCTATCCGAATATTCAGCATGAAGGTTATAGCAAATTCAAGTAAGAAATGGGAATGAAGCCTTACGCTTGCTTGAATCTCATTTTAAAATTAATAAAAGAGTTTGAGATAGCACATTTTAGAGAAATATCTTTTAAAATAGTTTAGAGATTCAGATTATCTGCATGTTGATATATTTTAATCTGCTGCAGATATAATAATTAATCCTATTTTATTTCTTTTAAATGACAAATTGCATTCAGCAGCACAAGTTGTATACATCATAGACAACACAGCAATAAAGAGATGATTGCACCTCACATGTTTTACAAATATCTGTGATATTTAGTGCCCCCAGGTATAATCTGCCATCCAATACAGTCACATGTTGTCATTAATGGATTTTGACTATACAAGCAATTTAGGCAATGCTACTGACTACCAAACTATCAGTATAAACCAGACTGAGCCATTTTCAACAATATATCAAAACCCCAAGTGGAGGTAGCTCATGCTCGGAATATGTCAAGGCTTGTTTGGGAAGAACATAGGCATGTAGGGGAGAATCATGATGGTATCCCTAGGAGACCTGCTTTCCCAGCAGCTTCATGAAAACCTGTATTTTCAAAGCCATTTGGTTGTACTGAAATGTTCAGTAGATGCAGATCAGCCCAGAGAAGGGATGTCAAAGGGGTTTTACTCTTCTGTTCCTGTTAGCACCAACTGCCTCTGCTGTGTGAGGTACTTGCTGTAATACATTGGTACGACCCTTTTGTCAGAGTGGAGCATTGTAGCTGCTGTTCAATATCGTTCTCCTAGACATTTCTGCTTCTATAAAATTTGAAGAAGTTTTCTGAAATGCTCTGCTTTCGGTAATTGGAGAAAATATTCAAGACTGAATACAGGACTTAATTTTTAGAGAAAGAGGAAAGGAAAGAGCACATACATATTTCTTCTTCAATCAGAAGTGGGCAGAATGTGTGATGGTCCCAGCCAGGTTCTTAATAAAACGAATGATGTGTTCCCAAGAGGATTCATGACACCACTTTGGAGTTTGCAGTCAGCAAGAAGCAGCTCATATTGCGCACCGCATGACACTGGAATATGACTTATAAACATCAGGAAGTCCCCAACGGCTGTAAATTTGGCAGTGCTGTCTGAATTGGCCCGTCATGATGTTCCTGAACCTTGTGAGCATACTTGGGCCCAGTTTCAAGTGGATAGTAGATCCCTGACTTTTGATTTAAGGCACCTCGCTGTTTAAAAGAACCTGGCAACTGAAATAACAGAGGTGTTGCCTGTGACGAAGCCTGAGGTGCACCAGCTAAGCAACAGGGAACTGAAACTTGTGCAATGCCTATCTGGTTTAAATAAAGCTATTAACATTCCTCACTAGCATTCATATGCACCCATTCATATTAAAAATCTAATAAAAATATTCAAACCACATCTGGGAACTAGTATTCTAGGTAGGTACCGCTATTGTAAATTTTCACAGCTAATTCATGAACTTCTCAAAAAGAGTTTCTAATGGGAATGTTGATAGGCCATTTAGCTAAGTACAGTGGTGAGAATGGCACTGCTATAGTGAGAATGACCACAAGTCAGTTTAACAAATAATAAAATACTAGTAAACAGATGAAACTTTAAGCCTATTCATTAGGCTCACTTTCTGAAGAGTTAAAACAGACTGCTTATTTCTTGTCCATAAACACACACACACACACACACACACACACACCCCCGCAGTGGAAATCTGTCATGGATAAGGCTGGTGTGACAAAGTTTGTTTAGTTCTAGAATACAGTAGTCAGAAAAATGCAAGAAACCACATATGGTGACATAGTGCCCTTAAGTCTGTAAAGTCAGAGGGGAAATTTTCTGGTTAAAAATTCTGATGTTATAATAATGTGTGTTATCCTACTAAAAACTAGATATCTGTGGGACCAGCTCAGAACAATGGGACTGCTAAGAATATCATTACTAAAAAAGTGAAACCATTGTCTGGAATGGTCGCCGGCTGGAGGGTTTTGTGGTGGGAAAATATTTTAATGGGGTTTCCTATTAGTGTGCTTACTCTTGAGATGTAACACTGGTATTGAAATACAGTGGAATGTTCACCATGTGCATCTTTCTAATGGATGGTAGGCACTTCATGGTGATTTTATTTTTAAAAACCCCTCTTCCCGATTTTTGCTGTGTGTTACAACTAATAAATGAACAGGCTATAGTATAGTGCACGCTTATGTGACTAGGGTGGCAAACATGTTACAGCACTGGATAAGCAAATCTGGGGAAGAAAGATGAAGACATCAGAGCTTATGATACATTCTGAGCCAGCAGCCTGCATAGTAGCTTATGGCATTGAAAGCCAAGTTTAACCCCTGCCAACAGCTCACAACCAAACCTTCTCAGCCTCCAAACCCTGATAATTTCTAACTACTCACACAGGAAAGTATTTGCAGTACTGCCCTGAAAGGAGATAGAATATAGGCAAAATCTGGCAAAAGTAAGAGGTGAAAGAAGTTAACTGGCACATTTTTAACAGTTTCATTCTTCCATCATGTGCCTGCTGATTGTAGCAGATAAGCTCATAGCAAACACATTCCGCTAACAGGTTTATTTACACAGTAGTGTGTTTAAACTCAGTTTTATATAGAGTGGATTTTTATATAGATAGTGGTTTTCTGTGCAACATTACAAGTACATGCTACAATTTATTATTTGGGGGAGGGGTGTTAATGAATGCTAAGATATTTGCATGTTACAATACCAAAATAGCTCACTACAATAAGATACCCTGCATACAATTTTATGGCTAAAGCTTTTTAATACTCTTGTATCTTTTCTAGCCCTGTGTTAAATACTTTTTCCTTGGATGGGAAGGGCAAACTCACAATTGCCTCAGTGGAGATCTTAAACTAAGCTGTTGCCCACTTTTACCACTTGTTCTTCTTGTAAAACCAGTCATGATTGCAGGCTATATTAAGTACACTTCCATGTCAGGCAAAGTGAAGGTCCTTGATGAAAAGAAGGTCCTCTTAAAAGTGGAGGTCCATTTGAGACAATGAAGCTGAGGTGTTCTGTTATTTCATCTTAGTGTTGTGTTTGTAAGTGGCCCTCCTAGAATTTGCCTGGCATGGAAGTATATTTAAGATAGCCCATGATGATGATGGGCTTCAAGTTGTCTCTTGTTCTTTAGATTATAAACATGTCAGTCAGATAAAAGGATGAAAGTTCTCAGTTCAGTATTATACAAATGCCACATGTATACTGCAGTTCCATACTTCTTTGGAGAACACAGAATTTATGCTGTTTTATGTGAGTATAATCAGTTTCTGTCCTACAGAAACAAATCCAGACTGCACAAATGATTCATGCAGGTATTCTGCTACAGCTCTGGCTTTAGTTATATTTGCCTTTGATTTCATTACTTATACAATTCATGGAAGTTTCTACAGCTATGTTAACTGAAATACATATTGAATTTGCACTACACATTATGAATCAATGGCATGGCACTTTCACAAGAAACTTTAAGAAATACGTGTACGCAACTTAGATTCTCTTTCTGCACCCAATTCTCCCTCTGCATGCACATATCAATGAAATTGTCAAACATTGTCACTGGAACTTGTCTTTGTGGCTTAAGTGTTGTTTTCTAATGAAGAATCTATCTCCCTTCAGAAGTCTTAGCAGTTTCAGACTTGCTTACTAGAGAGAAAGAAGAGCAATCCATCAGTGGTGAACCTTTACAACACTAAGGATATACCTTTGAAGTTTGTTTTCACAGTTCCATCATGGCATGAAGCTTCCCTTAATATATACATAGCCCTATGATATTAGAAGGTGTGTGAGAAGAATTAAGGAAGAGGCCTTTATCATTTTTGTGTTTTCTTTAGTTGCATGCTTTCAGCAGAAAAGGAGATCTAGCATAGGAGCAATCTAATGCTCTTAACACTGAAGTATACTGCAGTACGTGGCTCAAGCCAGGAAGCACTGGCTGGTTCCTCTATGTGTATGTAGTCTTATCCAATGTATTTATGCGAGTAGTTGATGGCTATTGTAAAAGCAAAGGAAGCCTGAAGGGCTATGAGGCTTCAAGAGGGAATACAGAACAGAAGATACTTTTGCATTTGGGAAGAGGGAGGCTCCAGCTTATTCTCTGAGTCTGAAAATTAGAAAAAAATAACCTCATAATCTGAGAATGAAAATTGCTACTTACTATACTTCTTACATTTAAGATGCAGCATGCACCACAGGGCAAATACTGAGGAATTGCTTTACCCTAGGGAAGTATTTTAAATAGTTTATGTTTGCTTTCGTACACCCTTAAATTTGAAGCTCTGCAGGAAGGTTCTTTCCTTTTCATTAGACGGTCATATAACACCCAGTATAAAAGAGTCCTGGCCTGGACGTATTCATTTTATTTCCCAAAGCAAGAATAAATCTGGAAGTCTCTATTGTTTTCCCAAAGAGTTAATTTGAGTTGTATAAATCTCTGTAATACATATGAAGCTTTGATAAGGAAGCTAGGGAAAGGCAGCATCGTTATTTAGCATCACTTTAGCTGCCTCTGCAGGATCACGCCATTATCCGTGTGGAGACTTTACTGCCCACCTTTGCTTTTCCTTTCTTTAAAAACCTTTCCTCAGGACTTATGGAATATGTCACGTTATTCTAATTGATGGGGTCTGACAAGATTCTCTTTAGAACTTGTCAGTGCTCCTCTTTAATTAGCCATAAAGACCACTGCTGAGTGACAGCAGCGTATTCTTCCAACAGGTTCCCAACCCCAGCTCCTACAGGGCATGTAAGATGGGAACTGAGGGTAGCAATCAATTTCTGGTTTCCAGAATACCATTGTCAGATGATAAACACATTGAGGTCATGAAGCCTGTATTAGTTGATGGAAGATTTTATTTTAAATTAAGAGACTTACATTGCTGCAAACTTACCCTCTTCTTACAGTAATGTTAGCATAACTACAATCAACACATAGAATGAAACAACCACTGAACTTGTAGATGTTTGTCCTGGGTTCAGCAGTAGCGGTAATTTTTCTCCTTCTTAGTAGCTGGTGCAGTGCTGTGTTTTTGACTTTCAGCCTGGGAACAGTGCTGATAACACAGATGTTTTCAGTTGTTGCAGTAAGGTTTACTCTGACCAAGGACTTTCCGAGCCTCATGCTCTGCCAGGGAGGAGGGGAAGCCGGGAAGAAGCAGAGACAGGACACCTGACCCAAACTAACCAATGAGGTATTCCATACTACAGCACATCATGCCCACTATATAAACTGGGGGCAGTTACCCGGAAGGGTTAGATAACGGCTCAGTCTGGCTGGGTATCAGTCAGCAGGTGGGGAGCGGTTGTATTCTCTTCCCTTGTTTTTTCCCTTGTCATTATTATTGGTGGCAGCAGTAGTGGTTTGTGTTATACCTTAGTTACTGGACTGTTCTTATCTCAACCTGTGGGAGTTACATTCTTTCAATTCTCCACCCCATCCCTCCGGGAGTTGGGGGGTAGGGGGTGGGGAAGGGGGGAGAGTGAGAGGGAGAACGCGTGAGTTATGGATGGGCTTAAACCACTACAATGTTTGAAAGATTATTTTTTTCTACATATATGTGGTTTTCTTCTTCCTCTTTTCTTGACTTTTGACATGTGTGTTTTTTCATATATTTGGTATTCACAACTTGCCCAAGCACTCGGGCAAATACTAGCTTAGGATTTCTGTGGAGGTGGAAGAAGTTTTGCTGACAACATTCCCCACCTGCAGCTTCTGTAGACAGAGGATTTACTTACAGCCTTATGATATAAAGTACCTGGGTTAAAAAAAGCTCTACACTTCTGCAAGGTCTGTCAAACCCAGACTTTGTACAGTTTTCTGGAAAGAATCATTCATGCTTTATTTCCTTGGTTTCTGTAAGATAGTGATAGAAATATCTATGCACATTACAAGGAGTAAATTTTACATCACTGATGTATGACTAAATGCCAGAGAAATATAAAAAAACTGTGAAGCATTCTTTTAATAAAATGCAGCTTCTACATTATGACAATACTAATAGAATTACTTTACAGTGTGAATGGGATGACAGAATTAAAGCTAAAAAAAAAAAAATCCATATAAACACAACAGAAAATGAATTGGCAGTTCTCAAGAGAATAAAAGCATAAAGAAGAGTGCCTAAATCTTAAGTTAAATTCTACTAAATGTGAAGTATTATTAAGCTACCTATTAATCTTACTAAACTGTCTCAAAATTCTAACTTAACTGTAAATATATATATATGTAATTTAGGGAATTAAATATAATACAGACAATACATATCTCTATTTATGCACAACCTACAGATGCAGCATTTGAAATACAAATATGATACATATTGAGTCATTTCAAACAGAACATAATCACAAGGGGAAAAGATATGGGCCAATGTCAATACCTTGTTATCTTGACATTATAAACATTGCCAAATTCAGCTGTTACAAGAGCGTAATTCTTCCTTCTATGGACATTTCTTGCAGACAATAATACAAGCTGCAACTTCTACAGAACCTCAGAAGCATTCAGACCAAGAACTCTTGTCCACTGACAATCTCATTTAAGTCTGTTCTTTAGGCCTGTTTCTCCATCCTTAAAATCTGTAAGAATTTAAATTGACAAGCACTTTCCAGAATTAAACGTACTTAAAAATTCCCAGAGATTATTGTTGCTTACTCTAACTTTCATCAAAATATAGGGGAAAAAACCCAGCACATTTCTACCCATAAAGGCTGAGAAATTAATTTTCGTGGTTCTTTTTTCTGGTGGAGGAAATCTATCTTTTCTGTAGAGAACTAGCAGCGCTCATCCTTTCTGACTGTCATTTGGCTGTATGCCAAGGCAATGCTGCCTTGCTTTTCTAGATTGTTCTACTTGAGAATAGTTGATGAAACAAACCCTGACTCACAATTTTCTTTTAAAAAAATATTAGTCAGTTCAGCAGTACCTCACTCTTCCAGAAATCCCATTTCAAATTATGATTTATCTACAGCAGTATGCATGATACCAAACAGGACAAATAAGAAGCTTCATGTATACCTGAGCAAATTGCTATTTCACTTGTCCTATGGTAATCTTTCCCTTCTGAAACCCTTTCATCATAACAAGAAGGTTTTTAAACTTTCGAAGAGGTGAAACCAAATCTGACTCAAAAACATTCCTGCTTTTCTCCTGGCACTCTGATATAGATGCTATTATCATTCATCTTAAGAAGTGAAGGTACCAGGAAGTAATGCGAGAACACATCTCTGCCACATCATCCAGAACCTGGCTAAGTGAAGAAAGGGCTCCAGAACTGGCCCCCTCTTCCTTTCCAATTCATCAAAGTAAATTAATCTCTGACTTTGTATAACGAACTGCATATTTACACAACTGACAAAGCATCTCCTCTTGCTGCCAACTATGGTAGTATCATGCCTTAACTACTGCAGTGTTAGAGCAAAGCCATAATGACATATATCTGAGCATCATAACCATGGTTTATATTACCTAAAATATGCTTAAGACACGGAATTATTTATTTATCAACCTCCCTTAGTAAGTAATATTAAACTCTATCAATAATAGAGTGAAGTTATTTTCGAACTTGCTGCCTGTTTGCAAAAACAAAACCTAAGGAAAATTGATGCATGCTTAAAAAACAAAACCAAACATAAACAACCCCAAACCAAAAATATTATTAGCAGAATACATGATGATAAGCAGCACTATAAGGGGTTTACTATTTGTTTACAAAGGTCGAGTAAACTGCCTGTGAGTTAATGCAGTCTTCACAAGCTTTAAGCAGTAAAATTTTTATTACATTTTGCACACTGTGTACCTCTAAGATCCAATCTGAAGTTCATTTATCAACAACCAGTGCTGTGTAAACAGCCATTGGAGAAACCTGACTTGTTTTCACTTGTTATTGATGATCTTCCAAAACTCAGAAATTGCCTCCTCTTCAATTTCCTACCACCGAATTGTTAGGTAAACACCTCATCAAATAGTTCTCAACAAAAGTAATTGTTTCCAGAGCAAAACTCTCCCCAGATTTTAGGCCCCTCTCTCTACTTCAAAAGTGTGAAAAATAAACAAATAAGTAAGTAAATAAATAAATAATTACGTGCTTAGAATCTTTATATGCTTTTACTAAATCAGAAGCAGAGAAAATTTCTCCCAGAGCAGGATATGGAGCAGGGAAAACGAAACACAGACTGCCACCTTTTAGGATATGTGGAGATTTTTTCCCTTTGACATGAAGTTCAACCTTCAGTTTCATTTACACAGCAGTACAGGTCATTCAAATGCTAATAAGGTGCTCACATTTACAGCCAATCCCAAGTGTAGTCAACTAATGCAAAAGGTGAAGAGGGAGAGAACTTTGTATGCCTTTTAAAGAGGAGATGTACTGCAGGGCAAGGAGTGGAGATTTACATTAGCTGCTTTGCTCTCATCTGTGGTCCACATCCCTTGTATCCCTTCCCTCCATCCTCTCCTTTTCACTGTAATAGCAAAGATGCCTGAAACCAGAACTGAAGTAACCACTTCTAGGTCTTGGAACAACTTAGGAGCTGTGGCAAAACCAACGCCATTTGGTTTTAACTCTTAAAAAAAATAAATTAATGCATTTGTTACCAGGAAAATAATATAATGTGAGGGAGTGCAGAAGGATAAAGTCTTGAGAGAGCACATTTACCTTGATAATCCTCTGCCTCATGTTTTAATCTACTCATGACTGCCTTGGAGGCTGTTGTCAAAAATGTCCTTTTCCTGCCTCAGAACTGCTGTTGCCCAACTGCAAACTAATGAGAGAAAAATGTGCGTGTACCACTGCATCAATGCTCAGTCACACAGTGGAAGCTCTGTCTGAAGAGCTCTTCTCCCCAAAAACAGAACAGAGAAGGCATGTAATCTCTGTCTGACTTGGGAAAATCAGCTGACAGCTGCCCAAGTAGCTCTCAAAGCTCCTGATGTATCAATATTGTTCAGTTTTCTGAAATAAGGCTAATAAGGCTAGATTCACACTAGCATCTTCTAATATTGCTTAAAATTTGGAGCTGGCATTTCAGAAAGTACATCAAACGATTAGCTGCTTCTCAGCTGAGAGTGTGTTTCATCATATACGTAGTCCTGTGTAATTACAGAAGTAATGTCCACATGAAAGCTCCAGATATACATCAAGGTATGTTTCAGTTAATATGAAAACTGAGTGCTTTTTCCCATCGACTTCAACTGGTGGGTGACCATGCCAGAGGTAATAATAGTAATTTCTTTTGTGCGGTATACATAGGGCTAGCTGGCAAGATCTCTGGGGCAGGGACCATGCCTGCCGCTGTGTTTAGAGTGCAGTAAGACACCCTCGAAGCAAAATGTACAGATTATGAATAAATATTAATACATAATGAAACATAGTAGCTACATTAATAACAAATAATATATTACATAAACAGGCTAGACCCGTTGGAAGAATGCATCTTGCTGGATATCTTAAGATTTCAGTGAACAAAGAATGATTTAATGAGTTCCTCACAGATGAGTACAAAACAGACCTCTAGAACTGCTGTATAATGTCCTCAAAATAACCTAAACAGTTAATTTCTAATTGGTATCTCTGAGATTTGGGATGAGGTCTTCACAGAAACTAACACCTGAAGATTAAGGAATATCCCAACATAAGACAACATTGCCATACTTGCTGAAAATTAAGGATAATCATCCCTTAATGCTATGCCCGGCTTTCTGCCTATTACCGTACTTACAGTGCTGCAACTAAACTAGCAGCTTAAATCTATATGTATATTTGTACCTGTAATTTACAAGTTCAGAAATGTCCAAAGTCTTTGAATAGAACATTTTAACAGCAGAAAGGAATTTGTACTTTGAAATAAAACAGGTTTTCTGAAAACCCTCTGTCATAATTTTTTTGAATGTCTGCTTTTCATTTTATAGTTTTTCTGTGTTTCCTTCCTCTATGGCACACCACCTGCAAATAAATGAATGAAATTTCCCAGTTTCATTTAATCGTATACTACTAGGAGAATCTAATTCAGTCATACTTCTGGAAGAAACAAAGTTCTTTTTGCGTAATAGTAATACATAATGTCATTTGTAGTGTCATTTGGCAACAACATTTTTACTTTTATAAAAGATATGAAAAAACTCATGGCCAGTTATTCTTTACTGAATACATGTTATTATAATATAATGCAATACAGTAACAATATGATGTTACAGTGTAGTAAAAAGTTCTTGGCATGAATCTGTATTTGAGTTTATTGCATAATGAGCTCAACACTGCTGACAAGCACACTGATGAACGCTTTGGCATTGGTTTCACTGGAAACCTCAACATACCTGATAGTTGACTAATAAACACAAGTATTCTCATACACAGACCATTTCTGATCAGTGACAGTAAAATTATTATATCGTGTCTTTTGTTTATGATACCTCTGTATGTAATAAGGAAACCTATTTTTAAAATGCTGGGATTTATGTCTCACGAATTTGAGGATGTTTTAAATCGATTTATAGAAATAGTGTGTTGATCATCGCAAACCTTTTCCATTGAAGAATGTTGCAAATGGATATAAATATGCAGAGAGAAGTCTTTAAAGATGGTACTCAGAAAGTGAGGAAAATACATCTAACGTGAAACTGGTTAAAAAGCAAATATAAACGAATTACACTAAGCAGCAGAACAGATTAAAATGTTCACATTTTTATAAATCATCTAAGGATTGCTCTTTATTTTATTTATGATGAAAGTGTTTAACGGGCAGAATAAACACAGATGGATGTGGGGCACACTCAACCCTGCCCCAGTGCCAGAGGCTCTGGAGGTGAGGTAACACCAGCCCTGACATCTCTCTCACCTCCCCAACAACCTGACCAAATGTTGTCTCTGGAACAGGTCTAAGAGTGACTTTCAGGCTACATCTGCACTAGGAAATGGTCTGGAGAGTGCTCTTCTACGTTGAGGCCATCTGTCAGGGCAGTGTTTCTATAAAGCTAACTCTCATTAATAACTCTCTTATTCTTCTGCACAGGATGTCTGCACCAGACAAAGCACTAGGAATGTTCCTTGGCCCTGAACCACACCCTGAACAGCATTAGGACGTTTTTTAGGAGAACACTAACTGGTGAGAATAAAACCATGCCAAGAAGTAAGCTAACAGATCTGTGTGCTAGCTCTGATGAGTGCAGATATAGTTTTTGTATCCCACAATGACAGGGAACATGTGGTCCATCAAGAAAAGAAAAAAGTATGTCCCAGCATCTTCTCTGGATAGGCTCCATAAATAACTTAAAAGAAACTTCATGTAACTTCCATGAAACATGTAGGAAAAATATCTTGCTGGAAGCAGAGTGACTCTCTTCCAGGAAAGAAAAAAAGATCTTTATGTAATTGCAGGATACAAATTAGAATTATCAAGCACACCTCATTCTGCCTGCACAGCCAGCTGAAAAATGCAGATTTTCCTTTGCACTCAGCTCCCTCTGTTTCAAGAAAGCTTTAAAGACAAAACTTGCACTAATTTCAGTGGGACTTTTGCCTGCGTATGGGATGCAGAACAGAGCCCTCTCCTGGTAAGCCGTGAAGATAATTGAGGACACCCCTGGCACCGTATTTGGCACTGTCCGCAGCACATATCTATGTGATGAAGTATTCAACGTAGCCACTCGAAATAAAATATTGGAAAAGATCAGCTATTTGGAGCCATGGAACCTTATGATTGAGGTCAGATTTGTTTGGATTTAAAAAAATATATGGAAATCTAAATAACACTGAAATGATGCCATATTGAAAACTGAAACTAAAAAATAGGTTATATAACATACTTAAAGGCACAGTTGGCATTTCAAGATCACAATGACTAGCCAGTTGTAACCTGCTTTTGAACCCACAGCTGAACCCTGCATGTCGAATTACTGAAAAGGGTGGGTCACCTTCTTTTTAAACCTGAAATTTGATAACCAGGACAAAAAAAACCCCATCCATTCTTTCTTTTTCTGACTATAAAGCTGTGAAGCACCAATAATAACCTTAAGTATCAAACAAACTTTGCCAAATTAACACACTTCTGGATTTCATACTTGAATCTGAAACTCAGAAACCATAATTCAAAGCCCTGTTTTTTGTAAAACAAAAATTTACAACAGGTACCTAAGCTGGATGTGACATATGGTAGGCACTTTGATAAATCATAATAATGACACATTGCCAAATAGTGGCTGTCATTAGATTTTCTTGGAATAACTATGTATAATCCCTTTGCTTAAACAACAACAACAAAATCTTTTTGTCACTGAGATCCAATATAAAATAAACTGGTTTCATTTCAAAATTACTTATAAAGGTTCTAAAGCCCATATTGTTTATAGTAACATATGCAAACATGATTATCTGGAACCATACTATTTATGGCTGTAATCTCATTGAATTTCATAGGGTAAGTAGGGTTGGTTCTATATTATTTGCATGGAAGACCTCCAAGGAAATTCCAAGTTACTGTATGGATTGGTATTTGTGCAGGGCAACATTCTTCTGCTGACTCAGTATTGAACCAGCATAAAGTATATGATCACAAGGGCTGTCTTTATATAAGAGGTAAAACTGAGGATACCAAGCACTTGAGGTCATTAAATGCCCTATGGTAGTTTTTGCAAGTGTAGGAGTGTCTGGCCAAACACCAATCTAGATAATTACATCCTGCCTACTTACATTCCCCTGTTGCTTTAAATGGATAAGGTATTATTCTTCTATTCTTGTGTAAAAGTGGATCCTACAGCCCTTCCTTGGGATCTGTTAGGACTATTTCTAGAATGACCTTCTACATGCAGGGCTCTATATGGTCACACAGAGTAGTTTATATGACTCAGTATATTGTACTAGATTTTGGATTTGCTGCCTTCTGAAATCACTTCCACTGAGCTCACTGGAATTTACTTCAACCCAAAGACACTGATTTAATCTAAGTCATTACTTAATTCCTACCTGTAAAAGTCATATTTACAATAAATCACTGTGAAAAATTAGTGCATAGTTACGAGATCAGTTTCTGTAAGACTTCCTTTGGTTCACGTGACCCAGACCAAATGCTCATTATTTTTGTGCATGACCCTCCCACTCCCACTGAAATCAATAGCAAAATAGCAACATGGGTCAGTGACACCAAGGCCAGTCCCCTTAATGGGAGGGAGACATGCCTTGGGTCTGTACCATGTAACAGCCGTGTGATTGTCCCATCCCTCCTCAACTTGAAACATGCTACATCAAATAAAGATCATACACAATCTTATCAAGTCAGCTGTATCTTACATTTTAAGAGTGGGTGCAGCAGATAGTTAAAAGCTTTCTTTAAAGTAGAATGACCATTAAAACAACCCATGTTTTGAGGGGACAGGAATTTGCTTCACTGAAGTAAAATGGAAGGAAACCAGACTTCAGAAAACCTTCATCGTCCTGTGTGAGTACCGCACATTAGACCACTCCTGCTCACAAAAGGCCTCTAGAAAGGAAGGAGTTGTTATCGCGTTTCCCTACAGAAGGAGCCTGTTAGAAAGATGGGTACTGGCGTTAGTCACGATGGTGGGGTTGTCAATCGCAATTATTCCTGCAAATCCCAGTTTTTCCCCCTGCCAGTTTATTCTGTAAACTCTCAGTTTCAAAATTCACTTCATATTTCTGGCTTGTCCTACACTATGTCAGTTTGAAGGCTGGCTTTTGGGGGCTTTTTTAGTTTAAATGTTTTTCTAGCTGTATTTTTGTAGGTCAAAAGACTTTTCCACATCTGTTCTCTTTCTGAGTGGCGACTCTCCCAAGACAGCAAATACAGGGTTTTTATAGACTTGTTTTCATGAAGATTTAGTCATCTTAAGTCTGAAACTATTTAGGAGAAAGATGACCATCTTAGCACAATTTGTTGAATGCAAATTCGAAGGCAGACAGCTTGAGTAAAGTTATGCTTTAAATAGTATCACTGGATACAAAGTAAGCAAATAGAAGGCAGGTAGGAAAGAATCTTCACAAATCCATACCTTCTTTTTCTCCTCATTTCATGTGACTTGCTGCCTCAAAAGCTTCTGACATTCTGGACTTCTGAAAACCAAGACCTGCCTCTTCTATCTTTCTCTAGGGTCTCCCTTTTGCTTCCTCTTTTGACTTACACCCTTTGGAGAGTGAAGTTACCTTGACAGAAAGAGGGTAATGCAGCTGCTTCAACAAGAGCCACCCAATCCACTCAGTGAAATAATACTCAAGAGATAATACAAGGTGAAGGGTAAGAGTATGAAATGTGACTAAGCAGTTAGGGAATTTCTTCCACTTCCCTACACTAGGTAGCAAAGAAAACCAAATGCAGCTGCTGAATCTCCAGCAGAAGAGAGCGTTCAGTTTGAAAGCAGGTAAGGACTTTGTGTCCATCCACACTGACCAGGAGACAAATGCATCCTATAAAAAGGTGCAGCAACAGGTCCTATCCTTTAGCGCTTGGTCATGCTCCACTGTATACTCCCAACCTTCCCAAAAAATCAGCATTACTTTACAATGTTGGTTTATTATAGAAGAAACAAAAGGAGAAATTGCAGTGTGGACTTTAGTGCCTGCACTCGAGTGGACTAGCGTTAGACCTATGCCTCTCAGGGCTCTCTCCTTCTTTGCTCCCATCACTGCTGGCTATGGCTGCCAGGCAGTAGCGAAGGTGAACGGTCCAGGCAGGGTGCAGCGGGCCGGCCGGTGGGCAGGGGTGCTTTGGGGGTGCGTGACGGCTGGGCCAGCCGTCCATCCGCGGTGTGCCGGGGTCGGGGCGGCCAAAGAGCAGGCGTGCTGAGCGGTGCTGAGCCGCGGCGGCAGCGGGATAGCCGGTCTCCTGCACCGAGCAGGGGCCGGCTCAGGGTGCAGCCCCGGCACAAGTGCAAAGCGGCGTGTCCCGGGGCTGCGCTGGCTCCTGCGCTCCTCGCCCCTTACATCCCCGCTCCCGGGACGACTTTTCTGAGAGGGAGGAGGTTACCTTTTCTTAGCAAAGCCCCGTCCCTTGCCAGGGGAACTTCCTACGTGCCTGTGCGTGAGAGGCAACTAGTTGCACTCGCTCAACTGCGAGTGTTTGGCTTCTTCCCTACAAGCCTCCTCCTCCATCTAACACCCCCCACACACCCCCCGCGCCTCTCCTCCCGTTTTGCTCCGAGTTGCACTTTATTTGTGTGTGGAGAGAAGACGGGGGGCACACGACTTGTAGAGGGGATGTCCTGTTTTTGCCAGAGGGACAGTGCAAGAGGGGAACATCGGCTCGGAGAAGGTACGAGAATAAATAAAGAGCAGCCTTTAAATTAAAGGTAGCGGCATACCCCGGCAGCGAGAAGGTGAGTCTCTCCGCGGCTTCCCCGTTCACGAGCCTCCCTCCCACCCCTTCTACTCAGGGGTGGAGGAAACCGACTCCCTGTCGCGAGTGCCTGCGCCCGTGGAGATGGGGGGTGTATGTGTGCATGTGCTTGTGTTTAGGCTTTATTTAGCGTTGTTTTCCTGTTGGTTCGATGACCAGAAAACAAAAAGTTGCTGTAAAACAAACGTAATGGGAAGGAACAGCGGAGCCGTCCGTCGCAAACCGGAGCCGGGCTTTCACCCCCGGCCCCGCACAAATTTAGTTGCCGAAATGCCACCGGTCTCCGGTGCGGACGGAGTGACTTTCTGCCTCTCTCCAGGTGACAGTCCCTGCGGTGTTGCCCTCAGTCCTCTAAGGCCAGCTGTTACCGTGGCTGCTGGGGTGAGTCCCTAGGCGGGCGCAAGCTGTGCCGGCTGCCATCACATTGTTCCCCGCTTGCGCCTCCCGCCGACCCCGGTAGCAGAGGAAATGGGAGCCCCGGGCTGCGCCCCGCGAGCAGCCGGGCGTGCCGGCCCGCCTGGGCGAGGCAGAAGGCAGGCTGGGTTGCGGGGTGCGGCGGGAAGGCTCCCCAAGCCGCCCTCCCACCGCCAGCCCCCGTTAAGGCCAGAGCCGGGGCCGGCTCCACCAGAGGTTGGGAGGAAAAAAGTTTTCTGGCAGCGGGGAGCTCCTCCGGCCTGGAAACACGCAGGGATGGTAGCAAGCCCCTTCCTGAAACTCTTCTGCCCTCAAGGTTAGGGTTTGGGCAGAGCGGGGAGTCAGGCAGCTCGTCCGGGACCCGCAGGCACCGGTGGCAGAGGAGGTCGGTTCCACCGCCCGCCCTTGGGCCCCGCTCTCCCCCTAGGCTCTGCCGTTGCTGCCTGCTTCCTGCGTTGGGGTGCCTCGGGCGTGCAGTGTTCGGGGTGCCGCTGGACGGGATGGGGCAGGCTGCCTCCCGGCCGGCACCCCCACGAGGCTTCGGCAGCCACTGTTTCCACTGTCTGCGGGAGCGGGGACAGAGCTGCCCGTTGTTTTTGTTCTTCGCCGTTTCCTCTCCCAGAGGGATCCCTCCAGCCCTTCCCCTCCCCCGCCCCGGCTTGTTTTTTTTCTTGCGGTTAAAAACCAAAACGGCGCTTTTTCGGGTCGTCCCACCTAGGGTCCCGGTCCCCGGTGCGCAGGAGGACGGAGGCTCAGGAAAGCCCCTGCGCGGGGGTCCGCCGGAGATAGGGGGTCCTGTGTTTTGGTTTAAAAGCGTTTCCACGTGGGGAAGCCTCTGTGTATGTGTACGTGCGTGTGTGTACTTGATCCGTGAGGAGGTAACAGGATTCTTCGTGTTCAAACCCAGTGGGCTGTTGGCCATTAATTTGCCTCTCCGGCTGTCATTACAGACACTTCCCAAATCAGATACCGGCGGAAAACCGCCGGCTGGGTTTCACCGGGCTCCGGCGGCAGCTCTCCCTGGGCCGCAGGGGCTCCACGCCGTGCCCGGGCGGCGGGGAGTGCCCCGCGGCCGCCGGCCGGCACTCACCCGCGGGGAGCGGCCCCGCCGCGGAGCGCGAGCGGGACCCTGGGGAAGGGCTGCTGCCAGTCAGTACTTGGCATCTAAAGTTTCATTTACGTTTATGAAGCTGTCGCTGAGAGCCAAGTAGGTACTGCGCTGCCTTCCCGTTATCGTGCGGGCGGGATTTAAAGCGCGCACACGGAGGTGCACCTTCATCTCGCGAGTGGGGATGTGAAGTACATAGCTGGTATTTGCACACATCCTGGGAGGCAAGCTGTAGCAGACAAGGGAGCGCCTTGGCCGGTTCGGGTTTAAGCACGAAGCCATGCTAGAACAGTAAGAAACCACTATTTTCAATACTCTGAGTTTTGTTTTGCGTGTTTCACTTGCTGAGACTAGAAAGTATGTCTGAGATAAACTAATCAGCAGTTTAGGTTTCGAGTGAAGTATGCAAAGCAAGCATCTTTTCTGTATGGTAAATACTGTTGTTTTGGTCAGACCTCATTGTTTGTTTGTTATTTGAAGGGTGTACTTTGCATCAAAGCTCAGCTTATATCATTGTTTTATTTCCTTAACGCTCAAAGAGAAGTTTTGCAAAATTACAGTGGGTTTGACTTTTCCTACTAGTATTTTTGAAAATGCGGCGGAATAACAAATGCTTGCATACATCCGACGTGTGTCATGCTGTGCGTAAAGTGGAAATACAAAGTGACATTTCTCTCTCCTCCTCGTGATTCTTCCTGTACGTTTGACATCTAACATTACCTGGGCCACGTCCGAAACAGCTCTTCTTGCTTTCTGTTGAAGATTCTGGTATTCATGTTGCCGAATGTTCTTCAATCAAATATAATAAAAACGAAAGAGGAGCATGGTGGCTAATCTTTTATGTATCTTTTCTTTCCAGGTAATTCATGTGCATTTATAATTTGATATGTCTATGTGGTTATACTAATAAATTTAGTTGAAGATTACTCTTGTTGTATTTGCACTTATTAATGGCTTCAGAACACTTTGCAGTAGAAATTTATTCTGTTCTATGGACAATGCCAATGGGATAGACAAATTTGAAACAAGGAATTTAATAAGTAGAAAAAAGTTAATCGCTTTTCCCAGTTAAAATCTTTCAAGTAAGGCAACTAGAAATACAGCTATGGATAGTGTCCTGTTGCATATTTTTAGCCTCTGATGCAAGCTTTGAGAGCTTCTCGTTAAACTTTGTGCAGCTTTTACCTTTCAGTCCTAGAGTTAGTGTTAAACACTGACATTTGGTATGGAAGAGGTACCTGTCTGTTTCCTTCATGACCTGGTGGTATTGCATGACATTCAGTGCAGTCGTCTGGTGTTGAAATTTAAACTGCTTTTTCCTCTTTTAAATTTGAAAGCTAATACAGAAAGAAGAAAGAAATTCCTAGAATTTCTGTCAAATGCTCTAGGATGCAACTACTATTATTTTTTTTCTGTATTATCTTTTTCTTTCTTGAAAGTAGAGATTTTATGAACTCAGGGCAAAACAGGTCTCCCTTTTTGTAAGGAGAGTTTATTCAGCATACTTCTATATTGCAGCTGCTGATCATATTTCATTGAGCTGTTAAAGCACTTAAAACCTAAAATTAGGTACTGTCTGGTAGTAAATATTTCAAATCACCCCTTGAAGAAATAAATAGAGAAGACGTTTTGAAATATATAATTGAACAAAAGTAATCTTGCTTTGCTTTTACTCAAAATAATGCAATTACAATCTAAACCACTGATTTCAACACACTGTGGGGTTTTTATTTTTTTTTTTTTTCCTTAGGTTTTCTTCATCTCTTGCACTTTTATTGTGATTTTATACTGGCTTTATTTGATATCATAACTTGGTGCTCTGTTCAAGTTACGTTTACTGCAGCACCACTTGCATTAACAGGTGTCAAATTAACTTCTAAAATACCTGTACTTTTAATGAGTATTCTTCAGGTACTAAGAACTTATGTTCTTAATAAGTAAGTTCCCTTGCTTCCTGGTATGCAGGTGTCTATGTTTTTTAATTGCAGAAGCTGTATACTTGCTTTTTTCGCAGATTTAAGATGAGTACATTTACAGATTAGTATTTTTAATTTGTGGGGTTTTTTGTTGTGTGGCAGTTTCCTATTTGTTTTTTAGTTGAACATGAGAATAGGTTTATTTGCTCATTGTCATTCATTGTTTGTGTTGTCAGGGTTTGCAAGGAGAATGCAAACACACCGGCATCAGACTAGCAGACATCTATCAAGCTGATTAAGTATTTTTAAACCTTCTTGAAAGTTCAGCACTAAACCAAGTCTTGTAGCAGAAACACTCAGATGTCTTTGATTTTTACTTTGTACTTGAGAATCCAATGTTATTTCTGCTACCTAATGCATCTATAATCTTTTTGCCATTTTCTGTTAGAAAAACAGTATTTATGTTATGCAAGTAGAAAAAGAGTTCTGAGATTTGGTCACCGATTGAGAGGTATACAAGTAAACTTAATATGTGCTATTTTTCTAATTTGGATTTAAATACTGCGTAAATGTGTGTCCAACTTAACCTTTTCTGTCATTGAAAAGCGCTAATTGATCTTGCTGGCCCTGACATAATAGTATAGTTTGATATTTGAAACCTTTCAGCTTTGGCATGGCTCTTTAATCACCCCTGAGATTTCAGGGTATGGTTATACTGAAGGCAATAAACTGCTACTCTTTTAAAAATTAAATAAAAATGGTTATTAAAAATAGATTATCTGTATGTTCTTTTAAAGTCAGTAGATGCTTTACCTATAAAAGCCCCAGTCTTTACAATATACATTAAAAACTTTTTTGCTTTACTCAGATGTATTAGTTGACATTTTAGATGTTGCTTTACAGAAATCAGATATTTATGCAGTAATATTTTTGGCCAAGTCCACACTTCTGTGTTGCAATGTTATTAAATCTGTCATTAAATCTGAAGTGCTTAAAGGAACTTGGATGCCCTTTGTCGTGAGAAAGCTCAGATACAAGGACTGCTTATCTGTCAAGGAAAGAGTAAAATTTTTTTGAAAAAGCAGTAAAACTTACATTTTTAGTCCACACTGGAGGTTGTAATGCTGCCAATTGCTTTTGGGATGACTGTAATATAGGACCTTGGTGAAAACTATTTTTAAAGCAGTTTCTTCTTTTTGTCTCTAAGCCTGAGAAACGCTTTGAGTAGCTGGCCCGCCTTTTGCTTTAATGTTGAGCAGTAAAATTACTTCAGTGATTGATTATCCTATATCAAAATGCATCACTGGGCAGTCTCACTCACAGGATTGTATATAGGCTAGTTGTCAGACTTTTGAGCAAAATGTCAAATGCTAATGGCTGTCTGAGGAATACTAAAGTTAAGCATTTTATTTTCAATTTGTTTAAATTTTCTTCGTGATAAGGGAAGATTGTAATGAGGAATGATTATCTTCAGGACTTTCAGAGGTCCACATACCAGTGAGACTAATATTTGGTCTTGAGCTGTTAGGCTCAGTTACTAGGCACTAAACTTTGAGTTAGACTTCAATTACCATGGATTTGAACAGAAGGATTTTGGAGGTTTTCTGTACGTGAATTTCTTTGGAGGTCTGCCGTTTTCCTAGATCTAGAGAAAGAAATAAAATTGTGGCCATTTTTCATTAAGCAGCTGTCCAAAGAAGTACATTGTAGCGAGTGATGCTGTAGGACTGTGTAGGGCTGTTTAATTAGATGTAATTTAAGTGCTGTCTCTGAAGAACTCAGCCTGTCTGGGCTGGCTGTATATTGTGTCTTTACACCATGGTCGCCTCCTATTGTGGTTGGACTATACAGTTTGGCTGATTTGGAGCAGCAGATTGCAAAAAGACCTCCCAAGGCAACCTGCAAATATTCACATGCAGAAGACTAACTGAAGTTAATATGCACTAGATTTTTTGTAACATTGAAATTTATTGCTGTTGTGACATGACCAGTATAAGTTGACATTGTCAGCAGTGTAAAATTATTCCTGCCTCTTTTTTTTTAATTGGGTTGATGCAGAAAGTAACTGTTATGCTCTTGACACATATATAATTAAACCACAAAGCCCTACATTAAAATACCATGAAGGGTCTGATTTAGACCACAAAAGTAAAAGAAATACAGAGATGAGTTTGCAACTTTTCAAATAATTCTCCTCTATGGCTCTGTGTATATAACTGTTGAAATCAATGCTGGTGCATGAGGTAATTGGAAACTTACGTCAATGTTTTGTGCCAGATCCTTAGCTGTTGCAAATTGGACTAGGAATGTTGAAATTACTGGAGTGGTCTCAAATTATGCCAGATGAGTATCTAGTCCTCTATTCTTAGTGCAGTTTGTTTTCTGGGGGGTGTATGTTGTAGTATACTTTGTATGCGTGAGATCACATGCACAGAGAAGTGGTCCTGCAATACTTAGAAATACTTAGAAAAAACAAAGGAGGGTTAAGTATAAATGTCCAAATAATATATTAATGTTTTCTTCCATTTTAAGACATATTCATATTCCTGTTAGACTATATCTTTTTTTTTTTTTTTTTTTTTTTTTACACCATTTTACAAATGACCACAGAAATGCCTTTTACAGTCATTGTGTTCCGGAAAATGGTGCAGTTAGAAATATTGTTAACTGACTGTATTCTTTGAATTCCTTTAAGGCAACTTTGTTGCTTACAGAAGTGAACAGTCAGGTTGACTTTGCTCAGGGACATTTTGTGAATGCCAAGCCTATTCAGTGAAAGGTGTGAAATCTTTTACCATGTTAAATCTCACCTGGATGTTCCTTTTTTATTTACTGTAGTATATTCCCAGTGAATGGCAGAAGATTAAGTTCTCCTTACTCCCAAGTGAGAGCAGCTAAACCAGCCTCTGTATGCTCCAGTTTATGCATCCTGGTATCACGCTATATGTGAGGTCTTTCTTCCAGCTCTCCTGAGTATCCCAATGCAGACATAGTTTCACAAAACCAGGCACGGCTCAGGCAGATTATGTACATTTCCTTTGCCAAGTTCTAGCAATGCAACTCCGATGCAACCTAATGTTCCTGGTGGTCTTCACACGGAGAACTAGCGAGCTGCAAACTAATAGGGCCAAATGGTATAGAGGTTTTACAAATGGAATAATTATATTCTGGGAAAGGGTCTCCAAAATAAAATTTCCAGGTTACCCCAAGGCAAGATTTGGAACTGTGGTAGGTTTTCCAAGTGGAAAGTTTAAAGTACTTTTCCACTCAGCTTCCTATTTTTATGCTTGTTCTAATCTGGTGTGATAGAGGGAGTTGGTGTGATGCACATCCAGTTCATTGTCCTTCAGACAAGCAATTTTTTATGTTCAAAGCACCATCTAAATGCTGAGCTCACTGTTCAGTAGTACGGCTGGGCATCACCGGCAGTAAGAAGTCTTTCAGCTAAAAAGACCAGATGATGTGTTTCCTAGCCATTTCTGGTAGCTAATTAGCTATGATTCAGCTTGTTTTCCAATTTTATAATTAAATAATAGTCTAATTTCTCCAGGGGCTGAATAGTCAGGTTTTTGGCTTGAAATAAATGAAACAGAAGGAGTTGCTCCTTGATAGTTGTGAAACAACCCAACATTTTGAGGTCTTGCTTAGATTTGCATTGAAGAAAGTCCAGGATTGGAACTGCAGCTCAAGAGATGCTGTCAAATCAGAACTAAGCTTGCAGCAGTTTGATTGTAAGGTCTGTAGGAAGAGGTCCATCATTTTGCTCTGTTTTTACATCGTTTGCTAGGGGTATTCATTCAAATAAGCAGTAATAGGAGTAATCTGTGTGTGACCAACCATGTCTGATGTTCCTACGCCCATCTGTTCTCTGTGGCGGAGGATGGAAGAACCTGAAGCTATGGTTTCATATTTGGTGTCAGTGCTTCTTAAGCAGCCCCTTACCCTTCCTCTGCTGGCCACTCATTCAAGCTGGATCTGTTCCTTGCTGTGGTTCATGAACAGCTGTGCTGGCAAGGAGGCAAAGGTCGGAATGAGTGGCAGCACCCGCGCTGCCCAGCCTGGCACCGGCGCTGCAGAAATAGCTGCAGAACCACAGACTCCGTTACCTAATCTGCCACCTCTATTAACTTAAGTGCAGGGTCAAGTCTGCGGGATAAGTGGAATTTTTCAGAATGAAAACATTGTCTACAAAAATGACCCCTCGATCTTCAACCAAAAGGTTTTGTTGATCTGTTTATTTTTTTGATGAAAACTGAAGTGGCTGCCAGTAATTTGCAGGTATATGTGCAGCTTAAAACAGTAGGGAAAGTTACGATATCTTTGGAAGGGACAGCTGTGATGTTCTCAAAGGAAGGCAGGAGTTCAGGTATGATATCAGACCACAGAACTTCTCCACATCTGTGCATCACTGTCCAAAAGCTGGGCTCACAGGGGATGGGCAGAGCATTCTCTTAGCACTATTCCTGGGGAAAGAAGTGGAATACTTTCTCAGAATTGGCCATTACTTAGCTGTCACTGTCGACAGCTTAATTTATGATGACTATTTTTGTATTAGTTTCCACTGTCACAAAGTATTAACTTACATGCTGTTGTGTTCTAAATACCTTTTGTATGTTGTTCCTATATAACGCTGAAATATGCATGCTGTACCGCATCACAGGTTTATGAACACTCAAGCATGCTGTTCTAGCGATATGACTTTTGATGTGAGTACAAGTTTAATTTCTGGTGATAAGAGTAGTGATGTAATAAAGTTTTGGTTTTGATTAATAAACTTGAAGGATACAATATCAACTTGGCACAAATGAATTAAATGGCAAACTAAAGCATAGATTTCAAAAATCCTTGTTAATGAGTCTCTAAAGAGGACAATATTATAAAGAGGTTTTATGGGCCAAGTTATCAAATCAAAAACTTTTGAATTATTTAACATATGACACAAAAATTGGTAAGTTCTACAAGAAGTAATACCTTTGCTTAGATCAGTGGCTGACCGGATGAAAGAGGTCTTTCTTCTTACAAACTTCATTGTAATTCTGTTAGACTGTAATGCCTATAGTACTGCTACTACAAAGGCTGAAGGAAGAGTAAACAATGAAAAGCAGATTGCTGAGTAGTCTGGCTTGTTAAGCAAACTGAGAGCAAGCAAAAAGTATGTGCTTCACTACAAGCTAGTGGTTTATTTGAGAAAAAAAACCCCAACAACTGGATGCCACAGCAAATAATCAGGATGGTATCATAGCCAAAAAACCAAGTAGTAATTTAAACAAAGTACTAGGCAGAATAAGAGAGGTTACATTACCTGTATAGGCAGTGTTCAAGGCCCGGTTGGACAGAGCCTTGGGTGACATGGTTTAGTGTGAGGTGTCCCTGCCCATGGCAGGGGGGTTGGAACTAGATGATCTTAAGGTCCTTTCCAACCCTAACTATTCTATGATTCTAAGATAGTATGAATGCAGCTGTTACTGGAAAGCTGTGCCTTTTTTTAACTTTAGAAAGGAAACTTAAAAATTGGAGGAGTTTCAGATGTAAGACCAGAGGAGTAATTAAACTATTAGAAAACTCTTCCAGGGGATGAACAGATTTTAGTTTACCAAAGGAGAAAGTAGCATTGTTCAATCACAGCTAATAAATACCTAAATGGGGGTAAGGAAATCTGGTAAAGGATCCATTGTCACAGCCAAAGTTGTTATAATTAAAATCTGGGAATACCTGTTTTTCATGATTGGCATGCCTTGTGTGGCATGCTTTGAGCTGCCTCTTGGTTGAAGAGACTCACCTGTGGGATGGCGATCTGTTCCATGGACGTCATGGTGCTTAATGTTGGCCGCTTCAGTTGCATGTGGGGACTGTTGATGGGCCAGGAACTGAAATGAGTGCAGGCACCTCTTGTGAGGATCAACATCATAAAAAATGTGGACCACAGAGCACTTTTAATACAGGTTTTAGTGCTTGCTTTGGGCTGGACAAAAGTGTCACACAGGGATTTTGCTATTTTTGATTTGTTGTGTTCTGATGGTTTCAGTTTAACTTGACATCCGTGGTGCAGCAGTGTTAGGCTTTATGAGTAGTAATTGTCCTTCTGTTCCATCAGAAACTGCTGGAGCTGCATGCTGGCACCAGCAAGAGTTCCTTATTCTGGGACAGTTTTGCACTCATGTTTTTTGTTTCCTGTTGTTCAGTAATTCCTTTAGAATGGAAAACTTTCTTGAATGCAACATTTGGGAGTTACTGTCAGCTTCAATTAAGAACAAGGTTGCATTTCTCCTACCAAACCAGAACCAAAGTACCCATGTTTATTTGCAGCGGCTTTTCTTTTATGTTTCTTTCTGGCACTTAAGAATGTTCCATTGAAGAGCTGTATGAGAAACACTTGCACTAACAGTAGTGGCAGCTGACAGCCAGGGGTGGGCAGTGGCACTGACAGCTGAAAAGGAAGGGCAAGCTACAAGCTTCCTCCTTCATCAGGATGTTTCTAGGAATCTTAGCAAGTATTTGAACTTCATCATTAACTATCATTGCATACTCATTATGCTGAATACACTCTTCAAACTGGAATGGCTTTTAAAAACAAATAGGATGTATACATCCTATGCTGTCATAGCTTTAATTTTAACATGGGATTGGATTTGTTTGGTTAATTTATCCAGCCTTGTAAAACTGCCGTTTGCTTTCACCTGGAGGATGTGCTCATTTTTAGGTTCTCCTGAATTCTAAAACGATAAGTAGGGTTTCTTTTTTAGAAATAATCTTTATTGGTGCCTTATGCTATTTTTGTATCACAAAGTGACTTCTTTTTTTTAATGTTTTAAAGGTAAATTTGACATGTCTTTGGGGGAGAAGAAATAATAAATATTTTCAAGTTGACACTGTTTCTTTAAATATTCTGGCTAAGAAAGTGTAGTCTTTCTGTTTTCAGTGGCTTGTTTATAAAGAACTGAAATGTTTTATTTGGTTTGTTTTCAGCTATTTTCTCAAAAAAAAAAAAAAAAAAAAAAAAAAAAAAAAAAAAAAAAAGAAGGAAAATATCTCTGAAATTAACCAAAATATGCCATGGAGCAAAACCCAGAATCCTCCCTCCTTGAAAAATCTAGTTGTTCAAAACACTGAAATGGCCAGTTAGTAGGAAAATAAACCTAAAGTTTTTATTAATGTTCTCAAAGATCATGCTTCTATCTGTGACATCTTTGCATTACTTCTCCCTACCCCCCAACCCAGAATCACCTTCCTTTTTGGTAAGAGTTGCGTGGGTTTCCTCAGTCATGAATTTGAAAACACTGTGTTTCAATTTTTTGCAAATCAATTTTCCTATATTTTTAGGGAACACAGTGGGATGCTAGTTGAGATTTGTTTACACATTCAAGCCAGAAACGGGCTCAGCATTTGTTTTATTTATTTCTGGCTGGAATAATCTGTAATTGATTAATCTGGAATGAGTCAGAAGAGCTCTGTGTAGCTGCATGCCTTATCTAAGCGTGAGTGAAGAGGTCTTTCATGGTTGGGAAGCCAGCAAGCATCAGTGGATTCACAGCTCTGGTTTCAATCTCAGCAATTTCATGGCATATTGTACAATGTTAGGAGAAGGGAGGAATTGTTGAGTTTACAATTCTGTACTCTGAAATTCTTAAAACTAATCCTTCTTACTTGTTTCACAGGTATTGGAGTGATGAGAAGAGTAGAGGAGTTGATTTTAACCATATTCATGTACCTGTAAGATTGGTACCCATTTTTGCCCAAGATGAGTGCTGCACTGAAGTATTATTTTACCTACAGTAAATGAGACACAGTCCTTGCATTTGTTGACTATATGCCAAGAAGTATTTCTGTTTTCCTGCTTGTTTTGTTGTATGATAATAATGGGACATTTTTTTTTGTGTCTGACATTGCACCATGAAACTTACTCATTTCAGATGCATCGTTTCTATATACACTGGAATATACAGCATTCACCCAGTCTAGGCATCTGCATGGTCTTAACGCACATGCACGCTGGATGCTGCTCTGTGAATGCTGACCAGGTTCTGAGGGGTGCCCAGTGCAGCTCCTTCCATCTAGCTGGTGCACTATCACTCATATATGTGCTGTGAGAGCAAGGGCTCTTGTTTATAGAGGAAGCAGCTAGGTCTGTTTGCTTTTCAATGTATCGTGGAAATTCCTTCTGTATTCCTCCCTTGTAAATGAGTAGCAGAAGCGTGCTTGGTTGCAGTCAGCAGGAAATTCATCTGTGCTCAGAAGCTTACAGAAGTTGCATGAGTTGTGCGAACTCCTAGCATAATTCTGCTAATTCAAAATAAGGAATAATGTATCTTCTCTATTTAAGCAAACGGTCTGCAAATGCAAATTGATGTAGGCAGGTGCTTTGCACAGCACAAACCCTAGCAGAGGTGGTTTCCTTCCACCAGGGGCAGCTGGACATTCTTGGAGCAGGAAAGGAGCTGTGTAGGGAAGGGGGCGGTGTGCGCCCCCCCCCCCCCCCCCCCCCCCCTTCCCGGCCGCAGGGCAGCTGCTCCCTCCAGGTCAGGAAGGCTGGAGCTCGGCATCCTGGAGGTCACTCCAGTAGATGGAGAAGTTGGTCCTGGATGTGCTACAGAAGGTTCCAGAAAGCTCTAAAGCTCCTATAAGGGTAAAATGCTCATCCTCAACAAGTTAAAAGTGGGCTGAAACCCAAATGATCTGAAGAGAGCCATGTCTAACCCACTAGAGTTGTGGGCCTGAGAGTAAAAAAAAGTATTGGAAGAGGAGGAAGGGAAAGACAGGTATTCCATATTCCCAGTAATTCTCTAATCGGTGGAGCAAGATTTATTTCTACCATGCAATACTGAGTTTTTCAAGAGGCTCATTTCACTTGTCTTGATACCAGGAGGTAGACACCAGTTACCTCAGCTAAGCCTAAACATGCATGAGAAATTCGCAAGCCACTTCTATTTCCTGCAGGAATTCTTATGGTTAAAAGGAATGTGAAAAGAGAAATTTGAGAGCTAAAAAAAAGGTAGAAATCCTGTGCATGTCTCTCCACCTACCAGTTTTTATCAAGAAAACAGTACATGTCCCTGACAAGGTCATACGTCAGAATGGCGTTGCTTGCCTTTTTAACTGCTTGTTATGTTTATGGTGTTTAAAAATTGTCATTTGCTGTCCCTTCAATGCTGTCTATTAGATATAGATAGTACTCTTTCTTACTGTTTTTTCTACTAGTGAAGAATTGTTTT